>CM076584.1:604513772-605760417 GCA_034641835.2 Pinus albicaulis
GTTTGGCCTTCTTGCACTTTGTCAGCTACCGTTTGATGTTTGTTGTTACGGCAGTGGCCCAATCAAAAAGTGTAGGGTTCATGCATTCGGAGGCTAGTAGGAGTTGTGCTTTGGTTGCCTCATGCGGTGCCTGCGACCCCGCAGCCCGCGTAATGGTGTGGAGCACTACTCGGAGTGCTATATCGCAGACTCTCTGGATATCTACCTTCCCACTGCCCGATCCTGTCCATGCCCCTGGGCACACTCTCGCCATTACCATCTCCATTTTTTCACCAGAAGGTCCACTGCCTGTCATGATTGGCACTGGGCCTCTACGAGACAATCCGGTTATGAAATAAACATCAGAGACCTCAAGTTCTAGTACTTGGTCTCGGAGCCTGAACACTTCTTCGTTCTCATCCCAAATGCTAATCAAATATTGCAATAGCTCAGGTTGTGCTCTTAAACATGGTGTGAGGAAGAACTTTTTGAGACCACAATTTCGGTGGGCAGTCATGCAAGCTTGATTTTGCATGGCCATTTCATCCTCTTCACCATGTTCCCTCTCCTTCCACTCAATCACCATTGTGCCTCGGTATCTGCAGCAACATGGTCAAAAACACCTTATTAGATCTCTGCAACACTCAAAATTCATCTGATTGGGTCACATTTTGATAAATTAAGGCGGAAATTTGAGTTGTGCCATTGGCGCGACTGTTTTTCTAACAGTCGCGCCAACTGGTGCGACCCCTTTGCGAAAAGGAGCCAATTGGCGCGGGTCCGTGCCCGATACCCGCGCCAATTGGCCAAGCCCTAATTTTGCAAAGGGTTCCCCCAGAGATCAAAGACACAATGGAAATCTACAAAAAATGAATCAAAACAAAGCTAAGGGGAGCGTCTCTTACCTGGAACGAACGAGAACCGGAATGATGTACTAGATTGGTCACAATCTCTGCCGCAAGTTTGCACAGCAAAAGCTCATTGTTGCTCTCCAAAAGAGGTAAAAAGTAAAAGTGAATATGTTTTACTTTTTTTTGCATATTTATAACTTTTCAAAGTCAAATTAGGTTTTGAAAGTCATTCTTCTGAATATTTTTCTATATTTTGTCGAAAAATGGATTTTACGCTCGCTTTCGTCTGCAGCAACAGGTTTTTACGCAGCTTGGACGACGATATGAGTTGTATTTTATACTTTTTCGGACTCGGTAAAAACATGAAAAAGTCATTTCCAAAGTCATATTTCATCTCTTTTCTGACTCTCTAAACACGAAAATATTGTCAAGTCGCTTTTCATTTTGATCTCGTTAAAGTGGTTGCGAAACGACATCTACCCAGTATACGTTTACCCCTTTTTCGGGCTGGGATAGATTATTTACGAAAAAGGAATACCCTAGCCTATCGCGACTAGGAGGTTTTCTTAGACATAGTTTTCTACCTTTTCGGATCTGAGGAACTATTTACGAAAAGGTACTGTTGGAGTTTACTTTTCCGCTGTCTTTTCAAACTCTCTAAACCTAAAAAGACGTCGAGTTCTTCCTTTGTCAGACTCATTAAACCCTGATGACATCGGATTCAGTCGTAATGACGATATTCGAGTTTCTCCTTCCTAGGGCTCGTTAAATGTACTAGGATGGATTTTTCCGAACGACGAACTTATATTACAAGCATATGATATCCCCTTCAAGCTTGTTTTCAAAAATAATTGGGGTACTCGACAGATGGTGGGGAAAACTGGAACCAGTATCGTCGTCATGTCGGCAGTATGTCGCTCTTGAACATGGCACTTGTCTGCATTCGTGTCGGGTTAGGTACATCTCATCTCATGCTTTGCTTGCCTCCGTGCGTTTGGGTAATCCTTTTTGACCTCTCATCTGCTCCTTGCCTCGTCATCATGACCTATGATCTTTTGATGTCGAATACTGCCAAATCCACTGTCGTGTCGCCGATATGTTCAAGAGAAGTTGACCTCTGCAAGTTTCAAACTTCCTCTAATTCTCATCTGATCCTGATTCACGAACATTATATTCCTCTTTCTCGTGTCGATGATGTGGGAAACACTATGGCCCACCTTCGATCAAGGTCACTTCCTGTCGACTTCAGCTCATTATTCAGGAAGCTGATCTAGAGACTCCCTTCCGGTACCTTGGAGCCTACATGGCAGGTTCTTCGCATTCGACGCAAGGTTTTCATCATTAACCTTCGATCGAATGATTCTGCGGATGTTCGACGCCAGTTCACTATTCACATTCCATCGATTGTACCTATAGTACCTTGAGGGCCATTGTCATTATTAGTGGTTCCTCTCGCATCTGTTAACAGCTTTCATCATTGGCTGGTAATAAGACGATGTTCTTGCATGTTCGACTTCAGCTCACTTATTCGCATGCTAGAATTTATACTCTGTTCGGGTCGAGATGTAGCACAAGACCCTGGATTTTGTCTGTTAGAATCCAGGCTGCGATTTTGTGGATTATTATGATTTATTACATGACTCATTGATTGGATGGATGCGACCATACCTGAGTCTATTTATCGATCCTTACTGGATGGCTATGTCCATGCCTTGGATCTTGATTATTGTATACTCTGTTATGGATGGTTGCGCCCATACCACATATATCATGTATTTGAGATATCAGTTGTACTTGTCTATGCAGGTTTTCCAACGGCAGTGTTTTCAGTTGGACACGTTCTCGTAAAGCATTTCACCCCTCTCTCTCTCTCGGGCCTCATGCTTTAGGGGGCATCTGTTACACAAAAATTTGTCACTGTCCCTGCAATCCCCTATCTCGCACATTGGATGGCTTATTCCGTGACCTGTGAGCAGTGACATGACCTGAAAACACTTTCATGGCATCCCCCTTGACAAGGACAATCATTCCCCTGAAGACAATTTCTTGTGAAAAGCTCTAAAAATAGACCTTTTGGCCTTGGCGCGACTAGCCAGTTCAGCCCTTGCGCCAATGGGGGAAATCCACCAAAAAGGGCGCGCAAACTGGCACTCTGTCCCAGTGTATTACTCGTACCAGGCTTAATAAGGATTGTTTTTTAAAAAATAAATGGCGGAAGTTTGATTTCAACCAACTCCTCAACGAGTCTCTAAAATGAGTTGGCAGGTTTGGCTCCAGATATCCATGTAGGGGAAGTGGTTTTCCACCTATCATGGAAGCTTCCTTGAGGATAGGGCCAATCCCACCATTGTAGGGATCCCAACTCCCCTTCCACCATCTATATAAGCTTGTCATTTTCCCTTTGCAAGCTAGCCTGAAAGAGTTGAATCAATAGTAAGGAGATTATCGTCAGACAATCGAAGAGAGAGAGATTTGTCCCATTCTCGACGAGTTTTACCGAGACGTACTCCGTTTTTGACCCACCGAAGGAAGATCCAGCGTCAGAGCTCAGGTTGTATCTTTCTTTGTTCTGATCAATAATAAAAGACTTCGATTATGGTGTGACTCAGATGTTCATGTTTTATCTTATGAGTTGTATCTTCTCTGACTGATACATAGTTGCATGTATTAGGTTTTACTCTTGTGTGTTTGTTGTTTCTTCGTGTACGTGTAGGTGTTCGAACCTGCTAGGCGGGATAATTGTGATCTCCCACAACAAAGGACGGAAGCACCATATTCTCCACAAATGATAGTAGCGTAGGACTTAAGGTAGGCTTCTTGTTTCATCTTCTTCTTTTGCAATTAGGAACTTGCGTCTTAGCATGACTCGATTGTTGCTAGACCCGATCTGGGCTAGTAGGGATCGCCTCTGTCCACAGAGGGGATTCACCTCTCCAACAAGGGTATGATCGCAATTTTTTTAAGAATTATGGGAGAATAGCAACACCTCTAATAGCATTAGTGAATAAAGATGCATTTTCTTGGACTCCTGAAAAAACTAAGGCCTTTGAACATCTTAAAGAGGCAATGTGCCTAGCACCGGTCTTAGCTATGCCAGACCTCACAAAAACCTTTATTGTGGAATGTGATGCCTCGGGAAATGGAATTGGTGTTTTTTTTTTATGCAAGAAGGAATACCCATTGCTTTTGAAAGTCATCCAATCAAAGGAAAGTATTTACAGAAAGCTATTTATGAGAAGGAAACATTGGAAATACTACTTACACTAAAGAAATGGTGACCTTACCTAATGGGAAGACACTTCAAGGTAAAAATAGATCATTATAGTCTTAAACACTTTTTGGAAGAAAGAATATCTTCATAAGAGCAGCAAAAATGGGTCACAAAGATGTTGGGTTATGACTTTGAAATCATCTACAAAAAAGGGAAGCTAAATTTTGTTGCAAATACACTCTCAAGAAAGGATGAAGAGGTGGAAACATTGTTTTGTGCGATTCCTATTATCCAACCAGATTGGATAACCGTAGAAAGGGATGAATTGAAGAAGGACGAAGAAGTGTGGACACTCATTCAAAATTTGCAGCAATATCCTAGTACATCTGATACATTTAGTTCGAAAAAATATTCCTTACGGTACAAATATCGCTTATATCTTTGTAAGAATTTCCAAATAAAACAAAATATTCTTTTGGAATTGCACACTTCTCCTTTAGGAGGACACTCAGTATTTTTAAAAACTTACCACATGGTGAAGAAAGAATTTTTTTTTAAGGGATAGCTTTAAATTTAATATTCAAAAGTTTGTGGCGGAATGTTTGGTTTTACAACAAAATAAATTTGAGACAATTAAGACCCTGGGTATTCTACAGCCTTTATCCATTCCAATTCAACATTGGGAGGATATTTCAATGGATTTTATCACAGGTTTACCTAAGTTTGAAGGAAAGAGTGGCATCATGGTGGTAGTTGATATACCTATGCACACTTTTGTGCATTATCTCATCCATTTAAAGCAATTATAGTTGCTATTGCATTTAGGGAAACAATTAAAAAGCTACATGGAAACCCAAAGATTATTGTAAGCAATAGAGATCCCATTTTTACTGGAATTTTTTGGACAGAATTATTTTCTTGTTTGGGTACTCAACTAGCTCATAGCTCATCTTGTCATCCTCAATCTGATGTTCAAACTAAGATAGTGAAAAAATGTTTGGAAGTATATCTTCGTTGTTTTATATCTAATAAACAAACACAATGGGTCATGTGGTTACCTCTGGCTGAATGGTGGTATAACACTTCCTTCCATAATGCAGCAAAAATGACCCCATTTATGGCACTTTATGGATATCATCCATCGTACATCACATCATCTTTAAGAGAAAATTCTAAGGTTCAAGCAGTGGAATATCGCATCGAGCATCAACAACGAGTTCTCCAACTCTTAAAGAATAAGCTAAATTTGGCACAAAATCGATGAAACAACATGCAGATCAACATCGCAACGAAAGAAGTTTTGATGTGGGAAACTGGGTATTTTTATGACTACAACCATACAAACAAATGTCCTTCAAGCAAGCTAAGAAGGATAATAAATTATCGCAAAAGTACTATGGTCCTTACAAGGTTTTGCAAAATATTGGTACTATGGCATACAAATTGGAGCTTCATGCTTCTTCGCGAGTGCATCCAGTTTTCCATGTTTCATGCTTAAAGAAGGTTATAGGTGAAAAACGTCTAGTTCAAACAATATTTCCATAACTTGATGAGGAAGGAAAAATCATATTGGAATCTGAAGCAGTCACGGAAACAAGAACTCAACAACTACGAAATCGATCAATTTCAGAGTATCTAATTAAGTGGAAGAACTTACCCACTGAATATTCTACATGGGAGGATGAGAATTTTATAAAGAAGCATCCAAAGCTACTCAAGCATTGAGGACAACACTTTTTTGAAGGAGAGGGGGATGTTAGGTCCCTATATTACTAGTGTAGTCCCATATTGTGGTTAGTATAGCCCCCTTATTGTTATTTTTGTACCCCTGTAACCCCCATATTGTTATTATTGTGCCATTACATTATTATTGTTAGGTCTGCTAGGATTATATTGTGACCCCATGGACTCCTATATATAAAAGGAGCTTTTGTCATTTGTATCATCCAAGAATTGTTTATTTATGTAATGTAAAGGAGGTTGCCCCCTCGAAGTGGCTTATTTAGAAGGCGTTGATCTCTCTTTTCTTCTATTTTTGGAGTTGGTTTCATAACAAAGATCAACTTCAATGGCTTGGTGAAACTACATCTGACTCTCAAATTATCACTTTTGTAATCAATGCTCTACCTAGAGCTTCATATGGTTTTGCAGGAGGCATCTATGCTAGAAAGGAAACTCAGCCTTTTGAAGAATTATGGGCTTCATGTGTTCTAGAGGAATCAATACTGAAGGATAAAAATGATACTCAGCCTAATAATGAAGACTCTCCATCTTTTGCAGCTAGACCAAGAAAGAAGTTTGGAAATTTTCGAGCTCAACACAAAAATAATGGCAACAAGTTGCATAGAAATAAGGATATGTCCAAAGTTCAATGTTATGGTTGTCATGAATATGGTTGTCAAGAGATATTGTCCCAAGAACCCGAAGAATAATAAGAGGAAGGAAAGACATAAAGCATTAAAAACTAAAGAGGAAGAAGCTCCAAAGAAACCCAACATCAAACACAACAAGGACCTCTACTAATAACAGTAATGAAGAATTAGACAGGTGTACATAACTCTACAATCTAATTTTGTACCAGGTTTGCAGTGAAATTTGATTTCCATTTCTTGTTTAGAATATGGCAAATAGAATAGTATATATTGATGGCAAGACACTTATACGATCTATGCGAGATAGCATATAATTTTATTGGGATCCATAAATTGTAAGTCTTTTTCAAGAAGACTGAATTTAAGAGGGAGCCCATAGTCACTATAATGAAGTAGATGAAAGAAAGAATCGATTTATTTAATTATGTTCCAAATTTATTATGAAAAGAAGCCTCCTTGACCGTTGTCTACATAGAATCCATCACAGATTTATAGAATAAACACATAGGTGCATAAGAAGAAGAACAAAGTTAATGTAGAAAGACTCGTATTTCATCATTGAGATCCAAAAGAAGCTAATATTTCTCTCTAATAAGTAAGGAAACTAACACGATGGAAAAAAAAACTTTGACAAGGGTAGCGCTTTCAACCAGTCTATCAATGGAAGTCAACAACTAACTTGTAGCATAATAGAAACTCCTCTAGCCAAAACGAGTTAACATTCACTTCAAATTCAGTGACGTATATTTGACCTTATACATCATAAAATGAGCCAGTGATACCATAATGACTATTTCATAACATTTCAGGGAGCAAACTTTTCTTATATAACTAGACTTTAACAAGTAGATAGAACAATTCAAAGGGAATAATTACGCATATTCTACAACAGGAGCAGGCAGTTTGAAATATGCATTAAGTAAGTCAACACTTAGATTTAGATGACAACATGGAAGCAAGTCTTGAAGAAGTTCATAATAATATAATTTCCCTCAGCTGGAAAGGTTACTCTTGATTATTGAAAGACACGAAAAAGGAGTCCCGCGATTAAAGAATACCTCGTACTTTGGAATCAAATTAAATGATTCAAGAAGAACTCATGAGTTAGATATATTATCTTCAGAGGGAATTGGAAACATAATTTGCAATATCTTAGATGGATACATTATTACTTGAGGTTTGGTCGAAAACTAAAAGAAGCTTGGGACCAAAATCCTATAGAAGGTTGGATCACTGATTATAGACATGGAAACACCATCTAGAAAAAGTTGGAGAGTTATGATACTAGTTGATCCATCATTGCACTAGTAGTTGTTTGGATCTTTGATACATTTGATTCAAGGACACATTGATTGGGTTGGAAACGCTAATGATGAATAAATATACCACTAATGGTTGGTTCTACTTAGGATTTGGTATGACTTCTTGATAGAGCATGAAGTAGGATTCTATTGCACTACGAAGGAAGAAGATATGGAAGTTTGTACAATTAGATATGAAGCAGTTTGGCTCCATAAAATTCTTGATGGATTATTTGATTAACATGTTGGATTCGACCATGATACCTTGTATTGATCAAAGTTGTATGAAGGTTGTCAAATAACTCGAAAAGACAAAGCACATTATGGTTCATGACATCATTCAAGATGGATTCGTGAAGCTACAGTATATATCCACTAGTGAAAAAGTAGTCGATGTTTTGATGAAGTCCCTTCCTAAGGGAAAGCATGGGAAATTTTGAGACAAGCTCGGGCTTGTGGATATCTCCTACCAAATTAAGAGAGAGGATGGAAACTTTGTTCTCCATGTGTCATGCACTGTGGCCAGGAATAATAGTCATAAGTCAAGTACATGAATACGGATAGGGGGAATTTTATATTGGATAAGCATCATGGACTGGCATTCTTGAGGCATATTATGACCAGGACTAACAGCCGTAAGTCAAGAACATTGATCTGGTATAAGAATGGTCCAGAGGATCAACATTTCCTTATGTCATGTATTTTGACAACATATTAGGAAATGCATTAGATGAAATTTCAGGCTAAAAGTGGTCTCCTAAGGAAAAATAATAGTTAAATTAATAAAATAAGAGCAATGAATTTTTTAGGGAAATGAAGAAAACTCGTCTGTTTAGTTGTATTTTTGGCTTATCTCCTTATATCTTTACTCAAATTTAAATTCTAGACACTTGTTGGATGCGTAATTGAATTCCACATCCAACTATTACCCATTATAGATACTTTTGAGAAGACCCACATTGATCAAAATTGAAGATACATTAAAAATACATGTTCAACATGTTTTCTTAATGTATCTTCAATTTTTATAAATGTGTATCTTCTCAAAAATATGCATAATGGGTACTCGTTTGATGAGGAATTCAATTCCAAATCCAATGAGTGTATACACTTAAAATTTGAGTAAACCTATAAGGATACAAGGCAAAAATACAATTTAAAAAATTATTTTTTATTCTATTCCCTCCAAACTATTTACATGTACCTCTTTTTAAATTTAAAGGATTTTGATTGATTTATATATTATGACATGGAAATTACATGAAAATTTCATTGACACTTTTAGGCTAAAACTTCCTCTAATGGTCTTGTATAGGACATACTTTGGTGAACCTAGGTGGAGTATGTGCCTCATAGAGGCAGTTGTGTTGTGTCCTATTGAATGCCTCCCAACGTTGTGCTCTGATCTAGTGGAGAGATAGGGATTACTTATCAAGACCTCGGTAGTTTGACAATTTTGGTCATGATGATATTTATAATGATGCTTACCAAACTGGATTCTTTCTTATATGAATATTTCAACTTGATATTATCCCTTTGAGTCATTATGAATACCTCCCTAGTTAAGAGGGAGTGTTGAAGTTGTAACTAGGTTCGGTCTTCAAAATATAAATATATCATTGATGTGTTTATTATATTTATTATGTTTATATTTTTTTCAAAACATGTTTTTCATCCTCAAAATAATTTATTTTGAGTCCAAATAAAAAAATATTTGAGTCAAATTCCATTTGGAAATTTGTAAGAAAAAATAATTTGAACTTTATTTTGAGTCATTATTCCACAAGATGACCAAGTCGGCCCTCCTTGGACAAGTCACTGTGGGCCTACAAAGTGACACCTATTAGACCCTCCTCGACAGTTATACATAAGAGACAATTTGACCTACTTGGGGCACACACATCACAAGAAGCATTTTATGAACCTAGCGAAGGAGAGAAGAAGTTGAGTCAAAGGAGAAAGAAAGAAATTCCAAAACTAGAAGAATATTCCCTTTGTTGGTTGAATCTTTGACTACTATAGTTCGCACATGTGGAGGTCTGATTTTCTGTGAAAGATACTAAAAAATATGAGTTAGTTGCAGGCTGAATTTCGACCCCTTGTTGTGTTGAGAAATCTAGGGCATATTAATTATGTGATCTCACTCTTTGAGAAGAAAACCCGAACAAATTCTTATTGTTATAGAGATTCCAATTGATGAATACCAAGACCAAGACCCTTGACCTATCTGCCTCTCCAATACCAAGACACAAAGCTCCTTTTTCCACGATAGTCCACTTTCTGCTCCTTCCTCCTTCTAGACTTCTTCTTCAACCTTGGCTTGCTTTATACTTTCAGCCTTCTTCCACTTCCTCTCCCTAGGAGGACTCTGCCACTACTGCAACGGACTTCAGACTTCACTGCTATAATAGGTTTTTTATCTTCTCGGCCTTTACTTCTTCCATATAATTTCACCTTTCCTCAACATTCACTGCTACAATGTACTTTCACCTTTCCTCGTTCATCATTGTTGTAATGTACATGTCTGTAATTTCGTGTGTGTGGAGGTAAGATGGCCCACAAAACAATTCCCAAATCAATAAAAACTTCCTTGATTATATTTCTTCCTTCCTCGTTGTTAACTCGGATACATGAATGAACCTCGCACTTCAGATTGTGATCTGCGAAAATATTCCTCTGAAATGATGTTGAGCACTCCTATTTATATTTGTTTCCCAAGGTAATTAGTCAACCTGACATGTAGGTGAGTCGACGTGACTGTTGGAGGAGACAATTAATTCCACTTTGAATCTGACTTAAGGTTAATGTGTGTGCTTGGTCTTGGAGGGCTACTTGACATATTCATTGACTCATATACAAATATAATATGCCCAAGAAGGGTCCTTCATACATTACATTGACTCAATTTGACTTTATGACTAATCCTAAGGACTCACAATCGGAGTCAAACTAAAAATAAAATTGTTTTCTCATGAAACCCATGAGACAATCATTACAATAATAATTTTATTTTTCTTCTTTTCATGAATTACATAAAATCAAAATTACACATGTCATTATGAAGACTGAACCTAGTTACATTTTTCAACACTCCCTCTTAACTATGGATGTATTCATAATGGTACTTGTTCATTCTTAATATGAATAATTTATCATAAGAAGAGTCAAATTGGTAACCCATTTGTATAGCATCATATCAACCAAAATTTTCACATAGAAATGCCTTGAATAACAGCTCTATCTCTCCATGAGATATGAGCACAATGTTGGTGAGACCAATGATGTATAGACACCCTCATCATTGTCTCTCTCGAAACATACCCCACTCGGGTTCTCAGGGTGTGTTCCACCAGGAATATTCTTATCTTGGATTCCTAGTCCTCAAATAATATCAGTCCTCAACGACTACTCTTATCTTGGATGCCTTAATAAATCCTCAAAGAGCATCATATTCCATATATTTACCCAATCCTCCATTATGTATTCCCAAGTGAAGACAAGAATGATGTGTCTATCTCTCCCTCTTAATTAGGGAGGACATATATATTCCAATAAAGGAATGTACTCATTACTACATTCTCCCTCTTATCTTAGGGAATTTCCAAGTTTCTTCCAAGTAAAACTTGTTTCTAGACTCCCTCTTAATTAGGGACCTACATCAGCTTCTCAGGTGGAGATAATGGGACAACCATCTGCTTGAATAACTCCTCGCAATGTCATGAAATTCTTTTTGTCACTCAAGAATCTTCATATTTTGGGACTTCATCTTAGGGCACAGAACATCCATCACTTTCATCCATGATTCGATCATGTCATCATCGGAAATTGATCCATCAGTCCATATTTGGCCTTCCATCATGACATGAGGCTTTCTTCATGACATGATGCTTTCTTCATGCCATGTTTACTTAAGGATATTTCATCCTACTACATGTGCATCGGTGTTGGAATACATCCATAGATCTTCCCTTAGCAAGCTTGCATAAACCCATCCAGATATTTGTTCAAAAATAAAGGAATGAACATTAAAATCAACATTACCTTTATGATGGTCTAGCATCATGACATCTTCTATTTTGCATCAGCATCTTGCATACATATCAACGCATCTCCCAAAGATATATATTATAAAGGGTCTCTTTCTTTTTCAGACTACATCAGAGTCTTCATATATTTCATGGGGATATCTTAGTCAAATATTCTTGGTCCTTTGGATGTTAATTTCCTTTAACATGGTTCCATATTCCATGATCTCTTCCTTCCTTTTTTCACACATTTTATTCTTAAGAGATTTCAAATAGAGTTCCTAAATTGTACTTAACCACCTCATACTTCATATGGGGACATATTATGTTGATTTCATCTAGTGAATGTGTGACCCATGCATTCCTTTGTCCCTTTGAGGAAGGATATCCTTCCTTTTGATTATGCTTTCAATATAGAGCATTGATCCATGTTACCTGCAACCATATGACATGACTTCCACAATATAAAATGTAAGCATACAAACCTCATTTTTCCTTTGGGTCATCCACACTTCCTGCAGCAGTTTCCTTGATTGAAGAGCTTTAATCCCTTGATATGCTTCACCTTTATGTCATCATACCATCATCCCATGAATTCCACAAGTTTGGAATTCTTGATGAAACACTTGCTTTTCCTCATGATCCATGAACCTTTCAATGAAGATTCCATCATAGAATCTTGAGGATTTAAAGTATCCCCATCAACATATATTTCCTTTTGAGAAATGTATGATGGACCTATTACTATATGACCTTGCCACTTATGTTCCCAATGATATTCCCAAGATCTATATCCTTGACTTCCATATATTCTAACCATATTTCATGCTTCTCTATGATGATATCCCAAGCTCTTGCTTTCAATGCTTCTATGATGCCTTGATGCATCCCATTTAATGAATTATGATAGCCATATCTTACAACATAAGACTTAGGAACTTGAAAATAACTTAGGTGAGGAAGACTATCTCAGTAGGATAGATATATTACTTCCTATTTCCTGGGCTTCTTCTTTTCAGATTTCTCTACTTCTATGGTGATATGGGCTTCTTCTCTTCCTCTTTTGTTTTCCTACTTGTCCTTAAGACAACATATTTTTTAGTGTCCATATTCCTGACACCCAGAGCATTGAATTTTAGACATGTCCCTTTTCTTTTTCCAAGAACCATACATTCCAAATTTTCCCTTTCTTCATGTTATTGTAGCATAAGCTTGATTTTGCTCACCTGCTCCCACATCAGATTTGGAATTTATTCTAGATTCTTCAATATTGCATAGTGACCATAGATATTGGAATGGAGTAGCTCCTTTCTTCCCATAAATACTTGAAGTAAAGTTACCCCACTCCTCTAGTAGTGCATTTAATACAACTGTATTCATTTCACTATCAGACATGAATTCTCCCAAATCTTGTAGTTGATCTTAGATCTCAGATATCCTCCTAAAGTATGATGTTATTCCATCTTACTTTGACATCTTCAGTTTGTAGAGTTATTTCCTTAATGATATGACTTCTCCAGTAGTTCTTACGGAATACAACTCTACCAGATTGTCATAGGTTTCTTTTGAATTTTCGAGTTTAGATACATGTAGTATGAGTGGATCCTTGATGGATTCTATGAGAATCCTTAGAGCCCTAACTTCCCATTTCATATATTTGGAAAGAGATTGATCATATTCCTCTCTTGGTTTAGTGATGGATCCTTTGATATGCTCCATAACCTCATTTTCAATGAGACTCAAATTTTTCATTTTCTTCCATGCAAGATAGTTTGAAGCCCCAACCAATTTGTTTCCTTACTTAAAAAAAGACATTTTGATAGATTCATATGTGGACACAAATATTATAAGTTGATAGTATGTTCCTTGTTCTTGTTGCTTCCTTGATGTTGATGATGCCATAGAGGATAGAAAACTTCTCCTTGATGAAGGTAGTTTTCTTCAAGAATGATCCTCGATCCCACAGAGAGTGAGATGATACCGCCTTTTGATCTAGCTTCCTTTGGATGAATAGTCTTCAAAACACTTTAACTTGAGTAGATGTAGGGTTTTGGCCTTCTCCTTCTTGATGATGATCCCAATACTTCTATGATATAGGGCTATGATGCTTCCTTTGACTTTAAGATGATCTTCGCTTTGATTCATTCCTTGAGATTTTATCCTTGAGTGTCCCTTGGTAAGATTCCCTCCATTGACTTAGTCACCTTAGCTCTGATACCATGTTGAGAAATCTAGGGCACAGTAATTATGTGATTTCTCTTCTATTAGTAACTGCTTGTGTGTGTTTTTTACTTCTTTAGATTAGGATCTTATTTTACTTAGGTTATTAGTGTTCTTCTGCATCAAATAGATACCAATGCATAAACCATAAAGAGACAAGAGACACAAAATATAGGCTATCATCTAGGGATAACACCTCTCACTCTTTGAGAAGAAACCCTAAACAAAATCTTCTTCTTATAGATATTCCAATTGATAAATACCAATACCGAGACCTTTGACCTATCTGCCTCTCCAAAACCAAGACAAAAAGCTCCTTTTTCCACGATATTCTACTTTATGCTCCTTCCTCCTTCTTGACTTCTTCTTCAACCTTGGCTTGCTTTATACTTTCATCCTTCTTCCACTTCAGCTCCCTAGGAGGACTGCACCATTGCTGCAACTGACTTCAGACTTCACTGATGTAATAGACTTTTCCTCTTCTCTGCCTTTACTACTTCCTTAGGCTTTCACCTTTCCTCGGCCTTCACTATCACAATATACTTTCACCTTTCCTCGTCATTCACTGTTGTAATGTATAGGTCTTAATTTTTTGTGTGTGGAGGTAAGATTGCCCACAAAAAAGTTCCCAAATCAACAGAAAATTCCTCGCTACTCTTTCTTCCTTCTTCGCTGGTAACTCGACTCCCTTGATGACCCTTGCACTTCATACTATTATTTGTGAAAATATGCCTCTGAAATGATGTCAAGCACTCCTATTTACAATTGTTTCCCAAGGTAATTAGTCGACCTGACATCTAGGTGAGCCAACGTGACCGTTGGAGGAGACAATTAATTCCACTTTGAAGCCGACTTGAGGTTAATGCTTGTGCTTACTTTTGGAGGTCTACTTGACATATTCATTGACACATATACAAATATAATATGCCTAAGAAGGGTCATTCATACATGACATTGACTCAATTTGAATTTATGACTAATCCTAAGGACTCACAATGGGAGTCAAACTAAAAATAAAATTCTTTGCTCATGAAACCCATGAGACAAGCATTACAATAATAATTTTATTTTCTTCTTTTCATGAATTACATAAAATAAAACTTACACATGTCATTATGAATATTGAACCTAGTTACATTATTTAACATGTTGCAGGTCCAAATTTCAAAACATTGACCATATTTGGAGTAGTTTGGCCATCGTTGAATTGGACTTTAAAGGTGACTTGGAGGATGGTTTGATTGGTAATTTGTTGGAAAATTTGTCTTGGTATTGGTATTGGATATATCTCATTTTAATCTGATTCTATAAGATAAGGATTGTTTGGTTTCCCCCTTGTGGGGTTTTCCCTAGCTACCAGCCTAATTTTTGGTGTATCTTGTCTCATTGTGATCTCTATATTTTCTTGAAAGATTGAACATTTGTATAATTTCATGATGAAGAGACATGATAAGTAATCATAAGACATCTTATATTCACAATTAATTATCAAGAAGAGAAATTAGGTGTTAGACTTCATTACACTTGGTTTCTCAACATGGTATCAGAGTTAAGGTGAAGGAACGAAGCTTGAAGATCACAACTTGTTGGCATACTTGAAGACGCCTTTGTAGAAGCTCTCTCTCTCAAGGAAGTACTAATTTTTTCTATGTACAATATTCCCAATCAAATGGCATCTATCTGCAAGGAAGGCAGAAATTTTGATGGAGCATCCAACTTCAAATCTTGAAAGAAGAGAATTGATTCAGTCCTTAAAGAAAATGAAGTCATGCAATTCTTTGAAGGTAATGTCCAATACCAGATAAAAAAAATGCTCAAGAAGTGGCCAAATACAATAAAGGAGAAATTAGATCTCAAATTATTCTTGAGTCCAAATATCATCTCATTTCTTTTGTTTCAGATTTGTCTAAATCCAAGGAAGTGTACAATACATTGGTGAAATTACACTCCATCAACACAAGTGGTCAAAATATTTCTCTAAGGAATCAACTTTGTGGAAAAAAAATGTCAAAACAAGAGAATGTGGCCTCATACTTCATGAAGATATAAAAAATTAAAGATCAACTTGAAGCTGGTGAAACCATATATGACTCTGAATTGATCACTTTTGTAATCAATGCTCTACCTCTAGCTTGGGACGGTTTTGCAGGAGGCATCTATGCTTAGAAAGGAAACTCTGACCTTTAAATAATTATGGGCTTCATCTGTTCTAGAGGAATCGATACTGAAGGCTTAAAATGATACTCAACCTAATAATGAAGACTCTAACTTTTGCAGCTAGATCAAGAGAGAAGTTTGGAAAGTTTGGATCTCAACAAAAAAATAATGGCAACAAGTCTCATAGAAATAAGGATATGCCCAAATTTAAATGTTATGGTTGTCATGAATATGGATATTTCAGGAGAGATTGTCCCAAGAACCCTAAAAATAATAAAGGGAAGGAAATACATGAAGCATTAACAGTTGAATATGAAGAAGCTCCGAAGAAACCCAAGATCAAAGACAACAAGAACCTCTACTATTAATGATAAAAAAGAATATGGAAGGTTTACATAGCTCTACAATCTACTTTTATACCAAGTTTGTAGTCAAATTTGATTTCTAATTATTATTTAGAATATGGCAAATAGAATGGTATTTATTGATGGCAAGAGAGCAATATGATCTAAGGGGAGATGGCATAGAAGTTTATTGGATCCTGTTAATTTTAGATAACCATGGTATGTTCTATGTTGAATGCGGGTTTACTTCAATCTTTCTTAGGCCCGATTCAATTTACCAATCACATAAAAATGAAAGTAAAATGTTGACATAACATAATAATATATCAACAGAAGAAAAGCCAATAATATAGATCAGATTTTACACTTCTTCTTGTCTAGCAAGGATATAGGATAATGTTTGCTATCGCAGTCAACAGGGTGCACCAGCCAGCAAAGCCTTTCTCCAACAGATCAGCCAATCCTCCAAATTTCACACACACCCCTCAAAGACAGCTCCTCAAAACTCAATGCTTGTCAACATAAAGTCAACGCAGAAAATTCAACGCAACATATTAGGGCTTCGGTCAACGGTCTCTATATTCCTCGATCTTTGTTCCCTCAAATGCAGCCTCAAGAGATCAGAATTTATGCACTTGTTGGAGGTCAAAACTCCAATTTTTTACCACATTCAACACTAGTCAATGCACCAGCAATCAGCCCTAAAACATTCCGCACTTTCCCATCTTCAGCGCCGCGCGTGTGAGAGAGAGAGGCCTCCAAAAGGCTGATCGAACCAATCATATCACAAGAGAGAATGTGTGATGAGTTGATGAGAAAATTATCTCCAATTCTCTCCAATTTATATCCATCATAGAGGGTGTGTGACACATCTATTAGGCTTGTGAGTCTACATTACAAATTTGGCCGACCTTGCACATGTGTGGAAAATAAAGTCAAAATATATGTGCTGCTCACCCAAACAAGATGATCCTTAGATCAATCTTACACCTCTCTGAAAGAGGAATCCAACAAAAATATAATCATCATCATATGAGCAGTGCAACATAGATTTTGAACCTAGTTGCCCAAAATTAACACTCCCCCTCAACTAGGGAGAACTCCATCTGTCCACCTGTGCCATCCAATGATCAGTACCATCATGTACTATCATATATCATCTTGCACTCCTGCATCATCCTGGCGTAACTTGCTTTGCTAGATCTTCTTCACAAATAGAACAAAAAGGTGAGTCACAAAGACATCACGCTTTCCTGACCCGAAGTCAGCTTAGAGGTTAAAACATCTCTCGAACTCAAAAAGAGTCTCATACTAACCTGAAGTTATTTTATTGACCCAAAGTCAGTTTAGAGGTAAGAACCTCATCAGAATTGATCCCAGATAAAGGTGTTGGACATGTGTCATCCTAGACATAGAGATTCTAGCAATCTCTGATGCGTCCATTGGTCTTGCTATTGGTCTCTATCCACATTTCCCACCTCATTGGCCAAATGAGAGGTACTTCCCATGAGTCTGAAACTCCATGGGTAGGATGCGTGTGGGGCATAGATCAAAGAGATGTGAACCAACTCAATATCATAATGGTGAGGCAGAAGCACAACAAGGTTCGGCAAGCCTAGCCCCATGTGTGCTTATAGCTCCAAGAAGCTATCCCCAAGCCCCCTGGAGCTCCCAGAGCTCATTGTCCAACTTAGGCAAGACCCTCAGAATAGGGTATGTCTACGATTCCAAGCTTCTCACTGAAGGTTAAGAATTTGACCTTCCCTAGGGGCTTCGTGAGAATATATGTGACCTGCTCATCAGTCCCAATGTCATCGAGCCTTACGACGCCTCGTTGTACCATATCCTGAATAAAATGGTACCTAATATCAATATGCTTGGATCGATCGTGGAACACGAGATTCTCATAAAGACGAATCACGCTCTGGTTATCACAAAGGATAACAGTGGTATCTAGAACATGTCCAAGTAGCTCACTGAAGAGATTTATCAACCAAACAACTTCAAAACGGGCCTATTTGTTGCAATGTATTCGGCCTCAGCAGTGCTCAAAGCCACCGACTTCTGCTTCCTGCTCATCCAAGATATCGAAGCAGAACCCAAGGTGAAGCAACATCCAAATGTGCTCCTTTGATCTACCACACTGCCAGCCCAATCGGCATCAGTATATCCATGGAGTCTCAAACTCCTGGCAGTGTATCTCAGCCCATGGTTGATTGTGCCCTGAAGATATCTCAAAAGATTCTTGGCACCAATCCAGTGAATGTGATGAGGCTCAACTATATGTTGACTCAAAGTGTTCACTGCAAAACATACGTCCAAACGGGAGTTCGCTAAGAACATCAGGGCCCCCATGAGTTGTCGATACTCGGTGGGATTTCCCAGCTCAGGCTCAGCAGCGTTTCCACACAACTTCTTAAAGTTGAATTCCATCGGTGTCGAAACAGACTTATAGTCCACCATACCAAATCTCTCTAGTTGCTTCATGACATATTTTCCTTGAGAAAGGAAAATCTCGCCTGGCCTTTGCCAGACCTCCAAGCCTAGGAAGTAATGCATCAGTCCTAAGTCTTTCATCTCAAACTCGAAAGTTATATCCCTCTTACATTGATGAATGATAAGGTCAACACCTGTTAGGAAGAGATCTTCCACATAGAGAACTAGAGTGAGAGGCCTTTATCTATTTACCTTAAAAATAAAGGTTTGGATCAACATTACATCAAGTGAAACCCAGCTTCATCAAGTAGCTATCTATCCTCTCATACCAAGCCCTGGGGGCTTGCTTCAACCCATAGAGGGCTTTCTTAAACTTGCATACATAGGTGTCTCTATCTTGGACTTCGAACCCTAGAGGTTGCTCCACATACACCTCTTCCTTTATTGAACCATGCAGAAAAGCAGTCTTCACATCCATCTGATGGAGACTACATCCTTACATTGCAGCAAGGGAAATAATAGATCGAATGGTGGTATAGCGGGCAACAGGTGAAAATATATCATCATAATCTATGAATTCTTTTTTAGAGAAGCCTCAGGCAACAAATATTGCCTTGTAGTTTCCAGCACTACCATCAAATCCATGCTTGATCTTATAGAGCCATTTCGAGGTGACAAGAGATTTGTCCTCCGGTCTCAGGACCACTTCCCAGACATCATTTATCATAATGGACTCATATTCTTTGTGCATATAATCCTTCCAAACTTGATGCTTTACAACTTCTTCAAATGATCCATGCTCAGATTGCACAATTGTACTCATGGATGCTAGGTACCCTTGGTACCTATTCGGCTTCTTGCTTTCACGGAATGTCCCCCTTGGGGAAATATGTCTCTTGGCATCTTTGAGAGTGTCTCTAAGCCATAAGGGTCTCTTTCTATTTGAAGGAGGTGGATCAATAGGATCCATTGTCCTTCAACATCGAGCATTGGTTCATCCTTCAGCGCTTCTTGCCTTCCAACTTCTTCTTCTTCTTTGTCTTCCTTTGAGCTAGGAAAATTTCTTACTTTCTTGAGGATAACATCTTCATCAAAGGTGACAACATGGCATATATCCACTTCTCTTTGACCAGGCACATAGATTCTATATACATTTGAAGGTTCATTGTAGCCCACAAACATTCCCTTCTTTCGAGAAGCATCCAACTTGCTTTTCTTTTCTTTTGGTACATGAAAGTAAATGGGACTACCAAAAACTCTAAAATGAGAAACATCAAGTTTCTTACTAGTGAAGACTTCTTCGGGAGTATTGGAGTCTAGAGTGGAATGCGGGTATCTATTTTGAACGTACACAACAGTGTTCACAGCGTCTCCCCATAGAAACTTCAGAAGACCTTGGTCATATAGCATGGCACGAGCAGTTTCTACAATGGTCATGTTCTTTCTTTAAGCAACATCATTTTTCTCAGGAGTATACACAGTTGTGGTCTCCCTCTTAATGATAGCTTCTCTGCAAAATTCATTGAACTCATTTGACTCATACTCAGTCGCATTGTCGGTCCTCAAAATTTTGATTTTCTTCCCGCTTTGATTTTCAACCAAGGCCTTGAAGGTACAAAACCATTTGAATGCTTCATCATTATCCTTCAATAAATATATCCAGGTCTTGCGAGAGAAATCATCTATAAAATTCATGTAATAGGAACATCCTCCCAAGGATGTTACGATTAGCATACCAGATAAATCAGAATGTATCAATTGCAAAATATCAGATGTCTTTGTGACACTTGAGGGGAATGGTCCCCTTGTATGGTTCCCTTCGGCACAACCCTAACATATACCTTCATGATCGTCTTTAAACTCAAGCATCCTTGTCACCACCTTCCTTGCTTCGAGGAGGGATTTGTAATGAAGGTGTGCAAGCCTCCGGTGCCATAACTCAACTTGAAGAGTTGTATCGCATGACATAACCCCCAACGGACTTCCTCCAACCTGGTAGAGTGTATCAACTCTAAAACCGATAGTAAGAGCTTCTTTGAAGTTTTTCTTCTAGATGTGTACTTTTCCATCAACGAATGTCACCTTGAATCCTTTGTCTTCCATTGCCAAAATAGACACAAGGTTCTTCTTCAAATCAGGTACATACAAAACATTTTGTAAACGGAGGACTTGACCTTGAGATAGATGAAGGGTCACAGTCCATGTCCCTTTCACGGGATAGGTGGCATTATCTCCAAAGATAATTTCTAAATTATTATCCTTCCCAATCAAATCAGAGAGAGCTTCTTTATAACTAGTGAGGTGCCTTGAAGCACTGCTATCAATCAACCAGACATCCAGGGTGTCGGGAGGAGATGCAGCAGAGAGGGAAGATACAAGAATATATTCATTTTTCTTATTATCAACAACATTATATTCATCGTACCTGGAATTTCTTGACCTTTTGAAAGTTTTCCCATTTCCACTACAATCAGAGGGAGCCTTCCTCTTTCCTTTGAACCTGTTGTTCCTTTTATTTTCATTCCCCTTGGAGTTGTTTTCATCATCCATGGGAGAGTCCCTTCTATTAGGGAACTCTCTTGCATAGTGACCAAACTTGTTACAAGTGTAACATCTTCTCTTCCTTCCTTTGGGCCCGGCTCTTCCATGGTTTTGATTTCTCGAGCCACCATGGTTCTTCTTCTTTGCATGAGTGGCAAAGGCAGTAGGGTCACCACCATTTCCATTAGAGGGATGATCTCTCTCCATCATTCTTGTCTCCTCTTGAGTGCATCTCGTCAATATTTCATCAAAATCAGGAATCGCATTATTATTAAGAATAGTGGTATTGAATACATACCAATCACGGGGGAGACCTCCAAGCGCAATGAGAACCATCTCTAAATCAACTATTTCTTCTCCAATAGCTAAGAGATTATTTTTTATTTCAGTGAGCCTCATAAAATAGGATTGAATAAACTCTTCTTTATACTTATTAATATTCTTTAATTGATTCTTGAAGAGAAGAACTTGATTAGCATTGCTAGCCCTTAACATGCTAACCAGCTTATCATACATCTCTTTAGATGTGCTCAGCTCAAAAATGTAAGCAACCAAGTGCTTATGAATTGAATTTCTGATAATCATCTCTGCTTTGATTTCCCCTCTTCTATACTTCGTCTTTGTGGCAGCATGTGCATTTGATGGAGGCTCAAGAATCTTCCCCTACACATAATCCATGACATCTTGATCTTCTAATGCAAAATCCAAGGACATCTTCCATGCATGATAATCAGAGTTTTTAGTCAACTTATCATCAGATTTGAAACCCTTACAGGTTGGGGAGGCCATTGGTCCTTGATAGGATTTCTTCTTCGGTGATTTCTTTTCACACTATCTTGGGTTTTGTCTTCGCCTCAACTCTGATACCATGTTAATTTTAGATAACCATGGTATGTTCTATGATTAATGCAGTTTTATTTCAACCTTTATTAGGCTCGATCCAATTTAGCAATCACATAAACATTAAAGTAAAATGTTGATAGAACATAATAATAGATCAACAGAAGACAAGCCAATAATATAGATCAAATTTTACAATTCTACTTGTCCAGCAAGGATATAGGATAATGTTTGTTATGGCAGTGAACAAGATGCACCAGCGAGCAAAGTCTTTCTCCAATAGATTAACCAATCCTCCAAGTGTCACACACACCCCTCAATGTCAACTCCTCAAAAGCCAATTTTGGTCAACAGAAAGTCAACGTAGACAAGTCAACGCAGTAGATTAGGGTTTTGGTCAACGGTCTCTCTTTTCCTCAATCCTTGTGTCCTCAAATGCGGCCTCAAGAGATCGAAATTTCTACACTTGTTGGAGGTCAAAACTCCAAAGTTTGACCACGTTCAACGATGGTCAATGCACCAGCAATCAGCCCTAAAATAGTCCGCACTTTTCCCAGCTTCAGCGTTGCACATGTGAGAGAGCGAGGCCTCCAAAAGGTTGATCGAACCAATCATATCACAAGAGAGAATGTGTGATGAGTTGATGAGCAAATGATCTCCAAGGCTCTCCAATTTATATCCATTAGAGAGGGTGTGTGACACATCTGTTAGGCTTGTGAGCCTACATTACAAATCTGGTCGACCTTGCACATGTGTGAAAAATAAAATCAAAATATATGTTCTGCTCATCCAAACAAGATGATCACTAGATCAATCTTGCACCTCTCCGAAAGAGGAATCCAAAAAAAAAAGATAATCATCATCATATGAGCAGTGCAACATGAGTTTGGACCTAGTTTCCCAAAATTAACAGATACGTAAATTGTAAGTCTTTGTTAAGAAGATTGAATTTAAGAGGGAGCACATAGTCATATATAATGAAGTAGTTGAAAGAAATAATCGATTCATTGAAGTATGTTCCAAAGCTCTTATGAAGAGAAGCCTTTTAGACCATTGTCTTCATAGACTCCATCACATAACTCTAGAACATACAGGTGCATAAGAAGAAGACCAAAGATAATGTAGAAAGACTCGCATTTCATCAAGCAAATCCAGAAGAAGTTGCTTCTCACTAAGAAGTAAGGAAGCTAATAGGATGGCGGTCAAAACTTTGAAGAGTGCATAGTAGTCAAGAAGTCTATCAATGTAAGTCAACATCTAAATTGCAGCATAATAGAGATTCCTCTAGCCAAAAAGAGTTAACATTCACTTCAGATTCAGTGAAGCAGATTTGACCTTATACATCATAGAATGAGCCAGTGATACCATAATGACTAGTGCAAAGAATTTCAGGAAGCAGACTTTTCTTAAATAACTAGACTTTATCAAGTAGATGGAACAATTGAAAGGACAAAATTAAGCATATCCTATAGGAGGAGAAAGCAATTTGAAGTATGTATTAAAGAAGTTAACACTTAGCTTTAGATGACGACATGGAAGCAAGTCTTAAATAAGTTCATAATAAGACAATTCCCTCAACTAGAAAGGCTACTCTTGATTCTTGAGAGACACGAAAAAGGAGTCTCGTGATTAAAGAAGACCTCGTACTTTGGAATCAAATTGAATGATTCAAGAACTCATGAGTTAGAGATATTATCTTCAGAGGGAGTTGAAAGCAGAATTTGACATATCTTGGATGGATACACTATTACTTGAGGTTTGGCAGAAAACTAAAAGAAGCTTGTGACCAAGATCCTCCAGAAGGTTGGATAACAAATTATAGACCTATGGCAACACCATCTAGCAGAAGTTTATGAGTTCTGATATTGTTGATCCATCATTGTACCAGTAGTTGATTGGTTCACGTTGGAACATGTAATTAGTTTCGGTCTTCATATTTTCCAATGTACTCAAACCATTATGTATATCTTATGTTACAAGTAAAAAAATATTATCTTGAACATGGGTTTCATGCTCCATTTTGATGGTCATCTAGGTCAAGCATGCTCTTCATGTTTCTAGGAATTTTCATGTCAAAAGAATATTTTTCTTGAATCGAATCATTTGTATAAGATCTTATTGGCCAGGTTGTAACATGAAAAAGATATTAATTATGCATTTAGAAAGTCCTCGAAGCCTCCAAGCACAAGTCGGCCTTAGCAATGACAAGTCAGCGTAAAAAAGGGAATTCAACCCCATAGAAATCCTATAAATAAAAGCATATTTGACCTCCTCGAACACCAATTTGATATCATTAATCAAGAAGCAAGTAGAAGACAAAAGGATCAAAGAAAATTTTTGGGCCATATTCTCTCACACATGCGAAGGATCTAGGGTTTCTGGTGTTGCTACAAGACCTTATTGCAGGTCCAAATTTGTTGCATGAAGGACAAGGATTGTAGCCTAAAGTCTCCAAAATAATAAGCAAGCTAGAACGAAGGAAGGAGACCTAAAATCTACCCACACATGTGGTGCTAGGGTTTTTGCAGGGCCAAAAAGTTGCAAGTCGAGTCGCAGATCTGAGTTGCACGGTCGACAGCTAATTAGGGTTGATTTGAAGGAAGTTGACCCTTGTTGACTTTGGAAAACTTTGACCTACTGCAAGGGCTTTATTGGAGGGCTAACTTAGTGTTTGGAGGAGGACTTGGTCTAGGGTTTTGAGTCTTGATTTTCTCATTTGAAGCAAATTTTATAAGAGGATATTTTCTAGGTTTTCCCCTTGGAGGGGTTTTTCCCTAGCTTGGAGCATATATCTTGCATCCATTGTCTTTATTCTTTTTGTTCTTGATAATTGTTTGAATAAAATATCTAACAAAGAAACGCAAGAAGATAAATAAAGTTCACAAGTGATTATTAAGGTTAAGGAGAAATTGAATTAATAGTTGCCCTACTATATTCTCCAAAAGTTCCCTGATACATTTGTTTTAAGGACACATCGATTGGGTTGGAAATGTTGATGATGAATAAAGATACTACTAATGGTTGGTTCTACTTGGGATTTGTTATGACTTCTAGATAGAGCATGAAGCAAGATTTTGTTGCACTACAAAGGAAGAAGATATGGAAGTTTGTACAAGTAGCTATGAAATAGTTTGGCTCCATAAAATGTTTGATGGACTACTTGATGAACATGTTGGATTCGACCATGATACCTTATATTGATCAACATTGTATGAAGATTGTCAGAGAACTTAGAAGGGTGAAGCACATTATGATTCATGACTTGATGCAAGATGGAGTCGTGAAGCTATAGTATATCTACACTAACAAACAAGTAGTTGATGTTTTGACAAAGTCCCTTCCTAAGGGAAAGCATAAGCATTTTTTAGACAAGCTTAGGCTTGTGGGTATCTCCTCCCAGATTGAGAGGGAGTGAGGATAGACACCTTGTTCTCCATGTGTCATGTACTATGGCCAGGACTAACAGTCGTAAGTCAAGTACATGAACACAGATAGGGGGAATGGTAGATTGGAGAAGCATCATGGACTGACATCCTTGAGACATGTACTATGACCAGTACTAATAGTCATAAATCAAGTAAATTGATCTGGTATAAGAATGGTCAAGAGTATTGACATTTTCTTGTGTTGTGTATTATGATAACGGATTAGGAAATGGTCGTGTGTAAGACATACTTTGGTGAACCTAGGTGTAGTATGTGCCTCAGAGAGGCAGTTGTGTGGTGTCTTATTGAATGCCTCCCAACACTGTGCTCTATACTTTGGTGAACCTAGGTGTAGTATGTGCCTTAGAGAGGCAGTTGTGTGACGTCTTATTGAATGCCTCCCAACACTGTGCTCTATTCTAGTGGAGAGATAGAGTTTACTTATCAAGGCCTTGGTAGTTTGACAATGTTGGTCATGATAATATTTATCACGATGCTTATCAATCTGGATCATTTCTTATATGAATATTCAACATGAAACTATCCCATTGAGTCATTACGAATACCACACTAGTTAAGAGGGAGTGTTGAAGTTGTAACTAGGTTTGGTCTTCATAGTATAAATTTACCATTGATGTATTTATTATATTTATTATATTTAATTTTTTGTCAAAGCATGTTCTTCATGCTTGGAGTAAAAAAGAATCTAAAATAATTTATTATTAGTCAAAAGAAAAAATTATTTGAGTCATGTCCCATTTCGACATTTGTAAGAAAAAAAGCATTTGAATTTCATTTCAAGTCATTAGTCCACAAGATGACCAAGTCGGCCTAGGCCTCCAAAGTGACAAATATTCAACTCTCCTAGACAATTATATATAAGAGAGTTTGACCTGCTTGGGGCACACTCACTCACATCACAAAAAGCATTTTCCAAACCTAGTGAAGGAGAGAAGAAGTCAAGTCAAAGGAGAAAGAAAGCAAGTCAAAAACTACAAGAATATTCTGTTTTTTGACTAAATCTTTGACTACCACAGTGTTCACATGTGGAGGTCTTATTTTCTGTGAAAGAGGCCAAAAATTCTGAGGTAGTTGCAAGCTGAATTCCAACCCCTTGTTGCACGTCTGAATTTCAAAATGTTAACTAGTTTTGGAGCAATTTAGCCATCATTGACTTTTGACTTTCAAGGTGACTTACGGCCGCTGAATAAGAACATTAAACTAAAGGCCCAAACAAAATGAGCACCTAAAAATAAAATACCATATGCAGATAATGAAGAACCATAAGATTGGATCACTTGTGAGGCTTGTGCCCATAGAAAGTCACGGAGCCACCCGTTAATCGTAATGGAACTTTGTGCAAAGTTGCCTCTCATAATATGAGCTACCACTCCCTGATCACTTATATACTACCCCAAACATCGGACTGCATTTTCCAGCTGAAATGGAATATTACTAATGAAATTGCATTGTACATCCAAAATAAACCAAGGAAAACATGAACCCAGGCAGATACTTGACATGTTCCTCCTCTCCCAGTTCCATCACAAGGAAAGCAAAAACCAAGATTCACTTTATCAGGTATTAAACGGAAGCTACGTGCAAATAGAACACCTTTAAGTAGGATTAAAATAGTCACATGGATAGTAAATGCATGAATGTGATGTACCAAAAAATCCGTGGTTCCTAATGGAATTGGTAACAAAGCCACTTTGAAACCTACTAGAGGAAGGTTTGACTTGGCATTTTGTTGGCAATTTTGTCTTGGTCTTGGATACCTCTCATTTTAATCTAATTCTATAAGAGAAGGATTGTTGGGTTTTCCCCTTGTGAGTTTTGCCCTGGTTACTAGCCTAATTTTTGGTGTCTCGTGCCTCGTTATGATCTCTATATTTTCCTAAAAGATTGAACATTTGAATAATTATTTGATGAAGACATAAGTAATAAGAATACATCTCTACTCACAATTAATTATCAAGAAGAGAAATTAGATGTTAGACTTTATTACACTTGGTTTCTCAACAAGATGGACTTAGGGTAGTAGAGACAAGTGGTTTATAGAAAGAAAAAATAACCATCACAAAGTAGTAGTTATGCAAGTGTTGAAAAAAGTGGATTATCAAAGTTTTCAACTAAATCAACAAGTTCACAAGCTTTAATTTGGGTGTTGATATCACCAAAATTCAACTTCGAAATTTGAGGATTCGCCACCTTAACTACCATATCTGAATGCTTTGGAAATATTTCAATCCAGTCTATGCATAAGCTTTTGTTTAGCTTTTGTTTCATTAGGAATGGGTTTATGTGAAGCTTTGTGTGTTAAGCAAACAACGGAATGACAAATCTGGTAGAGAGGGCACACAAAATGCAAATAGGCAACTAAATATAGGACGTGATTCTTATACTCCAATTATAACATCATCAATGTTAAGGTATTTCTTAAGCAAATTTTAGTTGCGCTCTTTCAAGAAAAAAGAAGTTAGAGGTTGTTTCGACTTTTTAAGATTAAAAACTACGGTAAAAGAGTAGAATGAAAATCAAATCATAGTGAAAATAAACAGTCGAAGAAAGTATAAACCCAAAAACATTACAAAATTTGTAAAGCCCAAGGATTTTGAAGATAACTAACATGTTCTTGTGCTTTTTGGTAAAATGGAATTACACATAAAAGAAATAGGACAACAGTCGAGAAGGCATTGGGCAAAGAGTATGTTCAAATAAATAAGTCTTTCTGCTAGATTTAGTCAAGAAGTGGTTCCGATAATAATATATTTGTTAAATACATGTTCTTCCCATTACGAAAATGACATTTTATAGAGAAAAATTGAGACAATAGCAAGAGATGGAGAGTATAGTTAAGCAAAGAAACCTCTCTACTAGTTTTTTTTTTTTGGGAGGGGGGGTGAGGGAATAGCTCAATAAAATTATGTATTTATTAAATAAAAATCCTGCATAAATTGTTTGATAAAACAGTAGATAAATAACGGAGTAGGAGAATCACATATAAGTCATTTTGAAACTTGGAAGAATTGTTTATGTGCACCTTCCTTTTGAAGTCTATATGACTAAGTTTTGTATAAATTATTTTTAAAAATCAAGCAAACAAGAGATGTTAGATAAAAGGAGCAAACGATCATATTATTCAGAAGCTCCCTTCATATTAATGCTTGTAGTAACCTGATCTAAGTTCCAAATCTACTCATAGAACTTCTATGATAGACATCCGAAATGATAATCCCAGGCATATAAATACGGCATTTTACATCGGGAATCCTGGATCCGTTTACTACTTTTTCTAGGAAAGAAATAAACTTCCAAACAATTTATCATTTTTTATTTATTACATTGGGGTATCTTATAAGAATTTAACAGTAACATATTAGACATTGTCTAACAAAAATCAACCATGACCTCCTTCAATGACATTGTGCAATCATGCCTCTTTCCCAAACCATAAAGCATCGGATTAGCACTAACATCTCAGGTTAAGGATACCTGCTCCATGGGTGCTAAAGAAGCAAATTTTATCTGTCACCTCAGTTATGTATCCAAGTTTATGTAACATAATATTTATGGTCGAATTTACAAATAGAACTTTTATCTATTTGCAGTTTTTCTCTACCCTGCACTTTACCTTATCCTGAACCCATAACGTTGGGGCTAAAACAAATTCTATCCCTATCAGAATAGAAGGGAAAGTAGTCATTTTCCATTTTCCACCAAAACGTGGGCATTCTAAACTCTCGATAA
Organism: Pinus albicaulis; assembly: GCA_034641835.2. Lineage (NCBI taxonomy): Eukaryota > Viridiplantae > Streptophyta > Pinopsida > Pinales > Pinaceae > Pinus > Pinus albicaulis. Next base: position 604,543,225 of record CM076584.1, read on the forward strand.
CAAACTTGCCTTACACAAAGGAACTTTTTTCTTTATTCTTTCTTTGATTCTGTAAGTGCATAAAAAAGGTATAAATGTTTTCCCTTTTCTAATAGTGTGCAGAAAGCAACAATCAACTTCGACAAAAGAATGCTCTAGACTTTTCAGTATATGTTTTCTGCATTTAAAACATTACAGAATATATGAAAACCCCACACTCTTGCAAAAGAAAAATTACAAAAAATAGTCAGGTGTCTTGCGTGTCATATCAGGTTCAATTTGCCTGGGTGCTGGCTCAAATTGAATGAAGTTTTGCTCCATAGTCTCACTAATCTCCATTATAGCTGCCATATTACCACACCTATAGCAATAATTCGGTGCGCTGAAAACTGTAACAACATTGTTACCCTGCATTTACAATGACACACCAGCATTACAAAGCTTGTATTCTAAATGCAAACCTAATCTAAAACCTTTTCATCCAGCATAACTGAAATCATTCACATTCTACCATCTTGTGACAGAAAAATAAAAAATAAGTAGTAACCATAAACATCTCTGCTCTTATTTAGTTATAAATTAACAAATCGTGTTTTTATAAAATTAGACGACTCTCCTCCCTAACCCACCATTCAACCTTAAAAAATTTCTCACCTGACACCAATTGAAACCCTCCATAACGAGCTGGTGTGCTCTTGCAACCAAATTCAGACCATTTTTGTGATTGAATTGGGCTGCTATGTCCTGACCAAAAGTATATCCAGCTCCTCTAGGTGAAATACCCCACCCACATCGATCATCTGGGTCTGACCACAGTAGATCACACATAGGCCCTTCATGTGGTACCTGGAAATATCGATGCCAGGATTTAAGCACAGAAATTGCATACCTGGTTCCGTATAGTCAAAGTAATTTCTAAGATTTATATTCAAGAATGATCAGTCACTCATCCTAAAACCGTAGAAATACATAACAACTCTCATGAAAACATAAAATTAAAGAGGACTTGATACTAACTTTCATTACTAATGGAATAAATGTTATAGTATGCAGTAAACCTAGGTGACATTCATCACAGTCTGAACAAATCACATATGCTCAGAAATGTCATATAACTTTTCACACAAAGGCAAGGAACTCAAACAAAAAAAATCAAGCTTTTAAATGATAGAAATTCAATAAGGTCATTCACAAGACCCCAATTCCTAAGGTAGAAAAAAATTCCACAAAACACTGTTCCAGAAGCTCTTATCACTCTTTCACCTCTTGCAGATTTAATGCAAATAAGATTAGCTCTCAGAATTTCAGTAAAACCTGAAAAGGTCTCGACTTTCAATAAAGCTTTCAACGGAAAGCCTGGAAACCCACACATTTAAAACACCACTACACACTGCAACCAGAAAACATTAGCACACCATTTGTAAGTAGCTTATGAACTTCAATGGAGTTACATGTATGACGACATCCTTTATGCAACATTACTGAGTAGCCCGTTGAATAACTTAGAGAGAGGAATACATTCATAAACATGGAGCTATGTGTAAGTTCAATCGTAAAAGCAATCTGGATAAGTATAATCTTCATATATATTATATATATTGTATAGAAAATACCTACTTCTTGAATGCGGTCCAGGGCTCTTATATTATCAAGTGTGTCCAATGAGGGTGAGAGGCCACCATGCAAGCAGAAGATCTGAGACAACAAAAAGAACACATTTAAGAATTCAAAGCAATGTCAGATTCCACTCTCCAGGGCCAGCACACTTCTGGTACAAAAGGTCAAAATATTCCCTCATATTACCTGGCTTTCAATGAGCGCTGTCAGGGGAAGGTAGTCAAACAGATCTGTAAAATACTTCCACACATTTGCATTCCCATATTTTCTTAAGCACTCATCATAAAATCCATACCTGAAATCGCAAGTACATAATTTTTAAGAATTAATTATAACTATGTACATGCACAAGTAACCAAAAAATATAAGCATGTTATCATTCTACTCTAGCCCTTCACCTATGCATATTTTGTCTACCCACATTTAGGTACAGTCACATGCCAAGACACTATAAGCGAGATACTTAAGTGAGAATACGAGTCATCCAATATATTTTTTCATCTCCACTTTATTCTCTTCTGTCCCAAGATGTTCCCTCTATCTTCTACTTGTTCAACTTCAGGCACAGTTAATTCTCAATATTGTGCATGTGGCCAAGAACAATTCTAAACTAGCATTATTTAACCCCTGCACAAGTAGTTTGTATAGCATCATTGCCTTCATAGACCGAGAATAATGCATGAAAGCCATTGATAGAATCAAATTTGATATTTTAATTGATATAAAGCAATTATCTTTAATAGATGACGACCATTACTATCCTAGTTACTCCCTTAATCTCTAAGCCAATGTATTGAGTTTACAATAAGGTACAAACTTCAACACACAACAAGAAGAAACTAAATTCAGTAAGTTACATTGCAAAATTAACCGTCATTGTATACTTTTATTCATGGACCAAGAGAAAAAGTTAAGACTAATCGTTTTCAGATAGATATCTTACACTTGAGTAATCTGCCTGCTTTCATGGTTTCCTCGTAGTATGGTAATTCTATCCCTGTAGCGCACTTTCAAAGCAACCAGCAACGACACGGTCTCAACAGAGTAGTATCCACGATCTGAAGAGCAATAATCCAAATTTGACTTCTTTAATAAAATCAAACTATGCCTCAGCTACATTCATGTCGCATGAGGTAAAATGGAAAATCAAAAAATCTGGGTCCACCAACTGCAGAGAAACAGAGAAGCAAACTTCATTCAAAATTACTTTGGATACCCTGGATTGACACTATATGCAGAATGAGAGGAAAATGGAAAATCAGGACACAGTTTCACTACTTCCTTTCAACCTTCATCGTTGCTGCGGTTTAAAATCAGATGCAGGGGAACTGAAAATCAATGAAGCTTTACCCGGCAGAATTTTTTTTATATACTAAACTACTTAAAAATAGGAAGTTGGAAGATCTAAAAGCAAACGTAAAGCACTGCTAGATGCAAAGAAAAGCAGTAGGAGGACAAAATCAACATCCCAGATAATGATACAGAGAATTTCTGAAAACTTCTTGTGATAGAATTGCAACTTTGAATCATAGTATATAACTTTCAAGAAATCCCCAAGCTACTTGCAACACTATTATTACAGCTACACATTGTGTAATTTCTCCACATCAAAACAGCCAAGTGCAATTTCTATACACAAGGCACAGCAAAGTAGCCAAGATTGTATCCATGGACAAAGAACATGACAGAAAGTCTTGCAAACGAGATGAGGGAAGAATGACTGAATCCTTGAAGAAGACAAAAGCACCAACATACAAAGAGATGTTTGCAATACTCTACTCGAAATATATAATAGCTTAGGACTGCAACCAGTGCAGTCTGTAATACAAATCTGTTCATACTACTTGAAAACTCAAACGATGAATCTGAAAAACAAGACTTTAATACAACAGAAACTTTAATTCACTAGTGACCAAACAGACCAGCATGGATGGAAAGATTAGGTGCCAGACCCTGTTTCGAACCAGTTGCAGCCAGGGGCCACATATGAAGAAGCATCAGAAATATTGAAAAAAAAATCAATCCCAACACCTCAGGACATCCAAACTTTGCAAGATATGATAAGATTAGATAATTTGATATCAAGGTTGACGTGAAATTTCAGAATTTGCATTAAGCACGGACTTTCAATATTTCCACATTTCCACATCCTATTCGTTTACAACAATCTATTCCATAAGGCTTACCACCTCCAACTCCTTATCTCTATGTGATTGCAGTTATTGCTCAGAGTTCAAGGCTACATTTTGAAGGCAAACAGGGTGCAATGGCAAATTAGAGGAGATTTTATGTTATTTGGGCAAGTGGATAATGGCCAAGTTTGAAAAAATAAATACAAGCTTGGAATAATCTTGATCTTCCACTTGCTTGGAAGGTTATGACTGTAGATAGAATTCGAGCAGCAAGGCAATATTTATTAATCCTCTTGTCCCTTTCCTTCTCGACCAGCCTAAGAAGGTGCTCAGAGGTTTTCTCTAGTGCAAGCTTGTTGGGGCAAAAGGGATTCTTCTAGTGGCTTGGGATATTTCACTATACCAATGGATCAAAGGGGTATTGGTCATCCTCGACATCAAAGCTCGAGTTTCCCTTACTATTAAATGGGTAGTGTGAGCAGTGGAGGGGGCTGGCTCCATGGCAACTTCTATTCTGCCACCGTATTTAAAATAATCAACACGTAGTGTCTTGCATCGTCTCAAACCCAAAATATTGCTTTTTAAGAGAAATAGAGCCATAGCTTGAAGGGTCACGATCCTTGAGGTTATTGCAAACGTTATGATTGTGTTATTGTGCAATCCTTTTGCATTTACTATGACCTAGTCAAACTATCCAGCCTCAACTTTTCTATCATAAGGAAGGTATTATGGACTCACCCTAAAGAGCCATTGTCAGTTTTGGCTCTACAACGGCCTAGAGAGAAGAGATGGCAGTGAAAATTTCTTGAAAAACTTGTCCAAAATCTATCACAAAGTAATGACCTTCCTCCTAATTTTGAATTCATTGATTCTGGATAAATAGTTTATACAATTCGTTCAAGGCAGACCCCATCGTTGGATATCTTGTAGGGAGAGTGACCCTTGACATAATCATATGGAATTGGATTCCAGAGGTGTCGTGAGCCACAACATTGCCATTATACCCATATTCCACAGCCTAACCAAAGGATTTTTCCTATTTCAGTTCACTGACTTAACCCATGTGTTAGAAATCTTGTTTTGGAGCCCTTAGATCTGTAATAATACCTTGATGGTTTTCACCCACTCGATTCATGAATTCTCAGTTGAAAATGTTACCCAACTAGTCTGCACAATCTAGGTGGACTTCCCTAGTCTCCCAATGCAGTTCATGCCAACCCTACAGTTGACTGCAGCCCTGTTAGGAAAGTTTATCTGCTATCTAACTTGATCAGTTTTTCGCCCTCGACAACAACGCAAACTGTTTAGGGTCAACCTATTTAAAGACCTCAAAGAATTTGTGCTCATCAAGATTAGCAACCAGAACCACCCCAACCAGTTCGCCACATCAATTTGCTTATTGCTTGATTTAATTATCAAAGCCAGGACCACTAAATCCATCAATGTCTGCTCATGACCCAAGTTAACCCAAAGGTGGCCCCGCCCACTCAAACCCCTCCTTCTACCCCTCAAGCTCTGCAAGCAATCAATGCAGGTAAAGGTATGGACTAATAATCATTTGTAAATATAGAGGTAATGATGCCACCAAAGTCCCCACTCACTTTGCACCCTCCAACTCCGACCCCCAAGGCTCCAATGCCCAAGGCCATAATCCCAACTAGACCGAAGCAACTGCAAGCTAAGATAGCTAGCAAAGCACCTACTAGCACCATGACCCGTGGAGGTGGTGAGAAAAAAGTGTGCTCTCTCCCGCCATTCCATCCCCAAGGAAGTAAAGCAAAGCCACAACAATCAACTCTTAGTATTTATTAGCTAAACTCCTCTTTTGCAACTAAATCCTTCCATGATCTCTGAGACCTTCAGAATATTGAGGTGAAGGTGCAAGATATTGCAGGCATTTAATGAACCTCATGGAATGTCCAGGGCTTAAACAATCCTATAAGGAAATACATTGTCTGCTAATTGTTCATAGATATTGGTATTTAAGGCTCTAACCTTTGAGCAAACCAATGAAAATATCTTGGCACTCAAGAGTCAAAACATCTCTACGTCAAACCTCTAATCAATAAGATATTGAAAGAGAACTTGTAGAGCATTATAAAATAGCATTCTAAACACAGGGCCCCTCTGTCAAGTGGCAACAAGCCACCAAAAAATGTCTTGACATAAATGTGATCAAGATTTATGAGGAATAGAGAAGATACTGAGACTTGGTCCTTTCTCCTAATGAGCTATCTACAACCCCACACAACATGGTTGATGATAAGACCCCTAGCCCTGAAGACTTCCACCATGAATTTTACAGGGTCACTTGAAAGCTTATCAAGTCAAACTCATTGCAAATCTATTAAGAAGCCCTGAAAAAACAATCTCTAGGGATAAGAATTAATTGAGGGCTAGTCAAGTTTATTCCTAAATCAGGGTACCCAAAAATAATCACTAACTAAAGGGCCACGGCACGTCACTCTGCTCAATGCATTCTATAAAATTCTAGCCAAAGTCCTGGCCTTGTGGATGAAGTATATCCAATCCAAAGTTATTCATCATGAACATATCAATTTCATTTGTGTGAGGTATCTCCTTGACAATGTCATTGTAATCTAGGAGGGTATGGAATGGGCCAGATCATCCAACCTCAACACCTTGTTTATCAAAATTTATATTGAGAAACTCTTTGCTCAAGTAGAATGGCCATTCTTCTTGGAAATGCTTTAGACCCTAAGGTTTGGCCCAACCTTTGTTGACAATGTTGAAAGTTTGAAAGTTGAAACCCTATTTGTAGATGCCTCAACATGTCTTGCAATCAACAATTTCTCTTCTAAAGAGATTGGCCTCTTCTTATCTTTTTGTCATGGGTACTCCTTAGCTAGAGCTCTATACATGTTGTTTAATCCCTTGGCTTCCTACTGAGCTCCAACTATAAGGAATATCTAGGGGTATTTCATGGAATCCCTCTCCCTAAACCTTGTTGAATTTCCACGACCTTGGGTCTAGGTTAGAGTCTTAAAATCACTGACGCTACCAAACCAAGAATCTCAACCATGAACAACTTTGCACAGCGGAAATATAAAGCAGTAAATCACATATGCACAACTATACAAAGTTTGAAACAAAATTGTACAATAATGTACGATCACCAATCTTCGTTATATTAAACCAAAATCTAAATAATACAACAGTCTATGGTATACAAGATACAATGACAAACTCGATGTCATATCTCATCCTGTCGGTCCTTCGCTTCCGTACTACTCACTAGTTGTGCCTTCGTCCATCAAGGCCACAACACATCGAGACTCCAGGAGGGCTGCCTCCTAACACAACTGCAAGACACTTTTGTAGAGTGTGCACGAGCAGAGCTATTAATTTTAGATAACCATGGTATGTTCTATGCTTAATGCAGTTTTACTTCAATCTTTCTTATAGGCCCAATTCAATTTAGCCATCACATAAAGATGAAAGTAAAATGCTAATAGAACATAATAATAGATCAACAAAAGACAAGCCAAATAATATATCAAAATTTGTAATTCTTCTTGTCCAGCAAATATAGAGAGGAATGTTTGTTACAACAGTCAACAGGATGCCTTAGCTAGCATAGATTGTTGGCCAAACAAGCTCTTCCAACATACAAGATCAGCCTTCCTCCAGGAGTCACATACACCTCAAAGACAGCTCCCAAACAGTCAACGCTACGGTCAAAGGGGCTTTGGTCAAAGTCAACATTCAGCCTCAATTTTTGTGCCCAACAATACAACCTCCAAAAATCAGAATTTATGTTCTAAAACCAAAAAAACTTCAAGGGTTGACTGAAAGTCAATGCTATCCAGAAAGCCCTAAAAACAGCCAGAAATTTTCCAGCTTCAGATTCACATGTGGGAGAGAGAGAAGCTTCCAAAGGTTGGATGAACCAATCAGATGAAGAGGAATGTGTGTGATGAGATGATGATGAAATGAGCACCATCTCTCTCCAATTTATATCCATCAATGAGGGTGTGTGACACATCTTTTGGGGCTTGTGAGCCTACATTACAAATTTGGCTGACCTTGACAATTCGCACATGTGTGGAAAATAAAATCAAAATATAAGTTCTACTCATCCAAACAAGATGACCTTTATAGATCAATCTTGCACCTCTCTGAAAGAGGAATCCAACAAAAATATCATCATCATCATCATATGAGCAATGCAACATGGAGTTTGGACCTAGTTGCCCAAAATTAACACTCCCTCTCAACTATGGAGAACTCCATATGTCCACCTGTGGCAATCCTGTCATCCAACACCATCATGTACTATCAACATCATCATCCTGAAATCCTGTGTCATCTTGTTGTAACATGCTTTGCTGGCTCTTGGAGCAAACGAACGACAGTGAGCCATAAAGACATCACACTATGTTGACCCGAAGTGAGCTTAGAGGTTAAAACCTCAATCGGACTCAAGAGAGTCACATACTGACCTGAAGTTAATTTGGAGGTAAGAACCTCATCAGACTTGATCCCAGATCAAGGTGTTGGACACATCCCATCCTAGACATAGAGAGTACAGCAATCCCCGATCCGTCCATTGGTCATGCTATCGGTCTCTATCCACATTTCCCACCTCCTTGGCCAAATGAGAGGTACTTCCCATGAGTCTGAAACTCCATGGGTAGGATGCATGCGGGGCATAAATCAAAGAGAGGGTGAACTAGCTCAATATCACAACAGTGGGGAAGAAGCACACCAACAAGGTTTGGCGAACCTCGCCCTGTGGTTGCTTATAGCTCCAAGATGCTATCCCCAAGCCCCCTGGAGCTCCTAGAGCTCATAGTCCAACTCAAGTGGGACCCTCAAAATAGGGTCTATCCACGATACCAAGCTTCTCACGGAAGGTTAAGAATTTGACCTTCCCCAGGGGCTTCGTGAGAATATTTGCGACCTACTCATCAGTCCCAATGTGATGGAGCCTTACGGCGCCTCGTTGTACCATCTCTCGGACAAAGTGGTACCTAATATCAATGTGCTTCGATCAGTCGTGGAACACGAGATTCTCAGAAAGACGAATCCTGTAAAATTCAGACCCCGCTTCGATTAACAGATTTCCCTAATCACTCCATTCTTTTAATGTGAAATCCAAATATGATTAAAACACTAAAATCTGGAAATGAAATTTATTTCTGAAAATACAAATTAGGAGATTTTACTACTACTAGAAATAAATGCACAGAAAAATTATAACAACCATACACAGAAAATAACACTGATATTTTTGGTCAATGTGACCCTGGAAAAACCCCCTACAATTCTCGGGGAAAACCAGTTTGAGAGTTCTTATTTCTGAAAACTGTTACAGGGAAAATGAAATACACAGGAAAATATTCCAGCAATTACAAAACAATCTTATCTCGATTTCTGTGCAAGACTCCACCTCGAAAATCGTGCCAAAAGAAAACCCAAATCAGACAAAAAACACAGCAATGAATGTTGTACGGCCAACCTCGAGAAATGTGCCCAAATCACAGTGTATGGCCTATATAGATCTGTACGGGCTGTACGAAAAAGTACAACAGGTTCTCTCCTCGAAAATCATGCCCAGCTGCCTCAATTTTCGTGACTTCAACGTACTACTTGTGTTAAAATTGGACAACTAGGTCCAAACTCCGGGTTGTGATGCTTAGATGATGATCCCAATATTTTTATTGGATTCCTCTTTCGGAGAGGTGTAAGATTGATCTAAAGATCATCTTGATCGGATGAGCAGAACATGTACTTTGAATTTATTCCACTTATGTGCTGGGTCGGCCTGGAATAAAATATTGACTTTAATGTCTTAAAGGACGTGTCACACACCCCCAAAGATTCCTATATATTGGAGAGACTTGGAGTTCATTTGACACACATCAAGGTGGAGGAATTCTCTCTCTGGATAGCATTGGAGCTGCGTATTCTGTCTGGATTGTTCTGGGGTTATGTGTGACACACTTGGTTGAATGACCTATTGAAGACTTTGCTGGTAGAAGCATCCTGCTGATCGCCGTAACGTCACCATCTCCTATCTCTGTTCTGGCTTGTCTTCTATCAATCTATTTGTATGTTCTATCTTCTTCAGTATTGTGCCCTAATCTGAAATGGCATAGAACAAGTTCAAAAAATTAACATGGTATCAGAGCTGAGGTGAAGACAAAGCCCCACATTTGGACAGTGGTTTGGGCATCACATTTGGAGCTGGGATTGTCTGAAGACTTTTGGAGACAATCTTAAAAAAAAAAATTTCCTGCCCTACAAGCTGTCTGCTGGAATAACCAGAAATGGGCTGATCTGGAAGCAACTCAAGGTGCTAATGCCTCATGTGCAGGATAAACCAAGGTAGATTGGATCCCTTATTTTCGCCAAGCATATCTTAAATTTGTTTGCGGGAGCTACTCATAAATATCGAGGTGGTAGGTAGAAGACTTCTAACACAAGCTGAGGCTTGCTGATATATTCCCCCTGTATGTCAGTGACATAGATAGACACCTATATAGCAGCAGCATGTGACTGTATCAGTCCTACATTGGAGCGTTATGGTAAACTTAAAATGTGAACTGGGAAGTTTATGTAGCGTTTGGTCACATGGTTGGAATCTTGAATCATGATCAGCAAAGTCTGTTGGATGGATTTGACAGTTGAAGATCGGGTCCCAATTCCAAGATGGTGTCTGGGATGCCCTCATTTAAAACAGATGTCTTCTCTCGAGAGAGAAGCTGCCATTAAGAGGGAGATATATCTCTATATGCTCCTGAGTGGATGTCTTTGTTCAACGAAAGAAGATCCTCATGGCTCAAAGACATATGGCTTCAGAGGGGGAAATTCCGAAGGAAAACCAAGAAGCCATATTAATAACAGGATATCTACCAGCCATGAGTACGTTTGTACAATTTGACCTTGGATACCTTTGAGGAAGTCGTAAAGCGTCAATCTGGAAGGATGCTATCTTTGTAGAACCAGCGGTTATCACCTCGAAATGGCTCCACAAGATCAAGCATGGATCTGATGGAAGTGCTGAAAAGTTCAAGGCAAGATTCGTTGCCTGTGGCTTCTCTCAAAAGGAAGGCTTAGACTATGATGACATATTTGCACCTGTAGCCTGATATACCACCATTCGATCTCTTATAGTCCTTGCTGCTACGCAAGGATGGAGTCTTCATCGGATGATGTGAAGACCGCATTTTTCTGCATGGTGTGATAAAGGAAGAGATATATGTAGAGCAACCTTTGGGGTTGGAAGTCCAGGATCGGGACACCCATGTCTGCAGGTTGAAGAAAGCACTCTATGGGCTGAAACAAGCACCCTGAGATTGGTACAAGAGGATAGATAGCTACTTGATGAAGTTGGGCTTCACTCTAAGTAATGTTGATCCGAACCCTTACTTCAAGGTTGTCAAGGGAAAACCTCTCATTCTGGTGTTGTATGTGGATGACCTCTTCCTGACAGGTGTTGACCCTCTCATTCATTAGTGCAAGAGGGAGCTCGCTGCTGAGTTTGAGATGAAGGATCTAGGACTGATGCCTAGGCCTGGAGGTCTGGCAGAGACCTGGCAAAATTTTCCTTTCTCAAGGAAAATATGTTAGCAGAAGCTTACGGAAAGATTTGGGATGGTGAATGCAGCAAGTACGTATGAAACAGATGGAACTCAACTTTAAGGATTGGTGGCGGTATTCTTGAACCTATCTTGGCCAATCCTCACCGAAGTATCGTCAACTCATAGGAGCTTTGATGTTCTTAGTGAACTTGCCGTCGGACATATGTTTTGCGGTGAGACACTTTGAGTCAACACCATGGTTGATCATAACATTCAGGTTGGTGCAAAGAAACTCTTGAATATCTACGAGGCACGATAGACCATGGTGAGATCTGCTTTGTCGGAGTATGACACTCATTGAATCTTGGAAATCTTGGAATTGGTGGAAAGTGTGGTGGATCGTAAGAGCACATCGGGATGCTGCTTCAATCTTGGTTCTGCTTCGGTCTCATGGATGAGCAGGAAGCAGAAGTCGGTGGTTTTGAGCACCGTTGAGGCCGAATACATTGCAACAAGTATGGCCTGTTGTGAAGCAGCTTGGTTGCGAAAGCTCTTCTGTGAGCTGTTCGAACATGTGCTAGATGCCACCGTTATCCTTTGTGATAACCAGAGGGGGATTCATTTGTTACAGAATCCCGGGTTCCACGATTGATCCAAGCATGTAGATGGCTGGTACCACTTTATCTGGGATATGGTACAGCGAGGCGCCGTAAGGCTCGATCATATAGGAACTGATGAGCAGGTTGCGGATATTCTCACAATGCCCTTGGGGAAGGTCATGTTCCTAACCTTCCGTGAGAATCTTGGAATCATGGAACGACCCTATGGTGTGGGTCCTATTGGACGATGAGCTCTGGGAGCTCAAAGGGGGGTTTTGGGGATAGCTTCTCGGAGCTATAAGCACGTATGGTGCTTCTGCCCCACCGTTGTGATTATTGAGTTGGTTCGCCTCTCATTTATCTGTGCCCCGTATGCATCCTACCCATTGAGTTTAGGGCTCATGGGAAGTACCTCTCATTTGGCCAATGAGGTGGGAAAGGCTAGAGACTAGTAGCAAAGACTGATGGACGCATCAGAGTTTTCCGTACTCTCTATCTAGGATGGCATAGTCCAACCGCTTGATCTGGGATCAAGTATAGTGAGGTCTGGGACCTCTGCCTGACTTCGGGTCAGAGGAACCAACTTCGGGTTGGTTGGAGACTCTTCGTGAGTCTGATAGAGGTTTCGGACCTCTGAGCTGAATCTGTCAGCCGGGTATGATTTCTTTGTGACTGACCCACTTCTGTTCTGAAATAAAGAGGCCAGCAAAGCAAGTTACGGCGGGATGACGCACGATGTTTGAATTGCACTAGTGGACGGAGTTCTCCCTAGTTGAGAGGGAGTGTTAAAATTGGACAACTAGGTCCAAACTCCGGGTTGTGATGCTCAGATGATGATCCCAATATTTTTATTGGATTCCTCTTTCGGAGAGGTGTAAGATTGATCTAAAGATCATCTCGATCAGATGAGCAGAACATGTACTTTGAATGTGCTGGGTTGGCCTAGAATAAAATATTGACTTTAATGTCTTAAAGGACGTGTCACACACCCCCAAAGATTCCTATATATTGGAGAGACTTGGAGTTCATTTGACACACATCAAGGTGGAGGAATTCTCTCTCTGGATAGCATTGGAGCTGCGTATTCTGTCTGGATTGTTCTGGGGTTATGTGTGACACACTTGGCTGAATGACCTATTGAAGACTTTGCTGGTAGAAGCATCCTGCTGATCGCCGTAACGTCACCATCTCCTATCTCTGTTCTGGCTTGTCTTCTATCGATCTATTTGTATGTTCTATCTTCTTCAGTATTGTGCCCTAATCTGAAATGGCATAGAACAAGTTCAGAAAATTAACAACTTGTTTTCCTTGAAATCTGTGCTCACCCTCCTTGGAATGTGTGCCAAACCCTATTGTATGTTTCTGTTGTAAATGCCAAGATCCTCCTTGGTTAGCATGCCCAAAATTCTCCTTGGGATGTGTGCCAAAGATCCTGTTGTTCTTCTTTCCTCCCTGCTCAAAAAATTCTCCTTTGCTCTCTCTTGCTTTCTCTCAAATGCTCATGAAAGAATAGAATGATCTTTTCCTCTTCTTCTCTCCTTTTACCCTAACCTAAGTGACTTTTGAGTGATCCCTAGATCCAATGGCTAAGAGAGCTTTAGATCAAGGGCTGAAAATAAATGTGCATTATTTTCACTTTTTCTATTTAATCACTCACCCACTTAAATAAAGACCCACTTAGCCTTTTATTTCCATAGTCACTTTTCACTTTCTAATTCTTCATCCACTTTAATAAAGTCACTTTCAAATTATAACGTAACTTTATCACTTATACAGTCACTTTTAAATTAGACTGACTTTACCACTTATAAAGTCACTTTTAGAAGAAGAGGTACAATTGAGTGGACACTTTTCCCTAGGCAAAAGATCAAAGCCATGGGGAACCACTTGTCCTTGGTACCCAAAATTTAACACTCCCTCTTACCGAGGAAAGTGTTCCTCACCACTCCCATCTTGCCTCTAAAGTAGACATGTTTGCCCCATGGTAAGGCTTTGTGAAGATGTCTGCTACCTGTTCATTTGTCGAGATGTACTCAAGCTTGACTGTTCCTTTTTGGACATAGTCTCGAATGAAGTGATACTTGATCCCAATATGTTTTGACCTGTCATAAAAAACTGGATTCTCTGTGAGTCTTATGCAACTCTGATTATTGCTAAATGAATCACAGAAGGTCTCAATGCCTAACCAAATAAACCAAACAACATCTTGCAAAGCCATATGGCCTCACAGCTAGCCAAACTAGCAACCATATACTCTGCCTCAGCTGAGCTCAATGCAACTGACTGTTGTTTCCGGCTGAACCACAACACAACTGTCGAACCCAACCCAAAACAGCACCCTGAAGTGCTCTTCCTGTCTGAAGCACATCCTACCTCATCTGAATCTGTGTATCCTGCCAGTCTCACTCCATCACCCTGTCTATAGTCTAGACCATAATCCACAGTACCCGACAAGTAACGAAGAATGTGTTTTGCAGTCACCCAGTGCACTCTCCTAGGCTCACACATGAACTGACTCATAGTGTTAACTGCAAAACATATCTATGGTCGAGTGTTGACCAAATACATCAATGATCCAATCAACTGCCTGTATAGTGTAGGATCCACCAAGTCGGAATCGGAAGCATGAAGCTTCTTCCAGTTAGTGATCATAGGTGTAGACATGGGTTTGCAGTCCTCTATGTGAAATCTGCTAAGAATATCCACTGTGTACTTCCCCTGTCCTGGGAAGATATGCCCCTCCTGCCACACCTCCAATCCCAGAAAATAATATATCAAGCCGATATCTTTCATCTCAAACTCTAAAGCAAGATCTCTTTTGCAGCCCTCAATGAGTCTCTCTGCTCCAGTGATGAACAATTCATCAGCATACAACACCAAAATGAGAGACTCCTCGCCTACCACAATGAAGTATAGGTTCAGATCAGCGTCACTCTTAGTGAAACCCAACTACTACAAGTATGCATCAATATGAGAGTACCAAGCTCTAGGAGCTTGCTTCAGGCCATAGAGTGCCTTTTTCAACCTGCATACATGGGTCTCCCGCCCATGCACCTCAAAGCCCTGCGACTGCTCAATATAAACTTCCTCTTGAATGAAGCCGTTGAGAAAGGCGATCTTCACATCCATCTGGTGGATCTTCCAACCCATCTCTGCTGTAATCGATATAATGGAGTGAATAGTTGTATACCGAGCTACGAGAGCGTATACCGAGCTACGAGAGCGAAGGTCTCCTCATAGTCAACTCCCTCTACTTGTGAGAACCCTCTCGCCACAAACCGAGCCTTGAACTTCTCTACGCTGCCATCTGCAGCATGCTTTATCTTGTAGAGCCATCTAGAAGTAACAACTAATTTACCTTAAGGCCTAGGCACTACCTCCCAAACATCGTTCTTCATGATAGAAGAATACTCCTCTATCATGGACTCTCTCCAGACCTATTGGCTTGCTGCCTCCTCATAACTAGAAGGCTCAGTGTCAACAATGCTTGTTACCAATGCCATGTAACCAGTGTGGAAAAAATCCCGATTTTATCCCGACTTTTTAAAAAAATCCCGATTTTTTGCAGGCGCCGATAAAATCCCCCGATTTTTTCCCAATTTTTTGAAAGTTGAAAAAGTCGGGATTTAATCGTTATAATCCCGACTTTTTGCCGACTTTTTCCAAAAAATCGTGAGGGAGGTAATTTTTTTAATAATTTTTATTTATTTTTTTGAAAAAATCGGGATTTTTTCCAAAAAGTCGGGATTTTTTCAAAATATGAATATTTTTGTATTTTTTTAGTTTTGCCGATTTTTTGCCGATTTTTTCGAAAAAAATCCCGACTTTGCCGATTTAATCCCGACTTGAAGCCCTGCCGATTTAATCCCGACTCTGACTTTTTCCACATTGCATGTAACTACAGAACCGCTCAAGTGGTCTACTCTCTTTGACCTATCTCTTTGGACCAGCAACTGAAGTGGCCTCGCGCAGGGTGTCTTGAAGCCACTTGGGCTTCCTCTTCCCTGAAACTACTTCTTCCACTGGAGTGAAAGAATCCTCATCATAATTAGAAGCTTGAACTCCTGAAGGCCTGCCAACTAACCCCATACATGTACTTGTGCCTGTAGAACCTGATGTACCATGCGAGTTGTCCATCAGTGGACTATCCTGTGACCAGTTTTACGGACTGCCCTGTAAGCTGCCCGAAGATCCACTCACCTGACTCTGAGAGCCACTGCTCACTGATGGACCTATAACTGTAGTAGATGTACTTCCTGATCCCTGACCTCCTGCACCCTATGCACTGGATCCCTGTGACTGACTCAGCTGCTGCTGAGTGTCTGGTGACACTACACACTATAACTCCCATAAAGATGCCCTTGTCTGCAGTAGGTTCTAGCTTGGTCCTGCTCTCCTTGGGGACATAAGAATATGTAAGGCACCCAAGGATACAAAAGTGCCCAACATCAGGCTTCTTCCCTGAGAAAGCCTCCTCAG
The DNA here is from genome assembly GCA_034641835.2 of Pinus albicaulis. NCBI lineage: Eukaryota > Viridiplantae > Streptophyta > Pinopsida > Pinales > Pinaceae > Pinus > Pinus albicaulis. The sequence continues at coordinate 604,559,578 of CM076584.1, forward strand.
GAGTCACATTCCCCAAGGCACGATGTGGACTCCTGTTCTGTAAGTAAACAACATTGTTGCAGGCCTCTGCCCACAAAAATAAAGGTAACCCCTGATCATGAATCATGGCTTTGGCAGTCCCTACAATGGATCTGTTCTTCCTCTCTGACACCTCGTTCTGCTGAGGTGTGTGAGGAACTAAAAATTCCCTCTTAATGCCTGCCTTGGCATAAAAATCCACAAACTCACCAAGACTATACTTACCTCCACTGTCCGACCTTAGTACCTTGATCTTCCTGCCTGTCTGGGTTTCCACGAGACCTTTGAACTCTCGAAACCGCTTGAAGACCTCGCCCTTAATCTTCAAGAAATAGATCCAGGTCTTCATGGAGTGGTCATCAATGAATAAGACATAATACTCAAAGCCACTCAAGGACACATGAGACATCCGAACACTCACATTGGAATGAATCATGTCAAGGATCCCTATGGTCCTACTGTCACTGCTCGGAAAAGGAGCTTTTGCAAACTTCCCCATAGCACATTCTCTACATACATCAAGGTGATCAGAACTGAAATCTAGCACACCAATGGTGATCTCCCGCAATACCCTCAAGTCCCCATGATAAATGTGACCCATCTTGCGATGCCAGATCTCACACAACTCTGAACTGCTAGAACTATTGTCGGTCCTGTCCCTGGTACTGCTACTCAATGTCATCAGTGGCTAGAATGAGAACCTGTAAACCTTAGCATGGCGCACTCCAATCACTCTAGCTGAACCAGTTGGAGTTCCCTTAGGATATACAAGCACCTGTCCATTCCTGAACAACACCTCAAACCCTCTGTCCTCAAGTGTTGAGATGTATATCAAGTTCTTCTTCATTCTAGGCACATATAGAACATCTGACACTTTCAAGGGAGGTTTGGGTTCCCTATCAAATGTTAATGTTCCAACACAGACTACTTTAACAATGTTGTCATCACCAAGTACTACCTCAATATCAGTATCACTCTCTGATAGCTCTGAGAAGTACTCCCTAAGTCCCATCATATGGCGAGAACCGCCACTGTCAACATACCAAACACTAGAAGATGCTCTGCTGGTAGAGGCGAGTGCATACTCCCTTTGAACCTGTATGGAAGGTGATACTGCAGTGGAGGACTCACAAGCTATGAACCCAAACTCTCGATCAAAACTCTCTGAGAAGTCCTCTATCTCTACAGAAGTTGACATGGTTGTCTCTTTCCCTTTCTTATTTTTCTTTTCTGGACACACAACAGCATAGTGTCCCATCTTTTGACAATTCCAACTTTTGACTTTGGAATAGTCCTTTTCTTTGCTCTGTTATTTGCCATTACCTTTTCCTTTGCCTCCACTGGTGGAAGCTCCCTTCTTTGATTTGCCTTTCTTGCCTCTTGCCAACAATGCCACATTGTCATTCTCATCCCCCTGTTTGGATGTCCCTAGATGGTTCTAGGTGATCTCATTCTGAATGCAATTGTCCCACAACCTTTCCCATCCGGGAAGGTTCTCTCGTGCGACAATACCATCTACAAAACTCTCCCAAGTCTTGGGAAGACCATGCAAAGCTATCCTCACCAACTCAGTGGTTGCAATGGTCTCTCCTGCAGCCACCAACTCATCTCTCACCGAAGTGATCTTGGTGAGGTATGTTGTAACACTGTTAGTCTTAGCCATTTTTATGGCCTTCAGTTTCTTCTTTAGGACCATCTTACGTTTCTCATTTGAGCTCTAGTAAAGCCCGGTCAAGGCAGTCCACATTTCATGTGCATAAGTCTTTCCTCTCACATGAGGAATAACATGATCTTTGACTCCGTCCAAAATTAGTCTTTTGGCCTTAGCATTCTTTTTAGTGAACTCTGCTAACTGTGTTGCATCAGCAGGAACTTGTACTGGGTGTTGGGCGATATGTACCATAATGCCCCAGACCTCTGCTTCCTCAAAGATACATTGGATTCTCTCCCTCCATGCACTATAGTTACTCTGCCCATCTAATTTGTCTTCAACCCTCAAACCCAAAGTCATGATTCACTGTCCCATAAAAATGAAATTTCAAATCTGGGTAAATGCAACCTGTAACACTCTGTAATAAATATTTCTTGTGTAAAAATCAAACTGCTGTAATTTACACACTGTTGTCCCAAAAATACAATTTCCAGCCAACTTCGCTCTGATACCATGTAGAAATTCAGACCCCACTTCGATTAACAGATTTCCCTTATCACTCCATTCGTTTAATGTAAAATCCAAGCATGATTAAAACACTAAAATCTGGAAATGAAATTTATTTCTGAAAATACAAATTAGGAGATTTTACTACTGCTAGAAATAAATGCACAGAAAAATTATAACAAACATACACAGAAAATAACATTGATATTTTTGGTCAATGTGGCCCTGGAAAAACCCCCTACAACCCTTGGGGAAAACCAGTTTGAGAGCTCTTCTTATTTCTGAAAACTGTTACAGGGAAAATAAAATACACAGGAAAATATTCCAACAATTACAAAACAGACTTATCTCAATTTTCGTGCAAGACTCCACCTCGAAAATCGTGCCAAAATAAAACCTAGTTCAAACAGAAAACACAGCAATAAATGTTGTATGGCCAACCTCGAGAAATGTGCCCAAATCACAGGATACGACCTGTAGAGATCTGTATGGACTGTACGAAAAAATACATCAGGTTCTCTCCTCGAAAATCATGCCCAACTGCTTCGATTTTCGTGCCTTCAACCTACAACATGTTTTCCTTGAAATATGTGTCGTCACCCTCCTTGGAATGTGTGCCAAACTCTGTTGTACGATTCTACTGTAAATGCCAAGATCCTCCTTGGTTAGCGTGCCCAAAATGCCCCTTGGAATGTGTGCCAAAGATCCTGATGTTCTTCTTTCCTCCTTGCTCAGAAATTTCTCCTTTGCTCTCTCTTGCTTTCTCTCAAATGCTCGTGAAAAAATAGAATGATCTTTTCCTCTTCTTCTCTCATTTTACCCTAACCTAAGTGACTTTTAAGTGATCCCTAGATCCAATGGCTAAGAAAGCTTTAGATCAAGGGCTGAAAATAAATGTGCATTATTTTCACTTTTTCTATTTAATCACTCACCCACTTAAATAAAGACCCACTTAGCCTTTTATTTCCATAGTCACTTTTCACTTTCTAATTCTTCATTCACTTTAATAAAGTCACTTTCAAATTAGAACGTAATTTTATCACTTATAAAGTCACTTTTAAATTAGACTGACTTTACCACTTATAAAGTCACTTTTAGAAGAAGAGGTACAATAGAGTGGACACTTTACCCTAGGCAAAATATCAAAGCCATGGGGAACCACTTGTTCTTGGTACCCAAAATTTAACAAATCCCACTCTGGTTATCACAAAGGATAACGGTGGTATCTAGCACATGTCCAAACAGCTCACTGAAGAGCTTTCTCAACCAAACAACTTCACAACAAGCCATACTCGCTGCAATGTATTCGGCCTTGGCGGTGCTCAAAGCAACCGATTTTTGCTTCCTACTCATCCAAGATATTGAAACAGAACCAAGAGTGAAGCAACATTCAGATGTGCTCTTACAATCCACCACACTGCCTACCCAGTCAGCATCGGTATATTCATGGAGCCTCATACTCCCAGCAGTGTATCTCAACCCATGGTTGATTGTGCCCCGAAGATATCTCAAGAGATTATTGGCACCAATCCAGTGAATGTGATGAGGCTCTACCATGTATTGACTCGATGTGTTCACTGCAAAACATATATTTGGACGTGAGTTCACTAAGAACATCAAGGCCCCCACGAGTTGACGATACTCGGTGGGATTTCCCAACTCGGGCCCAGTAGCACTTCCACACAACTTCCTAAAGTTGAGTTCCATCGGAGTAGTCACAGATTTGCAGTCCACCATCTCAAATCTCTCCAACGGCTTCACGACATATTTTCCTTGAGAAAGAAAAATCTCACCTGGCCTTTGCCAGACCTCCAAGCCTAGGAAATAGTGCATCAGTCCTAGGTTTTTCATCTCGAACTCAGAAGCTAGCTCCATCTTACATTGATGAATGAGAAGGACAACACCTGTCAGGAAGAGATCATCCACATAGAGAACCAGAATGAGAGGTCTTTCTTTATCAACCTTAAAATAAAGGTTTGGATTAGCATCACTTCGAGTGAAGCCAAGCTTCACCAAGTAGCTATCAATCCTCTCATACCAAGCCCTGGGGGCTTGCTTCAACCCATAGAGGGCTTTCTTCAACCTGCATACATATGTGTCTCTATCTTGGACTTTGAACCCCAAAGGTTGCTCCACATAAACCTCTTCCTTGATTGAACCATGTAAAAAGGCAGTCTTCACATCCATCTGATGGAGACTCCATCCTTGCACTGCAGCAAGGGCAACATTGATCGGATGGTGTGGTATAGCGGGCAATAGGTGCAAATATATCATCATAGTCTATGCCTTCCTTTTGAGAGAAGCCTCGGGCAACAAATCTTGCCTTCTACTTTTCAACACTTCCACCGGCTCCATGGTTGATCTTGTAGAGCCATTTCGAGGTGACAACAGATTTGTCCTCTGGTCTCGGGACCACATCCTAGACATCATTCTTCATAATGGATTAATATTCTCTGTGCATAGCATCCTTCCAAACTTGATGCTTTACGGCTTCTTCAAATGTTCTAGGCTCATATTGTACAATAATACTCATGGCTGCTAGGTACCCTTGGTACCTATTCGGCTTCTTACTTTCGCGGAATGTTCCCCTTGGAGCAATATGTCTCTCGACATCTTCGAGAGTGTTTCTTAGCCATGAAGGTCTTCTTTTATTTGAAGAGGGTGGATCTATAGGATCCATTGGACCTTTAACATTGGGCATCGGTTCAACCTTTTGTTCTTCCTACCTTCCAGCTTCTTCTTCTTCTTCTTTGTCTTCCTTTGAGATAGGAGGATTTCTAACCTTCTTGGGGGCACCATCTTCATCGAAGGTGACATCATGGCATATCTCCACTTCTCTTTGACCATGCACATAGATTCTATATGCCTTCGAGGTTTCACAGTAACCCACAAACATTCCCTTCTTCCCAGAAGCATCCAACTTGGTCCTCTTTTCTTTCGGCACATGAAAATAAACAGGACTTCCAAAAACTCTAAAATGAGAGACATCAAGCTTCTTACCAGAGAAGACTTCTTCGGGAGTTTTGGAGTCCAATGCGGAATGTGCGCATCTATTTTGAACATACACAATGGTGTTTGCAGCTTCTCCCCATAGAAACTTCGGAAGACCTTGGTCATAAAGCATGGCACAAGCAACTTCCAAAATGGTTCTATTCTTCCTTTCAGCAACACCATTTTGCTCAAGAGTATACATAGGGGTGGTCTCCCTCTTAATGTCAGCTTCCCTACAATAGTCATTGAATTCATTTGACTCATACTCGGTCCCATTATCAGTCCTCAAAATTTTGATCTTCTTCCTTGTTTGATTTTCAACCAAGGCCTTGAAGGTACAAAATTATTTGAATTCTGTCCTCCTCCTTCAAGAAATATATCCAAGTCTTGTGAGAGAAGTTATCTATAAAAGTGATATAATATAAGCATCCTCCCAAGGATGTTATGGGCAGCATACTAGATAGATCAGAGTGTATCAATTGCAAAATATCAGATGTCTTCGTGACACTTGAGGGGAATGGTCCCCTTGTATGCTTTCCTTTGGCACAACCCTGATATACACCTTCATGATCATCTTTGAATTCGGGCATCCCTGTCACCACCTTCCTTGCTTCGAGAAGGGCTTTGAAATGTAGGTGTGCAAACTTCCGATCGAGGTGTGAGACTGGAGGGCTAGAAGATCGATCATCCAGGCATTAGATTGATCAACCTAAGGAAGTGATGCAGTCCCTATCAGTTGTGATGCAGAGTTGCGCAAAGACAGCGCAAAGGCAGCTTGGGGCTAGCCATTTCGAGGCTGGACCAGTGTCGGATCGCCAGTGATAGTGTGAGGTATTTCTCACTAATTTTTCTACCAGTCAGATTCTCTGTATTGGATGGCCAGTAAGTCATCCTAGATTGTATTCAAAACTACTACTTAATAATACAAACCCTCAGTTGTTGCACTGGTTTTCCCACATTGGGATTTTCCGTGGACATTAGCCCAAAAACAACGGTGTCAATTGTGTGTATGATTTTTCTTCTTACTCAGTTCTTGTTTCCGCATATAATACAATTAGTGAAGGCTGCAGTTGCTTCGATATTTACAGTTTAACACAGTAAATAACCTGCATGGAATTAACAAGTAGGAGAAGTAATATCAGATTGTTGCAGTAGGGATTCGGGTTTATCAAATTTTCACATGGTATGAGAGCGCAGGTGAAGCAAGAGAGCGGAGCCAGAAGAGCCCAGCGCTATGAAGAGGGAGATCGAAGTGTTATGTAGGCAACAGATTGAATCCCAATAGGGATTGCGCAGTCCAGTCTGAAAGGCAAAATTTTCGTGGAAAAATCTCTCTCTGAGTGAGTCGACAGAGAGAAAGATTTCCAGATCGAAATTTGCCAGTGATAGAGGAAGCAGCGTAGTAGTTTCGGCGCAGAGCAGTGTTCAGGTGGGACGCAGTTTTTTCTGCAGCATTTGCTGGTGCAGAAAAGCGTCAAAAGAAGAAAGGAGCATACTGAGAGAATTATGACCTCAAATAATTTCTTGCCCAAGAAATATTGATTTCCCACGCAGAAGCAGCAGTGACCGAGATTTATTTTTCTCACTTTAGCAGGGAGTGCATAGAGCCAATTGCGCAAAGGGTTAGAGGCAGCATTTGACATTTATTTGGGTGAGATGACAGCAACCAGTTTGAGAGATCATGATCGGTTGGAGGGTGCCTCCAACTATGTGATCTGGAAGGCAAGGATCTCCTTCCTTCTAGATAAGCATGATCTCAAAACCTTCATCGATAACATGGTAGATATCCCCACAGATCCGAATCCATTAAAGGACTACAAGAAATATATGGCAAAAGCCAAGATGTTGATCCTCGACGCAGTGAGTGATCACATTGTGTCACACATTTCTGGCAAAGGGACTGCCAAGGAGATGTGGAATTCTTTGGCTACGTTGTACCAGGGGTCTTTCGAGAAGTGGAAGATGTTCTTGGACGAGAAGATGAGATCTACAATGATGCAGAAGGGAGAACGCATAGATTCGTTCCTATCGAAGCTTCAAGATGTTCGAGATCAACTGGCAGTTGTAGGGTCAGCACCTCAGGCCACGGAGATGGTAAGATTGGCCTTGAATTCAGTCTTAGAAGAATGGCAAGTCTTTGTCCAGAGTATCCTGGGCAGAGAAAAGTTGTCGGATTGGGAAGGGATGTGAGCTGCTCTTCAGCAGGAAGAGATGAGGAGAGACTTAGTCAAGTGCAAGCTTGATGGCAGCAGCAGCAGTGGGACGAAGCCCAAGGAGGAGGAGGAGAATGCATCCCTTGCATCAAAGGGGCAGCAGGAGCAGCGGAGGCGGAAGAAGGACGTCTCAAAGATCAAGTGTTTCCAGTGTGGTGAGCTTGGTCACTACGCTACGCATTGTCCTCTCAAGAAGAAGGACAAGGATGAGAAACATGATCTACAGGATGGAACCGCAAGGATCGAGGAGAAGGAGTTTGCGATGATTGCCCACATATCTCCAGGGGAGAATTGGGGTGATCTAGAATTGTAGTTCGAAAGAGCTGCAGATGGGCAAGAACCTTGAGGAGTCCACCTCTTGGATCAATACTACTACAGGAGCCCATATCAGAAGTAGCAGGATGGACCAGTGTCAGTTGGTGCAGAGGAGTGTCGGAGTGACAGTTGCAGTGGCTAGAGAGTGCTAGAGACTTAGCAGCGCAGAGAAGAGTTGGCAGCAATGTAGTTGGCACAGTGCAAAGTCAGTAGCAACGCAGAGGTTTCAGAGGGTCAGCGCGGAGACTAGCAGCAGTCAGATCTCCAGTATCAGATGTGTCATGTTGAACACTTGGTTTAGTATTTTGGTTGTTTTATTGCTGCAACAACAATTGAATTGCAGTGCAGATGCAGTTGCCAGCAATACGCAGGGTCAGTAGCAGCATAGATGCAGCATTTGTGCAGTAGTTGGTGGGCAATGATGTCAGACATCAACAACGCAGAGAGAGATGTTAGAGAGTCAGGGTGATGCTTCAGTAGGTTGCATTACTAGAGCACATTCCTCGCTAAGAGGGAGTGTTGATTTCTGGTAGCATTAGATGTGCTCTAAGCCTCAAAATTTGCAGGAAGGCTAGGACACATGTATTCCAGAATACCCAGAAATCATTTTGGGAAATTCCACCTAGAGGAGGTTTTATTAAAATAATCAATTATTTTTAATGGATACCTAAGTCTAAACTTAAAGAATTAAAATATATAAAGTGTATTAATAGAACTGGGTGTGAATCTTCTAGAAAAAGACGGAGATCGGGTCAATATGATCTAAGCCATTGAGTCGAATCGAATATGGATCGTTGATTCCTCAACAAGTATATTATAAGAAGGGTTTCGATGGCCATTTGGTAAGACACGTTTACTGAGATCAAGAGATCGACTTCTCAAGTGAGCAGGGCGGCAATTGTCGGAGAGATCATCGAAGAGATTTCTTGCAATGAGGGGCAGAGATATTTTCCGGTTGGAGATTTCCTGAGTCGAGAATACAACGCAGAGAAGGTAGAGAGAGATCCAGAAGAGGCAGCGTAAGGATCACGCTGGGCAGTGCAGAGCCACGCAGAGATAGCGCTGAGCTTGTGAGGAGATCTGCAAATTTACTGAGGGTCAGATCAATTTCAGTGTCGGGAGCCGGGGTATGAGACCGGAGGGCCAGAAGATCGAGCATCCAACCAGCAGATTGATCATCCTAAGGGAGTGACGCAGTCCCTATCAGTTGTGATGCAGAGTTGCGCAGAGACAGCGCAGAGGTAGCTTGGGGCTAGCCATTTCGGGGCTGGATCAATGCCGGATTGCCAGTGATAGTGTGAGGTATTTCTCACTAATTTTTCTGTCAGTCAGATTCTTTGTATTGGATGGCCAATAAGGCATCCTAGATTGTATTCAAAACTACTGCTTAATAATACAAACCCTTAGTTGTTGCACCGGTTTTCCCGCATTGGGTTTTTATGGGGACATTAGTCCAAAAACAACGGTGTCAATTGTGTGTGTGATATTTCTTCTTTCTTAGTTCTTGTTTCCGCATATAATTCAATTAGTGAAGGTTGCAGTTGTATTTACTTCAATATTTACAGTTTAACTCAGTAAATAACTTGCATGGAATTAACAAGTAGGAGAAGTAATATCACATTGTTGGAGTAGGGATTCGGGTTTATCGAATTTTCACAATAGGAACATAAGAATATCACAAGTAATTATCAAGATAAGAAAATCTTTTTGCCTTATTGATTTTCTCACAGTTTCCACTTGCAAAACCTAGCTAGTTTTTTTATAAGGGAAGAATTAAGTAGAGTCAAGCTCACTAGGAGTTCCTCTATGGCATTCATGGAAAATAAAATTTAATATGCAATGATCAAACAAGATTTTTCAATAAAGATATGCATTTAGACATGGAACAAGAAAAACCCTAGCATACATTCATCACATGAAAACCCATAAAAAAATTGCAATAACACTTACAAATTTTCCAAGAAATTGTCTTCTTTCAATCTCAAGAAAGACATCTCCAAAACACAACTTAGTCTCCAATAACAATAGCTCCAAAAGATCACATCTCCACAAGTAGCGAGTTACAACAAGGCTAAGATGAACTCTCTAAAGCAGGCTAAAATCCACAAGTGATGATGAAAAAGAAGAATGGAGAGATCCTCTGTTTATATGAGGCATGTCACATCCATTAATCCATCTAAAAGCCCTACAACAAGTTTGGTTTTGAGTAAACATGAAGTAATTGGGTTACAAGCCAACCTAATAGCTTTAATAAAACAAAATAAGCCACCAACTACCCACATATGTGAATTGAAAATCCTCTCTAAACATGACACCATGTCCTTCTAGGGCTAATAGGGATCCAAAGTGCAATGCATGGGGTTAGATGCATCTCCAACCATCATCATCAACCACGAATTGAGGAAGAGTCCTCAAATCTATTGAATTTTGTAACTAGTTTCGGTCTTCATAATATTATGTAAAAAGTCAAAAGAAAAATGTTTTTGTCTTGTCCCATTCGGACATTTAAAATAAAAGAAAAATAAATTTTATAGTATGTTTATGTCTCTCCAAATACCAAAGTCAGGCCTCCAAGAAGTCATGCTGGCCTACTTATATGGACACCCTCTCTCTCTTGTTGAAGGCTATTTATAGACCACTCATCTCTCTCCAAAATAGACCTCGAAAGAAGAATATACACTTGTGGAAGCATACAAAGTCTGAGGCATAAAATACAAATTTTCTTAAGCATATGTGTGAGATTATCTAAGGAACAATGTGAAGTAGAGAGAACATACATTTGTGACATGATCTGAAGTAAAAGATGAAGTTCGGCCCTTGTGGAACACTGAATCAAACCTAATTGTGGATAGTTTGAGGCAGCTTATCTTGGAGATCTTAGAGGGTTGACTTGGGATTTGGAGAATGGTCATCTAATGGTCAGTTTGTCTATGACTTGGATTTCTCTTGTTGACAAAGATTCTATAAGAAAATGATTGTTGGGTTTTCCCCTTGTGGGTTTTTCCCTGGCCACTGGCCTAAAATATGGTGTCTCTTGTCTTTTTGTGCATTGTACTTGTATAATTGCTTGATGACCTAACTATATGAAGTAAATGCTAAAAGAAAAACACATATAACAGTGACAAGTAATTATCTTGATTAGAAATTCTAGATTGCACCTAAATATCAACATGGTATCAAAGCTAGAAGAAGTTGTAGAGCAGACATTCGAGTTACATATCTATGCTAAGGTCTGAATTATCTCTTTGAAGAAGTTTGGAGGTTCTCGAGTTAAGTAACAAATCCTCTCTATGATTCAAGTCACCTCTGAAGTAATCCAAACTATCTTAATAATGATTTGAGTATTTGTGATAAATTTGAACCTATGTGAGACAGTGACGTGACCATGTCTCAAAGTCCAAAGTTTGTTACATTGATCTGTGGAAGCAGTCTGAAGGTAATATACAAGTCAAAGCATATGTATGGCATCTGAACTATCTATGTTTCATGGCATATGAGGTTGTCATCTTTTCTAGAAGAGTCAAATAAGTTTGAGGATGGATTCGTTGTCTGCAACATGAATTTATATCTCTATGATATGATGGACATGAGAGCTTTGCCAAGATCTCAAACCCGAGTTCTCTTATCAATGGTCAAAGACATTGGGAAGAAGATCATAGCAACAAAGATTTGTGACTATCTTCTTTATAGTATTTACTCTGTGGAAGAGCCCGAGATCCTCTACTATATGACCCAGGTTCCTGTACAAGTTGATGATGACATCTCCATGATGGTCTGAAGTTCTCTCTGATGTTCTAGCCCTAATAATCATAACCGTAACTCATAAAGAAAGGCAAATCGAAGCATCAAAAAGAAAAACATGACTTCAAATTTAAGTTTATGATACAAATCCCAGTGATACTAGCCCAAGCTACTATGACTTCTGGATCCTATCAATGGAAAAAATCGGAGTCCACTATGTTGCAGATAGAGATCATTTGTAATATGAAGTTGTATACGAGATCTCGAGTTAATTGTCTAGGGTCAGTGACCTGGATAGTTAAGAGATTACCTCCATCCACTTGCACCAATAACTCACTCTACAAACAAATAAGGATACCTTTAAGAAGACCAAGAGTCTTATAGCCCGAACTACCTCAGAGAATACATGATACAAAATCTTGATCTTAGAATTTTGTGAAGAAGCCAAATTCACAAAGACAATTTGATCTATGTTTTATACATAATAGATGAGTATGAGGTCTAGACAAAGGACAATGCTTGGAGCCGACCTGATAAGAAGCCTAACGAAATTTTGCTTTACCACAATACTCAAAGACTGAGAACCAATAGAGTTGAAGAATTACTCTTTATACTCTGCAATATATCAACTATCAAAATTTGAAAACAGCTGCTCACAAATAAGTTCGACAAAGCAATGATGATCTCAAGGATGTGTGCTTTTAGAAGGCTACATACATTGTATGGAATGCTAGATCTGCTACAAGAATCACATATAGGATTTTGGACTAAAAGATGTTGATTTACCAAGAGAATCTGAACTTCTAAAGTATCAATGCCATATGTGGGAGTCTAGGGTTTACAAAAACCCTTGCAAGTTGAGAAGAGGCTAAAAGGAAAAGTCTTGATTTATCAAGTTATAATCAAATATGTTAGTCTATGAACCCTACCGAAGGTTTGAACAAGAAAGGTCTAGGGTTCATACCCTAGGATTGGTTGCTTCCACTGAAAGAAGAAACCCTAGCCTACGCATGATGATGTGGATGAAGTTGTCTTACAAACTGGATACCAAATGGAGCTGACAAAGTTACATAAGGTCCAAGATTAAGAGGGAGCTCATTTTTCTCAAAAGATAAGTATTATATGTCTCCTCTCTTTAATTACTACTATTTCTATTGTCTTTGTCGTTGGATAGTCTCTTGTCTATATATGCCTAATTGTATTTGTTCTTCCATGGCCTCTTAGTGAGGATTGCAAGTTGATGACAAGGGCCACCTTGGCCTTGGCAACAAATAAAGGAAATGGAAGAACTAGAAGAATGAAGCAAAGCATGAAAACTTTTCCGTTGTGTAGAAACAGGTTTAGAGGGAGCAAGCAGTTTAGAGTATATATGCCTAAGAGAAATCAAGATCTAGCATGCAGCAGATAAGAGCATGGAAGCAAGATTTGAGAAGGTTCTCCCAGAAAGAGGGAGAGAATCTTGACAAGACATTTGTCTCAATTGATGATCTGACATGACTTCTCTCTGATGAAAGGACTCATATGTCAAAGGGAGCAATTGTGAAGAAGGTATTGCCTTCATAGGGGGCAATCATAAAACCTTGTTTTGATCTCAGAGAAAGTTGAACCCAGGGCCCAGATTCCTAGATGATGGACTGTCAGTGTGAGAGGGAGCACCCAACTTGGGTATTCGGAAATAATTTGTGATCTAGTGAAGGGAACTGTAAATTTATGTAGATGTCCTATGCTTGATGCAACTTTACTTTTATAACAGCGATCACATAAACATTTAAGTAAAATGTTGATAGAACATACCAATGGATCTATAGAAGACAAACCAGAAACAGGAGAATGTGTTGGTGCGTTACGGCAGTCAGCAGGATGCTTCAACCAGCAAAGCCTTCTTGGTCGGCTAACCCAGAATGTGTCACAACAGTCCTCAAATCTGTCACCCGGTCAACTCAAAGTCAACCCCAGAAAAGTCAATGCAGTCCAAAAAAGTCAACGCAAGGCAGCAACAATAAAGTCAATGCAGCTCCAACTTCGGTCAACCTTTTGACCTCAATTTTTGTGCCAATGAGTACGACCTTCAAAAATCGAACTCTCCACCAAATTTCAGCCAATTCGGACCATGCGTTGACCAAAGTCAACGCTGGTCAAACTTGCCCAGAAACCCTAACCGCAGATTTCTGGTTGCAGTAAATTTCGTCCTCCTTGCTGCGGTAAACTTCGTCCTTCTTGCTCCTTAGATGCTCGTATAAGAGGAGGAGATGTGTGTTGAGATGAGTGGAAAAATGCTCCAACGTTGACCCTATAAATACCAATCATGAGAGGTGTGTGACACATCTGTTGGGGGTAAAAACCTTAAGGCCGACCTGCACTTAAATTTATTATAAATAATAAATTAAAAATAAATGTTCTGCTCATCAGATTAAAATCAATTTTAGATCGATTTTACACCTCTCTGAAAGAGGAATCCAATACAAATATTGGAATCTTCATATGAGCATCACAAGATGGAGTTTGGACCTAGTTGTCCAAATTTAACACTCCCTCTCAACTAGGGAGAACTTCATCCACCAATGCAATCAAACATCGTGTGTCATCTCGCCGTAACTTGCTTGGTTGGCCTCTTTATTTCAGAACAGAAGTGGTTTAGTCACAAAGACATCATTCCCGACTGACAGATTCAGCCCAGAGGTCAAAACCTCTATCGGACTCACAAAGAGTCTCCAACCAACCCGAAGTTGGTACATCTGACTCGAAGTCAGGCGGAGGTCCGAGACCTCACTAGACTTGATCCCAGATCAAGTGGTTGGACCGTGCCATCCTAGATAGAGAGTACATAAATCTTTGATGCGTCCATCAGTCTTTGCTACTAGTCTCTAGCTTTTCCCACCTCATTGGCCAAATGAGAGGTACTTCCCATGAGCCCTGAACTCAATGGGTAGGATGCATACGGGGCACAAATAATGAGAGGTGAACCAACTCAATAATCACAACGGTGGGGTCCAAGCACACCAACAAGGTTTGGCAAGCCTAGCCTTGTGGTTGCTCATAGCTCCGAGAAGCTGTCCCCAAAGCCCCCCAGAGCTCCTCAAGCTCATCGTCCAACAGGACCCACATCATAGGGTCGTTCCACGATACCAAGTCTCTCACGGAAGGTTAGGAACTTGACGTTCCCCAGGGGCTTAGTGAGAATATTCGCGACCTGCTCATCAGTTCCTATATGATCGAGCCTTACAACGCCTCGCTATACCATATCCCGGATGAAATGATACCTGATATCAATGTGCTTGGATCGGTCGTGGAACACAGGATTCTCGGTCAAGCGAATCCCACTCTGGTTATCACAGAGTATCACGGTGGTATCTAGCACATGTCCAAACAACTCACTAAAGAGCTTTCGCAACCAAACTGCTTCACAACAGGCCATACTTGTTGCAATGTATTCGGCCTCTGCGGTGCTCAAAGCCACCGAATTCTGCTTCCTGCTCATCCATGAAATCGAAGCAGAACCAAGATTGAAGCAGCATCCCAATGTGCTCTTACGATCCACCACACTTCCAGCCCAATCGGCATCAATATATCCAAGGAGTGTCACGCTCCTGGCAGTGTATCTCAGCCCATGGTTTATCGTGCCCGAAGGTATCTTAGAAGATTCCTGGCACCAACCCAGTGAAAGTGATGAGGCTCAACCATCTGTTGACTCAAAGTGTTCACTGCAAAACATATATCTGGACGGGTGTTCACTAAGAACATCAGGGCCCCTACAAGTTGACGATACTCAGTAGGATTTGCCAATAAGGGCTTAGCAGCACTGCCACTCAACTTCTTGAAGTTGAGTTCCATTGGTGTTGACACGGACTTGCAGTCCACCATATCTTGAGGTTTCACAATGTATTTTCCTTGAGAAAGGAAAATCTTGCCAGGTCTCTGCCAGACCTCCAGGCCTAGGAAGTAGTGCATCAGTCCTAGGTCCTTCATCTCAAACTCAGCAGCAAGCTCCCTCTTGAATTGATGAATAAGAGGGTCAACACCTGTCAGGAAGAGGTCGTCCACATACAGCACCAAAATGAGAGGCTTTCCCTAGACAACCTTGAAGTAAAGGTTCGGATCAGCATTACTTCGAGTGAAGCCCAACTTCATCAAGTAGCTATCTATCCTCTCGTACCAAGCTCTGGGTGCTTGTTTCAACCCATAGAGGGCTTTCTTCAACCTACAGACATGGGTGTCCCAATCCTGGACTTCAAACCCCAAAGGTTGTTCTACATACACCTCTTCCTTTATTGCACCATGCAGAAAAGCAGTCTTGACATCCATCTGATGAAGACTCCATCCTTGCGTAGCAGCAAGAACTATGATTAATCAAATGGTGGTATATCGTGCCATAGGTGCAATATGTCATCATAGTCTATTCCTTCCTTTTGAGAGAAGCCACGAGCAACAAATCTTGCCTTGAACTTTTCAGCACTTCCATTAGATCCATGCTTGATTTTGTAGAGCCATTTTGCAGTGACAGCTGATTTGTCCTTCGGTCTTGGAACCACATCCGAGACATCATTCTTCATTATGGACTCATATTCTTCGTGCATAGTATCCTTCCAGACTTGATGCTTTACAGCTTCCTCAAAGGATCCAGGTTCAGATTGTACAATAGTACTCATGGCAGCCAAATACCCTTGGTATCTACACGGCTTCTTGCTTTCTCAGAATGTCCCCCTCGGGGCAGCGTGTCCCTCAGCATCTTCGAGAGTGTCCCTGACCCATGATGGTCTCTTTCTCAGTGAAGGAGATGGATTGATAGGTCCATTGGTCCTTCAACATCAGTCATTGTCTCATCCTGCGGTTCTTCTTGATTTCCAGGCCTTGCTTCGTGATTTTCCTCAGATCTCGAAAGGTCTACTACTTTCTTTAGGGAAGCATCTTCGTCAAAAATGACATCATGGCATATCTCTACTTCCCTTTGACCAGGTACATAGACTCTATAGGCCTTAGAAGTTTCAATGTAGCCCACAAATATTCCTTTCTTCCCATAGGCATCTAGCTTACTTCTCTTTTCTTTTGGCACATGAAAATAAACAGGACATCCAAAAATTCTAAAATGTGAGACGTCGGGTTTCTTACCAGTGAAAACCTCTTCGGGAGTTTTGGAGTCCAGGGCGGAATGAGGGCATCGGTTTTGAATGTATACAGCAGTATTCGCAGCTTCTCCCCACAGAAACTTCGGTAAACCTTGGTCACATAGCATGGCACGGGCAGCTTCCACAATGGTCCTGTTCTTTCGTTCAGCAACGCCATTCTGCTCAGGAGTATAGGCAGTAGTAGTCTCCCTCTTAATGCCAGCTTCTCTGCAAAAGTCCTTGAACTCATTTGACTCATATTCGGTGCCATTGTCGGTCCTCAAAATCTTGATCTTCTTCCCTGTCATATTTTCCACCAAGGCTTTGAAGGTACGGAACCACATGAAAGCCTCATCCTTCTTCTTCAAGAAGTATATCCAGGTTTTGCGGGAGAAGTCATCGGTGAATGTCATATAGTAAGAACATCCTCCCAGGGATGTCACGGGTAGCATACCAGATAGATCAGAATGGACCAGTTGCAAAATATCAGATGTCTTTGTGACACTTGAGGGGAAAGGTCCCCTTGTATGCTTTCCTTTAGCACAACCCTTACATACACCTTCATGATTATTTCCAAAATCGGGCATCCCTGTCACCACCTTCCTTGCTTCGGGAAGGGCCTTGTAATGAAGGTGTCTAAACCTCCAGTGCCATAGTTTAGTTTGTCGGATAGTATCACATGTCATAGCTCCCAGTGGACTTCCTTCAACCTGGTAGAGTGTTCTGACTCTAAAACCAATCACAATAGCTTCCTTGAGATTCTTCTTCCACATGCGCACCTTTCCATCAGTGAATGCCACATTGAAACCTTTGTCTTCCATGGCTGATATAGACACAAGGTTCTTCTTCAATTTTGGTACATAGAGTACATCCTGCAAATGTAGGACTTGTCCTTGAGACAAGTGGAGGGTCACAGTCCCTGTCCCTTTCACAGGATATGTGGCATTATCTCCAAGGATAATTTCCAAATTAGTATCCTTCTCAACCATGTCAGAGAGTGCTTCCTTGAACCCAGTGATGTGTCTTGAGGCACCACTATCTATCAGCCAGACATCCATAGTGTCGGGCGGGGATGCAGCAGAGAGGGCAGATACAAGAATATATTCATTTCTTTTATCAACAACATTTGACTCCTCATACCTGGAGTTTCTAGACCTTTTGAAAGGCTGATTATTTCCGTCAGAGGGAGCCTTCCTCTTTCCTTTGGACCTGTTGTTTCTTTGATTTCCATTCATCCGGTTGTTGTTGTTGTCATCACTATCGGGAGAATCTTTCTTGAAAGGACATTCTCTAGCATAGTGACCAGGCCTATGACAAGTGAAACACTTGCCCTTCTTTCCTTGGGCCCCTACTCTTCCTTTGTTCTTTGGACCACCAGAGTTCTTCTTTCTAGAATGAGCAGCGTAGGCAGCATTTCTGTCATTTTCGTATTCCTTCATTCTTGTCTCTTCTTGCATGCATCTTGACAATAGCTCGTCAAAGTTAGGAATTGTATTGTTATTGAGAATGGTAGTGTTGAATACTTGCCATTCATATGGGAGCCCTCCAAGTGCGGTGAGTACCATCTCACGATCAGCTATTGTCTCCCCAATAGCCAGCAGATTGTTCCTGATCTCGGTTAGTTTCAGAAAGTATGTTTGGACAGACTCATCCCTGCCTTTCTTCGGATTCTTCAATTGATTTTTGAAGAATAGCACCTGGTTTGCATTGTTTACTTTGAACATTTGTATCAGCTTATCATACATCTCTTTGGATGTGCCTAGCTCAAATACGTAGGCAACCAAACTTTTATGTATGGATTCCCTGATCATTAGCTTTGCTTTGATCTCCCCCTTCTTATACTTGGTTTTGGCAGCAGCAGTAGCAGTGGATGGAGGTTCTTGTATCTTAACCAATACATAGTCCATGAGATCATGGTCTTCTAATTTGAGATCTAATATCATCTTCCAAGCATGGAAGTCATCCCTTCCAGTCAGCTTGTCATCCTCCTTGAAGCCATAACTTGTGGAACCCATTTTTCTCTTTTGGTGATTGCTATAAGTTAGGGCTTGTCTTCACCTCAGGTCTGATACCATGTAAGATTTTGTAGATGTTTTATGCTTGATGAAAATTTACTTTTATAAACAGCAATCACATGAATTTACAAGTAAAGTGAAGATAGAACATACCAATGATCCTTTAGAAGACAAGTCAAAAAAAGATAAAGGTGATGGTGCGTTATGACAGTCAACAGGATGCTTCAACCAACAAAGAATTCATGGTCAGCCAACCCAGCATGTGTCACAATACTCCTCAAAACAGTCACACGGTCAACTCAGAAGTCAACCTCAGAAAAGTCAATGTTGCCCAGAAAAGTCAATGCATGGCAGCAGCACTAAAAGTCAACGCAACTCAACTTTTGGTCAACCTTTGACCTCGATTTTTCTGCCAAAGAGTACGGCCTCCTTAGATCAAAGTCTCCTCCAAAATTCAGCCTAATCAGACCATGCATTGACCAAAGTCCATGGCCCAGTCAGCACCTTATAAATGTATGATTTAAGGTGGCAGTAAGTACATTAATATTGCTGAGTAAACTTCGTCCTTCTTCTTTGCGGTAAACTTCGTCCCCTTCTTACCATAGATGCTCGTATAAGAGGGAGGAGATGTGTGTTTAGAATGGTGGAAAAATGTCAACGTTGATACACATAAATATAAATCATGAGAGGTATGTGACACATCTGTTTGAGGTAAAAACCCTTAAGGCCATTTTGCACTTAAAATTATTATAAATAATAAATTCAAAATAAATGTTCTGCTCATCAGATTAAAATCAATTTTAGATCGATTTTACACCTCTCTGAAAGAGGAATCCAATACAAATATTGGAATCTTCATCTGAGCATCACAAGATGGAGTTTGGACCTAGTTGTCCAAATTTAACAGGAACAGAGCAAGTCTATGGTCGAGACAAGATGTGTTGCTCAACATGTGTTACTAGCATGGTACAGTTGGTCATAAATGTTTTGAGAAGTATAGCTATAGACTTAGCTTGGGCTTGTGGAGATTACCTCTCTCATTGAGAGGGAGAGCCGATGAGATTGACATTCTTCCTGTGTCATGCACTTTGACCTAATTAGGGAGGTTATCCCTGTGTCATGTACTTTGACCTAATTAGGGAATCTATCACTGTGTCAAGTACATAGACCTCGATTGAAGAATGGTCTGATGGACTCTCATTCTTCTTGTGTCATTATATAATGACCTGATTAGGGTTCTAGTCCCTGTGTCACTTTGACCTAATTAGGAAGAATGGTTCTATGGAAAGACATTTTCCTGTGTCATTGTATAGTGACCTGTTTGGGTTGTAGTCCCTATGTCACTTTGACTTGTATAGGGAAATTGTCCGACAGAGGATAGTCATTCTCTTTGTGTCATTGTATAGTGACCTGACTAGGGAGGTTATTGATGTGTCACTTTGACCTGATTAGGGAGGTTATCCTTGTGTCACTTTGACCTGATTAGAGAGGACGGTCCTAGAGGTTGTAGCCTCCCAGCACCATGCTCTAATCTCTTTCTAGAGTGAGCTTGTTTATCAAACAATGCATATGTGCCATACGTCAGGGGTACTGACTAGGTTATGGCAATGTGGTTGATGTTGGTGACGATATTGATGATGATGCTTATCTTAATCTTGATGATCCTTTCTTACAAAAGTCTTCAACTTGAGAACATCCTAATAGTCATTATGAATACTTCCCTAGTTAAGGGAGTGTTGAATTTTGTAACTAGGTTCAGTGTTCATAATATTATGTAAAAAATCAAAAGAAAATTTTGTTTTTGTCTTGTCCCATTCGGAAATTTAAAAGAAAGGAAAATTAAATTTATAGTATGTTTATGTCTCTCCAATTCCTCGGCCCTCCAAGAAATCATGTCGGCCTACTTATATGGACACCCTCTCGCTCATATTGAAGGTTATTTATAAACCACTCATCTCTCTCCAAAATAGACCTCGAAAGAAGAATATACATCTATGGAAGAATGCAAAGTCTGAGGTATAAAGTACGAGTTTCTAAAGCATATGTGCAAGATTATATTAGTAACATGAGAAATAGAGAGAACATACATCTGCGACATGATGTAAAGTTGAAGATGAAGTTCGGCCCTTATGGAAGATTAAAGCAGACCTAATTGTGAACAATTTGAGGCAGCTTATCTTGGAGATCTTGGAGTGTTGACTTGGGATTTGGAGAATGGTCATCTAGTGACCAATTTGTCTATGACTTGGATTTCTCTAGTTGACAAAGATTCTATAAGAAAAGGATTGTTGGGTTTTCACTTTGTGGGTTTTGCTCTAGACACTGGCCTAATTTATGGTGTCTTTTGTCTTTGTGTACATTGTACTTGTATAATTGCTTGATAACCTAATTGAATGAAGTAAATGCTAAAAAAAACACAAATAACAGTCACAAGTAATTATCTTGTTTAGAAATTTTAGCTTGCACTTGAATTTCAACAAAATCAAGCTTCAAAATGTTGAAATTCTGGTGTTTTATGTTGTTACAGTCACTTAAATCCATAACTTTTTTATGCTGCAAAATAAGTTGAGAAATTGTAAATAGAACATAAACCATATAAACCATATGCACAATGGAAGATAGCCAAGAAATCAATGAGATAAAGAGAAGTTAGGTCAATGACCAGGGCAAAACCCACAAGGGGAAAACCCAACCATATCCTTCTTCTATTAGAAATCAATTGTTCAGCAGAGATACAAAGTACAATGAGAGAATGAAGAAGTTCACCCAAATCTGAAGAAGATCTCTGATAGCAGTAGCTGATGCAAGCATTGGATCACTTTGGCTCTCCAAGACCTGCTATTGCTCTTCAAGACTCTTTTTCTCTCTCTCAATCTTCCTCTAGAATCTCCAACTCTCTCTTTCTCAAGTTCAAATTCTCCTGTCACAAGCACACGTAAGTGTGTCAACTGAGGATGAGAGGCACAAATATATAGGAAGAGCAAGGAGGTCAAACTCATGAGGAAGTAACTCCTATGCCTTGAGGAGGAGTTACATATGCCAAAATAGGAGCGTAGCGTATGCCATAAAGGAGAGGAGTGTAGCTTATGCATTAAAGAGGTGTAAGAAGAATCATTTTATAACGAGTCATTAAACTGTGTAAGAGAGTGTAAGAGGTGTGTAAGAGCATTAAAGAGAGAGAGAGGAATAAATCCATTAAGAGAGAGAGTAACATATGCATTAATTGAGGGGAGTTATATATGACATGATTGAATCTCATGATTGGGAGACTTGAATTTATTTTTAATAATAATATAATAATATCATAAAGAGAATAATAGCAATAATAATAATAATAATAATATTGATGATTAAGTTAAAAATTAAAAAATTGAGATTGATTAAGGACAAGTTAAGTGATTTTCCATCATGTATAATTACGAATTTATGGAAGATGATTTACTATTTTTGGAAAGTCATGGTTGCAAAGATAGACATGACTTTCTATTTTTAGAAAGTCACTTTAGAAAGGTCAAAAATGAAATTATATTCAAGGAAATTCATCCCATGGCTGTCAATTTTCAACACAAAACATCTCCATGTATCCAAAAGCTAGCTTTGGGGCCATGTGTCATCTCCATTGGTGCCATCAAGGCAACTTGATGTCATCACTCTCTAGCGTTGGGGGTCGGGGCTCCATGAGGTAGTACAAGCCCTCCCTAATTATCTCGGGGATGAACATCATCATTTGAGCTTCAGATCAAGGCATACCCATCAAACTGTGTCAAGGTTAGCCTAGGGGCATGCTGGGTCTGTTGGGTACACCATCAAGAATCTCCAATTCTAAGCAAAGTCAGTTCAGTGTTTCGGCTTCTAAGGGTGCTCTGGGGTGTTAATCAACTTTCAAGATTATCAAAGTGCCCAACGCTCTGTTGTGGAAGGGCAATGTACGGCCTAGGCATCATGTGGAGTAGGCATGGAATGAGTGTGCACTCAAGGCCCCTAAGCTTTGCGTAGAACCACCTAGCAAAACCATTTAAAACTCAAGTGAAAGCAACCAATCATCAGAGACAATGACCATATATGCAAAGTGGACCATACTTAATTGTTTTGGGTATAGTAAGACTTCAAACCAAGATCACCTTCAAATATATAACAAGACCAAGGAGCGTAAAAGTGTTCCCTATGTTGTTAGAGGTGGCTAGGTAATCAACCCTATTAGGTGCTTCCAACACCTAAAGGGAGTTGACATTTCCAATTTCAACCCTTCAGTTCATAAGTGTTAGTGACAATAAATGGCAACAGAGGGGAAAGGCTTCACATCTAAGTGCCATAGTCATGGGACCAGTTGATGCAAGTCCACATCCTAAGTGTATAGATGTAATGGAGGAAGAAATTGTGGAGGCGTGAGTTACCCCTTTCCTTGACCAAATTTTTCCACCCCTTTGGTGTTGCCTCTTACTTATTTTTTATAATGCTTTGATATGGAACACAGCTCAAGTGTCCAAGATTTTTTTTTATGATATAGCATTTATTTACCCCTTTAAGATGAGACAGTTTCTTGCTCATCAAGGTTGGGATATGCAAGGGTTCTTTGTGATGAGATAGAGCATCTAGTGCTCAAGAACCTAGTGATGGCTAATGGGGGGGGTAGAGCTCATGCCATGCTTTTTCCCACGCGCTAGTTATCTCTTGGCCAGCTTTTGCATTTTAACTTTTCTTTTTCTTTTGTTGTGGCCATCTTATGCTTTTATCTTTCTTATAGTTGCATCAACCTCCAAGGCAAAGTTTTGTAGCCCTAGCACATGGATGTGGATGTATGAGTGCCAAATCCCAATGAACCAATGACATTTAACCATGTGATATCAAGGGAAATGTGAAAAGAAGTAGGTATTGTTAATTTTAGGTAACATGTTCTTTACTTAGAAAAGTTACTTCAATATTCCATATGAGCTTATTTTATTAATCCATTTCATTCATTATCTAATTGACAGTAACTGAAGAAAGAACATGAACAAGAGATGTGGAAGGCAAGCCAAGACAAGAGAACACAATGATATGGCTCAAGCCAGGTGTTAGCGCTCAAATCTACCTTAGGCTGAAATAAGGTAAAACTCAAGGCTACATCAAACCACGCTCAGCCTCGTAGCTAGCCCTACGAGGACAGCAGAGGGCTCTCTCCGGGTCTATCTGGGCAAAAGGTTTTCAGAGGGGCTGAGATGACTTATAATGAACAATGAATACGGATTTTAGGCTAGTAAAGAGATAGGAATGTTTGATTTTGATTTTTGGGTTTTCGTTGGAGAAATGGGAAAAAACAATTTTGGGTCCGGGGATAAGGTCAGATCTTTGCAGATTTCGAGTTGGGGCGAGGTAGGCAATAGTCTTAATCCTTTTGATTGGATATATGGATGGATCAGAACGAAAGGGAGCTGAAAAGGGCAAGGATGAACATGGATCCTTCTCAAACAGGCGAAAACATGTAAAATTAAATGAATTCAAAGGCAGAGCACTGTGAACAATGGATTCAACCTCATCTACTCATTCATTTAATTTAAGAAGCATAAGTGAGAAATGGCATACATCAAACATGAAGGAACTTACAATAAACTGAGAGAAAACACCATTAAGAACAGAAATCCACAAGAATCCCAACAGGTGCTGCAAAACCTCTGATCTTTCCTTAGCCAAAATATGAAAAATATGTACAATGTGTGCCAAAGTTTCCCAAGAGTCCAACCTCTCCAACCTCTGAAAATGATTGAGAAATTACATCATATAGAGCATCCTAACCCCTTCCATGCCTCTAGGGGTCGAATTCTTCCTTCTAGGAGCAATTTCAACTAATTCTAAACAAGGAGCTAGAATCTAGGCAAACAAACAACTTGCCTCTAAAACAGTGGAAACTGATTCATTTACATGATTTTCACTTTTTTGAGAGTGAATCTTCTAGAATAGGTAAAAATGAGCCAAAGTTACATGTCAACCATCAATTTACATCATGAAAACCCAAAAATTTCATCCACAAGCAAAACTGGTCCCAACTGGCCGAAATTCTGAGCTGGAAGTTGAAAATTCAGCCAAAAATCTAAGTGGGTAGCGTGCCTGAGCTGAGTGGGTAGCGCGCCTTTCAGCCTGATTTTGAGGCACTTCCCGGCATCCAAATTGAGCTCATGATAGCTCGTTGGAAAGCTCTGGATGTTGGCTATCCAACCCAAGTGGAATTTCTCAATTTGGAGCTCATTTGCCCCTCCAAAACTTCATTCTCCCAGAAGTACTTCCTGCTGGTGCAAAAGGTGGCAGCAAGGTGGTTTTCATGGTGTTTTTGAGCTTTTTGACCATCCAGAATCTGATGAAATGCTTCGGCAATGCCTGAGGATGCATAACTTACCATGACAAATCCAAAAATGCAAAGATTTCCTTCAGCAAGTGTCCCAAAAAAAAGTGAGCATATGGACGCGCTACCCGTATAACTGAAAAACCTATTTTTAGACCAAAATATTTCAAAATGACAAAAATTTCTCCGAATTTGCTCAAATTCGGAGCGAAGACCCTCCATCATGCATCATGCCCAGCTAACGAAGCCTCGACCAAAATCCGGAGTGGATCAGGCCTTTTCCGTCGTTTTAGTGCTCTCCTGGTGCATGCAGTTCCTGTGGTGAAAACACTGTCTCGGTTGTATGTGTCGGTCTCTATCATGGTGTCACAATGTGTATGAAAGTATGCTGATATGGTTATGATGAAAACAAGAGTTTGGTGTATGCTCCAATGTCAGATGCGTCACATATATGTCAAGGTGCTATAGGAAATATCACAATGGGAAAAGGACTGTCACAAGGAGTTTGAATGGAAAATAGCCACTCTTTGACTACATGGGGATTTGACACATGAATAGGAATGAGTGTAGTGTAGGTCAATAGAAATAGCCCTTGCAACGTTTGACAATGTCAATGGAGGATGTGGACAAGTGAAAATGGAACTATGTCATAACATGAATGATGAATAGTGTGAAAATGACAATGGCAATAACAATGAGAGCAGTGATGTAATGGCAATGAGAGAGCGTGAGGCTGAGGTAAATGATGAGCAGGGACACCACTGACAGTAGATGCATGAGCATATATATCAACCACACTAGTTTGCAAACCCCCACACAATCACTCATATTTGTTTCAAAACCCCAAGAAGTGAATTTGGAAATAAACATAGGGTTTACATTTCTTCACATTAAACATTTGTTTCTCCACTTTCAAAACACCATAATCATGTCCAAAATTCACTGAGCAAACGTAAAGAACCTACTTGCAAGCAGTTGGAGGCAATTTGGCATGAATCTGGACGAAGAAGCAAAATTTTTTGGCTCTGAAACTGTATGGGTAGCGCCCCTGCCCAATGGGTAGCGCCCCTCAAGTGGGTAGCGCCCTTGTTATTTTACACTGGCTGTGGAATTCAAGTGGGTAGCGCCCCTTATGTGGGTAGCGCGCACTCTGTATGGGTAGCGCGCCTCTTGTGAGTAGTGCGCTACATAGTGCATTTTGTAGGAAGCTTTTGGAGGCCTTCCCGGTGTCCAAATTAGGCGTGTGATAGCTCGTTGGAAAGCTCTTGGAGTCTACTTTCCAACCCAAGTGGAATTTTGCAATTTGGATTTCATTTACCTTGTCAAAAATCAAATCTCCCAAGACTGGTCAAAATGAGCAGAATGAGGCTGCCTCAAGGCAGAGTGCTGTTGCAGCCAATGTTTGAAGGTCTTCCTCAACTCCAAATTGAGCTCATGATAGCTCATTGGAAAGCTCTTTTTGTCTAGTTATCATTTGACTCATCATGCAAGTCATTTGGCCAACCATGCTAGGAGAAATATTGATTTTCCCAAGGTCACTTCAGAGGTGCATCAATTCTCCCGAGGCGATTGTATTTTTGACATTTCTCTAAAACCATGATACCTGTGTAAAAAGTGAAGGAGGTTTTTCTTCCTTGGCATGTTTTGTATAAAAACCTCTCTCAGTTTTCCAAGATTCATCTTTTATTGCTCTGAAACATCTTTTGAGTGAAACTTATCCCGATGTGTGAAACAAGGGATTTTGTCGAAATGAAGCGAAACGAAGGGGATAAGGGGCTTCTAAATTCTTGGGGAAATTTTGGGAAGTAGGGAGGGATGTTAGGAAGCAGGGGAAAGTGGAATCACAGAGATTGAGTGAGGGGAAGGGGTCCAAAAGGGCAAAACACAGGCCTAGCCTAGAAAATTGCCAAGTTGTGGCAAGAAACTAGGGTTTGTGCAAAAATGAGGAATTTGGGGAATCTCAGTGATGGGAAGTGTTTAATAAGGTACATTAATGATAGGGGAAGGTGTATGAACATCAGGATGCAAGTTTTTCTAATGATTTGACCATCCAAGAGAAATTACCTCCAAAACCCTAGGAGAGGGAAATGGACCTTACCTAGGCACAACTGAAGCATGAACAAGGTGTAAAATGACCCAACGGAACTTGACATGATGATGACAACCCTCTGAATGATGGTACACTCAGCTGAATGGTGACATGGACCGATATTTGGACAACTTTGAAAAGAGTGAAAACAAACCCTAGACCTAATGCCTAGTGACCAAATTTTGCTTGAAGACTAATTGAAATGACAAAATTTGACCTTGACACCTTAAAATCACTTTGTAAGAGCATGTTTGATCACTGGAGGAAGGCTGCAAAGGCTGACACTAACACCAGGGAAAAACCCCAAGGTGGGGAAAACCCTTTATCAATTCTTCTTATTATATTCATCAAATTCTTCAACAAAGAGAGAGAGAATACAATAATCCAAAGTCAATATTGACTTGCCAATTTGAAGATCAAGTATCACAATCCTTAGATAAATAGATGACCCAATCACATTACAAGTTTGAAGTAGTCGAATTGTGCCTTCATAAACTGGTGTCATACTGCTGAAGGAGCTTGGGCTGGTTAGGATTACATGCAGTTCATCAAGGAGCTTCTACAAACTGACCAATCTGAACAATCATCTACCTAGGTGCTGAAGATTACTACTATTGTTTACTGCTCCTGGTTAGGGTATGAGGCTTCATTACTACAGTCCTCACAAACACATCCAAAACATCCTTCTACGGTTGCGGCCTTTCTCCAAGACAATCTATCCTCCCTCTATTACAAGTATGCTCCTAAAACATGCCTCCACGTCTACCAACCTTCACCAAATTAAGGTTGTGGCCACTTGTGTACACGAATGCCTTCACGGCCCACTATTCAACAGAATAAGGCTTGCGGCCTCCTAGAGAGGCTCTTGTAGGTACAGCCCACCTAGGAGAGGGATTTCTCACCATAAAGAATACACCCACAGACTTTAGCTCATCCTTATGCTTGCGGTCAACATCAGAGATAACCTGGTCTTGCAATAGAAGGTAAATAAGCCCAAAACAATCTACAAATAGGCCTAGAATTACCCTCAATTACTCAGCCTATAGCCTTAGAAACTCGGACCATCAAGCAACCCAATCAACACGCCAATCTGACCCTTCCTCCTTCGCTGAGATCATCTCCTTGCTGCAACTATTTCAGAGAGGAGACATCATGTGAAGCGATGTGACAAATGAGAATGGGGGAATGCCCTTATATACAATTTGAAATGATGATTTTGGAGGCAAATTCAAAATTCAAATTTCCACTTTTTCCCGCCTTAACAAAAACATAACTTATAGCATTTCCTTTTGAATAAACAAATATTTTCCTAGACCAAATTTGACAATATTTAGATCAATTTTAGACCTCTCGAAAAGAGGAATTCAATGGGATTATTATCTCCATCAACTGAACATATCTGAGTGGAATTTTCCCTAGTTGCAAATTTTAACACTCCCTCTCAACTAGGGAGAGTTCCACCTGCCAAAACATTTGCTACCATAGATCATCATGACATCCTGCCATCATGAACCATCTCTATCGTCTTTGCTCTGCTCTACTAAACTATGAAGAAATGAAGAAGAATTGATCAAGAGTGAGTCACAAAACCTTGCCACTCTCCACTGACCCAAAGTCAGTCTAGAGGTCAAACCTCAATCAAACTTGATCCCAGATCAAGTTGTTGAACACCATGCATCCTAACATACAGAGTACGGCAATACATGATGCGTCCATCAATAGAGCTATGGTCTCTATCCTCATTTCCCAAATCATTGGCCAAATGAGAGGTACTTCCCATGAGTCTCGGACTACATGGTTAGGGTGATGCAAAAACACAAGCAGGGAAAGAGTGTATCACATCCTGCACATAATCACACGTAGGGAAAGGAGAAACCACAGCCTACAAACATACATCATAATCACATGTATGGAAATGATAAACTACCTCCTACACACATGCAAAATATCAAGAGTAGGGAAAGGATGGACCACGTCTGACATGCATGCAAACCATCAATAGTAGGAAGAATCTTATATGTGGGGAAAAGATGAACCACATCCCACCGACATGTCAACCACGGATTGTAGGGAATAAGCACCCTACAGGTGGGAAAAGGATGAACCACGTCCCACTGACATGTCCACAACTAGATGCCTGAATGCATCTCTCACTAGGGTGTCCGCAGGAGAAGGTGAACCACTCATCTTGCCCATATGCCATAGGTGAAGGTGAACCACTTATCCTATGCATATGACATCAATAGTAGGGGAAGGTGAACCACTCACCCTACTTCACAATCGTGGGGGATAGTGAACCACTCACCTTATTGTTGCTCACAACTCAACAAGTACCTCGATCCCCCAGGAGCTCCCGGAGCTCAATGATCAACCGAGACCCTCCTAGAGGGTCTAATCATGACACCCAGCCCCTCTTGAAGAAAGATAATCTTGACAAGAGGCTATGTAAGGATGACAATAATTTCTCATTCAACCATATCCAAAGAAGTATCCAATACTAGGAGTTGTGTTGTCATGGATTCTCAAAAATGAATCCCACTCAGGAGTATCGCGAGTTCATAGAGCTTCAACCAAGCAACAGGGTTCACAATAATAAGCCATGTATTCAGATACAATAGTGCACCCAGAGTAACGGAATCAAATAGTATAGCACTAGATGTGCATTCATCATACTTCCAATCGAGCCAGCGTGAGAATACCCAAGGAATCTTAGATCCCGCAGTGTATCTAATATGTAAGAGGTTCATCCATAGGCTGATTCAGAGACTTCATAGCGAGGTCATGCCAGTTGCTTTATTCATACAGCCTCAGCGGTGCTCCTAGAGCAGCAGACTTCAGCCTTTGATTCTAAATGTGCTCTTTCCATTCACCATATAGTCAGACCATCAATCCTTAGAGAGCAGTTATCCAATATATGAGTCTTAACCATAAGATGTCTCAAAACTTCGTAGAATGGCATATGACTGATCAGGTGCCAGAGTCCACAAGTTGTCTGAATCAGTAATTAATCCATCTTATCAGGCCTTTAAGCTCATAAACAAAACCAGGTCCTTCATCTTGACCTTTTAAAATTCAACTCCCTCTTACATTGATAATGGAGAAGATCATCACTTTGACAGACATCATTAATAGCTGCATCAAGTATCATAGCTTGACCATACCTCCCCCTGAATATCAGGACAGTAACCTTGCTCATAATCATTGAGTCATCAACACCCTGATATTAATCCTTTGGACCATGCGCCAAAGTCAGCCAATTAGATATGATCCTTCTCAGATACCAAAGATTATCAGATATCATGTCATAATTAGTTGTCATGTATAGCCTTCGTCAATGTCCTTTGACATGATTGCCCTTCTTGAAATAAGAGTCATCGAGCCATACTCCAGGGATTCTATGGCTCTCACTGAAGTTTAACTTCAGTTGGTCATCTAGCTTTTAACAATGTGCTGCTAGATAATTGCATTAAATTACCTAATTCATTCCAGTCATTTGTGACCATATGAAGAGGAGCTGATAAGAGATTTTATTTGCCTTCAGAATTACCTCAACTTCTTTCGAATCCTCTGGAAGAGATTTCAATGACTCGGGCAGAAAAGGCCGGAGGAAGTATATCATCACCTACTGCACAAGGAACAAATAATGCTACTACATCAGGGAGATCCAGGAACAAATTATCTATTGAGACTGCAGACATGCCTATCAATATCAGGTAGCCTAGATCAGGGAGATTAGAAGTTGTTGAAGATATAATGATAGTAGCAAAATATTCCTTTATTATTGATTTCATCCAGATGGTAAGATTCCTTTTCATTGTCATAGATTTAATTATGTGGCTAGAAATCCTCCCCAAGAGCCTTATAACTACCATGTATACCTTTTGTATAGATCAAAGGCCTGCGATGGAGTGCTTAAATTCACATGGAGATTTCCAGGGACCTTCACCTCCTGATTCATAATGCTGAAGATAATAGTGTTGGAAGATGTTTATTATCCTCTAGCCATCGGAGATACTGACTGTTACGGACCATTGTGCTATGGAGTTTGATGTACATATTTTAAGGACATAAAGGTGCTGGGCGATGAAAATGATTCCAGTTGGCTTCAAAAAATGATCACGAGCACAGATCAAGGAATCGAACATGGATTCGCGCAAATGGAAATAGCCCATCCACTCTGAGATAATGACATCAACTTTTTCAGGCAATACGACATCCTCCATAGATCCTTCAATCAACAATGTGGCCAACACCATTTCCAATTACAAGCTGGCGAGCATGTTCTAACATTTCGGTTGCTTCAACAGCATAAACTTTCCTTGCACCAGCTTGTGCACACCAAACTGCCAAAATGCCACTTCTTGTGCCTACATCCAAAACAGTCTTGCCTTCAAAGTGGTGCTTGATCTCAAAGATAATTGTGTAATAAGCATCCATCCTCACCCTGTCAGAGAACATTTCTTTCTGGTGATATAGATACGCATAGATGCAAAAATAATTAGCAAAGTCTGCACCCTTGTCCACCACAGCGGCTCCTCCAGCTCTGGCAACAGGCAAAGCCCGCCGCTGCTGCTCTTTAAACCCATTTGCAGTCTGAATCATTGTGCACAAAATCAATGAAATAAGCATTGAGGTTGAATTTATGCCCACTCAACGACTAACACAGATGCAAAAGTAAAAATCAAGATCTCTTCACATCAAGAAGTAGACAATGGAATCTTGGTATATGATTGGATGGATATGTCCTTGAATCTAGAAGACCTGTCTGACCCAAGGTAGGGAAGAGAACCAATGTATCAATTCGTGTGAAGAACTGGGTCTCTGAGTATCATCCTAGCTATGAGTCTCAGTCCCTATGGAAAAGTAGAGTCTGTCAGGCCGAAGACATTCAGAATGAAAAATAAGAGGGGTATGAAATGGTGACCTAGATCATTTCCACGTCCAACACATGTTGATATAACATTCAATGCAATCATGAGAATGATCAATCATGCTATGCTGCTGCAGTTATTATGCCGAGACATATCCATGATATAGAGATGAGATTAGATGGACGTCAACGCTAAGTCAAGAACTTGTATAAATGCTGATGTGAGACAGTCATGCAATCTTGTAGAGTGAGCGAGGTCAAGAGACAAACGAATCCATTAGTAGACTTTTCATATCAAAACAGCTTTCTTTAATAGAGTATCCCACCTGGTAAAGAAACTTGATTTAGTCACTGGTAGGTCTTCCAAAGAGTTTCCTCCCTCTGCTCCCATTCTTGAAGAGATCGAGATCCTTTTTCTTTAGCAAATGTGCACGCGTGCTTCAAGTTGATTTATTTTCAGACAGCGGAGACCAATGAGACTTGTCAAATTGCTTTCTCTTTCTACCCTTGCTTGGGCTTGTCTTCTCCTGAGCTCTGATACCATGTTAATATTAGGTAACATGTTCTTTACTTAGAAATGTTACTTCAATATTCCATACGAGCTTACTTTATCAATCCATTTCATTCATTATCGAATTGATAGTAACTGAAGAAAAAACATGTACAAAGATGCAGAAGACAAGCTAAGACAAGAGAACACAATGATATGGCTCAAGCCAAGGAAAAACCCCAAGATGGGGAAAACCCTTTATCAATTATTCTTATTATAATCATCAAATTATTCAGCAGAGAGAGAGAGAATACAATAATCCAAAGTCAAGATTCGCTTGCCAATTTGAAGATCAAGTATCACAGTCCTTAGATAAATAGATGACCCAATCACAATACAATTCTGAAGCAGTCGAACTGTGACTTCATAAACTGGTGTTATACTGCTGAAGAAACTTGGGCTGGTTAGGATTACATGCAGTTCATCAAGGAGCTTCTATAGGTTGACCAATCTGAACAATCATCCACCTAGGTGCTGGAGATTACTGTTGCTGTTTACTGCTCCTGGTTAGGGTATGAGGCTTCACTGCTACAGTCCTCACAAACACATCCAAAACATCCTTCAACGACTGCAGCCTTTCTCTAAGACAATCTATCCTCCCTCAGTTACAAGTCTGCTCCTAAAACATGCCTCCATGTCTACCAGCCTTCACCAAATTAAGGTTGTGTTCCACCTAGCTAGATGCCTTCACGGCCCACTATTCAGCAGAGTAAGGCCTGCGGCCTGCTAGAGAAAGTCTCCTGTAGGTGCAGCCCACCTAGGAGAGGGATTTCTCACCATAAAGAATACACCCACAGACTTCGGCTCTTCCTTATGCCTGCGGTCAACATCAGAGATAACCCGGTCCTGCAATAGAAGGTAAATAAGCCCAGAACAGTCTACAAATAGGCCCAAACTTACCCTCAACTACTCAGCCTCCAGCCTTAGAAACTCAGACCATCAAGCAACCCAATCAACATGCCAATCTGACCCTTCCTCCTTCACTGAGATCATCTCCTTGCTGCGGCTATTTCAAAGAGGTGAAATCATGTGAATCGTTGTGACAAATGTGTATGGGGGAATGCCCTTATATACAAATTGACATGATGATTTTGGAGGCAAATTCAAAATTCAAATTTTCACTTTTCCCGCCTTAACAAAAACATAACTTATAGCATTTCCTTTTGAATTAACAAATATTTTCCTTGACCAAATTTGATGATCTTTAGATTGATTTTAGTCCTCTCGAAAAGAGGAATTCAATGGGATTATTATCTCGATCAACTGAAAACATCTAAGTGGAATTTGGCCCTAGTTTCCAATTTTAACAGGTATGGAACAATTATGGACAAGCTACTTCAACCCAAGTTTCCCAAGCAGTGCCCCTCCTATAACCCTAAGTTCTTAAAGGAGGTCTCACTGGATTAGGTATAAAGACTAACCCCCCTAATGAGGTGAGAGAACAAACTTACAGTCAAGATCAGTCAATTATCCAGATCACTCATTCATCCATTTATAATAACCAAAACATTAAGTAAAAGCACTTGATTGCAAAATGGTTAAAGTAACTATTGACTGGTAGTCCACCATCATTCAAGAGGGATGTTAGATGGTGAGAGGTGTATGACCCATGCAAATGGCGAAGGAATCGGGCATATCATCAAATTGAACAACATCTACATTGTAGGGTTTTTGGCTAGCTGGTTGGTTGTCCAAGATAGGAGAAAAGTTTTCTCCTATGGGGTTACCCACTTTTGGTGGATAACAAGTCCTTGTAATTTTCAGCTCCAATTGTTCGTGACTCTTAAAGGCATCACAATGGGAGAGGCTCCGAACCCAAGCATATAATTGTGTGATATTAAATAATTAATCACTAGAGACATCAAAAAAGGTGTGTGCCCTCCATTCATCTAATCATAATACATGTTTTGTAGTATCATGAAGTAGGAGAATGTAACTAGATTCGGTCTTCATAATGACTTATGTGATCATGACATTGTATATTTTATATAAAAAGAAAAAATATTTTTATTTGTTTAAGCATGGGTCTCATGCTCTAGGTCAAAGCATGTTTTTCATGCTTCTAGGGCTTATTGAGTCAAAGAAGAATGTTCGTCATGAATTATAGTCCCATTTGGACTCTTTGTAACAAAAGAATTTTTTTTTGAAGTCAAGAAGAGTCATTTTATCCTCCAAGACCAAGTCGGGCCTACCAGGAAAAATCGGCCTAGGAAAGGCCTATTCGACCCCTTGAGAAGGGTATATATAGAAGAGATTTCGACTCATTTGGAGACATCATCAACAAGTTCAATATGCGCCAAGACAAGAAGAGATTCAAGAGTGAAAGCCAAGAAGAATAGAAGTCAAAAGCGAAGGAAGAAGACTTGAAAAATCTGACGTTTTCTGCTCACACGTGCGAAAAATTAGGGTTTTTATGCGAGTTGCGAGGCCGAAAATTGCAGGTCCGAATTATAGACCTAAAGTAGAGGGTCAAAACTTTGACTGGAACAGATTTGAAGAGTTTGACTTTCATTGACTTTGGTGAGCTTTGACTTGTTTGGAAGAGGTCTTGTTGGAGGGTTAACTTGGGTCTTGGAGGAAGTCTTGGTCTTGGTCTTTGGGTATTGGAGGTCTCACTTTGACTTGATTCTATAAGAAGAGAAGAATTATTTTTGGGTTTTCCCCTTGGAGGGGTTTTGCCCTGGCTTGGAGCCTACATCTTGTGTGTTCATTGTCTTTTATGATCTTCATGATTTAATAGCCTTGATAATTGTCTGATGAAAAGGATTTAATAAGAAACCAACATAAGTTCACAAGTAGTAATCAAGGTAAGTGTTGAAAAATGTGTAACTAGGTTTGGTCTTCATAAGTATGAAATGTATGCTTGTAAATTGTAAATTGTAAATTATAAAATGAAAAGAAATTATTCTTGGAGCATGGGTTTCATGCTCGAGTTCTTTATTTTATAGGTCAAGCACATATTAAAGTGCTTCTAGGATTTGTCCTAGGTACAAGAGTCATTGTCATATGTTGAAGACCCTATGGGCACATTGTAAATTGTAAGGAGAAATTTATTTGGTATCTGAAGTGTCGAAATACCTCCAAGATCAAGTCGGCCTAGAGAGTTGCCAAGTCGAACTACATGAAGAGCCACGTCTCCCTTGGAAGAGGCCTATATAAGGAGAGGAACTTGACCTCCTTATGGCATTCACTCACTCTCACTCATATGCGAAGAAAAGGACAAGAAGAAAGTCGAAGAAGAGGGCGAAGGACGAGCTAAAGGAACCCGAGTTGTTTGATTGGGTCTCTCTCTCTCCTACGCACAAACTGCAGCTAGGGTTTTTGCATTAGGGCTCTCTTGAGTTCGATCTTGAAGGAGAGGCAGCAAAGAAGACAAGCGAAGGGCTTCTAGGGCTTCTCTATAGTCCTACATCTCAAGGAAAGGCAAGTGAAGGGAAGGAGGGAGCTCTACAAGGAGATCGAAGTATCCTTGTGTGGTTGTAGCAGTTGTTGTAATTCAGAAATTTCGGACTTTCTGGAAGAGGTCGAAGAAGTTGCAGTTGGAGGTCCTGTTGATCTTGATCTTGGAGGGTATTTGTCTAAGTCACTAGGTCATGGTATTCGTCAATTGAATAATCTGTAAGAAGAGAAGAGATTTACGAGTTTTTCCCCTCAAGAGGAGGGGTTTTGGCCCTCGCTTGCAGCGTATATACTGTGTGATTATTCTTATTGTTTTGGTAGTTGTTTGATGTATTACACACTCTAATAATAAGGAACAAAGATAAGAAGTAAAAAGATAACACAAACAGTTATCAAAGAAAGAGAATTAACTTATTCACTGCCCTATTGAATTCTCAACATGGTATCAGAGCTAAGGTTATCTAAGGGCATCATGAAGTTCATCAAGAAGATTGCAAGCCATCTCAAGAAAGGTATCAAGAAATTATGGAACTTCTTATCTTCTTCAAAGAAAGTATCATTCAAAGAAAGGAATGAAGGTCTCTTCTCGACTCTCTCTGGTACTTTCCAAGAAGAAGACATTTGTGTAATTGATAGTGGTGCTTCAAGGCACATGACCGGTCACTCAAGCCAATTGAAGACATTATAAAAAGGAAAATCTACTTATTCAGTGGAACTTGGAGACAACAATAGCTATCTCGTGAAAGGCATTGGATCAACATCCATAAAGCTCGAAGATGGAAGTAGCATACACCTCAACAACATTCTATTTGTTCCAGGTTTGCATAAAAACTTACTCTTTATTTCAAGCTTAGAAGATAAAATAGATAGAGTAGCCTTCATTGACGGAAAGGTTATTATTTGGAGAAAAGACTTAAGTATAGATTAAGCCAAAGTTATTGTCATTCGGGAAGGAAGGCTCTACAGATTAATATCTCGTATAGCCCAAGCTCTAGTTCACATTGACATTAGGCCATGTGAACTTTGGCATCAAAGATTTGGTCATCTCCATTTCAAGATCCTCCCATCTCTAAGCTCCATAGTAGATGGAATTCCCAACCTGAAGGAGGATCATGAAGGTGTCCGCAAAGGATGTGCTTTGGGAAAGAATATCAAAGCCCTATCCCTTCTATCATCAGTGGGGACTCGCCTTTTTTGCTGTACTCGATAAATCCCCGAACGCATATATGTCGGGTACCGGGAACCTTATCTCGGGGTTGGGTGCACTCCATAGCTTTATCGGCATTAATATTCAGTTTGATTACCATATCCATGTGGTTGTATACTCGTTAACAACTCAGAGCTAAACCATTTGGAAGCAGTGCTTCACGCTTAAAAGAAATCTTGGATCTTATTCACTCTGATGTGTGTGGTCCTATGACTCCAAAATCACTTGAAGGACATCTATATTATGTCACTTTCATAGATGACCATTCAAAAAAGACCTGGGTTTATCTGATGAAAACCAAGGATGAAGTATTCACAAAATTCCAAGAATTCAAGGCTGAAGTAGAGAACCTTCCAGAAAGGAAAATCAAGATTCTAAGATTTGATAATGGAGGAGAATATACATCCAAAGAGATCATAGCATTCTGTAAGGACTCTGGGATTAAGAGGGAGCTGATAGTCCCATATAATCCCGAACAAAATGGTGTTGTTGAAAGAAAGAATAGATCCATTAAAGAAAGTGTAAAAGCAATGCTACATGATCAGCATCTACCTAAATTCCTGTGGGGGGAAGCAACAAAGATAGCGGTCTACATTCAGAATAGATGTCCTCATAGAACTCTAGATAACAAAACTCCAGAAGAAGTATTCATTGGAAAGAAGCCATCCGTAGATCATCTCTAAATCTTTGGGTGTCCTATATATATTCATATACCAAAGGACAAAAGAAAGAAGTTGGATCCTTCCGAAATGAAAGGAACATTTGTTGGTTATAGTAACTCATCGAAAGCATACAGGATCTACATGAAGGATGGACATCACATAGAAGTTAGTCGTGATGTCATATTTGATGAGAGCATAGCGTTCAAGAAATCAAAGGAATTTTCCATGGATTCTAATGACGAAGATCTTATGGTATTTGAGGAAGAAGTGGACCAGGAAGAAGAAGAAGAACACCATGAAGAAGAAGATCCTAGTGAACCTGTTCAACCTGTGGCCATCCCAGAATCAAGGAAAAGACCTAATTGGTTGAAATCCACACTACTTGATGCAGAAGGTCATGGGGCAGCAAAGGAACATTTAGAGAAAGTAGGAGATCTAAAAGGGAATTCTGGATATGTTGCATACATGACAAAGTTGATAGAAGAAAAACTATCCACTTTTGAAGAGGCTATAAAGAATCCGGAATGGAAAGATGCCATGAATGAAGGATATCAATCTATCATGAAAAATGGAGTCTAGGAGATTGTACCTAGGCCCAAAGACAAATCTGTAGTTACTTTCAAGTTCCAAGTGGATCTATAAGATCAAGCATGCAATTGATGGAAGTATAGATAAATATAAAGCAAGATTTGTGGCTAGAGGCTTCTCCCAACTCCAAGGCATCGATTATGAAGAAAAATTTGCTACTACTGCAAGATACACTATGATTCGACCATTAGCCTCTCTGGCAGCATCGATGGGATGGAACATTCACCAGATGGATGTCAAGACTGCGTTTTTGAATGGCACAATAGATGAAGAAGTCTACATAAGCAACCTTTGGGATTTGAAGTCAAGGATAGAAAGGCATATGTTTGCAGATTGAAGAAAGCACTATATGGCCTCAAGCAAGCACCAAGGGCATGGTATGCTAGGATGGATGCATATCTCCAAAGGATAGGCTTCGCCAAGAGTTTTGTTGACCCAAACCTTTATATTAAGGTTGTAAGAGGTAAACCTGTAATTATTCTTCTATATGTAGATGATCTTTTCTTGATAGGTGTAGAAGTTCGAATTGAAGAATGTAAAAAACAACTAGCAGCAGAATTTGACATGAATTATCTTGGGCAGATCCATTACTATTTGGGATTGGAAGTTTGGCAAGAACCCGATGAAATTTATTTAGGTCAAGGAAAGTATGTGATCAAGATGTTGAAGAGGTTTGACATGATGGATTGCAAACCTATGATCACCAACTTGAAAAAACAAAGGAGTTCTGAATCAAGCCCTATGGATCCTTCCACGTATAGACAACTCATTGGCTCAATGATGTATTTGGTGAATACTCGACCAGACATATGCTTTGCAGTAAATGTTCTCGTGAATTCCAAGTGGAGCCGAAACAAGATCACTGGATAGCAGTGAAACATATTCTGAGATATCTGCAAGGAACCATCAACTACTGCCTAAAGTATGATAGAAGGAATTATGTACAACTAATTGGATATACAGATTTCGACTGGGAAGGCAGTGAACAAGATGGAAGAAGCACTACAAGGGGACGTTTTAGCTTGGGATCCTCCATGGTCTCATGGATGAGCAGAAAGAAAGACACTATTGCTTTGAGTAGTGTTGAGGGCGAAAATGTTGCAGCCTGTGAAGTAAGCAGAGAAGCGGTCTAGTTAAGGAAGTTGTTATCCGACCTATTTGAAGGACCAATGAAACCTACAATGATACTTTGTGACAATACAAGTTGTATACGTTTGTTTGAAGATCCAGTATTTCATGGAAAGACAAAGCATATAAACAACAAATATCACTATATCCGAGAGCTAGTACAAAATGGAGTGCTACAACTTCAGTATATCTCCACTAATGAACAAGTAGCTGATATATTAACGAAATCACTTCCAAACAAGAAGCTTGTGTATTTGAGAGACAAGCTTGGTTTGGTGGATGTATCCTCCCTATCTGAGAGGGAGAGATAGACACTACATTCTTGTCTTCATTTGAAGAAAGAATGGAGGATTGGGTAACCATATGGCATTTGATACTCTTTGAGAATGTGGTAGGGCATTCAAGACAAGAGTAGTCGTGAACTGATATTCTTTAAGGATTAGCTACCCAAGATAAGAATAGACCAAAGGAAGGTCATACTCAGTGAACACTCGGGTGGAGTATGTAACTTGAGAGACAATGATGATGGTGTCTATCAGTCATTGGTCTCGCCAGCATTGTGCTCTAATCTTGAGGAGAGATAGAGTTGCTAGTTAAGGCCTTTCTATGTGACAATGTTGGTTAAAATGATGCTATATAGATGGGTTACCACTCCGACTCTTCTAATGAGATCTCTTCAGATTGAGAATGACCATGTACCTCCTATGAATACCTCCCTAGTTAAGAGGGAGTGTTGAAAAATGTGTAACTAGGTTCACTCTTCAAAAGTATGAAATGTATTCTTGTAAATTGTAAATTATAAAATGAAAAGAAATTATTATTGGAGCATGGGTTTCATGCTCGAGTTCTTTATATTATAGGTCAAGCACATATTAAAGTGCTTCTAGGATTTGTCCTAGGTATAAGAGTCATTGTCATATGTTGAAGACCCTATGGGCACACTGCAAATTGTAAGGAGAAATTTATTTTGTATCTAAAGTGTCGAAATACCTCCAAGATCAAGTCGGCCTACATGAAGAGCCACGTATCCCTTGGAAGAGGCCTATATAAGGAGAGGAACTTGACCTCCTTATGGCATTCACTCACCCTCACTCATATGTGAAGAAGAGGAAAAGAAGAAGGTCGAAGAAGAGGATGAAGGACGAGTTAAAGGAAGTTGAGTTGTTTGATTGGGTCTCTCTCCCTCCTACACACAAACTGTAGCTAGGGTTTCTGCGTTAGGGCTCTCTTGAGTTCGATCTTGAAGGAGAGGCAGCAAAGAATACAAGTGAAGGGCTTCTCTATAGTCCTACATCTCAAGGAAAGAAAAGTGAAGGGAAGGAGGGAGCTCTGCAAGGAGATCAAAGTCTCCTTGTGTGGTTGTAGCAGTTGCAGTTGTTGAAAAGTGTAACTAGGATCGATCTTCATATTTATTATGTAATTATGTATTTATGTAAAGAAGAAAACAAAGATAATAAAACGTATTTTTGTTATGCTCGCTTCATGGGTTTCATGAGCAAGACTTTTATTATAGGTCAATAGACTTCTTCTTAATGTCTATAAGGATTTGTCTTCTGGTTATAAGTGTAATTAAGAGTCATGTATATGAAGTGTCTAGTATGAAGAATGTGCTCCAATACCTTGTGGAAGAATGGCTCATAACAGCCCTCATGACAATCTTCATTAACGTTGGAATATAAATACTCTTCATTGTTGATTTATGGTAGCATCGGATGTGCTCTAGCCTTATAATTTTGTATACAGGTAAGACACATGTATTCCATAATACCCAGAAAGGATTTTGGAAAATTCCACTTAGAGATGGTTTAATTAAAATAATTAATTGTTTTTTAATGTTTTCCTAAGTCTAAACTTAGGGAAATTGATTAATTAAAGGGTATTTATTTAAACTAAGTGTGAATCTTCTAGATAAAGTCATGGATCACCTCCAAGTTAATCTTAGCCCTTGATTATGTTTTAATCTTGGTCGTTGAAGGGTCAACGGACGAATATAAGGAGGAGGGTGAGGGGCCTATGGAAAACACATTGAGCATTTGGCATTTTCGAGCTTGTGAGAGAGACACAGCTTTTTGATCAAGATCGAATCACTAGGGTTGGGTTTGCTAAGTGATTTGATTCAGTGATCAGTTCCAAAGAGGGGTAGATGCATTAACTGGTCAAGAGGACCAAGAGTACATTTCAGAGAGAGTCAGCAATGACGCAGAGAAAGGCAGCACAGTCATCCGGAGGGGTGACGCAGTTCTTGAAGGGAATCACGCAAAAGTGACGAAATGCCTTCTTGATTCAATCCGGAGATAGCTGGAAGCTGGGGTTTCTGAGCCAGGAGGGCCAAAACTCAGTTCCAGATTAGCTTGATCATTTGCAAAGGAGAGGTGACGCAGTTCTTCAGCTTCCCCACGTAGGCTTACGCAGTTGCAATGTAGGCATCACGCAGAGGCAGAGAGGGGCTTCACCAGCGTTGTTTAGATTAGCCGAGGACTTGCAGAGTGAGGTATATCTCACATTTCTTCTGTTGCCAATATTTTCTCTGAAGGGTGAGCCGGATATTGGCACCCTAGTTGTACTCAAGATTCTGCTGCTTAATAATATAAAACCCTCAGATTTGCTGCACCGGTTTTCACGAGTTGGGTTTTTCTGGGGACTTAGTCCAAAAATAATTGTGTCAAATGTGGATGTTTTTCATTGTATTTTGTTCAGTTTGTTTCAGCACTTAGATTTATTCCGCAGCATTATTTGTGTAGATTGCTTCAGTAATTACTTCGATATTTCACTGTAATGAAATAATTATAAAAAAAATTATAGGAGAAGTAATTCAGATTTGTTGCAGTAGGAATTTAGATTTAGGATTTTTCACATTCATGTCGGCCTATATGTTGTGTCAAAGTTGGCCTAGATGATAGTTGGATGGTCAGCCTAATAACAGAGAAGGAGCCTCTATATATACTCCTATCTGCAACTCATTTGGATCAAGTTCAACGGACAACTCTGAAGTGAAAAAGATGTGGATTAGTAGGTAGAAGCTGCGGTCAAAGCCTGAAGTAATTTGCGGTCAAAATCTGGGATTATGGAACAAGTCTGAAAGGAATGCAAATTGTGGAATAGTTCTGAAAGGAATGCGAAAATCTGAACGTGAAGATAAACATAAAGACTTCTTGGGATAAATCTGGACCAACCAGCGTAGGTCAATCTGTGACTAAATGCAGATTTCCAGACAGGATCAAATACAAAAGAACTGCGGATATCACAGCGTGGTAAGGTCTGATATATATGCGTAGTCAAGGCAACAGTGATATCATATACTCTGATATGTGTGTGTGTGTGTGTGTGTGTGTGTGTGTGTGAAGTCAAGAAAGTGAGAGAATAGAAGGTAAATCTGAGATTTACCTTCCTATCTTCAGTACTCAAAAGAAAGTAATAATTATTTCAAGTAAATATCAAGGAAGATAGAATTAGAGATCGAATTCTCTAATGTTGGTGCAGATCAGTGCAAG
This sequence comes from Pinus albicaulis, assembly GCA_034641835.2. Taxonomy (NCBI): domain Eukaryota; kingdom Viridiplantae; phylum Streptophyta; class Pinopsida; order Pinales; family Pinaceae; genus Pinus; species Pinus albicaulis. The sequence goes on from CM076584.1 coordinate 604,602,431, forward strand.
TTGGTGCAGAAATGAATGATCAGCGTTGGAGGCAGATAAAGAAGCAGTGACAAGGTGTTGGAGACATTCATATGTCAAGGGTCTGAGTCTTGGTCATGGTACTTGTCATTTGAAGATCTATAAGAAGAATTCCTTACGGGTTTTCCTCTCCAATAGGGAGAGGTTTTTCCCTGCCTTGAATAACATAACTTTCTGTATCTTGTATTTTTGGTAATTGACTTGATGAAAGACTAAATAAGCTAAGAAGAGAAGAGATAAGTAACTCAAGTAAGCTCACAAGTGATTATCAAGAAGAGAATTTGAATTAATCACCGGCCCTCCAAATTCTCAACATGGAATCAGAGCTAAGGTGCTAAAAGACAAGGGCTACTTATCAAGGAGGCACTTAAGAAAGCAAGAATCAAAGTCAAGGTCAAAGTTTGTATTGAAAAGTCAAATCAGTTTACAAGGAAGATTCTCAAGCTATCTCATTCAAAGGATCAACTCATGACATCCATGACATCGAGAGGAGGAATTCTTCATGAGCAGCTGGGTGTCTCACCATTGTTGATGCGTGTCCCTGATTGAGAGGGAGCCTGGTGATAAGTTTCTTGCTTGGAAGAAACTTGGAGTATGTCCTTCCTGAGTTAAGAGGGAGTAACATATATGTTTCTCTAATACATGTGTTATGCATTAGACCAAGACTAACAGCCGTAAGTCTTAGTGTAGGCCATGTGGAGAGAATGGATAGACACATCATTCTAGTCTTCACTTGAAAAGACAGAATGGAGGATTGGGTAATCATTTGGCATTCAATACTCTTTGAGAATGTGATAAGGCATTCAAGATAAGAGTAGTCGGGGACCGATATTCTTTGAGGGCTAACTACCCAAGAAACGAATAGTCCAAAAAGGTCATACTTTGGGAACACCCGAGTGGAGTATGTACCTTGGAGAGACAATGACTATGGTGCCTATAAGTCATGTGTCTCGCCAGCATTGTAGCCCATTGTCTCGTTGAGAGATGCGGTTGTTAGTCAAGGCCTTGCACTAGTACAATGTCGACTGATATGATGCTATACAGATGCGATTACCAATCCGATTCTTCTTATGAGATTCTTCAATTTGAAAGTGACCATGTACCTGAATGAATACCTCCCTAGTTAAGAGGGAGTGTTGAAAAGTGTAACTAGGATTGGTCTTCATATTGACTATGTAATTATGTATTTATGTAAAGAAGAAGACAAAGATAATAAAATGTATTTTTGTTATGCTTGCTTCATGGGTTTCATGAGCAAGGCTTTTATTATAGGTCAATAGACTTCTTCTTGATGTCTATTAAGATTTGTCTTCTAGTTATAAGTGTAATTAAGAGTCATGTATATGAAGTGTCTAGTCTAAAGAATGTGCTCCAAGACCTTGTGGAAGAATGGCTCATAACAGCCCTCATGACAATCTTCATTAACGCTGGAATATATATACTCTCTATGTCGGCATATATGTTGTGTTAAAGTCAGCCTAGATGATAGTTGGATGGTCGACCTAATAACAGAGAAGGAGCCTCTATATATACTCCTATCTGCGGCTGATTTGGATCAAGTTTAACAGACAGCTCTGAAGAGAAAAAGATGTGGATTAGTGGGTAGAAGTTGCGGTCAAAGCCTGAAGTAATTTGCAATCAAAATCTAGGATTGTGGAGCAAGTCTGAAAGGAATGCGGATTGCGAAATAAGTCTGAAAGGAATGTGGAAGTCTGAATGTGAAGATAAACATAAAGAAGTCTTGGGATAAATCTGGAATAACCAGCGTTGGTCAATTTGTGACTAAATGCAGATTTCCAGACAGGATCAAATACAAAAGAAGTGTGGATATCAAAGCGTGGTAAGGTCTGATATATATGCATTGTCAAGGCAACAGTGATATCATATACTCTGATATGTGTGTGTGTGTGTGTGTGTGTGTGTGTGTGTGTGTGTGAAGTCAAGAAAGTGAGAGAATAGAAGGAAGGTAAATCTAAGATTTACCTTCCTATCTTCAATACTCAAAAGAAAGTAATATATATTTCAAGTAAATATCAAGGAAGAAGGAGTGGTTTTATAAACGAAGAATCAAGGAAGATAGAATTAGAGATTGAATTCTCTAATGCTGGTCCATATCATTGCAAGTTGGCGTAAAAATGAATGATCAGTGTTGGAGGCAGATAAAGAAGAAATAACAAGGTCTTGGAGACATTCATAGGTCAAGGGTTTGAGTCTTGGTCATGGTACTTGTCATTAGAAGATCTATAAGAAGAATTCCTTATGGTTTTCCTCTCCAAGAGGGAGAGGTTTTTCCCTGGCTTGAAGAGCCTAACTTTGTGTCTCTTGTATTTTTGGTAATTGACTTAATGAAAGACTAAATAAGCTAAGACAAGACATAAGTAACTCAAGTAAGCTCGCAAGAAATTATCAAGAAGAGAATTTTAATTAATCACCTACCTATATGTTGTGTTAAAGTCGGCCTAGATGATCGCTGGATGGTCGGGCGGCTCATTTGGATCAAGTTCAACGGACAGCTCTGAAGTGAAAAAGATGTGGATTAGTAGGTAGAAGTTGTGATCAAAGCCTGAAGTAATTTGCGGTCAAAATCTGGGATTGTGGAACAAATCTGAAAGGAATGCGGATATTGGAATAAGTCTGAAAGGAACGCGGAAGTCTGAAAGTGAAGATAAACATAAAGAAGTCTTGGGATAAATCTGGAATAACCAGCGCAGGTCAATTTGTGACTAAATGCGTATTTCCAGACAGGATCAAATACAAAAGAAGTGTGGATATCACAGCGTGGTAACGTTCAATATATATGCATAGTCAAGGCAACAGTGATATCACATACTCTGATATATATATATATATGTTAAGTCAAGAAAGTGAGAGAATAGAAGGAAGGTAAATCTGAGATTTACCTTCCTATCTTCAATACTCAAAAGAAAGTAATATATATTTCAACTAAATATCAAGGAAGAAGGAGTGGTTTTATAAACAAAAAATCAAGGATTATAAAATTAGAGATCGAATTCTCTAATGTTGGTGCAGATCAGTGCAAGTTTGTGTAGAAATGAATGATCGGAGTTGGAGGCAGATAAAGAAGCAGTGACAAGGTCTTGGAGACATTCATAGGTCAAGGGTCTGAGTCTTAGTCATGGTACTTGTCATTTGAAGATCGATAAGAAGAATTCCTTACGGGTTTTCCTCTCCAAGAGGGAGAGGTTTTTCCGTGGCTCGAAGAGCCTAACTTTGTGTCTCTTGTATTTTTCGTAATTGACTTGATGAAAGACTAAATAAGCTAAGAAGAGAAGACATAAGTAACTCAAGTAAGCTCAAAAGTAATTATCAAGAAGAGAATTTGAATTAATCATCGGCCCTCCAAATTCTCAATAGCAGTAACTGCAGCAGTTGCAGTAATTCAGAAATTTCGCACTTTTTGGAAGAGGTCGAAGAAGTTGCACCTAGAGGTTGTGTTGATCTTGATCTTGGAGGGTATTTGTCTAAGTCACTAGGTCATGGAATTCATCAATTGAAGAATCTATAAGAAGAGAAGAGATCTACGGGCTTTTCCCCTCAAGAGGAGCGGTTTTGGCCCTGGCTTGTAGCCTATATACTATGTCATTGTTCTTATTGTTTTGGTAGTTGTTTAATGTATTTCACACTGTAATAATAAGGAACAAAGATAAAAAGTAATAAGATAACACAGCGTGTTATCAAAGAGAGAGAATTAACTTATTCACTACCCTATTGAATTCTCAACAAGTAAGGAGAATTGTTTTAATTGCTGCCCTACTAGATTGCCCATGGTATCAGACCTAAGGTGAAGAGAAGGTTGCTTGAAGATCATTCTTGTTGGCATAAGTAAAGGTTGTTTGTCAAAGATATAAGGAGGGGCATAAGGAAGAAGACTTATTAACCTAGAAGGAAGGATACTATAAGCTCTCATTGAAGGCTCTCTGGTGAACACCATCATCTTGAAGAAGGACATCTATCTTTCTCTCTCTTGAAGACTCTTTGCTATTGAAGGACAATTTTGAAGTCTCTTAAAAGTTCTTGAAAGCTTCAAGATAGTTGAAGGCATCATCTAGAAGGACACTCATTTAACTAGTAAGTACTATATTATTTTCCATGTCTCAATCTACAAATCAAATGGCTTTGTTTTTCAAGGAAAGCAATAAGCTCAATGGGTCAACAAACTTTCTAGCATGGAAGAAGAGGATTGATTTGGTGCTCATACAAAATGAAGTCATGGGCTATATTCTTGGCAATATTACTAAACCAGAAAAAGAGAAGACTCAAGAATTAGCAAAGCACATGAAGGGAGAAGTGAGGGCACAAAGGATTCTTATTGAATCTATCAAGAATTATTTCATTCCCTTTGTTGCAAATTTGAGTACATCTAAAGCAATCTATAAAAAGTTAGTGAAAATGCACTCTATTAGTACCTCATGTCAGAAAATATCCTTTAGGAATCAACCATATAAAACAAGGATGTCAAAAAATGAAGATATGGGCTCATATCTTATGAATATCTCACAATTAAAGGATATGTTGCAAGGGCTTGGGGAAGTCATCTTCGATTCAAAATTGACTACTTGTGTCCTAAATGCTTTGCCACCTTAATGGAGCAGTTTTGCGACTAGTGTCTACTCAAGAAAATATACTACTCCCTTTGATGAACTATGGGCTCAATGTCTCTCCGAAGAAACAAGATTGAAGGCAAAAGATGACACCAAACCAAATGAAAAGTCTCAAGATTTTGTTGTAAAATCTAAGAAGAAGAAAGCAAAGTTTGGAAAGTCTAAAGGAAAACAAGACATGTCCAAGATACAATGTTGTGGTTGCAATGAATATGGGCATTTTAAAAGGGATTATCCTAATAATCCTCAAAACAAGAAAAACAATAAGAGGAAGGAAAGGAGTGGAGCTCACGTAGTTGAAGAAAATGAAGAACCTGAAAAGAAGCAGAAAAGTGAAGATCCCAAGGGTCTATACTATTGAAGGAACTCGACCTCTATCAGGTTTATTTGCAGTTTCTTTTATTAGAAAGTAGCAGTTAGAGTAGCATGCACAGTTGCCTTCTCTAGAAGAGTTTGTGGCATATGATAGTAGAAGAATTAAAGTATACATGGTAAAGTTGTTATGGAAGCAGTCATCTAGCCAATAAAGAATGAAAGGATTTGGACAATCTTACATATCACAGTTCATCTAGGTATTTTCTAACATCATGGAAGTAGTCATTTTGTAGAAAGGATCACTAGGATCCTCTAACAAGAACCATCATCAAGAGAAGATTCTTCAGTACTTGAAAGAAGCATTATGACATGGATAGTATATATTCCACTTAGTATGGAAACAATAGTCTTGAAGGATGAAGGCATGAAAATGGTCGAGTTGCAGTGAGGCATAATTGAAGCCTTTCTCCTCCTGGAGAAGGAAACTTATCTTTGATAAGAAAAGAAGCAAGCTCATTCAATAGAAGGATGACTAGATGGTTGTATGAAGAAAGAGGTATGCATATCTTTGGTAGCCCTTCACTAGAAAGTAAAAATTCATGTCTACTGAAATGTAACCAGAAGAGTTGATTGATAGAAAGTGCTCAGTAACACGAGCATGATATGTACAAATTTCTGAATCTTAATTCCTCTGCAAAAATTATTTCTGTTAATCTGGTTAAGCTTCTCCTACTTATACAAGTTATCAACTAAATAAATTCAAGTTAACATCAAAGCAAAACACATAACAGATCTCTACCAATTCAGATCTAGAATAAGCACATGCACACATAGACAAAGTGACACAGTTATTTCTGGACAAACTGTCCCCGGAAAAACCCAATGTGGGAAAACCGATCTCTGGCTGCTGGAGGGCTCTATTATTAAGAATATTTCAAAATACACAACTCTGGGTTCCAGATCTGGAAAACCCTACAGAGAAAACTCTAGATCTGCAGCACCTGGCTTATCTAAGACCAACAATACTGACTGATTCACACCCTCAAACGAGATTTACAGAACTCAGCCAGATCTAGGCCTAGAAACCCTAGATCTGCCCCTGAAAGACACTGTTGTTGCTGTTATTGTTGCTGCCTTTCTTTGCGCTATCCTTGCTGATCTCTTCTCTGCTTCGTGTGTATTCTAGACCCCGGGATCAGATCATCCCCTTGGTCTAAATTCCCCTCTCTGCAACTGAAACACTTTTGAAAATTCTTAGCAACCCTGCCCTAGATTTTCAACTTAGCTTCAGTGCTCTGCCTCTGTGTGTCTTACAAATGACCCCAAGCCTTTCCTTTATACTTTTCTCATTGACAAATCAACGGCCAAGATTAAATCTGTAATCAATGGCTAAGATTAAAAGAAGGCTTGATCCGTGTGACTTAAGACAATTTCATCACATGTTTAATTAAATTCACTTTAATTATTTTATTTTCCTAAGTTTTAACTTAGGAAATACATTAAAGTAATTAATTAATTTAATATCTCCTAAACCAGATGAAATTTCCCAAATCCATTTTTGGGTCTTGTAGATCATGTGAACTCTAGTCCTTCCTCCAAATTTGGGACCTAGAGCACAACTAATGCTACCCCAAATACACAAAATCTCAACATGATATGTATTGATTGAAAAAAACTCTTCCATGTGGTTACTTGATGCTTGGAAGGAGTATGGTATGTTTTGAAATGGAAAAAGATCAAGACTCTTCCATAAGGTAGCATGACATGTGAACAAATAAACATGATGATACTGATCAACATCCGATATGGTCTCTTGAGGAAAGAAAGAGAGTTGGCAATGACAACTTCAAGGAGAAGTTGTTGAAGCTTGTTTATTGGTTTGTTCCATGAACACTTTGATTGATGATTGATAGCATGGAGAAGGATTTTGGTACAAAATGGAGATAAAGCATGCGAAGGGATGTTGATCTCAAAGAAACAAGTAGCAGAAACTATTATCTTGAAAAAGAGGCCATCATGATTTGGTAATTCTGATATTGATGATTTGGTATTGATAATCTGGTTGGATATGATTTTGATACCTAGGACATGTTGCAGAAGGATGCAGTTAAATGTATCTACAATTGTCTGGTTTGAACTCAATCCAGAGAGTACAAGGATTGAGTGGATATCTTTGGTAATCCTTAGAGGACTGTATGGCCAAGATGTCTACACCATCTTGGCAGAAAAAGGTAGCAATACAAAAGATAACCTAATGATCATGTTTTGATGGCAAGGAAGATCACTTTCCTGATGAATAGAAGAAGCTATGACTAGATTTACATTGATTGGCTTGATATAATGCCTTTGTTTGTTGGAAAGTGTAACTAGGTTCGGTCCTCATATTGACTATTTAATTATATATTTATGTAATGAAGAAGACAAAGATAATAAAATGTATTTTTGTTAAGCTTGCTTCATGGGTTTCATGAGCAAGGAATTTTATTATAGGTCAAAAGACTTCTTCTTGATGTCTTTTAGGGATTTGTCATCTTGTCATAAATGTATTAATTAGAGTCATGTATATGAAGTGTCACTCCATGTAATATCAATCATATATCCCTCAAGACCTTGTCATATTAAGCTTGAAGACATGACTCAATATGGTGCTCAAGATCAGCATTGGAATATCTCCTCAAGACAACCTATGAACAGTAGACAAGTCGGCTCATAAACTCCTGAACAAGTCGGCTTCATAACCTATGGACAGGTCGGCTAATTTACAGTCAGGAACAACTATTTATAGGAGTATGCGGATTTCAGTTTGACACAGAATTTCGGTCAACAGTTTTGTGATTTAGTACGAGTTTCAGGACTGATATATAGTGCGAGTAAGGGAGAACAAAAGTGTGGATTACAGATGCAAAGGTACAGGGTTATTCAGTGAAGATATTAATTGAAGAAGGTGTGGTGTCTCATGTAAAGCCTTCCAGCATTGTGCTATGATCTAGTGAAGAGATAGAGCTTGTTAGTCAAGGCCTTGCTATGTTGACAATGTTGATTATGATGGTGATGCTTAAAGATGGCTTATCAATCCAACTCTTCTTATGAGCATACTTCAATTCAAAAATCCTTGTACCTCATGATGAAATTATGAATACCTCCCTAGTTAAGAGGGAGGGTTGGAGAATGTAACTAGATTCGGTTTTCATAATGACTTTTGTAATCATGACAATGTATATTTTATATAAAGAGAAAAATAATTTTTATTTGTTTAAGCATGGGTTTCATGCTTTAGGTCAAAGCATGTTCTCCATGCTTCTAGGGCTTATTGAGTCAAAGAAGAATATTTAGCATGTATTATAGGTCCCATTTGGACTCTTTATAACAAACGATAAATTTTGTTTTTAAGTCAAGAAGAATAATTTTATCCTCCAATACCAAGTTAGCCCTGCCAGGAAAAGTCGACCTAGGAAAGGCCCTTGAGAAGGGTATATATAGATGAGACTTCGACTCATTTGGAGACATCATCAACAAGTTCAATTTGCACCAAGACAAGAATAGATTCAAAAGCGAAAGACAAGAAGAATAGAAGTCGTCAAAAGCGAAGGATGAAGACATGAAAAATCTGCCCTTTTCTGCTCACACGTGCAAAAAACTAGGTTTTCTATGCAAGTTGTGGGGCCAAGAATTGCAAGTCCAAATTGCAGACCTAAAGTAGAGGGTTGAAACTTTGACTGGAGTAGATTTGAAGAGTTTGACTCTCATTGACCTTAGTGAACTTTGACTCGTTTGGAAGAGGTCTTGTTGGAGGGTTGACTTGATACTTGGAGGAAGTCTTGGTCTTGGTCTTTGGGTCTTGGAGGTCTCACTTTGACTTGATTCTATAAGAAGAGAAGAATTATTTTTGGGTTTTCCCCTTGGAGGGGTTCTGCCCTGGCTTGGAGCATACATCTTGTGTTCATTGTCTTTTATGATCTGCATGATTTAATGGTCTTGATAATTGTTTGATGAAAAGAATTTAATAAAGAACAATAAGAATCCAACATAGGTTCACAAATAGTTATCAAGGTAAGGAAAAGTGTTTTAATTGTTGCCCTACTAGATTCTCCAACACACAAGAGGGTCCTCAGGCTCCCTATCAAGGTTGAGAATCTTCCTAACTTGGTGTCTCTAAGATTCAAGTTTTGCAAGCTCCAATATTGGAACAAGCATGTCCACTTGACTCTGAACACTTCCCAAATCTACATATAATGATACCCCATTACCAGCATTAGAGGGAGCAACCTTGGGTATGCTCTTACTAGATGGAAAAGGTGCTTCAATCACATTTCCTTGGGGAGAAAAACTATTACTTGCCTCAAGATTGCATGGCTCATTATTCTTTCTAGTATAATGCAACTCTTTGAACCTATACCTAGCTTCAATAGCATTAATATGCTCATCACGTTCTTTATTATGTTCTTTTGTTAGGACTCCATGTTGTTGTTGAAGAAGGGATGAAGTATCATTTGGCAAGGTTGTGAAAGGACCAGAGTCATTTATCAAATTTAAATGCTTTGGGCTATCCTCTTCTTCAACTTGATTGCAAGGGCATTCTTTTTCACAATAAAAGCTATACATTTTTGAGACCAAGGAAAACACTCTTGATTAATCATGTTAGTAGAGGCAAGGGTGTTAGGCATAGCTTGTTGAGAGGTACTCTTGCCACTATTTGGATTAGGATTCCTTCTAGAAGCCCTATCATTGTTGAATTGAGACTTACGAAGATAGTTCTAACAATACCCACTTTCTTTATCTAAGATGGTAAATTTGTTCATCATGGCCATTTGCCCTTACATCAATTCATTAGTTATCTTATCAAACTTTTGGGCAAAGGATTGCAAGTTGTGGTCAACATAGGCAAATGGTTTGGATTTGACCTCTACTTTGGCTCGAGGATATAAGAGCAAGTCAATTTTGGGTGTACTCAAATTGTACCCAATGGTTACAACAAAGGCTTTAGCTTACTCAAGGTTTTGGGGGTCCCTGTCCTTCAAGGCATATGAGATATGTTCAGGAGAGGCATCAATTTACAAGACAGGGACTTCACTCATAGGTTTGACAAGTTAGTCAAAGAAGTACCATTGTTATACAATTAATTAATTGCATAATAAACTCTAATTCTAGGGCTGACATCATCTCTATTGTCGTTGTTTTATGCATGTTTCGGCTATAAAAACTCAACTGCAAACCCTAAACCTTACATATCTAATTGATAGTCTTAGTCCTTTACCTATCATTGAAAGGTTATTTCTTCTAGTTGTTATATGACATTGCATGCCATTTCATTGAAATATACAACTATGACATTGCATGCCATTTCATTGAAAATATATCAACGATAACTTATAATAGCTCTCTAATTTATTTAGTGGTCTAAGGATAGAGTGCCTAAACTTTGGTGAAGAGTATCTTAGCCTTCTTGGCTACACCAATACCCTATCCCAATCATTAGACCTTTCCATCACCTTGAATCCTTCTTGTTCAATATCCTTGGAAGCCTCTCTTGTGGTTTAACATACCACTAAATAGCTAGAGAAAGGTTGCTAAGGTGACAATGGTGGTCGAACTCTTGTTGCCACAGGGTCTATATCTGCACAGTTGGGCTTTGCACTAGACCTGCAAGATTTTGTGGTAATAGTCCCAAAAACATTTCAAAGGCTTAATGAACAAAGTGTTTAGTCAATATCTTCCCAAGTATGTCCTCTTCTTCTTTGAAGATATTTTCATCTATAGTTGAACATCCACAAAGCAATTGGTGCATTCTAATATTGTATTAGCAAATTTAGGCCAATTGAAGCTCTACACCAAGGAATCTAATTGTGAATTTTTCAAGACTTGCTTAGAATATCGTGTCAATATTATCTCTATGAAAGGTGTTTATACCAATCCGACAAAGATATATGTCATCCCATAATGGCCAATGACTACAACCCTTAATAAGTTGCATGGATTCTCGAGTTTAGTAGGGTTCTACGATTAATTTGTAAAAGATTGTTCCACTATTGTCCATCCACTAACTGACTTAAAAAGAAGGATATCTTTTGTTGGTTAGTTGAAGCATACCAAGCTTTTGACAACCTAATGGAAGTTGTTTCTTTTATTCCAATGCTAACTACATCATATCTTACTTCGCCCTTCACCATTAAGCATGAAACTTTTGGGTTTGGGCATGCAAATCCCTCACAAGATGATAGTCCCATCAACTTTGAAAGCAAGAAATTGAATGAGAAGCAAAGGCACATGTTGGGAATGCATTGCCCCTAGTGTGGGGCGCATCCCACATGCTTGCCACATTTTCAAGACAAGGAAACTTAGTGGGGCACATTTTCCCACATCCCCCTCTTGGGTATCCGTCCTTAATTTTAGGTCAATGGCATTAAAAATTGTCAAACAAAATATTAAAAACACTAAAAAAAAGCCTAAAGTAAATGTGAATAGTTATTTCGTGTTTTCATTGTTCATGTTTGTGAATTGTCATTGTTTCGCATATATTTAAATTTTGTTTTTTTATGATTTCGACCCCTACGGTGGGACCCCTGTTGAATCTCCTAATACCAACCCATATTTATTTTCTCTCAACAATTATTATTTATTCCTCAAAGTTTATTTTATTATCCAAGTAAATTCTGAACTGTTGAAAAATAAAATCACTAGTATTTTAATTTCTAGAAATTCATATGCAACAGAAATAAAATCAAAGATAGATCAATCACACATTACAATAAATAAACGCCCACAACAATTCTCCTTCATTTATTAATCTCAAGAAAATTAGGTTTTTGACTCACAAAGAAATTAGAAGGAAATATGCATTGACTAGAAACCGTAACATGGCCCTACTAAAAGAATTCGGCCCTAGGAATTTCGTCCCACTAGAAATTAGCCTTTGAAGAAATTTGGCCTAGAGAATTCCCACCCACCCCTCACTAGCATCTTAACCCTGTGTTTTCCCTTCAAACAGTCTTTGTGCCTTAGGAATTTGGCCCTCGCAAATCGACCTCTCCAACAACTCTACCTCTTCAACAAATCAACCCTACAATCCCCAACAATTTAGCCTCATGGAAATGCTTTCAAATCCACCTACACTCTTCCTCCTCTGCACTACAATCTAGTTGAGCCTCTCGCTCTAGAGAAAACTGCTTGACTGTTTTCTCCACTTATGTGTCTTTCACCTCTTCCTTAGACTTATTTTATAATCTTCATCAAGCCCAAATCCCTAACCCTAATGTCCCTTGTAGAAGATATACAAGATCAATAGTTTAGATCATTTCTAAATCACCTAAATAATTTCAGTATTTATCCTTAGACTTAGGAAAGAAGGCATAAATCACTTACTCCATCAAGCAAGCACCTGAAGAGGCAATAAATCATCTACTACATGCTAAGACACCAAGACTATGTAGAAGACCTTACAAAGCTACCACAAACTCAACCACTCCCTCCAAGCAAAGAAGGGATTCTCCACTACCCCCAGCTTGTCTCAATACTTTACAAACTTCCCTTTCTTTAGAGGCTTAGTGAGAATATCTGCCACCTGCTCCTCTATGGAAATGTACTGCAATCTCACAACACCTCTTTAGATCTTGTCTCTAATGAAGTGATATATGATCGTGATGTGCTTCAATCGATCATGAAACACAGAATTCTCAAAGAGCTTAATGCAACTTTGAATGTCATAGTGAATGACCGTTAGCCCTATATCAAGACCAAAAAATCCTGCAAGAATCTTGTGAAGCCATATAACCTCACAACTCAGCATACTTGCTGCCATGTACTCTGCCTCTGCTGACCTAAGTGTTGGAATTTGAGTAGCCATGGTCAGTATTTTTATCATGTGAAGAAATAGAAAAATTTGATATTAAATTTTGCCTCCTAAAATATTCAAGTTGACCTCTTATTATTCAAGTCGATTGGGCCCCTTAGAGGCACCCATTCGACCCCCTTCAAGGACTAAATAAAGGAGACCTCTCCTCATTTGGTACATCGACTTGTGATGTGATTATCTTTGATCCAGCGAAGTTAGAAGCAAACGAAGGGGGTCGAAAATCAAAAGGAGGGCTTGGCACTTGATCTTGTTCTTGGTAACTGGTTTGGCTATTTTCTTGATGTTGTTGTTTCTGATGTATTGATGAACTTTGAACTCTCTCTCTCATAAGGAAAGATTTGTAGGTTTCTCCTTGTGGGTTTTGCCCTGGCCTCAAGCTTAATTTTTGTGTTTCTTGTCTCATGTTTCATGGTTATTTTCTATTGCTCTTTCATGTTTATTGGTTGAAATTTTCTTCTATATAATTGTTTAATGATAATTGGATGTTATGATGCTAATTGATCATTAGTAGTAGTTATTTGTTGAAGAAAATGGTTCTAGCTTGTTTTCCTTAGAAAAATCAACATGGTATCAGAGCAATTCGAAGAGTAGAGAAAATCATATTTTTGTTTCTTGTCAAGTGAAAAACAGAGTGATAAAAAGGAGGGTTGAAACCCTTGTTCAGGCTAGGATACAAGGCCGAGTTACCTTGCGGATCTGTGGAAATTTGAAAGCTCTGTGGCACTTACCCTCTGTGAAAAATTGCGGACCTGTGGCACTTACCTTCTGTGGAAATTGCGGACTTCATACACCTATATTCCTTGGAAATTTGCGAGCTTTATGGCCCCTCCCCATGCAAGCCTTTTGACTCCTTTATGCGAGCTACCTCAATGGCATCTGAACCCTACTGTGGCATCCTAAAATCCGATCTGTGGCATCTGAATTATGTATCTGTGATCTTTTATTTAATTGTAGACCCAGGGCTTTGTGATGTGCGCAAGTCTGGGGCATTGTATTTCTTTGAATGTGCGCAAATTTGTGGAAACTATGTGGAAGAAGTATGCATACCTAAGGCTCCTTATCTCCATGCAAACCTGAGGCTCTTTACTACTCACGAGGCTCCTTATATCACAAAGACACAGAGTCTGAGCCACATTGCACTGAGGAATAACACAAAGTCTGAAGCTATATATATGACTATGGAATTATTTGTGATAAGGCATCCAAATTATGTGTTGAATCTAAAGGCATTTGACCTCTCTTTCTAGATCTGAGCTCTGTGAACTAACTTATTGCGATGACAACTATGATCCAAACATGCGAGCTTCTTTATGGCATGGTATGCGAGCTTCTCTGAATGGTATGAAGTTTGAACCTAAATGAGGTATGCAATTGATTTAAATTCCCTATAAGATCCGAATTTTGAGCTCATTATATTTATGGGAGTTCTGAGGCATTTGAATTCTTTAAGGTGTCTTGGTTTCCTCTCTAAAAGAGTGGGAAAATCTAAGAGCATTGTAATCAATGTGAAACCTATAAAGCATATTACACTCAAGTACGACCAGAAGTCTAAAGCTCAATAAAGTTTGAGCTCCCTCAAGAAATGATCAACTTGAATGAGGTCTAAAGGTGATGTACTTGTGATTATTAAGACAAAGTTTTTGAAGCTTCAAATCCATGACATACGAATTCTCTAAGGTAAGTGTTGAACTCTCTGTGTTGGTATTGTCATTCAAGTGTGAAATGATGCCCAGAAGATCAAACAGGTTCTTAAGGTCTGAAGAATCGTGAGTTATCACTTTGAAATGCTATAAAGAAGTCAAGGACCCTTAAAGGATATTGGAATGATCTAAGCCCTTAAGTCAAATTCTTAATAAAGTTTATTGAATCAAAAGAAGGTTGCTCAATTTTATGTTTCTTTTATATATAAAAAGGACAAAATACTCTGAAAGAAGGTCGACCTAAGCATAGAAGTTGACACTTATAAATTCCTAGATCCAAGATCGTGTCACCTAGAAGTCAAACAATGATGGGTAGCTCAATATCTCATTGATAGACGAACAAGTTGCAAGTTTGCACATGAAAGAGTTGGTGTCAAGACATTGTTTTGGAATCTCGTGATTGAACCATGCCTGAAAACTTTTTGGAAGAAGGTTTACTAAGTTTAAAGATGTCACCTGCCTTGAAGACCAATGTCTCTCTTGATGAATTCCTAAGTACTGGCATGACTATTTGATGTTGAAATTTATTGCAAAAGCAATGCAGCTAATACTTTGTGATCCGAAGTATGTAGCTATGGATATTGGAAATGAATGCAAGGATGTCAAGATCACTCCATTTGTTAAGCAAGCTTCCCTTTTAATCCTGAAGTTTGATGAGATTGCAAAATCTAGGGTTTGGAAGATTGAGATGTTTTGGATTTGTAAATCCTAGAAAGGGTTTGTGGTCTAAGCCCTAGGTCTAATCTCTCGTAATGTTGATATTGAAATCAAGGATGATGAAGTTGGAAAAGAATGCAAAGGTTGTTTAAGGTGTGGCAATCATTGAAAATGGATGAAAGAACAAATGACAAGAAGACTCATGATTGGATAAACTTTGGACTCAGTGGAAGCAAACAAGATCAAACTGATTGAAGCATGTTTTGATCCATGATATAAAGAAGTCAGTTGTGACTTCCAATGTGAAGATGGTTAGAATGATGTTGATCCAAATCTGTTGAAAATGAGCCTATGACTTTTCTGCTATGTTTCTAACAAGGGTTGAGGACCTCTTAAGTGTAAGAGGGAGTTGATTGAAGAATTGTAAGATTGAAAGTGTGGCTCGAGCCTAGTGAAATCCTTGTTGAGGTTGTGGCGTGATGGATTGTGAGTCCATCGACACTTGCTTAATGAAAAAATTGAAAAAGCTGCCAAACTATGTTGTTGATTTGATAGATCCCTTTGACTGGCTCGTTGGTCAAAGAAAGAGCACTTCTAGGTGTTGTGTTGGTCTAAATGACATGAATGCTTCTGTTGCATTTAACATTAGTAGTTGATTTATGAAGCAGTTTGGCTTCAAAAGATGTTTGTTGATTTGTGTGATCAAGTGTTGAAATCGACCATGGTATACTTCTTTGTTGTTAAGCAAGTTGTTAATGTTTTGACAAAGCCTAGTGTGGCTAAGATTACCTCTATTGAAGAGAGGGAACATTAGTTGGATAGCATCATAAAATTCTTCCTTAAGCAGTGGATGGGAGACCTTGGTTATGGTCGGGAAGATTGTCCTTGATACTCCCTTAAGTCATGGACTAGAAGACCTATGTGGTAGGGGAGTTTGGTTCTAAGAACTAAAGTGAACCCTTGGGTTTTTATCAGGGGACCAACGAGTTTGGTCGAGGAAATTGATTTTGTGATCTCTCCCTTGGATGTTTACCGGGAGACAAATAGATTGGTTGGGTAGATTGATCTTGAGTTCCATTCCTTGGAATGCGGCTAAGAGACCTATTGTTTGGTCGAGAAGGATGAGTTCTCTCCCTTAGGTCGTGGACCGAGAGACTGTATAATCAGGGATTGAGATAGGGCTTCCTCCTTTGGGCAGTTGTTGAGAGACCTATGGATTGGTCGGGGAGATGGACCCTGTGCATATGAGTATGGCCTCATGAACAAAGTTGATTGATCCCATGATCAGTAGGGTACTAACCATTGTAGCCATAGGGTTGTGGGTTGTGGGATGAGTTTGATGCTATGTACTTTCCTTATGATGAGACTTGTACATCTAATCTCTCCCTTAGGTGTTTACTGGGATACCTACGGTTTGGTCAAGGAGATTGATCTTGAGAGAGAATGAAAAATACCTTCATGGCAAAGAGGGAGGGTTGGAAATTGAGTAGCCATGGTCGGTATTTTCATCATGTGAAGAAATAGAAAATTTTGAATTTAAATTTTGCCTCCTAAAATATTCAAGTTGACCTCCTATTATTCAAGTCAGTTGGGCCCCTTAGAGGCACCCATTCGACCCCCTTCAAAGACTATATAAAGGAGACCTATCCTCATTTGATACATCGACTTGTGATGTGATTATCTCTGATCCAACGAATTAGAAGCAAAATAAGGGGGTCGAAATTCAGGAGGGCTTGGCACTTGATCTTGTTCTTGGTTACTGGTTTGGCTACTATCTTGATGTTGTTGTTTTTGATGTATTGATGAACTTTCAACTCTCTCTCTCATAAGGAAAGATTTATGGGTTTTCCCCTTGTGGGTTTTGTTGTGGCCTCAGGCCTAATTTTTGTGTCTCTTGTCTCATTGTTTCATGGTTACTTTCTACTGCTCTTTTATGTTTATTGGTTGAAATTTCTTCTGTATAATTGCTTAATGATAATTGGATGTTATGATGCTAACTGATCATTAGAAGTAGTTATTTGTTGAAGAAAATTGTTCTAACTTGTTTGCCCTAGAAAATTCAACACTAAGTGCCACTAACTGTTGCTTCCTATTGTACTACGTGATCATGGTTGATCCCAAGTTGAAGAAACATCTAGAAGTGGATTTTTTGTCCACAACAATCCTAGCCCAATCAAAATCCGTGTACCCTGTTATCACTCAATAATTTCTCCAAGTTCAAGAGAAATAGTCCGAGGTAACCACAAACCTACTTCAAATCCTAGGATCTAGCCTTCCTAGAATTCAGAGAGGGCTCTCTCTTTAAGATTTATCTTTGTTTTGATTTATGTTTTTAGGCTAGTTATGATTGAACAATTGGTTTTGTTTTTAAAGGTTTTGGTGGGTAAAAAATCACTTAGGATTAAACTAGAGAGAGATCTACTTGTCCATTGGTCTATGGAGTCTAAGTCTAGATAGCAATACTAGAAGGCAAGGCCAAAGGGGTACAAATGTATTCAAAGCAAAGTAGATAACCCACAGAGATTTGGGGAAAGGTTTTTGATAAAATGGTATGATCGGGATAAAGGGCAATGAAGGATCCTTTGATCCGGAAAATGGAAGAAGGAGGCAGAGGTCAAACGGGAGTAGGAGCAATGAAAGATTCCTAACACCGGAAATCAGCAGAAAACATTTAAATGGTAACTTAGTTAAAAACGGGGAGCAAAAGGCTAGTCTTGTAGTAATATTCCTAGTTACACATTAAGATAGATCAAACACATGATGAATTGCATGAAACTCAGAAAAGAAACAATGACAAGAAGAAATGTACTTCACTCTTCAACTTATCGCATGAATCCTGAATTATGATGCCACTTAAGCTTTGCCCAGTCTGCTACTTTGAATTCAACACATGAGAGCCTCCAATGTATCAGCAAAAGTCTATAGTAATCTTAGCAATTTTATTCCACTCAAAATACTTCAAAGAGTGAAGTATTTATACAAATTCTAAACTAGAATATCTTGAAAAAATATCAAGATTGGTTTACAAATATCTCCAACTGTTTTACATAAATAGAACTTAAGTAAAGGACACTCAAAACTAATGCATATATTTGGCACTATTTTTTATGGATAGGTGATGACAAAGAGGAGAATTCGAATTTGATCTCAACTCTTAGTTGATGATGAGGCATCCAAGTCACTAACTATTTCATTTCTTTGTGCATTCTGTGCCAGCAATTCTGCAAACTTGGGGTCCAATGATACCTTTGTATTTCTCAATCCGAAATAGATATGTAAAAAGTGAAAGAGGTTATTGTAGGTGAATATGTTGGTGAGATAAACCTCTCTCAATTTCCTAAATTTCTGCTCCAGTTGTTCACAATAGGCGCTGCAAAAAGATGTGTAAAACAGAATTTTACAGAGTCTGAAAAATAGGCTATAAAGATGCGCATGTATCTCTCATCCAGTAATAACTGTGCAAAAAGTGATATAGGTTTTTGTAGATGGGTCTCTTAGGAACAAAAACCTCCTTCAGTTTTGTAAGATGTATTTCGTATTGACCACAATCTTCTCTGCAAAATGATGACTTAACAGGAATTTTCTGCAAAAGTGTTTTCCAATATTGTTTAATATTTCCCAACCCATAATGGTTGTTAGAAAAGTAAGAGAGGTTTTTGTAGTTGGACATCTTAAGAATATAAACCTCCTTCAGTTTTGCAAAATTCATCTTGGATTGGTCACAATAGTTTCTGCAAAACAATGACTTAAACAGGAAATTTCTGCAAAAATGTTCCTTCTTGCTTTGTTTTCATCTTTTAACCTTTTTGTTCTTTTAACTATTTTACTTTCACTTTGGATAAACTTCATTGTTGTTGGTGAAAGTATTTTCATCTCTATTAACCATTACTGACTCTGTTTTTACTTTTACTGTTTTACCTTGACTGCTCTGTAACTTTGTTTTAACTTTCACTCTAACTTTTACCTGATACACTTTAACTCTGATGTTCTTTGACTGTTTTGTTTTCACTGTCATTGTGAATTCTGATTTCACTTTTACCATTCACTGTACACATTTCATCATTCTGATCTCTCTGTGACTTGATTTTATTCTTTCTTTGTATACAAACTGTTTGTTGAATGAAACTTTTGAATTAAAATATGAGAATTTGGAGCAAAAAATTTTGTCAACTAGTATTGAAACTATTGGCCCAATTTCTTATTCTGATAATAACCTGCAAAAATCAAACAATTTGTTAATGAAACAGAGGTCTGCAAGGAGGTGATTGAAGGCTTTTGAAAGACCTATGGAATGAGATCTATTTGTGGAGGTTTAACTCTGTTTTTTGGGCATTTTTAAGCTTACTTCTGCAAGTTTAAACTGTTTGCAGGAGTATTTTACTTCAACAGAGATGAAACTGAGCAATTTAGGCTAAGGATGGCTTCTTTTGGGCTTTTTGCTCAATTAAGTTTATCTGAAGATGTAAAACTGGCTTAAATAGAAAACAGGGGTTTTCTAAGTGGATTTAATGGAAAAAAGGGATTTTTAGGGTATTTTCAACAGTTTTAACCCTTTAGGTGCTTTGAATTTGGTTTTCACGCTTAGGAAACTGGGAATTTGGCTACAGAAAGGCTCACAGTAGAAAATAGGGTTTTCTGGGAATAATTGGCTAGGGTTGGCCTCTTTTTAGGTGTTTTTAGGAAAAATAGTCTAGTAAAATCTCTTAATTAAAGACCTCGTTTAATTACTTACGGTTTAGAATTGAATTTGCAGGCTTCAATTTGTCGGAAAATACCTTAAGATGCAGGTATTCGGCTGTTGAAAAGATTTTGAGAGGATCTCAATTGATTTTGAGGTCTTTCACGACTTTACTGGAGCGGCAAATAGCTTTATTGGTCTTCAATGGAGAATTTCTAGTCAATGTACCTCGTAGGTATCTCAACACATGCTTCACTACCACCTAATGAACCTGTCTCGACTCCACCATGAATTAGCTGAGTGTGTTCACAACAAAATAGATATCTAATCTAGTGTTGACCAGATACATCAAGGAACCTATTAGCCGCCTATACAGTGTGGGATCCACCAACTCACCCTCAGAAATACTCAACTTCTTCAAGTTAGTGATAATTGGTATAAACATAGGCCTGCAATCCTCCATTCTAAACCTCCTCAATGTTGATTTTTCATAGGTCTTCTAAATTGATAATTACTTCTCATGTTTTCATAGGTTAATCTTTTCTTGCATTCACATTCATCATAAAGTAATTACACAGAAGATCTCAACAATAGAAACAAAATGCCAATAAGATCATATAGACACAGCCAAACAAGAGACACAAGAATTCACCTTGGGAAAACCCACATAGGGTAAAAACCCAACAACCCTTTTCTTAGAGAAATCATTAAGTTCAACAAAGATACATCAAGTCAAAGATAAAGTCAAACTAACTAGTATCATAGCTTTGGCCACACTTGGTCAAACTACCCTCTTAGACTATTGAGAATTTGGAGGGGCGGAGATTAATTCAAATTCTCTTCTTGATAATTACTTGTGAGCTTACATCCTTTACTTATGTCTTATCTTCTTAGCTTATTATGTTTTTCATCAAGTCAATTACAAAAAAACAAGAGACACAAATTTAGGCTCTTCGAGCCAGGGCCAAAACCTCTCCCTCTTGGAGAGGAAAACCCACAAGAAATTCTTCTTATAGACTTTCAGATGACAAGTACCATGACCATGACACAAACCCTTGACCCTTGTATGCCTCCAAGACCTTGACACTGCTTCTTCATTAATTCCTTGAATTGGTCCTTCTTTCCTGCACCATTCTGCACCAAGACTAGAGAACTCGGTCTCTACTTGTATTCTCTCTTCTTTGACTGTATGAGATCTTTGCTTATTACATCAGCACGGTGTCTATACTGAAGTGATGATCTGTACACATTATTCAGTAGTGATGAATAGTATACACTATACTGTAGTGATATTCTTACATAATCTTGTCATCATAGACATGTGACTTTGTATTTGTCACAGTGTTGTGACTTCACACTTTGATCATAGCACTTTCCACGCACCTTATTAGAGACCTTCTTTGCACTAAACCGCAGCCCTATGCACCTTAACACAGTCATAACGCAGTCCTTATTTTCATACTTTAACACAGTCATATATCAAAAGATGTTCCTGCAATCTGGTCCGCAGATCTTCACACACACATATGTTACATCTCCTTTCTTCGCACCTTATTCACTGTTATTAACCCTGTCCCTTATGTCCGCAATCTGCAGTCTTATTCTCCTTTAAACCTTGTCTGAAACACACAATAATGCGAGTTGTTGTCTCTATTTTTTCTGTGCAATATTTATAGGGTATATATAGTTGATCCAACCTGGAATTGAGCCGACCTGTCCAAGTTTAGTGAGGCCAACTTGAACACTGTTATAAGCCGACTTGTAGAGTGTCTTCCTGCGTGATGAAGGCTAACTTGAAGGGTTCTTAAACATTGATCTTGATCATCATTTGTGTGCAATCTTCAATGCTTATGTGACACAGTCTAGAGGTATACAAGTGTGACTTGACTCTTCATAAACATGACTCTTTAATTAATACAATTTATGACCAGAAGACAAAACCCTAATAGACATCAAGAAGAAGTCTATTGACCTATAATAAAACCTTGCTCATGAAACCCATGAGGCAAGCATACCAAAAATATATTTATTATCTTTGGCTTCTTCTTAACATAAATAATAATTACATAGTCAATATGAAAACCAATCCTAGTTACACTTTCCAACATAGACAAGTCAATCTTTTCGTCAAACAATTATGCCTGGTCTGCTCAGAACTCAGCCTCCTTCCTACTTCAGAATTCGGCCCTTTGCATGTCTCAAAGTTTGGACCCCTGCCTCAAAATTCGATCTGATCAAAACTTAGATTTGCCCACAATTTGTGTATGTCTAGAAGATGAATTTAGCCGCCACAGAATACTTCTTATTTTGGAGGAACTTGAGCTCCCTTCTTCTCCTTCACTTGTATATACAAAAGATTTTCCTTGATCCGAGTTGGTGTCCGAAAGGAGAGACGAGTTGGAATCTATATATAGATCTTGATGAACTGAATTGGTATGTCTAAGAGGGCAAGCCGACCTGTACTTCTTGGAGGGCCGACTTAACATTTGGAGCCAAAAAATAACTTTTAAAAATTCAAAATTTTTCTTTTAAGGTCGACATGAAGAACATGCCTTATCTTCAACATTACATATATTTCTAGGGCTAAAGTATTAATTATGAAGACCGACCATAGCTAGAAAACTCGACACTCAAGATCTCAACTACATACTTGCTCTGCCCAAGGAAAATCACTTTTGGTTGTTGCCACACATCCAATCCAAAAAGTAATGCATCAATTTCCTTCATCTCGAACTCCTAAGCAAGATTCTCTGAGCAAAACCCTATGACGTTCTTTGACCCCGTCAATAAAAGATTGTCAACATAAAGTACCAAGATGAGCAGCTCACCCTCAACAAGTACATAGTACAATTTGGAGTCTGCCTCACTCTTGGTGAAGCGCAAACCAAGAAAATATCCAACGATCCTAGCATACGATTGGCATGGAGCCTTCTCTGTTCATTTTTCTTAGGGATATAATATTATTTGCTTTAGATAATTGAATTTAATAACATTTCATCGTTTACATGTAGAATTCACCTCATAACATCATTAGCAATTATGCAAAAAGAACAATAATATCATCATAGCAGCGGAATATAAAGGTGTTAATTTTTCATAGAGCTACATTGTTCTTTGCTTTGATAGTTGCAATTCTTCAATAACATATTAAATTCACCCCAAAACATTTTATCATTATACAAATTTACATTATTAACCATCATCATGAGCAACTATATAGAAAGAACAATATCATCATCATCACCTAAGCAGTGGAACGAAAAGGAACAAAGGAAGAAAACCATGCAGACATAGAGACACCAGGATTGGCCCGAGACCAGGGCAAAACCCACTATGGGGAAAACCCTTGCAAATTCTTCTTCTTAGATTGTCATCAAATGATTCAGCAAACAAGAGTACAATGATCCATAGATCCATATCTTCATAATGTAGAAACAACTGGCATATGCACAATACAACCATAAACATACTTCTGCTAAAGGAGCCAGAATCTGAGAACTAAACTGTATTGACACTGGTTGTAGCATACTGATGAATATTGTTCATACTGAGTGAGAAATGTAGATACATCTTGCAGCGGAAATATATATAGAGCAGATCTACAATGGTATGAAGCCCCGGATACAACTGATCACTGAAACTCACTGAAAATAACTGCTCAGTCCTAGATCTGAATCCAGGACACTGTCAAAGCTGACTGCAAACATCTGCATGAGAACTGGTGGTTGGATCAAGCTCAAAATTGCCAAGAAACCCTTAGTTGCAGCCTCAAGACGGTGTGCCCGTTGCTGGAGCTTCCTTGACTGCTACCTAGACTCATTGTGCCTGTGGTTGAGGTCCTGATCAGCCCGATCTAGCCCAGGAACCCTAGCCGCGACCTCAACACGCTCAGCCCGCAACTAAAGCTGCCATGCCATGTTATGCCAGCGGCTCTGGCCCAAATTCTGCAGTTTTGTGCCTGCGGCTATGGCCCAAAAGCGAGCCTCTCGCTTGTGATCCCGAACCTTGCGCAAGCTTCTTCTGACAAACCTGTGCGAGCCAAGACAAAATAGACAAACCAAGACAATGGATGCAAGTTGAAGATCGCTTGAGCAAGTGTGTGTGAATGAGCTTGAGGTCACCTCTATTTATAGTTTTTGTGTGGGTCCACTTGGGGTAAAGGTCGACTTGACTAAATTCCACATGTGGTTAGGCTGACCTATTCCATTTCACTTTAATATATAAAATAATACATAATTTAACTTCCGCTTAACTGATTGGGGCAATCTATAGGTCAATTTTGGTCCTCTCGAAAAAAGGAATCTAATGCAATTATAATCTCGACCATCAAAGCTATCCATAGTGGAATTTGACCGCAGTTGCATAATTTTAACACTCCCTCTCAACCAGGGAGAATTCCACCTGACAATATTTGTTCATCGATCAATATGCCATTCTGGTATCTTCATGCATCATCACATATCGTCACTGATCATCATTGTCATGTAGTCGCCATGTTGTAAACCTTTCTCATTACAAATCATCAATGTACTTCTCATGCTTATTCCTGCATATCTCTTGATTGTTCTTGCTCATATGTTGTACATTCTCGGATCTAGAAGAAGAAGAATTTCTCACCGAAGGGGAGCTTAGGCTACCACCCTTCGTCTATCAAGCTATCAATCAGAATCTCTGCCAGCGGGTTACTCCCCGGAATATCATCATCAATCATCATCAGAGAGCATATCATCAAGGAGCACTTCTCAACCTGTAACCACATCGAGGAGCACATCTCAACCTGAAATCTCATGGGGGAGTTATACCTCTACAACCCCATATCGAGCAGTAGGATATCCATCCACATAGGGGAGCCCATCTCGACCCTGGAATCACATCAGGGAGCTCAATCTCAACCCGGAACTGCATGGGGTTATCTCAAGCCATCCTATTGCCTACTGATCTTCCCATCGATGACCTTGAATAGTCATGTGGAAGAACACTTGCATCATAATCGACACGGGTTGTACACCCCAAGTACATTCTCAACTCGTTGGCAAAACGAGGAGCGGTATTCCCGACAGGCCCTGCTTGTGGGTATGATGCCAATTGGGGTATACTATGCAAAGACCAATCAAGGAGCAACATTCTCCGACCCTATGAAGATAGGGGAGCAGCATCTCTAACCCTATGCGTAACATATAGGGAATATGCCCTGTTGTCCAGAGTTCCCTCAACCCCAGGAGCCCTCTATCTCAATTCCTCGTCCTGGGAGCTCAGACAAGGAGGAAGAGTTGGCTCAGTGTCCTCGATTAGCACTACTCTCAACATACTCACATCTGGTATCCGCTTATCACAATAGCATATCACAATAGCAGTTGATTCCTATTCATACAGGACATCAAATAAAATGTTATGTTAGAACATACATAATCATATAAATCACAACAAGATACCAATCATAACAAGATACCATAATCATCCTCCCTCTCACAAAGGTGTCAATCACACATGGATACCATAATCATCCTCCCTCTCACGAAGGTGTCAATCACACATGGATACCATAATCATCCTCCCTCTCATGGAAGTGTCAATCACACATGGATACCATAATCATCCTCACTCTTAAGGAGGTGTCAATCACAAGCCTAAGTTTGTCTCGAACAGTTGCATTGTCTCAGTGAACGGAGAAATCACGATTCACAGTCCCAACTATATGTATATGGGATTCTTTGTCATCACAGTGTATCCATGTCTTCTCCATATCATGCTCAGACAGCTCTCTAAGGAGCTTTTACGTCCTGCCTCACATCTAGCCATGCTACCAGCATTGTACCCGACCTCGGTCGTGTTATGGACCTCTCATCCAAGATATCATGGCAAATCTCATATTAAGACAACATCCAAATGTGCTCATCAATAATAATCCCAAACACCATCAGTTTATCCATGCAACTACATATCATGGGAGAAATATCTCAACCAACGTTGCACAAAGCGGGGACGAAGAGGGGACATTTTTTGGAAGTATGGACACGGAAGCATCACCAAAAATCTAGGAAGCGAAGCATATCAGAAGCGTCTACTATATATATATATGCATTTATATTTAAAAAAATGCATCCAAAACAACAAATTAGTTGTAGAAGATATTGAAACATGCATATTTGTACATAAATCAAGATAGATATGGCATACATTGTACATTAATGATTAATTATTCGAGCATCAACCATCTAGAATCTAGATTCTTCTCCTCGTGTCTAGCCTTTGCCTATACCTCGATTGTCTAGGATATTAGTCAACATTGCCCAATTTTGATCAAACTACCTAATGATTAATCCAAGCCTTAACATGCTTGATCAATGATTTTGACTTGATTGAAAGACAATTTTTTGCTAACAACGTGACAAAGGAGTTCAACAATTAACACCACCAACACTAGGGTACATATAGGGCTCGGTGTTCTTGATTAAATGCCAATCACATACCCTCTTACATGATATAATCTAATGAAATGCCATAATCCTATTGATCCTGAATTCCTAAAAACTGTTAAGTCTGCTAAATTTTGAATAGGGTATGAAATTCTATTTTCTCCATATGAAGTCCGATGAGGTTGGAACCACTCCCAAACATCCTAAATCATTTCACGGTAATGTTAAAAATATAAGTAAAAGGATGAAAATGAAAGATAAAGAAGAATGTCACTTTTACTTTAAGAATTTAACATTACCATGTGGGAGCATTTGGGGAGCATCAAGGGAGCACCTTTGGAGTGTCCAAGAAGCCCCAACCCAACTTAAGTCAAAGAAAAATATATATATATATATATATATATTTAGAACCCTGTGGAACCACCCACCTCCCTTCAGATCCGGTTGGGATCCATATGGATCCGACTCAGAAACACCACGTTTCCGTACGTCGATCTGTCGTACAAAGCGTGGCTCCGATGTACGGAAACACGGATCATGACTAGACGTTTCTGAAATGATAGGAACGGTACTATCAAGCCTGATCCACATTTCCGAAAAACGTGGTTCGTACGGCAGATCGCCCGTGTTTCCGTACAGGACACGAATCGGGGGTTGGAGCCGAGGGGGGACATCTCCTGCAACATTGATCTCAACCTTTAAAAGTAGAACGTTTCATGCAGATATTTCAAAAACGTTTGGTGGCAATTCTGAATGAAGCAGCTCAATCATGAATTTAATTATGTTCTATACACATCATATACGGATGGATGTTCAAGATGGAACATCAATGCTTCAATCAACTATCAAATGCCATGTGACGTTCAACAATATTTGAACTTTAGAAGAAGAATGATCGTACCTTTTACATGAAGAGAACTTTATAACAAAGCTTATAGTTTAAGACATACCTTGAGTTTTTCCTTAACAAACCTTGTAGGACATTAATTCTTAAAGGGCAGAACATCTTCCATGCTTCAAGTCTATCCTTTGAAGTCTCCTCCATAACTGTTGAGCATTCAACAAGCTTTCCTAACCAAGGAAAATATAAAGAGAAAGGTTATTAGCATACAATACAAACAAGTCTTGATGTGAGGAGGAAACCAAACATGAAAAGATGAAACAAAGAATAAGATTCTTATCTTTTGGTAAAATGGTGGAGACTCCCTCTTAATCCAATCCTTTTGAGGGATACCTATAACTTATCAAAAAAATGTTCTAACGAGACATCTTAGATCTACAAACTCTAGAAATCAAAATATAAAGTAAAACAATACAAGACTAAGAAGGTTAGGTAGGAGAGGACTTTGCAGTGTAAGTCCTTGACTTTTGGTTCCTTAGTTTTGTTCTTCTTTGGTGGAGCTTCATCGACAATATTTGCTTGATCTCTCTCTCTTCCTATTCCTTGGATTCTAAGGACATTGACTTTTATAATGACCCGTCTTATGACAATTATAACATTCAATTTTGAATAGGTCAACTTTCTTCTTTGGCCCTTTGAACTTCTTGAAGGTTCCCTTGTTCTTGTGATGAGCAAAATAAGAATTAGAGGTATTTTCTTCTTCATCCTCCTCCTTGTTGTTTACTAATCATATTCTAGCTTCTTCTTGACTACATGCATTCCATAATTGTTCAAATGTTGGAGTATCCTTCCAACTATTGATTCCTGATGCAAAAGCACTCCAAGATTTTGGTAGTCTGAGAAGAGCAGTAATTACGAACTTGTTTTCCAGTATGAATTCATTTATTGCTTGGAGTTCATCTCTTATTCTGGAGATTCTTACAAAATATGATGAAACAGTATCATCTTTCGTCATCTTAACAGTTATTAGTTCATTCTTGAGACTTGTTATTTGACCAATGTTCTTGATGGTGAATAATTTGGAGGGAGCCTCCTACATTTCTTGAGCGAAATCTATGTTGGAAATGTATGGAATTAAGTTGTCCTTTACTCCATCCACTATTAGGTTCATGGCTATAATTTCGGATCCTTTAAACATCTCTTTCTTTGCTTCATATGTTGGTTTCTTGACTTTCCCTTGAACAAGATTCAATACTTTGTGCTTTTCAAGGATAAGATCTATCCTCTTTTTCCATGCCCTATAGTTGGAGGCTCCTTCTAGTTTGTTCTCTGCCTTCGTTGAGTTTGTCGTATTGATATCTTCTATTTCTAACCTTGAAACTCCTTATTCTCCTTTCAATAGATCTTCAGAGTGCCTTTTTCTTCCTTCATTCACCTTAGCTCTAATACCAAGTTAGAAAATCGGAAAAGTAGAAAGATTTTCTTATACTGATAATTACTTGTGATATTATTATGTTCTTATTAACTTCTTTATGTTCTTTCTTTATCTTCTTCTCGTCAAGCAACCATCAAAGCAAAAACATGAAGATCAGTGACACCAAAAGTAGGCACTCAATCAGGGCTAAAACCCCTATATAGGGGAAAACCCAGTCAAAAACTCTTCCTTCAGTAGATTCAAAATGAGATAGACCAACAGACCTTCCTCCACCAAGTCAGCCCTCAAACTGTTCTTCCAACCTTCAAAGATCGACTGCAACAATATTGCATCAACATTTCTTTAGTACTGCATCAAGGACAAATTTTCGACCCTACTGCATCAGAATTTCAGCCCAGCTTCAAGACTGCAATTTCAGCCCTTCTGCAACTTCAATTCCTTTGCACGTGTGAGACAAGATAGAGAAAATTTCAACTTCCTTAGCAAGATAACGACTTGCTTCTCCTTCACTAGCCCCTTCCTTCTTCCTTCTTCAATTTCGCACTTTTCTGCTTCTAGCTACTACAATTTGAACTTGTTGAGTGTGAGTGACAAATAAGGTCAAGTTGTTGCCTTTATATAGGTGTTTTTGCCCCTCAATTTAGGCCGACTTGGTGGAGGAGACCAAATTGACCTATTTTATAATAAAATAAATTTCTTCTTTGACACATAGAGCCCAAGAAGGGTCTTTTACATTATGACATGGGCAACATGGAGGAGGCCTAATTGACCTATTTTATAATAAAATATATTTCTTCTTTAACACATAGAGCCCAAGAAGGGTCTTTTATATTATGACATGGACAAGGATACTTGACATAAACCCTAGAAGCCTTCAATGGAAGCTTTGACCTAAAAACAATTGACCCAAGCATGAAACCCATGCTTTAATAAGTCAATTTCTTTAATAATAAAATTTATTTTTCTTTCTTTTGACAAATACATTACATCATGACTCAAATATAATTATGAAAACCAATACTGGTTACATTCTTGAACACAAGTTATGTTTTTAGTCTTGGTCCTAGACCTGTCACTTGGGCTTGTAAAAAACAACATGTCCTTGCTCTTCTTTAGCAGAAGCAAAGTAGCAAGTAGCAAGTAGCAATTAGTACAAGTCAAGAAATCTTGTCACTTTGACAAATCCTTTGAAAGTTCGGATCCCAACAAGAACATCCAACCACACTCTAGAGTGCAATAATTAGGGTGTCATTTAGCTTGCCAAAGATCCAATTCAACATCAACGTAGTAAACAAAATGAGTTGCACATGCACTTCATTAAAAGCTTCTTCAAAATAACATTCCTATAGTGCTCAATTGTCATACAGATGATCAAGTTGCTCTAAAGGTTCTTACAAAAGCAAAGCTCTCAGGCATTGAATGTTAGGAGTTCAAATCGTTGTCATTGGAGGGGGCGGAGGCAGATAGGCTCCATTGCCTCCTTCCTTCTCCTATTATGTCACCTTTGTAGTTCCTTCAATCCTATCCCTTGTTGTTCTTTTAGACACTTAGGAATTAGTTAAGTTTAACTTGGACGAATGTGTCTTTCGGTAAAGTGTGTTTCTTTTTCATTCTTTTATCATTATTTATTCCAACTGTTCATCTTCTCCTCAACAATAACAACGATTGACCCATGGCTTAACACCCCAATGATCCATGATCTCTATTTAAAGAACATGAAGATTCATTTTTTGATGATCAATTGTGACAGACGCATATGTAAATTATTTTCTTTTGCATTAACATATTGCCTCAAGTAGCCACGTTGGTTGGGGAAATGGACTATTTCCCTCTTTCATACTTTTAACCACATAAACACTAGTGTACTAATATTTGATCTATTTGTGTGTGAGTTGTTGCCATAATGTTACCTATGGGGATATACCGATTTATAGGACAATAGCATGCTATTTGGTAAAGAGTGCACAATAGACAAAAGTTATAGACTATTATTTGCTAAAGGGCACATGCATGCAACACCATCAATTAGATCCAGTTTAGTGTTGTTCCAAGGACCAAATTTAATAAATTCCAATTTCTAGTTCTAGTTCAGTGCAGTCCTAATTTAGTTAGTTTCTCTCTTTCAGAATTTTAATCACATAAACTTTGATATATTTGAGTGTGAGTTGTTGCCATAATTTGCTTGACCTATGTGGATATACCTCATTTATAGAACAATAGACTGATATTTGGTAAAGAGTGAACAATAGACATAGTTATAGACTATTATTTGGTAGAGGGCATGTGCATGCAACACCTTCAATTAGGTCCAATTTAGTGTTGTTCCAAGGACCAAATCTAATAAATTCCAGTTTCTAGTTCTAGTTCAGTGCAGTCCTAGTTTAGTTAGGGTAGTTTGGATGTGGATAGTTTCCAAGAATAGATGAGGCGCAAATTCCTAAAAGAAGAGATGCTTGCATGCATCTTTGAACTCTCCTCTAGCGGTTGCACTTTCTTAGGAATAGTTATTTTATGCAGGTTGAGGACACTAATCCCAAAGCCAGGGATATATCCAGAGTTTAAGTTTATTTCAAGATTGATCCAATTTCAGATCAAGGCTATTTTTTGTAAATCGTAGACTCTCTTCTTCAATTATAGAAAATGGCAAAGGTATAGGTTTTATCTATGTTACTATATCCCAAACAAAGTATATTTATAATCACTCATGGATTTTAAACCTGATGAGGAAAAACACAAGGGGCAAGGATCTTGTTAGGCCTGCCATCACTAGATTTGCAACTCATTTTTTGAAATTGCAATCTATGCTTTCCCAACATAGAAACCTGCAGAAGATGTTTTCCAGTGTCGAATGGAATGGATGTCAATAGGATCACAACAGGATGTCGAACATGTAAGAAAGAAAGTTAATGAAGACACATTTTGGAAAAAGACAGTAGAGATTGTGAAAGTTGTTGAGCCACTAGTTAAGGTGTTTCATTTGGGGGATGGGGAAAGATTGGCTATGGGTTTCATTTATGAGGATTTGGATTAGGGAAAGGAGCAAATAAAGGCAGCATACAAGGATAGAATGGCTAAGTATAGGCCCATTTCGGAAATCAATGATCAAAGATGGAACAATCAACTCCATCGCCCTATACATGCAGCTGGGTATTTTCTGAACCCAAGGTATCATTATAAAGCTTTGGCAGGAGAAGATTTGACTGGGGAGGTGAAAGATGGAATGTATGAGTGCCTGACAAGAATTGAAAACTGAAAAGAAGTGGAGCACAGGATTGTTCTTCTCAAGATTACGAATGAGTTAAATAAGATTACATTAGAGACATCAACATTAAATGACTGCAACGAGACTCAACTAAAACTAGACTAAATGAAACTGAACTGGGACACTTGGATGGACGATTTCGACACCTAGCAGGTGGTTGAAATTAGATTCTCCAACACTCCCCCTTAATTACAACCACATAAAAATTTAATTAAGATACCTGTTGGTCTATTGTCTCAGCGAGGCTTACAATTTTTAAAAATTGACTTCAACTAGATTTAGTTTTCTTCTTCTCTTTTTCCAAATCCTGTAGCCTCTAAATTGTTTCAACTTTTTCGCTTTGTTGTATTATTTAACCTTTGTTTCTTCATTTGCTGGTGCAGGTCTTCTATTGTTCCAGGCTGTCTAAGAATGTCTTGGACTTCTTCAAGAAATGACTTGTATGTAGGCTGCTGCCACATATTGTCTTCTGTATTGCGCTTTTCATCATCAATTTGCTGCAACATAAGATGAGAATAATATTTTATCTCTTCAAAACTCCAATGTCTGGAAATTTCATTGACATGTTCGTCATGGATGATGTCTCCAACATTCATATCTATAGCTTTTGTGTAGACCTCACCTAGACATGGTGTTGCAAGCCATGTTTCAAGGAACTTTAACTCTTCTTCATAATCAATCCGTTTACCTGAACATTGGACATCAATGGTAGGTGTAAAAACATCTTCAAAACCACATTGGTTTTGTTCCTTCTGCTCTGCAATGAGAGTTGTCTCTTGTTGCGCTTCCTTCGCTGCCTCTTCCTCTGTCTCCGTTTTCTCTTTATGGGCTTCCTTCCCTGCATCTACGTCTATCTTTGTTTCTGCTTTCCCTTTGCAGACTTCTTTCTTTGCATCTGTCTTTATCTTTGTTTCTGTCTATGTCTTTATCTTTGTCTCTGTCTTTTTCTCTTCTTCACTAACCTGTGTTGCTACAAACAAGTTGTCTTCCACCGACTCAAGTGGGATTATCTCACCAAATAGCATCATGCTAATATGATGTTTTTGTTGCATCATCTACAACCAATCATCATTAGCCAAAAATTATCTATCAATATTTACATTAACAATATTAGTCACTGGATTTACCATAGTATTTTTACTCTCATCAGCAAGTTGTGTTGTTGGATTCACCAAATCTTCATCAGCAAGCTCCGTTGTTGGATTCACAATATCATCATCAGCAAGCTCCGTTGCTGGATTCATCAAATCTTCGTCCACTTGTAGCTGTGTATAGTGGGGTTCACAAGCATCTTCATGCTGCTTCTCTGTTGCTTCTGCAATTTCTTCACATACATCATCCACCTGTGGCTGAGCACATTGGGATTCATCAAGATGTTCATCTCTTTGTAGATCTGTTGCTATAAATCCACCTTCATCTTCAACTTCAATGCTCCCCCTTGCACCAAAACACCTCTCAAGGGTATCCCAGACCTCCTTGGTTGTCTTAGCATCTGAAATCAGAGGGAGAATGTTGACATCCACAGATTCTTTTATGCATTTTAACACAAAGGCGTCATTTTGCCTCTTCACTTCCAGATCTAGAAAGATCTCAAACATCTCCTGTTGTTGCTTTAGCCTCTTGGCTTTTCCCATTTGTTGAGTATTCGTTGATTGCGGCTCAACAAAAAAATTGATTTGCAGACATCTTTTGTGGTCTCTACAACCGCAACGCTTATACAAAGCTTTTCACAAATTTGCCTTCCATTGTTTTTATTAAAAAAATATTTCAATGCTCACAACTGATGTGAACAACTCCCCTTAATAATCCCTCTTCAAAAAGTTGAATACCCTTTTTTTTAAATAAATACTTCAAATGATATCCTTTTGATAAGATTACATCTCATACAAATCTCATCTCACAAAAAATAATGCATTACATGGGCCCTTTTCAAATCATGTAACCCTTTTTCAAATTAATACAATGCATGTATCATTTAGAAATGACAAGTGTATTTTATATAAAGAATTTGAATTAACCCTTTCGTTCAAACCATTAACCCTTCAGCATTATGGTTGTGCTCTTCTTCTTTTTTAAACTCATGCCATATAAAAAAAAAAAAAAAAAAAAAAAACAACCTTCTTATAATACCACAATATTAAATATTATATGAGCCCTTTTGCTTTTTTTTTAAATGGCTTATGCATATCTTAAAATACGTATATCCAAACTGGCTTATGTAAAACAAAGTTTCTTTGTACCTTCACGCGCCTGCGTGTGTCTCTTTGTACTTTCACGGGCCTGCGTGTGGTTGAAGTCACCGTAAGTAAGGTGTATTAACTCTCACACTTGAGCTCCATGCCCACTTTGCTACTCAACGACAGCTCTTCTCACAGTTCTGCAACGAGCTTCTGATGTCAAACTGTGTTATGGAGGGGTGTGTAGAGCCAAAAAGTCATGCGAGGGGAGAAAACTTAACAGTGAAATGTGCACAGTGAACAACCAGGGAGCGAGATTTTCAACGTTCTTTTCGAACTTTGGCGTTCCGCAACAAGCTCACACTAGCGCACAGCGATCATACTTATGCCGCGTTGTATGAGTTGGGGATCGGAATGTCATAAGTTTTAGCTCGATCGGCGCGACTATCTTGTTGGCATCTGCGTTGATCGACACTTTCTTGTTGCACTGGCGTTACGCTAATCGGAGCGTCTGTTCCTCCAGAAAACGCGTTGATCGGTCTTTTCCAATTAAAAAAAAACTTCTGCTGCTCCAATTTAAAAAAAAAAAAAAAAAAAAAACTTTTGGAGCTCTGATTGCCTCAATGCGTTATCTTCGTTTTAGAATTTTTTTTTTTTAAATCTCGGCCGTCCTGATTGCCTCAGTGCGTTATCTTCGTTTTAGAATTTATTTTTTTTAAATCTCGGCCGTCTCTAGAACTGGCTTTTCTTTTGGCTGCTTTTAGGCAGGAGGCTCTTTCAAATTTCGTAAAACCTCTGCTACTTTGTCAAAGAGTCTTATGCAGGTTCGCCTCTTCTCTCTGCTGCTCCAACTTTGCTCACGTTGCTACTCTCTCAAGAGTCTTATGCAAACTAGCTCTGATACCATGACAAGAATTGAAAACTGAAAAGAAGTGGTGTAGAGGATTGCTCTTGTCAAGATTACAAATGAGTTAAATAAGATTACATTGGAGACATCAACATTAAAGGAGTACAGCGAGACTCAA
Organism: Pinus albicaulis; assembly: GCA_034641835.2. Taxonomy (NCBI): domain Eukaryota; kingdom Viridiplantae; phylum Streptophyta; class Pinopsida; order Pinales; family Pinaceae; genus Pinus; species Pinus albicaulis. The sequence goes on from CM076584.1 coordinate 604,637,426, forward strand.
CTAAAACTAGACTTAATGAAACTGAACTGGGACACTTGGATGGATTCTCCAACAGTGCCTTGAGAGCATGATCCCTGATGAGAGTGAGCAGTTGGAGATACACCGACAAATCACTTGTTTCAGTAGAGCCACAGGTACCTTTGGCAAAAACCTATTAAGGATTGCAAGGGAATCAAATGAGCCATGTAAACAATTTCAATTTTCGAATTCTAATTTTGTTAAATTGTTTATAATTTGAAAGATGGATATAATTTGTTGAACTAACTCATTACACAACTATGTTTTTTGCAGCACACTGGTGGGAGGCATTTGGTAGCCAATGTCCTCAATTGTAGAAGTTTGCAATCCGTATTTTAAGTCAAACTTGCAATGTTTCTAGGTGTGAGCGCAATTGGTCTATCTTTGAGAGGATTCACACGATGAACAGAAATTGTTTAGAACAAAAACGGTTAAATGATCTAGTCTTCGTCCAATACAACCTCTGGCTAAGAGACAACCAATTATTGAACAAAAGACGAGATACAGATCCCATTGTGTTGGAAGTTATTGATCCATCGTCAGATTGGGTAGTGGAGACTCAACCAGCAGGGTTTGACCTTGACGAGGATATTGGTGTTGACCAACATTACAGACTCTTCAATTAAATGCAGATCCACAATTACCAGCCCCAAGTCCTCCAACTGCAAGCACTTCCTCTACTCAGCCACGACGCAGGCGCATAGCTCGTCTATCTCAATGTGCAACTAATGCTAGTGCTACAACTTCTACAGTTGCAATTGGAGATCTTGATGAAGAGGAGGAGCCATGGGTTTCCTTGTCTAACTTTGATTCAAAGTCTGAACTAGATGATGTTGCCTTGTCTAGCAGTAGTGACTAGTGATGTTTTGTTGTAGAGGCCATTTAGAGCCTCCTTGGTTATGTGTTTTTGACCGAGTCATTGAAATCAACTAGGCCGAGTCGATACCGAATCGGAGTCGACCCTCGGCCGATTCCAAGTCCGAGTCCGAGTTTTAAAACTATGATTTATATACCCTAGCTGCCTCAGCCCTCAATTCATGCCTCCCCCCACCCTTTTGTCATTGTGCTTCTTCTATGTCGATGTCGTTGTTGAAGCAGGTTTGTGGTGTCCCATCTTTTGAGGAGTTGGGTGTGTTTGGGTTCGCTGGGTTGCTGCTCTGTGGCTGCCTGCTCAAGGTTTCTTAACACTTCCGTGTTGTCATTGGTGGCCCCCGTCTGTTACATCTACCAGTTCCAGTTTTGTGGAGGCAATCGGCCACTCTGGGCCTTCCGGTCCAGCTCCTTGTTGCCTGGATCTGGGATTTATGTGCTTGGCTTCGGCCATCTATGGTCTCATGCCCTCATCCACTAGTCACGAACCGTGGGGCTTCTGTGGGGTTTTTTCTAGGGCTTTTCTGGCCTGCTCTTTGTCGCCCATTTTGGGCTTGTTTTATGTGGCTATCAGGGTGGCCTATGCCCTGTTCCTGTGGGTTGTCTCTGCCCTCTTGGCCTGGAGCAGTTTGTTTCTGCAAACCAGTCCATTTTTTGGGTTGGTTTTGAGATCGTTCTCTAATGATTGTCATTGGGGTTTTTTACCTGTATTTTTTATGTAATGTTGTGGGATTGTTTGTGGGTTTATAGGCTCGGTATATCTCTGTTCAAGCTCAACCTGATATATGTAAGATCCACATTTTTGGACCTATTTACTGAATATATGCGAGCCATGTATCAACAACATGTAATTTATATCTTCCGATAATAAAATTACGTTTTTTTTCCAGGGGGGAAAAAATATTATAAATATTATAAGTTCTGATATATATATTATAAATTGCAAGTATTATAAATATTATAAGTTATATATTTAAAATTTTGCATATATACATATATAAAGTATTTTTATGTAAATTGTATTTTTTTAAATATATTTATATTGTTTGTACTTGTCATTTCCTTGTCGTATCCAGATCCTGGCTTTTCAAAAACACTGGCAGATCCATATCGCAACTGTATCTATATCCAAATCCTGGTAACTTAGGGTTTTATTCATTCAGTTTTCATGGTAGAAGCAGTATGCAAATGATAGAATTTGAAACTTTCAGTGCATTCCATGTTTTCAAGAGTAACAAACAATGATGTGATATGAGTTTCAAATCTGTGTGCTTCCTGTTACTTTCCTCAATGAGATGTGTTTCAGTATTTAATAGATTTTAGATGGCAGTTTTGATAGAGATTTCAGTTTTCTCTTTCCTAAGTATGTAGGTTAGGACTACTACCATGTGTTGAAGAGTTCAACAAAGTTTATTCACGAGGATTCCAAGTGCTGGTTACACCAAGCTAAAACTTTATTGTATACCTTGTCCATGTTCTTAAATGTTCAGAATTTGTACAGAATGAAGAAAGTTGGGTTTTTTCAGCTCTTTATATCAGTTTTAAACTTTTGCATATAGCTACACGAAATTTAAAGGCTTAATAAAGTACCAGTGTGATATAACATATAAGTTTATAACCTATGATATCAATGGACTAAGGCCGGACTCCCACTGGCAGTTGTCACAATTTTAGAATTTAATGATAGTAACACAAAATGCCTTGCCATGCTGATATCCTGAAAACTCCCTGCTGGTTCACTCCCACTGGCAGTTGTCACAATTTTAGAATTTGATGATAGTAAGGCAAATGCCTTGCCATGCTGATATCCTGAAAACTCCCTGCTGGTTCACATAAAATCTTATAATATTGATAGATTAAGAGCAAATTTTAAACCATGACCTACAAGCAGTGCAGACGACTTCCTGTGCACACGTTCTGCAATGTAACTTCACATGCACGTGTTCTGAGATATGACTTCATGTGCACATAAATATGAAGATAATTTGCATGAAATTTGATCTTGAACATTGATGGATGAAGAGCAGATTCCCCACTGTCAATCATAATATAAATGAACTAAACTTTGTCTACTTCCATAACCATGTCTATTATGTCAAGATAGATCATAAAAATCTTAATATTGTTGTCAAATAGGTCTAGCTTGGTCAGTTGAGAGAAATGTTATCCTCCCAACCCAAGTCCAATTCCTACAAGTGACACGTTGAGCTCTTAATGAGTATATTGTTGTAACGAGCTTGAGCCCTGTGTTGACAAAGCCTCGAGCTTCCACAGAATCCAGTTTATCCTGGGTACCATCTTTCGATTGAGGGGAAGTTCCCAACGGGTTTCTTCTGTAATAAAATAATAACATAATAATAATAAATTGCAGACCAATAAAAATTCCATCACTCTACACTAAAATTTAGTAACAGTGCAGCAATGACTCAAACGCCATATACATGAAAAATTTTAATTTTACTCCCAGTAAAGATATTAATAAAGGGACTCCCATCCCCATTTATGGTACACTAGATTTTGTCAACTGCCTGTTTAATGTACTAAACTGTCCAGATGATGCACAACATTATGCGCGGGACAAAAAACCAGGATAGATTTCACAGCCAGTTATAATAAATCAATTTCATATAACAGCATTGCACCACGTTAACTAAATTTCACTAATAGTGACAATCCACTAGTTACATACCATTTCCTGCGGTTGAGTTGCAGTCCATTAAGCGAATTTTTAGGGTTTAAATAGTTTACATGAGTATAGTATAGTTGCAAATCTTTTGAGTTCATGAAATGAAAAAATAATGCATAGAGACCAATGCCTTAGAAAAATGGAAAAAATATATATATAATATACAGTTGTTTGGTAATCTGAAAGGGTGCAAGACCTCAGCTTGATGTATTAGCATCCACCCTCTCTGTTGTACTAAGTTCTAACACCTCATGGCTCTGTCTAATATGTGCATTCCTTCTGTAGGCACCATTGAAGAGACTTGCCATACCATATTTGACTTGGCCATTAGAAATATATTTCTTGTTCCTAGTGTTTCACCTGGTCAGTGGATTCCAGTCAACCATAGGTTTGTCAAACAGGTTCTATGTATTTCTAAGCCTATTTAAAAACATGTAACATGGAATGTAAGGTATGTACAGTTTCCCACGCTTCCTATGTGTCCCTTGCTTCTCTTGATTTCTTGTTTGTTTTCTGTTGGCTCTCTGGCTTTCGTCTGTATGCTCACATCAATTGATATCTCCTCAGGTCAACCAGAGGCAAACTAATGGGCTTTTCTAAGGATAAATTTCACAGTTTCGAATATTAAATAAGTTTTGTATAACAGTGCTGCACTCCATTAACTAAAGTTCATTAACCATGACAGAATCCAACAGTCACAAACCAATTTTCTATAATTTTGTTGGAGTCCATTAACTGCATTTTATGGGGAGGAATATTCTCCTTATGAATAGTGTAGCTCAGAAATTTCTGTGTTTGTGAAATGCAATATTCACACGTTCTTGGAAAATTCTTTAAGAGAAACGGGAAAATCAATATTATGTACTATGGTTTGGTCATCGAGAAGAATGCGAGACTTCGGATTGATGTCCGCACTTACCCTCTCAGCTGTATTACGTTGCCTGATGGCTCTGTCTGTTACGAGCATTCTTTCCTAGGGTCTGCCCCGCGTTCAGGGCACCCAGAGGTGAATTAATGAGCCTTACCATTCAACCTCCTAACCCACTTCTCGGATGAATTTTTTCATGTCTTTTTAAAGAGGGTAATTCAGGAAGTGCCCCAGGTCACTGAAAATGTTATGGGAAGTTTGTAAACAGATAAACTGTAACGATCAAAAATTCATAACCAGCCTGTGGCGACCTCCCAAACCATGGTGAGAACATGGGCGCCTAAAAAGCACGTCGCTAGGTTTGAACCCTGATCTTTACTAGCTTATACTCAAAAGCATTTGGCATGTAGTTGCAGGTGTATGATGGGTTTGTTGAATACCCAATCCTACCACGATATGTTCAATTGCAGAATGTTGCAAATACATCACTACATTAAAATTACACGCGGAGTTTGCCATCAATTCAAGCAACATATTGGCTAACAGAGTATAATCACAATGCAAGTGCATCCATGTCCTTACCAACATAGTCGCCCATGAAGAGATAGTTGGTATCGGGAGCCCTGCCACCGATGCGAAAGAGCTCTATCAGATCATGGAACTGACCATGGATGTCTCCGCAAACGGTAACGGGACATTTCACTGGCTGGACATTCCATTCTTCCACTAAAACAGCCCTTGCCTGATCGCACAGGCCCTTTACCTCCAGCTCTGAAAGTGGCTTGCATTCTAATAGCTGTTCTATCTGTCTATCTAAATCCCCGTATGAAGGCATCTCCGATTCTATAATTCAGGGATCCAATCAAATCTAACCACGCTAAGATTAGCAGAAAACCAAACTGACCCTGCAACGCAAAATTGAGACCACCAGACAACTCCAGATCCTCTAGCAGTTGATGTTTCAGATCACTTTCTATGTACACCCTTTTGAGTTTCAACGCATCCCGACAGACATGCAATTGTCTGGTATTGAAAACTCAGCTATTTTTAGCAGCTCAAATTTAGCGGTGCTCGGTAGCATCTGGTGGTTACCCAAGACAAATCTAGATTATTTACAACTGCCGATGAGATGTATTCAGACTGGCCGTAAACCCTTCTGCTCTGCCTGTAAATCAAAATCTTCTTTCACAAACCCTCTCGCCAGTCATCCATGCGCAACTCAACCTAGAGCCAAAATGGGAATTCACCCGAGCTGGACTCTTCCAAGGCTCAGCTTCGTATGATTCCGAGCTTCAGCCTCGGCGCTTACCTGTCAATAAAGTCGACAAGGGTTTCTAATGTTCTTCCAAAATGTATTTGTGAGCAAAATAATTGGAAATGTAAATATGGAATCATAATTTATAATAATTTATTGGAGATATAATATTGAATATTTCCAACAAAATAATTGAAAAAAGTAAATCTGCAGTAATAATTTATTGTGATATGTAATATTGATGATTTAATTAGGTCTTATAATTATAAGATATATAGTTTTTTAATATATTTTAGGTTAAAAATATTTTTTTGATTTTAAATTGAGATATATAATTATTTTTATTTATTAAAAAATATTTTTAATAAGGAAATAATTATTATTTTTAATTTAAATTTATTTGGAAATTTTTTAGTTTTCTAAAATATCAATATAGTGTTTTAATCATATTAGTTGGTTTCAAACGTCAACCTAATCCTAATGATGTGATTAATTCTAAAAATATTTTATCTATATTATGGACCACAAAAGTCTTAGATCTAACAATAAATTTATTTATTTACAATTAAATTATAATAAATTTTATTACTTTTAAAAATATATATTAATATTTTACAATTAATGCATTTTTTATTACTTTTACTAATTGCATGTTAATTAAAAATTATAAGTTTTATTAATTAGTTTAATTTCATGTTAATTAAAAATTATAAGTTTTACTAATTTGTTTATGGTTAGAGAGACCATTATTCCATTTATTTTTAATTGGTATGTTTTTTATATAATAAAAGCAATAATAGCAAGTGCTATATAGTAGTTAGTCTTGTTGCATAGTTTAAATATATATTAATTATAGTAAAAATACTTAATTTAAATTAGTGTTAAGGTTTAGAATTCTTTCCATTTGAGTTTTATATTGAATTCAAATTAGTGTTAAGGTTAAGAATTCCATCAATTTGAGTTTTATACTGAATTCAAATTAGTGTTAAGGTTAAGAATTCTATCAATTTGAGTTTTATACTGAATTCAAATTAGTGTTAAGGTTTAGAATTCCATTAATTTAAGTTTTACTTATTGGTCTATGAAATTAAAAAGCAAAGCCCTCATTTCAATGTCTATACAAATATAGATTTAAAAAATTATAATATGTTATATTTGCATTTACATTTAAACTACATTTGTAGTCTAAATCAAATTAGTTTGTCCAAATCAAGAATTATATATTTTATTTCTTAAAGTTTGAACTAAAATATTTAATAAAATAATAATTTAATATAATCATTAGTTTATAAAAATAAATATATTTTATTTTAAAATTTTGAATTTATGTTTAAAAATAATAATAATAATATTGATTTATTATTTAGTTATTAAAATTTGAATTTATATATATAGAGAGAGAGAGAGAATTATTAATATAATTATTAATTTATAAAAAATATTGATAGGATAAGAATGAGTACATTGCATTAATAAAATGTAATGATTGCAAAATCATTGTTTGTATTTGTGCAATAAGATGTTCAAATTTTCACCCAATAGTAATAGAGATAAATGTTAATAAAAAAAAAATTAGAAAATATATATATATATATATATATCGTTAAGTTTTATTAAATCAAAACAAATTTTATAAGTTTGACCTAACTAATTAGGAGTCAAAGCAATAACTATTGGGTTATACTTACTAAGCAGGATAATAATCCAATATTAAAGTCATTATAAAGTTTCTGAAACAAAGGACTCATCTCTATTCAACTATTCATTGTCAAAATTTATAAAAGTGTGTTCTTAATTCATTTTAATAAGTTTTATATATAATCTATTTAAAATTAGTAAAAATTCCAATAACATTGATCACATTTTTTAAAGAAATATAAGTGTTTTTTCATTCTCTTCATCAAAATTATTTTATCCATATCTCTCTTTTATTTTTTAAGAACGTATTTCAACAACACAACTCTCGAAGGGTGTAATGTGCTATCTTATTGTAGTTATATAGTTAGAGTCGTATGCTTCCCTTAAGAATTCACCATTCAATATTGCCACATACTAAGTTTGCGATTTTTTTATTTTTTTTAATGGAGAAATCTTTGATTTTGGACATGTGTCTTTTAAAAGCTATGTATTTAAGCAAACTTAACGCAATCTAATTATGAATTTGTCATCTGAACCTCTCATCAAGTGAGTACTTTTATACAAATTCTTGCATTGGAGAATATCCTCTTCTCCTTCAAGCTTAGATTATTCTTTATAAGCTCTCTAGAAAAAATTCTATTCTCTTAAGGATGCCTCTTCCAAGAAGTAGAGAGGAGATTTAATAATTGCATGTAATTTAGGTTTCAAGACATGGTTGTTGAAGCTGAGTTAAATTCAAGTCCTGGTGGTTTGAAGAAGAGGTCAATAATGCACAAAAAATCATAGTTTTTTCTCGATGATCTTTCTACAATTTTAATGTTTGGTGAGATACATAATAAAGAGTCCTCTTAACAAAATATCACTGTATAAGTTGAAGCCCATTGGGAGATCATCTTTTTCTTGAGCGTTATAGATGATGCCAGCCAAAACCCTGTGGATTTGTAGAAGAAAACATTTGTTTATATCAATGATAACCCATATAAGGATGTAACATGGGGATGTGCTCAATGTTATCCATATGAAGGAATTTTCTTCCTTCTTGGAGGAGCAGCAACTTTGTTTGGACTACATATTTACATGAGCGAGGATTATTTGAAGCTTTACCCTTAACATCCCCTTTAGAGGGAGAGACTTTGGAACCTCGGAGGAGGAAGTCATCTTCGACTATATGCACCTCCATGAAGACGGGGCACAAAGTGCAAGCTCAACTCCTTTTAATTTTTCAAAGCATCTTAAGTACAACCATTTTCCTATTTCTCATCAATGAAGTTTAATGTCTAATAGCTAAAAGGGATCTCATCATTGATCAAGTTCTTAACTTTCAAGATGTTCATGGTCTCTAGGCGCTTAACTTCCAAGGTGACAATTCTCTAATAAAGGTTTTCACAAAGATTTGAAAAATTTCCCATCCAACTCACTTAAACCCCGACCACTCTTCCCTGACACCACCAAAAACATACGGCTTTAAGTTAGCCCATAAATGTCAACTTGGAATCACAAACTTGAATCTCAATCATAATCACCCTATGATAAATGCATTTCCATGTGAGAGCGTTAACCCATTGAAGATTCAATTCACTTAAACCCCGGCCCCTCTTCCCTAACACCACCAAAAACATATGCTTTAAGTTAGCACACAAATGTCAACTTGGAATCATAAACTTGGGTCTCAAATGTAATCACCCAATGATAAATGCATTTCCATGTGAGAGTGTTAACTCATTGAAGAGTCAATTCACTTAAACCCCGACCCCTCTTCCCTAACACAACCAAAAACATATGTTTTAAGTTAGCCCATAAATGTCAACTTGGAATCATAAACTTGATTCTCAAACATAATCACCCTATGATAAATGCATTTCCATGTGAGAGTGTTAACCCATAGAAAAGTCAATTACTCAAACCTCAACTTTTCCTTAATCATATAGGTATTCAACATGAATGAAAAGTTAAAACTTAAATTTAAACCATCTAAAAATACATAAATAATCATTGCATCTAATAAAAATACTACATTAATATTTTATTTACTTTAAATTTTAAATTTAACTTTAAAAAATCATTTTAATATCCAATCTAATTTTTATTTATTTATTTTTATAATTTTTAACCACTTATGTGACTAGTAATAGCTCATAAATTATCACTTTTATCACAATAACTAACAACAACACTCCACAATGCAACAATGGCTCGTAAACCATCATTACAATAATAATAACACTCTCCAATGCAAGAATGCCTCGTAAACCATGGCCTCCCCACAATATTATTTGTGCCACCGACTCGACAACATGAAAACATATTTACGTGCTCTCCCAAAACACCATCAAAATATAGCCGCTTTAAGTAAAGTCAAAGTCAAAACTATGAATTTTGTTCAAAATCGAAGGCAGCGTGAATAAGCAACATGATTAAAAAATCATATTAACTTTTAAAATGTTTTTAATATTCTTTAAGTAATACATTGAAATGTAAGTTTTTAGTTATATATATTAGTCAAAATTTTGTATGTTTTATTTTTATTTTTAAAAGTTCAGTAAAGATTTGTTCATATTAACTTTTAAAATGTTTTTAATAGTCTTTAAGTAATACATTAAAATGTGAGTTTTTAGTTATATATTAGTCAAAATTTTGGATTTTTATTTTTATTTTTAAAAGTTTAGTAAAGATTTGTTAGAACGAAGTTTGATAAGTTTGAGTTGCAAAATTTATATATTTGAGTATTGTGAGGGTTTTGTATCGTAATGGATATAATTTTGTATTTAGAGATGTATTTTAAATGAGAGTTATTAGGTAGAATGTTATTTTTTGTTTGCATATAAATTGTGGTATTTAGTTTATTTAGTTGAAATGATAAAATAAAGCGATTTTATTTAAAATTTCAATTATATTTTTATTGTGTATATAAAAACTTTCGATGATAATTACATATGAGAATATTATGTTGACGTGTTTTGAACTAGCTAGTGTGGTTCTATGATGAACCACACACCTTGGTTCGAAACGCGTAGACAAAATGTGCTCATATGTAATTATCACTGAAAGTTTTTATATACATTTTATGGATCACAAAAGCCAAATTCCAAATATATTTTTATTTGTAAAGTGCTCATAACTTTAAAATAATTGATTTTAAATAATAACTAAAGTATGTCAAAACTTATGCAAAAAATACATTGAAATATATACATGGAAAAAACTTTATAGGGAGAATTTTTTTAATAGTTATTTGAGAATATTATAGATAATTTATCCATATTAAAATTAAAATATATTAATAATAATTATTTTTATTTCATAACAATTTTTCGTCTTTTTAATAATATTTTTTTATTTCAAAATAATATATAAGATTTTATTATTTATTTTCTCAATTTTCTCATTAAATTATTTAATTTAAAATTTATAAAAATAATAATAATAATAATATAAAAAAAATTTAAAAAAAAAAAAAAAAAATCATTCATATATTACTAAAATAAAATAAGTGAACTTGCACACCTTAAAGGATGCATTCTATCAAATTTATTAGAAACTTGCACCTAGCCTCATCTAATGCAAAGAATAACTTATGACAAAAAGAAAAACACCACATTTATTTTGACTAAAATGATATCATTATAAATACATATCTTACTATATTTATTAAAAATTTTCACCTAGCTCTATTTGCAAAAAATTATTTATACACAAAAAAAAATGTTAGAAAGACGATTTCACTAGCTCTATTTGTAAAAAATTATTTATACACAAAAAATGTTAGAAAGACGATCTTAATGTATTAACAAATTAATTTAAATTATAAAAATGAAATTATGATAACATTCTTTTCACTTTAAAAATCACATGTGGGAAATAAATTATATGGTAATAAGTACATATCAAAATAAATGCTACATCTATCGAGATAGAACTAGAAAGACAAAATATACATTCATGTGTCTATGTATATTGAAATAAAATATTCTTAAATCTCTAAATTTCATTTTTAGCTAAATATATTCACATTAAAAACATATCAGTGCCTAGACGCATGGAAGCCACGTAGATAATGATGTGTTGATTGCTCGCAAGAGTACACACGTAAATTATATATTAAAAATCTCATTTGTGTGCGTGTGTGTGTTAACTAGTGCACATCAACATAGAAATTACATCTATCAAAATGGTAATAGGATGATGAATCACCTTTGAGGTTTTTTGTGAGATCTAATATAAATAGTTATATATGTTTAGCCATTGAAATATTTTCGTAATAGGATGAACAAAGTATTGCAGGGTGATTAGTGATCCTGCTGATGGGTCCTATCTAAAGAAACCATCTCGGAGGATACGCAGGCATGCTAATGGCTTGTGACCAATGTGCATCGAGTACCCAAAGGGAGAGGGTTACAAAAAAGGGTCTTTGCTAGTTGCTTTAGCATTAACTAGAGCAAGAAGTTGAACTAGTGGTGAAGCAAGCATGCATTGTTACTAAGCATGATGATGCATTCATAAGGTTGGCATCATAAACAAAATCAACCATTGATTCCTCTCCATCAGGCTCCTGATTCAAACAACTTGTTGGCTTGGCTAGCTCACAAGTTTAAACTTTGTCAATTACTCCTTCAAAGACCCTACAACATTTTCACTTCGCCAGCTCACAACATAGTAGATGCCCAACAACTTCAAACAATTTGTATGGAGATGCCCAACTGTACTTGTGAATCCTTAGATTTGATTGAGATTTAAAGTTTATAAAATGAAAATTTTAGAGATAAAATATGATCATCTTAGATTCAATTTGCAGACACAATTTCACACAGTATGACTAGTCAAACTTAGACATTGTGACTAGCCAAAATTAGATATCGGAGCTTTGCTTCTATTTTTCTCTCCATGATTTCTTATCTATGAATTTAGACATTGTGACTAGCAAAAATTAGATGACGGGAGTTTATGTTATGTTCTTATATCTCTACCTTCCATGGTTGTGAGTCTCATGTCTTGCCTAGTGTGTATAATGTCTGAATAAATGATAATGGTGTTCCTTCCATGGAAGCATTGAAAGTAATGGTTGGTTTGTCTCTCCCGAAGTAGTTGATTCCAAGCTTGATTGCATTCTTAGCCTTGTTTATTACGAATGATGAAGGATTTCCTCGCTTCTTAGTAGAATGGAAGAATGGGCTTGACTATCAATAGGAAATTCTTGTCGGTAAGTAATGCCTCTGATGCTTGTAAGCAATCATGGGATGGAAATGAATCTTACGTGGATCCCATAGTACTATTGTAATCTTTCCCTGACCTCCCATAGACCTGTTGAGTTGTTGCCTCGAGCTTTGTAGCCCTGATGCGGTAGAAAAACAACGCACCGTCGACACAACCTTCTTGCAAAAAATGAAGCTTTTTTTTTTAATACTGGAAGACCGGTTTTGTAGAGATCACTCTTGGAGTAGCTCATAGACGTACATGGTCGTGCCCCGAAATGGATCACGGGACTTGTGGGGACCAAGCCTCCACACACAACCATTGGACCATAGTCATGGGACTTTAAAAAAAAAAAATGAAGCCTATAGTTAACTTTTTCGGGAGCGAATATATTTGTAAAAAATATATATTTATAGTCGATATTAATATCTTATAGCCAATACTATATGTCACGCAGTGACATAACAACAACAAAAACCATAATTTAGCCAAAAATTATATCACCATATTCCAACCAAAAAACCCAAAAATGTAGAATAGTTAGGCTACGTCATTATTTGCATACATCTTAATTGAATTCATAAGGAAAAAGGAAATATAATTATAAAATTCAAATATGTGTGTGTGTGTGTTGATTCCAAACTTATATAAATATATTGAATTGAGTTCTGAAAGATAAATTTTATATGTTAAAATGTAAGTATTCATTAATGTTCAGTATAAGGGTTGCTATAATTACTTGTTATTAAGGAGTGGTGGCGATCTTTTCCAATCTTAAAGGAAGGACGGAAACAACCTACACCAAAGATTAGCGCAAGTTATAAAAAACGAAGCAAAATCCTATGCACTCCTATAAGGTTTTCTCCTTTCCAAGGAAGCAAATGTAAAATCATTTATAGTTATTCAAGATTCCAACGTGATCATCGAAGTGATGTTAGGGAAATCATCTCTCTTGGATAGCATGTTGGTAGTGATCATTGCTTGAGTAAGAAAGGAGGCCAACAACCACTTCAAAATTTCATTTTAGCATGTGCTACATGCCCTCAACTTGGAAGTTGATTCATGGGCTACGAAAGCCACTTCATTAAGTATAAGGGAATTGGAGAAAATGGGGGGTGGGTGAGAGAACTTTTCACTATATCCCCTCATTCATTAAGGTATGGAAAGGACACGTAGAACCTCCATTAATTCTTGCATCAATCCTTGTCTAACATATTGATCATTTTGAAAGGGGATGGGACTCGCAGGGACATTTTTTTGTCCCTCTAACATGCAAGCTCTTACATCAATCCCACTATGGAATGTAGTGACATGGTTATCTATTGGCATAATGTGATAATAGCTCAACAATGGTTTAGAGTTAGTGGCATCTATGCATATGAAATCAGGATGACTTCACCCGCTAAGGGAAGGTCTTCTCAGGTTTTTAATTCTAATGTATCCAACATCATATTCATATCCAGGTTATTTATTTACTTTGTTTGTTTATTTGCTACTTCTATGGATATATGGGCCATGCGACTAAGCACAAGATTTATTTTCTGGTGAAAGTACAAGGTGCCCATAACTTCTACATTAATCTTCTAGGATAAAGACTCTATTTTTTATCTCTCTTGTTTAATCTAGTTCAACTTTAGGGAATTATGTTATGAGTCTAATAACTAGCATTTGCATCGAGAGGTGCAAAGTAACATCGGGGAGTGGGGATACATATTGCATGCTAGATTATTTTTTGGAATCTGAAGAAAAAGCACTGGAAGGAAGTGGCGGAGGCTGTCAATGGCCGGAATTGCACTCACTCAGTGCTCGTCTATCTGCTTTGGAGGTCTCAAGAGATGGAAATGTGCAAGTGACTTTGGGAGGTAATGGCTAAATTGTTGTTGCTGAAAGGAGAAGAACATTCCACTTAAGGGGGTATGATGTCAATGGTCAAAATCGATGTTGAGTCTGGTGGTTTGCATTTGTGGGTGGTGTTTTTTACAAAATATGTTTTACTGTGTTTCTTTGTAAAATTTGTTATTTATTGGAAACTTTTTGTAGAGTTTATAGTAGGCACATTTTTAGACTAAGATGAAATTGTAACTTGAAAGCTAGCAAACTACATAAATAAACTACTAATAATAAAAATCTTGTAAATCCAACGATTGTTAAATAAATCCCTTACTCCTTTATTTTAAAAAAACATATAAATATGTGAATTAAATTTGAGATAATATGCATATTACTTAAATTTGAACTAATTGGAAAACAAACTAATTATTCTAATAACATATATACATTATATTAAATTAAATTAAATTTATTTTAATTATATAAACCTTTCATATTTAAAATTTTAAAAATATATGAAAGTTATATTATTTTAAATAAACATTTCATATAAAAATAATATGAAATGATTTTTTTATAAATATTAATTATTTGTTTTTAATGAATATATTATATAATATTCTATTTATTTTAATAATCATTATTATTATATATAATGATTAATAGGTAAAATAAAAATGAAAAAGAATTTAAAAATTATCATGATAATTATGTCTAAGATATGCATACAAATATAACACTTAATTAATAAAAAATGGTAATATTTTTTGATATAACATTTAAGAGATAAAAAGAAGGCAATTTCTTTTGTTATAATATTTAAGGTAAAGTAGGTAATACTTATAATAAGAAAAAAAATTAGTGAAATGATAATACATAGCATAAATTTTTGTTTTAAAATTTTTGATCATTTAAAATGATTTTTTTTTTTTTTTAAATATGAATTTTAATCAAATATAAAATAAAGTTTTTCTCAAGATTTTTATTATTTTTGAAAATGAAAAGAACTTTATTTTCTATAAGATTAACTAGTTTTTTTATTCATTCATTTCTAGTTTTCATCTTCTTAAATAATGAAGGATTGAAACAAGAAATTCAAAACAAAAAGGAAATCTCTAATAGCTATAATAACTTTGTCATTTTTTAAATTGAGTTTTTTTCCTTAAATAAATTCAGACTTATTATCCAATAATATATTATTTCATTAATAAAGGTATAACTTGACACAAAATCTCCACAATTTTTGGTGAAAGAGATGCAAAATCTTCATAGCTTAAAAAAAAACTAAAAAAAAAAAAAGGGACAGTGAATTTGAGAGATTATTAAAATAAAATTGAATTTAGATGCAAACATTCATAATTTAAAATATATATATATATATATGTATAAGTGAATTTATGAGATTATTAAAATAAAATTGAATTATAGAAAAATAAAAAATGTTGTATGACAATTTGGAAAGAAAAATGTTTAAAATAAATAAATTAACATAAATTAATTTTATTTTTATATCCAATGCAACCAAATCTCTTTGTTCTTAGTGACATCAAAAGTTCATGAGAATTAGCAAAGCAACATGTCATTTACTAGTTCAACAAAGCAAAGGACATATATGTCATTTTATCTCTCAACATGTGACCATTGTGATTTACTAGTTGAACATGTGATTTACATGTTTTCCAAAGTTAATAGACTCTTAAGTGTGTTTGTCAAGTGGGTTGTGTGCACGAAACATGAGATATAATAACTCTAGTGTAGGTTTATGTGTTTATCTATTTTGTGAAAAAACCTCCAAAATGGTATTTTTCTTTTTTTTAATTGTTGTTAATTTGACTATAATTTTTTTTTTAATATAATATTTTTATATTTTAAATTTTTGAGAAAAAATCAGTTATTATTAATGTTATTGAAAATTTAATTAGTTTTATATTAATAAATATTAGTTTGGATATTTTATAATAAATACATTAATATAAATTTATAAATTTATTAATAATAGTATTTATGAATATATGAAAACACTAAATATATATATATGAAAAGTAATTTTTTTTATATAAATTAATTATAGTTTTATTGTAATTGATATGACACTTGTGAATAAATTTTATGATATAAATCTATTTTTATAAAGTATATTTTTAAAATGAATTCATCGTGCTTATAAAATATATTTGGATGAATGGAATATATGACTTTCTCTACTTTATTTTTATAAACTTAATTTTTATCCAATAAAATTGGGGATGATGGACTTAGTCATAAATTACATATAATTATCATGATCACTAAACAATGTGATAACCTAACCATCAAAATGATATTGGTTATAAGTTGTTATCCGCCTCCATTACAAATAGTTCAACCTTGATAGATGGCATGGTTTGACGGTTTGGCTCACATGTAGCATACTTGGGAATTATGGACATTGAGATCACAACCCCCTTGATGGTACTAGCTATGCCTACCTTGTCTTAGCGATAACTCACTCAATACTCGAGCTCCACACCTCGTTATCATGGAGAACAAAGGAGTGACACCTGATTAACTACCACGATAGGGCAAACATAATGCAATTAAAGGGGTAAGTACTTCCAGCTAGTCATTTTGGGCATCTTCATTATCTTTGTTAGTGGATGGCTCCAACTTAATATTTTTATATTATCTCTTTGGTTATCTCTCAATCTCATTTTCTACCTCTCCTCACTTCCACACAGCATTAAAGCTCATTCTATCTCCGCAATATTTGTAGGTCATATCCCATGCTTTTTAGGTTGAGCTATCTCTTTCCTTTGCTTAGTTTACCTTTCCTTCTTACACTTCTTGTCCCCTCTTAGAGTTTGGGGCACCATTTTTTTATCCTTATATTTGAAGATTGTACCCTAGCTTGCAACTAGTTTATAAATCTTTTTATCCTAGTTTTATCTTTGCCTCCCGAGCTCCTCACTCTCTTGTTATTAGCCTGCCTATGTGCTCTCCTTCATCACTAACTGATGTCTTAATTTTCAATATAGCAGCAACAATTCCAAGGGGCATAAGAGGTCAATATAACAAGAGCTAAAGTCATTATATAAATTTTTGCAAACATGTTCATGGAACAAAAAACCAAGGAGGCTCGAGACCTTATTCATATGGAAGAGGAAGAGGCATGAGTGGAAAGGAATTTCATGTAGGACAACGAAGTCATTGAAAATATTGGTCAACAGATACCTAACACAGGCACCAGTGACAAAAGATTCAACATATATTTATAGGTAGTGGATGTTTATTGGAAAGTCAAAACAACAATGGGGAAAGTGTTGGTAGAATGAAGCAAGGCCCAACAATAGATTTTGTTATGTATTGATGCACTCCATCTACAAGTCTAGAAGTTGGATAAAAAGTCTCAAGGTTGGCTAAGAAAACAACCAACATAGTCCCTACAACTAATGATGAAAAACATTATGTAGCAGCAACATAATAGCACTCCCCCTTGAGTTAGACATTATTAAAATTTATAGTTGTGTTTTGTTCTATATTAATAGTAAATCTATGATATTGTTTTATTATGGTCTTAAGTGTAAATAATAAAAGCTTCGGTGTATTTTCAAATTTAAAAATCTATAACTTAAGATTAATTTTGAAAAATATTTGTAGTGATAAAATCATTATTACTTTACTTACTAATTTTACCTAATAATAAATCATTAATAAAACATCTTTTAATAATATTAATTATTTTTAATAATATTTCAATGAAATTAGGATACCAATACAAAATTCATACACATGTTTCATTAAAAATAAACATACTTTTATAAAAAATAAAGTGATTAGGCTATTAATTAAATGGTTTTTTTTAATGTATCTATAATTCTTTCGTTATCTACCCTTTAAAAAGTACTTCTGCAATTCAATCTCCAAATTCAAGTCAAATATTTTAACTTTCTTCCTTTTATTTTGTTGTGGACATTAGTGTTTTAAAATTCCCTATTTCGAACTTGATATCAACTCTTTTTTTTGGTTAGAGTGTTGGCTAGAAAGAGCCTTCAAAATAGAAAAGAAAAGACCCAAATCAAATATATGATTTTTTAAAGCCAAAGTTCAATATTGTTTTTTTTTTTGGGTTTTCCATTTATATAAAGAGGAAATTTATATGTCCAAAGGAGTATTCCAAAACCTCCTCGCTACTTTCTTGAGAATCCATGGAGAGCTTTCATAGTCGAAATAAAACATAGTGAGAGTAGATGTTGCATTATTCATGTGGTATTTTGGCTTCACATAGTGAGAGTAGATGTTGCACTATTCATGTGGTATTTTGGCTTTACATAAAGTTTGGTTAATATATATATATATATCATTGGTATTGATATTTAAAAAAATTATTTTAATTGTTTTGGAAAAATAGTTGAATGTATTTTCTAAGTTTTGATATGTTAATTAAAATACAAAGATTTAACATGTTTGTTTATGTAAAAATAGAAGAGTCTAAGGATCTATGTTGGAGAAAAAACACGATAACTAGTTCATCATATCTTACTGAGTCGATCCAGCTTAAAGTAGAAACATGTTTGCTTGTTGAAATCATCTAAAATATAATAGTTGTAGAGAAGAAGAAATTATATAAACATTTCAAATATAGTCTATCCAAAACTGATATTGCTGGAAACATGTGAGTTGTCGAGGAAATTGATGTGCTAGTTATGCCTAGGGGTATAGTTGATGGAATCAAATGATGCCTTTAATGTTCTCTTGGATTTCCCACAACCATTTATCTAGTGTCAGTCCTCTCTTCAAAAGTTGATCGAACATTTAGTTTTGTTCCTTGTAGATATGTGTGAAAGACATGTGAGAAAGAGACATTGTGGTAGAGTGGAAGGAGCGTTTAAATTTTGAGCTTAGAAGTTCCTTGCATCCATTTTATAACAACCAAAGAATCTCCATATATATGAATCTCAGGAAGATGTAGACGAGAAGATAACTACAATAATAGTTTGAGATCAAACAACTCTACACAATTATTTGTTGCATGTTCAATGTTGCAAGAAAATGAGAAGAAATGTGAGTCGGTTAAATGGATGGTGCCTCCTATGCCTCCCATAGAAGGAGTTTGTTGTGATGCCCCATCAAAAAAAGTCTATGGTTTGTCTTTCAATATTTCCACTTTGTTCCTATTTATGTTTTGAATGGTAGAGGTAGTTTGCGGGATGGATGATAGTGAAGCAAGATAATTGTTAGCTATTCAGATGAAGGATTGACTTTTATTCTCAAAGATGAAGCTATTTCTCTCCAGCCAGATGCCCCAACAAACAATCATTGGGAATGCTCGATTTTTTTTTGGGAGCTTTTCTTCCCAACCAATCATTAAGGCATTCATCCACTGAAACCCTATGCCATAATAGGATGTTTCCAAAACAAAATCTTTACCTCTTCCCAAACTCTAATAGTAAAAGGGTAATTTGTGATTAAACAAGGGATGTTTTCGGCATTTTCTAAACATAATTATTGAGGCATGCATCCATTGAAACCCACGCCACAATAGGATGTTTCCAAAAAAATTTCTTTACCTCTTCTCCAACTCTAATAGTAAAAAAATAAAATGTTTCCAAAAAAATTTCTTTACCTCTTCCCCAACTCTAATAATAAAAAAATAGTTTATGAATAAACCAAAAGTATTTTCAATATTTTCTAAACATTAAAAAAAAAACAAATTTATATTGAATTAAAATGAAAAAATAGTTGAAAATTATATGAATAGGTCAACTCAAAAAATGAAATTTTAATGATTATTTATTAAGTTTATAAGATTAAGAATAATTCTTATTAATATGAATATATAACTAAATATTTATAAAACCTTGAGTATGAGTGGATAATACATTCAATAGTATTAAAGCCTCAAGCATGGATAATATATTATATAGTTCATGGACCATGAATCCTAATATATATATATATATATATTTTGTTATTATGATCCTATCATGGGGGACAAGGAGCATGAGGAATATTCTTACAAGTAAAAAAAAAATTTAAAGAATTCTTACAAGTATTTTACCGTATATATTATATATGGCAATTTAGATCCTATACACTTGTGATTTGAATGTGTTTAAACTGTATAATTTTTTTTAAAAGATAATGATTTAGTGGTCAGATTTTAAAGCAATCTTTCATTCTTGTTATTGTTAATCATTTAACGGATTCCTGGTTATTGTTATTAAAAAAAATTAAGATTAAAATTTTAATAACTTTTTAAATTTTATTATTGTTTTTTATTTTATATTGAATTTGGATTGTCGATAAAGATGAAAGATGATTGTTTAAATACTAGTATATTTAAAACATAATAAGATTAAAATTTTAATAAGTTTTCAAATTTTATTATTGTTTTTTATTTAATATTGAATTTGGATTATGGATAAAGATGAAAGATTATTGTTTAAATACTAGTATCTTTAAAAAATAATAAGTTTTAAAATTTTATTATCGTTTTTTTATTTTATATTGAATTTGGATTATGACAAGGATGAAAGATTATTGTTAATTTATTTTTTAAATACTAGTATAGTTATATAAATTAAATGGTTGGTAAATGTTGATAGACATCAATCCATAATAAGTATTAGAATGCCTATTTCATTATATATCTCAAGTTGTTAATATATATATATATAAAATAAATTATAACTTTATTTAAAATAATCTTGGTGCTTTGGAGCTTAAGATGTAAGAGATGTTATAATGTCTTGTCAAGTCTTGTCCTGTAAACATTTTGACTCACTCAAATAACATAAAACATAAAATTAAAATTAGATTAATAATGTGAAAACATTTTACTTGGTCCAAAAAAAACAAAAAAACAAAAAAAACAAACAAACAAACAAACTTCATGGTACTCACCCATGGTATTCATGTGGAATATAACGTATTTAAAGGAGAGAGTTTAACCAACCTAGATCCATCTTAATTTTGGATCTACCAAGCATTGAGAGGGATCAAATCTCCTAAGATTAAGAGTTAAGACAAATCTAGGTTGGTTATTATTATTATTTTTTAAAACATAACAGGTACATTATATTCAAAATCTAGATTACATAGCCAAAACATAACAGGTACTTTATATTCAAAATCTAGGCTTTGTGATGTGCGCAAGTCTGGGGCATTGTATTTCTTTGAATGTGCACAAATTTGTGGAAACTATGTGAAAGAAGTATGCATACCTAAGGCTCCTTATCTCCATGCGAACCTGAGGCTCTTTACTACTCTTAATTGTATGTGAACATGAGGCTCCTTATATCACAAAGACACAGAGTCTGAGCCACATTGCACTGAGGAATAACACAAATTCTGAAGCTATATATATATGACTATGGAAATATTTGTGATAAGGCATCCAAATTATGTGTTGAATCTAAAGGCATTTGACCTCTCTTTCTAGATCTGAGCTCTGTGATCTCACTTATTGCGATGACAACTATGATCCAAACATGCAAGCTTCTTTATGGCATGGTATGCGAGCTTCTCTGAATGGTATGAAGTTTGAACCTAAATGAGGTATGCAATTGATTTAAATTCCCTGTAAGATCCGAATTTTGAGCTCATTATATTTATGGGAGTTCTGAGGCATTTGAATTCTTTAAGGTGTCTTGGTTTCCTCTCTAAAAGAGTGGGAAAATCTAATAGCGTTGTAATCAATGTGAAACCTATAAAGCATATTACACTCAAGTACGACCAGAAGTCTAAAGCTCAATAAAGTTTGAGCTCCCTCAAGAAATGATCAACTTGAATGAGGTCTAAAGGTGATGTACTTGTGATTATTAAGACAAAGTTTTTGAAGCTTCAAATCCATGACATACGAATTCTCTAAGGTAAGTGTTGAACTCTCTGTGTTGGTATTGTCATTCAAGTGTGAAATGATGCCCAGAAGATCAAACAGGTTCTTAAGGTCTGAAGAATCGTGAGTTATCACTTTGAAATGCTATAAAGAAGTCAAGGACCCTTGAAGGATATTGGAATGATCTAAGCCCTCAAGTCAAATTCTTAATAAAGTTTATTGAATCAAAAGAAGGTTGCTCAATTTTATGTTTCTTTTATATATAAAAAGGACAAAATACTCTGAAAGAAGGTCAACCTAAGCATAGAAGTTGACACTTATAAATTCCTAGATCCAAGATCGTGTCACCTAGAAGTCAAACAATGATGGGTAGCTCAATATCTCATTGATGGACGAACAAGTTGCAAGTCTGCAAGTGAAAGAGTTGGTGTCAAGACATTGTTTTGGAATCTCGTGATTGAACCATGCCTGAAAACTTTTTTGAAGAAGGTTTACTAAGTTTAAAGATGTCACCTGCCTTGAAGACCAATGTCTCTCTTGATGAATTCCTAAGTACTGGAATGAATATTTGATGTTGAAATTTATTGCAAAAGCAATGCAGCTAATACTTTGTGATCCAAAGTATGTAGCTATGGATATTGGAAATGAATGCAAGGATGTCAAGATTACTCCATTTGTTAAGCAAGCTTCCCTTTTAATCCTGAAGTTTGATGAGATTGCAAAATCTAGGGTTTGGAAGATTGAGATGTTTTGGATTTGTAAATCCTAGAAAGGGTTTGGGGTCTAAGCCCTAGGTCTAATCTCTCGTAATGTTGATATTGAAATCAAGGATGATGAAGTTGGAAAAGAATGCAAAGATTGTTTAAGGTGTGGCAATCATTGAAAATGGATGGAAGAACAAATGACAAGAAGACTCATGATTGGATAAACTTTGGACTTAGTGGAAGCAAACAAGATCAAACTGATTGAAGCATGTTTTGATCCATGATATAAAGAAGTCAGTTGTGACTTCCAATGTGAAGATGGTTAGAATGATGTTGATCCAAATCTGTTGAAAATGAGCCTATGAATTTTCTGCTATGTTTCTAACAAGGGTTGAGGACCTCTTAAGTGTAAGAGGGAGTTGATTGAAGAATTGTAAGATTGAAAGTGTGGCTCGAGCCTGGTGAAATCCTTGCTGAGGTTGTGGCGTGATGGATTGTGAGTCCATCAACACTTTCTTAATGAAAAAATTGAAAAAGCTGCCAAACTATGTTGCTGATTTGATAGATCCCTTTGACTGGCTCGTTGGTCAAAGAAAGAGCACTTCTAGGTGTTGTGTTGGTCTGAATGACATGAATGCTTCTATTGCATTTAACATTAGTAGTTGATTTGTGAAGCAGTTTGGCTTCAAAATATGTTTGTTGATTTGTGTGATCAAGTGTTGAAATCGACCATGGTATACTTCTTTGTTGTTAAGCAAGTTGTTAATGTTTTGACAAAGCCTAGTGTGGCTAAGATTACCTCTATTGAAGAGAGGGAACATTAGTTGGATAGCATCATAAAATTCTTCCTTAAGCAGTGGATGGGAGACCTTGGTTATGGTCGGGAAGATTGTCCTTGATACTCCCTTAAGTCATGGACTAGAAGACCTATGTGGTAGGGGAGTTTGGTTCTAAGAACTAAAGTGAACCCTTGGGTTTTTATCACGGGACCAATGAGTTTGGTCGAGGAAATTGATTTTGTGATCTCTCCCTTGGATGTTTACCGGGAGACAAATAGATTGGTTGGGTAGATTGATCTTGAGTTCCATTCCTTGGAATGCGGCTAAGAGACCTATTGTTTGGTCGAGAAGGATGAGTTCTCTCCCTTAGGTCGTGGACCGAGAGACTGTATAATCAGGGATTGAGATATGGCTTCCTCCTTTGGGCAGTTGTTGAGAGACCTATGGATTGGTCGGGGAGATGGACCCTGTGCATATGAGTATGGCCTCATGAACAAATTTTATTGATCCCATGATCAGTAGGGTACTAACCATTGTAGCCATAGGGTTGTGGGTTGTGGGATGAGTTTGATGCTATGTACTTTCCTTATGATGAGACTTGTACATCTAATCTCTCCCTTTGGTGTTTACTGGGATACCTAGGGTTTGGTCAAGGAGATTGATCTTGAGAGAGAATGAAAAATACCTTCATGGCAAAGAGGGAGGGTTGGAATTTGAGTAGCCATGGTCGGTATTTTCATCATGTGAAGAAATAGAAAATTTTGAATTTAAATTTTTCCTCCTAAAATATTCAAGTTGACCTCCTATTATTCAAGTCAGTTGGGCCCCTTAGAGGCACCCATTCGACCCCCTTCAAAGAATATATAAAGGAGACCTATCCTCATTTGATACATCGACTTGTGATGTGATTATCTTTGATCCAACGAATTAGAAGCAAAATAAGGGGGTCGAAATTCAGGAGGGCTTGGCACTTGATCTTGTTCTTGGTTACTGGTTTGGCTACTATCTTGATGTTGTTGTTTTTGATGTATTGATGATTCTTGGTTACTGGTTTGGCTAATATCTTGATGTTGTTGTTTTTGATGTATTGATGAACTTTGAACTCTCTCTCTCATAAGGAAAGATTTATGGGTTTTCCCCTTGTGGGTTTTGCCGTGGCCTCAGGCCTAATTCTTCTGTCTCTTGTCTCATTGTTTCATGGTTACTTTCTTCTAATCTTTTATGTTTATTGGTTGAAATTTCTTCTGTATAATTGCTTAATGATAGTTGGATGTTATGATGCTAATTGATCATTAGAAGTAGTTATTTGTTCAAGAAAATTGTTCTAACTTGTTTGCCCTAGAAAATTCAACACTAAGTGCCACTAACTGTTGCTTCCTATTGTACTACGTGATCATGGTTGATCCCAAGTTGAAGAAACATCTAGAAGTGGATTTTTTGTCCACAACAATCCTAGCCCAATCAAAATCCGTGTACCCTATCATCACTCAATAATTTCTCCAAGTTCAAGAGAAATAGTCCGAGGTAACCACAAACCTACTTCAAATCCTAGGATCTAGCCTTCCTAGAATTCAGAGAGGGCTCTCTCTTTAAGATTTATATTTGTTTTGATTTATGTTTTTAGGCTAATTATGATTGAACAATTGGTTTTGTTTTTAAAGGTTTTGGTGGGTAAAAAATCACTTAGGATTAAACTAGAGAGAGATCTACTTGTCCATTGCTCTATGGAGTCTAAGTCTAGATAGCAGTACTAGAAGGCAAGGCCAAAGGGGTACAAATGTATTCAGGGCAAAGTAGATAACCCACAGAGATTTGGGGAAAGGTTTTTGATAAAATGGTATGATCGGGATAAAGGGCAATGAAGGATCCTTTGATCCAGAAAATGGAAGAAGGAGGCAGAGGTCAAACGGGAGTAGGAGCAATGAAGGATTCCTAACACCGGAAATCAACAGAAAACATTTAAATGGTAACTTAGTTAAAAACAGGGAGCAAAAGGCTAGTCTTGTAGTAATATTCCTAGTTACACATTAAGATAGATCAAACACATAATGAATTGCATGAAACTCAGAAAAGAAACAATGACAAGAAGAAATGTACTTCACTCTTCAACTTATCGCATGAATCCTGAATTATGATGCCACTTAAGCTTTGCCCAGTCTGCTACTTTGGATTCAACACATGAGAGCCTCCAATGTATCAGCAAGAGTCTATAGTAATCTTAGCAATTTTATTCCACACAAAATACTTCAAAGAGTGAAGTATTTATACAATTTCTAAACTAGAATATCTTGAAAAAATATCAAGATTGGTTTACAAATATCTCCAACTATTTTACATAAATAGAACTTAAGTAAAGAACACTCAAAACTAATGCATATATTTGGCACTATTTCTTATGGATAGGTGATGACAAAGAGGAGAATTCGAATTTGATCTCAACTCTGAGTTGATGATGAGGCATCCAAGTCACTAACTGTTTCCTTTCTTTGTGCATTTTGCGCCAGCAATTCTGCAAACTTGGGGTCCAATGATACCTTTGTATTTCTCAATCCGAAATAGATATGTAAAAAGTGAAAGAGGTTATTGTAGGTGAATATGTTGGTGAGATAAATCTCTCTCAGTTTCCTAAATTTCTGCTCCAGTTGTTCACAATAGGCTCTGCAAAAAGATGTGTAAAACATAATTTTACGAGTCTGAAAAATAGGCTATAAAGATGCGCATGTATCTCTCATCCAGTAATAACTATGCAAAAAGTGATATAGGTTTTTGTAAATGGGTCTCTTAGGAACAAAAACCTCCTTCATTTTTGTAAGATGTATTTCGTATTGACCACAATCTTCTCTGCAAAATGATGACTTAACAGTAATTTTCTGCAAAAAGTGCTTTCCAATATTGTTTAATATTTCCCAACCCATAATGGTTGTTAGAAAAGTAAGAGAGGTTTTTGTAGTTGGACATCTTAAGAACATAATCCTCCTTCATTTTTGCAAAATTAATCTCGGATTGGTCACTATAGTTTCTGCAAAACAATGACTTAAACATGAAATTTCTGCAAAAATGTTCCTTCTTGCTTTGTTTTCATCTTTTAACCTTTTTGTTCTTTTAACTATTTTACTTTCACTTTGGATAAACTTCATTGTTGTTGGTGAAAGTATTTTCATCTCTATTAACCATTACTGACTCTGTTTTTACTTTTACTGTTTTACCTTGACTGCTCTGTAACTTTGTTTTAACTTTCACTCTAACTTTTACCTGATACACTTTAACTCTGATGCTCTTTGACTGTTTTGTTTTCACTGTCATTGTGAATTCTGATTTCACTTTTACCATTCACTGTACACATTTCATCATTCTGATCTCTCTCTGACTTGATTTTATTCTTTCTTTGTATACAAACTGTTTGTTGAATGAAACTTTTGAATTAAAATATGAGAATTTGGAGCAAAAAATTTTGTCAACTAGTATTGAAACTGTTGGCCCAATTTCTTATTCTGATAATAACCTGCAAAAATCAAACAATTTGTTAATGAAACAAAGGTCTGCAAAGAGGTGATTGAAGGCTTTTGAAAGACCTGTAGAATGAGATTTATTTGTGGAGGTTTAACTCTGTTTTTTGGGCATTTTTAGGCTTACTTCTGCAAGTTTAAACTATTTGCAGGAGTATTTTACTTCAACAGAGATGAAACTGAGCAATTTAGGCTAAGGATGGCTTCTTTTGGGATTTTTGCTCAATTAGGTTTATCTGAAGATGTAAAACTGGCTTAAACAGAAAACAGGGGTTTTCTGAGTGGATTTAATGGAAAAGAGGGATTTTTAGGGTATTTTCAATAGTTTTAACCCTTTAGGTGCTTTGAATTTGGTTTTCACGCTTAGGAAACTGGGAATTTGGCTACAGAAAGGCTCACAGTATAAAATGGGGTTTTCTGGGAAAAATTGGCCAGGGTTGGCCTCTTTTTAGGTGTTTTTAGGAAAAATAGTCCAGTAAAATCTCTTAATTAAAGACCTGGTTTAATTACTAATGGTTTAGAATTTAATTTGCAGGCTTCAATTTGTCGGAAAATACCCTAAGATGCAGGTATTCGGCTGTTGAAAAGATTTTGAGAGGATCTCAATTGATTTTGAGGTCTTTCACGACTTTACTGGAGCGGCAAATAGCTTTACTGGTCTTCAATGGAGAATTTCTAGTCAATGTACCTCGTAGGTATCTCAACACATGCTTCACTACCACCCAATGAACCTGTCTCGACTCCACCATGAATTAGCTGAGTGTGTTCACAACAAAATAGATATCTAATCTAGTGTTGACCAGATACATCAAGGAACCTATTAGCCGCCTATACAGTGTGGGATCCACCAACTCACCCTAAAAAATACTCAACTTCTTCAAGTTAGTGATAACTGGTATAAACATAGGCCTGCAATCCTCCATTCTAAACCTCCTCAATGTTGATTTTTCATAGGTCTTCTAAATTGATAATTACTTCTCATGTTTTCATAGGTTAATCTTTTCTTGCATTCACATTCATCATAAAGTAATTACATAGAAGATCTCAACAATAGAAACAAAATGCCAATAAGATCATATAGAGACAGCCAAACAAGAGACACAAGAATTCACCTTGGGAAAACCCACATAGGGTAAAAACCCAACAACCCTTTTCTTAGAGAAATCATTAAGTTCAACAAAGATACATCAAGTCAAAGATAAAGTCAAACTAACTAGTATCATAGCTTTGGCCACACTTGGTCAAACTACCCTCTTAGACTGTTGAGAATTTGGAGGGGCAGAGATTAATTCAAATTCTCTTCTTGATAATTACTTGTGAGCTTACTTCCTTTACTTATGTCTTATCTTCTTAGCTTATTATGTTTTTCATCAAGTCAAATACAAAAAAACAAGAGACACAAATTTAGGCTCTTCGAGCCAAGGCCAAAAACTCTCCCTCTTGGAGAGGAAAACCCACAAGAAATTCTTCTTATAGACTTTCAGATGACAAGTACCATGACCATGACACAAACCCTTGACCCTTGTATGCCTCCAAGACCTTGACACTGCTTCTTCATTAATTCCTTGAATTGGTCCTTCTTTCCTGCACCGTCTTGCACCGTTCTGCACCAAGACTAGAGAACTCGGTCTCTACTTGTATTCTCTCTTCTTTGACTGTATGAGATCTTTTCTTATTACATCACCACGGTATCTATACTGAAGTGATGATCTGTACACATTATTCAGTAGTGATGAATAGTATACACTATACTGTAGTGATATTCTTACATAATCCTGTCATCATAGACATGTGACTTTGTATTTGTCACAGTGTTGTGACTTCACACTTTGATCATAGTGCTTTCCACGCACCTTATTAGAGACCTTATTTGCACTAAACCGCAGCCCTATGCACCTTAACACAGTCATAACGCAGTCCTTATTTTCATACTTTAACACAGTCATATATCAAAAGATGTTCCTGCAATCTGGTCCGCAGATCTTCACACACACACACACATATGTTACATCTCCTTTCTTCGCACCTTATTCACTGTTATTAACCCTATCCCTTATGTCCGCAATCTGCAGTCTTATTCTCCTTTAAACCTTGTCCGAAACACACAATAACGCGAGTTGTTGTCTCTATTTTTTCTGTGCAGTATTTATAGGGTATATATAGTTGATCCAACCTGGAATTGAGCCGACCTGTCCAAGTTTAGTGAGGCCAACTTGAACACTATTATAAGCTGACTTGTAGAGTGTCTTCTTGCGTGATGAAGGCTGACTTGAAGGGTTCTGTTGAAGCCTAGAAAATCTCTGCTTCAAACATCGGGGATAACCACCCGGTCGGGACCTTAGGACAGCTCCTTTTCCGTTTGGTATGGTGGCTCCGACTGGATTTAAAGGACCAGTTTCCTTATAAATAAATGGATTGGATTGGGTGGGTGGAAATGGGACTAAATTAACTAAAATAAAACTATCTAATCTAAGCTAAATACTGATAAAGAAATTCTAATACTAACTCGGGTAATAACATGTGAATACAACTTTAGATTGTTTCAATCCAACAATAACCATGAAAATGTATTATTAATCAAATTGAAATGTGCAGAAACAAATAAAGGTAACTCTGTTTAAGAAATTAAACAGAGTTATAATAGCATATTGCATTCATCATTGTATACCATTTACATGTAATTATGAAAAATAACGTTTCAATTATACTCATAAATGATATACAAAAGAGAGCGTTGTGAGAACAAATACATATAAATGATAGAAATCTTAAAACGAATATCATACAACAACAGAAATGAACAGAAAACAGATAGAAATACCTTGTTCATCTTGATGACTTCAAGATGCAATCTGATACTCTATCCAGCAATTATAATGCAAAATCGAATTCTAAAGGTACAAAAATGCAACACTTCAAAGATAATTTCGCATAAAAATCACCAGATGTGATCCTTTTCAAAAAATATATAAGACAATGGAGTACAGAAATGCAATCTCCAAGTCTCACAGTATTAAGATCCAAGACCCCTCTCTCTCTGCATTAGAGGGGTTTAAATACTACTTTAACTAACTCTAAAAATAGTTTATTACAAAAATTAAGGATTCGGTTCAATGACCGTCCTTTTCCTAGGCTAAAATACAGTGAAATTAAAACTAAATCTATCTAGCTATAAACTTGATCTTTTCTCTTGCAGGCATCTAGCATAGTTTTGAGAAGATGTGGTTAACCGACTCTAGAATTCAGCCGTCTTTAAAAGACAGAGTTGGCAAGCGTAGGAACAATTTCCCCTGTTGCCCCTTTCCACTCTACATCTTTTTCTCTACTCAATATCAGTTGCTTTGAATTTGGTTAATGTTTCTTCATTTTATCTGACAGTTATTTCAAGTCTTTTCAACTCCTGACTTTTCTCAAGAAGAGCTTTGTGTTTTTCTGAGAACTCTTGACCTCCAACAGCTTCTTTGTTAACTTCTAAAAGCTCTATAGAGGATAATTTTGGCAAACTCACATACCTTATCTTGTGGTAGAAACTGTGTCAATTTGCCCCCTTGGATATTCGAACTTGTGAACAGTGTCTAAAACATCCTTTTTTGGTACTGTCCACCTGTGCTTGTTTTTCTTTAATGGTTCATCTCTTTTGGTCCATTCCTGTGTGCATTCTGAGAAATTTGCATGTTCTCTGTCAAATTCTTTCATGAATTGCTCATTATAAGGCGTATGAGGTTCTGGCAGCTTATACATTAATCTCACATCTTCTACGGTGAATGACCCAATTAGCTCTTCAGACTGAGTCTTGAATTGCCTATCTGAGATATCTGTGCTAGCCAACACCCATCTCACCATATCTGTATATGGGAGAATCCTTGGCCTTGC
This sequence comes from Pinus albicaulis, assembly GCA_034641835.2. Lineage (NCBI taxonomy): Eukaryota > Viridiplantae > Streptophyta > Pinopsida > Pinales > Pinaceae > Pinus > Pinus albicaulis. The sequence goes on from CM076584.1 coordinate 604,668,459, forward strand.
TGCAATTCTGTGGAGAAATGAGCAAGCCAAGTCTCTAAGGGTTGCTTCAGACGTATCCTTTGAACCGACCGTAGCTGCAACTTTCAACACCACAGGGTTTTCATCCTCTAATAGATTATACATTCCTTCCCAAGTGGATATGCCCGCATCTTTGTTACAGGCGGTGTCTGCGTATAGCGAAGCCATTTATTTGTTCTCAGAACTTGAGCTCTTCTCCTTCTTACCCATAATGTATAGTGGAAGCTTTGTATAGTGATCCGCTCCTTCGTGCCTGCGTTTTACGAATAAATGAGAGTAATGATAATAGAAAGGTGACGAGACTATTTTGAATATGAACGCGGATGTAATATAATATTTAAATTATGAAACGACTTCCAATCTAAACACAATCTCTTTTCACATTAATAATCACTCCAATCATTTAATATAGTCATTAAAGCGCATAACGGATTTGACACATGGGAAGATTGCCTCGGGATAGCGCGCTTATGTGAATCTGCGACATTGCGATGTGCGATTTGCTGCGCAATATCGCAATATCGCAATGTCGCAATATCGCGATATGAAATCATCACAGTCATAACTTATCGCAAAAGCAGGAACTGCGTAACAGCGCAAAGCGTATATCGCAAAAATGATAAAAGCACATATCGCAAACGCGCATAATCACAAAAAGCGCACAATCGCAAAATGAAATCATCGCAAAAGCGCAAAATCGCAAAAGCGCATAATAAATCAGAGCGTAAAAGATATTTGTTAATCATTTCTGTTTTCTGCGCTATGCGATCTGCGATCAATGCTTTTTGTATAGACTATTTTTGTTATGGATGCGTTATATCGTTTTAAGAGCAAATTTTATTATAATCTATCATAAACTTAATATTTTCGCAATATTCTCTCAAAGGGATTTTTGTAGGTTTATGATAGAAAATTTTATTTTCTAAAGGAAACAAATCCTAATTGATTTTTTTTTTTGGATTTTAACTAAGGGTCCCCATTTTATTTAGTATTATTACTAATATTAACCAAAAAGGGGAGGTTGTTGCTAGCCACAACAGGTTCTTAAACATTGATCTTGATCATCATTTGTGTGCAATCTTCAATGCTTATGTGACACAGTCTAGAGGTATACAAGTGTGACTTGACTCTTCATAAACATGACTCTTTAATTAATACAATTTATGACCAGAAGACAAAACCCTAATAGACATCAAGAAGAAGTCTATTGACCTATAATAAAACCTTGCTCATGAAACCCATGAGGCAAGCATACCAAAAATATATTTATTATCTTTGGCTTCTTATTAACATAAATAATAATTACATAGTCAATATGAAAACCAATCCTAGTTACACTTTCCAACATAGACAAGTCAATCTTTTCCTCAAACAATTATGCCTGATCTGCTTAGAATTCAACCTCCTTCCTACTTCAGAATTCAGCCCTTTTCATGTCTCAAAGTTTGGACCCCTGCCTCAAAATTCGATCTGATCAAAACTTAGATTTGCCCACAATTTTTGTATGTCTAGAAGATGAATTTAGCCGCCACAGAATACTTCTTCTTTTGGAGGAACTTGAGCTCGCTTCTTCTCCTTCAATTGTATATACAAAAGATTTTCCTTGATCCGAGTTGGTGTCTGAAAGGAGAGACGAGTTGGAATCTATATAGAGATCTTGATGAACTGAACCGGTATGTCTAAGAGGGAAGGCCGACCTGTACTTCTTGGAGGGCCGACTTGACATTTGGAGCCAAAAAATAACTTTTAAAAATTCAAAATTTTTCTTTTAAGTTCGACTTGAAGAACATGCCTTATCTTCATCATTACATATATTTCTAGGGCTAAAGTATTAATTATGAAGACCGACCATAGCTAGAAAACTCGACACTCAAGATCTCAACTACATACTTTCTCTACCCAAGGAAAATCACTTTTGGCTGTTGCCACACATCCAATCCAAAAAGTAATGCATCAATTTCCTTCATCTCGAACTCCTAAGCAAGATTCTCTGAGCAAAACCCTATGGCGTTCTTTGACCCCGTCAATAAAACATTGTCAACATAAAGTACCAAGATGAGCAGCTCACCCTCAACAAGTACATAGTACAATTTGGAGTCTGCCTCACTCTTGGTGAAGCCCAAACCAAGAAAATATCCAATGATCCTAGCATAAGATGCGCATGGAGCCTTCTCTGTTCATTTTTCTTAGGGATATAATATTCTTTTCTTTAGATAATTGAATTTAATAACATTTCATCATTTACAGGTAGAATTCACCTCATAACATCATTAGCAATTATGCAGAAAGAACAATAATATCATCATAGCAGCAGAATATAAAGGTGTTAATTTTTCATAGAGCTACATTGTTCTTTGCTTTGATAGTTGCAATTCTTCAATAACATATTAAATTCACCCCAAAACATTTTATCATTATACAAATTTACATTATTAACCATCATCATGAGCAACTATATAGAAAGAACAATATCATCATCATCACCTAAGCAGCGGAACGAAAAGGAACAAAGGAAGAAAAGCATGCACACATAGAGACACCAGGATTGGCCCGAGACAAGGGCAAAACCCACTATGGGGAAAACCCTTGCAAATTCTTCTTCTTAGATCGTCATCAAATGATTCAACAAACAAGAGTACAATGATCCATAGATCCATATCTTCATAATGTAGAAACAACTGGCATATGCACAATACAACCATAAACATACTTCTGCTAAAGGAGCCAAAATCTGAGAACTGAACTGCATTGACACTGGTTGTAGCATACTGATGAATATTGTTCATACTGAGTGAGAAATGTAGATACATCTTGCAGCGGAAATATATATAGAGCAGATGTACAATGGTAAGAAGCCCCGTATACAACTGATCACTGAAACTCATTGAAAATAACTAGTCAGTCCTAGATCTGAATCCAGGACACTGTCAAAGCTGACTGCAAACATCTGCATGAGAACTGGTGGCTGGATCAAGCTCAAAATTGCCAAGAAACCCTTAGTCGCAGCCTCAAGACGGTGTGCCCATTGCTGGAGCTTCCTTGACTGCTACCTAGACTCATTGTGCCCGCAATTGAGGTCATGATCAACCCGATCTACCCCAGGAACCCTAGCCGCGACCTCAACACGCTCAGCCCGCAACTAAAGCTGCCATGCCACATTATGCCAGCGGCTTTGGCCCAAATTCTGCAGTTTTTTGCCCACGGCTATGGCCCAAAATCGAGCCTCTCGCTTGTGATCCCGAACCTTGCGCAAGCTTCTTCTGACAAACTTATGTGAGCCAAGACAAAATAGACGAACAAAGACAATGGATACAAGTTGAAGATCGCTTGAGCAAGTGTGTGTGAATGAGCTTGAGGTCACCTCTATTTAAAGTTTTTGTGTGGGTCCACTTGGGGTAAAGGTCGACTTGACTAAATTCCACATGTGGTTAGGCTGACCTATTCCATTTCACTTTAATATATAAAATAATACATAATTTAAATTCCGCTTAACTGATTGGGTAAATCTATAGGTCGATTTTGGTCCTCTCGAAAAGAGGAATCTAATGCAATTATAATCTCGACCATCAAAGCTATCCATAGTGGAATTTGACCGCAGTTGCATAATTTTAACACTCCCTCTCAACCAGGGAGAATTCCACCGGACAATATTTGTTCACCGATTAATATGCCATTCTGGTATCTTCATGCATCATCACATATCGTCACTGATCATCACTGTCATGTAGTCGCCATGTTGTAAACCTTTCTCATTACAAATCATCAATGTACTTCTCATGCTTATTCCTGCATATCTCTTGATTGTTCCTGCTCATATGTTGTACATTCTCGGATCTAGAAGAAGAAGAATTTCTCACTGAAGGGGAGCTTAGGCTACCACCCTTCGTCTATCAAGCTATCAATCAGAATCTCTGCCAGCGGGTTACTACCCGGAATATCCTCATCAATCAACATCAGAGAGCATATCATCAAGGAGCAATTCTCAACCTGTAACCACATCGAGGAGCACATCTCGACCTGAAATATCATGGGGGAGTTATACCTCTACAACCCCATATAGAGCAGTAGGATATTCATCCACATAGGGGAGCCCATCTCGACCCTGGAATCATATCAGGGAACTCAATCTCAACCCAGACCGCATGGGGTTATCTCAAGCCATCCTATTGCCTACTGATCTAACCATCGATGACCTTGAATAGTCATGTGGAAGAACACTTGCATCATAATTGACTCGGGTTGTACACCCCAAGTACATTCTCAACTCGTTGGCGAAACGAGGAGCGGTATTCCCGACAGGCCCTGCTTGTGGGTATGATGCCTATTGGGGTATACTATGCAAAGACCAATCAAGGAGCAACATTCTCAGACCCTATGAAGATAGGGGAGCAGCATCTCTAACCCTATGCGTAACATATAGGGAATATGCCCTGTTGTCCAAAGTTCCCTCAACCCCAGGAGCCCTCTATCTCAATTCCTCGTCCTGGGAGCTCAGATAGGGAGGAAGAGTTGGCTCAGTGTCCTCGATCAACACTACTCTCAACATACTCACATCTGGTATCTGCTTATCACAATAGCATATCACAATAGCAGTTGATTCCTATTCATACAGGACATCAAATAAAATGTTATGTTAGAACATACATAATCATATAAATCACAACAAGATACCAATCATAACAAGATACCATAATCATCCTCCCTCTCACAAAGGTGTCAATCACACATGGATACCATAATCATCCTCCCTCTCACGGAGGTGTCAATCACACATGGATACCATAATCATCCTCCCTCTCATGGAAGTGTCAATCACACATGGATACCATAATCATCCTCACTCTTAAGGAGGTGTCAATCACAAGCCTAAGCTTGTCTGGAACAGTTGCATTGTCTCGGTGAATGGAGAAATCACGATTCACAGTCCCAACTATATGTATATGGGATTCTTTGTCATCACAGTGTATCCATGTCTTCTCCATATCATGCTCAGACAATTCTCTAAGGAGCTTTTACGTCCTGCCTCACATCTAGCCATGCTACCAGCATTGTACCCGACCTCGGTCGTGTTATGGACCTCTCATCCAAGATATCATGGCAAATCTCATATTAAGACAACATCCAAATGTGCTCATCAATAATAATCCCAAACACCATCAGTTTATCCATGCAACTACATATCATGGGAGAAATATCTCAACCAACGTTGCACGAAGCGGGGACGAAGAGGGGACATTTTTTGGAAGCAGGGACACGGAAGCGTCATCAAAAATCTAGGAAGCGAAGCATATCATAAGCGTCTACTATATATATATATATATATATATGCATTTATATTTAAAAAAACATCCAAAACAACAAATTAGTTGTAGAAGATATTGAAACATGCATATTTGTACATAAATCAAGATAGATATGGCATACATTGTACATTAATGATTAATTATTCGAGCATCAACCATCTAGAATCTAGATTCTTCTCCTCGTGTCTAGCCTTTGCCTATACCTCGATTTTCTAGGATATTAGTCAACATTGCCCAATTTTGATCAAACTACCTAATGATTAATCCAAACCTTAACATGCTTGATCGATGATTTTGACTTGATTGAAAGGTAATTTTTTGCTAACAGCATGACAAAGGAGTTCAAAAATTAACACTGCCAACACTAGGGTACATATAGGGCTCGGTGTTCTTGATTAAATGCCAATCACATACCCTCATACATGATATAATCTAATTAAATGCCATAATCCTATTGATCCTGAATTCCTAAAAACTGTTAAGTCTGTTAAATTTTGAATAGGGTATGAAATTCTATTTTCTCCATATGAAGTCCGATGAGGTTGGAACCACTCCCAAACATCCTAAATAATTTCACGGTAATGTTAAAAATATAAGTAAAAGGATGAAAATGAAAGATAAAGAAGAATGTCACTTTTACTTTAAGAATTTAACATTACCATGAGGGAGCATTTGGGGAGCATCTAAGGAGCATCAAGGGAGCACCTTTGGAGTGTCCAAGAAGCCCCAACCCAACTTAATTCAAAGAAAAAAAAAAAGAAAAAATATTTAGAACCCTGTGGAACCACCCACCTCCCTCCAGATCCGGTTGGGATCCATATGGATCCGACTCGGAAACGCCACGTTTTCGTACATCGATCTGTCGTACGAAGCGTGGTTCCGATGTACAGAAACGCGGATCGTGACTAGATGTTTCCGAAATGATAGGAACGGTACTATCAAGCCTGATCCACGTTTCTGAAAAACGTGGTTCGTACGGCAGATCGCCCGTGTTTCCGTACAAGACATGAATCGGGGGTTGGAGCCGAGGGGGGACGTCTCCTGCAACATTGATCTCCACCTTTAAAAGTAGAACATTTCATGCAGATATTTCAAAAATGTTTGGTGGCAATTCTGAATGAAGCAGCTCAATCATGAATTTAATTATGTTCTATACACATCATATACAGATGGATGTTCAAGATGGAACATCAATGCTTCAATCAACTATCAAATGCCATGTGACGTTCAACAATATTTGAACTTTAGAAGAAGAATGATCGTACCTTTTACATGAAGAAAACTTTATAACAAAGCTTATAGTTTAAGACATACCTTGAGTTTTTCCTTAACAAATCTTGTAGGACATTAATTCTTAAAGGGAAGAACATCTTCCATGCTCCAAGTCTATCCTTTGAAGTCTCCTCCATAACTGTTGAGCATTCAACAAGCTTTCCTAACCAAGGAAAATATAAAGAGAAAGGTTATTAGCATACAATACAAACAAGTCTTGATGTGAGGAGGAAACCAAACATGAAAAGATGAAACAAAGAATAAGATTCTTATCTTTTGGTAAAATGGTGGAGACTCCCTCTTAATCCAATCCTTTTGAGGGATACCTATAACTTATCAAAAAAATGTTCTAACGAGACATGTTAGATCTACAAACTCTAGAAATCAAAATATAAAGTAAAACAATACAAGACTAAGAAGGTTAGGTAGGAGAGGACTTTGTAGTGGAAGTCCTTGACTTTTGTTTCCTTAGTTTTGTTCTTCTTTGGTGGAGCTTCATCGACAATATTTGCTTGATCTCTTTCTCTCTTCCTATTCCTTGGATTCTAAGGACATTAACTTTTATAATGACCCGTCTTGTGACAATTATAACATTCAATTTTGGATAGGTCAACTTTCTTCTTTGGCCCTTTGAACTTCTTGAAGGTTCCCTTTTTCTTGTGATGAGAAAAATAAGAATTAGAGGTATTTTCTTCTTCATCCTGCTCCTTGTTGTTTACTAATCATATTCTAGCTTCTTCTTGACTACATGCATTCCACAATTGTTCAAATGTAGGAGTATCCTTCCAACTATTGATTCCTGATGCAAAAGCACTCCAAGATTTTGGTAGTCCGAGAAGAGTAGTAATTACGAGCTCGTTTTCCAATATGAATTCATTTATTGCTTGGAGTTCATCTCTTACTCTGGATATTCTTACAAAATATGATGAAAAAGTATCATCTTTCGTCATCTTAACATTTATTAGTTCATTCTTGAGTCTTGGTATTTGACTAATGTTCTTGATTGTGAATAATTTGGAGGGAGCCTCATACATTTCTTGAGCGAAATCTATGTTGGAAATGTATGGAATTAAGTTTTCATTTACTCCATCCACTATTAGGTTCATGGCTCTAATTTCGGATCCTTTAAACTTCTCTTTCTTTGCTTCATCTGTTGGTTTCTTGACTTTCCCTTGAACAAGATTCATTACTTTGTGCTTTTCAAGGATAGGATCTATCCTCTTTTTCCATGCCCTATAGTTGGAGGCTCCTTCTAGTTTGTTCTCTGCCTTCGTTGAGTTTGTCGTATTGATATCTTCTATTTCTAACCTTGAAACTCCTTATTCTCCTTTCAATAGATCTTCAGATTGACTTTTTCTTCCTTCATTCACCTTAGCTCTAATACCATGTTAGAAAATCGGAAAAGTAGAAAGATTTTCTTATACTGATAATTACTTGTGATATTATTATGTTCTTATTAACTTCTTTATGTTCTTTCTTTATCTTCTTCTCGTCAAGCAACCATCAAAGCAAAAACATGAAGATCAGTGACACCAAAAGTAGGCACTCAATCAAGGCTAAAACCCCTATATAGGGGAAAACCCAGTAAAAAACTCTTCCTTCAGTAGATTCAAAATGAGATAGACCAACAGACCTTCCTCCACCAAGTTAGCCCTCAAACTGTTCTTCTAACCTTCAAAGATCGATTGCAACAATATTGCATCAACATTGCTTTAATACTGCATCAAGGACAGATTTTCGACGCTACTGCATCAGAATTTCAGCCCAGATTCAAGTCTGCAATTTCAGCCCTCCTGCAAATACAATTCCTTTGCACGTGTGAGGCAAGATAGAGAAAATTTCAACTTCCTTAGCAAGATAGCGACTTGCTTCTCCTTTAGTCGCCCCTTCCTTCTTCCTTCTTGAATTTCGCACTTTTCTGCTTCCAGCTACTACAATTTGAACTTGTTGAGTGTGAGTGACAAATAAGGTCGAGTTGTTGCCTTTATATAGGTGTTTTTGCCCCTCAATTTAGGCCGACTTGGTGGAGGAGACCAAATTGACCTATTTTATAGTAAAATAAATTTCTTCTTTAACACATAGAGCCCAAGAAGGGTCTTTTAAATTATGACATGGGCAACGTGGAGGAGGCCTAATTGACCTATTTTATAATAAAATAAATTTCTTCTTTAACACATAGAGCCCAAGAAGGGTCTTTTATATTATGATATGGACAAGGATACTTGACATAAACCCTAGAAGCGTTCAATGGAGGCTTTGACCTAAAAACAATTGACCCAAGCATGAAAGCCATGCTTTAATAAGTCAATTTCTTTAATAATAAAATTTATTTTTCTTTCTTTTGGAAAATACATTACATCATGACTCAAATATAATTATGAAGACCAATACTAGTTACATTCTTGAACACAAGTTATGTTTTTAGTCTTGGTCCTAGACCTGTCACTTGGGCTTGTAAAAAACAACATGTCCTTGCTCTTCTTTAGCAGAAGCAAAGTAGCAAGTAGCAAGTAGCAATTAGTACAAGTCAAGAAATCTTGTCGCTTTGACAAATCCTTTGAAAGTTTGGATCCCAACAAGAACATCCAACCACACTCTAGAGTGCAATAATTAGGGTGTCATTTAGCTTGCCAAAGATCCAATTCAACATCAACGTAGTAAACAAAATGAGTTGCACATGCACTTCATTAAAAGCTCTTTCAAAATAACATTCCTTAGGTGCTCAATCGTCATACAGATGATCAAGTTGCTCTAAAGGTTCTTACAAAAGCAAAGCTCTCAGGCATTGAATGTTAGGAGTTCAAATTGTTGTCATTGGAGGGGGCGGAGGCAGATAGGCTCCATTGCCTCCTTCCTTCTCCTATTATGTCACCTTTGTAGTTCCTTCAATCCCATCCCTTGTTGTTCTTTTAGACACTTAGGAATTAGTTAAGTTCAACTTGGACTAATGTGTCTTTCGGTAAAGTGTGTTTCTTTTTCATTCTTTTATCCTTATTTATTCCAACTGTTCATCTTCTCCTCAACAATAACAACGATTGACCCATGGCTTAACACCCCATTGATCCATGATCTCTATTTAAAGAACATGAAGATTCATTTTTTGATGATCAATTGTGACAGACGCATATGTAAATTATTTTCTTTTGCATTAGCATATTGCCTCAAGTAGCCACGTTGGTTGGGGAAATGGACTATTTCCCTCTTTCATACTTTTAACCACATAAACACTAGTGTACTAATATTTGATCTATTTGTGTGTGAGTTGTTGCCATTATGTTACCTATGGGGATATACCGATTTATAGGACAATAGCATGCTATTTGGTAAAGAGTGCACAATAGACAAAAGTTATAGACTATTATTTGCTAGAGGGCACATGCATGCAACACCATCAATTAGATCCAGTTTAGTGTTGTTCCAAGGACCAAATTTAATAAGTTCCAATTTCTAGTTCTAGTTCAGTGCAGTCCTAGTTTAGTTAGTTTCTCTCTTTCAGAATTTTAATCAAATAAACTTTGATATATTTGAGTGTGAGTTGTTGCCATAATTTGCTCGACCTATGTGGATATACCTCATTTATAGAACAATAGACTGATATTTGGTAAAGAGTGAACAATAGACATAGTTATAGACTATTATTTGGTAGAGGGCATGTGCATGCAACACCTTCAATTAGGTCCAATTTAGTGTTGTTCCAAGGACCAAATCTAATAAGTTCCAGTTTCTAGTTCTAGTTCAGTGCAGTCCTAGTTTAAACATAGTTACCGATGAAATAGGTAACCTGACCTCAAAATGGGCAAAAAAAAAAAATGGTGATTCTGCATCACCACTTTTCAAAATCGGGTGCTTTTTATGCTACCAAAAAAAAGTAGGTAACATTGCGGTTACCTATTTCATCGGTAACATTGTTTTTAGTTAGGGTAGTTTGCATGTGGATAGTTTCCAAGAATAGATGAGGCGCAAATTCCTAAAAGAAGAGATGCATGCATGCATCTTTGAACTCTCCTCTAGCGGTTGCACTTTCTTAGGAATAGTTATTTTATGCAGGTTGAGGACACTAATCCCAAAGCCAGGGATATATCCAGAGTTTAAGTTTATTTCAGGATTGATCCAATTTCATATCAAGGCTATTTTTTGTAAATCGTAGACTCTCTTCTTCAATTATAGAAAATGGCAAAGGTATAGGTTTTATCTATGTTACTATATCCCAAACAAAGTATATTTATAATCACTCATGGAATTTGAACCTAATGAGGAAAAACACAAGGGGCAATGATCTTGTTAGGCCTGCCATCACTAGATTTGCAACTCATTTTTTGACATTGCATTCTATGCTTTCCCAACATAGAAACCTGCAGAAGATGTTTTCCAGTGCTGAATGGAATTGATGTCAATAGGATCACAACAAGATGTCGAACATGTAAGAAAGAAAGTTAATGAAGACACATTTTGGAAAAATCCAATAGAGATTGTGAAGGTTGTTGAGCCACTAGTTAAGGTGTTGCATTTGGGGGATGGGGAAAGATTGGCTATGGGTTTCATTTATGAGGATTTGGATCAGGGAAAGGAGAAAATAAAGGCAGCATACAAGGATAGAATGGCTAAGTATAGGCCCATTTCGGAAATCAATGATCAAAGATTGAACAATCAACTCCATCACCCTATACATGCAGCTGGGTATTTTATGAACCCAAGGTATCATTATAAAGCTTTGGCAGGAGAAGATTTGACTGGGGAGGTGAAAGATGGAATGTATGAGTGCCTAACAAGAATTTAAAACTGAAACGAAGTGGAGCACAGGATTTCTCTTCTCAAGATTACGAATGAGTTAAATAAGATTACATTAGAGACATCAACATTAAATGAGTGCAACGAGACTCAACTAAAACTAGAATATGTGAAACTGAACTGGGACACTTGGATGGACGATTTCGACACCTAGCAGGTGGTTGAAATTAGATTCTCCAACACTCCCCCTTAATTACAACCACATAAAAATTTAATTAAGATACCTGTTGGTCTATTGTCTCAGCGAGGCTTACAATTTTTAAAAATTGACTTCAACTAGATTTAGTTTTCTTCTTCTCTTTTTCCAAATCCTGTAGCCTCTAAATTGTTTCAAGTTTTTCGCTTTGTTGTATCCTTCAAACCTTTGTTTCTTCATTTGCTGGTGCAGGTCTTCTATTGTTCCAGGCTGTCTAAGAATGTCTTGGAATTCTTCAAGAAATGACTTGTATGTGGGTTGCTGCCACATATTGTCTTCTGTATTGCGCTTTTCATCATCAATTTGCTGCAACATAAGATGAGAATAATATTTTATCTCTTCAAAACTCCAATGTCTGAAATTTTCATTGACATGCTCATCATGCATGATGTCTTCAACATTCATATCTATAGCTTTTGTGTAGACCTCACCTAGACATGGTGTTGCAAGCCATGTTTCAAGGAACTTTAACTCTTCTTCATAATCAGTTTGTTTACCTGAACATTGGACGTCAATGGTAAGTGTAAAAACATCTTCAAAACCACATTGGTTTTTTTCGTTCTGCTCTGCAATGAGAGTTGTCTCTTGTTGCGCTTCCTTCGCTGCCTCTTCCTCTGTCTTCGTTTTCTCTTTGTGGGCTTCCTTCCCTGCATCTACGTCTATCTTTGTTTCTGCTTTCCCTTTGCAGACTTCTTTCTTTGCATCTATCTTTATCTCTGTTTCTGTCTATGTCTTTATCTTTGTCTCTGTCTTTTTCTATTCTTCACTAACCTGTGTTGCTACAAACAAGTTGTCTTCCACCGACTCAAGTGGGATTATCTCACCAAATAGCATCATGCTAATATGATGTTTTTGTTGCATCATCTACAACCAATCATCATTAGCCAAAAATTATCTATCAATATTTACATCAGCAATATTAGTCACTGGATTTACCATAGTATTTTTACTCTCATCAGCAAGTTGTGTTGCTGGATTCACCAAATCTTCATCAGCAAGCTCCGTTGTTGGATTCACAATATCATCATCAGCAAGCTCCGTTGCTGGAATCACCAAGTCGTCATCAACAAGTTGTGTTGTTGGATTCATCAGATTTCCGTCAGCAAGCTCTGTTGCTGGATTTATCAAATCTCCGTCCGTGGGGTTCACAAGCATCTTCATGCTGCCTCTCTGTTGCTTCTGCAATTTCTTCACATACATCATCCATCTGTGGCTGAGCACATTGGGATTCATCAATATGTTCATATCGTCGTAGATCTGTTGCTATAAATCCACCTTCATCTTCAACTTCAATGTTCCCCCTTGCACCAAAACACCTCTCAAGGGTATCCCAAACCTCCTTGGCTGTCTTGGTAATAATTATTTTTATTTCATAACAAATTTTCGTATTTTTAATAATATTTTTTTTATTTCAAAATAATATATAAGATTTTATTATTTATTTTCTGAATTTTCTCATTAAATTATTTAATTTAAAATTTATATAAATAAAAAAAATCATTCATATATTACTAAAATAAAATAAGTGAACTTGCACACCTTAAAGGATGCATTTTATCAAATTTATTAGAAACTTGCACCTAGCCTCATTTAATGCAAATAATAACTTATGACAAAAAGAAAAACACCACATTTTTTTTGACTAAAATGTTATCATTATAAATACATATCTTACTATATTTATTAAAGATTTTCACCTAGCTCTATTTGCAAAAAATTATTTATACACAAAAAAAAAATGTTAGAAAGACGATTTCACCTAGCTCTATTTGTAAAAAATTATTTATACACAAAAAATGTTAGAAATACGATCTTAATGTATTAACAAATTAATTTAAATTATAAAAATGAAATCATGATAACATTCTTTTCACTTTAAAAATCACATGTGGGAAATAAATTATATGGTAATAAGTACATATCAAAATAAATACTACATCTATCAAGATAGAAATAGAAAGACAAAATATACATTCATGTGTCTATGTATATTGAAATAAAATATTCTTAAATCTCTAAATTTCACTTTTAGCTAAATATATTCACATTAAAAACATATCAGTGCCTAGACGCATGGAAGCCACGTAGATAATGATGTGTTGATTGCTCGCAAGAGTACACACATAAATTATATATTAAAAATCTCATTTGTGTGTGTGTGTGTCAACTAGTGCACATCAACATAGAAATTACATCTATCAAAATGGTAATAGGATGATGAATCACCTTTGAGGTTTTTTGTGAGATCTAATATAAATAGTTATATATGTTTAGCCATTGAAATATTTTCGTAATAGGATGAACAAAGTATTGCAGGGTGATTAGTGATCCCGCTGACGGGTTCTATCTGAAGAAACCATCTCGGAGGATAGGCAGGCATGCTAATGGCTTGTGACCAATGTGCATCGAGTACCCAAAGGGAGAGGGTTACAAAAAAGGGTCTTTGCTAGTTGCTTTAGCATTAACTAGAGCAAGAAGTTGAACTAGTGGTGAAGCAAGCATGCATTGTTACTAAGCATGATGATGCATTCATAAGGTTGGCATCATAAACATAATCAACCATTGATTCCTCTCCATCAGGCTCCCGATACAAACAACTTGTTGGCTTGGCTAGCTCACAAGTTTAAACTTTGTAAATTACTCCTTCAAAGACCCTACAACATTTTTGCTTCGCCAGCTCACAACATAGTAGATGCCCAACAACTTCAAACAATTTGTATGGAGATGCCCAATTGTACATGTGAATCCTTAGATTTGATTGAGATTTAATGTTTATAAAATAAAAATGTTAGAGATAAAATATGATCATCTTACATTCAATTTGTAGACACAATTTCACACAGTATGACTATTCAAATTTAGACATTGTGACTAGCGAAAATTAGATATCAGAGCTTTGCTTCTATTTTTCTCTCCATGATTTCTTATCTATGAATTTAGACATTGTGACTAGAAAAAATTAGATGTCGGGAGTTTATGTTATGTTCTTATATCTCTACCTTCCATGGTTGTGAGTCTCATGTCTTGCCTAGTGTGTATAATGTCTGAATAAATGATAACGGTGTTCCTTCCATGGGAGCATTGAAAGTAATGGTTGGTTTGTCTCTCTCGAAGTAGTTGATTCCAAGCTTGCTTGCATTCTTAGCCTTGTTTATTACAAATGATGAAGGATTTCCTTGCTTCTTAGTAGGATGGAAGAATGGGCTTGACTGTCAATAGGAAATTCTTGTCGGTAAGTAATGCCTCTGATGCTTGTAAGCAATCATGGGATGGAAATGAATATTACGTGGATCCCATAGTACTATTGTAATCTTTCCCTAACCTCCCATAGACCCGTTGAGGTGTTGCCTCGGGCTTTGTAGCCCTGATGCGGTAGCAAAACAACGTACTGTCGACGCAACCTTCTTGCAAAAAATGAAGCTTTTTTTTTAATACTGGAAGACCGGTTTTGTACATGGTCGTGCCCCAAAATGGATCACGAGACTTGTGAGTACCAAGCCTCCACACACAACCATTGGACCATACTCATGGGACTTAAAAAAAAAAATGAAGCCTATAGTTAACTTTTTCGGGAGCCAATATATTTGTAAAAAAATATATAAATAGTCGATATTAATATCTTATAGCCAATACTATATGTCACGCAGTGACATAACAACAACAAAAACCATAATTTGGCCAAAAATTATATCACCATATTCCAACCAAAAAACCCAAAATGTAGAATAGTTAGGCTACGTCATTATTTGCATACATCTGAATTGAATTCATAAGGAAAAAGGAAATATAATTATAAAATTCAAATATGTGTGTGTGTGTGTGTGTTGATTCCAAACTTATATAAATATATTGAATTGAGTTCTGAAAGATAAATTTTATATGTTAAAATGTAAGTATTTATTAATGTTCATTATAAGGGTTGCTATAATTACTTGTTATTAAGGAGGGTGGCGATCTTTTCCAATCTTAAAGGAAGGACAGAAACAACCTACACCAAAGATTAGCACAAGTTATAAAAAACCAAGCAAAATCCTATGCACTCCTATAAGGTGTTCTCCTTTCCAAGGAAGAAAATATAAAATCCTTTATAGTTATTCAAGATTCCAACGTGATCATCAAAGTGATGTTAGGGAAATCATCTCTCTTGGATAGCATGTTGGTAGTGATCATTGCTTGAGTAAGAAAGGAGGCCAACAACCACTTCAAAATTTCATTTTAGCATGTGCTACATGCCCTCAACTTGGAAGTTGATTCATGGGCTACGAAAGCCACTTCATTAAGTATAAGGGAATTGGAGAAAATGGGGGGTGGGTGAGAGAAATTTTCACTATATCCCCTAAGTCATTAAGGTATGGAAAGGACACGTAGAACCTCCATTAATTATTGCATCAATCCTTGTCTAACATATTGATCATTTTGAAAGGGGATGGGACTCGCAAGGACATTTTTTTGTCCCTCTTACATGCAAGCTCTTACATCAATCCCACTATGGAATGTAGTGACATGGTTATCTATTAGCATGATGTGATAATAGCTCAACAATGGTTTAGAGTCAGTGGCATCTATGCATATGAAATCAAGATGACTTCACCCGCTAAGGGAAGGTCTTCTCAGGTTTTTAATTCTAATGTGTCCAACATCATATTCATATCCAGGTTATTTATTTTCTTTGTTTGTTTATTTGCTACTTCTATGGATATATGGGCCATGCGACTAAGCACAAGATTTATTTTCTAGTGAAAGTACAAGGTGCCCATAACTTCTACATTAATCTTCTAGGATAAAGACTCTCTTTTTTATCTCTCTTGTTTAATCTAGTTCAACTTTAGGGAATTATGTTATGAGTCTAATAACTAGCATTTGCATCGAGAGGTGCAAAGTAACACCGGGGAGTGGGGATACATATTCCATGCTAGATTATTTTTTGGAATCTGAAGAAAAAGCACTAGAAGGAAGTGGTGGAGGCCATCAATGGCCGGAATTGCACTCACTCATTGCTCGTCTATCTGCTTTGGAGGTCTCAAGAGATGGAAATGTGCAAGTGACTTTGGGAGGTAATGGCTAAATTGTTGTTGCTGAAAGGAGAAGAACATTCCACTTAAGGGGGTATGATGTCAATGGTCAAAATCGATGTTGAGTCTGGTGGTTTGCATTTGTGGGTGGTGCTTTTTACAAAATATGTTTTACTGTGTTACTTTGTAAAATTTGTTGTTTATTGGAAACTTTTTGTAGAGTTTATAGTAGGCACATTTTTAGACTAAGATGAAATTGTAACTTGAAAGCTAGCAAACTACATAAATAAACTACTAATAATAAAAATCTTGTAAATCCAACGATTGTTAAATAAATCCCTTACTCCTTTATTTAAAAAAAACATATAAATATGTGAATTAAATTTGAGATAATATGCATATTACTTAAATTTGAACTAATTGGAAAACAAACTAATTATTCTAATAACATATATACATTATGTTAAATTAAAATAAATTTATTTTAATTATATAAACCTTTCATATTTAAAATTTTAAAAATATATGAAAATTATATTATTTTAAATAAACATTTCATATAAAAATAATATGAATTGATTTTTTTATAAATATTAATTATTTGTTTTTATTGAATATATTATATAATAGTCTATTTATTTTAATAATCATTATTATTATATATAATGATTAATAGGTAAAATAAAAATTAAAAAGAATTTAAAAATTATCATGATAACTATGTTTAAGATATGCATACAAATATAACACTTAATTAATAAAAAAAGGTAATATTTTTTGATATAACATTTAAGAGATAAAAAGAAGGCAATTTCCTGTGTTATAATATTTAAGGTAAAGTAGGTAATACTTATAATAAGAAAAAAAATTAGTGAAATGATAATACATAGCATAAATTTTTGTTTTAAATTTTTTGATCATTTAAAATGATGATTTATTTATTTATTAATTTTTTTAAATATGAATTTTAATCAAATATAAAATTAAGTGTTTCTCAAAATTTTTATTATTTTTGAAAATGAAAAGAACTTTATTTTCTGTAAGATTAACTAGTTTTTTTTATTCATTCATTTCTAATTTTCATCTTCTTAAATAATAAAGGATTGAAACAAGAAATTCAAAACAAAAAGGAAATCTCTAATAACTATAATAACTTTGTCATTTTTTAAATTGAGTTTTTTTCCTTAAATAAATTTAGACTTATTATCTAATAATATATTATTTCATTAATAAAGGTATAACTTGACACAAAATCTCCACAATTTTTGGTGAAAGAGATGCAAAACCTTCATAGCTTAAAAAAAAAACTAAAAAAAAAAAAACAGAGTAGTGAATTTGTGAGATTATTAAAATAAAATTGAATTTAGATGCAAACATTCATAATTAAAAAAAATAAAAAAAATGTGTAAGTGAATTTGTGAGATTATTAAAATAAAATTGAATTATAGAAAAATAAAAAATGTTGTATGACAATTTGCAAAGAAAAATGTTTAAAATAAATAAATTAACATAAATTAATTTATTTTTTAATATTTAAAATAAATTGTCATTAATAATTTAAAATGGTCTTCATCATATTTCCTCTAGAGCTCGAGAAAAATTACAGAGGACAAAAGAGTTATATTGGCATACAAAGAGTTATATTTGCACACAAAGTAGTGGTGCTAACGTACTTATTGCAATCTACAAGTTTACAATATTGAAAATACTTGCAGGATGTCACAAATTTGTACAAATATGATCGGAGTATTCAGCGGTCATCGTGATCAAATTAAATTCAGAATGGTTCACGCTTTAAATCACCTGAAAGCTTACCTTCCATGAAACAATCTATAAAATTGATAGCAAGCATGCGGTCAGTCTTACAAAACAGTAATTAATTGCTACAGTGGGTTCAACACTCGCTCTCTCCGCGAGTTTGTTCTGCGAGTCGTCGAAGAGATCACGAATCGACTCCTGCCGATTCTCAACGAGGCCAGCCAGACAGGCAGAGCCTTGGATTTTTAGGATATTCTGCAATGTTTTTCGTTTGATAATATATGAAAAGTTGCGTTCGGGATCGACCTGGATGCAAGCCTTTCTGTTTTGATGTGGCTACTGAGTTTTGCGTGCGGTGGTCCACAGTGCCAATCTCGTGGATGGTTGGAAGGGCGATAGAGAAAGCTTCTCGTGGATGGTTGGAACAGGGATAGAGAAAGCTTCTCATTGGCTGGAGTGAACAGAGTTTGCCCACCTAAAAGCCAACAAAGAGAACGCCTCCAGCGTAAATATATCCAATGCAACCATATCTCTTTGTTCTTAGTGACATCAAAAGTTCATGAAAATTAGCATCATTTTGTCTCTCACCATTGTAATTTACTAGTTCAACAACGCAAAGGACATATATCTTAGAGAGAAAAAGTTGCATTTTAACGAACTTGGCAATCAATCGTCACAGGGATTCCTTTTCTTCAACCTCAAACAACATATTTGTCAATTTTTTACAAGCAAAAATTAAGGAAAAAGAAATAGTTCATAAACGAAAGGAAGCCATGGACATTGAGCAACAAAATGCATCCTCATTGGATGTTGCTTAGGAATACACAAATAGTCAACATGTTTTTCATTAGTTTTATGTTTTCCAAAGTTAATAGACTCTTAAGTGTGTTTGTCAAGTGGGTTGTGTGCACGAAACATGAGATATAATAAAATTAAAATAAACACACAATACAACAGAGAATTGTGAGACAAAGCTCACTGAATAATTGAATTCAACTGCATGATTACATTACATTTATATAGCAGATTGCACTCACCTAATCTTCCTGAAGAAGGGGAAACAAACCTAAATAGATGGAACCAATTTCTAAATTAAAGCTCTCGTTCAACAACTCAAAACTAAATATATTTCTGCATTAATCTAGATTATTCTCACATCCTCCCTTAATGGAGAAATGGATTTTCTACAATACCTAATTTACTTCTAAAAATTTCAAATTTGATTTTACCAAGAGGCTTAGTAAATATATCAGCCATATTATCCTTGGTATTACAGAATATTAATTCAATTTCATTTGACTCAATTTTCTCACGTACAAAGTGGTATTGCAACTCAACGTGTTTTGTTATGGCATGGTATATTGGATTATGTGCTAATTTGATAGCACTTTGATTATCACAAATGATGCATTTTGAACCACTTTGCGCCTCTTCAAGATTTGCAAGAATTCTCCGTAACCAAATAGCTTCACAGGTGGCATTGGTCAAAGCTTTGTACTCAGATTCTGTTGATGATAAAGAAACAGTTGGCTGTTTCTTACTACTCCACGATACAACCCCTGATCCTATATGAAATGCATAGCCAGAGGTAGATCGTCTGTCATCTGGATTTCCTTCCCAATCTGAATCAGAAAAACCTGTCAGTACAACATTAGATTCATCAGTATACATAATACCTAAATTGACTGTTCCTTTTAAGTATCAGAGAACTTTCTTTGCATCATTCCAGTGATTTCCTGAAGGCTTAGCCATGAATTGACTAAGGATATTGACTGAGTATGCAATGTCTGGTCTGGTAGTGGTGAGATAGTTCAGACTTCCCACCAACTGACGATATAATGTTCCATCTGCCTCTTTAGTTCCATCTTCTCTGTACAACTTTGCATTCTGTTCTAAGGGAGTTGACATAGCTTTGCAATCACTCATATTGAACTTCTTAAGAATTTCCTTTGTATATTTGCTTTGAGTGATCAATGTTTTACCAGGCTCTCTCTATATCTCAATTCCTAAACAGTAATGCAATTCACCCAAATCTTTCATTTCAAATTCCTGTGACAACTGAACTTTAATTTCTTCAATTAACTTGTAAGCACTGCCTGTGATAATGAGATCATCCACATACAAGGACATTAAAGCAACATTTCCTTTTTCATCTTTCTTAACATACAAGTTAGGATCATTTTTGCTTTTCACAAACCCATTCTGAAGAAAGAAGGTATCAATCTTTACATACCATGATCTCGGCGCCTGTTTCAAACCATATAAGGCTTTTCTTAACCTGCAGACTAGATGCTCGTGTCCCTGTTTGACAAATCCTTCAGGTTGAACCAAATAAACTTCTTCCTTTAAATCACCATTTAGAAAAGCAGATTTGACATCCAATTGATGTATATTCCAATTATGTTTTGTAGCTAAGGCAATCAGTAATCTAATTGTATTCAATTTAGCTACTGGTGCAAAAGTATCTTCATAATAAATTCCCTCCTGTTGAGCATATCCTTTTGCAACTAATCTCGCCTTAAATTTATCAATGCTACCATTTGCTTTAAATTTAGATTTATACAACCATTTGCTTCCAATTGGAACTTTGTTTTCAGGAAGTTCCACTAATTCCCATGTTTGATTTTTCATAAGAGAGGAATATTCATCATTCATAGCATTTCTCCATTGTTCATGTTCTTTAGCTTGTTCATAATCAACTGGTTCTACAACATTCATGATATTAGACATCAAGGCATAATCTCTATACCTTGCAGGAAGCTGGGTTTGTCGGGTTGATCTTCTTGGTGCTACAATACTTGTTGGAGTTCCATCCATGATTCTTTGGCTTTGAGGTGAATCTTCCTCTCATGATGACTCACTGCTGCTGGATGTGCTCATACTGCTCTCATCCTGATCTTGAACCTGTACCTGTACCTGTTCCTGTTCCTGTTTAACCAAAGTATCAAGTTTGACATGAGCATCATTAGATATATGCCATGCATCATTCTTTGTATCACATTTATCAGCCTGCTCATGAAATAGCACATCTCGACTTGCAAACAGTTTATGGGAACTTGGATCAAACAATTTATATGCTTTTTGATCTGTACAATACCCAATAAACACACACTTGATTGACTTTGCATCAAGATTTATTCTGTTAGCCTTATGAATATGTGCAAAGGCAGTACATCCAAAGACTCTTAAATGACTGACATCAAGTTTTTAACCATGAAGAATCTCAAAAGGTGTTTGAAAAGCTAATTGCTTAGTGGGACATCGATTCTTCAAATAAAAAACAGTATTAATGGCTTCTGCCCAGAAACCATTAGAAATGTTTTTTACCTTGAAGCATACTGCGAGCACACTCCACTAGTGTTCTATTCCATCTCTCAGCAACACCATTTTGCTGAGGGGTATGAGGTACTGTGAACTGTTGTTGGATCCCATTAGATTTATAATAGCTGTTAAAAGCACTTGACTTATATTCACCCCCTTGATCAGATCTGAGTATTTTAATGTACTTACCTGTTTGTTTTTCAATCATAGTTCGGAACTCTTTAAAATACTCAAATATATCACTTTTCCTTCGAATGAAATAGACCCAGGTATACCTAGATCTATCATCAATAAAAATAACAAAGTATGAAGCACCATCAAGAGACCTAGTTTGCATAGGTCCACATACATCAGTGTGAATTAATTCAAGTATATCATATTGTCGTTTCTCGGTATGAACAGGAAACTCTTCTCTATGCTGCTTACCAAGTGCACAAGCTTCACACGGTAAATGTTCACACTTCATAACAGGAAGACCTTCAACCATTGATTTTCTTTGCAACAACGATAAATCATTGTAATTTAGGTGCCCATACCTGTGATGCCATAACTCTGCTGTTGATGTCTCTTTGGATGTCAATGCAACATGGCGCTTCATTGTCACATCCAATTTATATAATCCTCCAACCCTGGTACCTGTAGAAACAACCCTGTAGTGGTCCTGAACATCTTTCACAATACACCCCAATTTACCAAATTCCACTTTTAAATGATTATCAATAATAGTGGAAACAGATATCAAATTATTTTTTAGAGCAGGTACATACATCACATCATGAATCTGTCTCATTTGTCCATTAGGTAAGTACACATTTATTATGCCATAACCCTGGACTTTAAGTGACCTGTCATCTCCTAGGTAAATGTGTGTGCCATCAGATTTCTCATAATATTTATCATACCATTCTTTATTACAAGTCATATGTGTCGATGCACCAGAATCTATGAACCACGCATTCTCATCATCAGTTTCAGCAGACAATGCAGCATCAGAAAGAAACAACTTAAGATTTTTAAATCCATCAGTAACTGAAGTGTCTCTGTTTATGAAATTTCCATTATGCCTTCTATGTCTTTGATTGGATTCATGATTCTTTCTTCTATAGAAATCTTTAGCTAGATGTCCAGGTTTTCCACAATAATCACATTTAATGTTTCTCCTAACATAAGAATCAGGGGGTGTCATACCTTTCTGTTTTGCTTGAAAACGGCCTCTGTTCCTGTCCCATGGTCTCCCTCGGAATGATCTTTTACCTCTTGTAGTCAAAGCCAAATCAGAACCATTTGACTCTAGTTCAAAATTTTTCATTCGCTCTTCTTCTTGAAGAAGAATTCCAACCAATTCTTCAAATGTAGGAGGTGTTGGTCTAGCTGAGAGTGCTGAAATAAAGACTTTATAGTCTTGGACTAAACCCTTCAAAGAAACAGTTACCAAATCGATACTAGACACTTTTTCACCAATATCACCAAGCTTATCACTCAAGTCTTTAATTCTAGAAACAAAGTTGCTAATGCTTTCATTGGCTTCCATTTTGATAGATAGTAGCTTTGTTTTTAAGAATAAAATGCGGTTTGCATTAGTAGTTTCATACAAACCTTTGAGAGTGTCCCATGTCGCCTTTGAAGTTTGACATTCCCGAATGTGAGGAATAATATTGTCCTTCACTAACATGCGTAGCAGCACCTTTGCTTTCATTTCTCGCTTATCCCAATCTGGAATTGCAGCAACAGTTGTAGGCTTGGGCTCGTCACCTTTAACAATTGTCCAGAGATTGTATGCCTCCAGAACTGTGATCAGCTTAAATTTCCAATTTACATAATTTTCACCATCAAGTTTGGTGGATTCATTTAAATATGAATCGGCAAGAGGATTAGCCATTTCAACAATAATAACCAGATTTTAAAATCTCAGTAGCAAGTTTTATTCAGTACCTAATTTGATGCAAACCCCAGTCCTAAAGCCCACGAGGACAAAGCAATTTTCAAATAAAGTGCCAATGAAGCTTCATATAATAAAGTCCATAAAAAAAATCCTTTTAAAAAAAAAGGTATTTTTTTTAAACTAAAAAACTTACCTTTCACCTTTGCATGAAAAAAAATGTTCATCTCCTTGTATCATACGCCTCACATAAAAAATATGGGATTGTTGTTTGAATAATAATAAAAATTGTGACTTATGACCGACCTTACGGCCTTCGGACCTCAATGTGATGCTGCACTAGTTGACACTAACACCGTGCACCTTGAAGTTATAGAAATTTCACTTGCTAATTGAATTAAAAAAAAATGCGATTTGAATTCAACTGTCAATTATATAATCACAGCAACTAGCAACCATCAACCAACAACCAACAACGTTGTTGTATTCTTTGCTGTCTTCTGCGTGAGACTGAACTCACGAATTGCCCGAATGTGTAAGCGTACAACAGAATCACTCACAGACACTGCGATGAACCACTCACGGGTGTGCTGTGCGGTTCTGGCAAGCAACTACGTTGAGATGAAATGGAGGGACAACGATTGAAATCGATCAACGCAGCAGTGGCTGGACGCAATACTCACAACAGTAAAGGGCAAGTGCAGATTCTCAGCTTGAACGGGTGTGCTGTGATGTTCTGTCTCAGAAAAACTCTGTGAAAAGGAGAGAGCAGCAGATCTTCGGGTTTCGAAAGCGGAATGTAAGCCAGAGCTTACTCCAGTACCCAACAGATCGGAGAAGGCTTATTTGCTCTGATACCAAATTAAAATAAACACACAATACAACAGAGAATCGTGAGACAAATCTCACTGAATAATTGAATTCAACTGCACGATTACATTACATTTATATAGCAGATTGCACTCACCTAATCTTCCTGAAGAAGGGGAAACAAACCTAAATAGATGGAACCAATTTCTAAATTAAAGCTCTCGTTCAACAACTCAAAACTAAATCTATTTCTGCATTAATCTAGATTATTCTCACAAATAACTCTAGTGTAGGTTTATGTGTTTATCTATTTTGTGAAAAAACCTCCAAAATGGTATTTTTTTTTTAAATTGTTGTTAATTTGACTATAAACTTTTTTTTTTAATATACTATTTTTATATTTTAATTTTTTGAGAAAAAATCAGTTATTATTAATGTTATTGAAAATTTAATTAGTTTTATATTAATAAATATTAGTTTGGATATTTTATAATAAATACATTAATATAATTTATAAATTTATCAATAATAGTATTTATGAATATATGAAAACACCAAATATATATATATGAAAAGTAATTTTTTTATTATAAATTAATTATAGTTTTATTGTAATTGATATGAAACTTGTGAATAAATTTTATGATATAAATCTATTTTTATAAAGTATATTTTTAAAATGAATCCATCGTGCTTATAAAATGTATTTGGATGAATGGAATATATGACTTTCTCTACTTTATTTTTATGAACTTAATTTTTATCCAATAAAATTGGGTATGCAAATAATAAAGTATTATTAAACATTTTCTTTAAGAATGATGGACTTAGTCATAAATTACATATAATTATCATGATCACTAAACAATGTGATAACCTAACCATCAAAATGATATTGGTTATAAGTTGTTATCCGCCTCCATTACAAATAGTTCAACCTTGATAGATGGCATGGTTTGACAGTTTGGCTCACATGTAGCATACTTGGGAATTATGGACATTGAGATCACAACCCCCTTGATGGTACTAGCTACGCCTACCTTGTCTTAGCGATAACTCACTCAGTACTCGAGCTCCACACCTCGTTATCATGGAGAACAAAGGAGTGACACCTGATTAACTACCACGATAGGACAAACATAATGCAATTAAAGGGGTAAGTACTTCCAGCTAGTCATTTTGGGCATCTTCATTATCTTTGTTAGTGGATGGCTCCAACTTAATATTTTTATATTACCTCTTTGGTTATCTCTCAATCTCATTTTCTACCTCTCCTCACTTCCACACAACATTAAAGCTCATTCTATCTCCGCAAGTTTCCCTAATATTTGTAGGTCATATCCCATGCTTTTTAGGTTGAGCTATCTCTTTCCTTTGCTTAGTTTACCTTTCCTTCTTACACTTCTTGTCCCCTCTTAGAGTTTGGGGCACCATTTTTTTATCCTTATATTTGAAGATTGTACCCTAGCTTGCAACTAGTTTATAAATCTTTTTATCCTAGTTTTATCTTTGCCTCCCGAGCTCCTCACTCTCTTGTTATTAGCCTGCCTATGTGCTCTCCTTCATCACTAACTGATGTCTTAATTTTCAATATAGCAGCAACAATTCCAAGGGGCATAAGAGGTCAATATAACAAGATCTAAAGTCATTATATAAATTTTTGCAAACATGTTCATGGAACAAAAAACCAAGGAGGCTCGAGACCTTATTCATATGGAAGAGGAAGAGGCATGAGTGGAAAGGAATTTCATGTAGGACAATGAAGTCATTGAAAATATTGGTCAACAGATACCTAACACAGGCACCAGTGACAAAAGATTCAACATATATTTATAGGTAGTGGATGTTTATTGGCAAGTCAAAACAACAATGGGAAAGTGTTGGTAGAATGAAGCAAGGCCCAACAATAGATTTTGTTATGTATTGATGCACTCCATCTACAAGTCTAGAAGTTGGATAAAAAGTCTCAAGGTTGGCTAAGAAAACAACCAACATAGTCCCTACAACTAATGATGAAAAACATTGTGTAGCAGCAACATAATAGCACTCCCCCTCGAGTTAGACATTATTAAAATTTATAGTTGTGCTTTGTTCTATATTAATAGTAAATCTATGATATTGTTTTATTATGGTCTTAAGTGTAAATAATAAAAGCTTCGATATATTTTCAAATTTAAAAATCTATAACTTAAGATTAATTTTGAAAAACTATAATTTTGAAAAATATTTGTAGTGATAAAATCATTATTACTTTACTTACTAATTTTACCTAATAATAAATCATTAATAAAACATCTTTTAATAATATTAATTATTTTTAATAATATTTCAATGAAATTAGGATACCAATACAAAATTCATACACATGTTTCATTAAAAATAAACATACTTTTATAAAAAATAAAGTGATTAGGCTATTAATTAAATGGTTTTTTTTAATGTATCTATAATTCTTTCGTTATCTACCCTTTAAAAAGTACTTCTGCAATTCAATCTCCAAATTCAAGTCAAATATTTTAACTTTCTTCCTTTTATTTTGTTGTGGACATTAGTGTTTTAAAATTCCCTATTTCGAACTTGATATCAACTCTTTTTTTTGGTTAGAGTGTTGGCTAGAAAGAGCCTTCAAAATAGAAAAGAAAAGACCCAAATCAAATATATGATTTTTTTAAGCCAAAGTTCAATATTGTTTTTTTTTTGGGTTTTCCATTTATATAAAGAGGAAATTTATATGTCCAAAGGAGTATTCCAAAACCTCCTCGCTACTTTCTTGAGAATCCATGGAGAGCTTTCATAGTCGAAATAAAACATAGTGAGAGTAGATGTTGCATTATTCATGTGGTATTTTGGCTTCACATAGTGAGAGTAGATGTTGCACTATTCATGTGGTATTTTGGCTTTACATAAAGTTTGGTTAATATATATATATATATATATCATTGGTATTGATATTTAAAAAAATTATTTTAATTGTTTTGGAAAAATAGTTGAATGTATTTTCTAAGTTTTGATATGTTAATTAAAATACAAAGATTTAACATGTTTGTTTATGTAAAAATAGAAGAGTCTAAGGATCTATGTTGGAGAAAAAACACGATAACTAGTTCATCATATCTTACTGAGTCGATCCAGCTTAAAGTAGAAACATGTTTGCTTGTTGAAATCATCAAAAATATAATAGTTGTAGAGAAGAAGAAATTATATAAACATTTCAAATATAGTCTATCCAAAACTGATATTGCTGGAAACATGTGAGTTGTCGAGGAAATTGATGTGCTAGTTATGCCTAGGGGTATAGTTGATGGAATCAAATGATGCCTTTAATGTTCTCTTGGATTTCCCACAACCATTTATCTAGTGTCAGTCCTCTCTTCAAAAGTTGATCGAACATTTAGTTTTGTTCCTTGTAGATATGTGTGAAAGACATGTGAGAAAGAGACATTGTGGTAGAGTGGAAGGAGCGTTTAAATTTTGAGCTTAGAAGTTCCTTGCATCCATTTTATAACAACCAAAGAATCTCCATATATATGAATCTCAGGAAGATGTAGACGAGAAGATAACTACAATAATAGTTTGAGATCAAACAACTCTACACAATTATTTGTTGCATGTTCAATGTTGCAAGAAAATGAGAAGAAATGTGAGTCGGTTAAATGGATGGTGCCTCCTATGCCTCCCATAGAAGGAGTTTGTTGTGATGCCCCATCAAAAAAAGTCTATGGTTTGTCTTTCAATATTTCCACTTTGTTCCTATTTATGTTTTGAATGGTAGAGGTAGTTTGCGGGATGGATGATAGTGAAGCAAGATAATTGTTAGCTATTCAGATGAAGGATTGACTTTTATTCTCAAAGATGAAGCTATTTCTCTCCAGCCAGATGCCCCAACAAACAATCATTGGGAATGCTCGATTTTTTTTTGGGAGCTTTTCTTCCCAACCAATCATTAAGGCATTCATCCACTGAAACCCTATGCCATAATAGGATGTTTCCAAAACAAAATCTTTACCTCTTCCCAAACTCTAATAGTAAAAGGGTAATTTGTGATTAAACAAGGGATGTTTTCGGCATTTTCTAAACATAATTATTGAGGCATGCATCCATTGAAACCCACGCCACAATAGGATGTTTCCAAAAAAATTTCTTTACCTCTTCTCCAACTCTAATAGTAAAAAAATAAAATGTTTCCAAAAAAATTTCTTTACCTCTTCCCCAACTCTAATAGTAAAAAAATAGTTTATGAATAAACCAAAAGTATTTTCAATATTTTCTAAACATTAAAAAAAAACAAATTTATATTGAATTAAAATGAAAAAATAGTTGAAAATTATATGAATAGGTCAACTCAAAAAATGAAATTTTAATGATTATTTATTAAGTTTATAAGATTTAGAATAATTCTTATTAATATGAATATATAACTAAATATTTATAAAACCTTGAGTATGAGTGGATAATACATTCAATAGTATTAAAGCCTCAAGCATGGATAATATATTATATAGTTCATGGACCATGAATCCTAATATATATATATATATATATTTTGTTATTATGATCCTATCATGGGGGACAAGGAGCATGAGGAATATTCTTACAAGTAAAAAAAAAATTTAAGGAATTCTTACAAGTATTTTACCGTATATATTATATATGGCAATTTAGATCCTATACACTTGTGATTTGAATGTGTTTAAACTGTATAATTTTTTTTAAAAGATAATGATTTAGTGGTCAGATTTTAAAGCAATCTTTCATTCTTGTTATTGTTAATCATTTAACGGATTATTGTTATTAAAAAAAAATAAGATTAAAATTTTAATAACTTTTTAAATTTTATTATTGTTTTTTATTTTATATTGAATTTGGATTGTCGATAAAGATGAAATATTATTGTTTAAATACTAGTATATTTAAAACATAATAAGATTAAAATTTTAATAAGTTTTCAAATTTTATTATTGTTTTTTATTTAATATTGAATTTGGATTATGGATAAAGATGAAAGATTATTGTTTAAATACTAGTATCTTTAAAAGATAATAAGTTTTTAAATTTTATTATTGTTTTTTATTTTATATTGAATTTGGATTATCGATAAGGATGAAAGATTATTGTTAATTTATTTTTTAAATACTAGTATAGTTATATAAATTAAATGGTTGGTAAATGTTGATAGGCATCAATCCATACTAAGTATTAGAATGCCTATTTCATTATATATCTCAAGTTGTTAATATATATATATATATATATAAAATAAATTATAACTTTATTTAAAATAACCTTGGTGCTTTCGAGCTTAAGATGTAAGAGATGTTATAATGTCTTGTCAAGTCTCGTCCTGTAAACATTTTGACTCACTCAAATAACATAAAATTAAAATTAGATTAATAATGTGAAAACATTTTTACTTGGTCAAAATAAAATAAAAATAAATAAAATAAAATAAAATAACTTCATGGTACTCGCCCATGGTATTCATGTGGAATATAACGTATTTAAAGGAGAGAGTTTAACCAACCTAGATCCATCTTAATTTTGGATCTACCAAGCATTGAGAGGGATCAAATCTCCTAAGATTAAGAGTTAAGACGAATCTAGGTTAGTTATTATTATTATTTTTTAAAACATAACATGTACTTTATATTCAAAATCTAGATTACATAGCCAAAATTGTTTCTACATCATCAAATCAAAACTTACTTCAGTATTAGCAGGTGCTTCCATCTCCCAATACAACCATGATACTATTTTATTTCCCCTACTAGCCCTGTAAACTATAATAAAACACTAAAATCTACCATAAAGTCGAAAATACAGTCTCAATATCAAAACATAACGAAAATTCATAAGTGGGCATTAACCAAGGCTGGTCTTCCCCGCGTCCTCACTCGAATCCTTGCCTCGGTTGCTTATACCTGCTCTTGTGATGTCTCCTCCTCCATTTTTCTGTAGCTGAGCCACGACCTCTTTTGGTAGTCCCGCAATAATCTCATTTACCTATGAAAATATGATGTCGCTAACCAAATCCGAGTTGGAAGTGAGTAGATCAATCTCCATTTTCACAATTTTGCGCTCCAAAAACACCTCCACATTCTCAAACTTTGCGTTAACTCTCTTGGCATTGGCAGCACGATCCTTCTCCAATAACTCCACTCGACGAGTGATAAGATCGAGTCTCCCCATTACCAACTTACTCAAGAATTCAACGACCCTCTTCTAGCGCGCCGGATCTTCCTCAAGGGTTTTCCTACCATGACCTTCCGGCACATCCATATCGACGTTCCTCCAAATTACATAGTTATAAGTTTGACGCTCTAAGCCTTTGACAATAAATGACATAGAAGAGGGTGGTGAGTCCTTAAATAGACCAGAGCCCTCTTACACTCCAATTTCAACTTCTTGTTCCATAATCTCATGAAGATCCTCGATTTGCAGTCCCATTAAAAAAGCATTATGTCTAAGGGATCTAGAAAACTAGTTTTGTAGCCAATTTGCAGAGTAACGAGACGATGTCCACTTGCTCACCATTAATTCACCGATGCAGTTTACAGCCCTTCGAATTCTCTGATATGAAAGATTTATTGCTACATCCATATATTGGATTTTCAATCTCCTTGTGCCATGCGATGAGGTAACCTAGGGATTCGAGAGGATGCCAGGCATTGAGCCTTTCCTGTCTTTTCCCCACCTGTCCTTCCTTCTGTAGGATCTTCCCTGTGTCATCCTTTTATCTTCAATAACCATGCTAATATTTAATGTTTCCCTGACCAAAATTCAATTAAGGAATGGGAAGTTGGCCTTCATCTCTCCCATCGATCTTGTAATTCCTTGCTCCTAAGGGCACTCCACGATTTTCCATTTCATCGACAACCTTGTTTAGATGATGCAAAACATGAAAAAAAATGTTTTCGAAATTTTGCCTACTGATCAATTATTATTTTAACTATGGAGGACATGTTGTCAATAGAATGTTTATTTGGTATTGAAAAAATTCTTATAGCCATCAAAGGATCCCAACAATTTGTATTCTCTTTATTCTGAAAGTGTCAGTAAGGTCAAATCCTTTCCACAAGGCAAATAGCTTGACCTTGTTATTGGTGGCCACTCCTATTCCCCATGCATATTTTGTCTCAACTTGTTCATCGGGGCTACAATACCATATATATCAATACTACAACCCCGAAAAACCATTACTCATTTCATATGACACTTGTTCATATGCCATTTTTTTTAATTAATGAATTTAATTAAAAAGGTAAAGAAGTCATAACTACTTTGGAAATAAATCTCAAGTTTTGATTTATATATACTCTTAAGACTATTCTTAAACATTTGATGGAGATTGAATCTCTACCTTCCACTTAAAAATTGATAATTAAATAAAAATCGTAAAATCCTAATTCCAAAATAAACATACTTATCCACATATTAACCTTATAATTAAACTTAAAAAATAAATAAATAAAATCTTGATTTAATTAAAAAAACATCATAAATTTGCTTCTCTACTTTGCTTTTTTTCCTAATTTTATTAAAGAAGGTTCATATTTCACAAGATATAAGGTCACTCGTCCATACTAAGAAGAGCATTGAATGGGAAGTGAAATCTCATCATTTATTGGTATGTCCATTTTGAATTGATTTTGTACATTGGGAAAACCTATCATAACTTAATTATCAAACCAGTAGTGGGGACAACTATCATTGGCTACTATTCGTGAATGTAGACCGACTCATCACTGTTATTCAAGGAAACCAACGCCACTTGAAATTACCAAAATATGGGCCATAAGGTGGTAAGCTTTCATTCCTGCTAGACGCCTCTAGGTCTTGGGTCGTAAACCTATTTCCTTAAGTCCAAGGAAGACAAGCTCTTCACCAAGAAAAAGTAGTTTGACTTTTTATCTCTATTTTAATTATCTCTTTTAGAAATTTTATATTTATTTTATTATTATTTTTAAATATTTATTTATTTTATTATTATTATTTTTAATTTTTAATTAATTAATTAATTTTTTAATTCTAAATTATTCATTCTTCATCTTTGTTAGTGTTATCCACACACACACATTTGAATTATGATGTTAATTTTCATGTTACTTCTTCTTCTTCTTCTTTTTTTTTTTTTTTTTAAATAACTTTTTTCTTTGGGTAAATATTGTATTGCCTTAAAAATTATATTATCATTTTTTATTGTTGCAGCCTAACCTAGCTTCTCCGCTGCCTCCGATTGCGCATCCTCTTGCACTACGGCCCCTGCCGCCATGGAAGTTGGTGGGGGTGCTGATCCCCTCCCCCCCCCCCCCCAGCCTGAAGTCATTGCCTTTTGAAAACTCGTTGCAGGAGGGAAAACGAGGCCTCCGACCGAATCGTAGTAGAAGTTTGTGAAAACGCTCGACTGCATCCCTTCAGTGGCACTACCTATCGAGGAAACCTGTAGATCTGCTCTTAATCTAGCTAATAGAGGGCTTATCGGTCAGTTTACCGGCCTCTGGCCCTCCCCTAAAGCCGTGGAGGACTGAGTTCAGAGGAACTGGTCTCCCCTTATCTTTGAAGGGATTAAAAGCCATCTTTTAGGGAAAGGATTCTTCGTATTTGTTTTTTAGAATGCAAAAGATAGAACTCTCATTTTCATAAATGGGCCATACTTCATGGGGCCTCAAGGGCTATACCTAAACAAATGGACTCCCGATTTCGACCCTGCACAAGACGTGCCCTCTGTTGTCCCAGTGTGGGTTTGTCTTCCCCGCCTTCCTTTGCACTGCTAGAACCAAAAATCTCTGCAAACCATTGGAAATTCGCTAGGAATGTACATAGATCAAGCAGTGAGAAA
This sequence comes from Pinus albicaulis, assembly GCA_034641835.2. NCBI lineage: Eukaryota > Viridiplantae > Streptophyta > Pinopsida > Pinales > Pinaceae > Pinus > Pinus albicaulis. The sequence goes on from CM076584.1 coordinate 604,701,652, forward strand.
AGACCAGTATTCCTGTGCTCGCATATGTGTTGAGGTGGATCTGGAAGCGGGCTGCTAGAAGCAATAAAACTAATAGTCACAGATTGGACTCACATTTAGGAACTAGACTATGAAAAACTACCATTCAAATTCCATCACTGCCATGGCTTTGGCCATTGTTCAAGGCATTGCAAAAAAAATATCGTCGAAGAAAGTGAAAATTCGAAAGTTGATAAATAGACCATAGTGCAAAAAACAGGGCCAACAAAACCTCGAGGAAAAGGGTCTGCAAAAGAGAACAAATCTCCGCCATTTGGGCAAGATCAAGGGGTTAGGAGCTCCATCCCCTCACTGATAGTAGGAACTTTAAATACAGAGACAAATAAAGGAACATAAATAAATAATGACAGCAACGATCAGTTGAAGATTTCCCCCATTGGAAAAGGCAGCGAGGAAGAAGGGAAACCAGCAGTAACCCCTGAAATCTCCCCTTCTCCCACATACACAGACATAGCCAGAAAGAAGATAGTAAAGTATCCTAGCTCCTCGAAGCGCGAGATCCTTGAAAGGCCTACAAAAAGAGCCGGCAGAAAGTCCCGCAAAGAAGCAAGGGAGGGAGAGGCAGAAAGACAAAAAACACAAGGAAGACAACCCATAATTGAGATGTCCACGGAAGGAGCACCAGAACAAGGCCTCCAAAGGGAGGAACTCCAACCACCCTCAATAGTAAGTTATGTGTATCATCTCTTGGAATTGCAGAGTGTTGAGATTGCAACAAGATGATGAGCTTAGTGGAAAGGAGTCGCCTTCACTAAGTGGGCCCGCAGGCTATTTTTGGCGCAAAGTCTATTTTTATACTATGTCTATTTTTAGACATATGGATCATGTTCTATGAGTTGCAGGATGCTATTTGTGGATGGTTGGTCAAGTCGGAAAAAATAGATGGACTTCTATTTTTAGACATATTGGGCGGAATCTATTTTTAGATTGCCGGTCTAAAAATAGATATGTCAAATATTATTAGCTCTTAATAATATTTAGACTCTAAACATTATCTTATTCTCTTGGAGCACTTCAGTTAAGTGCACAGATGTGGCACAGGAGCTGACAGAAGGAATTACGCTATTCCTGAGGGTTAAGTGGAGTTATTGCATGGATACTTCAGTTAGAACTCATGTGACAGAGTTTGGTGGAGTTGATTGAGGAAGTTAGTGGAGTTGTATTCAATTTAACTAATCTAAACATAGTTGAGCTATTTGTATTCATTTTAACTAATTGATACAATTAGTGAGAGTGGTGTGAATTAATTATTAATTAATTCACTAATTATAAACTCATTAATCAACTAAAGAATACATCAGTTAACTTCAGTGCATGGACAGTTTCAGTGGAGACCAGTGCAGGAATAGGTGAAAGAGCATGTTAACTATCAGTTGTGACTATACTGTTGCTATTTGCAACACACAGATAGGTGGAGTAGTCAATGAGGATTGTGCAGTTCAGGCTGGTGGTTTATCTATATAAAGAGGCCATCCCATAGCTTGAAAACGCAATAGAGGCTGGCTATCAAGTGGGTAAAGGTTGGAGCATGAGTTTTGCTAGATCTAGCTTGATAGTGTGTAGCAATTGAGGGTGTGCATGAGAGCTTGTGAGGAGATTTTGTACTATGATTGTTACATGATCTCCATGAAATATAATATACAGATAGTTGGGGTTTTCAGCTTTAAGCTTTCCCATTAAATACTGTGTTCATATGTGTGATTGTTCATGGTTTTAATGTGTGCATGCAATTGATTTTATTTCCGCAATTAATGATCAATGGTAGAAGAGATTCTGTATTATGCATGAAGCTAAAATAGTGTGTGATCAGGAGAATCTCGGTGAATAATATATCAGTTATTCAAATTTCTACATGGTATCAGAGCGATATTGATCATTGGAGTAATTGCAAAACATTGAAGCAGTTGAGTTTTGTGTTGGTGGAATTCGAATTTGCAGCAGTGTTTTCTTGGTGTCGAAGTTGAGATGTCTTTCAACGAATTGCGATTGGAGTATACCCTTGGTATTAGAATTATGTTATTGGAAGGACGGGGATGGAGGAGGCAATCTTGGATGACAATGGGTTGAAGGAGTTCATAGATCTTGGAAATTAAAACTACTTCGGTGATGCTGCGTACTTGGCCTTGCTAGCCGAAGGCGGTAAGTATTGACGATTCTATTGGAGGCGTCAGAAGGATCACATAGTATCGACCTTCATGGTAAGGCTTCTCCATTCTTGATGTGGAAAGCTTTAATGATTTATTCCAACAAGAGCGACGAGGAAGTTGGCTCGAGGACAAACTGGGAACATAAAGATGGAGAAGAGAGAAGGCGACGATTATGCCCAGTACCTCAAATTCGTTCATGCGGGGATGAAATTTGGGAAGTGTGGGGGTGACTGTTGATGATGAGGACTTGGTGAGCTTGGCTCTCCTTGGGCTTCCGAAGAGTTGGCATTCCTATCAAGACTCTGTCAATGGTTGGGATAAATTGCCAGGATGGGAGCGACTTTGGTCGGATCTTGTGCAAGAGGAGATAAGGTGAAGTACCAGGGATGGATCTTCATCAAAGAACTCTGATGAAGAGAATTGTGCTTTGGCTACCAAATCAAAGAAGGGGAAAAGCAAGAAAGCTTCTCAATCCGGTGCGAAAGGCAAGAAGCAGGACATGTCCAAGGTGAAGTGTTTTCACTGTCACTAACACAGACATTACGCCACTAATTGTCCACAGAAGAAGAAAAATAAGCAGGCTGCTGGGATTGCAGTTGGAGAGGCCTTAGCCTCGCAGTTTGAACTGGATTTTTTGCTGATCGCATGCTTGGTCTCAAGTATGACGGGATCAGTGTGGTTTCTTGACAGTGATGCGTCTTTTCACATGACAGGAGATCGAGATTTGTTTACTGATCTGGATGAGAAATATCTTGGAGTGCACATCCAGATGGGTGATGATGGTAGATACAGTGCGAGCGGTATCGATACCATTTCCTTTGAGAGGGAGTCTGGTAAACCCTTCGTATTGAAGGAAGTTATGCATGTTCCAGGATTGAAGAAGAATCTTATCTCTGTGGCAATGTTAGAAGACAAGGGATATGATGTTGTCTTTAGCGAGGGAAAGGATTTCTTGCGCGGTAAGGAAAACCAGGTGAGACTTTGGAGGAATGGGGTTCGAGTTAAGAACCTTTATCAATTGCGAGTAAGATGAGTTTGTGCGAAATGGAAGGCAAGAGAGAAAAAGGAGTGGTGGCGGATGATGGTGAGTTCACAGGAGATGGAGCCACCTTCACCATGGAGCTTTGAAGATGCACGGCGATTTCTCGTTTGGGCTTCCTAAAGGCACTCTTGCGCAGTCAGATCAGTGCAAGGGGTGTACCTTAGGAAAATTTGTGAAAGCCACCTTTCACGAGAAGGATAGTCATGCCACGACGATCCTTGAGAGAATTCACACGGACGTGTGTGGACCTTTCTCAGTAGCTTCGACAGCAAAGCACAGGTATTATGTGATATTTGTTGATGATTTTTCTCGTAAGTGCTGGATCTTCTTCATGCAGAAGAAGAGCGAGACATACTCAAAGTTATGTGAGTTCAAGGCACTGGTTGAGAAAGAATCGGGGAAGCAGGTGAAGGCTCTTAGGAGCGACAATGGTGGTGAATTCATCTCTGGCGAATTCAAGGACTTTTGCAGCGCAGAAGGAATTCGAAGAGAGCTCATAACACCTCATAACCCACAGCAGAACGGGGTTGCTAAGCGGAAGAACAGAACGATCGTGGGTGTTGCACGGGCGATGTTGCATGATCAGGGCCTACCCATTCACTTGTGGGCGGAGGCATGCAATACTGCAGTATATGTGCAGAACCGTTGTCCTCACGGGATACTTGGCATGAGTACACCCGAGGAGGCGTTTTCTGGTAAGAAGCCTAATATTTCCCATTTGAGGATTTTTGGTTCACCTGTTTACATTCATGTGACGAAGGATGCCAGGAAGAAGCTGGAGCCGACTGCGGAGGTTGGGATATTTTTGGGGTACACTGATACACCCCACAACTATCGTGTGTATTTTCCAGACAGTCGCAAGACTGTTGTGCGACGGGATATCAAATTTCATGAGGAGAAAGCCATGAAGTGTTCGCTTGAGAGGGAGCCACACTTGCATGCGGATGAGGAGCTATTAGTTCCTAAGGATGAGTCTCAGGATGTGGATCAGCCACAAGATGAGGTTCATGGAGTGGAAGAGACCACTCAGGCAGCGTCAACCATCAGAGGGCGGAAGCGCACTACAGAAGCTGAGCGACTGGCTCAAGATGAAGAGAAGGTTGTAGGAGCACCTACATCACAGCGCAGACAGAGACAGTCACCTGACTGGTATACTGGATACATGGCTCTTATGAGCAAGTGTATCATGACAGAGCCATCCTCTTTCGAGGAAGCTGTGGAGGACCCCGCATGGGTAGATGCCATGGTGGAAGAATATGATTCGATTGTCAGAAACAGTGCATGGGAGATTGTCCCGAGACCGGAGGGGAAATCAGTGGTGGGTTCGAGATGGATCTACAAAGTGAAGCAGGCAGCTGACGGGAGTGTGGAGAAGTACAAGGCAAGATTTGTTGCCCGAAGCTTTTCACAGATTGAGGGGATCGATTATGAGGAGACCTTTGCACCTGTCGCAAGGTATTCTTCCATACGGACGATTCTTGCTCTCTCAGCGCAGATGGGGTGGCACATTCATCAGATGGATGTGAAGACTGCGTTCCTCAACGGAGTCATTGAGGAGGAGGTGTACATAGAGCATCCCGAAGGTTTCGAGATCTTCAGCAGCGAGTCGCATGTGTGCAGGCTCAAGAGAGCGTTGTATGGGTTGAAACAAGCACCTCGTGCTTGGTACACACGGATAGACAGTTATTTCACCGGACTTGTATTCTCCAAGAGCGAGGCGGATCCTAGCCTATACCAGATTGTGGTGGAGGGTAAGTTGCTGATCATTGTAATTTATGTAGATGATTTGATTTTGACAAGTGATGAACTGTTGATACACTCATGCAAGGCTGATCTTGCAAAGGAGTTTGAGATGAAGGACTTGGGCCTCCTTCATTATTTCCTGGGATTGGAAATTTGGCAGCGCAGTGATGGACTATTTGTTTCTTAGGGTAAGTATGCCCGGGAGATACTGGAGAAGTTCAACATGCATGGCTGCAAGCCTGTTGATACTCCTCTTCCTGGTGGATGGAGGAAGGAGGATGCTACTTCGGCGGAGGTAGTGGATGCCACTGTTTATCAATAGTTGGTGGGGTCGCTTATGTATCTGGTCAATACACGACCTGACATATGCTATGCTGTGAACCAACTTTCACAAGCTATGGTTAAGCCAACCAAGCTCTTCTGGAAGGCAGGCAAGCATGTATTGAGATATCTCAGAGGCACATCGGGATATGGATTATGGTACAGGCAGTCGGATGAGGTGAAGCTGTGTGGCTTCACGGATGCAGATTGGGCAGGGAGCCCAACGGATAGAAAGAGCACATCTCGAGGGATTTTCAGTATCGGGTCGACAACAGTTTCTTGGTACAGCAGGAAGCAGAGATCTATGGCACTCAGTTCAGCAGAGGCCGAGTATATGGCAGCGAGTTTGGCTGCATGCCAAGCTATATGGATGAGTAAGATCCTGTTCGGGTTGTTCGGTTCACACATTGACATCCGGTATCATCATATTAGAGATTGTGTGCAGCGGAAGGTCATGTTACTTTCATACATTTCCACGTAGGATCAGGATGCTGATATCTTGACGAAGGTGCTCACCAGGAGCAAATTCGAATACCATAGGCGTAGGATAGGGGTTGCAGATAATCCTTATCTTGTTGAGAGGGAGTGTTGAGACTGCAACAAGATGATGAGCTTAGTGGAAAGGAGTCGCCCTCACTAAGTGGGCCCGCAGGCTATTTTTGGCGCAAAGTCTATTTTTAGACATATGGATCATGTTCTATGAGTTGCAGGATGCTATTTGTGGATGGTTGGTCAAGTCGGGAAAAATTGATGGAATTCTATTTTTAGACATATTGGGCGGACTCTATTTTTAGATTGTCAGTCTAAAAATAGATATGACGAATATTATTAGCTCTTAATAATATTTGGACTATAAACATTATCTTATTCTCTTGGAGCACTTTAGTTAAGTGCACAGATGTGGCACAGGAGCTGACAGAAGGAATTACGCTATTCCTGAGGGTTAAATGGAGCTATTGCATGGATACTTCAGTTAGAACTCATGTGACAGAGTTTGGTGGAGTTGATTGAGGAAGTTAGTGGAGTTGTATTCAGTTTAACTAATCTAAACATAATTGAGCTATTTGTATTCAATTTAACTAATTGATACAATTAGTGAGAGTGGTGTGAATTAATTATTAATTAATTCACTAATTATAAACTCATTAATCAACTAAAGAATGCATTAGTTAACTTCAGTGCATGGACAGTTTCAGTAGAGACCAGTGCAGAAATAGGTGAAAGAGCATGTTAACTATCAGTTGTGACTATACTGTTGCTATTTGCAACACACAGATAGGTGGAGAAGCCCATGAGGATTGCGTAGTACAAGCCAGGTGGTTTATGTTATTTAATGAGCCATCCCATAGCATTGAATATGCAATAGAGGCTAGCTATCAAGTGGAAAAAGATTGGAGCATGTGTTTTGCTAGATCTAGCTTGATAGTGTGTAGGAATTGAGGGTGTGCATGAGAGCTTGTGAGGAGATTTGTACTATGATTGTTACATGATCTCCATGACATATAATATACAGATATTTGGGGTTTTCAGCTTTAAGCTTTCCCATTAAATACTGTGTTCATATGTGTGATTGTTCGTGGTTTTAATGTGTGCATGCAATTGATTTTATTTCCACATGTAATGATCAATGGTAGAATAGATTCTGTATTATGCATGAAGCTAAAATAGTGTGTGATCAGGAGAATCTCGGTGAAGAATATATTAGTTATTCAAATTTCTACATAGAGGCTTGGGGAATCCGTCAAAAGCCGAAGCTATCAAGAACCTCATGAAAAAAAAACCAACAGATATCCTCTTGCTCCCAGAGACAAAAATTGAAGGGGAAACTCTTCTAGAGATCAGTAAAAATAAATGGCAGAATAATGAAGGAAAAGAAGTAAGTTTAAGGGGCTCCTCAAGAGGAATTTCCACCTTGTGGAAGGAGGACCAATTTACGCTTGTCAACTCTTCCAAGACTCAGCATTGGATTTTCACTAAGCTGAGGCATATATCAAGTAAGTTAACCTTTGCGCTTTTCAATTTATATGTTTCAGTAATGTATGGAAAGAAGAAAGAATGCTAGCAATCTTTAAATGCATTTCTAGAACTCCACTCTCCAAATAACATCATCATTGATGGAGATCTTAACATAGTAATGAATTTAAAAGAAAAAAAGAGGAGGCAATAATAGCAGGGATCAAATGATTAATGTGGTCGAATACATAGTCCTCCAATGGGATCTAATGGAATTCAAGCCAAAGAAAGGATTATACACTTGGACCAATAACATGACAGGGGAAGATCACATCTCGGCCAGATTGGACAGATTTCTTATCCAAAGCACAACACTGATGGAAAGGAGGCTCATCTCCTAAAAAATTCTTCCTAAGCTCACTTCGGATCATAAACCCATTCTTCTTTCGCTGGAAGAGGAAGAAAATCTGGGCCCAATTCCGTTCATATTTAGTCCACTTTGGAGTGGTAAAGAAGGATATCTTGATACAGTCCAAATGGCTTGGTCCACCACTGTCATAAGCTCTCCCAGCTATGTGTGCGAACAGAGGTTAAAGGCCACAAAGAAAGCTCTCAAGGAATGGAGCAAAAGCCCACAAACACAACTAACGGTCAAAGAAAGGAAGCAGTGCAGCAGTTGGAAGATCTTCAGATGGAAATGGACATCAAAGACATTACAACAGCTGAATTGGCCAAAGAAAAGACTTCCCAATGCATCTCCTATGGTTCCTTTCGTAATGAAGAGGACTACTGGAGAATAAAGTCTCGCAGTCTTTGGTTGAAATCCGAAGATAGGAACACCTCTTATTTCCACCGAAAATTCAGAGCCCATATCTCCCACAACCATATCTCGGAAATCACTGCCTTTGAAGGGGTGATCTGCAAAGGCATAGACCAAATTAAAGATGTTTCTGCCACTCATTTCCAAAATCTATACAACAAAGGAAACAATGGCAGTGATGAGGACATCACAGAATTTCTCAACAACATTCCTTCATTAGTAACCAAAGATGACAATACAACACTCAATAAGAAAATCACCAAGGAAGATATCAATAATTTCATATGGTCCATGGAACCTTATAAAGCCCCCGGACTTGATGGGTTTTCAACCCATTTCTACAGGATTTGCTAGGACATAATCAAATTCGACTTGGTTAGAATGATTAAAGGATTCCTGCAAAAAGTAAAGATGGGGGGCATCACCAATTCAACCTTCCTTGCATTAATCCCAGAAGAATCAAACCCTGGCACCTTTGAAAGGTTCAAGCTCATCTCTCTTTGCAACACCTCGTACAAGATCTTTACAAAACTCCTTTCCAATAGGATTAAGCCACTCCTTGGAAGCCTCATCTCCATTTCGCAAGGAGGGTTTGTCAAAGGAAGACATATACTGGATAATGTCATTCAAGTCTAGGAAACCATGCACTCTAGCAATCTAAGCAAGGAGAAAGGTATGCTGGTCAAGCTGGATATGGCCAATGCCTTTGACAGGGTAAACTTGTTCTTTCCCTACAGAGTCCTCCTCTCCTTTGGATTTTCACAAGAATTTGTTAATTTGATTAAAGCCTGCACCAGCAAGCCTTGTATAGCTCCACTTGTAAATGGGAGGCCAACCAACTATTTCCAAGCTATGAGGGGATTGAGGCAAGGATGTCCTCTCTCCCCTTTCATGTACATCCTCTTGGTGAACACACTCAGTAGAAAGTTGGAGATGGACAAGGCTGCAGGGTCTGCTCCTGGTCATCGAATTATGAATGGGCTAGAGCCAATCAATCAAGCCCTCTTTACAGATGATTCCCTGATGTTGGGAGGTGTCTCCTGCAAAATTTCCCCTGCGTTCAAAGCCATCCTCCAAGGTTACTGCTGCGTATCCAGAGCTTTGATAAATTATAGGAAAAGTGTTGTCTACAGCTGGAATGTTGATGAGAACGAAATCCAGAGAATAGCATGAATATTGGGGTTCACTGGTTATGTTAGATGAGATAAAATAAACTATCTTGGACTTCCATTAATGTTGGGCATCAATGGGAGTTCATTATGGGAAGGTGTGATAAACAAAATCAAATCCAAAATCGATTCCTAGGGAGGACAGTGGCTCACGCATGGAGGCAAACTTACTTTGATTAAATCAGTGCTCTCTACCCTCCCGATTTATCAAGCATCGTTTCTAATGGCACCCAAATCAATTACTCGGCAGATCACCAAGATGATACGCGATTTTCTTTGGCATGGAGGTAAAGGGAACCAACGCAAGTTCCACTTGATCAAATGGGAGACTGTAAAACGCCCTCTATGTGATGGCGACCTCTAGATATGGGATCCGGATCAAGCCAACATATCCCTAGGTTGTAAGATACTCCGGAAACTTCACGTTGACTCCAATCATCCAGCAAGCCACGTTCTTAGAAAAAAAAAACATTCAAGGGTCAGCGTTAAGGCAACTACAGGAGGTAAGAAATAAAAAAAAAGCATGCAGCTTTGGAACTTATGTAGAAAAGGCACAAATTTTTTTTATTTGTATCTGTATCGAATCCCTGGCAACGAGAAAAAAGTGAAGCTATGGACAGATATAATTATGGGCCATGCGCCTCTTGCAAAATCTGCAGGTCTTGCCGAGATCCGAGATTGGTTGAATGAGAGAGGAATTAAAATATTCCACGACATCTCAGAATGGGACGAGTCTGGCAGATGGATATCCTGGAGCTTTACCAATATCCCGAAGAATTTGTTACAACAGTTGGAAACTCTTAAAACAGAGCTCAAAGATGCTGCCCCAGTGCACAAGCTTGCAGAATATTCTTGGGGTTGGGGACCCTCTGGCTCTTACTCTGTTGTCAAGGGTTATACACTTCTGCAGCCCCAATGCGAAAGGTCTCTTACTGTCGGTTTCTGGTTACAAGTATGGGATCCAATGGGCCTTCCCAAAATAAACTTTTTCTTCTAGACACGAACGCACAAAAAAATTTTAACAGGTGAAAATCTCTTGAAAAGAAGTATTGCTAGTCTGCACAGATGTGCCCTTTGTAGACAAGCACTTGAAACCTCTTACCATCTCTTCGTTGATTTCCCTTTCTCCATTGAAGTATGGAACCTCACCCTTCACGGCCTCAACATTGTTGCCCCCTCCAAAATCTCAGTAGTGGACCTCTTCTCCTCATGGAAGGAGCGATACCCTCTGGCCATCTCCAACAAGATCCTTTGGGCTCGGGTTTGGATCACCATCCTTAAGTTTGTATGTTGGAAAATATGGCTCGCCAGGAATGAACAGATCTTCAATAACACTTCTTGGTCCCCCTCCACTGTAGCTGCTAAAGCCAAAGCTCCCCTTTTTGAAGCACTGAGAAATCAACCCCTCAAATCTGAAAACACTTTACTCCTTGAAGAAATGAAATGGTTTGGGACCTTTTTCTTCTGGCACAAGATACAAAGCGCTGTCAAATCCCCTCTCAATCCTGAGTGGAGGTTAAGGGACACGGACGAAAATTTTCAAAGCTGGTGGAGGAAGCAGGGTACAACGACAGTTTTCTTCGATGGTGCCTCCAAAGGAAACCCCGTGACAATGGGTGCTAGACGCCTCATTTTTTCACCGGATGGCACTATAAGAGAAACCTTCAGCTGGGGTTTAGGACAGCGAACAAACAACCAAGCAGAAATCCCGAGCTTGTTAAAATCTTGCCAAATTGTTAGAGAAAGAGGATTCAGAGAGCTGCAAGAATTTAGAGACTCTGAAATTTTGATAAAAAAGATACATTTGAAAGATTAGTTTAATGATGTTGTCCTAAATAAGAGCTTACATAGGCTGAGATACATTCTTCTTGATTTCACTTCTTTTAATGCTTTCACATTCTTAGAGATTCAAACAAAGAAGCTGACATCTACGCCAACAAAGGCTGCCTTCTCCCACATGGAGACCTTAGTATAAACGACAAAAATCCTTCACAAATTTGCATTCCGTGAATGGTAGTTCAGCTTGTAACAATGTTTGTAGTCTTGTACTGATGATTTTTCTAGTCTCGACCCAACCTAATTTCTCTATTAAATAAAAATCCTTATCTGTTTTAGTTATATATATATATATATTGTATTGCCTTAAAACTCTGATGTTCTCGTCGTGACCTTGATCTCCAGCCTCCAAACATGATCATGTCAGAAGGAATCTCATTGGGACCAGGAGACAACCCAATGTATACAACATACAATGCTCATTTTCGAGGATGGGGGGAAAGACAAAATTAATACAATCTAGTTCGAAATTTGTGAATTGTGAAGAGATTTGAAAATGCTCCTATAGTGGAGCTTCCTTCCAAAAAAATTGAGCTAGAAATCTCACTCTTACTAAAACTGGCACGATAGGTCAGTTCACAGGTATCTGGCCATCTCCAGAAAATGTTGAAGACTGGATTGAAAATTCTTGGGCTAGGCTTGTCTCTGGTCCCATTTTTTTTACAATGGCAGAGGGTATTTCATCTTTCTATTCAGTTACAAGGTAGATAAAGACATGGTATTAAAAAATGGACCACATTTTATGGGCTCGAGAGGCTTCTATTTAGATAAATGGACACTTTACTTTGACCCAAAGGCATATATCCCATTAGTTGTTCCTATTTGGGATCGCCTACCCCACCTTCCTCATCCTAGTTCGGAGGTTAATAGTCTCATTTCTATAGTAAACTCCCTTGAAAAATTTCTAGATAGCTCCAAACCTAAGGGTAATCAAATTGTGTGTGCTCGAATATGTGTGGAGGTTGATTTAGAAAAAGGACTTCTAGAGAAAGTAACCCTAAAAAATGGAGATTGGATTCATGAACATATTATGTTCTATGAAAAAATCCCTTATAAGTGTAAACTTTGCCATGAATATGGCCATTTCGCTAAGGATTTCAAGATTAAACCCTCTCCTTTGGGAGATATTAATCCATAAAGTGAATGGAAATCACCAAAGAAATGTGTTGTAAGGATTTTTAAAGTTGGTTCATCATCCAAAAAATTTATTGTGGTTGATCCTTCAATCAATCCATTCAAATATTTATCTTCCATTCGTGATTCAGGTATCCCTTCAACTGATTTAGTATGTCCTGAACCTGAAGACCCTTTAGCTGATTTAGTATCCTCTCATCCCTCTCCTGCCATTCCTTCCTCTCCTCTAAAAAAAGAGAAAACCTCAAGTGGTTAATGAATTCTTTCCTCTTCGTGATCCTATTAGCTCCATTGACATTTAATGTGACTCTTCTGTACTTACCCATGTCGCCATCCCCCTACCCTCTCAATGTCTACTCAAAGACTCCGAGGAGACCTTTTCTAAGCCTCTCCTTATTAAAGGATATCCCACTCTTCATCCTAACAGGTATGACAATCTTTCCAGCAAGAAGAAAAAATCAACTTCCTAGAGATATGGAGATGATTTGGAGCAGACTAAAAAAACCACAGAAAAAGTTGGAAGAAAACCCCATAAGTAGAACTAAGATGAAGCTACAACCATGGAGAAAAGATTAAGCAAATAGAAAACAATATAACAACAATACAAGAATAAATAAAATGCAAGGAAAGAATCAAAGACATGTAAATACAACGAGGGGGAGGAGGCATGCTTACACAATGAAAATAATTTCTTGGAACATAAGAGGTTTAGGGAACCCCAGCAAAACCCTAACAATTAATGAGATAATTAGGAGTGAGAAAGTAGACATATTATTCCTATAGGAAACAAAAATGGATGCAACTAATTCTGAAAAATTCAAATATCAATTTTAGGCATACAAAAAAAGTGTTATAATATGTACGAGAGGGGCCTCGAGAGGGCTTGCCACCCTATAAAACTAAAATAAATATCAAGAACTAATCAGTTTTGGATACAAACTAATTTAAAATATCTATCCTCTAGTAAGGTCTATGCAATCTACAATGTGTACTCTCCAACCTTTTATGTAGAGAAGGCATATTTTTGGAATATATTAGACAACCAGAGAGGTTCAAACACTTATCAAGAAGCCATAATAGGAGGAGATTTTAATACTACAATCTTCACCAAGGAGAAAAAATAGAGGCAACCTAAGCAAGGGCCCTTATAGGGAGAATATGGATGATCTAATGAATGAGTGGGACTTGATGGATATAATGCCAAAGAAATGTTTATTCACTGGGTCCAACAAAAGGACATGGAAACAAAAAATAACAGCTAGACTTTAAAAATTTCTTCTATTAGGAAACTTATTATTAGAAGACGTAGACATAAGCTTTGAGATAATGTAAAATAGGAGTTTAGATCACAAACCCATCTTTTTATATTTCACAGAGAAAGAGCATATTGATCTAATCCTCCTTAGATTTAATCCATTATGGTTGGAATATGAAAGAGCATTATAAATAATCCAAATGCAATAAGGCACTTATGTTTAATATTCACCATCTTTTGTGACAAAAAAAAAATGTGGTGAAAAAAGCTTTTAAAGAGTGGGAAAAAGAACAATATGTTGCACCAAACCATGAAAAATCAGATCTAAAATCTCAGTTAGAGGTGCTCTATCAGCAAATGGAAAGCTACTTGGTTGAAGAACAACATATAGCTCTTGAAAAAGAGCTTACAATGAACATCCATAACATCAATAGGAGGGAAGAAGAAAAATGGAGGTTAAAATCAATAAGTCTCTGGTTAAATCGAGAGATAGTAACACAAATATTTCCATAAGCAAGCCAAAAGAAGAGCAATAAAAAAATGAGATAAAGGAAATTCAAGATTCTGAAAGGAAAACAATCAAGGGATACAAGATAATAAAGTATTCATCTCATCAATACTTCAAAAATCAGTATCGGAAGGATCAATGGGACATCAATCAAAGTGTAGACATTATGCTCAAGCAAATTCCAGCCATCATAACTAAAGAAGACAATGAAGTATTGTGCAAACCCATAGAGGAAAACAAGGTAATGTGAGAAATATGGAGCCTAGGAACATACAAGGCACCTGGGCAAAATGGTTTCATTATTCATTTCTTCAAATACTTTGGCTTTTAATAAAAGATGACATGTAAAACACTGAAATGAACAAGAAAGAATAGAATTTTGGGGGAGGAACCAATTGTACATTTTTGGCCTTGACCCCTAAAGATGTCAATCCAATCTCCTTTTCCAAGTTTAGACCAATAAGTTTATGCAATGCCTCCTATAAAATTATCTCTAAAGTTATAGCCACTAGATAGGAAAAAGTCATAAATAAACTAATATCAGAGAATCACAGTGGTTTTCTAACCAAAAGAAAAATTATAGACAATATAATAGTTTAAGAAACAATCCATACCAGAAAGAATTATAATATCAAAGGTATGGAAATAAAGCTTGATATGTCTTCAACTTTCAACATAGTTAATCATGATTTCCTTCGTAGAGTCTTGGAAAATTTTGGTTTTAACTCTCTATTTGTTGAATGTATAAAGTCACGCACAAGCTCACCATGGATAACTCCTCTGGTTAATGGAAGACCCACACAATTCTTGCAAGCCTCAAGGGGATTAAGAGGAGATTTCCTTGTGTCTCATGTTCTCTACATCATAATGGTAAATTCACTAAGTAGAAGATTGGAAACCAATCATCTTAATGGATATTTGATAAGACTCCAATTGTTAGAGCAGTAAAAAATTTGAATCCCTCACAATTTGTAGATGATAAAATTCTACCTGGTGGAGCATCTTCAATCATGGATATGAGATTCAAACAAAATTTACAAGACTTCACTCTAGATTTCAGAGAACAAATCAATACAAAAAAAAAATCTATGGGTGGAACATTTCAGACAATAAAATGTAGGAAATTACAGGCATTATTGGTTTCAAATGGGAGAAAAAATAGTATGCTTTCAACTACTTTGGACTACCCATCCCCTTTAAAGAGAAAAAACCTAAAGTCTAAGTAAGTATCATCTCCAAAATCAAGAATAAAATCAATTATTGGGGCGCAAATTGGCTAAACATTGTAGGAAGATTTACCCTGGTAAAATCCACCTTATCCACCCTTGAAATTTTCAAAGCTTCAAATTTGTTGGCACCTAAAAGTATTTTTGACAACATGCATCAGAAAATTCATATGTCGAGGAGGAAAAACTGTAGAAAAAAATATCATTTGGTGAACTAGGAAACAATCAAGTTGGACATAGATGGAGGTATCAATATTAAGGATTCTATACTTTTGAATCATACATTAGGAGTAAAAATAGTGTGGAGACTACTAAAAGAGGACAACTCCTAGTGGGCTCAATCTCTGAAAAGGAAATACTTCCAAAATAAAAATGTGGAAAGGCTAGAGCTTCTAAACTAGAAGGAGTCTGGAACTCACATTTGGAGGCTATGTCAAAAAGGTAGAATCTTAATAATGAACCATTTAAGCTATACACTAGGAAATGGAAAGAAAATAAATATATGGGAGGACATTAAAAGTGTCAAAATACTCTCAGAAACAATATAGGATTCCAAATATTTAAATATGTGGATGAAAGGTTGCAACCTTACACATATTTGGGATATATCTGAGTGGGATGAAAGAAATGGTCTATGGAAAAACTGGACTAATCTCGCAGTTCCAAAGGAGCTAAATTTTGCTTACCTTTCTCTTCTGGGTGCACTAAAAGGCCATGCCCCTGTAGGCAATCACTTTGAAGATAAAAAAGGATGGAATGAAGAGAAAAGAGCTTTCTCATTAAAAAATTATTATGATCTAGCAAAGAAAAAAATCTGGAAATACTCATATAGAGACAATTTGGAAAACAATATGGCACATAAATGCAATCCCCAAGGTAAACATCTTTCGCTAGTTATTAGTGCAAGGGAAAATCCTTACCTATGAAAATATAAGAAAGAGAAATATAAAGGGCCTCTCAATATGTGCATTATGCCAGAACTCATAAGAGAACGTTTCTCATTTATTTATTGAATGCAATTACACAAAAAAACTTGGGAGTCAACTCGGGAAGAGCTACAAATCTTCATTGGCATTCCCAGAGACTTGATCTCCATGTTCTAGATATGTTATCTAGATTATAATTTAAATATAATAGGGAAAAATACTCTTAAAAGAGTAGTCAACGACCTTCCAAAATACATTTGCTAAAGAATCTAGTTGGTAAGAAATAAAGCCATTTTCAACAACGATTTGCTTATAGCTCCTCTCACTACAGAAAAATCAAAATCTCTCTTGTTTGATGCCTTGTCTTCAGTCGGAATACCACGTAATTGGGAGGATAACCTCAATAGATTGGATCTCTAATGGCTTCAAGGGCTCAAACCTAGGAGCAATGTTAGCACAGGAAGATATTGATAAAAAAGTTCTCTGTTCGGTCCTTATAATACTAGAGTAGCCCCCACATTGTTATTGTTGTGTCCCATGTAGCCCCCATATTATTATTGTTGTGCCCCATAGAATCCTACTATTGTTATTATTGTGCCCTTACCTTATTATTGTTATGTAGGCCCTAATTATATTGTGACCATTTAGTCTTCTATATATATAAAGGAGGTATTTCCATTTGTATCATCTAAGAATTGTTCATTTTTTTGATGTAAAGGAGGTTTACCCCTCGAAGAGGCTTATTTTCAAGTCATTGATATATATTTTCTTCTATTTTTTGAATTGGTTGCATAACATTTGAAATCAGAGCTTTGGAACATAGGGTTTTGCCGCTTAGGTCATCTTGGGATTTTCGCTATAAATTTTTTTTCCTGCGACACATCAGAAGATGAAATTTTGACCATGTGGAGCCAAATTATTGGTGAACATATTTTAAAAATTTCAGAACTTGGTTCGCTATATTCTCAAAGATATTATTCAAGGAAGTTGTAGGTTTTAACCCTGAACAGAAATTATCTACACACGAATCTTATAACAGAAAATAAACAATATCAAGAGCATAAAACATAAAACAGATAAACACAGAGATTTTCCCTTGGATCCCAAATCGGGACGACCAACTTGATTTTTCATTATATTCCTTTTAGTGTTACAACACATATATATATACATGCCAAATCATACATAAACGCCAATCCATTAACCCTGGATTAGAACATAACCGTAGTTCCCTTGACCAGATCTACAAAATACTAGGGGTCGAAAACCATCGTACCCAAAAACCATGTGCAAACTCATGCACAAAACATAGGTGGGTCTGCATATGAGTGGGACTGCATACCAAAAAAAATTTCGCCAGGGCGCTGCCCCAGACCCCGACAGGGGGGGCTGCCGCCACCCCTATGACCCTCCTGCTGCGCCCGGCGCAACGTACAATGCGTGGGACTAGTCGTGGAAAGAATATAACACATACCCAACATTCTCCCACTTGTTGTTTTCTTTCCACAGGGGGCCACATGAGAGCTTAGTCATTGGGCCAATTCTTCAACACCCATTGTTTCTCTACACCAAGAGAACTTCTGAGTGCTCACAGACTTCGTCAATGCATCTGCAACATTCTTCAAAGTGTCCACCTTTACAAGCAACACCCTTTTAGCCTCAACCATA
The DNA here is from genome assembly GCA_034641835.2 of Pinus albicaulis. Classification (NCBI taxonomy): domain Eukaryota; kingdom Viridiplantae; phylum Streptophyta; class Pinopsida; order Pinales; family Pinaceae; genus Pinus; species Pinus albicaulis. The sequence continues at coordinate 604,719,439 of CM076584.1, forward strand.
TCTCTAACAAAGTGATATTGAACATCAATGTGCTTTGTCTTTGAATGATAAGCAGGGTTCTTAGCCAAGAAAATTGCACTTTGGCTATCACAGTCTATCCTTGTAGCTTGCTATACCAACCCCATACTTGAACACAATCTCTGCAACCAAACTGCTTCCTTGCTTGCATGAGTGGCTGCTATGTATTCTGCCTCTGTAGTTGAAAGCGCCGCTACAGACTGTCTTTTACTCATCCAACTGATTTCACCTCCAAATATGATAAACACATACCCACTTGTAGATCTTCTTTGGTCCAGATCTCCAGCCTAGTCTGCATCAACAAAACCACGAATGTCCAACATTCTTTCCAATCCTGGTCTTCCCTGGTAGCACAAGCCATAATCACTAGTGCCACGTAAATATCTGAAAACCCGCTTCACTGCTGTCCAATGCTCCTTCCCTGGGTTTGACATAAACCTGCTCAATACTTCCACTGCATGTGCAATGTATGGTATAGTACAAACCATTGCATACATCAGGCTACCCACTGCACTTGCATATGGAACACGGGACATATCCTCCTCTTCTTCTTCTGTCTTGGGACACTGTTCAGCAGACAGATTTGCACCTACAGGAATAGGAACACTCACCGGTTTACTATCTTGCATATTGAACCTCTGCAATATAGACTCAACATACTTCCTCTAGTTTAACTAGAGCTTCCTCTTTGCCTGATCTCTCTTAATTTCCATGCCTAGAATATAGTTTGCAGCACCAAGATCCTTCATGTCGAATTTGGAGAACAGTTGGGTCTTCAAATCTTGGATAATTTCTTTGTCATTTCCAATCAACAACATATCATCCACATACAAGACCAAATAAATAACACGATCACCAATTAATTTATAATAAACACAGTGATCCTCCTTGCTTCTGGTGAAGCCAAGTCCCCGTATATAGGTATCAAATTTCTGATACCACATCCTTGGTGACTGTTTTAACCCATACAGAGACTTCTTCAGCCTGCGTACCAGTTCTTTCTTACCCTTCACCATAAAGCCTTCAGGTTGCTTCATGTAGATCTCCTCTTCTAGATCTCCGTGAAGAAATTTTGTCTTCACATCCATCTGTTCTATCTCAAAATCAAATGCAGCAGCAATAGATAAAAGTAATCTAATAGAAGTAACCTTGGCAACAGGAGAAAAAATGTCACCAAAATCAATTCCTGGCACTTGGGAATAACCTTTTGCTACCAACCGAGCTTTGTATTTCTCCACCTTGCTTTCTACATTCTTCTTCTTCTTAAACACCCATTTTCTCCCGATGGGCTTCCTTCCAGCCAGCAACTCCACCAAATCCCATTCCTCATTTTTGTGCAAGGATGCCAATTCATCAACCATGGCCTCCTTCCAGAGTTTTCCATCCTCTGAATCTACTGCCTCCCTGACAGTTTTGGGATCATCATTAGTTATAGTTAAGGCAAAACCTGAACATAAAGCAAATGGACTATACCTTTCTGGTTGCCTTCTTTCCCGAACTGATCTTCTCAAAGCTGGGGTTTGTGGCTCTTCCTCTTCTGAATCTTCTTCTATTGTAGAGTCTGATTCATCCTCCTTTAGCTCAAACTCTATTTTCTCAGGTTCCTTTGGTAGGAATTCATGTGTAACAACATATTTCACCTCTATAAACACCACATCTCGGCTGTACACAACCTTCCTTGTTTATGGTTCCAAAGCTTGTAACCCTTTAAACCATCCTTATACCCAATAAAGATGCACCTTTCAGATTTATTATCCAACTTGGTCCTTTTCTCCTTTGGAACATGTACATATGCATCACATCCAAATACCCTTAGATGTGAAAGAGAGGGTTTCTTACCAGTCCATACCTCATGTGGAGTCTTATCCTCCAACGCTGATGAAGGTGATTTTTTAACTAAGTAACATGCAGTCTCCACTGCCTCTGCCCAGAGTTCTTGTCATAACCCGGTACCACTGAGCATGCTTCTTGCATTTTCCATCAGTGTTCTGTTCATTCTTTCTGCAACTCCATTTTGCTGAGGTGTGTATGGAGTAGTCTTCTGCCGTGCTATACCACACTTCTTACAGAACACTTCAAATTCCTTCTTGCAGAACTCCCCACCATTATCTGTCCTCAACGCCTTTATCTTCTTCTCTGTCTGGTTTTCCACCAGAGCCTTAAATTCTTTAAATTTGTCAAAGACTTCAAATTTCTTCCTCAAGAAATATATCCATGTATTCCTTGAGAAGTCATCTATGAATGAAACATAGTACACAGACTTTCCCAGTGATGGAACTGACACAGGTCCAAACATATCACTGTGCACAAGTTCTAATATTTTGTTCGCCCTCTTAGCACCAAAAGGAAAACTCACCCGATTTTGCTTCCCATATACACAATGTTCATAGAAATCGAAATCTAGAGAACAATTAGACATACCTTCTACCATACCATCTCTATGCAGTATCCGAAGGCCCTTCTCTCCAATATGTCCAAGCCTTTGATGCCATAGCATGGTCTTTTCTCCAGAGATAGCTAGGCTTTCCGTCCCACTTTCAGGAACCACAAAACTGTTACACCCATCAATAACAGTACTACCTTGTAGCTTGTACAGAGTTCCAGTCCGAACTCCCCGCATTAATACCAGTGCTCCCCGAACCATCTTGCAGGCATCTTTCTCGAACACTGTTTTTACACCTGCATCATCCATCTTGCTTACAAAAATCATATTTCTGGCCAATGCAGGAATATGCAGAACACCGGGAAGTGTTCTAATCCTTCCACCTTGTAGCTTCAGCTTTACCTTTCCACGTCCGACGATTTTGGCCTTCCTACCATCCCCTAGGAAGACATCACCATCATATTTCTCATACTCGCAGAACCACTCCCTATGGGGAGTGAAGTGAAAGGATGCACCTGAGTCAATCAGCCATGACTCATGATCTACATGTGTATTTGAAGAAGAAGCCAAATACACATCCCCACCTTCATCCGAGGTGGTTTTTTCCTCTGCAGAAGGAGCATCATCGGATCCCTTTCCTTTCTCAGGAGCTTTAGATCTGCAGTCCTTTTTGTAGTGCCCTTCCTTTCCGCATTTCCAGCACACCTTTACAAACTTTCCAGGAGATTTAGATCTCCCTCTAGATTTGGATCTCCCACTCGAAACCTTATTCTTGTTTCTGTTCTGGGACCTTCCTCGTACAAATAAGGCATCTCCATTCTGACCCTCCATATTTCTCCGTCTCATTTCCTCTGACAGCAAGGCTGAGACAATGTCATCAAAATTCAAGGTAGTTGTATTGCTACTTATTGCAATAACCAGACTGTCCCACGAGTCTGGTAGAGAGCACAACAAACTGATGCACTTATCTTCATCTGAGATTTTAATATCAACAGACGACAGCTGACTTACCACAGTATTGAAGGCGTTCAGATGCTCTGTCACCGAGTCTCCATCCTTCATCCTCGGGTTATACAGCTTTTTCCGCAGGAACAACTTATTCACCAGAGACTTAGATTGGTACAAAGTCCCAAGTTTTTCCCACAAGGTCTTCGCCGTAGCTTCCCCAAATACATTCAACAATACTGAATCTGAGACACACAACCGTATTGTGCTCTTAGCCTTCCGATCCAGTTTCTTCCAGTCTTCATCTGACATTGCCGTTGGTTTAGTACCTAGATCTACCGTGATCCACTGATCTTTATCCACCAGCAGATCCTCCATCTTGAGCTTCCACAACTCAAAACTCTGACCATTAAATTTCTCGATCTCTATCTTTCCGCCGCTCGCCATCTTCTTTCACCGCAAGATTCGATCCCGTAGATCTCCCACTGAATAGGGTCTTCCTCAGGCCCGAGCAAAAAAAAAAAACCCTCAGCAGCAAAGGTGTCCCCTTGAAGCCGAAACAGCTTCGATACCAAATGTAGGTTTTAACCCTGAACAAAAATTATCTACACACGAATCTTATAACAGAAAATAAACAATAGCAAGAGCATAAAACATAAAACAGATAAACAAAGAGATTTTCCCCTGGATCCCAAATCGGGACGACTAGCTTGATTTTTCATTATATTCCTTTTAGTGTTACAACACATATATATACATGCCGAAGCATACATAAACCCCAATCCATTAACCCTGGATTATAACATAACTATAGTTCCCTTGACCGGATCTACAAAATACCAGGGGTCGAAAACCATCGTACCCCAAAACCATGTGAAAACTCATGCACAAAACATGGGTGGGTCCGCATATGAGTGGGGCCGCATACCAAAAAATTTTTCGTCGGGGTGCTGCCCTGAACCCCGACAGGGGGGGCTACCACCCCCCCTGTGACCCCCCTGCTGCGCCCGGTGCAACATACAACACGAGGAGCTAGTTGTGGAAAGAATATAACACATACCTAATAGAAGTTAGGGTTTTTGTATGCTCTAGAATTTTGTCTCAAATAAGTGTATCGGGGAAAATCGTCATAACTTTGGTTTTGGGTATCTAAATTGAATTTCATAAAGATATAAAATGCACAGAAGGTAGTTCCTTGGGTACCATTTTCAGGGAAAAATGATGAAACAGTGACATGTGGCAGTTCGTACAAGTTCACTCTACTGAACTAGTCCATAAGCAGGCCATATTGGGAGATTTGGCCTAACTTTATCTTGAAGAATCCAATATTAGTCTAACTAGCGGTGTTGGAAAGAGGACACAAAGGGATACCACACGATGAAATTTCAGAACTTGAGAGGTCTAAATTATATAGATACAATAGTTTCAAAATCAAGCTCCAAAAAGTAGGAAAAAAATGTGTATTGTTTTTAAATTTGCATAACTTTTGTTTGAAAAATCAGTCTGAAGCGATTCAAAGGGAATAGTAAAGCGTAGATGTCATTATTTGGTTCCAATATGACTTGAAACAATAAAATGGACACTCCCAATAAGCAACCATAAATATATATACTATGTTGCATGAAGAAGAGGAATAAATGCAACATGATATATCAAAATTACAAGACCAACTGCAACAAATTTCGCTCTCGCAAAGAGTAACTAGAAATGAATTAGAAGCTATGATGAATGTCAAGATGGATGGTTTATTCATAAAAATAAAAAGGAAAATAGAATGTTTGAAGGATGGTTTTAAAGTAGACATGGATGTGATGAATCTCAAGTTAGAAGGATTGACAAAGTTCCTGCAAGAAAGGCTTCCTACTAGTGACAAGGTAATCCATGAAAATCTTGATGAGGAAAAAATAATTGTGAATTGTGATTTTAGAGACTCCAACATTGGGTTTAAAAACAACCACATTAAAAATATCAACATGAGGAATTTTGATGGCAAGTGTTATCCATGATAACAGTTAGGTTAGTCTAGGTTGGTTTTAACTTAATTAGGTTGGGTGAATTAAGTTTGAATAAGGTCTTTGAAATTCAAATTTTCAAAAAAATGCACATGTGAGGGGTCTTGAAAGTCATTTTTCATGTGAATAAGGGTCATGTCAAAGGAAAATCTTAAAAAATAATTTAGAATAAAGTATGTTTTAAAGTGTTAATCATATATTTATATGGTTAATCCATTATGTAATAAAGTGACATGATATTGGCACGTGAGATAAAAATCTTGTGTATTTGAAGGGTCGAGATGTTATGCGCTCAAATTAATGACGCGCTTCCAAACCTACACCCCTTAGTGTTTCTGAACAATATTCACGTGGGGGGGGGGGGGGGGGGTTCGTGTAAATCCATTTCACTAAAAACACCATCGCCTACGTGTCACCATCCCATTCAGACCGCACCACCCCCCCTTGAATTCCACTTACCATCCCCCCTCCGAGTAGGCTTCAAAACCGCTCTTTGACTATTTCACTTACTCCTGCCATCTCGTCATCACTCACATGTAATTTCACCTTCCAATGATAAACTTCCATGTGTCTCTTTTTTACCCGTTACCATTTATTGTTAATCCGTTAACCGTAACGTTTTCGTCATAAATAATCCCTCACCTATTAACGTTCACCATTCACCTTGTTTAAAACCTCACTCTTTACTGTCAAACTAATATTTTATGCCATTATATCTACTCACACTGTTTCGTAATTATTCCAAAACTCCATTAAATCACATAAGCATATCCCACCATCATTCAAATCCTCCAAAGCTATGAATTGGGTTGAATAATTAAAATTTGTGGAGAATGAAAGGAGTGAATGCACAATCTCCTGGTGTTAATTCTCAAATGCTTGGTCAAAAATGTGTTTTCAGTGGTAATTAGATTGAGCATTTCAAAGCCAGAGATTGGGCATTAAAAGGCAGATTACAGTTAAAAGGTCAACACTAGTAGCAATAGAATATTCAAGGAAAAATATCGGTATTCGGGTTATTTCTAGATCCATAAAAGCAGAGCATATGGGGTTGACCATTTTTAATGGGGAAGCTCAGCAATCCACTCCAAATGGCAGACATGGCTAAAACAACTCATCATGATGCCACTTCACAGAAATGGATAGTTCATCATTAAATCAGTTTTATGAAGACCTTAAATCCAGTGTTTCAGTTAGCCACCTCAACATGGCAGTTTGATTCGATAGGGATGAAAAACATGGGTTGTTAGAAATTTTGTTTAAGTAATTAATGGTCATAGAGTACATTTTTATTATCAACTCTACAAAAACAAAAATATCCCTATTATTCCTTAAAGTGATGTAATCCTAGTTGAATTAGGTCTTCAGGTCAGTATCGAAGTCTAGCCTAGGTGGAAGACCTTTGTATTAGAGATCTCACTCTATAAATGAGAGGTTTATTTGAATTTGAGCAGGTTAGTTGATGAATGTAGATGAGAGGAATATTATGTAATTTGGTTTCACCAAGCTAATATACAGTTGCATAAGAGTTTTTCAGACGTGAGATTTGTTTTAAGCTTATGCGTTTCTGTTTTTTCCATTTATGATATTATCATCAGCTTCATACTCTCATGATTACTTGGAATTCATAGTATTATGCTCCAATTTCCTTCACATGTTATGTGTATGCTATAAAAAGTTATCTTTTAAGCTTAATTGCTTCAGCTTCCATGAACTTCATTTTCTTGTGATTGAAGTCCCATTAGCTGAGTCCATGCCCAATGGTAGCCTTTCATACATCTTCCACCTGCAAAATCACTAAAATACAAAAAAGAGTTAGCCATATGCAATACAAGTTTCATCTTGAGTATTCATTTGTTTTCTTTGAGAGATCCCTCTCTGACTGTAAGGGCTAACTTTCAGTCTAAAGTGGTTTGAAATAGTCGCATTAGGTTGACCATTGAGCAGCCCAATTGGTGCCAACCTAGTGATAACATTTTGGTGCGTCTGCTAGGAGAAGAAAAGCTCCATTTACAAGATTTTATTTGAGTCTCTTCATGTTGATTCCCGAGGGTAACAATAAATCAGAGTTTCATTTTGAAGGTTGTGATATTACCCTTGCGACTCAAATCTCAAAAGATACAGAAGATCAAAGCTTCATGGTGACTCCACTACTTGAAGATCAATATCTTGAAGAAGTTCCAAGATGAGTTCTACTACAAGAAGAAATACCAGGTGTGCTCCTATGGATCAGTCTCACATATATGGTTTTCCAAATCCTATGCCTTGTGTTGATTGTTCAACCCATCTTCCCACATTCAAAGATGGAAAGAAAGATGACGTTGGTCCGCATTTTGTTAAATTCCATATACATGTATGTAGATTGAGGGTTGAGTTTCCTGAGGATTGTCTCATGAAGATGTTTATGGCTACCCTAGAAGACAAAGCTAGAGTATGGTATGAAGGGCTTAAATCATGAAGCTTGTGTTCTCTTAAAGATTTCCATATAACATATTTTGAACATTATAGGAAGTCTGTTGGGAAACCAGCTCCAAAAATAAAAGAAAAGAGAGATCAACGCCTTATAAATAGCCACATCAAGGGGGCAACCTCCAATACATTACATAAATGAACAATTCTTGGATGATACAAATGACAAAACTCCCTTCTATATATAGGAGTCCATGGGGTCACAATATAATTCTAAATGACCTAGCAATAATAATGTAAGGGGATAATAATAACAATATTGGGGTTACATGGGTACAACAATCACAATAATGGGGTTACACTAACAATAATAAGGGACTATACTAGTAATATAGGGACCTAACATGCCCCTCTCCTTCAAAAAAGTGTTGTCCTCAATACTTGAGTAGCTCCGGATGCTTCTGTATAAAATTCTCATCCTCCCATGTAGAATCTTCAGTGGGTAAGTTCTTCCATTTGATGAGATACTCTAAAATTGATCGATTTCGTAGCTGTCGAGTTTTTGTTTCCATGACTGCTTCAGGTTCCAATATGATTTTTCCTTCCTCATCAAGTTCTGGCAATATTGTTTGAACATGAAGTTTGTCCCCTATAACCTTCTTTAAGCATGAAACATGGAAAACCGGATGCACTTGTGAAGAAGCAGGAAGCTCCAATTTGTATGTCATAGTACCAATCTTTTGCAACACCTTGTAAGGACCATATTACTTTGGCAATAATTTATTATCATTCTTAGCTTACCCGAGGGACATTTGTTTGTATGGTTGTAGCCATAAAAATACCCAGTCTCCTACATCAAAACTTCTCTCACTGTGATGTTGATCTGCATGTTGTTTCATTCGATTTTGTGCCAAATTTAGGTTATGCTTTAATAGTTGGGGAACTTCTTGTTGATGCTCGATGTGATCTTCCACTGCTTGAACCTTAGACTTTTCTCTTAAAGAAGATGTGATGGACGGTGGATGATATGCATAAAGTGTCATAAATGGGGTCATTTTTGCTGCAATATGGAAGGAAGTGTTATACCACCATTCAGTGAGAGGTAACCACTTGACGCATTGTGTTTTCTTATCAGATACAAAACAACTAAGATATCCTTCCAAACATTTTTTCACTATCTTAGTTTTACCATCAGATTGAGGATGATAAGATGAGCTATGAGCTAGTTGAGTACCCAAACAAGAAAATAATTCCGACCGAAAATTTCCTGTAAAAATGGGATCTCTGTCACTTACAATAATCTTTGGGTTTCCATGTAGCTTTTGAATTATTTCCATAAATTCAGTAGCAACTATTCTTGCTTTAAATGGATGAGATAGTGCACAAAAGTGTGCATACTTGGTAAGTCTATCAACTACCACCATGATGACACTCTTTCCTTCGGACTCGGGTAAAACTAAGATAAAATCCATTGAAATCTCCTCCCAACATTGACTTGGAATGGATAAAGGTTGTAGAAGACCCAGGGTCTTAATTGTATCAACTTTATTTTGTTGGCAAACCAAACATTCCACCAAAAACTTTTGAATATCAGATTTAAGGCCATCCCAAAAAAATTCTTTCTTCACCCTGTGGTAAGTTTTTAAAAATCCTGAGTGTCCTCCTAAAGGAGAAGTGTGCAATTCCAAAAGAATCTTTTGTTTTAGTTGGGAATTCTTACAAAGATATAAGCGATCTTTGTACCATAAGGAATCATTTTTCCAACTAAATGTATCAGATGTACTAGGATCTTGCTGAAACTTTTGAATGAGTGTCCACACTTCTTCGTCCTTCTTCCATTCATCCCTTGCTTTGGTTATCCAATCTGGTTGGATAATAGAAATGGCACAAAGCAATGTTTCCACCTCTTCATTCTTTCTTGAGAGTGCATCTGCAACAACATTTAGCTTCCCTTTTTGTAGATTATTTCAAAGTCATAACCCAACATCTTTGTGACCCATTTTTGCTGCTCTTCTGAAGATAGTCTTTGTTCCAAAAAGTGTTTAAGACTAACATGATCAGTTTTTACCTTGAAGTGTCTTCCCATTAGGTAAGTTCTCTATTTATTTAGTGCATGCAGTATTGCTAACATTTCCTTCTCATAAATAGGTTTCTGTAAATACTTTCCTTTGATTGGATGACTTTCAAAAGCAATGGGTATTCCTTCCTGCATTAAAACTGCACCAATTCCATTTCCTGAGGCATCACATTCCACAATAAAAGTTTTTGTGAAGTCTGGCGTAGCTAAGACCGGTGCTAGGCACATTGCCTCTTTAAGATGTTCAAAGGCCTTAGTTGCTTCAGGAGTCCATGAAAATGCATCTTTCTTCAATAATGTTGTTAGAGTTGCTGCTATTCTCCCATAATTCTTAACAAACTTGCGATAATACCCTGTTAACCCGAGAAATCCTCGCAACTGCTTTATGGTTGTGGGGACTTTCCATTCCTTAATGGCTTTAATTTTTTTAGGGTCTACCTTAACACCCTCGTGAGATACAATATGACCCGGATATTCCACCTCTTGTACTCCAAAGAAACATTTGGATGTTTTTGCATATAATTGTTTCTCCTGCAATAGTTTGAGCACCCTGTCAACATGTTCAACATGATCCTTCCAAGACCTGCTATAGATTACTATATCATCAAAAAATACTAGCACAAATTTTCTAAGGAGGGGTTGAAAATGGAATTCATCAACCCTTGAAATGTAGAAGGTGCATTGGTAAGGCCAAAAGGCATGACCAAAAATTCATAATGACCCTCATGAGTTTGAAATGTTGTTTTCAGAATATCTTCAGTCTTCATTCTAATTTGATGATATCCTTAACGAAGATCCAATTTGGTAAAATAAATTGCTCCATGTAATTCATACAATAATTCATCAATCACAGGAATGGCAAATTTATCTTTAATAGTGAGCTTATTGAGCTCCCTATAATCCAGACACATGTGCCATGATCCATCCTTCTTGTGCACCAATATTGCTGGAGAAGAGAAAGAACTTTGACAAGGTTGAATTATACCAACCTTTAACATTTCTGCAATCATAAATTAAATTTCACTCTTTTGGACATAAGGATATTTGTAAGGCCCGATGTTTGGAGGAACACTTCCAGGAATCAAATGAATAGCATGATCATGATCACGAATAGGTGGGAGTCCTTTGGGAGTTTCAAACACCTTGGAATGATTGTCCAAGACTTGTTGGAGATATGGAGAAATAAATGATTTTGATGATGGAACTTCTAGTGAGCATAATTGTGCAATTACGCCTCGTTGTTCTTTCTTCAAAAGCTTTGTCATGACATTAGAGCTTATTATCTTTCCTAGCTTCCCTGCGATACCCCGTAATTCGATTTCCTTTCCTTCCGAAAAAAAAATTCAAGAAAATTTCTTGAAAATTAAAAACTCACAGATCCCAGATTGTAACCATTGTACTCCTAGTACAACATCAACACCTCCCATTGGAATGGAAAGCATTGGACTATTCAATACATATTCCCCCATGGTTATCTTGATATTATGGCATTTTCCAGAGCAATTTATAGTTCCTCCATTTGCAACCATCACTTGACATTCTGGTGTTGGGTATAGGAAACAATTCAATTCCTTTCCTACCTTACAGTGAATAAAATTATGGGTACTACCCGAATCAATCAAAACTATTTCCTCTTTCTTCTTGATATGTCCTTCTATCTTCAGCGTTTGAGGCGTGGTAACTCCTGCAAATGCACTACACAATATGGTCAGACTCATTTCTTATTCTTCTAGGGTTGGTTCCTGGTGTATATTATCTTCTTTTGAAGTTTCTTGTTCATTTTCTTCCTCCTCTTCACAATCTACGTAAAATAATTTCTTCTCAGCACACTTATGACCTTTAGTGTATTTGCTATCACAACTATAGAAAAGACCTTTTGCTCTTTTTCCTTCCAATTGTTGAGATTGCAACAAGATGATGAGCTTAGTGGAAAGAAGTCGCCTTCACTAAGTGGGCCCGCAGGCTATTTTTGGTGCAAAGTCTATTTTTAGACTATGTCTATTTTTAGACATGTGGATCATATTCTATGAGTTGTAGGATGCTATTTGTGGATGGTTGGTCAAGTTGGAAAAATAGATGGACTTCTATTTTTAGACATATTGGGCGGAATCTATTTTTAGATTGCCAGTCTAAAAATAGATATGTCGAATATTATTAACTCTTAATAATATTTGGACTATAAACATTATCTTATTCTCTTGGAGCACTTCAGTTAAGTGCACAGATGTGGCACAGGAGCTGACAGAAGGAATTACGCTATTCATAAGGGTTAAGTGGAGCTATTGCATGGATACTTCAGTTAGAACTCATGTGAGAGAGTTTGGTGGAGTTGATTGAGGAAGTTAATGGAGTTGTGTTCAGTTTAACTAATCTAAACATAGTTGAGCTAGTTGTATCTAGTCTAACTGATTGATACACTAGTGAGAGTGGTGTGAATTAATTATTAATTAATTCACTAATTATAAACTCATTAATCAACTAAAGAATACATCACTTAACTTCAGTGCATGGAAAGTTTCAATGGAAACCAGTGAAGAGATAGGTGAAAGAGCAGTGTGACTATCAGTTGTGACTATACTGTTGCATGATTTGAAACAACCAGTGATTGGAGATGCCAATGAGGATTGTGCAGTACAAGCCAGGTGGTTCGAAGTTATTTATGAGCCATTCTTCAACATTGATTGCGCAGTAGAGTCAGGCTATCAGGTGGTAGAGATTGGAGCATGTGTTTTGCTAGATCTAGCTTGATTAGTGTGTAGCAATTGGAGATTGTACTGAGAGCTTGTGAGGAGTTTTGTATGATGATTTTTACATGATCTCTATGAAATATAATATACAAATAGTTGGGGGTTTTCAGCTTTAAGATTTCCCATAAAATACTGTGTTCATATGTGTGATTGTTTATGGTTTTAATGTGCGCATGCGATTGTTTTTATTTCCACAATTAATGATCAATGGTAGAAGAGATTCTGTATTGTGCATGAAGTTAAAATAGTGTGTGATCAGGAGAATCTCGGTGGATAACATATCAGTTATTCAAATTTCTACGTGGTATCAGAGTGATATTGATCATTGGAGCAATTGCAAAACATTGAAGCGTTTGAGTTTTGAGTTGGTGGAATTCGAATTTGTAGTAGTGTTTTCTTGGTGTCAAAGTTGAGATGTCTTTCAACGGATTGCGATTGGAGTATGCTCTTGAGGGCAGCTCAAATAATATTTCATGGAAGGACAAGATGGAGGTGGTGCTAGATGACAATGGGTTTAAGGAGTTCATAGATGCAGAAATTCTAAAACCTACTTCTAGCGATGCTGCCGTACTTGACGCATGGCAAAAGAAGACAACAAAGTGTCGAAGAATTCTGTTGGAAGGTGTGAAGGATAACATAGTGTCCAACCTTCATGGTAAAGCTTCTCCATTCTTGATGTGGAAATCTTTGACAAATTTATTTCAAAGCAAGAGCGACCAAAGGAAGTTGGCGCTCAAGGATAAACTCAGGAACATAAAAATGGAGAAAGGCGACAGTATGCCCAAGTAACTCATGAAGTTCATCCAATGCAGGGATGAGCTGGGAAGTGTGGGGGTTACTGTTGATGACGAGGAGTTGGTGAGCTTGGCTCTCCTTGGGCTTTCGAAGAGTTGGAATTCCTACCAGGACTCTGTCAATGGTCGGGAGAAATTGCCAAGATGGGAGCGATTTTGGTCGGATCTTGTGCAAGAGGAGATAAGGCGAAGTACCAGGGACGGATCTTCATCAAAGAAATTAGATGAAGAAAATTGCGCTTTGGCTGCCAAAGCAAGGAAGGGGAAGAGCAAGAAGAATGCTTCTCAATCCGGTGTGAAAGGCAAGAAGCAAGACATGTCCAAGGTGAAGTGATTTCATTGTCACCAACACAGATATTACGCCACTAATTGTCCACAGAAGAAGCAGGTACAAGTGGTGTCACGGACTTAGCCGAGAAGCCTAGCCTCAAGGAAGAGCTTGATTTTTACTTCCCATTGCATGGTTGGGAACATGCGGATGGTTCAAAGGTGGGCCCGAATAAAGGGTGGATCTTGTCATATGACCCAGACAAATATTTGCTTACTCGATCCGATGAGAAAGATCTTGGAGTGCACATCTAGATGGGCCATGATGGTAGATACGCTGCAACCAGACGCTATCACTTTCTTAGGGAGTCCGGGTAAACCCTTCGTATTGAAGGAAGTGATGCATGTTCCAGGATTGAAGAAGAATTTTAACCTGGCATGCATAAAAGAAGACAAGGGATATGATGTTGTCTTTAGTGAGGGAAAGGCTTCAGCAAGGTAACCAGAAACCGTGAGGATAGGTTTGTTAAGAACCTTTATCAATTGCAGGTAGATGGTTGCGCAGCAATGGCAGGCAAGGCAGAAGGAGTGGTGAGCCGAGATGATGGCGAGCTGTGGCATAGAAGATTGGGCCACCTTCACCATGGAGCCTTGAAAATTTTGCAGCAGATTTCTACCGGGCTTCCCAAAGGTACACTTGCGTAGTCAAATCAGTGCAAGGGATGTACTTTGGGAAAATTTGTGAAATCCACCTTTCATGAGAAGGATATTTGTGCCACGACGATCCTTGAGAGAATTCACACAGACGTGTGTGGACCTTTCTCAGTAGCTTTGACAGCAAAGCAATACTCAAAGTTCTATGAGTTCAAGGCACTGGTTGAGAAAGAATCAGGGAAGCAGGTAAAGGCTCGTAGGAGCGACAATGGTGGTGAATTCATCTCTGGCGAGTTCAAGGACTTTTGCAGCGCAGAAGGAATTCGATGAGAGCTCATAGCACCTCATAACCCACAACAGAATGGGGTTGCTGAGCAGAAGAACATAACGATTGTGGGTGCTGCACGGGCGATGTTGCATGATTAGGGCCTTCCCATACACTTGTGGGCTGAGGCATGTAATACTGCAGTATATGTGCAGAACCGTTTTCCTCACGGGATACTTGGCATGAGTACACCCGAGGAGGTGTTTTCTGGTAAGAAGCCTGATATTTCCCGTTTGAGGATTTTTGGTTCACCTGTTTACATTCATGTGACGAAGGATGCCAGGAAGAAGTTGGAGCCGACCGTAGAGGTTGGGATATTTGTGGGCTACACTAATACGCCCCACAACTATCGTGTGTATTTTCCAGACAGTTGCAAGACTGTTGTGAGACGGGATATCAAATTTCATGAGGAGAAAGCCATGAAGTGTTCGCTTGAGAGGGAGCCACACTTGAATGTAGATGAGGAGCTATTAGTTCCTAAGGATGAGTCTCAGGATGTGGATCAGCCACAATATGAGGTTCATGGAGTGGAAGAGACCACTCAGGCAACGCCAACCATCAGAGGGCAGAAGCGCACTACAGAAGCTGAGCGACTAGCTCAAGATGCAGAGAAGGTTGTAGGAGCACCTACATCACAGTGTAGAAAGAGACAGTCACCTAACCAGTATACTGGATACATGGCTCTTATGAGCAAGTGTATTGTGACAGAGCCATCCTCTTTCGAGGAAGCTGTGGAGGATCCCGCATGGGTAGATGCCATGGTGGAAGAGTATGATTCGATTATGAAAAACAGTGCATGGGAGATTGTCCCAAGGCCGGAAGGGAAATCAGTGTTGGGTTCGAGATGGATCTACAAAGTGAAGCAAGCAGCTGACGGGAGTGTGGAGAAGTACAAGGCAAGATTTGTTGCTCGAGGCTTCTCACAGATTGAGGGGATCGATTATGAGGAAACCTTTGCACCTGTCGCAAGGTATTCTTCCATACGGACGATTCTTGCTCTCTCAGCGCAGATGGGGTGGCACATCCATCAGATGGATGTGAATACTGCATTCCTCAACGGGGTGATTGAGGAGGAGGTGTACATAGAGCAACCCAAAGGTTTTGAGATCTTCAGCAGCGAGTCGCATGTGTGCAGGGTCAAGAGAGCGCTGTATGGGTTGAAACAAGCACCTCGTTCTTGGTACACACGGATAGACAGTTATTTCACTGGACTTGGATTCTCCAAGAGTGAGGTGGATCCTAACCTATACTAGATTGTGGTGGAGGGTAAGTTGTTGATCATTGTACTTTATGTAGATGATTTGATTTTGATAGGTGATGAACTATTGATACACTCATGCAAGGCTGATCTTGCAAAGGAGTTTGAGATGAAGGACTTGGGCCTCCTTCATTATTTCCTGGGATTGGAAATTTGGCAGTGTAGTGATGGACTGTATGTTTCTCAATGCAAGTATTTCCGGGAGATACTGGAGAAGTTCAACATGCATGGCTGCAAGCCTGTTGATACTCCTCTTCCTAGTGGATGGAGGAAGGAGGATGCTACTTCAGCAGAGATAGTGGATGCCACTGTTTATCGATAGTTGGTGGGGTCGCTTATGTATCTGGTCAATACACGACCCGACATATGCTATGCTATTAACCAGCTTTCACAAGCTATGGCTAAGCCTACCAAGCTATTTTGGAAGTCATGCAAGCATGTATTGAGATATCTCAGAGGCACATCGGGATATGGATTATGGTACAGACAGTCAGATGAGGTGAAGCTATGTGGCTTCACGGATGCAGATTGGGCAAGGAGCCCAACGGACAGAAAGAGCACATATGGAGGGATTTTTAGTATCGGGTCGACAGAATTTTCTTGGTACAACAGGAAGCAGAGATCCGTGGCACTCAGTTCAGCAGAGGCCGAGTATATGGCAGCGAGTTTGGCTGCATACGAGGCTATATGGATGAGGAAGATCCTGGTTGGGTTGTTCGGTTCACACTTACATCCTACTGTGATTTATTGTGATAATCAGAGTTGCATTAAACTCTTGGTTAATCCAGTATTTCATGATAGATCTAAACACATTGATATCCGGTATCATCATATCAGAGATTGTGTGCAGCGGAAGATCATGTTACTTTCATACATTCCCACTTAAGGATCGTGGATGCTGATATCTCTATCATGGGCGTCACGTAAGAAATAATACGCAGGCAGGATAGGGGTGGCGTATAATCCTTATCTTGTTGAGAGGGAGTGTTGATATTGCAACAAGATGATGAGCTTAGTGAAAAGAGTCACCTTCACTAAGTGGGCCCGCAGGCTATTTTTGGCGCAAAGTCTATTTTTAGACATGTGGATCATATTCTATGAGTTGCAGGATTCTATTTGTGGATGGTTGGTTAAGTTGGAAAAAATATATGGACTTCTATTTTTAGACATATTGGGCAGAATCTATTTTTATATTTCCAGTCTAAAAATAGATATGTCAAATATTATTAGCTCCTAATAATATTTGGACTATAAACATTATCTTATTCTCTTGGAGCACTTTAGTTAAGTGCACAGATGTGACACAGGAGCTGACAGAAGGAATTACGCTATTCGTAAGGTTTAAGTGGAGCTCTTGCATGGATACTTCAGTTATAACTCATGTGAGAGAGTTTGGTGGAAGTGATTGAGGAAGTTAATGGAGTTGTGTTCAGTTTAACTAAGCTAAACATAGTTGAGATAGTTGTATCTAGTCTAACTGATTGATACACTAGTGAGAGTGGTGTGAATTAATTATTAATTAATTCACTAATTATAAAATCATTAATCAACTAAAGAATACATCAGTTAACTTCAGTGCATGGACAGTTTCAGTGGAGACCAGTGAAGAGGTAGGTGAAAGAGCAATGTGACTATCAATTGTGACTATACTGTTGCATGATTTGCAACAACCAGTGATTGGATATGCCAATGAGGATTGCACAGTACAAGCCAGGTGGTTCAAATTTATTTATGAGCCATTCTTCAGCATTAATTTCGCAATAGAGGCAGGCTATCAGGTGGTATAGATTGGAGCATGTGTTTTTCTAGATCTAGCTTGATTAGTGTGTAGCAATTGGAGATTGTAATGAGAGCTTGTGAGGAGCTTTGTATGATGATTGTTACATGATATCTATGACATATAATATACATATAGTTGGGGGTTTTTAGCTTTAATCTTTCCCATAAAATACTATGTGCATATGTGTGATTGTTTATGGTTTTAATGTGCGCATGCGATTGTTTTTATTTCCGCAATTAATGATCAATGGTAGAAGAGATTTTGTATTATGCATGAAGTTAAAATAGTGTGTGATTAGGACAATCTCGGTGGATAGCATATCAGTTATTCAAATTTCTACATGGTATCATAGCGATATTGATCATTGGAACAATTGCAAAACATTTAAGCGGTTGAGTTTTGAGTTGGTGGAATTCGAGTTTGCAGTAGTGTTTTCTTGGTGTCGAAGTTGAGATGTCTTTTAACGAATTACGATTGGAGTATGCCCTTGAGGGTAGCTTGAATTATATTGCATGGAAGGACCATATGGAAGCGGTGCTGGATGACAATGGGTTGAAGGAGTTCATAGATGTAGAAATTCCAAAACCTACTTCTAGCAATGCTGCCGTACTTGACGCATGGCAAAAGAAGACAAAAAAGTGTCGAAGGATTCTGTTGGAAGGTGTGAAGGATCACATAGTGTCCAACCTTCATGGTAAGGCTTAACCATTCTTGATGTGGAAAGCTTTGATAGATTTATTTCAAAGCAAGAGGAGTGACTAGAGGAAGTTGGCGCTCAAGGATAAACTCAGGAACATAAATATGGAGAAAGGCGACAATATACCCAAGTACCTTACGAAGTTTTTCCAGTGCAGGGATGAGCTGGGAAGTGTGGGGGTGATTATAGATGACAAGGACTTGGTGAGCTTGGCTCTCCTTGGGCTTCCAAAGAGTTGGAATTCCTATCAGGACTCTGTTAATGGTCGAGAGAAATTGCCAGGATGGGAGTGACTTTGGTCAGATCTTGTGCAAGAGGAGATAAGGCAAAGTACCAGGGACGGATCTTCATCAAAGAACTTAGATGAAGAAAATTGCGCTTTGGCTGCCAAAGCAAGGAAGGGGAAGAGCAAGAATAATGCTTCTCAATCCGGTGCGAAAGGCAAGAAGCAAGACATGTCCAAGGTGAAGTGCTTTCACTGTCACCAACACAGAAATTACACCACTAATTGTCCACAGAAGAAGAAAAATAAGCAGGCTGCTAGATCTGCAGCTGGAGAGGCCTTAGCCTCACAGTTGGAGCTGGATTTTTTGCTGATCGCATGCTTGGTCTCAAGTGTGATGGGTTCAATGTGGTTTCTTGACAGCGGTGCGTCTTTTCATATGACCAGAGACAAAGATTTGTTTACTGATCTGGATGAGAAAGATCTTGGAGTGCACATCGAGATGGGCAATGATGGTAGATATAGTGCAACCGGTATCAGTACCATTTCCTTTGAGAGGGAGTTTGGTAAACCCTTCGTATTGAAGGAAGTGATGCATGTTATAGGATTTAAGAAGAATCTTATCTCTGTGGCGATGTTAGAAGACAAGGGATATGATGTTGTCTTTAGCGAGGGAAAGGCTTTCCTGCGTAGTAAGGCAACTGGTGAAACATGGAGGATAGGGGTTCGAGTTAAGAACCTTTATCAGTTGCAGGTAGATGGCTGCGCAGCAATGCAAGGCAAGGCAGAAGGAGTGGTGAGCTGGGATGATGGCGAGCTGTGGCACAGAAGATTGGGCCACCTTCACCATGGAGCTTTGAAAATTTTGCAGTAGATTTCTACCAGGCTTCCCAAAGGTACACTTGCTCAGTTAGATCAGTGCAAGGGATGTACTTTGGGAAAATTTGTGAAAGCCACCTTTCATGAGAAGGATAGTCGCACCACGACGATCCTTGAGAGAATTCACACAGACGTGTGTGGACCTTTCTCAGTAACACAGGTACTATGTGATATTTGTTGATGATTTTTCTCGTAAGTGCTGGATCTTCTTCATGCAGAAGAAGAGCGAGACATACACAAAGTTCTGTGAGTTCAAGGCACTGGTTGAGAAAGAATCGGGGAAGCAGGTGAAGGCTCTTAGGAGCGACAATGGTGGTGAATTCATCTCTGGCAAGTTCAAGGACTTTTGCAGTGCAGAAGGAATTCGAAGAGAGCTCATAGCACCTCATAACCCGCAGCAGAATGGGGTTGCGGAGCGAAAGAATAGAACGATCGTGGGTACTGCACGGGAAATGTTGCATGATCAAGGCCTTCCCATACACTTGTGGGTTGAGGCATGTAATAATCTCGTTTATGTGCAAAACCGTTGTCCTCATAGGATACTTGGCATGAGTACACTCGAGGAGGCGTTTTCTGGTAAGAAGCTTGATATTTCGCATTTGAGGATTTTTGGTTCACCTGTTTACATTCATGTGATGAAGGATGCCAGGAAGAAGCTGGAGCCAACCGCAAAGGTTGGGATATTTGTGGGGTACACTGATATGCCCCACAACTATCGTGTGTATTTGCTAGACAGTCGCAAGACTGTTGTGCAACGAGATATCAAATTTCATGAGGAGAAAGCCATGAAGTGTTCGCTTGAGAGGGAGCCACACTTGCATGTAGATGAGGAGCTATTAGTTCCTAAGGATGAGCCTCAGGATGTGGATCAACCACAGAAGGAGGTTCATGGAGTGGAAGAGACCACTCATGCAGTGCCAACCATCAGAGGGCGGAAGCGCACTACAGAAGCTGAGCGACTAGCACAAGATGCAGAGAAGGTTGTAGGAGCACCTACATCACAGCGCAGACAGAGACAATCACCTGACCGGTATACTGGATACATGGCTCTTATGAGCAAGTGTATCGTGATGGAGCCATCCTCTTTTGAGGAAGCTGTGGAGGATCCCACATGGGTAGATGCCATGGTGGAAGACTATGATTCGATTGTTAGAAACAGTGCATGGGAGATTTTCCCAAGGCTGGAAGGGAAATCAGTGGTGGGTTCGAGATGGATCTACAAAGTGAAGCAAGTAGCTGACGGGAGTGTGGAGAAGTACAAGGAAAGATTTGTTGCCCAAGGCTTCTCACAGATTGAGGGGATCGATTATGAGGAAACCTTTGCACCTGTCGCAAGGTATTCTTCCATACGGACGATTCTTGCTCTCAGCGCAGATGGGGTGGCACATTCATCAGATGGATGTGAAGACTGCATTCCTCAACGGGGTGATTGAGGAGGAGGTGTACATAGAGCAGCCCGAAGGTTTCGAGATCTTCATCAACGATTCGCATGTGTGCAGGCTCAAGATAGCGCTGTATGGGTTGAAACAAGCACCTCGTGCTTGGTACACACAGATAGATAGGTATTTCACCGGACTTGGATTCTCCAAGAGTGAGGCGGATCCTAACCTATACCAGATTGTGGTGGAGGGTTAAGTTGCTGATCATTGTAATTTAAGTAGATGATTTGATTTTGACAGGTGATGAACTGTTGATACACTCATGCAAGGCTGATCTTGCAAAGGAGTTTGAGATGAAGGACTTGGGCCTCCTTCATTATTTCCTGGGATTGGAAATATGTCAGCGTAGTGATGGGCTGTTTGTTTCTCAAGGCAAGTATGCCTGGGAGATACTAGAGAAGTTCAACATGCATGGCTGCAAGCCTATTGATACTCCTCTTCCTAGTGGATGGAGGAAGGAGGATGCTACTTTGGCAGAGGTAGTGGATGCCACTGTTTATCGACAGTTGGTGGGGTCGCTTTTGTATCTGGTTAATACACGACCCGACATATGCTATGCTGTTAACCAGCTTTCACAAGCTATGGTTAAGCCTACCAAGCTCTTTTGGAAGGTAGGCAAGCATGTATTGAGATATCTCAGAGACACATCGGGATATGGATTATGGTACAGAGATTCGGATGAGGTGAAGCTATGTGGCTTCACGGATGCAGATTGGGCAGGGTGCCCAATGGATAGAAAGAGCACATCTGGAGGGATTTTTAGTATCGGGTCGACAACAGTTTCTTGGTACAGAAGGAAGCAGAGATCCGTGGCACTCAGTTTAGCAGAGGCCGAGTATATGGCAGCGAGTTTGGCTGCATACGAGGCTATATGGATGAGGAAGATCCTGGTCGGGTTGTTCGGTTCACACTTACATCCTAGTGTGATTTATTATGATAACCAGAGTTGCATTAAACTCTCGGTTAATCCAATATTTCATGATAGATCTAAACACATTGACATCCGGTATCATCATATCAGAGATTGTGTGCAGCGGAAGATCATGTTACTTTCATACATTCCCACGGAGGATCAGGATGCTGATATCTTGACGAAGGCGCTCACCAGGAGCAAATTCAAATACCACAGAGGCAGGATAGGGGTGGCAGATAATCCTTATCTTGTTGAGAGGGACTGTTGAGATTGCAACAAGATGATGAGCTTAGTGGAAAGAAGTCGCCTTCACTAAGTGGGCCCGCAGGCTATTTTTGCGCAAAGTCTATTTTTAGACTATGTCCATTTTTAGACATGTGGATCATATTCTATGAGTTGCAGGATGCTATTTGTGGATGGTTGGTCAAGTTGGAAAAATATAGGGACTTCTATTTTTAGACATATTGGGCGGAATCTATTTTTAGATTGCTAATCTAAAAATAGATATGTCGAATATTATTAGCTCTTAATAATATTTGGACTATAAACATTATCTTATTCTCTTGGAGCACTTTAGTTAAGTGTACAGATGTGACACAGGAGCTGACAGAAGGAATTACGCTATTCCTAAGGTTTAAGTGGAGCTATTGCATGGATACTTTAGTTAGAACTCATGTGAGAGAGTTTGGTGGAGTTGATTGAGGAAGTTAATGGACTTGTGTTCAGTTTAACTAAGCTAAACATAGTTGAGCTAGTTGTATCTAGTATAACTGATTGATACACTAGTGAGAGTGGTGTGAATTAATTATTAATTAATTCACTAATTATAAACTCATTAATCAACTAAAGAATACATCACTTAACTTCAGTGCATGGACATTTTCAGTGGAGACCTGTGAAGAGATAGGTGAAAGAGCAGTGTGACTATCAGTTTTGACTATAGTCTTGCATGATTTGCAACAACCAGTGATTGGAGATGCCAATGAGGATTGCGCAGTACAAGCCAGGTGGTTAGAATTTATTTATGAGCCATTCTTCAGCATTGATTGCGCAGTAGAGGCAGGCTATCAGGGGCAGAGATTGGAGCATGTGTTTTGCTAGATCTAGCTTGATTAGTGTGTAGCAATTAGAGATTGTACTGAGAGCTTGTGAGGAGCTTTGTATGATGATTGTTAAATGATTTCTATGAAATATAATATACAAATAGTTGGGGGTTTTAGCTTTAAGCTTTCCCATAAAATACTATGTTCATATGTGTGATTGTTTATGGTTTTAATGTGCGCATGCGATTGTTTTTATTTCCGCAATTAATGATCAATGGTAGAAGAGATTATTTATTGTGCATGAAGTTAAAATAGTGTGTGATCAGGAGAATCTCAGTGGATAGAATATCAGTTATTCAAATTTCTACATGGTATCAGAGCGATATTGATCATTGGAGCAATTGCAAAACATTGAAGCGGTTGAGTTTTGAGCTGGTGGAATTCGAATTTGCAGTAGTGTTTTCTTGGTGTCGAAGTTGAGATGTCTTTCAACGGATTGCGATTGGAGTATGCCCTTGAGGGTAGGTCGAATTATATTTCATGTAAGGACAGGATGGAGGCGGTGCTGGATGACAATGGGTTGAAGGATTTCATAGATGCAGAAATTCCAAAACCTACTTCTAGCGATGCTGCCGTACTTGACGCATGGCAAAAGAAGACAACAAAGTGTCAAATAATTCTGTTGGAAGGTGTGAAGGATGACATAGTGTCCAGCCTTCATGTTAAAGCTTCTCCATTCTTGATGTGGAAAGATTTGACAGATTTATTTCAAAGCAAGAGCGACCAGAGGAAGTTGGCGCTCAAGGATAAACTCAGGAACATAAAAATGGAGAAAGGCGACAATATGCCCAAGTACCTCATGAAGTTCATCCAATGCAGGGATGAGCTGGGAAGTGTGGGGGTTACTGTTGATGAAAAGGAGTTGGTGAGCTTGACTCTCCTTGGGCTTCTGAAGAGTTGGAATTCCTATTAGGACTCTGTCAATGGTCGGGAGAAATTTCCAGGATGGGAGCAACTTTGGTCGGATCTTGTGCAAGAGGAGATAAGGCGAAGTACCAGGGACGGATCGTCATCAAAGAACTCAGATGAAGAAAATTGCACTTCGGCTGCCAAAGCAAGGAAGGGGAAGAACAAGAAGAATGCTTCTCAATCCGGTGTGAAAGGCAAGAAGAAGGACATGTCCAAGGTGAAGTGCTTTCACTGTCACCAACATGGACATTCACCACTAATTGTCCACAGAAGAAGAAATATAAGCAGGCTACTGAATCTATAGCTGGAGAGGCCTTGGCCTCGTAGTTGGAGCTGGATTTTTCACTGATTGCATGCTTGGTCTCAAGTTTGATGGGTTCAGTGTGGTTTCTTGACAGTGGTGTGTCTTTTCATATGACCGGAGACAAAGATTTGCTTACTGGTCTGAATGATAAATATCTTGGAGTGCACATCGAGATGGGTGATGATGGTAGATACAGTGCGACCGGTATCGGTACCATTTCATTTGAGAGGGAGTTTGGTAAACCCTTCGTATGTAAGTAAGTGATGGATGTTCCAGGATTGAAGAAGAATCTTATCTCTGTGGCGATGTTAGAAGACAAGGGATATGATGTTGTCTTTAGCGAGGGAAAGGCTTTCCTACGTAGTAAGGAAACTGGTGAAACATGGAGGATAGGGGTTCGAGTTAAGAACCTTTATCAGTTATAGGTAGATGGCTGCGCAGCAATGGCAGGCAAGGCAGAAGGAGTTGTGAACCAGGCTGATGGCGAGCTGTGGCACAGGAGATTGGGCCACCTTCACGATGGAGCTTTGAAAATTTTGCAGCAGATTTCTACCGGGCTTCGAAAATGTGCACTTGCGCAGTCAGATAGTGCAAGGGATGTACTTTGGGAAAATTTGTGAAAGCCACCTTGCATGAGAAGGATAGTTGCGCCACGAAGATCCTTGAGAGAATTCACACAGACGTGTGTGGACCTTTCTCAGTAGCTTCGACAGCAAAGCATAGGTACTATGTGATATTTGTTGATAATTTTTCTCGTAAGTGCTGGATCTTCTTCATGCAGAAGAAGAGCAAGACATACTCAATGTTTTGTGAGTTCAAGGCACTGGTTGAGAAAGAATCGGGGAAGCAGGTGAAGGCTCTTAGGAGCGATAATGGTCGTGAATTCATCTCTGGCGAGTTCAAGGACTTTTGCAGCACAGAAGGAATTCGAAGAGAGCTCATAGCACCTCATAACCCACAGCAGAATGGGGTTGCGGAGCGAAAGAACAGAACGATCGTGGGTGCTCCATGGGCGATGTTGCATGCTCAGGGCCTTCCCATACACTTGTGGGCTGAGGCATGCAATACTGTGGTTTATGTGCAAAATTGTTGTCCTCACAGGATACTTGGCATGAGTACACCCGAGGAGGCGTTTTCTGGTAAGAAGCCTGATATTTCCCATTTGAGGATTTTGGTTCACCTGTTTACATTCATGTGACGAAGGATGCTAGGAAGAAGCTGGAGCCAACCCCAGAGGTTTGGATATTTGTGGGGTACACTGATATGCCCCACAACTATCGTGTGTATTTTCCAGACAGTCGCAAGACTGTTGTGCGACGAGATATCAAATTTCATAAGGAGAAAGCCATGAAGTGTTCGCTTGAGAGGGAGTCACACTTGCATGCAGATGAGGAGCTATTAGTTCCTAAGGATGAGCCTCAAGATGTGGATCAGCCACAAGAGGAGGTTCATGGAGTGGAAGAGACCAATCATTCAGCGCCAACCATCAGAGGGCGGAAGTGCACTACAGAAGCTGAGCGACTGGCTCAAGATTTAGAGAAGGTTGTAGGAGCACCTACATCACAGTGCAGACAGAGATAGTCACCTGACCGGTATACTAGATACATGGCTCTTATGAGCAAGTGTATCGTGACGGAGCCATCATCTTTCGAGGAAGCTGTGGAGGATCCCGCATGGGTAGATGCCATGGTGGAAGAGTATGATTCGATTGTCAGAAACAGTGCATGGGAGATTGTCCCAAGGCCAGAAGGGAAATCAGTGGTGGGTTCGAGATGGATCTACAAAGTGAAGCAAGCAGCTGATGGGAGTGTGGAGAATTACAAGGCAAGATTTGTTGCTCGAGGCTTCCACAGATTGAGGGGATCGATTATGAGGAAATATTTGCACCTGTCGCAAGGTATTCTTCCATACGGACGATTCTTGGTCTCTCAGCACAGATGGGGTGACACATTCATCAGATGGATGTGAAGACTGCATTCCTCAACGGGGTGATTGAGGAGGAGGTGTGCATAGAGCAGCCTGAAAGTTTTGAGATCTTCAACAGCGAGTCGCATGTGTGCAATCTTAAGATAGCGTTGTATGGGTTGAAACACACCTCGTGCTTGGTACACATGGATAGACAATTATTTCACCGGACTTGGATTCTCCTAGAGTGAGGCAGATCCTAACCTATACCAGATTGTGGTGGAGGGTAAGTTGTTGATCATTGTACTTTATGTAGATGATTTTATTTTGACAGGTGATGAACTGTTGATACACTCATGCAAGGCTGATCTTGCAAAAGAGTTTGAGATGAAGGACTTGGGCCTCCTTCATTATTTCCTAGGATTGGAAATTTGGTAGCGCAGTGATGGACTGTTTGTTTCTCAAGGGAAGTATGCCCGAGAGATGTTGGTTAAGCCTACCAAGCTCTTTTGTAAGGCAGGAAAGCATGTATTGAGATAGCTTAGAGGCACATCGAGATATGGATTATGGTACAGTCAGTCGGATGAGGTGAAGCTATGTGGCTTCACGGATGCAGATTGGGCAGGGAGCCCAATGGACAGAAAGAGCACATCTGGAGGGATTTTCAGTATCGGGTCGACAGCAGTTTCCTGGTATAGCAGGAATCAGACATTCGTGGCACTCAGTTCAGCAGAGGCCGAGTATATGGCAGCGAGTTTGGCTGCATACGAGGCTATATGGATGAGGAAGATCTTGGTCGGGTTGTTCGGTTCACACTTACATCCTACTGTGATTTATTGTGATAATCAAAGTTGCATTAAACTCTCGGTTAATCCAATATTTCATGATAGATCTAAACACATTGACATCAGGTATCATCATATTAGAGATTGTGTGCAGCGGAAGATCATGTTACTTTCATACATTCCCACGGAGGATCAGGATGCTGATATCTTAGCGAAGGCGCTCACCAGGAGAAAATTCGAATACCACAGAGGCAGGGTAGGGGTGGCAGATAATCCTTATCTTGTTGAGAGGGAGTGTTGAGATTGCAACAAGATGATGAGCTTAGTGGAAAGAAGTCGCCTTCACTAAGTGGGCCCGCAGGCTATTTTTGGCGCAAAGTCTATTTTTAGAATATGTCTATTTTTAGACATGTGGATCATCTTCTATGAGTTGCAGGATGCTATTTGTGGATGGTTGGTCAAGTTGGAAAAATATATGGACTTCTATTTTTAGACATATTGGGCAGAATCTATTTTTATATTTCCAGTCTAAAAATAGATATGTCGAATATTATTAGCTCTTAATAATATTTGGACTATAAACATTATCTTATTCTCTTGGAGAACTTCAGTTAAGTGCACAGATGTGGCACAGGAGCTGGCAGAGGCAGGCTATCCGTTGGCAGAGATTGGAGCATGTGTTTTGTTAGATCTAGCTTGATTAGTGTGTAGCAATTGGAGATTGTAT
Organism: Pinus albicaulis; assembly: GCA_034641835.2. Taxonomy (NCBI): domain Eukaryota; kingdom Viridiplantae; phylum Streptophyta; class Pinopsida; order Pinales; family Pinaceae; genus Pinus; species Pinus albicaulis. The sequence goes on from CM076584.1 coordinate 604,746,992, forward strand.
TGAGAGCTTGTGAGGAGCTTTGTATGATGATTGTTACATTATCTATATGACATATAATATACAGATAGTTGGGGGTTTTCAGCTTTAAGATTTCCCATAAAATACTGTGTTCATATGTGTGATTGTTTATGGTTTTAATGTGCACATGCGATTGTTTTTATTTCCGCATATAATGATCAATGGTAGAAAAGATTCTGTATTTTGCATGAAGTTAAAATAGTGTGTGATCAGGAGAATCTCGGTGGAAAACATATCAGTTATTCAAATTTCTACACCAATTTTTTGGGTGTCAACCTTGTAGTTTGTGGAAGTATAGGAGTAGCAACACTTCCATCTTTATAGATGTGAGTGGTAGGCTTCCTTGTCGCCATAATTTTACATTCAATTTTTCTTGCCAACCTGAATGCCTTCTCCAATGAATCAAGTTCCCAAACACGAACTTCATGTTGTATGTTATCCTTTAAATTCCCTCTGAAGACATCAATCCTGTGTTCCTCTAGAATATCAGTTACCCTTATATTGAAATTTTGGAAGTCCTCAATGTGCTCCACCATTGAACCCTTTTGTTTGAGATTTATTAATTGGCTAAAGAAGGCATTGCTCTTTGTATCCTCATAATGTGCTATCATTTCCTCCGTAAAAATTGACCAATTGACAATTTTTTTACGGGAGCAAAGCCATCAATACCATACAAATGTATTTTGTTCTAAATGTAAAGTTGAAATGCGTACGTTTTGTGTATTTTTTAGATTATTGAGATCAAAATATTGCTCCATATGTAGTATCCATGTTACAGGATCCTTGCCATCAAACTTCCTCATATCCATCTTTGGAATATGGTGGTTCTTCAATCCAACATTAGAGTTTATGAAATCATGACTAACATTTATTTTGTTCTCATCATGAGTTTCCTCTACTATCTTTCTGCCATTAGGAATCATTTATTGTATTAACCTTGTCATCAAACCTTCCATGTCCGCTTTTAGATCATTCTTCATGTCTTCCATGTTGTCTTTCATTTTTTCATCGATCTTAGCTTCCATGTCATCCGTCTCAACTTCCATGCCATCCATCTTATCTTCCATGCCATTCTTCAAACCATCCATCTTAAATTCCACACCTTTTTTAAAACCATCCATCTTAGCTTCCACGCCTTTCTTCAAAACTTCTATTTCATTTTTTGTTGCTCTTTGCAAGAGCAAAATTTGGTGCACTTGCTCTTGTAATTTTGATATGTCATGTAGTGCTTCTTCCTCTTCATGAGTCATAGTAGAGCCTTTTGAAGGCTTAATGGGTGTTGAATTATTTTTAGGTGGAATTTTAGAACCGAATACTGATATCTATGCTTAAATATGCCCTTGGAATCACTTCAAACTGATTTTTCACACAAGACTTATGCAATTCGGAAAAAATAATTACACACCTTTTTCTTGCTTTTGCAGAGCTCAATTTTGAAACTGAATTATATATGTGATTTCGGATATTCAATATCCAAAATTTGGCCCTGAAGTAGCCCTTTGAATCTTATTTCGAATGCCATAGGTTTTACCTGATTTGGATTCTTCAAGGCAAAGTTATGCCCAATCTCCCACGAAGACCTAATTATGGACTGGTTCAGTAGAGCGAACTTGTACGACTTGGCACATGTCACAGTTTCCTCCTTCGGCTATGAAATTGACACACAAAAAACTACAGTTCGTGTGTTTGGGGCTACTTTTTACAAAATTCCAATCTGACACTCAGAGAGAGAGTTATGATGTTTTTCCCATGGTCACCTCTTTGAGATGAAATTCGGGAGCCTGAAACAATCTTAACTTCCACATATCATATCTCCAAAAATATTGCGAACCAAGATCTAAATTTTTTACAGGAGGTTCCTCAGGATTTCTTATTCGTACTATAAATATTTCAGCTTCTGAAACTTCGTATACGAAAATTTAAAGTGCAATACCACGATGACTTGTTTTAGTTGAAATTCGGGAGCCTGAGAAAAAACCTAAATTCCCCAGATCGTATCAAGATCTGAAATTTTTACAAGCGGTTCCTCAGGATTTCGGCTTCACGCTATACAAATTTCAGCTTCTGGACCTTCGTAGAACAAAAGTTATTACGAAAATTCCACAATGACCTGTTTGGAGCAGCGAAACCCTAGAATCCAAAGCTCTGATACCAAATGTTAGGAAACCAGCTCCAGAAATAGAAGAAAAGAGAGATCAACGCCTTAGAGATAGCCACTTCGAGGGGGAAACCTCCAATACATTACATAAATGAACAATTCTTGGATGATACAAATAAAAAAACCCCCTTTTATATGTAGGAGTCCATGGGGTCACAATATAATCCTAGCCGACCTAACAATAATAATGTAAGGGCACAATAATAAAAATATTGGGGTTACAGGGTACAACAATAATAATAATGGGGTTACACTAACAATAATAAGGGACTATACTAGTAATATAGGGACCTAACCAAGTCTCATCCTTCATCACCATTGTTTCAAGACTGTTGTAATCTTTGGGAAGGTTTCATTCAATATATTAAAAGTATTGATGATGATGTAGAATGTATGGATGATGAGGAGATATTAGAGGCCACTTTATGAATTTTGTTCACAAGCTAGTTGTCATAATGATCAAGAAATTTTCCAACAAGCAGATGTATCTTCATTAGTTGAAGATGAAATGGATAACAATTTGACAGTCAAGTCATGTTACGTGAAATTTATTAGGATTTGCAGCCTTGTCAATTTATATGCAGTCAAAGGTATGATCCAAATCATTCAAATTGTTTTTCAACTCATTCCCTTTCTGAGATTTTATGTCAAGAAGAAATTCTTCAAGATCAGGTTGTTGAAAATACATGCATGGAAATTATGAAGAGTGAGTTAACATGTGATGAAAGTTCACTTTTAGATAATCCCTAAGCACATGAAAAACTTTCCAAGCATATTGAGAACAAATATTTGAATGTTGAGCAACATGAAAATGGCAGGAGCGAGGAGAATTTTATGTGAAACATGTTCCCTGTCATCATGAGGAGGAGGTTGATTCCTTGAGTATGGTTGAAGACTATCATAAGGAAGGACTTATAGACAATAATAAAAAACTTTTTGATCCACAAGTTACAGTCCCAAAATGTCTTGTTACAGATTTAAATGATATTTTTTTTGTTTTTGTTTTTGCGTGATGATATACATGAAGTTCACATTGTAATGCATGAAAATTCATTTTTAAACATCCATGTAGCACATGATTTGGTTGCTCCCTTTGAGGATTTTCATGAACAGTCAAAGTCTTGTATTAAGAATGATGTTGAAAATGAAGGCATAAAACAGAGACAACCTGCAGTTATGAATGAAGATTATCCTTTGGATCACCATGACATGATACTTTTCAGTGTTTTCAAGGATCCTTTTGTTTATTTTCTGCTTTCATAAAAAGAGGGGATTTTTCATGATTATCAAGATCCTTTGGTAAGGCTATTTCAGTCATCAGTGAAGGTGGAGTTTCTTTCATTCATAAGTTCAGGTTATGGATTCAATTTTCATTCCGAGTTTCCAATAAATGATTCACTTCTGATGTTGTTCAAGAAGAATCAAGAAACCCATATGTTGGATCAGCTCTTTGACTGGTTGTACTGGAAATTTCATATTGCTTGAATTGAAAGTTTGGTTTTCAGTTGTTAAAGTAAGGTTATTGGTACATAAATAAGCTTGTTGGGCAAGCATCTCTTTCAACATTTAGTTTGAAGATTGTAGTTGTAAGTTTTGGTTTGTACGATGTTTTGCTTCAAGATCATGTCAAGGGACAGATGCAGACTAAAGAATATGACAAGGTTTTGGGATCAACCCAATGGATAAGGCACCTAGTCTACTAGTTCTTTGCTACACCACAGGGGCACATCATCCCCATTGGAGCCACTGTTATCCATGATAACAGTTAGGTTAGTCTAGGTTGGTCTTAAGTTAATTAGGTTGGGTCAATTAGGTTTGAATAAGGTCTTTGAAATTCAAATTTTCAAAAAAATGCACATGTGAGGGGTCTTGAAAGTTATTTTTCGTGTGAATAGGGGTCATGTTGAAGGAAAATCTTAAAAAATAATTTAGAATAAAGTATGTTTTAAAGTGTTAATCATATATTTATATGTATGTAATAAAGTGATGTGATATTGGCACATCAGATAAAAAAATTGCATATTCGAAGGGCTAAGATCTTATGAGCTCAAATCAATGGCAGCATCCAAACCCACACCCCCTAGTGTTTCCGAACAATATTCATGGGGGGGAGGGGTTCAAGTAAAGCTGTTTCAGCAAAACCACCATCGCATACGTGTCACCATCCCATTCAGACTACAACGCCCCCCCCGCCCCTTCAATTCCACTTACCATCTGCACCCAACCCTCCGGGTAGGCTTCAAAACCGCTCTTTGACTATTTGACTTACTCCCGCCATCTCATCATCACTCACATGTCATTTCAACTTCCAATGATAAACTTCCATGTCTCTCTTTATTACCCATTACCATTTATTGTTAATCCGATAACCGTAACGTTTTCATGATAAATCATCTTGCGCCTATTGACGTTCACCATTAACCTTGTTTAAAACCTCACTCTTCACTGTCAAACAAATATTTTTTGCATTGTATCTGATCATGTTGTTTCCTAATTATTCAAAAACTCCAGTAAAGCACAGAAGACAAACCCACCATCATTCAAATCCTCCACATCTATGAACTGGGTTGAATAATTAAAATTTGTGGAGAATGAAAGGAGTGAATGCACAATCTCCTGGTGTCAATTCTCAAATGTTTGGTCAGAAATGTGTTTATAGTGGTAATTAGATCAAGAATTTCAAAGCCAGAGATTGGGAATTAAAAGACGAATGACAGTTAAAAGGTCAACACTAGCAGCAGTAGAATATTCAAGGCAAAATATCAGTATTTGGGTTAAATTCTAGATCCATAAACGCAGAGCATCTGGGGCTGACCATTTTTAATGGGGAAACTCAAAACCCACTCCAAATGGAAAATATGGCTAAAAAAACTCATCATGATGCCACCTCACATAAATGGAAAACTCATCATCAAATCAGTTTTATGAAGACCTTAAATCCATTGTATCAGTTGGCCACCTCAACATGGAAGTTTGATTCGATAGGGATGACAAACATGGGTTGTTAGAAATTTTGTTTAAGTAATTAATGGTCATAGAGTCCTTTTTCATTATCAAATCTACTATATGATAAATATCCCTATTATTCCTCAAAGTGATGTAATCCTAGTTGAATTAGGTCTCTAGGTCACTATCGAAGTCTAGCCTAGGTGGCAGACCTTGGTAACAGAGATCTCACTCTATAAATGAGAGGTTTATTTGAATTTGAGCAGGTTAGTTGATGAAGGTAGATGAGAGGACTATTATGTAATTTGGTTTCACCAAGCTAATATACAGTTGCATAAGTGTTTTTCAAACCTGAGATTTCTTTTAAGCTTATGTGTCTATGTTTTTTCCATTTCTAATATTATCACCAACTTCACACTCTCATGATTACTTGTAATTCATAGTATTATGCTCCAATTTCCTTCAAGTGTTATGTCTATGCTGTAGAAAGTTATATTTTAAGCTTAATTGCCTCAACTTCCATGAATTTCATTTTCTTGTGATTGGAGTCCCATTAGCTGACTCCATGCCCAATCGTAGCCTTTCATACATCTTCCACCTTCAAAATCACTAAAAATACAAAAAAAAATTAGCCATGTGAAATATAAGTTTCATATTGAGTATTCATTTGTTTTCTTTGAGAGAGCCCTCTTTGACTAGAAGGGCTAACTTTCAGTCCAAAGTGGTTTGAAATTGTTGCATTAGGTTTACCATTGAGCAACCCAATTGGTGCCAGTCTAGTGATAACACCAAGGATCTGGTAACATGGATTCTACAAATGGAGTAATTATTTTATCTACATGATGTCAAACACACACAATATGTACGCATTGCAACTTTATATTTAGAACCAAATTATTGTGTGTGGTGTCAATGGATTTGTTCTTGTAAATCACTTGTAACTTGGTCAATTTTTACGGAAGAACTGATAACACATTATGAGGATACAAAGAGAAACACCTTCTTTAGACAATTGATAAACCTCAAAGAAAAGGGTTCAATGGCGGAGCACGTTAAGGACTACCAAAGATTGCATATCAAGGTAATTGATATTCCTGAGGAGCATATGATTGATGTCTTCATAGAGACTAAAGGATATTATCCAACATGAGGTTTTTTTTTGGGAACCTAAGTCATTGGAGACTGCATTTAGGGTGGCAAGAAAAGTTGAAAGAAAATTTATGGCAACAAGGAGGTCTACCACTAAAGATGGAAGTGTTGTATCCCCTAGGCTTCCACAACCTACAAGGTTGACACCACAACAGTTGGAAAAAAAAAGAGAAAAAGGTATTTGTTTTAGTTGTGATAAAAATACAATAAAGGTCATAAATGTGTTGAGAAGAAATTATTTGCGTAAATTGTGAAGAGGAAGAAAAGGAACAAGAAAAATGAAAAGGAGAAGATATACACCAAGAATCAACACCAGGGGTTGAAAACTAAGAAATGAATATGACCATATATTGCAATGCATTGGCAGGAATTACCACTCCTCAAACTCTTAATATAGAAGGATATATCAAGAAGAAAAAGGTAATAGTATTGACTGATTCAGGTAGTACCCATAATTTTATTCATTGTAAGATAACCAAGGATTTGAATTTCTTTTTATGCCCAACACCATAGTGTCAAGTGGTGGTTGCAAATAGGGGAACTACAAATTGCTCAGGAAAATTCCATAATATCAATCTAACCATGGCGAAATATGTATTGAGTAGCCCAATGATTGCCATTTCAATGGGTGGTGCTGATGTTGTATTAGTAATACAATGGTTACAATATTTGGGGATGATAAATTTTAAATTTCAAGAACTTTTTTTGAAATTTTTTTGCGAAGGAAGGGAAATTGAATTAACGGGTATCACTGGGAAACTTGGTAAGATAATATACTCTAATATCATGAAGAAGAAAAAATGAGGTGTAATTGCACAATTATGCTCACTAGATCAATCATCTAAGTATCCCATATCGCCAGATCTCCAACGAGTCCTTGAAGATCATTCCAAGGTATTTGAGACTCCCAAGGGTCTCCCACCTATTCATGTTCATGATCATGATATTCACTTGATTCCAGGAAGTGTTCCTCCAAACGTCATACCTTATAGATATCCCTATTCCCAAAAGAGTGAAATTGAATGTATGGTTGCAGAAATTCTAGAGGCTAGTATAATTCAACCTAGCCAAAGTTCTTTATCCGCTACAGTAGTATTGGTACACAAGAAGGATGGATCATGTCGTATGTGTCTGGATTATAGGGAGCTCAATAAGCTCACTAATAAATATAAATTTCCCATTCCTAACATTGATGAATTGTTGGGTGAATTACATGGAGGAAATTACTTCACCAAGCTGGATCTTCATTTAGGATATCATCAAATTAGAATGAAGACTCAAGACATTCCGAAAACAACATTAAGAACTCATGAAGTTCATTATGAATTTCTGGTCATGCCTTTTGGCCTTACTAATCCACCTTCCACATTTCAAGGTTTGATGAATTCCATTTTCAAACCCTTCCTTAGAAAATTTGTGTTAGTATTGTTTGATGATATATTAATTTACAACAAGTCTTGGAAGGATCACGTTCAACATGTTGACAAGGTGCTCAAACTATTGGAAGAGAAACAATTGTATGAAAAAACCTCGAAATGTTTCTTTGGGCTACACGAGGTGGAATATTTGGGTCATATTGTATCTCACGAGGGGGTTAAGGTAGACCCTAAAAAAAAAAAATTCCATCAAGGAATGGAAAATCCCCACAACTTTAAGGCATCTTCGAGGATTTCTCGAGTTGACAGGCTATTATCGCAAGTTTGTTAAGAATTATGGAAATATATCAACACCTCTAACAACATTAATGAATAAATATGCATTTTCTTAGACTCCAAAAGCAACTAATGCCTTTGAACATCTTAAAGAGGCAATGTGTCAATCTCCGGTCTTAGTTACACCAGACTTCACAAAAACCTTTATTATGGAATGTGATACCTCCAAAAATGAAATGGGTGTTGTTTTAATGTAAGAAGGAAGACCCATTTTCTTTGAAAGTGATCCAATCAAAGGAAAGAATTTACACAAACCTATTTATGAGAAGGAAATGTTGGTAATTCTACATGCCCCGAAGTAATGGTTCCCTTACCTAATTGGAAGACACTTCAAGGTAAAAACGTATCATGATAGTATTAAATACTTCTTGGAACAAATATAATGTTCGGAAGAGAAGAAAAAATGGGTCACAAAGATGTTGGGTTATTAATTTGAAATCATCTACAAGAAAGGGAAGCAAAATGTTATTTTAGATGCACTCTTAAGAAAGGACGAGGATGTGGAGGCATTGCTTTGTGACATTTATATTATCCAAATTGATTGGATAAATGAAGCAGGGGATGAATGGAAGAATGATGAGCAAGTGTGGACACTCATTCAAAATTTGCAACAAGATCCCAGTGCATCTCATACTTTTATCTGGAAAAATGATTCACTATGGTGCAAGGATCACTTATATATATGTAAGAATTCCAAACTCAAAGAAAAATTTCTTTTGGAATTGCACACCTCTGCTATAGGAGTGAACTTAGGATTTTTAAAAAATTACCATATGTTCAAAAATGATTTTTTTGGGATGGCCTTAAATATGATGTTTAGAATTTTGTGGTCGAAAGTTTGGTTTGCCATCAAAATAAAGTCGAGACAATTAAAACTCCAGGTCTTTTACAACTGTTATCCATTCCAAGTCAGTGTTGGGGGGAGGTCTCAATGGATTTTATCACGGGTCTACCAAAATTTGAAGGAAAGAGTGTGATCATGGTGGTAGTTGATATAATTACCAAGTATGCACACGTTTGTGATCTATCTCATTCTTTCAAAGCCAATAAAGTCTCTGCTACATTTGTGGAAACAATTCAAAAGTTACATGGAAATCCAAAGATTATTGTAAGTGATACATATCCCATTTTCTTTGGAAATTTTTGGACAAAATTATTTTCTTGTCTTGGTACTGAATTGGCTCATAGCTCGTCTTATCATCCTCAATCTGATGGGAAAACTGAGATAGTGAACACATGTTTGGAAGGATATATTCATTGCTTTGTATCTGATAAACAAACACAATGGGTTAAGTGGTTACCTCTAACAGAATGTTGGTATAACACTTCCTTCCATACTGCAACAAAAATGACCCCATTTATTGCACTTTACGGATATCATCCACTTTCCATCACATCATATCTAATAGACAGTGCTAAGGTTCAAGTAGTAGAATATCACATTGAGCATCAACATCAAGTTCTCCAACTCTTAAAGAATAATCTGACGCTATTGCATAATCAAATGAAGCAATGAGAAAATCAACATCTCAATGAAATAAGTTTTTTCATGGGCGATTGAGTATTTTTATGGCTACAACCATACAAGAAAATGTCACTCAACCGAGCTAAGAAGGATAATAATTTATCACCCAAGTATTATGGCCCTTATAAGGTATTTCAAAAGAATGGTACTATGGCATACAAATTGGAGCTACTTGCATCTTCACGAATACACCCGATCTTCCATGTTTCATGTTTGAAGAAGGTTGTATGTGGCAAGCTTCCAATTCAAACTATATTGCCAGAACTTGATGAGGAAGGAAATATCACATTAGAGCTTGAAGCAATCATGGAAACAAGAATCCGACAGCTAAGAAATCAATAAACTTTAGAATATATCATTAAGTGGAAGAACTCACCCGCGGAATATTCCACATGGGAGGATGAATATTTTATTCAAAAGCATCAAGAACTAATCAAGTGTTGAGGACAACACTTTTTTGAAGGAGAGGGGCATGTTAGGTCCCTATAATACTAGTGTAGCCCCCATATTGTTATTTTTGTGTCCCATGTAGCCCCCATATTGTTATTTTTGTGTCCCACACAAGCTCAATATTGTTATTATTGTGCCCTTACAATATTATTTTTATGTAGGAACTAACTATATTGTGACCCTTTAAACTCATATATATATAAATTGGGTCTTTTCATTTGTATCATCCAAGAATTGTTCATTTATTTGATGTAAAGGAGGTTTCCCCCTCGAAGAGGCTTATTTTCAAGTCGTTGATTTATCTTTTCTTCTGTTTTGTGAATTAGTTGCAGAACATCTTCCTACCTGCGAATTGAGATTAAGTCAAGAATCGAGAAAGAAAAAAGGGAATATTTATCTTATATGTTAATGGGGCTTCTAAAGGAAACCCTGGCCCATTAGGCATGGGAGGCCTGATTAAAAACCAAACTAGAAGCCCCTTTTTGACCTTTACCTAAGCTCTAGACAAAACACCAAAAATAGTGTAGAGGCCTTAGCTCTGTGGAAGGGATTGCAATTACTCTTTAGGAATGGCATCAACGAAGCCATTATCATGGGATATTTAAGATAGGTAATAAAACACTTCAATAATGAATCTGTGGATGAAGACTCTAGTTTGATATGGAAGAGAATATGGGCTATTAAAAACAATACTAAAGGTATTTCATGTCCCGAGATACAAAAATCAAACAACTGACAAAAAAACAAATGAAGGTGTTGTGTTAAGTTGGGGAACCATCCAAATTAAGGATAAAAAAAGCACTAGACATCCTCCATAATGGTACACAAATTCAACTACATTAGGCTTCTTCAAAGTGAGAATGATCATGTATAGAAAATAAACATTCTCATATCTAATCATACAAAGCTACACATGGACAAAACCCAAGCATCTCTATGAAAAAAACATCCCATAGTATTTTTAAAACATCCTCAGTCCATCCAAGCAAGAAAAAACATTTCGGCATAGTTAAATATTCCAATTTCAAACCCAAAAGATCAAATCATTAGTTTTACAAGCTTGATCTATGAAGACATAATTGCTCTCCCAATAAGGATGACGAAAGACGCTTTCAATGATGACTATGGTAAGGGAGATAATTATTAGTAGCTTAGTAAAGAGTCAAATTTCAATGATAATAGATATTGTGATTGCATCATGTCAACAAATGTTGTAGAGACATATATGCTTTTTGGTGGCCTCAACAATCCCCTTGCCTCAGTGGTAGAAGGCTACTATTGGGAAGCCTCACTCTACAACTCTTCTTCATCAACTTATAATAAAAATAGGGCTGACATCCAACAAGACTAGGCTATTGATACGATGTTGCTCTCTAATGAATATTTTTTCATGTTTGACCTCGTCAGCCAGGAGTTTTCATCCTCTTCTCCAAAGCTTCCTAAGAGACTCAAATTCATCTTCCCTAAATTACTTCAAAACCTTCTTCCCTCATCTCAAACATATAACAAACTTAGCTTGCAGAAAGAAATGTTTCACACAATCATAATTCAAGCTTCTATGTGGAAAAATCTACCTATATCTCCATCAAAGGATATTACTCAATCAAATGAGCATTTTCATATTTGAATATTACTACATTCCATCCTATAATATAGAATGGAAAATTAAGAGCATAATATTCAAAGAGTTTGAATTAGCAACAAAATATTTTATTTTTCCAGTTAGGGAAAAGATTGTCTTCAAAGAAGAAGGCAGAAATGATGAAATGGGTAAAAATGAGATTAAGAACTTCATTGCAAAATCCACACATAAGAGATTAAATTGCCTCTAGTTGTAAGGAAATTACCTGTGATATCTTCAATGTCCTTACTTGAAGTATTGCTTATTTATTTTTATGGGTGGACAATTTTGTGCCATCTTCACTTGCAGGCCTTTAAGACTGCATAGAATTTTAGGTAGTATATATTGTAGCATCTTTGGCTCAATTTTAAATTTCTATTGTAAGAGGTTGAGATCACCTTCTATTTTAAGCGCTATAATTTTCACTTCTATGGCTCCTTTCTAGATCTTCATATAATTACTATTAAAAAAAAATATTGTATTTCCTTCTAAACTAGAATGTATCACATATAAGTGTTATATATCTTCGGTTGGTCTTTCACTAGGAAGACCAAACAATAGCCAAAAGTTCACTCTTCGCAAAGAGGCATGGGATATCAAAATGTTCAAAAAGGCAATAAGGACTATATATAAGCTAAAAAACAGACTAGATAGGCCATCAAGACAAACCATTTAGTATCAAAATGAAAGATAATCTGGGACATGGAATAAACTAAGCATATGAATCAAATTCTATGGAAACAACTTGATTAGGATATTCATTGTTGTTGGGGTTGCTGCTTGCTGGAGGAGGAATACCCAAGTGATTCTCAATGCGATCCAAGAATTGGTTTGAGTCTCCCAAGTGACTATGTAGATGCTCCAGAGAGTGTAGGATGCCTTCTCTATGCTCAAACCAATCCATCAAATTTCGACTAAGGAGAAACTTTGGGTGTCGGTATAAGTAGATGGTGTCCATTTAGTGGTTGAAGTAGTTGTGTGTGTTTCCAACATACAACACCCAATCAACTAGTTCGAAAAGAACCTCATTTCCTAAAATTTTTTGTCATGAGAAGGATCCCTAGTGTTCCATGTGACCTATCTCTTCCTTGATGGGACTCTGGGTGAGATATTGAAACCTAGTAGTTGTTTACTACAAGCGATGGTGGGCGCAAGAGTGACTCCGAGAAGCCCACTCTTGATAATACAATGTCCCTCAATGGACATGTGCACGTTGAAGGGGCATGGTGAATGCCACAATGAGGAGACAAGACCAAAATATCAGTGGGAATGAGAACAAGCAACAGAAAAAGTGAGAGGAGCCACGTGAGGGGGAAATGAGTTAGGTGGCAGGAATTCAGATAAAGGGGAGATTTTAGAGAGGTAGAAGCAAGAAACATATCACAGAGAGAGGATCCACGTGAGGTGGAAAGTAGTTAGGTGGTAGGAATTCAGATAAAGGCAAGGTTTTGGAGAAGTATAAGCAAGAAATAGACCACAGAGAGAGCGAAAAATCTCAAAAGGAAGTATAAGGGAAGACAAGAAAATGTTAGAGATTTTGACCAAAAAAAGCACGAGATAATAAGAAAGGTACCAAAGTATAAATTCAATGTTCCATGAGTTGGATGAGAGATGTAAGAAGAGTGCCTGATATTGAAGATGGCCAGCGAAAAACTAGTAAAAAGAAAAAAATCATGAATAGAGGATAGGCAGTGAGTGGGATGCAAACCAAAGACGATCAAGGCTCCCACCGAGTAAGTCTAGCACCCAGAAATATTATCTATAATCGCGTAGAGGGAACTTGTATTAGAATCCACTACATGCACAAAAATTCAACAGAGATAAAGAAACAACAATCTCAGACCAATATGGCAAAGTATTAAATGGAAAGTGCCCCTGGGTCTTCAACTAGGGGCAATAGAACTTCCAATTATGGAACTTAAACTGAGTATTAAGAGTGGAAAAACAAGGCCTAGCCAAGGCTCACGTAATTGGGTCAGGCACTAAGGCTCACATAAGTGGGTCAGGCAGTGCCCGTGCATTATATTACCAAGGTGCGAGGAGGAAGTTGCAATTAAATGGGATTGATGACCAAATTCTCTAGATGTCAGTATAGGTGCAGAGGGGAGAGGTGTGAGATACATAGGAGGGGGAATAAACACCACATAAGATAGGATTTGAAAAACCTAGGATGGCGGAAATAAATCAATGTTGTTGGCATAGTTAGGTGATCTTCCATCAATTCACATGAGGCAGAGTATAAATGTTTGGAGAGTCATAAATACATGGTTATGGGGGAATTCTGACACATCCCCCAACTTCTTGTCTAGGTGGGGCGGTGGCAACCCCTCCCCCTTTTGCAATATAAGCACCCCATCCAGGATGGATGTATCCTACTTCATGAGATGCCAACATTTTTATTTGATAGGATACTCTTTCACAAGGCTCCAGGTGGAGGAGAGAGTTGCTAACAATTCCAAAAATCCATGATTAGCTAACAAATCTACGGCTTCATTTCCAGTCCTTCAAAAGTGGGAGGGGATGATGAATGATATTTGGGTCATAAGGGAGGAGGCCTTGCAGATGAGTGCTTCAAGATTCCAACTTCTAAAAACTTTATGGACAAGGGTGCCATTCTAGAGCTTTCAAATCATGTTGGTGATAAGCTAAGAATCACCCTCCACAAAAAATTTAGAATAGCCTTGTGCTTGAGCAATTTCTAGCCTAGTGAATAGGCTAGTGAGTTATGCTACATTTTTACTGTTGATTCCCAAGGAGCTTGATTATATGTAAAGTGGAAGGTCGTTATGGTCTTTCAAAATTCCTCTAAATCCAGTTGGACCTAGATTCCCCTTCGAAGAACCATCAAAATTAATTAGTTTGAGGAAAGCAAGGGGGGACCATACAAATGGAATGACAGGCAGAGGAGGAGGGGCAGGGTATGGAGAATGGAGAAGGGAAGAGGGGACAAGATGCTAATGGAGAAGGATCCAAGCTTCCTATTTGTGGTCTTGATAGCCATATGGGGACTAGGAGAAGGGAAGAATAATATTTGATGTTGGTTAGAGTTATGTTCCAAAGAGAGTCAGTGGAAAAAAATGATCCTTCAAAAATTCTCTTGTTCCAGTCTTTCCAGATTTCCCAAAGAATGAAAATAAGGGAGAGCTTCTAGATACGATTGAGAAATAGAATAAAGAAGCCACAAATTTTCCATTTAGCAATAGTATTGGGAATGCTAAGTGGGTCTTTCTATGAGTGAGAGAAGTGATCCTTGAGACAAGCCCATAGGGAGGAGGTGAAGGTGCAATTTTTGAAGAGATGCTCCAAAATTTCTGAATAAATAAGGAATAATGGGGATATATAAGGAATTTGTTCATTTTATTTAAATTTAGAATGTTGTCCCACATTAACATTTTATTTTGAAACAAAATCTAGAGAAAAAAAGATATTTTTGACCAGGTATGTTGTTTCCATATTTTAGCCCAAACCTCCTCTATTGGTAGGTCATGATGACCTGGTTCCAAATCATGAGATTATTGGATGGTGAAAGTTCCTTTTATAGAGTAACCCCATTGAATTTTGTCTGGCTGAGCTAAAACAAGGATCAACCCCAGATGAATATATTCCCAAAATTGCTGCAATTTGTCATCCATTGGTTTAGGATGCGAGAATGTCGTTGGTAGGCACTGGCCCCATTATTGGTAATCCTATGCTAATAATATGCAAGTTTTTTTAAACCATTTTCTCCTTCATATGAGTTAGTTGTTTGTTTTTTCAAAACTTTGGGAATTTTTGCCAGGAGTCCTCCCAAAACAACATCGTCCAACAATCCTTAATTTCCCAAAAGAAATGTTGTTGGATTAAGTACATACCTTTCTTGGCTAGATACCATATGGATGATCCTAGATCCATGGAGTGAAGGTGGAAAAAAAATTTATGATGGTGTGTGAGGATCATATTTGTGGTTCCAAATACATTTCCAAAGGTTAGGACCACCTTGCACCCATTTCCACCATATTTTTTCACCCAGGACTATCGCCATGGTGATGGGGTCCCACAAGTTGAGCCTGCCTTTGAGTTTTGGTTCGTATAGATTTTCTATGCCACCAAGGACCACTTGTGTTCCATTTTGGAGCCCCCCTAAAGGAATTTTCATTGAATCCAACGAAGTTCTTGGAGGATCAAGCCTGGGGAAATTGATGCCTAACAGAAGTAGATGGGGAGAGGTTGAAGCAAAAATTTCAAAAGGAATAACTTGCCAACAATATTTAATGAGTGAAATTCCCACCATGATGGTTTTCTATTGAGCTCAGATAGGAGTTCCTCCAATATAATCCATTTTAAAGAACTTCCAACTAGAAGGGCGCATAAAAATTTTGAGGGGAGTTTTCATTTTTGGAAGCCCAAAATGTTAGCTATGTGACATTGAACGGGGGGTGGGTGTTATTGAAGAAGTAGACCTGTGATTTGGCTTTATTGACTTCCATGCCAAAAGTGAGATAAAACTCTTCTAATATTTGAAGGAACTCAAGATATTCATAAATAGAGGGGATGCCCATTCCCATGGTATCATCAACGAATTTTTGGTGAGGGAGGGGGAGATCCTCACCAAATAGACAGAGGCCTTGGAGCAAGCTCTTGGAGACAACTGCTTTGAGATATCTCCCTTCCAAAACAAAAATGAAGAGGAACGACGAGATAGGTTCACCCTATTGGATACTGTGAGAGTATTTGAAGGGGGTGAAGATGGGACAATTGAAAATAATGGAGAAGGAAGTGAAAGGTAAAACAATGAAAATCCACTTGATCTAGTCTAGGGAGAAACCAAAGGCTTGAAGAACATGAGGCATGTAATAATAGTTAGGCTTATTAAAATATTTTAATAAGTTAAACTTGAGCATCACTCCATATTTACAGGAGAATTTTAAAGAGTGGATGGCTTCAGGAGCAACCCTAATTCCATCAAGGATTTTCCGAACTTCTACAAAGCCAATTTATTCCAACGAGCTTAACTTTAGGAGGAGGGGCATGAGGAAGTTGCCTATGATCTCTGTGATGAACTTGTATATAACATTACAAAGATAAATGGGTCTTAATCCATTAATATTCTCTACTTTATCTTATTTTGGAACTAATGTGAGCAAAGTAACATTTAGATATTTAAGGTTGGAATGAGATTTACGTGGTTATTCCATCACTCTTTAGACCTCTTTTCCTACAATAGGCCAACATGCCTGAAATAATTCTATTTTAAAACCGTTAGAGCTAAGAGCCTTGTTGCCTGGAATCCCTTTAAAAATCATTTCCACTTGCTTGGGGATGATTTCCTAGAGTAGGGCTTCATTTTTCTCAATAGTGACCAGACGGGGAATATACTCAATGATGTGTTGGATCACCCTTGACTCATTTGTAGAAGGTTTAGTTAAGATATCTTGATAGAATAAGATTAGATCCTAATTGATATCTTGGTAATCTAGTAGTTTGTCTACCACAAAGTTCCTGATGGAGGATATATAATTCTAATGTCGATGTTGGAGCATGGACTTATGGAAGAATGCAGTGTTTCTTCCCCTTTCTTTAAGCCAACGAATCATTGATTTCTGTTTCCAAAAAATTTCGGGTAGTAGCTTATTCTATGATTAGTTCCCTGGATCAACCATAAAGAATGGCTTCTTGTTGTATGGATTCCATTTTTTGCTCCAATTTTCCTTTTCCTCTAGGATGTTACAGAATTTGGTTTTTTTCCAACCTTTGTGCTATCATTTGATATATTTCATTTTTTCTTGGGCCTGTCCATAGAATATCCCTCCATATCTTGTATCTCTACTCATCTTTGCTTTATATTTTGTTAGAAGTATAGATGTTGTAGCTATAACTTCTAAAAACTAAATTTGAGCCATGACTTGGGAGTATTGATGCTTCCATAAAGGTGTCGTAGTCCATGATATATTCGGTGACTAAAAAGGGATTAAATTTGGATGCCAGTTTTTGTGCCCGCCCTCTTCTATTGTTCTAGGTAAAGGTGCCATTGTTGGTGGAAAGATCTACCATGTGCAAGTCCATCAATGTGTCTTAGAAAAAATCTAAGTCTATAGCTAGCCATCACATGCCTCTTCGCTTCTCATTTAGTGATTTGATTAGATTGAATTCATCAATAAGAATCCAAGGGGAAGGTGAGAGGAGGTTGTGCATTTAAGTGATGGAGCGAAGGAAAGTAGGCTTGTCGTGATGGGAGGTTGGGCCATATACATTGGAGAGGAAACATATATCCGTTGAGCCAATAAGCCTAAGTTGGAAAATGAGAATGTAGAAGGAAGCAAACATATTCAAAATTTAAATATCTTGAGAAATCCATGTGATGGCAAGGCCCTTTGAATGTCCTTTGGAATATATACCGACTGCACAACAATATCTACCCCATTTTATTAATATATTTGAAATGGCCTCACTAGAGTATTTAGTCTCTTGAATCATCATAACTGTAGGATTTTCAAATTTCCATCTTTCTTTTAGGAGCTGCTACTTTCCTCTATAATTGAGGCGTCTAATATTCCACGAGAGGATTTTAATTTCGAGGGTATGCTGTAAACATGAAAACAATCTATTAACATTCTTATACATCTTGAATTTACTAACATACCCCCTAATTCATACAAGAGTTGAACATTTTTTTCTAGTGTTCTCTTTTTTCCTCTCAGTGCGTAATTTTGATGACTCCTTCAGATGTTTGGATTAGACCCCCAACGGCTGAGTAATGGATTGTCCAGAAGGGGATTTTAGACTAGCTTGGAATGATTTGAAGTATGCCCTACTGTGTAGTTTGGGTTGGTCCTCGGTAAGGGAAAATAGGTCTTTCCCTTTCCATATTTTTTTCACATTTGGGAGATCAAGGGATTCAAGCTCCATCTCATTAATTGGGTCAAGGGTAATATTTGGGTTTACAAGCGAAGGGATCTAGGTCATGGAACAGACAAGTAGGGTAGCGAGGGATTGACAGATGAGGCATATTGCTAAACATAGGAGGGCAGGGGTTGGATTGGATCATGCATCTTAGTTTATGGAGTTTGTAAGGCCAAAGGAGGGTCTACGACATCCATAGAAGAGAGGGGGTTAAAGGGGTTATTAGAGGGGGGTTGATTATTAGAGGAAGAGGGCTTCAAGGTATGGGATTTAAGGTTAGAATGTTTACCACCCAATTTGGTAAAATATTCCTTTTCAAGAGCACAAACAACATCAAATTTAGAATTTGTGGCGAGTAAAGGGAAATGGTGGTAAAGATGACCATATTCGTGGAATCTTGGAACATGAATGGGATATGCTCATAATCAAGTGTTTGCTTCTAGAGATAATATTGATGATAGATACAACATACTTTGGAAGTGGCCTTGAAATGTTCATATACACATAAATGCGAGCATATGAGATAAACCTGGCATGCTTAGTAGCCTCTGAGGATTTGACATAGTGACTGAGCATGTTTTCGATGCTTGCAAGGGTTTCCTCATCTAGAAATCCTATTGTAATGAGTACATTCTGATTGATACAAAGGCAATAGTGAAGTCCTCCTTGTCTAGCACAAAAAATTCCATTCTAGAAACAAAGATATAACCTCATTGAATTTAAAAAATGTGGATCGTTCTCAAATACTCATGTTCGATCCTTTAGGTTGGAAAAAATGATGGTGAAAAATCCCTTTGCACCCATCTCCAACTTTATCTGCCCCTTGGGCTTCCATTTCAATTGGATCAAGTGAGTGATTATAAAGTCTTGATATCGAGGAATTTCTAGATTAAAGTATGGTCCTGCATATATTGTATATTATCCTCGATGTAGTTGGAATGGACTTCAAAGTTTGGGTCTAAAACTGTTGTTATGTGTAATTTACGATTGCGGACAAAAGTATCTTCCCTAGACCTAGTGGACTGGTCTAGAACAACATAAAGAAAATAATATAAAGTTTCCCTTAGATAAATTGAAAGATGGGAAAGAGGCCTATTTCGAATCCGTCGCAAGCTTTGCTTTCCTCTTGGATTGTAAGATTCAATTCCAGCTCTGATTTCTATAATTAGAATCTGCACCTAGAACCAAAACAAGCCAAGGATCTACAATATATACATAGCATGATTCAATCACTCTATTCAATGAATCAATGAGGCATTGAAATACATGAATGTAAATGTAATAAAACACATATAGCAAAACAATATACTCTTTGTATTAATAGAAATAAGAGAGAGTTTACAACCAAAAATAGAGTTGACCTTGTAGAAATCTCTCCAAGTTGACTTGTCATTCCTTGTCACAAAGCACACCTCAATGTCACCCTAAAGCATGAAGATGACGACTCTCTTAGGTTCAAGGTAGCAACATGAGGGCATGATCAATCTCAAAAAGCCAACCCTAATGTTGTGGATGATAGTAAATATATAGGATAGCGTGGTAGTATAGGAATTATTATCCATTTACCAATCTAGGCTTGAGATACACTTAAGAGGGGAATATGAGCTCAAGGGATAAGAGGTGAAATCTCCAAGGTAGGATTAGATAGGAATTGAGCTTCTTATCCAAGGTAAATGGTTAAAACAACCCCTAAACGCTTCTGGAAGATGAAGCTTCGGAAATATTTTTAATTTTCCTGAATTTCTAGAATCAATGCACCTCCAACAAGGGACAAGATATTGTTGATCAGTGCTAGTGCAGTAAGGAGAAACCTACTGCTAAACACAATTCTCTAAAGGGGCAGAGTGTGCTGGGGCTTAAAAACATTATTTTGAAGCAGTCGGACCCATAAATTCATGCATTTGGAAAGGTCATGCTCAGGGCTTTGTGTAGGGATGATGATAACATGTTCACGGATGATGATTGATATGGTTTGTAGGCCTATTGACCAGATGCGACAAAATGGCCTACAATAGATTGCCCCATAAATAAATTTTTTTGAAGTGATGGTTGATGACTGAAGTGCTTTACCCTATGACAAGTTCGGATCAAGAATAACTGGTCGAGATCATCATCGGTTACAATACATTTTAATCATGATATTACTACTCAGGGAGGCATACCCATACTCAACACATAAGCTAACATTACATGTACAATGATAAAGAAGTTTTTCTACTGATAATAGACATTGGACCCATGCATGGATGATTGTCTTGTATGATCACAACCATCATACTTTGTAATCTTATATTAATCTTGAAATTTCATCCCGCATGGATGCAACTAGATCTAGGGTCTTCTATCTCGTTCACTTGATTATCCAATGTACGAGTCTAACCATTCGAATGAATGAGATGGATTCAAACATGGTAGACACCATTTGATTACCAACCAATGATGTAATTTGTTAACATATGTGAAAAAAACCATCGATGATGTTAATGGCTCTCAAGCTACAACAATAAATCCGTATGGTGTGAATGAATGATTTGAATTCAAACACCACACAAAATATTTCGACTGAAGGCCAATGATGAAGAGTTATTGTTGAGAGCGAGGAAACTTTCCATTGATGTGTGCAAGCCCCAAGGTATGGAAAGGAGAGTTTCTAAGTCAAATTTCTGGATAATGAGATGATGTTGACATCACGTGACCCGTCACAGGAGGGCCTTGATATATCCCATCAACGACACAAAACATGTATCAGGATGTTGAGGCAGAAAGATGCTGATGTGGAAATAGTTCAATAATGAGAGAAATATAATGAAGGCTTAAGAGTATTGTAGAAAAAATAAATTGAATGACTTCTCTTGAACATATTAGCGACACTGAATGGATTTGGCAGCATTGACCAAAAACCAAAAGCGAAGGCTTTGATATGGTGTGATGAACCAAAAAGACAAGAATATTTCCCAACCCAACAACCACAGAGATGAAGTAGAAGAGTGTCATGTTCAAGAGCGACTCACTACCATTAATAGGTAGAGTACCATGTTTCCCAATTTCCCCAACCATTTTTGGTCAATACTGTTGTGCTCAACTTAGTGTTCCTAAATTGAGGTCATTAATTGTCAACCAGGGCTAGTAAACTGCTGAAGTGTGGTGCATTGTATGTGCCTAGGTATCTATTTCTCACTACGTTGTGTTTAGTGTTTTTATGATGTTTTTGGTTTTATGGTTTTTATGTTGAAAAAGAGCTAAGAAGTTTACACTAAAACAGAGTGAAACTATTCTAAACTAGGTGTGCACTAAAGGACAGAAAATGCAAAGCTTGATAAGGACTCATAGAAAAGAAACAAATCACAACATGAACTCAGTAACCCATATCATGAACTCATCCAATTCATTCATTTAGAGATATGTTGGAATAGCTTGAGAAAAGGATAAGTTTTTAGTGTAATTGAGGTTTTCCTAAATCGATAGTCAACTTACAATGTTACAACATCTCATCCATGGTTAAAGGTTTATTGGAACATAATTGGAAAAGAAAATTTGTAGCACAATAAGATTTCTACTCTAAACTAACTTCTAATTCTATTCTGCAACTCAATTTAGCACTACTAGGCCTCATTCAAAAGTTATAGATTTATTTTTAGAATAGTCTTTGAGAAAAGGCTTGTTTGTGAAAATGTAAAAAGGTTGCAAAATACTTAAGGCCTTAAACTGATATTACTAGCTTCTGTCCAGATGATGATGTATTAATATGAAGTTAGAACAAAAGAAGTTTTGTAGATAATGAAGACCATGGTATCTAAATTTAACAACTAATACAATTTAAAATGCAATGGATAACAACTAAACTAGAATGCTAATACAGTGAACTAAGACTAAACTAGAGTGCTATTATCTAACTTGAAATGAATTGGAACTGAACTAGAATGATACTAATACAATGAACAGAGTTAAACTAGAGTACCATTATCAAGCTTGAAATATAGTGACATAATTAAACTAGAATGACATCTACCTCCGGAGTATTTCAACTGAACCAAAATGCAACTAATTCTATGAAATACTACAGCCCTGTCTTGTTCAAGATGAGTGATATTTTGGAATAGTTTGTACAAACAATTCTGGCTGTATCATTCAGTGCAAATGGGCATAAAAAAAACATAACAATACGCAGGTAAACTAAAACACCATAGCTAAGTCTTATCCAGAGTTAGTGATATTTTGGAAGAGATTAATGCGAATAGGACTAGCTGTAACAACTAATTATAATTGAACACAAAAACGTAAAGTTCTAAATTGCTACAATTATGCCTCATTCCGGATTAGTGATCTTTTGGAATACTTCATGAGAACAAAGCTAAACTGTAGTATCCAATGTAGGCAAAGTTCAGAAAACTATTTAAATTGAGAATGAAACAAAGCTACGGCTACTTATCTAAACCAAATGCATAACGCTTCACGGGTAGTAGGGGCCCTCTACCACTGGATCAACATGCGGATCTACTCAATATTGACTCCGCTTGTGCAATAAAATGATGTCTCTTTCATTAAAGGAGAAATTCTTCAAAACATAGTATTTACGACCTTCCAAAATCTAGCAACAAAAACAAAATCTAACCAATAGTTTCTCGGTCTCCCGAGTCATACTTATAATGAAATTACATAACTACTTCCTGAGAAAAATAGGGATAAGTGTCTTTTCCATTCCTAATCAAATTAAAACTCTTATTAACAGTATTGTGCTTTACTGCGGACATCTGTAGAGTCCGTGTTTTGATAGGAAACTGCCTCTCTTCTTCGTGCATAACCGCTTTGATACTTTAACTCAGACTTCGTGGGGAGCAACAAATGATGAGGGAATGATGTGGAATACGACCATATGTGTTTTTCCCTGAGATGACACCTGGAACTTGCGTAGACATGAAGACAACTGCAGAATCGACAACTAGCTACAGAATGTCTGCATTCTGTAGCTAGGTGTAGTCAAAAAGTACTACAATAACGAAATCATGAAAACATAGCAAGTTAGACATTATATACAATCTCAAAGAAATTTTAACTAATCTTATTGATCATTTAAGCCTGAAATTAATAATGGACAAAGGAAATGAAGTGGAATGTGGTGGAAGAGAAGAACATCTTTGAAGCTCAACAAATACCTCTTTATTTTTTAACGAGATTGAGGAGGATAACATATGCTTGATCTGTAAGTTCATCCTTCGAATGAATTCCTCTGAGTATTTTTAATGAACTTTGAGAAGGAGTGGTCCGGTCTCATCATGTTTGAAAATTCCATCACTATTTGATGCTTTTACAAGTCTAGTGAAGGTATAACTCGACTCATTTTTCATGTTTAGAGAGTTTGAAAAAGAGGCGAAAAAGAAAATCCCAGAGGTTACTTTTCGTAAATAGTTTCTTGAGTCTGAAAAGGTAGAAAACGATACTCAGGATAACCTATTAGCCATATTCGACTAAGGTATTCCTTTTTCATAGATAGTCTATCTCAGTTCAGAAAAGGGTTAAACTTATACTATGCAGACGTCTTTTCATTTACTTTAATGAGTTCGGAAAGACAAGTGCTTGACAATCCTTTCATGTTTAGGGAGTCTGAAAAGAGTAGAAAGAGGACTCCTCCTGGATGAAAGAGAATAAAGGGTAACAACTGGTTCCGGTCATGATGGAACTACTCAAAATATGCAATGGTCAATAGGTTGGCTAATAAAACCACTCATCGTAGTGGTTCCTCAGGAAAGGGTAAAAAACCAAGTGAAAGTGCATGATCAGCCAAGCAGATAGTGACGATGGAATGAGAAAACCAAGGCTCACTTGGAAAAAATAGGATGATAAAAATGGAAATCACGAGATATAGGTTGAGAATTATTTCATTTTTACATAAGATTGAAACATGGGAAACTATGCTTGAGATTGGTTTCATTTTTATAGAATCTAGAAACCGAGAAAAACTATGCTTGAAATTGGTTTAAATTTTCCACAAGCTTGAAACGAAGAAAAACTAGGATTGAAATAAGTTTTCATGCCACCAACATAATGAATCGATTCTAGGGACGTGCCCCCCAAGCTTCATTTAATTCACCTAAGTAAACTGTTGGTTACTAACAAGTGGATGGAATGAAGGTTCAGTTATGAGATCAAGTGAAATACTAGACTGGGAATTTATGAGATCTAATCCAAGACTCGAGTAGGAAGGGTATCTGTTTCATTTTTTAATGAGCTTGACACAAAAACAAACTTTTCTCATGACACCTTATTTCATTTTTTAATGAGCTTGACATAAGAAAAGAAACTTTGCTCGGGGAGCTTGTTTCATTTTTTAACGAGCTTGACACAAGAAAAGGAACTCTACTTCAGGAACCTTGTTTCATTTTTTAACGAGCTTCAAATAATACAAGGAACTATGCTTTGAGTTTTCTTTTCTATGACATTTAGGAGGCCATGGCTTTTAAGAGGTTCTCATAAAATGGAAGAACAATGCTTTGGAAGGAATCAAGGGATCCAATGGAAATACCAGGCTCTAATTCTCGTAATATAGGATGTGCTACATCACCTACTACATAATTAGTAGACACGAGCATGGAAAAATTTTCCACATAATCCATTTGTGGTAGGGGAGATACCACTCGCATATAAGGACCATTTAAGGGAGCTAGTTGAATGGGAGTCAAATTAGGCTTAATGAATGAAAGCTAGTCAATGGTCACGATTCTTCCCATGAAAGAGTTTAGAGACAAGAGCTCCCATGACATAAACATAGTAACACCCAAGGAGTTAATTAAAATCCAAAGGGCCTTTGACTACCATCTCATCGATATAGATAGTCTTTCCTCCCAAAGTAATAGGAAATTGAGGAAGGATCCCTAACGGTTGACTGATTCCTTTGTTAAAAGCCAATAGATTCTGGGTAACGGGCACAATTTGCGGAGAACAAAAATATTTCCAAGTAGTTCAGGAAATAATACTAACATATGAACCTTATTATATTATTTTTCCATATATGGCCATATTATAGGCGTGTACTATGATCTGGAATGGCATGGAAGGAGGAAGACGATATCCTGCTAGTCGATTCCAATCAAAGGAAGTGACCATACTACTTGGAGGGGGTGTTGTGGGAATAAGGGAATTTCTCCCTTGTGCTATGGGAATGGGTTGATTATCCCCATGTACTATGGGAATGGGAGGATTTTCCCTCTGTGTCATTGGAATGGGAGGATTCCCCCCCAGTTCATTGGAACCTGAAGAAACGAGAAGAACCTGAGCGCTATGAGTCTCACTCTTTACGGGAAAAGTACGAACGACTGAAGGAAGAATCGAGTCAAACATTTTCTTAACCAATGGTTGGTTGGGAAAGGACTCAATGGGATTCACATTTAGAGAGAGTGGGATTGGTTGGATTCAGATTTTAATCAAACACTTCATCAACTAGTGGAGGATTGGGAGAAAGCTTTCGATAACTAGCCAAAAGATGAGGCTGAGAAAATGTAAGGTTTTCCAAAATTTTTGATTATTAATCCATATAAGGAAAAAGGTGAATAGGATGATTCCCTTCACGTAAATTATAGGGAAAAAAAACACATTTTTACCAGTAGGCAGTGGCAGACACAATTGATTCAATGTTTTATTGGATGCTTCTAAGTTGCAGATGTTGTAGTAGCAACAACAACAATTAGAGGTGATGCATGCAACACATTCCATAGATTCATGATAGGGGTGGTTGATTATCCCTTTATTTTTGAGAGGGAGTGTTGAAAATGTAGCAAGAAATTCCTAATTTAATTTTTCCTTGATTAAATAGGAGAAATTCGAAATTCAACATCAACAGACAACTTGAATGAGTTAATTGAGGTGATATAGTTGTTATCACTTTGTTATATTACTTAATTCGAGTTAGGGGCATGAATTTCAGTTGTGTGTAGTGGGTTCCTAAATTTTAGGATTATAGCTTGAGTTAATTCAGTTGTAGCATTTCAATTTAGTTTAATTGAGTTATGTTTAGTTAAACTAGTTCTAACCATTGGAGAAACTAGTGGAAGGTCAAGTTGTGCAGTGTAACTTCAATCACACTCAGTGATCATCCTGATAACTAATCAATCAACCTAAATTATCTCATGCATGCAAATAATTTGAATTTCCCATTTGTGGTGAAGTTTCCAAGGCAATGTACAATTAATTATATACTAGATTGAGTGTATATTTCATTGTATTGGTTAGGTGATCAATACTAGGAATTGCGTAAGAATTTTGGAGGAATTTCCTATTAATAGGGGCCTAATTCCTCAAGGAACATCACAAGGAATTAGGAGCTTGGAGGGATTGATAATTTCCTAAGTATTGGTCAGGTTCAATCAGTCAAGAAGAGGATAGAAGATACAGGTGTAGGTTGAGCTCAAGGTTGAGCAGAGCATATTGTATTCTTCCAGATTCTTTGATTAATTCAATACAAATAGGAAGGGGTTTTGAGCAGTTGATTTCCACTATATAAATCTCTATGTATGTGTGTTGAGTCATGATGCATGTTTTGATATGTGTTCTCAATCATGACTTTATTTCCACAGATTGGTAGAGTAGATTCGAGTGTTATGTTTTAGTACATTACATGAACATTTTGAATCTACACATTAATTTCCAGATGTTACCAGAGCATGATTCACATTAGAAACATTCATTGAAGCCCTAATGTACAATGATCATTAAAGAACAAATGTGCTATTAGGAGGCAAAGTTGATGGATCCCTGGTTCAGGGCAAATCCAGAAAACCCTATGTGAAAAATTCTTAATGGAGCAATGAGTCTGCTAGTGGGAAGATCAGTGAGCCAATGTTTAGTGACAAAAAAATAAGTTGTGATCATTGATATAGGAAGATTCAGGGGTAGATAAATTTCCCACAGGGAGATTGAGACTTATAGGGAGTCTAGCTTTAGAGGCAACAACCCTATGGAAGCTATTACTTCAAGATCTGGGGAGATCATACTCATTATCGTAGTAGTTGAAGAAGAAGTAGCAACAGTTGTATGAGTAGATCATATTTTTCCGTGCATGCATCTATACCTCGAGGGGTGAGGTGGGGCGATGTAGATCCCTAGTCTCAGAATTGCATAAATTTCGGCAGGGTCCATTGAGGTGTTCTCCTCATGGATCATTACCTTGCTATAGGGGCCCAAAATATTCAGTAGCAGGAGGATCAATGTCAGTCAGATAATTAGGAGTGCAAAGGATTGTTGACAACAGAGCAGGAGGCTTAGTATCAGAGTCAACAACAACACAATTTTCCTAGTAGATAGTTGCAGACACAATTGATTCAATGTTTTTTTTGGATGCTTCTCAGTTGTAGATGTTGCAGTAGTAGCAACAACAATGGGAGGTGTTTCATGCAACACATTCCACAGATGCATGATAGGGGTGGTTGATAATCCATTTATTGTTGAGAGGGGCTGTTGAAAATGCAGCAAAAAATTCCTAATTTAATTTTTCCTTGATTAAATTAGGATAGATTCCTAATTCTACATCAACAAACAACTTGAATGAGTTAACCTAGGTGATATAGTTGTTATCACTTAGTTAGCTTAGTTAATTCCAATTAGGGGAATGAATTTCAGTTGTGTGCAGTGGTTTCCTAAATTTTAGGAGTCTAGGTTGAGTTAATTTCAGTTGTAGCAATTTAATTCAGTTAAATTGAGTTATGGTTAGTGAAACTAGTTTCAACTGTTGTAGAAACTAGTGGAAGGTCAAGTTGTGCAATGTAACTTCATTCACACTCAGTGATCATCCAAATAACTAATAAATCAACCTAAATTAGCTCATGTATGCAAAGAATTTGAATTTCTCAGTTGTGGTGGAGTTTCCAAGGCAATGTACAATTAATTATATACTAGATTGAGTGTATAGTTCATTGTATTGTTCAGGAGACCAATCCTGGGAATTGCACAAGAATTTTGGGGGAATTTCATATTTAATAGGGGCCTAATTCCTCAAGGAACAGTCCAAGGAATTAGGAGCTCGGAGGGATTTATATTTGGGTAAGTATTGGTTAGGTTCAGTCAGTCAGGCAAAGGATAAAAGATACATGTGCAGGTTGAGCTCAAGGTTGAGAAAATTATATTGAATTCATCCAGATTCTTTGATTAGTACACTACAAATAGGAAGGGTTTTTGAACAGTTTATTTCCCCTAGATAAATCTCCATGTATGTGTGTTTAATCATGATGCATGTTTTTGAAATGTGTTCTCGATCATGAATTTACTTCCGCAGATTGGTAGAGTAGATTTGAGTCTTATGTTTTAGTACATTACATGAGGAGTTTTGAATATACACATTAATTTCCACATGGTATCAGAGCAAAATTCACATTAGAACCATTCATTGAAGTCCTAATGTACAATGATCATTGAAGAACTAATGAGCTATTAGGAGGCAGAGTTAATGGAACCCTAGTTTAGGTCAGATCCAGAAGATCCTATGTGTAGACTTGTTAATGAAGCAATAAGGTGGCTAGTGGGAAAATCAGTGAGCCAATGTTTAGTGAAACAAAAACAAGCTGTGATCTTTGATATTGGCAGATTGAGGGGCAGAGATATTTCCCAAAGGAAGATCAAGACTCAAAGGGAGCAACCCTATGGAAGCTAGTACTTTAGGATATGGGGAGATCAAACTCATTATTGCAGTAGTTCCAGTAGTAGTGAAAAAGCAACAACAAAGCACTAGAAATAGTTGTATAAGTATATAAAATTTCACCATGCATGCATCTATACCTGCAGGAGCGTGGTGGGGCGATGCAGATCCCTAGTCTCATAATTGTAGAAATTTGGGAAGGGTCCATTGAGGTGTTCTCCTCATGGATAATTACCTTGATACAAGGAGCCACAATATTCAGTAGCAAGAGGATCAGTGTCAGTCAGATATTGAGAAGTGTTGAAAACAAAGCAGGAGGCTCAGTAGCAGAGTCAACAACAACACAATTTTCCTAGTAGACAGTTGCAGACACAATTGATTCAATGTTTTTTTTAGATGCTTCTTAGTTGCAGATGTTGTAGTAGCAACAAAACAAATGAGAGGTGTTAGATGCAAAACATTCCACTAATGCATGATAAGGGTGGTTTATAATACATTTCTTTCTAAGAGGGAGTGTTAAAAATGCAACAAGAAATTCCTAATTTAATTTTGCCTTGATTAAATTAGGATAAATTCGAAATTCCACGTCAACAGACAACTTGAATGAGTCAACTGAGGTTATATAGTTTTTATCACTTAGTTAGCTTAGTTAATTCGAGTTAGGGGCATGAATTTTAGTTGTGTGCAGTGGGTTCCTAAATTTTAGGAGCCTAGGTTGAGTTAATTTCAGTTGTAGCAATTTAATTTAGTTAAATTGAGTTATGGTTAGTTAAAATAGTTCCAATTGTTGGAGAAACTAGTGGAAGGTAAAGTTGTGCAGTGTAACTTCAATCACACTCAATGATAATCCAGATAACTAATCAATCAACGTAAATGATATCATGCATGCAAATAATTCAAATTTCCCAGTTGTGGTGGAGTTTCCAAGGCAATGTACAATTAATTATATACTAGATTGAGTGTATAGTTCATTTTATTGGTCATGTGATCAATCCTAGGAAATGCGTAAGAATTTTGGAGGAATTTCCTATTTAATAGGGGCCTAATTCCTCAAGGAACAACACAAGGAATTAAGAGCTTGGAGGGCTTGAGAATTGGCTAAGTAATGGTCAGGTTCAGTCAATCAAGCAGGGAATAGAAGATACAAGTGCAGGTTGAGTTCAAAGTTGAGCAAAACATATTGTATTCATCTAGATTCTTTGATTAATGCAATACAGATAGGAAGGGGTTTTGAGAAGTTGCTTTCCCCTCGATAAATATCCGTGTATGTGTGTTGAATCACGATGCATGTTTTTGATATGTGTTCTCGATCTTGAATTTACTTCCGTAGATTGGTAGAGTAGATTTGAGTCTTATGTTTTAGTACATTACATGAGTAGTTTTGAATCTACACATTAATTTATACACTCTTGAGAGGCACCATCAAAAAAACCCCAAGGGATCAATATGTTAGGATTCTCTGTAACAACCCCGGGTTAAATTTCCATGTAATAAATGGGCATTATAAAAGGAAAAAATAAACCCAAGGTCATGGGACACATATTCCAAGTTGAATGGAGGGGAAAAATATTACATTGGGAATCACTTATGGTTTATTATTGGCTTCAAAAATTTGCATTAGCATTGGAAAAGGCAAAGGGAAATAAAAGGAAATTAATTCAAGAAATAAAGGAAAATAAGAAAAAAGGAATATGAAGAGACAAGAATATGCATGCAAGGGAAAATGAAGGAAAAGGAAAAGAAGAAGAAAAGAAATTGGAGAGACATCATTCTATCATTCTCTTTTGGGAAGAGAGAGAGGAAAAGGAGAAGGGAATACTACGACAAGAGGTACTCTATGACAAGAGAAAGGGAGAGAGCAATTGGAAACAAAGAAGAGACGAGAAAGATGCAAGCAAGGAAAGCAAGGAACGCAATAGGGATTGGATCAATAGAAAGCAAGGGCATAAACCAAGTAAGGAAAAGAGCATCCAACGGGAGGATTATTGCAAGTAATAGTTTGCATGTGTGATTATCTTGATGGGATTTGGATGCATGGTTAATGCATTTATTTATTGGTAATTTTTATATAATTGGCATGGAGATTGCATGGATTGACAATGGTGTACTACCTTTGCCTATGCCATTTCCTAGATAACCATGATATAGTGGGTTTCCTATTTGGTTAAGCTTTGGATTTCCGGTAGATTTTTGATCTGGGTTGAGGTGGTCTCAGCAAAATCCCAAGGTCGAGAGTGGAGATATTTTTCTCTGGGAAGCTCTCGAGATATGGGTGGACACAGGAAAATTCCTCTAGGTATGGTGAAGAAAATTTGAGGAATCCAAGATTGTGTTGGTTTTGGTGATCTCTAGACCGATTTAGGTGAGATCACTGTGGTTTGGAGTGGAGGTGGTTTAGCCTCTGGATTCCCTATTTGGTTATGTTTTGGTTTATCGCATGTGATACCAAATTTAGGCTTGGAATATGCACAAGGGTGATTGGGCTGAAAGAAATATTTGGTTCAGTCCCAATCTATGGTTGGGGGGTACGTGGAAGTCCTTGACTTGGTTGGCATTATCCATATGTTATTATGTGTTTCCTTTCATTGAGATTAATGAGAATATGTTCTGATTTGACGTGTGAATTTATTTCTGGTTTGTCATGGTTTCATTCTGGTTAAATGTTGGTTACATGCATGGTATATTTCATATTATATGATGCGCTCTTGTTATGGTTCTATCCCATAGTTTTAAAAGCTCTTAGTTATATATTTGAATGCATGAGATATTATATGTTGTTGTAGCTAGCAAGAGAGGGCAGTAATATTTATTGATGATTCTCTAATGAAACTAATGATACAATGAAAAAATATGCATTCATGACATGTAGGTGTTATGTTTACCAAGTGTTTGCAGAGATTATTATCATGTACTTTCCAATTTTGGAGCAGGAGTAGAGCCTGGGATTAATTATATAGACACACAATCCTTGTTGACAGAGTTCTAGAAGGTTTAGGGAGGATTTGGGCAATTGAACTGAAGACTAGCCTAAAAATTTGGAATAGGGCTTCTGGCCACACCCTCTTAACTGAAGAGTTTCAGCTGTAACTGCATGGAGGGAAGCTTGTGAGTATGGATGTAGCCTTCTAGTCACATGCACTAGCTTGCATGAGTGTGCTTGGGAGTTTGAGTGGGTGAAAAAGAAAGTTTTAGCTCAGGGAAGGATCACCAGTGCATGTTGTCTGACATTTGGGTGATCAAGAGTCCCTAGGAGGTTGCAGTAAATTTTAAAGATAGTAGTCCCCACTTCCATAACTAGAACTTGGTTATTGGGTCATGCATAGTAACTATCAACTCATGTTTACCATGGAGAGCTTGTAAAAGTAGGTAAATGTGGGGTGGGATGTTACAAGGTGGTTTTAGAGCAGGTTTACCGCACTGGACCTCTGGGTAAAAGAAGGTTGTCATGTAGGTTTATATGTTTGGCATGCATGCATGAGGGTTAATTTGTTGTTATATGCATTGCGATCACATGCATGCTAGTCATTCTATTGCTATTGTGGTTACGTGCATGATAGATGCTAGTTAATTAGTGCGGTCATATGCACGTGCATCAATTTTTTATGCAGGATAGTTAATTTGTTGTTATATGCATTGCGATCATACGCATGTTGACTATTGTGATTGTGGTTTCTTGCATGATAGTTAAGTTCTTGATATTATTACATATTGTGCTAATATGGACCGACTTATGCATATGTAATAACCTCCCTTAGATACATTGAGGTATGATTTTGATTATGTCTTCTATTTGGTTGATCTAACATGGCATATTGCAGGAAAATGGAAGGCTAAGAGATGAAGAGAAAAATAGTTGAATACAATTCATATGACTCCCCATACAAGCCGAAAGAGACATTGGTGGGATGGGAGAGATAAGTTGAGAAGTAGGAGAGGGAGACTCTCTTGATCTAGAAATTACATTGAGAAGTTTAAAGGCAAATATCGTAAGTTGCAAGGAATATAATGAGAGGTTTATTGAAGCATAGGAAAGGCTTATGGAAGCTCAAGAAAATCAAGCTGAGGTTAATGCAGTCATCCTCCAGAGCCTTTCATATTTACAGAAGCAAAGAAAATTGGGAATAAATCATGAATATCAAAAGGAATAAAGGAATAATGATGCAGATGGAAGTAGTTCTAAAAAAAGGTACATGATAAATAGGGATGATACAATAAAGAGTTCCAGACTTTTCGATACACCTAAGAAGATGAATAGTATGCATGGATTTTATTCTAGTTCTACTTTCGATAGACATCATCGCCATCACCGCCAACATTATCATAGGAGGAGTGATAAGTAGTACTTTCTAGAGTAATTCAAGAAAGCCAAGCCTCCTACCTTTGATAATGAGATGACCAAGTCAAAAAATGCATAAGCATGGCTTATTGGAATGAGGAAATTCTTCAAAACTCATGATTACTCTAAGAATATGAAAGCCAAGATAACTACTTTCAATCTTAAGGGAAAAGTAGATATCTGGTGGGAAGATGTCAAGCATATCAGAGGTATTAGGGAAGATGAACTGATTTGGGAAGAATTTTAAAGACTCTTCAGGAAGAAGTACATGTGTGGGAGGTATTATGATGGAAAGGCCAAGGAATTCCATGAGCTCAGGACAGGTTCCATGAAAGATGAAGAATATACAACCAAATTTCTAGAGTTGTTGAGATATGTGCCATGTCTTGAGGATGAGAAAGCAAATATCCATAGGTTCGTCAAAGAATTTCGATCATCATTCAAAGACCATATTGACTTTGATCAGCCTCAGTCATTGGAGGAAGCCATCAGGAAGTTGAAGAATTGTTATGAGTAGTCAAAGGACAAGCTTGAGTTCAAGCATGACTGAAAAGGTAGCAAGAATACTAAAAGAAAATGGGCCAAGAAGCGAGTAAGATCTTAGGATGTAAGTGATAAGGAAAATATGGCACCTTATAAGAAGTTCAATGCAACTCATAAAGGACAAAGGTATCAGCTTGTGGAGCAACAAAATAAAGGCAATATCAGAGAACCATTGAAGTGTTGGACTTGTGATGGAGACCATCACAGGAGGAATTTTCCATCATATTAGGGTGTTAGGCCTCAGATCTACAGTGCATAGGGGGCATAGGCAGTTGGGGGTGTAGCTCAAAGCATTCCCTGGATCTATGCGGTAGTTGATACTAGGTAGGCAGAACAAGGAATTGCTGAAGAGAAGTGAAGTGGATTGGTTGTCAAGTTTCTTGGAGGTTTTAGGTTGGGTTAGGATCTTTGGAGCCCCGTAACAACTTGAATTCCATAGAGGTTGTGGGTTGGAGCCTTGTTACAGCTTGGGTTCCCTAGAGGTTGTGGGTTGAGATAATAGTCACTAGACCCCTGTACAACTTGGGAAGAGACCAATCTTGAGTTAGTATATGTAGCAGAATAATCACATCCTTCGAAATCAAGAAATAAGAGCAATTTAAAGTGCATGGAAGCACTTTTGGGTCGAGGAAGCTACATGGGAGAAGGCTGATAAAATGAAAAAGTGATAGTTGGTTTCCAATTATAGTTGAATTCGTCAAGGGAAATGAAATCCCTTGAGAGATGATACATGCAGGTGCAGTTGCGGAGAAACATGCTTGGTACAATAGGGTAAGGAAATTGGTATATTGTTATATTTATTAATGCACTGAAAATTGTGTGTTTATGACAATATGATGCAGGGAATTTCCTAGAAAAAGGGACTACCATAACATCTTGAAGAAGGCTCGGGCTGAGCTTTAATTTATGAACCCTTGGAAGCACTGGGAACCCATGGGGGTTGAGTCATGGTTTCTATTAAAAGTTTTATGCTTTCGGTGTTTAATTACTTGTTTGTGCTTGATTTTTGGTTTTGTCTGTGACTGGTGCATGGCCATGCCACTTTGTTTGGGGTGTTGTATTTTTATTTGGTTTTCCATGTTTTCTTTATCTTTTCTTCTTGTCCTTTCCTTCTATGTTTTGAGGGTATTTAGAATTGGTTGAGGGAAAGAGGAAATCTAATGGAGCTCGGGGAGAGCTGAGTGAAACCCAACAAGTAATATAAGAATTAGAGGAAGCTCGATGCATGAATAAAGGGCAACTGAAGGCAAGAATATGACAACTAGTTGGGCTGTTTGGGTCCATTGGGGTAAATGGATAGTGGCAGGACAATCATAAGAAAGGTAATCATGAAAGGTAAAGTAAATGGGCTTGAGGCAATAGAGGCCATGATTAAGTTTGGAATTGTTGTTCTCAATGTTGTGCATGCTTTACACAAATAAAGGAAGTTCTCTTAAACTTGACCTTATGAACACTTGTAATTGTGTTGTGATCATGATTATGCTAATGCGTGTGTGTTTGTGTCTATACATATGCAAATTCCATTCTATGATAAGGTCATTAGATATCATTCTTATGGAAGAATGATTGTTTAATGCAGTGAATGTCATGGAAAGGTTTTTGGTTTTACGAGGAATCAAATGGGCAGAGTAGCCCTGGAAGATCTATGATTTTAGTATCAAGTGGATATGATTTCAATATTATGTGTTTATAAATATGCTTATTTGAGAGTGTAAACTTATGTGATCCAAATCCATTGTTCAAATAAATTCTTCTGGGAAATCACATCATAAATCATAGAGTCAATGCGTTTTGAACTACACAAATAAATAATGTAGACAAGGCAATTGTCAAAATGAAAAATAATAATAAAATAATGAAAATAGACGTTAAGAAATTAATAATAATAACAATAGTTTTTACCATTATAACTATCTAATAAAATAATATTAACTATAATGTAAATTTAATTGTAATTTTAAAAATAAATTTAGAAAATCAAATGAAAATAAATCAATAGTCAATAAAAATAAATATTAATAAAATATATCATAAATCATAAAAAAATATATAAATAATAACAAACCCAAAAATAAATAAAATGTCATAAATCATAAAAATATATATATAAATAATAACAAACGCAAAAATAAATAAAATATATCATAAATCATAAAAAATATATAAATAATAACGAACCCAAAAATAAAATAAAGGTTAAGAAATTAATATTAATAATTATAAATTTTACCCATTATAACTATATAATAAAGTAATATTAACTATAATTGTTAATTTTTTAAATAAACTTAGAAAATCAAATGAAAATAAATCAAAAGTCACCAAAAACATTAATCAATAAAAATTAATAAAATATGTCATAAATCATAAAAATAATAACAAACTAAAAACTAAAGAGGAACAAGTCAAACAATTAAAATTAATATAAATAATATTCAAACAATTTCAATTAAAAATAATATAAATAATATTAAAAAAACATATGAAAAAGTAACATTTGTTTGAATATTATTTATATTAATTTAATTGATTGACTTTTTTCCTGCAGAAAAAATTGAAACTTTATATTAGATAATAGAAATTTTACTGTGTACATGCATTTAAGCATTTCATCTGATTGAAATCCTTTCCAGACTTCAAGTAGCAGATAATACAACCATTATCATTTGGCCAAAAATCCAAAATCACAAACCAGAGGTAAAGTGAACCTGTTCGGACATTGCCATCACGGGCAAACAAACTGAAAACCTCACTCTTAGTCTCGAGCCTCCTCTTATAAGGGAAACAACTCAAACATGAGCATAAAAGCCGGCCAAAGCATGTCAATACTTGTCATAATAAGGTAGAAATGTATATGTTTGTATGCAATATATTATGTTCGAGAAGTATCATAAAACAAAAAAATAAATTTTTTTGCTACATATCCATAGAAATAACTATAAAGAAAAGGCCCGAAACTAGTAATGGAAGAACCCCAGTCAAGGGAAAGGGGCACGATCCCGTTCCTCCGAGCCCTCCGGACCTATTTCCATGATTTTACAGCTTCCCAAAGTCTGCTATACGCCCTCCTTAGAAAGGAGGTCTACTGCATCGTTTCGTTCCCTATAAATGTGACATACAAAAATGTAAGCAAAGTGACCTTTCAACGTCCAAAGTTCTTCAAGAATATGACTTAAACGATAGATTTGGCATATGAAATCCTTGTTGAACCATTTGATTATGTTCAATGAATCTTGAAAAATCTGAACCGAGAGACAACCCATTTGGATCAACCAGCATACTAGTAAGTGTATGGCTTTGAGTTCAGCATAGTTGTTGGTTCCATTCACAAGTCCCACTGAAGCTTCCTTCCTTTTGTTCGGGCTTAAGTGAATGACAATTCCGGCACCATATATATTTTCCGAGTTGGATTCCCCTTCGAAATATGCCCACGGTATATCTCCTTTAATCACCTTTGGAGAAATCACCCTAGGACTAGATTTTTATTTTGGAACCGGAAATTGAGAATAGATTGCCACACTCTCCAGAGCTATAGCTTGTGCCTAAGATCCCTGATCTTTGAAAATATCCCTGTTCCTTGCTAGAAAAATTCCCCAAGATATTAGCAAGGGTAGAGCCTTCCAGTTTTCCTCCATACTCCGTTGCCACCAATCCTGCCATGCTTCCTGAACCAATCCCCCTTCCCACCTTTGGGCCTTTCCTAATAGGGCTAGAGCCTCAACCCAAACAAGCTTATTGAACAAGCAATGAAGAAAAATATGGGGGACTGATTCAGTGTCTAATTTACATAGGGGGCACTAGCCCAGACCTTGCTTCTTCCTTTTTTGAATGTTGTCCCATGTTGGGACTTTGTTTTTTAATATGTACCAAAAGAACTGCCTGCTTTTAGCTAGGCATTTCAGCTTCCAGAGCGGTTTTCTCCACCATTCTGGTGCCTCCCATCCCTTTTTCGCCATGATATAAGAGTATTCGAACTTTGGTGAATATTTCCTCGAGAGGGCATGTACCCAATGCAGTTCATCCACTCTCTCCCGAATGCGCACATTTGTTCTTATCAACTCACTTGTATACTTCTGCCAGTCCTCATACCAATGTGGGTCAATCTGCATATCTTCCACTGTCATCCACCCTTGCTGCCAATGCAAGGAAGATCCCTCCTTTTCAATTTGATTTAGAAAATGAAAGCCTTTGGACCCTATGTGGATTCTTAACTCTTCTGGGAGAGTGAATCCTTCATTGCAGCCAACCCATGGGTCAAGCCCAATCCTGAGTTGTTCACCATTCTTGATCTGCCATACCAGTCCTTCCTCAATAATATGCAACGATCCCAAAATGTTTTTCCACACCACAGATGCTCTGAATATATTTTTTCCCAGGGTCCTTAACCACTCTGTCAACTGCATCGGGTCTATGTATTTCCTTCTCATAACCATGGTCCATAGTGAGTCATTGAAGAGAATTCTCCAACCCATTTTGGTAGCTAGAGAGGTTACAAAGGAGGGGAGATATTTCATTTCCCATCCCCCCCATTCTTTCGGTCTTGCAATTATGTCCCAAGCCACCCAAGGTAGCACTGCTTCCTCCTTAGACCCTACCCACAAAAATTTATTGCAAATTTTACACGCCCTCTCCAGAATTCCTTTTGGCACCCACGAAAGCATTGCCCAATAGATTGGGATGGCCATTAAGACATATATTATAAGCATCAATTTTCCAGCTCTGGATATCCATCTAAAGCTCCAATGGTTCACTTTCTTTTCGACTTTTTCCACCAGCCACATCCAATCCAATGATTTATAAGAATCTGGTTTGAGTAAGAAGCCAAGGTCCTTAAAGCTGTCTCCCATCCTCTTGATATCATACAGAAAGTCCTCCACAACCCTCCTAGACTCCTCTCCCGATAGGCCTTCAACAAGAATGACTGATTTATTAACATTAATACTCATCCCCGTGGCTATGAGGAACATATCAAGGGAATATTTTATGTTTCTGATATCCCTTCTGCTGCCATCACTAAAAAGGAGGATATCGTCTACAAAGAGGAGGTGAGTTATATGCAGGTTAATTTCCACTTCAATGCCCTTGATGTCCCCTCTCCTTTTAGCTGCTGCCAAACATTGACTTAGATCTTTTGCTGCCAAGAGAAACAACAAGGGTGATAGTGGATACCCCTGTCTTAGTCCTCGCTGGCTTTTGAAGAAAGGAGAAGCAACCCCATTTATTAGAAAAACAAAACTAATATTTGATATACAACCCATTGCCCAATTGATGAAAGAGATTTTGAATCTCGGGCATGTTAGGAGTAATCTAATATAGATCCAACTTATTTTATCATAGGATTTAGATAAATCAATTTTAATTATCATACCTGTTGACCATGTCAGCCTCCTATTAAATTTTGTCAAGAAATCCCGCTTAAATTCTTCAACCCCCCTCTTTTTGACCTAAAAATTCCTTTTTCTGCCTATCGTTACCTTTGCCTAGCCTCAAAATTGCATTAAAAATGGCCAAAAACCCGCATTTGAAAATATATAAGGTTTGGCA
Organism: Pinus albicaulis; assembly: GCA_034641835.2. Lineage (NCBI taxonomy): Eukaryota > Viridiplantae > Streptophyta > Pinopsida > Pinales > Pinaceae > Pinus > Pinus albicaulis. Next base: position 604,786,494 of record CM076584.1, read on the forward strand.
CCTTTCGGCCCTAGCCTCTCAGTCTTTTTCCTCCATGTAACCTGGTTGCCAGACCAAGCGCTAAACTCGGAAGTGCTTATCACACACACACACACACACATATATATATATATATATATATATATATATATATTGGGCGTGTTTATAACCGTCGATCTGTACAGATCTGATGGCATTCGCAAGTCTTCATCGCGCCCGTGGCCCACTCCGTCCATTCGCCCAAATCTCCTGTCTGCCGTCCGATTAAACCGTAAATCAATGGCTCATAGTACACCCACCCCCGGTGGTCCCCACGCCGCGCACTGTGCAAAACCTGCCCGGTTTCTATCGCACCGCCTTTGGGCGGTAGGTGGTATTTTATTTTTCGGAGCGATTCCATACATTGCGTGACACGTGTCTCGCACACTATTTCAAAACTGCTTTCTCATCGCGCGTTATAGTTCGGCAGCGGATGTGGCGCGATATTGCTGTGAGTTGTCTGATCTGGGGCGATCCATCCGACGACAGTCGCTCCACGAAGCTGCACGAGTGTTAATCCAAGTCAACAGTGCCCCATGGCCCACCATTTCATCGCCCTCCGATACGTTTTCCACCGTCGATATCCTCCTGAGATCGGGCGGTCCAGATCACTAACCTCTCCGCCAGTTGACTCCGTACCTCCACGTCACCCGTGCCATGTGTTTGTCATATTTTTCCTCTGCCCTTATACATTTCATTCGTTAGTCAAATTTTAATGTTTACGTTAGAAACCTCCACCAGTCCATCCTCCATCGTTTCACTGTGTTTTAAACGCCACCCTGCATTGTTCCATCATTTCGCCATGTCCACATGACCATTTTCATTGACCCCACCACGACCATCATCCCCATGCTTGGTTTTCCTAACAAGTTTGCGGATTTTGCAGGGTTACAGCGGCAGAAAACTGCCATGATTTATAGTCTTGATTGCAGTAGCAGAACACACCGGAAAGGACCATTTTTCAGAGGCTGTAATTATGGAGAAAGGCCTGGGAAGGTAGGTCGACGAGACTTCCATTAAAGAAGCAGGGTTCAAATCTGTCAAACTCTCCAGAGTCATTTAAAGCACATATTGCGTAGATGGAGATATTAATGGAGCAGCAGAGAAATATCAGCGAATGATCGAGGAATTCAATGTTCAGCATTGAAGATCTTAAACCGTAATTCAGGGTTTAGAAGGCATAGGGTACCATTCGCAGAAAACAATACCCTAAAGTTTTCTTTTCGGCACCATTTTCTTTCAGGAAAGGATGGAATGTCTATGTGATTTTACCTTCTTGCCGTGTTCATGAAGAGACTTCTACCCAGTGCATTTATTTCAGTAAGCAGGCCACAGGGTACAAATAGCATTACAGAGTCATCAAGCAGTATGGGCATGCACGTTTCCGCCATCTTGTCTTTATGAAGCAAATTAAATATACATCATCTACTCCCTTTTCGAGCTTTCTTTTTCCCCCTATAAAGCTCCCGAAGAACAGATGATTTGGGGTTCCAGATTTTATCAGAAAATTATGCAGTGAAAGGATTTTTGTATACATTTTGTTGAACTCTTGTATGAAGGCATAGATCCCGTAGGGTCTCAGTGAGGAGGAGTTCCATCTGTTAAGAGGATTCTGGTCTTTGATATTTCACAGCGTGTAACTTTTTCTTTTATGTGTTATTTTAATAGATCATTTCATTTCATCCATCTTTCCTGTATCATGTTTCTGGAATGCGAGTGGCTCACTGATTTTTGGTATGGATTTATCCTAATTGATACCCATGCTCGGATTAGTCAAGCGCTTTAAATATGGCTCAGGCATGATATTCTATTCCACTATTCATCTAAACCGTATTTCTACTATATTAGTTTCTTTGGGAGGGTGTTTTTAAAACGCTATTGTCATGTATGGATTCTTAGATGGGTAAGCCCATTACATGGTGGTATTGTGTATCTGGATATCAGCTCAATGACAACTAATATTCTCTCAATATTTCATTCACTACATACAACTTCTGATAATGTATTTCTGTGAGGTATTTCTGAATTGGCCCTCTTTACAGTAAGCTGTCTCTGAATTGTCTGTTGCTCTTATATTGGAGTTTTGCATGTTGCCTCTGCAGTATTCCTCTCTCTGTGTCAGTTTCTGAAGGTCTTGGTCCCATTCAGATTAATATTCCTTGTTTTTCAGGAAATAGCATGAGAGATTTTTTATTGATAACTTCCTCTGTTATACCATATGATCCTTGCTAATATAAGATTTCCTAGGCACTGGTCTATCACAACTTTAGGCTGTCTCTAGGAGCGACAACAATACCTTTCCCCCTGTTCCTTTTGATGCTATGTAGAGATTCATGTGCCACCCCAATTGCTTCATGTATATGCCTCCCCTCCAAAAATCCAAAATTTTCTTTTGAGATGTTCTTGGATAGAATCGGCTTTAGCTTTACAACTATGACTTTCGATATAATTTTATATATGCTATTGAATAAGGAGATGGGTCTGAAATCATAAAAAGTGCCAGGCTCATACGATTTCAGATTGAGGGATATGAAAGTGGAATTCATCGATTCAAGTATAGCTCCCTTCGACCTAGATTCTTCCACTACTGCTATGAGCTCCTCCCCTAATGCTTCAAATAAATGTTGATAGAATTCAGCTTTCCACCAATCCGTCCCAGGAATTTTGTGCTTTTCAATTGCCTTGAGTACTCCTTCCACCTCCTCCTTAGACACCGAGCATGTCAACATATCATTTTCCTCTTCCTCGACATATCTGGGAAAATGTTGGGCTACCTTCACCACCTTAGCAATGGTAACTTCCGCAGGGGCTTTAAAAACTTTGCTGAAATGATCCTTCCCCATTGCTGCTAATCCAGGAAAATAATTTGCTATGCTATCATCCTCCTTTCTCATCCCCTAGATGGTGTTTGAGTTTTTCCTCCCTTTTGCATAGTTATGGAAAAAAATTGTATTCTCATATCCTGCTGACAACCATATGAATCTACTCTTTAGTCTCCATTGTTCCTACCTTTCCAAAATAATTTTCCTTCTCCCCCCCTCCAAGGATTTTATTAGTTCCTTTTTTTCCTTTGTTTCATAACCATCTTCTTCTAGGCTTTCCATTCTCCCCAACTCTTCTCCTAACCATTTTAGCCTCTCCTCCTGAGCCTCTTTCCTCTTTTTTGCCCATTCTATGGTATCTTTTTTCATCTTTTTTAGTTTATCCCATAGATGTGTTGCTTTGTTCGGAACTAAATATGCTCCCTGAGGTCTCTAGATTTCCTTGAAGAGGGAGTTATAGGATTCCTCCTTGAGCCATCCGGGATTGAATTTGAAAGGCGATCCCGATTTTTCAAAACTAACTTTCATATCTAGAAGAATTGGGTGGTGATCTGATTCCCTTCCCTCCCCAACCTATTTTTTAAGGGCAGGAATTTTGTCCACCAGCTCCTCTTTAAGCAGAAATCTGTCTAGTCTCTTGGACACTCGAGCTTCCCCAGTTTTCCTATTACTCCATGTTGGCCTCAACTTGACTAGGTTAATATATATTAGATTCCCATATTTTATTTTAGAAGAGAACAAATATGACAAGGGGTTCAATCGTGCAGCCGACCCCCATGATTCTTCCTGCCCAAAGGAGAAATTAAGATCTCCTCCAATAACGAGATTGGGATTGTTAATGAAAGGGCTGGCCCAAAGGTTGTTCCAAAAGTCCACCCTATCATGACAGGGTCCGTATATGTTAAACTTCATTAAATTTGAGGAGAGGTCTATGGAGTAGACCTCCATTTCCAGAGCCTGTTCCCTACCCCAAGAGATGACCAATCTGAAAGAAGCCAATGGCCAAACCACCTGACCTTCCTTTGGCATCTAGGCATTGAAAACACCACCCTGTGCAAATATTTTTAAGGGATGAGTTAACATCACCCCCTGACCCTAGAGTTTCTTGGAGCAATAATATGTTCAACCCATAATTTGAGATTAGGGCTTTTAGGGCTATTTTTTAGGTTTACTAGCTAAACCTCTACAGTTAAGGGACAACAAAATCATTTGTGCACCTTGCTCGGGGTGTGCACCGCTCTAAGTACCCATGTTAGAGATCTCTATTTTCCATCAGCAATATCAAGTTTTGATTTGAACTAAGATTTACACAAATTTTATTTCCTCCCCATCTGCTTGGGCCCCAAGGAAGAGTCCATAAGGTTCCCTAATCCCCCAAAAAATTCCAGCAGGTTTACCTTTTTGTCTCTCGGTCTAAGGTTATAATATTTGCTCCCACCTTCGGATGGAGGATGATCATCCGATCCAAAAGGAGGTTGGGGATGAGAATCAATGAATAGATATGGAATGGAGGTGATAATGTTGTCCAAAGAAGTTACTACATGATTTGAATTAATAGAGGGCAAAGGATGGGAATATTCTGGCCTAGAAGGACCAGGACCCTTAAAAAAATGAGACAATGTCGTAACAGTAAAAGTAAGAGGGGAGGAGGTGACAAGAACAATACCCTCCATCGGCGCAATGGTGGTGTCCATATCTGTCTCCATGGATGCCTCTTGAGGGTTGGCCTCTCCCCTTCCCGAAGCTAGGACCTTCACCCCTTCCATGGTGGTGTCCATATTCTTCCCCTCCTCCTATTTCTGAGATACATGGTGGCCACAATTAGACCTTGTCTCCTTGCTGAGATTTTCCCCAACTGTCTTCCCTTCTTGTGCTGCCTTGTCTTTCCCCTTTTTAAGTTTTTTCCTCCTCCTAATGCCCAGGGGGTAAGATTTGGCCAAGCGTCCATACTAGTGACACCTGTGGCATATAAACAAAAATTTCTCGTAGTGCAATGATTGTATGAAAGACCAATCCCTATAGTGAATCTGAATAACCTCCGCTAACCCTTCTCTAGGATTTATTCTAACCAGTATTCTAGCTATGCCTTGCTCCCCTATTTTCTTAAAGGACATGTTTGCCTCTCGAAACTGCCTGAGGTCATTCCCAATTTCCTTAAAAACATTTTTTGACCATATCGGGTGTGGGAGCCCCGAGAGATTTACAGATATTGGGAGATCTTCCACCTTCTCCCGTTGAGTGTCGAAAAGAGGATTCCATCTTTTAAATAAAATTGGGGCTCGACCGAACCCCCAATTCCTCTCCAAAACCCACCGAACCATATCCTTGCTCTAGAACTTAATCATAAACCATCCATTTGTTAGGTTAACCACCTCAAAATGTTGATATGGAGCCAACTGCCACACCTTTTTTGCCCACTCCTTCAAGAAATTTACAGAAAATTTCTTACTTTTCGCTCTCCCCACCAATGTTAGATCATCTTGTTATGGGCAATGTTACCCTAAGGTCTTGGGTTGATAAACCTTCACATTTCAAAGGCATGTCATCACAAGAAGGACTCAATTAACCAACTTATATGCTTTAAACTAGAAAGTAAGTATTGTAGATCTTACTCGTTTATCCTTCGGTTGTAGTAAATCCCGTAGGGTTCAAACCCCTTGCAACTCCTTGTGCTCTAGAACCTGCAAACCAGCAAAGAACAAGCACAAAAACCTAGTTGTACAACATATATATGTTCTAGATGTTAGAAAAAATCATGCATAATCTCATAAAAATAACAATAAATGAACCATTTAAGATCATTAAACATGTATAAGAGATATATGACACGTGAACATCAGGAACAAGATGGCACTTATTTTTATTGATAACATGTATAGTAAATAAATAGTGAAGAGATCTCCTGAAATCTTCCACGGTCTCGAGCAAACCGTCCTCTGGATCTGTCCAGCCCTAGCCTCGCAAAACTTCTTCCAAGAATTGTGCACAATGGATGTCACATAGGATGAAGGTGAACATCTCAAGGAAACAAGGGTTTCCTGAAAATTTGGGAAGTGTAGGAGGCACAGGGGAAATATCAAACTTGGTCAGGGCTATAACAGGGTATAATATCTATAATTCTCTCTCTCCCTCCCTTAGGCCATTCCCTTGAGGGGTTTTTATACTCCCTCAAATTAGTTTTTTCAGTTGGGGAATAGTTAGGCCATTGGCTGGGGTAGTTAAGTTATAGGAACAACCGTAAACCTCGCCTCCAAAATAGGGAAAATTTATATTTTTTAATATTTTAAATATCATACTCAGGTTCTCTATGTATGGACCCACGGGTATACGAAAAAAAGTCTGGGCAGAGTCGTGTATGTATTTTGAAATACTTTTTTTGGAGAAATATGACCAAGTATGAATGGAAGGGCTGCACAAGGCCAATGAATAAGTCATCAAGTATATAATGGTGATAAATGATGCTATAACACAACTGTATCCATGGATTCGTCAACCAATATGTCTATACCCAACACCAAGTTAGGGATCTGATCCTTCCGCCTTACAACCTTAGCTTTCTTCCTTATGGTTTCTTGACTGTCCAGAGCCCTATCTGAGACGTGGGCCAGAATCTCTTGCAGGTCGCATGCTCCTTCACCCACGGATGTGTCCAAACCCCCTTCCCTAATATGTCTTTCTCCACATTCCCCGTTCTGTTGAGCCGACCATTCCTTTTCCCAACCCTCCCCCAAAACCCCCGAGGGATTTTTTCTTCCTTCAATCAAATCCTGTATATGGGAGCTCCCCTTCCAATTCCTTGCTGATGGAAGCCCACCATCCCTACTCTAATATGAAACCCAAATCCTTCTCTCTTTTGCTATGACTTCTGCTATTCTCCCCAATCCCTCCTCTCACAAGTATCCATGGAGCCTCTTTTCCCCATCACCCGAGCTCCTCGAAAAATTTCTTGGCCCCAAAGCTTCCACTCCCCCGATTTTCAATATAGCTGTAAGTGATCGACCTCCTTCCAAACAAGATCTCAGTCCCAGTTTCTTCAGGAGCCCGTAATTGGCTACGATATCCTCTAACCCTCCTGTTCGATGGAAGGACCGTTCGAGGTCCAAACCCTATTCCTTTGTCAGTTGATTTCCAGGTTCGATCCCAGGTAAAATGGACTTCTCCAAATTATGCACAGAGAGCTATAACTGTTGCGTAGTCCTTTTCACCATGGCCGTTAAGGTTTTTTCTAGAGAAAGCGGAAAACCTTCCAACCTCCCCTCCATTCCTGAACCTCCAGTCTTCCCTCCCTCCAATCCAGCTGGCCCAATGAAATGTATCAGGTTCTGCTCTGTGAATTCCAAACCCCACATGGTGAGCATATCACCCGGCTCAGGATCCACTTCCACCTTTTCTGAACCGTTGACCATTGTTTTCTAGTTCCTCTATATCGGCAACGACTGTTCCATTCTCCCTGCCTTTCTATGAAAAATGGTAAACTAGAAATGCAAAAAAACTAATGCATTGTAAAAACCCGTATTACCTTTTACCTCCTGATTGCATGGGAACACATCTTGAGGTGCCTTTAATATTTCGCCAGCCGTCGCCATCTGGTTGCTCACCGAGACCCCCATGTCAGGTACTACCTCCCGCCTACGACTTCCCCATGCCGCCTTCGATCCACTCAGGCCATGGCACCTGCTAGGGTTTTCCGACCTCCAATCTCCAACCCCCTCACCCTCCAACAAGTCATTGTTGCACCTTCTCCAATTGATTGACTTGTTCCTCTTTAGTTTTTAGTTTGTTATTATTTTTATGATTTATGATATATTTTATTAATTTCTATTTTTATTGATTTAGTTTATTGTTTGAATATTATTTATATTAATTTTAATTGATTGAATTGTTCCTGTTTAGTTTTTAGTTTGTTATTATTTTTATGATTTATGATATATTTTATTAATTTTGTTTTTACTGATCTAGTTTTTATGTTGACTTTTGATTTATTTTCATTTGATTTTCTAAGTTTATTTAATTTTTTTACAATTATAGTTAATATTACTTTATTACATAGTTAAAATGGGTAAAAATTATAATTATTAGTATTAATTTCTTAATGTTTATTTTATTATTTTATTTGGGGTTTGTTATTATTTATATATTTTTTATGATTTATGATATATTTTATTAATATTTATTTTTATTGACTATTGATTTATTTTCATTTGATTTTCTAAATTTATTTTTAAATTTACATTATAGTTAATATTACTTTATTAGATAGTTATAAGGGTAAAAACTATAATTATTATTATTAATTTCTTAACATCTATTTTCATCATTTTATTATTATCTTTGGTTTTGACTATTGCCTTCTCTGCATTATTTATTTGTGTAATGGATCAACCAATCATCATTCTCTCGATGATGAACTACACTTGGTAGTTCGAAATGCATCGACTCTATGATTTATGATGTGATTTCCTGAAATAATTTATTTGAACTATGCTATTGTTTATGCTATGAAAAGGGAACGCTAAAGGATCATCAACAAGAATGAAAGCAGTGTGATCTACGACATGACAACACAAATATTGGAATTGGATTGCAGATACATGCAGTAAGGCATGGGGAAGACACTAGAGGCAAGAATTCTTGGTAGAGCCGGTGTGGACTATGGATGTGTCATACTATTGTTGTTTACATGTTGTATTATGTACATGTTGTGTTGTGTACTTGTTGTATTGTGTACATGTTGTTTTGTGTATGTGTTGTATTGTGCCATGTGTATTGTGTATGTGTTGCGTTGTATCATATGTATATGTGAAAGTGTTGTGGTACACCGTGTGTAGGTGTATGTGTTGTATAATGTGTTGGGATAGATAGGTATGGGATTGTTAGGATTCCCTTATTGTTGGTATTGAGGGTAGAGGCGGTATAGTCTCTAGGTGATCTTGTTGCTAATATTGAGGGTAGAGGCGATATAGTCTATGTATGTCTTTGTTGCTGATATTGAGGGTAGAGGCAATATAGTCTTTGGATGCCCTTGTTGCTGATATTGAAGGTAGAGGCAATATATTAGTCTATGGATGTCCTTGTTTTCGATATTGAGGGAGGAGGGAGTATAGTCTCGGGATTCCCTTGTTGCTTTGGAAGAGAAGAGAAGGCACTGGGTGCTTGTCAGGTTTGGTAACTGATCCAGTGTGTGTACGTGGTCAAATAGAAGAGAAGGCATTGGGTGCTGGCCGAGTTTGGAAATTGATCCAATGTGTGTACAGAAAGGACTAAGAAAAAAGGCAGTAGCAAAGAACAACTTGAAGATAAGTATCAATATTTTATTTCAATTTTAAATTTCAAATTATGAACATAATCTATGAATCTTATTTATGATGGTTGAGTTTTGAGTTAACTACATGTGATATTTTTATATATGATGATTTGATCAAGGAGATAATTTGATTTGTTGTGACATGAATTAAACATAATTGCAAGTGTCACCTTATTGATGAGATACCAATGAGGTATGGTTCGAATTTATTACAATTCCTTTTGAGTCTAATGGAAATTATGTGTTTGGTACTGGAAAGCACACAAATGCCCAGTTTGGGTAGTTGGAACTGGATGTAAGAGTGTTTGCGGTAGCAACAAAAGGAATTGGAGCATGTAATAGTATGCTAGTAAAGCACTCCAGGAGTAGGGCCATTGTGGGACACTGATACCCAATAGTTTCCATTGATTTCCATAATCATGTTGTGACTGATATGATGGTTTTGAGGCAAGGGTATGTCTTTGTTTTTGGACCTTTCGATGCGAGGAAACCTTGCTAAGGAATGGATTGCCCGAGGGGCTAAGAAGAAGAGAAGGGGATGCATGAACTTGGAAGGTGAGTGACTACACAGAAGGGGGTGATCGGATTTACTGAGGGACTGGGAAGTAGAGAAGGGAAGGTCAAGGAATAAATTCATTTTCGTTAATAACATTGTTGGTTAATTCAGAAGCACATTGGGAGTGTGCCTGAAAACAATGAGCCGATAACTATTCACTGAGAGATCAAGGAGTACAACAATTGCAGTGATGGACATTTAAGTAGGTTTTTATTTTAGCAGTGGATTCTGTACTTCCTCAGAAGGAGGTGAATCCCTGGTACTACTTTTGAGGGTGGAGGTTTGAGCATCTCGATTCCCTTGTTGCTGATGCAGGAATTGTATCCTTTTATTTACTGGTTGAAGAAAGCGTGTATATGTATATCATTGTAAATAATATATCGAGTTGTGTTTATAAAGCTCCATAAACAATATTCTTATTTTTCGGTTGAAACAAATGTGCATATTTTTATATCATTATAAGTACTGCATCAAGATGGGTTATAAAGCTCTATAAGCAGTATTTTTTCATGTTTTTAGCAATTTGTTTTGGTTATAAGTGTCATAGAACACCATTGGGACGGTGTTCCCCCAAGGGGGAGGGGATTGTAACATCTCTGGGTTAAGTTTTCATGTAATAATTGGGCCTTATAAAAGGCAAAAATAAAACCAAGGTCATGGTGGGACACATATTCCAAGCTAAATGTAGGGGGGAAATATTACACTAGGAATCACTTATGGTTTATTATTGGTTATGGAAATTGGAATTGGCATTGGAAAATGCAAAGGGTAGTAAAAGACAACTATTTCAAGAAATAAAGGAAAATAATAGAAAAGGAAGTTGAAGAGACAAGAATTTGCATGCAAAGGAAAATGAAGGAAAAGGACAAGAAAAATAAAAGAAATGGGAGAGACATCATTCTAGCATTCTCTTTTGGGAAAAGAGAAAGGAAAAGGAAAAGGGAACACTACAACAAGACGTACTCTATGACAAGAGAAAGGGAAAGAGCACTTGGAAACAAGGAAGATATAAGCAAGAGAAAAACAATGAAATCAAGGAGTACACGAGGAATTGGAGCAACAAAAAGCAAGGGAAAACACCAAGTAAGGAAAAGAGCAGTGAGCTGGAGGATTGTTGCAAGTAACAATTTTCATGTGTGATTATCTTGTTGGGATTTGGATGCATGGTTCATGCATTGGTTTATTGGTCATTTTATTGTCATTGGCAAGGAGATTGCTTGGTTTGATAGTGGTGTACAACCTTTTCTTATGCCATTTTGCTAGATAACCATGATATAGTGGGTTTCCTATTTGGTTGAGCTTTGGATTGCTAATAGATTTTGGATCCAGGTTGAGGTGGTCTCAGAAAAATCCTAGGGGTTGAGATTAGAGATGGTTTTCTCTGGGAAGCTCTCGACAAGTTGGTTGAGACAGGAAAATTCCTCTGGGACGTATGGTGAAGAAACTCCGAGGAATCTAAGCTTGTGTTGGTTTTGGTAATCTTTGGACCGGTTTAGGTGAGATCATTGTGGTTTGGGGCAGAGGAGGTTTAATCTCTAGATTCCCTGTTTGGCTATGTTTTGGTTTATCCCATGTGATCCCACATTCAGGCTTGGGATATGGCACGAGGGTGAATGGGCTGAAAGAAATATTTGGTTCAATTCAAATCTATGATTAGGTGGTGCGTGGAAGTCCCTGACTTGGTTGAAATTATGCATATGTTATTATGTGTTGATTCTTCTTGAGATTAATGAGCACATGTTATGATTTGATGTGACACTTATACCTAGTTTGTCATGGTTTCATTCTAGTTAAAATTTGGTTACTTGCATGGTATATTTCTCATTATATGATGCGCTCTTGTTATGGTTCTATCCCATGTTTTGACATGATATGGGTTATATATTTGAATGCATGAGCTAATATGTGTTGTTGTAACTAGCAAGAGAGGTAAATAATCCTTCTTGATGATCCTATGATGAAACTAATGATACAATGAATAGATATGCATTCATGACCTGTAGGTGTTATGTTTACCAAGTGTTTACAGAAATTATTATCATGTACTTGCCAAGTTTGGAGCAAGAGTAGAGCTTGGGATTAAGTATACAGACACAAAAACCTTGTTGACATAGTTATAGAAGGTTCTAGGAAGATCTGGGATGTTGGCTTGAAGAATAGCCTAAAAATTCAGAACAAGGCTTTTGGAAACACCCTCTTAACTAGAGTATTTCGGCTATAGCCGCATGGAGGGAATCTTGTGAGTGCGACTAGAGCCTTCTGGTCATATGCATTGGCTTGCATGAGTGCAGTTGGGAGGTAGAGTGTGTGAAAAATAAAGTTCCAGCTTAGGGAAGGATCATCAGTGGCTCTGACATTTGGGTGATCAGGAGTCCCTAGGTGGTTGCAGTAAATTTTAAATATAGTAGGCCCCACTTCCATAACTGGAACTTGGTTGTTGGGTCATGCATAGTACTATCAGCTCATGTTTACCTTGGTTATCTTGTAAAAGCGGGTAAATGTGGGGTGGGGTGTTAAATTCTCCACTCTGATTTGACATGGCCGAGATTTTATTGAAGACTGATGAAAGTGTGAAAGAATTTATATTCCTTCGAAAATTGACTTCTATGGAGGAATGGGCTTGTCTTGAAAGATACACTTATTCCAGGCTAACCAAATGCATTAAATGACAATCAATGGTAATGATTTTTCTTTTAATATATATGGGTTTTGATACTATTCCCTCCAACAATCTACCACATTCAAATCCTCCAAACTGCACACTGGAATGAGAGAAGAGTTAATCGTTTTCAATGAAAAGGTGATTGATCAATTCTCCTGCAAATCTACATAAGCAACACTAACAAAGACCTATTTTTGACCTCCTTTGCATTAAATCCCATGTATATGCATTCCCTGAAAATACTCACCACATGAAGGTCCTGGACTTCATTGAGCATTTCAAATTCCAGATGGATTGCAACCACCAGAATATATCAATTTGTTGGCCCCTTATGAAAATGTGGATATAGCCTGCTTTTGGAGTGTACTTATTTGAGGGGGAATAAGTTTAGATTAGCTCATCTTTGGCTTTGGTAATTATCACACTTGTTTCTTGTAGAGATTTAACATATTCTGACCATTCTAACTAATGTTATTTAGTTAGTCCTAGAGTCCTTCCCGACCTCCAGCTTTGCTTCCATAAAGTGGAGTTCCGAGAGTCATAAACTTGTGCTAATCTGGTGAATCCCCTTTCCTTGAGACAAAGAACCAAGTGATCTGATAGCCTTTATCTTGGATCAATGCTTATATGAATCTTGCGCCCATGCCAAAATCTCCATACCAGGCCCCTACTGACAATATCATAGGAGTTTAGGACTGCTCTCCACACTATAGAAATATTCATCCTAGGCTTGTCTAATAGGCGAATCTAGTCTTCCGCAGATAAAGGAGCTATATATTATCCCATGACCACTTGTGTCCATAAGTTATCCTTGGTAATCAATATCCAACCTCACTTTGCAACTAATGTTGATTAGAGGAAAATATGTTTTTGAGTCCCCAACCACCTAGGACCTTCGACTTAGCTATCTTCTTCCATTTTACCTAAGGAGTTACAAAATGGTCTTCTTACCTTGCTCATAGAAAAGTGAAACATATTCTCCTAGATTTCTCAAGCACCCCCTTAGGGATCTAGGTGAGGGACACCTAGTAGAATGGTATGGCCTCCAAAATAGAATTGATAAAAAATAATGGACCTGCTCGCGACAACCATCTGAAGCTCCAACCTTTGAGTCTCCTTTCTAGCTGCGCAAGTATCTAGACCTAGTCAATTTTTGAATAATTGTTCATTTCAGCTAAAACCCTAGGTATTTTAGACCATATTTAAACTCCTGCAATTCAAAGGAAAAATTGTGTGAGAGGTACCTTATTTCTTCATTCTCTAGATTTATATAAGATATAGATTATTTCTTGGTATTGATTTCCAATATTTTTGCCACTCTATCTGGCCCCTGCCCGACGATTTCTACACATTGACTTTATCTTCAAAGGTTCAATGTCAATGAGCTTCTTTTCTGCTAGATGATGAAGAAAATATCCTAATAGAGGGTTCAAAAGAACTCTAGGTCCCCATGACCCCAAATCACCCAGAGAGAAGTTTAAATCCCCTCATATGATCTAGTTTTTCCTATATAGAAAAGTTTTTGTGAAAAAAGACTCCCAATAAGGTTTTTGATCCCCATTTAGACCAAAAATATTTACCAAGGTAAGAGAAAGGTTAAATTCAATTAAGAGGAATACCAACCCTAATCCATATTTGATACTCCAACAACTTGATGCACCGGGAGTTCCAACCCAATGCTAGGCCACCCGAGCAACCTTGAGCATCAATAGCTACAAAATTTCAACAATTAAGAATGGATTCAAGAAAAGTGACTACATCCTCCCCGCCCCTAGGGTTTCTTGAAGAAGAATAATGTTAGGATTATGGTTTGAAATCCAATGTTTGAGGGCAAGTTTCTTGCAGGAAATTTCCAGTCCTCTGTAGTTAAAAGAAAGGGATTTAATTATTCCACCCCACCCTGGGTGACCACTGCTCTAAGCACCCTGTCTATTAATATTTGTTTTCCAACACCTAGTTTGAAATGTGCCATTTCTTTTACTTTTTACATGTTGGATTTTCTGCAACTACCCCTTTTTCCATTGGTAGGGGGATCTATCTTTCCCAACCCTCTCGATAGGTCCACTAGATGAGAGAAAATATATCTATTTCTCAGATTGTGTAGGATGAAACTGTCAGCCTACTCAAAATTATATAGATATTGAGAGACATGTACCAAAGCAGAAGGGGGTCCAAAGGAAACCACATGTAGGTCATAGGTTACAAAATACAAGGATAGGAATGTGACCGATGAATAAGAGGGAAATAAATACATATTCTCATAATCCAAAACCCATTCCTTACCCAAAATATAAAAAGATTCAATGATAGAGGTAGCAAGAGGCTTAGAGACCAACATACTAGTAGAGGAGGCCGCAAGAAATATAGGAGTTAATGATTGTGCATGATCACCACCTACCAATGTTTGATCCAGATTCTCTGCTAGGTCCATGTCTTAGTGAGGTAGGGTCAATGTGTCGCCCATCTGAGTATGTGGAGGGGTTTGCATAATCTCATGTCTTGGAGAGTTCTGTCCACCATTTTATATGGATACTTTGATTTCCTCCTTCGTCTGGGGTTCCTTCCTCATCATCTTCTTTTTCTTGTCGAATGATAAGTTGCAGAACTTGATGTTGTGACCATCTTGATGGCATCTTCAACATATTAATGAAACCCATTCATAATCCAAAGGCTGCAAGGTTCCTATGCCATGCCCCATGTACAAAGCTTATGATAATCCCTCCCTTAGATCAATGTTCACCAGTATTCTCGCCATCTTCTTGTCTTTAATTTGTAAGGAGTAGTATGCCACTAAGAAAGTCCCCAAGCTATTTCCAACATCCTTACAAATTTCTTCCTTCCACAGCTTCGGCGGCCAGCCAGGGAGACGAATCCAGATTGGTGATGCATCTAGTATTTCTTTGTTCGCATCGAAAAGAGGTGTCTAGAATTTGAATCAGGGAAAATTTTAGGGGCTAATATTTGTAGGTGGGCTAATTTTCCACGCTTTTTCAAAAAAAAAATTGTCAATTTCCATTTTTTTTGTAAAATGATTCGCCCAAATTTTATAGTACACCATTATTTTACCTTAAAATTGCCAAAATATTATATTGACTAATATTAAATCATTGGAAATATAAATATTTCTTCAATAATATCGCCAAAATGTTTATAATTTGCATATTAGGGACTAGTAAGATTCACCAAGGTTTCTAAAATTTAAGATAAACTTCCATCCTTAAAATTTTCCTCGATTTGAATATGACCAAAGTAAAATCAATGCTCCATTCCCGCTGCGATATGACAAGGGATTATTTGTGGGATTTACAATCTAACTATATCCACCCATTTTCTCACAAAAAAACATTAAGAGGGTTGTGGAAAATTGGGCTTACTTGAGATGTAGTCCAATTTTCCAGCATTTTGATGTTGAATTTTTGACCCCTCGTTCGAACAATAAGTGTTCTATCTGCCATCACTACCGCTTCCTACATCTACACATCCACTCCCAGGGTTAGGTTGAGTTTTGTATAGGTCTTATTCCTTTTAATAACCTTGTTGGATCTTCCTTTCTTGTTTGGATTGAAGCCCCTGAGTTTTCCCGAGTAAAGCCCTCGCCTTTATTAATCACTCGTTCTCTTCCACGAGGTTCGTCACCCCCATTATCTTAACACACAAGGGTAGAGGGGTTTTTTGGATCGCTACCCAGAATGAATTTAAAAAATTCGGTCGAGACTGACACTAAAGGGCCTTGATGAGGAGTGACATGCATCGACTAAATGAAATCCTCCAAGTATCCATTAATCCTATCACCTTGAGATCCTAAGGCACATAGAGAGTGAGACACATTTACCTCTGTGAATGTCTTCACTGATAAAGTTTAATGTGTGGGAATAAACCCAAATGGAAGTGTGGGTGTCGATTTTTTTCCTCATAGCTCTGTTAGCTCTCGATTTTGACCCTTTTTGACCATATATATTCCACCATTTTTCCATTCTGTATCACTTATTCTGATCATATTTGTCACATTTCACCTCTTTTTTCACACCAAGGTAAATTAATCGTGTCTTTTGATTTTTAGAGTTTTTAGGAAAAATTGAGCATTAAAATTTATTTTTGGCAGAAATAGAATTTCCCGTAATGACTCCATTGAAGTCATATGTGCTGGACACCTGGGCGCAAACTGAAGCCATATTTGAAAAATACAGAAACCAAGGATGGAGGGACACCTATTGTCTCATTCCATATCAGTTAGAACATGCCCGGTCAAATCTAGTCAAACTTGGCTAGTCACACAGGAAATCCCCCGATTCAAGTGGCAGTTTTGGGATTTTGTAGGAGTTTTCCATGTTTTGTGTAATAAAGGGATGAAATTTACCTTATGAGATGGATTATTAGTCTTGTTAGTTTTTACAACAATTATATCTAATGTTTTTATATTCTTAGCCTATTTAATCAAAGCTACCAAACAACTATGAGCATAGATTGTGATTATTATTTTTTGAATACAATTGGAGACTTGCCTTCTATTTCTTGTGCATATATTGCTATGTGATGTGAATGATAATTTTTTGTAGCTGATTATCTTAAAGTGTACAAGGCAAAGGCGGAGGGCCCCCATTCTAAGCTAAGTACACTATTGTTAAATTATGTGCATAAATGTATGTTGGCATTTCTATTTTCTTTGTTAATATTGTGAATATTTATTACTAACTTTCTTGCCTTGGTTATTGAGATAGTGAAATGATTTCTCTCAACTGCTTAGTGTCAATAAGGAAGGGAAAACCATGTCTCTAATTTGGAGTCCCTTCTTTGTTAACTAAAAGTGAATTGAAATCAGTATTTAAGCATTCATTTCTTCCCGCTTTCTTGAATTAGATGCTTTATGCTGTGGAAACTAAGATGGTGAAATTGGTTTTGTTGAATGGATAGAAATCATAAGGAAGGACAACCAGGAACTCTAAGACAAGAACCTCTTCCTTGTTAACTAAAATTGAATAAAACCACTATTCACTTTATTCATGTGCTTCATAGATCAATTTCTATACTTTCTTCATAGTCAACAATTCATACTTATAGCTTTCCATTTTCGGGTTGTAATATGCATTTCCATTATTTTGAGTATCTAAGCAACTACTTCCTAAAATAGTTAGATCTAAGATCCATATATTTTGGGTGTGTGTCTAAGTTTACCAACCTGGATTGATAATAAAATACATGCTCTAATTTATCTCAATAAATTGGACTGACATTTTTGGTGCCATTTTCGGGGAAGCACACTTAGATACAACTAGTTAGGAAGTTTGTTTATAAAACATAAAGAAAAACACAAAAACACCAAGAAAATATAAAAGAAAAAAATAAATTAGGATTTTTCATTATGGTTATTCATGCTTAGAAAAAGAGACGAAAATGGTAGATATGCAAAACAAGACCCCCCAACCACTCAACCATTGGTGGGAGCAGGGCCATCTACATTCGAACTAACACCGTTATCTAGAAAACCAACTTCGGAAGAGTTAGAGGAAAAACAATGTTCGGGAAAAAGGTTAAGTCTTGTTGAAAAACAAACTTTATTAGCTTATGAATTAAAGATAAAACAAACACAAGTAGAAAAATATTCTATAGGAAAACAAAAATAAACATGAAAGTCAATTGATCAACCTATCCTTGAACAACTTGAGAAATTTGAAGACACACAATCTCAGATTTTAATTGAAACATTTGAAACAACTGAAAAATAGATGATAGAAGAAGGACAAGGATCTAATATTCCAGGACTAACTCCAGAACAAAGGATACAATATGAAAGACAACGAAGGGAGTGGGAAAGGAAAAGAGAAGAAGATACCAAAAGTAAAAATGAAAATAACAGAAGAGACGATGAAACAATATACAATGCCCAAGAAACTACTTTTGGATTTCCAATCTTAGATACCAGCGCAATTTTGGGAGAAGAGGTAAAAATTAAAAATATTCCACCTTATGTTTTACCAAATTTCTATGATATGTCTTGGAATATCCTGACTCATTCTTGTTTGAATTTGATATTCTATGTCGTACCTATGGTTATACTAATGATACACATAAGCTTCATCTTTTCCCTGCTACTCTTAAAACATTTGCATTAAAGTGGTTCATGGGATTAGGTGAACATACTATTACCAGTTGGGAGGACACGAGAAAATTTTTCCTTAAGAAATATCAAGAATATTGTAGGCCTAATGATTCAAAGGACGATACTTTTAGAATGAATCAATAAGAAGATGAAATTTTAGAGGAATATTTAGAAATATCTCTCTATAACTTACAAAAATCTGAACATCATTCTTTAAACTATGATACCATTCGAACAATATTTTTAAAAGGCATACAAGATGAGTATCTAGATATTCTTAATGTGATGGGTAAAGGAGATATTTCATATTTACCATTTGATGAAATTGCATAGTTACGTCAAAAATAATCAAGAGGACGAGCTAAAACTTGAAAGAGAGATACAAATTCTAAAGTCACTAAATCAACAATAGGAAGTATAACAAGAGATGAATTAGGAAACTTGTTTGAAGAATTCAAAATTGATATCTTAAGTACATACACAAGTTGATGTATTTAAAACAAGAAAGAAACAAGAGGAAAACGATCAAGTATTTTGAATTTTCTGCCCTAAATGTAGAAAGAAGCATCCGTTGAGAGAATGTCCTTTAGACAATATTCATGTTTATGGAATTTGCACTGAAAATCATGCAACTGATAGTTGTCTAAAGTTGAAAGAATTGCAGGAAAACCAAATGGAAGAAAGTCAAGGAATGGAATCCCTTTATTATTTAGCACGAAGAAGAAATTGGTAACCACGTTTTGCAGGTATGCCTCAAAATCCTACTCAACAATTTTCTCAGCAATTTCCTCAAAATTATCAATATCCCGTTCAAAATATATGGAATGCTCCTATGCCTTGGCAGGCTTGGCCTCCCAACAAACCCAAAACAAACCTTCTCAAGGTTGGAGAGGATGCTTATGGAGCCCAACCTCCTTAACAATTTTATCCTCAACCATATGAGTCTTATCCTCAACAACCATATCAGTCATTTCCTCAACAATAATTTCCATATCAACAATTTCAACAACCAACACAACCAAATTCATTTTATCAACAAACATTACATGCACCACAATTAACCCAACCTTATCAGCTTCGGTTGCCATCTAACCAACCACCACCAAGAAAAACTCAATTACTAGCCCAACTAGTGGTAAATCCGAGTAATAAAGTAGAAAGATCAATATATAATGCGTAGGAAGGAACTTCATTTCCTACATATTCAATCATTCTTGTTGAAGATATTCGTTTAAGGTCTGGAAAAGTTCTACAAAAAGACTCCCCTATCATTATAGAAGAGAAATAAGAAGAAAAATGGAGTCCTAAAAAATCCAATAACAAGCATATAATAAAAGATAATCATATTCAAGAGAGTAAAGCAATAATGACTCAAAAACCTCCTTTCCCAGAAAGGTTTGTTGAGGGAAATAATTTAGCCACTCTTATGATTTTAGCCAAATTAGTGTTGGCAGGAGCCTTGTAGAGGTTGCGAAAGTGTTCCACCCCCATGTGAGCCATGTAGAAATTTGAATAAATGATATGTTATCCACCGAGATTCTCCTGATCAAACACTATTTTAACTTCATGCACAATACATAATATCTTCTACCATTGATCATTAATTGCGGAAATAAAAAAAATCGCATGCACACATTAAAACCATAAACAATCACACATATGAATAATAACATTTTATGTGGGAAAGATGAAAGCCGAAAACCCCCAACTATCTATATGTTATATTTCATAGATATCATGTAAAAATCATCATACAAAGCTCCTCACAAGCTCTCTGTACAATCTCAAATTGCTACACACTAATCAAGCTAGACCTAGCAAAACACATGCTCCAATCTCTACCACCTGATAGCCTGCCTCTACTGCATAATCAATGCTGAAGAATGGCTCATAATTAACTTTGAACCACATGTCTTGTACTGCGCAATCCTCATTGGCATCTCTGAATCACTGTTGTTCCAAATCATGCAACAAAGATAGTCACAACCGATAATCACATCGTCTTTCACCTATCTCTTCACCTGGTCTCCACCGAAACCGGGCTCCATGCACCTAAGTTAAATGATGTATTCTTTAGTTGATTAATGAGTTTATAATTAGTGAATTAATTAATAATTAATTCACACCACTCTCACTAGTGTATCAACCGGCTTAGACTAGATACAACTAGCTCAACTATGTTTAGCCCGGCTTAAACTGAACACAACTCCATTAACTTCCTCAATCAACTCCACCAAAATCTCTCACATGATTTCTAACTGAAGTCTCCATGAAATAGCTCCACTTAACCCTTAGGAATAGCATAATTCCTTCTGTCAGCTCCTGTGCCACTTATGTGCACTTAACTGAAGTGCTCTAAGAGAATAAGATAATGTTTAGAGTCCAAATATTATTAAGAGCTAATAATATTCGACATATCTATTTTTAGACTAGCAATCTAAAAATAGATTCCGCCCAATATGTCTAAAAATAGAAGCCCATCTATTTTTCCAACTTGACCAACCATCCACAAATAGCATCCTGCAACTCATAGAATATGATCGACATGTCTAAAAATAGATTTTGCGCCAAAAATAGCCTGCGGGCCCACTTAGTGAAGGCGACTTATTTCCACTAAGCTCATCATCTTGTTGCAATCTCAACAAGCCAACTGATGGAAATTCTGGGCCTGATTTCCATTTTCGTCCTCCAGTGACCAGATGGTATTAATAGCTTTGTAAGCATTTGAAAATTGATGGAAGAATTTGGATTTTTCATCGCCAACTTTTAGCCAAATAGCTCTGCTCCTAAGGCGCCAGGTTTCCTCTCGTTCCTTGAGCATTTGAGTTCTTTCAGCAGCAAGTTGAGTGAGATGTGTCCTGGCAGCTATTATGGCTGACCCATCCATCAAGGGAGATTCTATCTCAGCAATTTCAGATTCAATTTTGCAAAGAGTTTCCTCATCCTTTTTCCTCCTATCCTGAGCCCATGTCTTGGTCAACTTCTTGACAACTGACATCTTAGCAGAAAATGTCACAGAGGGTGAGGAAACAGGATCGAGGGGGGGTGGGGGTGGGAAGTCCAAAATTTGGTGACTAATTCAGTGTACTCTGGGTGGGAGAGCCAAGTGGCATTGAACTTGAAAGGGCTGCAGGGCTTCCCACGACTAGGAGAAAGTTCCATATAGATGGGGAAGTGGTCAGACATACCCCCAAACCCCACCCATTGTCGATATGATAATCCAGAGGTGGTTAAGGATTCATGAATGAGAAAGCGGTCCAATCTGCGAGCAACAAAGGCCTCTCCAACCATGTAATTGCTCTAGGTGGGGTAGATCCGAGGCATAGACATGTCGACCAGGTGATGGGTCTCATAGATAATATTGGTAGCCAGAGGATTGGGATGAGCAAGGGGACCCCAGGATTCAGCAAGACCTAAGGAGAAGTTAAGGTCACCACCGAGAATAAGATTGTGGGAAAAAATGAGGGAAGTATTGAAGAGGTGTTGCCAGAAGGGTAGACGAGAGCTGCAGGGTCCATAAATATTTATTAGATGGTATTTTGACCCAAGGTCAGAGGAGAAAACATCCGCACCTATAAATCCTTCTGTTGTGGAGGTAAATCCCCTCTGCGGATAGAGGCGATCCCTACTAGCCCAGACCGGGTCTAGCAACAATCGTCACACGCTATAGTGCAGGTTCTTAATTGCAAATAAACCAACTAGCAATGAAGGCTTACCTGGAATCCAACGCTGTCGCTTGTAGAGAAAGTAGCGCTCCCGTTCCTTAGCTCTGGTAGATCACAATCCTCACGATCTCCGTGATCGGACACCTGCACACGCAAGAAACAAAACAAACGCAAGCGTAAAATCCAGTATATGCAACTATATGTCAGTCAGAGAAGACATAACTCATCATCATAATCAACAACATGAGTGGAACCATAACCAATAGTCGCTTATCATTAATCAATCAAAGAAGAATACAACCATAGCCCTGACGCTGAATTCTCCTTCGGAGGGTCACCAACGGAACACGTCTCGAAAAGGCCTGTTGGGGATGGGACAAACCTCTCTCTCCGGATGTATCGACAATAATCTCCTTGCTTGGATTTGGCCTTAAGGGAATGAATCAAGGCTCTTGCAGCATAAGGCTCTGATGGCTCTTGGGAACTTGGAGATTAGCTTGCAAAGGAGATGAGCAAGCTTTTATAGATGGAGGAAGAGGAGTTGGGATCCCTATAATCATGGGATTGGCCCTATCCTCAAGGAAGCTTCCATGAGAGGTGGCAAACCACTTCCTCTACATGGAGATTCAGAGCCAAACCTCCCAACTCAAATTAGATACCAGTTTATGGATTGGTTA
The DNA here is from genome assembly GCA_034641835.2 of Pinus albicaulis. Lineage (NCBI taxonomy): Eukaryota > Viridiplantae > Streptophyta > Pinopsida > Pinales > Pinaceae > Pinus > Pinus albicaulis. The sequence continues at coordinate 604,809,295 of CM076584.1, forward strand.
GGACGAAACTTCCGCCATTTATTTAAAAAAAACACTCCTTAAAATGGCTGGCGCGAGTGCGACTCTGAGACAGAGCGCCAATTCGCACGCCCTCTTTGAAGGATTTCCCCCATTGGCGCGGGTACTAAACTGGCTTCCCGCGCCAATGCAAAAAGGGGTGTTTTTAGGGTTTTTCACAAGGAGTTGTCTTCAGGGCAATGAAAGTACATGTTTAGGGGAATGCCATGAAAGTGTTTTCAAGTTATGTCACTGCTCACAGGTCACGGAATGAGCCCTCCAATTGTGTGGGATGGGGAATTGCAGGGATGGTGAAAAATTGCTGTGTAACAGATTCCCCCTAAAGCATGAGGCCCGAGAGAGAGAGAGGGGTGAAATGCTTTATGAGAATGTGTCCAACTGAAAAACACCGCCGTCGGAAAACCTACGTAGAGAAGTACAACTGATGTCTAAAATACATGATATATATGTGGTATGGGCACAGCCATCCATAACAGAGTATGTAATAATCCAGATCTAAGGCATGGACGCAGCCATCCAGTGAGGATCGGTAAATAGACTCAGGTATGGTCACAACCATCCAATCAGTGAGTCATGTAACTAATCATAATAATCCACAAAATCGCAACCTGGATTATAACAGGCAGAATCCAATAATAGGCAGAATCCAGAGTCTTGCGCTCCATCTCGACCGAAACAAAGTACGAAGTTCAAGCATGCGAATAAGTGAAATTTGTCGAACATGCAAGAACTGTCGATTACTGACCAATGATGAAAAGTTTGGTGCGGGAGACGCGGAGAGTACCACCATTAATGCCAATGGTCCTCAGTACTATAGGTATAATCTGGCATATGTGAATAATGGTGGCGTCGAACACCCTTGAGAATCACTCGATCGGAGGCCAATGATGAAAACCTCCCGTCGAACACGAAGAACCTGCCATTAAGGCATGCAGGCTCCAAGGTACCAGAAGGGAGTCTCTAGATCAGCTTCCTAGATAATGAGCTGAAGTCGACAGGAAGTGACCTTGATCGAAGGTGGGCCATAGTGTTTCCCACATCATCGACGCGAGACAGAGGAACATAATGTATTTGTGAATCGGGATCAGATGAGAATCAGAGGAAGGTTGATACTTGCAGAGGTCAACTTCTCTTGAACATATAAACGACACGACAGTGAGTTTGGCAGTATTTGACATCAATAGATCAAAGGTCATGATGACGAGGCAAAGAGCAGATGAGAGGTCAAAAGGGATCACCCAAACCCACGGAGGCAAGTGGAAAACGAGATGAGATATCTCCAACCCGACACGAATGCAGACAAGTGCCATGTTCAAGAGCGACATACTGCCGACACGACAATGATTCTGGTTCCATTTTCCCCCACCATTTCTGGCGAGTACCCCGATTATTTTGAGAACAAGCTTGAAGGGGATAACATATGCTTGTAATATAAGTTCTTCCTTCGAACGAATCCATCCTAGTACATTTAACGAGCCCTAGGAAGGAGCGACTCGAATAACGTCATTACGACTGAATCCAATTTCATCAGGGTTTAACGAGTCTGACAGAGGAAGAAATCGACCTCTTTTCATATTTAGAGAGTTTGAAAAGACAGCAGAAAAGTAAAATCCAACAATCCCTTTTCGTAAGTAGTTCCTCAGATCCGAAAAGGTAGAAAACTATGTCTGAGAAAACCTCCTAGTCGCAATAGGCTAGGGTATTCCTTTTTCGTAAATAATCTATCCCAGCCCGAAAAAGGGGTAAACGTATACTGGGTAGATGTCGTTTTGTGGCCACTTTAACGAGATCGAAATGACAAGGGCCTTGGCAATCTTTTCATGGTTAGAGAGTGAGAAAAGAGCTGAAATTTGACTCCTCCTGGAGGAACGAGTGGTATAAAGGGTAGCAACTGGTTCCGGTAATGGTGGAACTGCTCAGAAAAAGTTAAAGGTCAAGACGCTGGCTAACAAGACCACTCATCGCAGCGGTTCCTCAGGAATGGGTAAAACAACCAAGTGAAGGCATATGATCGGCCAAGCAGATAATGACGATGGAGTGAGAAAACCAAGCTCATCACGGCAAAAACGGTGATAAAATGGCAATCACAAGAGTAAAATAGAATGGTTTTCATTTTTGCAAACTTGAAATCAAAAAACTGTTTGCTTGAAGATGGTTTCATTTTACAAAACTTGAAACAAAGATAAACTATGCTTGAAACCGGTTTCATTTTTACACAAGATTGAAACGGAAATAAACTATGATTGAAAAAGTAAGCATGCCCCCGGCCTTGGTGACTCAGTCGAGTACATGCCCACCCTGACTTCAATCCATATGAAAGGCAGATGGAGTGAAGGTTCAAGTTACGAGATCAAGAGAAAGACTCGACTGGGATTTTATGAGAACTTATCAAAGACTCGAATTGAACAGGAAAGTGTTTCATTATTTTAACGAGGTTGACACATTAAAAGAACCATCCTCAGGACACCTTGTTTCATGGTTTAAGGAGCTTGACACAAGAAAATGAACTATGTTCCGGACACCTTGTTTCATTTTTTAAGGAGCTTGACACAAGAAAATGAACTGTGCTCCTACAACCTTGTTTCATTTTTTATGGAGCTTGACACAAGAAGGGAACCATGCTCCGACCGACCTCATCATAATGAACAAGAAGTCATCGCTTCCAATATTTCCACTCCGGATGGAAGGAAAATATCTTGGAAGTCAGGACCCAATGCCCCCAGCACCTGATGCACAATGGCACTATCACTGGGTACAGGCACGGGGTAGGTAGCCACATAGTTGAACTGCGATGGGGCAGATACAACGGGTGGATAAAAACTAGGAAGGGATGATGGCGGGCCAGTTGCCACATCAGAACCAAACAACGAAAGCTGATCAATGGTCACAATCCGTCCTTCATGTGGAAAACAGACCACGCGAAAAAAGGAGGAGACAAGCGCTCCCATGGCATAGGTGTAATCGCGCCCCAAAAGCAGATTGAAATCCAAGGGGCCTGGAACAACCATCACGTCCATATGGACGGTTTTGCCTCCCAAAGTAACAGGTAACCTTGGAAGGATCCCTAATGGTTGACTAGTTCTTCTGTTAAACGCCAAGTAGTTGAGGATAAAATACTAACAGACGCACCTTCATCTATAATGGTGCTGGGTACAAACAGAACAAAAGCCTGTACTGTGATCTCAAAAGGCACATAAGACGGAAGGCGGTATCCTGCAAATCGACTCCAATCAAAGGAAGCGACCAAAATACTTGGAGGGGCTACCATCGAACCGAGATGGTCTTCCCCTGGTGTTACGGAAGAAGAAGGAGCATCCTCCACGACCTCCATCTCGAAGGCGGGAGGAGCATCCTCTGGGGCCTCCATCACGGGAGGCGAAGGAGCAGCTTCTTGAGGTTTAGGGATAAGAGAATATTTCTCCAAGTCCGAAGAATCTGAAGAAACAAGAAGAACATTAGGGGTGCGAGGTCCACTCTCAATGGAAAATACTTGGTGTACTGTAGACGGGGCCAGCTCAACCGATCCCACGACCAATGGTTGGTCGGGAATGGATTCCTGAATCTGAATTTCCAGGGGAGTGGGATCGATCAAGGATGAATCTTGACCAATCGTAGGATCAGCTGGTGGAGGACTCAAAGAAATTCGTTTATAACTAGCCGAGAGGCATGGTGTAGAAACAATTGCATTGTCGAAGACTATTTTGGCTTCATCCATATACGAACAAAGGTGAATGGCATGGTGCCCTTCACACAACTTGCAGGGATTGGTAATCTTACCCTGCTTCTTAGGAGTCTTACCGGCACCAGCTGAAGACGTGCCCCCAACTTGACTCCCGGAAGCCAAAGGCAACGGTGGGCGACCATTGGACCATACTTCGAGCACCTTGGGAATACCAGGGCAGTCTCGAAGAAGATGGTTTCCCTGACACAACATGCAAGGGAACTTGAATTTCCGTAGAGGGTTGGAAGGTTTATCAAGAGGAGACTTCTTAGGTGCAGTAGCCGCAGAGCTAGCCTCTCCTTTATCAGACTTTTTCTTCTTTGTCTTCTTCTTCTTCTTCTTCTTAGCCACCTGGTTACTCGAATCCAGACTTTCACCAGGCGAAGTAGAAGAGGAGGACGCAGAAACATGCGAAGAAGGGGAGAGGTCCACCTTAGAATCAACATGATGTTGTTCAGGGGGAGGAACTGATTGACCAGTAGCTGAGACATTCGGGACCACAGAGGTTGAAACCAACCAAACAGGAAACCCAATAGTTAACCCAGGAAGGGACAACGTTGCCATATAAGGAGCGCCAACATTTCCAAAAGGAGGAAAAGGACTCGGATTCCCATCGGAGGGGATTCCTTGGTTGGTGAACTCCGAAAAAGTTGCCATCAGAAAAGATCTTAGAACAACACCCTAAGGAAACTAACTCTAACCAGGAATATTTCGTGGGCAGTTAATTTTTAAAACATTGAAACAAAAATCTGCTATTTCATCTTTTAAGAGTTGAGAAACAGGCAAAAGGTGACTCTATCACTTTCAAATTGGAAACAAGCGTGAAAGGACAAGCGCTTGATGATATTTTCAAATTTAGGGAGTCAGATAAGATCAAAATGACTGCTCAAGAATACTAGGTAAAGGGTGTACCAAATAACCGTGAACTGCAATATACACCTTGGTTTCAAAAATGAAAGAGAAATCAACCAAGGACTTAACGTACATGCAGGCAATCTCCCCGAATGCTGTGTCCGGTGTATCATGGGTATAGGGCGGCAGACTCGGCTTCCTATGGATAAAGGATAGAAACCTAGTGGGGTCTCCCTTTATATACTCGACTGTACGGGGAGCACAAGTCCGTACTAGTGCTGTCTAAAGCCAAGAGGCGAACGACAGCTACTAGGTTTAAAGATGCCGGAACACGTCTCTAGCCTAGACCACTAAATGTTGCGTTAATGTTTCAATGCTGCCTTAGTGTAAATTGAATAAATTTTAATGTTTATCTTCAATTACGTTTCAGTTTTCAGGCCCTAGCGAGTGTTATGTTTCGAAATCTCCTAAATGCACACTATATGCCACAATATATCATTTCATTCGATGAAAGCTAATTACAAGAGAGTTAAGAGCTTTTCACACAATAATAAAATGATCAGAGAACAACCCACAAAGTCTCTAATGCAGCTAATGTAAACCAAAAGCTTTTCTCTCAAAGTCACTAATCACTAATAACACCGAAAGTATTTTAATTTGCACTAACTAGTCGAAAGCAAAAGAGATTTTTTATATTTTCAATGTTTAATAGCAAAGTGCACTAAAAAAAATGAAAACTAATGAACAGAGCAATTTGAGAAGTGATGAGGAAAGAGAAAAACACACATTTTTCACTCAACGCAAACACACAATCAGATCTCCAAATTGACAAAACAGTCCCTCAAAACCAAGAGAATCCCAAAGACTCAAATGGACCATGTAATCTAGGCCCAAAACGAGACAAAGCGAAATTCGAATGAAGAAGAGAAAAAACACTCAAATAACGCAATAAAATGATAAACAACCACCAAACGAATGTAGAGGAGCAATCAAAAGGTTGACTGAACAAATAGAAACCAAAAACTTCCGAGGGAGGCTTGACACACAAGAGCACCTAGATGCCCTAGGGCTAGAATGTGAAATCGATGGAAACGGGCAAACAACCAAAGGACGAAGGTCACATCCAGTCAAACAAGGCTCCAGAACACTCAAGCAGCCAAAAAAACAAGAACAAACACACTGATCAAGCTCAGGAAGCTCAGAATAGAGCAAACCCTAGTACCTCACAGGATTGGCGCGACTGTGAGGCTGAAACCAACGCAAGAATGGAATTGGCGCGTGTAATACACTGACAACATGCGCTAGTGGGCGCGACTATCACACTGAAAAGCGCGCCAGTCGAGTTTGCAATGGAAAAATAAAAAAAACACTCCAAAAAGCAGAGCAGTGACGATCAAGCTGACCAAAAGCCAAAATCACAAAAAGAGCCAGCCAAAAGAGCCGATCAAGCAAGCAGAATCGAGAAAGAACCGAAAATACAAGACAATACTCCAAGTGTTCAGTTCATAAACTAAACGGAAGATTGATTGAAGTAGCTTTGATCTACTTCGCTAATGCAGAGCAATAGTGTTTCGAAGGCTATCTGGCTAACTTCAGGCTCTGTCTGTAGCTTACAAAGAAGAAGAACAACAAGCTATATTATCCCTAGCGGAGTCGACAATTTGTTGTGGAGGTAAATCCCCTCTGCGGACAGAGGCGATCCCTACTAGCCCAGACCGGGTCTAGCAATAATTGTCACACGCTATAGTGCAGGTTCCTAATTTCAAATAAACCAACTAGCGATGAAGGCTTACCTGGAATCCAATGCTGTCGCTTGTAGAGAAAGTAGCGCTCTCGTTCCTTAGCTCTGGCAGATCACAATCCTCACGATCTCCGTGATCGGACACCTGCACACGCAAGAAGTAAATCACATCCTGACGTAAGTACGATGCATATGCAACTATATGTCGGTCGGAAGACATAAATCATCGTCATAATCAACGAAATGAGGTGGAACCATAACCAATAGTCGCTTATCATTAATCGATAAAAAGAAGAATACAACCATAGCCACGACGTTGAATTCTCCTGGGAGGTGGCAGTGAACCTTGTCTCGAAAAGGCCCATTTGGGGATAGGACAAGCCTCTCTCTTCGGATGTCTCGACAATAATCTCCTTGCTTGGATTTGGCCTTAAGGGAATGAATCAAGGCTCTTGCAGCATAAGGCTCTGATGGCTCTTGGGAACTTGGAGATTAGATTGCAAAGGAGATGAGCAAGCTTTTATAGATGGAGGAAGAGGATTTGGGATCCCTATAATCATGGGATTGGCCCTATCCTCAAGGAAGCTTCCATGAGAGGTGGCAAACCACTTCCTCTACATGGAGATCCGGAGCCAAACCTCCCAACTCAAATTAGATACCAGTTTATGGATTGGTTAGGACGAAACTTCCGCCATTTATTTAAAAAAAAAACTCCTTAAAATGGCTGGTGTGAGTGCGACTCTGAGACAGAGTGCCAATTGGCGCGCCCTCTTTGAAGGATTTCCCCCTTTGGTGCGGGTACTGAACTGGCTTCCCGCGCCAATGCAAAAATGGGTGTTTTTAGGGTTTTTCACAAGGAGTTGTCTTCAGGGCAATGAAAGTACATGTTTAGGGGAATGCCATGAAATTGTTTTCAAGTTATGTCACTGCTCACAGGTCACGGAATGAGCCCTCCAATTGTGCGGGATGGGGAATTTCAGGGACGGTGACAAATTGCTGTGTAACACCTTCCCCACCCCATTGATTGAGTACCTTAATGGATCGAGGGTTTGTGCCAAGTAAAATTCCTCCGGAGCAACCACGAGCATCCATTGCCTGAAAGTTCCAACCCGGGCAGATGGTTCTAAGGGCAGAAATCACATGTTTAGAGGAGTCAAGGGTTTCTTGGAGAAATATGATGTCTAATGTTGTGCCTGTGAATAATATTCACAGGGCCAGCTTTTTGGCGTGGCTGGCCAACCCACGACAGTTGAAGGATATGATTTTCATGACTTGTGGCTGGGTCATCCGTGCTCTAAGGACCCCTTCAAGAGTGTTTTGTTTGCCATCCACAACATCTATCCGAACCTTAATGATTGCCTTGGATATGTTAGAATGTCTTCCCCTACCAGTTTTAGATCAAATTGGGTCCAAAATCCCTAGACCTCTAGGTCCAAAGGAGGGGGGTTGTGTGAGAGATAAAAGGAGGTAAGAGTGAGAACTCCGTGAGTCTAATGAGGATTCATGGGGGGTTGAGAAGGAGGTTAACCAGGAATGGTGGGGGGGTGGTCAACAATGGAGGGCAGGGGGAGGGAGGTAGGACATGTAACAGATGGGACAGGTCGGGCAACCGATGAGGGGAATGAAGTGCATTGTGAAGTCGATGAAACATATGCAGATGTGAAAAAATGAGAAGGAAAGAGGAATGAGGATTACTCGAAGCAAGTTTGGCCGCCGCTGCTCGAGCCCTTAACATCCGAGGGGAAGGTGGACTAGGAGGTGCAGTGGCGGGCTTGGGCCCTTGAGCAACTTTCTTGCCTTTGCGATGGTCCGCCGAAGTGTTCAAAGGAGGAGGATCGATCAATGTCTCCTGTCCTTGCGGATGATCCGGTTTGCCAACATCAATTGTTCCTTTGAGAAGGGGGCAATCCTTGTAGAGGTGACCAACCTCATGAAATCTCTAACATCGATAAGGTACTCCCTCATAATCCAGGTTCTAGATGCGTACAAATTGCCTCCATCGAAGTGTGATAGCCTCTTCCAATCCTTCGCGGGTATCCAGGTGAACCAAGATCTTTGCCATCGTCATAATGCCCAAGGTTAAGTAGGATTTGTCTTGATCCAAATAAGTTCCTATTGTGTTGCCTATATGCCGCATGATGTCCTCTGACCAGAAGTGGAGCAGAAGACCCGAAAACCTAACCCATATCAGCTCTACACCAAGTTTTTCTCTCTCTGGATCGAATAGGGGGCTCCACCATTTGAACATGACTGGAGCCTGTTTCATGTGACATAGCTTTGATAGCACCCAAGCAACCTATTCTGGACGATGAAAGCGAAGTGCAAACCATCCCCAAGGGAGAATGACTACCCATGGAAGTTCCTCTGTGATAGGGCCCCAGATCTCGTTCATCCATGTGTGCAATCGATTGAGGTTGTATCGCCGCCCCCAAAAATAGCCAACCAGGACTCGATTTATTGTGTCCAGTACCTCTCCCAAATGGAGCCCTTTGCCAAGGTTGAGGTCGAAGTTTCTATTACCTTTCTTTATGCACTTCGAGCACCGACTTCCCTGATGATCTGAGCTGGATCTCCTTTGGTGGAGTTGAGGATCGATCTCTTGGTCTAAGGCGGCAGGGTTTGAATCATCTGTGGGAGAGACAATAGGGGGAGCTGAGAAGCAACTTGAAGATGTGAGGCCAGTTGTTGGTGATGGAGCTCCGAAGGGAAAATGTAGAGGAGGTGTAGTATATTTAGGTGGATGAGCATTAGGAGGGCCATGAGGGGGCGCAATGGAAGTACCTTGGAGGCAGGTGGTGAGGAAATGAAGAGTAGCTGGAGAAAATATGACAGTATCTGTCGACGGCGAGGAGCTCGGAGGTATAGTTGGTAGATCTGCAAGATAAAATGGAGGGGAGTTGGAAAAAAGGGGAAGGTCGATGGGAGGAGGGCCAAGAAAAGGATGGGTGAGAGGCGGAGGGAAGCAGGGGCTGTCAGAGGCCGCCTCAGGAATGTTGAGGGCCAATGGGGTGCTAGGTGGCACGGGGTAGTGAGGGGATCCTCAAATCTCAACTCTAGCAAGTGGGTCCAACGAATAATCAACGAGTTCGTCGTCCATAGCTGGAAAAATAAAAACAAAACTGTCCATGATCGATGTCGGCCTGTCAACTTCGGAACCGGCAAGGAGAGAAAATGGCAGTTACAGAGTAGCATTGGACGTTAGTAGGAAAATGCGGATGCTCGATGGAGTTGCTACGGCCATAACCCTAACCCTTCAGTAAAAACCCTAACCCACTTCAGCTCGGTAGGGTAGGAGTGCGTGGAGCTCCATCTTCCAAAACATAAGTTATTTTAATAAAGATAATCATATTCAAGAGAGTAAAGCAATAATGACTCAAACACCTCCTTTCCCAAAAAGGTTTGTTGAGCAAAAACCTTTAATTTCTCTTCCTGAATTTGATATCTTAGATGAATTAAAAAATGCTTATGTAAAAATTCCTTTATTGCAAGCTATTAAAAATATTCCAATCTATACAAATGCAATTAAGGAATTATGCATAAAGAAGTCTGGAAAAAGAAAAAAATACCCACCAACAATTCATGTGATTAGAAAGCTAGCTAGCATCATGTCAACAAATAGTACAATTGAAAAATATGTTGATCCTAGAATTCCAATGGTGACCATTTCCATTAACAATTTGTTAGTATCTAAAACTTTAATTTACTTGGGGACTGCTATTAATGTGATCACAACAGAAACAATGAAATATATGATTTTTCCAAACATTCGACCAACCACTACAATTTTAGAACTAGTTGATAGATCTAAAATAGTGCCGGAAGGTGTAATTGAAGATATCATAGTTTCTTTAGACTCTTGGGAATATCCAGTAGACTTTTTAGTTATTCAACCAAAGAAAAATCTAGGAGGGCACCCATTAATTCTTGGCAGACCTTGGTTAGCCACAACAGATGCCTTCATTGTTTGTAGATCACGAAGTATGGTTATCTCACATGGAAATGAAATAAAGAATATAACACTTTATCCTCCTGCTCAATCTTGTTCTTTGGTATCACGGTCTGGTGAAATAGAACATGAAAAGGAAGAAATTAAATCTATTTTAAGCATTAATCAAGCTTTTGATTTTAGAGAAGAGGATAATGAGGATTTAATATATTTTTTCATTTCAGAACCAAATATTTCAAAACAATTAAGAACTATGTAATACAATGTTGCAAGTCAAATTTTAGAACAACATTTTCAAGAAAATTGCACAATAAATTCTTTGAAAACATCATTTGATGTTATCTTTCCTGTTAATTCAATCACACATTCTCAAAGCAAAATAATTGAAATAAGTCCAGAAAAAATATCTTAACATTGGAAACAATTTGCAACCATCACAAGAGAAACAAATGGTTGAATTATTAAAAAAATATTCATGGGCATTTGCTTGGAATTACACTGATATGCAGGGAATTCATCCTGAAACATGTATTCGCTATATTTACATGGATGACAGTGTTAAACCTATAAGGCAACTACAATGAATAATGAACCTAATGATGAAAGAGATAGTTGAGGAAGAATTGCAAAAGTTATTACAAGTAGGATTTATCTACCCTATCTCAGATAGCCAATGGGTTTCTCCTTTAGTATTGGTTCCAAAGAAAAATGGGCAGTGGAGAGTCTTTGTAGATTATAGGGAATTGAACAAAGCAAAACTTAAAGATCATTTTCCATTACCATTCATCGATCAAGTCTTAGATTCACTAACTAGGAAAAAGTTTTTCTCCTTTCTAGATGGATTTATTGGCCATAATAAAATCAAAATAACATTTGAATATTAGGAAAAAATTAATTTTACATGTCGTTGGGGTACATATGGTTAAAATGTGTTGCCCTTTGGATTATGTAATGCACCAACTACTTTTCAAAGAGCAGTTCTGGCCATTTTTGTTGATTTGATACATGAATGTGTAAAAAATTATATGGATGATTTCACTGTGTATGGAAATACTTTTGAATATTTCTTGAAAATTTTGGAAAAGGTTTTTAAAATATGCTTTGAAACAAATGTATCTCTTAGAAATGAAAAGTGTTTCATGATGTTAACAAAAGGGATAATGTTGGGTCATCATATTTCCTCTTCCGGAATAAAACTAGATCCATAAAAAATTCAAATCATTGTAAATTTGTTAGCACCAAAAAATAAAAAAGAAGTAAGAAGTTTTGTTCGATATGCAGGTTATTATCGAATATTTATTGAAATTTTTAGCAAAATGGCCTTGCCTTTATTCAAACTATTTACAAAAGACATTGAGTTTCAATGAAATACTGATTGTGAAATTGCATTTGAAAAACTTAAATAAAAATTGTCTACAATGTTGAAATTTGCAACAAGAAACAGTGAAATTGGCATCCAGAAACAACATGACAACACACACACTAGTGTGGGATCACAGGTCACACAGTGATGGGTCCTAGCGATACATTAGTGTGCAAGCCAATTTATTAAATAAATTGGAAATGTTTCTAATTTAATTTTCCCTTAATTAAATTGGAAAATAAATTGTAATCTTATCTCATAAACATTTGTAATAGTTAACTGAGTGTGATAGACTCAGTTAGCTTATGAATTTCGAGTTGAGGGTGGTTGGTGAGGCATGCAGAATGATTCTATTTGTTTTAGAGTCCGAGTTGCAGTTAGTGTATTAGTTTAATGCATGAGAAATCAATTAACTCAATTAAGTGAGTTCAAATCAGTTTAACTAGTTGTAACTGATTGTTGCACTAGTGAGAGGTCAAGTGAATTAAATCAGATTGAATTCACATGCAGTGATCTGTTAAGTGACTGATGATTTACTATTAATAGCTGCATGCATGTCAGTTCTGATGAAGACCCAGTTGAGACAAAGGTTAAAGGGAAGTTAACTATCAGTTGTATTTTTAAAAAACTGCCCAGATGCAGTAAAACACCATAGGATTTTCCATGATTTTTGTGTAGTCAAGGAAGGTTGAAATTCCTAAATAATAGGGATTGAATTCCACATGAATTGCGTGAGAAAGGTAGGCTGAAGAAAGGCTAAGAATTGGCTAATTACTAGCCCGATTTTGTCTTGATTGTGCAATCATGTTTAATTTCCGCATAATTAATAGTACAAGGATTCAATATCTTGCTCTAGTATATTGCATGATAAGATTGAATCCATTGGAATAAATAATTTTTGTATAATTTCTACATGGTATCAGAGCGCCAAAAATCAAAATAGTGGAGATGAAATTGAGTTTGTGTTGAACAATATTCAAACATGCATATACTTTCTTTGAGGTGACAAGCGGATCAAGATGGCTTTCAATGGCTTGAGATTAGAATATGCACTCGAGGGTAGTTCTAATTATATTGCATGGAAAGACAGAATGGAGGCAGTTCTAGAGGAAAATGGGTTGAAAGAATTCATTGATAATGATTTTCCCAAGCCCGCAATAACAGATTCCACTCTTCTTGATGCTTGGCAAAAGAAGGTAGCAAGGGCGAGGAGGATCTTATTAGAGGGAGTTCAAGATCACATTGTCTCGAGTATCCATGGAAAGGTGACTCCATATGAAATGTGGAAGGCCTTGAAAAATCTGTTTCAGAACAACAACGACCAAAGGAAGTTGGCGCTGAAGGACAAGCTCAGGAAAATCAAGAAGGAGGAGGGTGAGATGATACCAACATACTTGGAAAAGTTCAGTCAATGTCGAGATGAGATTGGAAGTGTTGGTGTGACCATAGAAGATGATGAATTGGTGAGCCTAGCACTTCAAGGCCTTCCCAAGAGTTTGCATAGTTATTAGGACTCTGTCAATGGGAGGGAGAAGCTACTAGATTGGGAGCAACTTCGGTCGGATTTGGTACAAGAAGAATTCAGGAGGAATACCAGGGATGGATCCTCATCCAAGACTAATGACGAGGAAGATTGTGCCTTGGCTAGTAAGGCAAAGAAGTCCAGGGGAAAGAAATCCCAAGGTGAAGTAGGCAAGAAAGACTTGTCCAAGATCAAATGCTTTCACTGTCATGAGCATGGGCACTATGCTACAAATTTTGCATAGAAGAAAAGCAAGAAGAGCCTGCAGTTGCAACAGGTGAAGCATTGGCTTCACAGTTAGAGCTTGATTTTACTCTCATTGTATACATGGCCATCACTTTAATGGGATGCATGTGGTATCTAGATAGTGGTGCCTCGTTCCACATGTCAGGGAATAGATATCTCTTCAGTGACTTGGAGGAGAAGGACCTCCAGCAGAGCATAGAGTTTGGAGATAACGAGAGGTATAGCGCTACCGACATAGGTGCAGTTGCCTTTCAGAGGGAGAATGGCTCCCATCTCAGACTAGCAAATGTTTGGCATGTTCTAGGCCTAAGGAAGAATCTTGTATCCGTATCAGTATTGGAAGAACGTGGTTATGAAGTAATGTCTACAAAAGGAAAAGTTTTCCTTAAACACATAGCCACGGGACAAGTGAAGCAGATTGATGTAAGAGTCAAGAACCTGTATGCTCTTGAGTTTGAGGATGCATGCAAGGCTTTGAGGAGAAAAGCATTGGTTAATGACTTGGTGGTTGAGAGGGAGCAATTATATCTCAACAAACAATTTCAAAAGCAGTCTCAGAAGGTTGTGGAGCAACCAAAATTGGAGAAGCAAAGAGGAGACCGAGTGGAAGAGTCCACTCAAATAGAGACCTACAGGAGGGGAAAATTTTGATCTAGAAGGGCAGAGGGAGTACATGTAGCTATACCTCTAGGTGTGAGGTGGAGTAATGTGCAGAATTAATCCCAAGAATAAATTTGGGCAGGATTCATTGAGATGGTGTGTCTCATGGATCGAACCTCGCTACGAGGAGCCCACAGTAAAATAGTAGCAGGAAGGATTGGTTAGATTGATGCAGTCAGATGTCAGGAAGACATAAATCAGAGTGATGGCTGTCGGATATTGGAACGTAGATCAGAGTTGGTAGCAGTGAAGAGTGCATGGATGCAGATGTCAACAGTGCAGAGAGTCCAGTAGACATGTGCAGTAGGTACCAACAGTCAAGAGACTCAGAAGTGTTGCATGCAAGAGTTGCATGTGCGAGAAACACTAGAGAAGTGTTGCATGTGCGAACAACACTAGAGAAGTTTTGCATGTGCACATGCAAGAACATTCCAAAGGTATTGTATCGAGACATATTGATTCCTTTCTTGAGAGGGAGTGCTGAAATTTGCAACAAGAAACAGTGAAATTGGCATCCAGAAACAACATGACAGCACACACACTAGTGTGGGATCACAGGTCACACAATGATGGGTCCTAGTAATACATTAGTGTGCAAGCCAATTTATTAAATAAATTGGAAACATGTCTAATTTAATTTTCCCTTAATTAAATTGGACAATAAATTGTAATCTTATCTCATAAACACTTGTAATAGTTAACAGAGTGTGATAAACTCAGTTAGCTCATGAATTTTGAGTTGAGGGTGGTTGGTGAGGCATGTAGAGTGATTCTATTTGTTTTAGAGTCCAAGTTGCAGTTAGTGTATTATTTTAATGCATGAGAAATCAGTTAACTCAATTAAGTGAGTTAAAATCAGTTTAAATAGTTATAACTGATTGTTGCACTAATGAGAGGCCAAGTGAATTAAATCAGATTTAATTCACATGCAGTGATCTGTCAAGTGACTGATGATTTACTATTAATAGCTGCATGCATGTCAGTTCTGACGAAGACCCAGTTGAGACAAAGGTTAAAGGGAACTTAACTATCAATTGTATTTTTAGAAAACTTCCCACATGCAGTTAAAACACCATAGGATTTCCCATGATGTTTGCGTAGTCAAGGAAGGATAAAATTCCTAAATAATAGGGATTTCATTCCACATGAATTGTGTGAGCAAGGTAGGCTAAATACATGCTGAGAATTGGCTAAGTACTAGCTCGATTTTGTTTTGATTGTGTGATCGTGTTTAATTTCTGTAGAATTAATTGTAGAAGGATTTAGTATCTTTCTCTAGTATATTGCATGATCAGATTGAATCCATTGGAATACATATTGTTTGTATAATTTCTACATACAACACCAATTCTCAGAGGAACAAATTGGACATTACCATTTCACATCTCTACAAATGCATGAAATACAACAATAGGGGCATCTTTAGGCCAAAAAAAAAATCATTGAACTATGCCATATATTTTATTAACAAAAGCTTAACCCCTGCCGAGTTGAATTACACAGTTACTGAAAAAGAGATGCTAGTTGTAGTACATGCAATGAACAAATTCAAACATTATATCACAGGATATGAATTTTTCATTCACATTGATCACTCAACCATTAAGTATCTAATGATTAAACCAATTACTAATGGTAGGATTACAATATGGTTGTTATTAATGCAGGAATTTAACATTACTATATTGGATCGACTAGGAAAAGAGAATCAAGTGGCATACTTTATTTAAAGACTTCATCCTCCTAGTGAGATTGTTCCAGTTTCAGATAAATTTCCTGATGAACAATTATTTTCCATATCAGTTACAACTCCATGGTTTGCTGACATAGCTAATTATTTATCTTCTGAAATATTGCCTTCTCATTTCACAAATAAATAAAAAAGGAAAATAATTAAAGATAGTGCCAGATATAGTTCGGTTAATGGAGATATTTTCTATACTGGACCAGATTTTCTAATTAGAAAATATGTAAGAGAAGATGAGATTTTAGAAATTTTAAAAGCAAGTGTGGTGGTAATTTTGCAGATAAAAGGACAACATACAAAGTACTGAATCTAGGCTATTATTGGTCATCCATATTCAAATATTTAAAGGGCTATGTCAAGAAATGTGATAGATTTCAAAGGATAGGAAAACCTGTACATTTTGATGAAATTCCTTTGAAGCCACAAGTTCTTATATATCCATTTGAAAAATGGGCTCTTGATTTTCTAGGTCCTATTAATCCACCATCTAATGGAAAGAGGTACATCTTAGTGTGTACCGACTATGTCAAAAAATGGGTGGAGGAAAAAGCAATGATAAAGGAAATATAAAATGTAGTAGTAGCTATTCTCTTTGAAGAGATATTTGTTAGATTTGGAGTACCAAGACAAATTGTAACAGATCAAGGAGCACAATTCACTTCAAATCTTTTCAGAGACCTTACAGAAAAGCACAAGTTCAAGCATAGAAAGTCCACTCCATATCACCCATAAGAAAATGGATAAGTTGAATCTACAAATAAAGTCCTCGAAGATATCATGAAAAATACAGTAAAGATGCATAAGAAAGATTGGTTAGATAAGTAAAATGAAGCATTGTGGGACTACAGAATAACATGGAAAAACACTACTATATTCAACCCTTATCAACTTGTGTATGGAAAAGAAGTTCTTTTACCTATTTAATTTCAAATTCATACATATAAACTTGCAGTTGAACTAGGATTGGATCTATCAGAGGCACAACAACAAATAATGCTGCAGCGAAATGAATTAGATGAAATCAGAAAATAAGTTGTGGAACATACATCATTGATACAACAACAAAGGAAAAAATGGCATGACAAGTTCATCAAAAAGAAAGAGTTTCATGCAGGAGACTGGGCATTGTTATTTGATACAAAATATAAAGACTTCAAGCAATTCACTACCCATTGGTTTGGCCCTTATGAAATATAAGAAGTTTAAGACAATGGATCAGTTAAGATCAAAACTATAGATGAAGCAACACCATCATTTCTGGTCAATGTACACAGGCTCAAAATTTATAACAAGCCTTTAAATAAAGAATATTTTCTCAAGAAA
This sequence comes from Pinus albicaulis, assembly GCA_034641835.2. Classification (NCBI taxonomy): domain Eukaryota; kingdom Viridiplantae; phylum Streptophyta; class Pinopsida; order Pinales; family Pinaceae; genus Pinus; species Pinus albicaulis. The sequence goes on from CM076584.1 coordinate 604,826,434, forward strand.
CTGTTAACAAAAGAAGATTGGGAAGTTCTGGAAAAACATAGCGATGTGCCTTACCTACCTTCAAATTAATAATAATAATAATAATAAAGAAAATTTCATAAATAATAAAGAGGTTTGGCTGTGAAAATCGAGATTTGTAGCATAGTACAAACTTGAATTCATATTGGAAAAACAGGTTACTTGGATAGTATGAATTCTAAAAAAAATGTTTCTAATTCATTTCATTGTTTATATTTTTCAACTTTATGCTATAAATAAGCTAAGATATTTTATTTTCTGCAAAATAAATTCTCCAATTTGAAGACTTGAGGACAAGTCTCAGAATAAGCAAGGGGGGAGAAACAAGAAAACAAGTGCATTACTAAAATTCCTTGTTATCCTTTTCAAATCAAATTTGGAAAAATACTCATTAAACATGGAAGACAATGAAACTCTGAAGTTCAAAAATATTAGAAGGGACATGAACATGAGAATATTCTACTTCACAGAGGGACCTGAATATGAGAAATTCTACTTCACAGAGGGATCTGAATATGAGAAAGTCTACTTCACAGAGGGACATGAAGCTCAAGTTTGAAAAATACAAAAAGGGACCTGAATACACAAAAAAGAAGACTTCATCTCAAACATCAACTACAAGAGTTGTTGGAAAACCCATTTCATTGCATGAATTGATCAAAGGAATTGCTGGAAAGTACTGTAAGTAAAAAAAATATTTTAATGCTTTAGATTTCTAAAAACACTCTTGTAATTATAAGACTAGTTAGCCTTGGTACAAAATAGGTATTAAAGACCTTGCATAAAATATTTTTCACCTTTCATAAACCCTACATACAACCTTTTATCCTTTCACTGTTCATTTCTCTTCAAAATCGAAGGGACAACCTCCTTTACCGCAAATAAAATTTTAACATGGTTTGAAAAAACGAGAGAGTACTGGCAAATCTTTTCTGGAAAAAAAAATGAAAACATGGGTTAGTATTAAAAAGGATCGAATAAGACATTTGAAGGAAGGTAGCTACAATTCACTAACACAAGCTATGAAATCAAGGAAACAAATAAGAAAGAATGCTTTGAAATGACCTTGAAATGGTCATTTCAAAGAAAATAATCGAAAAAACAATGAAGGATGTAATCCTAATGATTGTAAATTAAGATTAGAGGAAGCTCAAATGAATTATAAATCTTTAAACCTTTCAATAAGTGATATGACAGAGAATAATATGCAAATTCATTTGGTGCAATCGAATATGTTTGAGACAATAAACAACAATGAAATCATGTACAAACAAATGATGCATAAAAATGAAATCTTAAAAGGTTGTAATCATGATTTAAAAAGCCTACAACAAGTGCATTCAACAAATTGCATGAGGTTGATGAATGCATTTCAACAGGTTGTATGGAGTGACAAGTGTATTCATAGGGCCACACCTCTGAGACAATAAACAACAATGAAATCATGTACAAACAAATGATGCATAAAAAATGAAATCTTAAAAGGTTGTAATCATGATTTTAAAAGCCTACAACAAGTGCATTCAACAAATTGCATGGGGTTGATGAATGCATTTCAACAGGTTGTATGGAGTGACAAGTGTATTCACAAGGCCACACCTCTGGAGTATGAAGACTCAATAAAAATCTATTTGATATGAAAAGAAAAAAAACATAGCTACAGGAAATACAACAAACTTAAAAGAGTGACTTGTAAGAAACAGATACAGAGAGTGAAAGAAGCACTAAAGGAAAAAAGCGCTAATGCAACACTGAATGAAAGGTTCAACACTCAAGAATAATATAAGGTTCAAATTGAAAGGAAGGCTCAAAGATGCAGGTAGGAGACGAGGTAAGAAATGAAAAACCCAAGAATAAAATCGATTTTATATCCATCAAAAGAGAAAAATTGATCGAATGTGTTCGCTGTGTAAATTATTTTTAGGGTACATGTTCAGTAAAGAGCCCAAAGAATGCAGTTTCAAAATAGAAAGGAATCCTGAGACTGTAGATCTTCATATCAGTAAATTTGAGTTCCTAAAGAAAATCCCATAAATTTTGAAGCCTCTAAAGTGTTTGAGTTGAGTTGGGATTGAGTTAACGAATACATTAGTTGCCTGGCAGCGTAGGAAAATAAAATCCCAATCTCAAAACTCTAGATTGCATGCGCCTTAGCTAAAATTTGGCATGGAATTTGGAAAATAAGGGTAGATGGGTGATTTTGGACTTCCATAAGACCATTTCAATGGCGTAATAAGTAGGCTGCCAGAAGTATGTTTCAAAGGCGTTAATTGCAGTGATACTAGATTCTTTTTTTGAGTATGGAGGGGTGATGAAATACAATGATACATCATTTCATTTTAAGATATCAATTGCAGTGATACAAAACCAGACAATAGAGGCCTAAGAAATATGTTTTTCCTATTCAAAACTTCATATTACTCGTAAGTAAATCACCTTCCTTGAAAAACCATTTTCTCAACAAAATTTTTTGAGATTCAAACAAAAAATGCAATTAAAAGTTTTTTTTTTTTTTTTTTTCCTGAAGAGAATAATTTTAGACAAGTGTTTTTCCATGAAATTATTTACTAGTGAAGGGTATTTATAGTGGTACAGAGAGCAAAAAGAGAAAAAACGGAGTCTTCAAAACTCAGAAATGGAATGTAGAATGGAACCAAAAGGGCTTCACCTTGAAAGATGGACCAAAGAAACCGTGGAAATTTTTTACCATGCAGGTTTAATAGAATTTATGAGAAAAATTGGTTACAATACCAAGATGACAAAGACATTTATATCAAATTATCATGATGAAGAGACAATTGTAGGAGATGTCACTATTCCAATCACAGAATAATGACTTTCTCATGCTACATATATACCCTTAATAGGAGAGAAATACCATAAGGGGAAGCCTTTCAAAGAAAAGGGTTGGAACTATTTCCTGGAAAGACCAAGAAAAGAAAAATTTGATAGGTCAAAAGGAATTACAAGAGAATGGCTCAAGGAACCATGAGATAAATTAACCCTCATTATTAAAAAAAAAATCACTTGTGATGGTATATATAATGTAGTACATTTATATCACATAAGGCTTATCCAACACATCAAAGGGGATAGTAAGATCAATCTTCCTTATTTCTTTTCAAGGAGTTTATTGAAGATGATTGATGGAGTAAAGAACAAGAATGAAAATAAGGAGATCAACCATTATCATCATGGCTTGATCAAGACTCTTATTGAAAATTTGTTAAGAAACAAAGAGGAGACTTGGAAAAGTTTTCTTGAGAGAAAATTTTTTGTGGAATTTCAGGAAAAATAGGAGCTACTTAAAGATTTGGGATCCTTTGAACAATTACACCTTTCCAAATAAATCATGCAATCACCATCATACTCAATGACAAGATCAAAGAAGAAACATGAAGGGATAAGTATTGAAAGAGATAAATCCTTCACATACTTTCCTAGAAAGTCAAGGAAAAGTGTGTCACAAGAACCTTCTACAAAGGAACAAAACATTGTTGAAGTAGAAATTATAGAAGCACTTCCTTTTGATAGGACTCAATAGTTACATCATGATATTATTGACAAATTGGAAAAACAAGCACATGAAAAACTCATGGAAATAGAGAGAGATCCTTTGTATGAAAATAGTGAGAAAGAGGAATCATACTCTTATTCAGCATATGGAAAGATTGCTAAGGAAATTGAAAAGATGTTTGAGGAGACTTATGGAGAAACATCAAGGAGTCATAAGGAGGAGGATTCAAAGGAAAAGGAGTTAGAAAAGTTAAAGGCAAATATTCAAGTCACTAAAATAATGGAAAGGTATTTGAAAAAGGAGAATGAGATGTACAAGGAACAAAATAACAAAATTTTTAAGGAGAACAAGTAGCTCAAGAAGAAATAAAATAAGTTGTAAACTCAAAACCTTATCATTTCTAAGTAAGCATTCAGATTCCTAAAGGAAAAGAAACATTGGAAATACAAGTATGAAAAACAAAAGGTAAAAAGTGAAATTTATGAAAGAGGAAAAAAGGAAGAAGGAATTGATATACTCATACAAGTAGGACAAATTGAAGCATCCACCTCAGCAGGCAGATCAACGGGCAGGTTAGCAGAGAGATCAACATGCAGGGGAAGAAGGGCCAAGAGGTCCAGAAAAGCATGAGGGCATACTTTCAAATCAACAGGGGGGAGTGTTAGCTCTCAATTTTGACCCTTTTTTACCATACCTATTCCATCATTTTGCCATCCTTTATCACTATATTATGATGATATTTGTCACATTTCACCTCTTTTTTCACACCAAGTTAAATTAATTATGTCTTTTGATTTTTAGAGTTTTTAGTTAAAATTGAGCATTAAAATTTATTTTTGGTAGAAACAGAATTTCCCGTAATGGCTCCATTGAAGTTGTATGTACAGGACACCTGGGCACGAATTGAAGGCATATTTGAAAAATATAGTAACCAAGGATGGAGGGAAATCTATTTCCTCACTCCATATTAGTTAGAACATGCCTGATCAAAGCTGGTCAAACTTGACCAGTCACACAGGAAATCCCCTGATTCAAGGGGCATTTTGGGATTTTGTGGGATTTTTCCATATTTTGTGTAACAGAGGGATGAAATTGACCTTATGAGATGGAATAAGACTCTTGTTAGCTGTTACACCAATTATAGATAATATTTTTATATTCTTAGCCTATTTAAGCAAAGCCACCAAACAACTATCAACATAGATTGTGATTATTATTTTCTGAATACAATTAGAGACTTGCCTTCTATTTCTTTTGCACACATTGCTGTGTGATGTAAATGGTGATTTGTAGTATCTGATTATCTTAAAGGGTACCAGGAAAAGGTGGAGGGACCCATTCTAATTTAAGTACACTATTGTTAACTAAATTAGATGCTTATGATTATCTTCTTGTTTTCTTTAATTAGATGCTTTATGCTTTGGAAACTTAGACGGTGAAATTGGCTTTGTTGAATGAATAGAAATGATAAGGAAGGACAACCAATACCTCTAAGACAAGAGCCTCTTCCTTGTTAACTAAAATTGTATAAAATCACTATTCACTTTTTATGGTGCTTCATAGATTAGATTTTCTATACTTTCTTCATATTCATCAATTCATACTTGTAGCTTTCCATTTTTAGGTTCTAATATGCATTTCCATTTTTTTGAGTATCTAAGAAACTACTTCCTAAATTAGTTAGATATAAGATCCATATAATTTGGGTATGTTTCTATGTTTTCCAACCTGGATTGATATTAAAATACATGCTCTAATTTATCTCAATAAATTGGTCTGACAGGCTCCTCTTGCAGTGATTTTTCCCTAAATGACTAAGGGGAGTGACCACATCTTTCCCTTGACTACCAGCTATCTGAACTAGTGTCTCTTCAAAATACGTACCCTTGCCCAAAAACACCGACGAGGCTCAATCCTTGGGCAATTTTGATTGGAAAGAAGATCCTTTAAAAACTTGTCTCCTTGCATGCCAAGAGGCTATGAGTTCTTCTGCGTTTCTAAAGACAGGGCTTCCATCAGCTTCTGCCCTTTCGAAATCAAATATTTCATCCATGCCCATTATGGAAACTGTCAAGTAAACACTATATCATAAAGCTATCAGACCCACAAAGCCCCTATTGTCGCTGGTGATAACCGCTCTCGATTTCCCTATCTACTTAGTAACCGATCCATTTTCAAGATAGTCCCCATTGACTCCTCTCCTTAGATGTGTAGAAATGGAGACTGCTGGGTGAAATAATGGGGAATTTTAGTGTAGGGGGAAAGGGATTCCCCCCCTGGTTAATCATCTAGCCTTAGACGTATGCCATTCCTCATAGACCTCCCACTAACCACTACCTCCATCAAATATGATATTAAGTGAGAGACTTAATGAAAATTAATTTTTATGTCACTTCACGAGTAAAATTAAAATCCTCTCTTTCTAACGAAGCAACTCAACCTATATACCCAGAAAACATACCATAACAAATAAATTGAACCAATATAATGTATTTGTTTTCTTTAATATGATTGTAAAATCCCTTCTTTCTAAACAAATAACTCAACGATAATACCACAAGAAAAATTCCTAGCAAACAAACTAAGGCAATATATTTTGATCTATTTTATTAATCTGACATAGAATTATATACCAGAGCATCCTTTGAGTTACAAAAATAAATTTTTGGAAGGCCATAAACAACCATGGCTAATGGCATGATTTTTTGGGAAATTACGAAATGATGAAAATGTGAAAATGTCCCCTTACACTACCATAAATTACTATATTGGAGTAGATTTGATGGCTGGTTGACCCTCCCTTTTGATGCAATGACCCAGCAAATTATTGCTTGAACTACTAAGAAAAAATGATTCTAGACAGGACATGGAAAAATTAGGCTAAAAATACCCACAAAAATACCCTCAACTTGTTGATACTAATTGTTATATCCTCCTCAAGTGATCCCCGATTTGGAAATAAGTACTGAATCAAAACCTTTTTTCCACACGAACTGTAGATGGAAAATACAACCTCCAAAAATCTCGTGATCTCTAGTTGTACCCACGACCTAAAAATGAGTTGAAAGTTTAGCAATAAATATCGATGAAATATATGTGTGATATTTTCTTCTGATTAGCTAGGGTGGATTTGCTTCATTATTGGAATATGGCGTAGGGGTGATTGGTTGAAAGAGAGATTTGGTTCAGCCCAATCTATGGTCAGGTGGTACATGGAAGTCCCTGACTTGGTTGGATTTGCATATGTTAATAAGAGATCTTTTCCTCTAACATTTTGTGAGTAAATTCACTTGTTAATATGTGGCTTTAATTATTGTTCTATTATTGTTATTATTATTGTTATATGTTGGTAATAAGCATGGTTTTATGACAGACTTTAGTTATGGCTCTCATCATGTTTTAATTAGTAAATGAATGGTTAATGAATATATGACCTAATAGATGATATTTTAGCTATTGTGAGAGGGAATTAGACCTTCTTGACGATGCTTAGAGAAGTATGAGACCCCTATGTTCAGATATGTAATTATGACCCGTTGATTACATGTTCATGATGTGTTTGAAAAAATGTCTATCATGGTTAGGCCTTTCTAGGTCAAGTTTTTGTCTAAGTTTTATATTTATAGCTTTGTCCTGATGTTATTAATTGGTCTAGAAAGTTTCATTAATTTCTAGGCAGTGACCTGGAGACTAGCCCTGAAAAAGTGCCTCAGATATCGCGACCGTAGGCATAGAACTAGGTGAAAAATACTCCAGTCACTTCCTTATAGGCTTATGCATGCAGTTGGACTATTACAATCAAATTTCTCCAGTGTTGTGCTAAAATTTGGGAGTCTAGGTCACTGAAAAAGAGGTTTAACTCAGGATTCAGGCACCTGGAAGGGTGGTTTAGCCCTTGGGGGTCCTGTAGCACCTGAGAGAAGTCAATAAGGTTTTGGTTTGTCGAATCCATTTCCTTAAGGTGATCTAAGAGGTTGAGTCTTTTCATATTAGTCCTCAACTAATGTTTACCCTGACAGGCCGGTGAAATTGGGTAAGTGTGGGAGGAGGAAGTTACATATACTACTCCATGTAACTCATCCAATATCTTGTTGATCTTGGGAATGGGATACTTGTTTTTGATAGGTTTCTTATTTAAATCCCAATCGTCAATACACATCCTCATAGTGACATCTTTATTCTTAACTAAGACAATTGAAGAAGCGAATGAATCAGAGCTCGATTCACTATGTCCCATCTCTAATAACTCCTTGTTTTCCTTCTCTATATCATCTTTGAACTTATTTGGGTGCATGTATGGAGTATTTATTATGGGTTTATCCCCTTCTTATAACTAAATAGTGTGCTTAAAGTCTATCGAAATGCCTCCTTGTAGGGATCTCCCATGAAACCCGATCATGTTTTCTCAACAACGACTAAATTACTACATGACAATGTTGGTTGCTATATGAAAGTTTTCATGTCGTAATCATACACTCTGTTGCCTAAGATACACCACCATTTCTAAATGTGTTTTCATTCACTTGGATGTAATAATATTAGGTGCACCATTGGAAATTCCCATTAGAACTACCCTCTTACCATCCACTACAGTGAATTCCATCTCCATTGTTTGGTAGTTCTTCAAGTGTTTTCCTATAGAACAAAGCCAATGAACACCCAATATGACATTGATGTCTATAATTCGTTGATCATAGTTTAGTTACCCATCGTCAAATCCATTCACGAAATTATTTTTGTGCATGTCATATCGCATCCATTAACTACCAAAAAATCAAACCCATTAAAGTCTTCTATGGCAATTCATCTCCAGGCCACTAGAGTTGCGTCAATGAAGTTGTGGGTTTCCCCATCATCAATCAAGACAATGAAAAAATGTCCCTGTACTATTCCCTTGACCCTGAAAGTGTGATATATAGGGATGCCTAATGGAGAAGCTATATTTTCGCCCTTAGTCTCCACATGTGGTTGTATATCATCCATATTTGTATGCTTATCACCTTAAGAATGTATTGAATCCTCTTTCCCTTCATTATTTTAGAGCACCTATATGTAATGCACCTTGCCATTACCCATGCATTTGTGACCTGATTCATAAGGATACTTATCATTAAAGCATAGTTTCTTCCTTCTTAGTTCCTTCCGAGTCTCATCATCCAATTTGTATTTCTCAATCCACTACTTCTAGAAGGGCTTCTTGCCGTTGTTATTCTAAGGAAGGAAAGATTTGGGAGAGAATTTTATTCTATGTTACTGTATCCTCCATGTCTTGAGTTCTGATGATAACATCCTATAAATATTCTGGTTTGAAGGCCTTAACCCAACCAAATAGTGGTTCAAATAATATTTTAATGAATAACATAATCATTCTGTGCTTCAACACCTCTGTCACCATGATTGTGAGCCTTTGAAAATTTGAAATTAATGTATATTTATATTTAATTTGTGCCAATTATATGAAATGTATCTTTGGGTCCTTCTTATCAAATTGGGCAATCAGACTTTATGTGAAGTCTAGGTATGAGGTCATGCCAACATGCCCCAACCTCACTAGCCCATGATGCCACCACTCATGTAATGAAGAAAATTTGACAACCTCTGTCTCCAACATAGGGGTGAGTTAGAACTATGTGTCCAACTTTTGAACCCATGCTTTGGTAGTGCATTTGGATGAATCATCAAAGGAAAGAATGGATAATTTCTCCAACTCCTATAGAAGATCATAATTCTATGAGCCCATATTGTACTCTCTGGGCTTATTACTATATTTAATGGTTCAAAAATAATTTAAGGACATGGATGCATGAAATTGTTCACTAAGAGCCAAATACTCCCTCAAATAATCAGAGAACCCTTCACCTTGTCCTTGTTCTTCTTCCAAGAAATGAGGTAAGAGAGGTGTAGGAGTTGGTCCACTTGCTATCAGAGGGTTATTCTAAACTATGATATGGGTGCTGCCTTCAACATGGTTCCATTATTATCATTTGACCCTTTTTAATTGTTATTATCACCAAAAAATGATCACCTAATGATTTCTAACTAGGTAGATCTAAGTACACCATATAAGACCAATTTTACCATAGTAAAATTGCTTTCACTAAATGAAATAATTTAATAAACCATATTTTATTAAGTTATTTCTGGTTAAAACAAGAAACCCCACGGGGAATAATTAAATAAATAATTATTTATTTGATTTTCCTCTAGGAATAATTAGTTAAACCACTATTTAACTAATATTCATTGTCACATTTGACCCAATTGCGAGAAATAATTATATAAATGATTATTTATCTTATTTTTCTATAGGAATAATTAATTAAATCATTATTTAGTTATTATTTCTTGTTAAATTTGATTAAATCACCTAGGAATAAATAAACAAATCATTATTTGGTTATTATTCTTTAACCACATTCTTGAAATGATTAATAAACCATTTGTTTATTTATTATTTCTAAATAAATCTATCTAACCAATTTAAATATCTTTTCCCTCCAAAAAAATATAATAAAATATTCCAAGTGGTTAGATCTAGATTATGGTTATTAATATTTTGTTATTCTCGATTTTCGAGGATAACTCTATATTTTGTTATAAATAGGATGGTTTTTCCATTAATTCTTCACTTTGATCATTCTCATTGTTGCTACCATTTTATTTTTTCATCTGAGCTCCCACTTGAGTTTATCACATATTTTGGGTTTCCATATCATTGAAAGAGAGAGAGACTCACGAAGCTGAAGTAACGAGGACAACCAAGAACCCATCCCATTTTAAGGGGACTGGTAAAATTTACTTGTTTCCTTCACTAGGTGTGATATAATATTAAAAATCATTCTTTAAACTTCTCTTGTCCATTGGTTATTTGGAGTTAATTTGCACTAGTTCTTATTTCTTTTTGGTGTTTAACTAATTTTTCTGCATAGATATGGGTTTTTGTAGGATTTGTTTTGAATTTCTATTACAGATCTAAAGGGTTGAACAACCATTTCTGTTGTTAGGGCTATAATTCACCTGTATCTTAAGTAAGGTATTTTTGGTACACTTGCTGAAATATTTTACACTAACAAATGGTGACTCCACTGTTGTAATTCAGATTCTTGGGTGATCATCAGCTTCAACGATCAAAGTTTTTCTTCAACTTTTTTCAGTCTCTTGATGTTGTTTTCTAAATTTTTTGCCCTCATTCATTCAAAATTCAAAATTCCGCAAGTTTTCTGGTGTTTTCTGCAGGTAATAGGTACTAGCCGCATTGGAGACGACACTTTTTCCGCGACCTGTCATCTGAGAACTCAGGAATATAAATCACACTTTTCAACCCCAAAGCAACGTTATGGAGGTACAAATCACACTTATTGGCCTAAAAACTGTGATATCACTCATAAATAGGTCAAAATCTGTATTCCGAGATATTTTTCTGATTTTTTTCCTGAAATTGTCACAGTTTTCCAAGAGCACTGTTTTGGGTTGTTTGACCTTTGTTTCAACCCATCTTAGGCCTAGATATGCTCATTTTGTCTCCTTGAAGAAGAAACAAACCCCCTAGGGTTTCAGTACACTTGCACCTTTTTAGGTGGAGTTGAGTTGAGTAGGTAGTTTGAGATTTGTAGTGCTTTCAACCATTATTTTAGGGTCCGATCCATCATTTTTTTCAGATCTTTAAGATGGGTCATTGTTTCACCCAAAACACCCTCTTTATTTATTTTTAGCCTTTTCCCTTAGGGTCCCATTTTTTACCCTGGCTTTTTCACCTCTAGCCCTTTCTTTTTTTAGCAATTTTCCCTGCTGGCTTTTCGATGTTTTTTGCATCATTTCCAGCAGTATCAAGTTGTTAGATCGTAGTCTCATCGACATTATATCTCTTGGCCATTTTAGTGTGTTTTGAGTCAATTTTCCCCCCATCTAGTCTGGCTTTTTGAGGGCCTTGTTTGGGTTGGAATTTATGCATGATTAGCTGTTTATTTTACTATCATTTTAGTTTTATTTATAGTTTTTAAACTTTTTTATTTTTTAAATAACCATCTAGGATTAATTAAAGTAAACACACTGCTTGCACACAATCACACCTAAAGAGAAGAGCGTTTGGTTTACACTGCTAAGCCAAGACATAAACATCATAATTTAATTAATCTGCCACATAGATCTTTTTCTATCACTCTTCAATATTTCCGTGTCCGTTGTGTCTTTCCATCATTACGCCCCCAAGGAATTTGTTGTAGAGACTCCAAGGTCTTCACCCTCAGTTTCTGTTAGGATGTCTCACTCTCCCCCGTAGGGTCCGAGTTAGTCCTCCCTCGAGTCCCCATTCCCACTCTAGTTCTTCTGTTTCATCAGGTTCTTCCTATGGTTTCACTTCTTCTCAACCTCATATAGTCACCATGTCAGGCACCAATGTAGGTGTGGGAAGCCAACCTGGCAGTGGCTGTGGCCCTAATCCCAAAGTCCCTTCTAGAGGAACTGCTACAAGAACTGTCTCGACTACTCCTTTGCTACCTTTCATGGCAGGTTTAAGCCTTCCCAATTTTATCTAGTTAATCAATGACCCCATACTCCATGATGCAAGTTAGCCAGCTATGCCAACTAAGCTTCCTTACGACATCCCTATGTTTGAAGGAAACAATGGAGAGGAGCCCACTAATCATGTCCACTCCTTTCATATGTGGTGTTTGTCTAATTCCATCACAAATGAATCCATTCGTCTTCGGTTGTTCCAACGCAGGCTCACTAGAGAAGCTGCAAAGTGGTAGATTGACTAGCCCGCCGCATCTCATATCGCTTTTGCGACTCTTGCTAAAGAATTTCTGTCATATTTCCAGTTACCCCTCGATTATGATACCGATACCGAGTTTTTGATCTCATTCCGTCAGACTTTTGCCACCCGCCTTTCTGACCATGTCAAGGAATGGCATAAAAGGAGCATGTGTAGAGCTCCTACATTCAATGGCCATGTCTATATGGATTGGTTTCTTAGAACACTATTAGCCCCCATAGGAAAATATGTCACATCTCATTTTCTTCATACCGAGGAAGAATCTCTCTAGATTGTTGTAAAATATGACTAGCTCTACACCCACTTAGTGTTGAAATATGCAACAAGAAACAAAAAAATTGGAAACCAGAAAGCACAAAAATTGACCACATACAGGTGTGGAATTCCAGTCACACATGAGTGAGGAATTCAGTTACACATTAGTGCTAAATGTGGGTATCTAATTTATTTATCCCTTAAATAAATTGGAAAATAAATTGTAATTTCATCTCATAACAACTTGTATCGGTTAACTAAGTCAAAAATACTGAGTTAGCTCAATAATTTCGAGTTGAGGGTCAAAGGTGAGGCATGTAGAGTGATTCTATTATTTTAGGGGTCGAGTTGCAGTTAATGCATTAGTTTGGAGCATGTCTAATCAATTAACCCAAATTAATTGAGTTAAAATCAGTTTAACTAGTTCTAATTGAGTGATGAGCTAGTGAGAGGTCAAGTGAATTAAATTAGATTTAATTCAAAAGTAGTGGTATATCATATAATTGATGATTCACTATTAATAGATGCATGCATTTCAATTCTGATGAAGACCCAGTTGAGACAGAGGTTAAAGGGAAGATAACTATTAGTTGTATTATTAGCAAATTTCCCGGGCGCAATTATAAAGTTAGAGGAATGCTCATGAAGGATTGCGAAGTAAAGGAAGGTTGATTATCCTATCTAATAGGGTTTAATTTCCTAGGGATTGCGTGAGCAAGGATAAGCTAAGCAGGGGCTAAGAATTGGTTAAGCGTTGGTCAAATTTTCCTCAGAAAAGCTAGTTAGTTTTGAGCAGGATCAGGGTGAGACGATCGGTAGAGTGCAGGATTTTACCAGTGTGAGAAAGCATTGTATTGTTTCATGATTCTTTGAATATGTACAATATATTATAGAATGGTTTTGATCAGGTGCTTTTCCCAGAAACATCTTGTGTTGTGTAATTGATAATTTCCTTTCTCTTACTTGCATGTGATTGAGCGATCATGTTTTATATTCCTTAAATATAGTAGAAGGATTCAATATCTTGTTTTAGTACATTACATGATCAGATTGAATCCATTAGGATAGAGTTTCTATATAATTTATATAGTCAGGTTATGTTTATACCATTTTACCGGATCTTCCTAGAATTGGTGGTGCCACTGCAATAGGGGCATCTCACGTCGCTGACGGTATCATTTGATCCCTTTCACACCCATCGCCATATGCTCATCTTTAGATGAGTTATGGTTACCCTTAGGGGGGACTAGTTCCTCCAACACCTATCCCCCTCCAAGAAACTCGTATCCCGGTCAAAGCACGTCTTATGCATTTTCCCAACCACATAAACTGATGTTAGGGCCAATTCTTGATCAACGTGTCTACCAGAATGTTTCCCCAGCTACGTTTTATCCTTATGCACAACTTGACGCTCCAGCCCTTCCGTCATTAGCTCCCCTCCCTCCCACACCTTCTCAACCTCTGCCACAATAACCACCTGCTCCTCAAGGTCAAGTGTATGCTCAACAGAGCATGACTAATCCCCAAAATTCCAAGAAGAAGAATAAGTGGAAAGGAAACCAAAACCAACAGCTGCAGTGTAACCGAGGTCGCTAATGTACTCAACCAAATGCAACCCAGGGGAGCCAGCCTAATTCCAAAACCCAACAACAGGGTGATCAACCCAATCAAAACAAGGCTCTTCATACAAACAAGCTTTATGCATGTTGTAGTGTACATGGCCATTAGACAAATGGATGTCCCCTTTTAACCTAGATGCGTTAAGTGTGGGAAGCCCAAGCAACGTCTCAAGGAAACAAACCCACGACATTGCTTCCTTCGAACAATTCTCCAACTCAACCGACTATGTTCACTAATCCTTTCTCTCAAAAAGGATATGTCACTGCCCAAACTCCACATGGTCAGGCCACCCCTTCACCTCAGTAATCTAGTCACACTAATTACCATATCCTCATGATGAAATCTTACGAGGTCAATACCGCTGATGTCAACCTTGAGACTTGGTCGCGCCAATATGACAAGCAACCCACTACATCTACAACCGAGTCCCAAACCAAAGTATTTACAGAGTCTATTTAGACACCAAATGGTCACTTAAAAATCCCTCATCCTAAGGAAGAGGTCATTCCCAAGATCCCTAAAGGGCCATTACACCATAATGCTGCTTTTTCCAAAGCCGCCCATACATACATCATAGCCGGGATGAATTGGCACGGTCTCCTGCAACCATGTCAATGATGGAAGTTTTCCAGATGTGCCCAAACGAAATAAAATATCTACTATCTGCTCTGGGTACTGTGGATCTTTTAGATGCTTGCTTGATTGTGTTTGATGTTGAAAAGTTAGAACATCCCCCTTTACTCTCATCCGTTGCTTTCCAAATACCAGTCAAGATCAACAACACCACTGTCCAATGATGTATCATCGACGAGGGCACATCCACCTGTGTGATGTCTGCCTTTGTTTGGAAGAAAATCGGGTCCCCTGATCTGTCCCCATCCACCATCACTTTTCGTGCTTGGGAAGGTCATCCTTCACAGCCCCTTGGCATGTTTCGTAATTTTCTTGTCACAATTGCGAAAAAGACTGTTTATATTGACATAGAAGTCATTGATGCCCCTTTGGATTATAATATCCTCTTAGGTCATAGCTACACATATCCGATGTCAACTATTGCATCTGTGGTTCACCGTAAGACGTGCTTCCCCCACAACGGAAATATTTCCACCATCGATTAGTTGACATATTACGAGCCGAAGTCTCAGACCTCACCCAAGTCTATTATATCATCGATGACTGATAAAAAATTAGTCGCACCTCTCACCAGTGTTTGACTAGGAGTCTATAAAGATTCGTCACTACTTGGTACATTCCTTGGTCCACCTCCTCCCATTTCTAAGCACAACTCATCGAGTGTTTTCATGTTGCAAGCATCTAAGGCTAGCCAAAAGCAACCCCATACTACTAGTTAGTAGCCAGAACCTTCACAACCTATTGTTGTTCGCTCAACACAACCATCAAGACCATATCCTCAAGGACCTTCTCCTTCTGTTGGTGTATCTCCTCATCTTTTTCAACCAGGAACAGTTCCCCCAAGTCTTAACCATTCGAGAGCTGTTCTAGTAGGCCATTACCCTTCAGGTCACATATCATTTTTAGCTCCCCCATATTGAGTCTTTTCCATGCCTGTTATGGCTATGTTGAGTTCACCAAATTTGACTCTAGGGATTTGAGTCTGGTACATTGATCCTTCCCCGTAAACACTCCACCAGATCAACTCAAACCATATACCGATTTGACCCCGATTCAACTAGTTGCGATGACCCCTCCCTTTGCTTCAGTTCTACAACAACCTTAACAGGAACCCACTCCTATTGCGAAAGCATCAGGTGAGGGGGCCAAAGCCAAAAAGAGGGAATCTATGGACAAGGCTCCCTAAATAACTCCATCTCCACCTAAGCGTCCAAAGCCGACACCTTCGTGTGCTTTGTGTGATGTTGTTGGGCATGCCACCAATAATTGTCTTGAGCTCCCTCATCTCAAACCTGTGGTCCACGAAACATTTCTTGAATCTGACATCTCGGAGGTCCATGTTACCTTACCTAATTCATCCAAGAAACTCAAATCATTATGTACGAATCAAAATTGTGCTTTGTGCGATCATTATGGCCACTATTCCCATCATTGTCCCCGTATCGATGAATTTTACAATACTCTTCATGTGTTTCGTCAAATTGAAGCCACTCGTAGTGGATCATATACTCCTCTACTTATGAGTTCTGGTCCAACTGCTTCATCAGTACCGAGCGACTATTCTACACCCATTGTGATACCTCCCCCTGATGTCAAGATGAAAGACTCATCGGTCGCTATTATATATCTGTCATCATTCATGAGATCCACAGAGGAAGACCCCTTAAGGGGTTCCCATAGTGCTTATGTCGAATCTCCCTCGTCGGACACCCTGGTCTCAACATCGGTAGATGTTTCATTTACTATCTCTTCATATACTCATAGTGGCGATGCGTATGTGAACTATATTTCTCATGACGATGCGTATGTGAACTATATTTCACATCAAGTGGTATCCCTTCTTCCAGTTCTCCTATCTTCCATTCTGATGAGGACATTATGGAAGCCATGACCACCCATGATTTCCCTTGGGATTATATGCACCATCGTGCGTACTTTCTTCCACATGAAACCAATGACCAATACACTGTGGAGTCTAAAGAATTCATCCATAGTGAAGTCGATTGGTTCTATAACCCATTACTTCGAACCCATGAATTCGGCCCACATACACATTGTGGTCATTACATTGACAACTAATGTTTGAGCAAGGGGGCATAAATTTTAGAGGATTTTGAATGCCAACTCCTTCCTAACCCTCACAATGCACTCTACATAAAGAAATTTTACCCATAACATCTCTCATTGACATGCATGTATTTACTCCTGTCATTCATTTAGGTAGCTTGCATATCCCACCACCTCATTCATTGTCTTGTGGTGCCTTTCATATGGATCCATCATCCACACCATATATCGGACATGTCGATGGTGCGAGTCGCTTCTCCTGGAATCTAGCACCAAACATTTGGGCCATTTTATCCCCTTGCATTTGTTAGTTCACTCCAATGGCGTATGCATTGGACCTACCACCAATAACTAGGAAAAATATGATGCAGTGAGAGGTTTGTTAGTCGATGCCCTTGATCACCGCATCCTTCATCTTCATGATCATTTAGATTCCTTGCTACTTGTCATGCAATTGAATGGCATTTATTGTGCGCATAACCATGTCCTATTTATAAAATATCTACGAGTGAAGCTTTTAGCACGTGAATTTGAATCCAGTCATGTTGTTGTAGCCCAAAATCATTATGTAGACACCATTGCAAATAAAATTATAGATTGGTTTTTATCACAAGAAAACCATAAAACAAAATGGTGAACCACACTCATCATATAAAAAGATCATGGAAAATTTTAGGGGCTAATATTCGTAGGTGGGCTAATTTTCCATGGGTTTTCCAAAAAAAAGATTCATCGATTTCCATTTTTTTCTAAAAGTGATTCGCCCAAATTTTATAGTATAAAATTATATTATCGTGAAAATCACCATAATTTTATAAAGACTATATAAATTCATTATAAATTTGGATATCTTTAAAAAAATATAACCAAACTTCTTAGAATCTGTGTTGAGCCCTAAAGATGTCCTTTCCTTTCACCAAATTTCACTTCATTCCATTTCTCCTTTATTAGTTATAGGCTTAAAAGATCAATAGGAATGATTAAAGTCACTTTAAGAATGCATGCAATGATTGACTTATTATACTTTTGTGGTTTTGTTGTCGTAGTGATTTTTGATCAGACTTAGCTATAGAATGCAGCCATTCTATAGCTAGTCGTATATTCCGCAACCATCTTTATGTTCACACAGGTTACAGGTGTCATTTGAGGGAAAAATGCATATGGTTAAATTCTAGAACACTCCTACATCATTCCTTGCCCTCTACGAAGGTTGAGCAAAAATATGCAAGTGGTTATGCACGTGGAGAAAACCAAAACTAAGAAGTAGAATTCTACAAGGATAAGGACTCTTCAGGTGTCTTTAGCAAAATACGAGTCCTCAACATGAGTTCTAGTTCAATTTTTATTGTAAAAGACACCTATGCCTATTTCTCCTCAATGACAATTATGTATTTGCTTATAAGAATAACTAGGTGAACCGAGAAACAATTAGTTGATTTTTTGTTGTTAGTTCTCAAAGACTGTGATACTCTGTTTCTGAGCATTTTTCCTTTAATGAAAGTACAAATTTAATGCATGATCTGAAGCAATTTTAAGGAGTTAATAATTCGTGTGCCAATCTGATGGTAGAGGGCCCCTACTGTCCGAAAGGCTTTGTGCATATTTTCTAGATAAGTGACCTTTAGCTCTGTTTTGTTCTTAATCTAGGCAGTTTTTCTGGGCATCATGTTTTATGTTTACTTACATCGAATATTACAGTCAATCCTGTTCTCATGAACTGTTCCAATATATCACTAACACATGAATGAGATAGAGCTGTAGTACTTCGGAGGTTAATTGCATTTTAGTTCAGTCCTGTTCATTGTATTTCAAGTTTTATTAGTTAATTGCATTCTAGTCCTGTTAATTAGACTTAAAAGACCCTCATTATTTTACAAGCTGCTCTTGTTCTTAATCTCTTCTAACACATCATTATCATATGGAAAAGAATTAGTTATATCATTTTGAGTTCTTGACTGTTCTGCAATTTCTCATAATTTTACAAACAACCTTTTTCCAAAGTTATTCCAAGAGATCTCTAACCCTTGAATGAGGCTTAATAGTAACATTTGGAGTTGCAGAATGGGTTAATTATAGTGTCATTAAGTTATTTTAGCATAGGGTTCCTTACTATGTTGCAAATAATCTTTTCTCAAAATGTTCCAACAAATTTCTAACAATGGATGAGATTTTCTCTGTGACATTTTAAGTTTTTGTTTACTAAAGAGAACCTCATTACATCAAACTTATCCTTTTTCTCAAATTGTTCCAACATACCTCTAATGAATTGAATTGGACTGAGTTTAATGTTATGAGTTACTTTTCTTGTCAAGATTTACAATCTGTGGATTAAAATTTTCTGTTCTTAGCTTCACCATACTGTAGTTTAGAGTATATTTTGCTGTTGTTTTAGTGTTGATCAATAACTTCTCTTTACTTTGATAATTTAGTTCTTTTCACTCTTAGCATAAAAACACAAAACCAAAAACATAGAAAAACACTAAACACAATGGTAGGAAGAAAGATGCTGACGCATATAGATCACCACTTCAACAGTTCACCAGCCCTGGTTGACAATTTGCCAATGACATCAATTACAGTGCAGGTGATGGGCATTTCGAATTGCGTTGCCAGGAAGTGTAACAAGTATGTGTTGTGCCTCCCAAAAACAATGATAATGCGTGAGAAAATTTCAGGTGGAATTATAAGAAGCGAAGTTTGATTCCTAGAGCTTACCGCTGTTCTGCCAAGACAGTGATACACCTCCGACTCAAACTACGTTCCATCCTATCGATCCTGAGACTTCTAGAAGGCTTGAATCAGATATTCCATGAAGACCCACCACTTCATCCACTGAACCTGTCTTAGAAGAAGATTCAAGGACCCTTGCTAGAGACATAAACTTTTCCACTTCCACAGAAGAATCAACCATGGCAGAAGAAGGGGGAGGAGGACTCTTTAATGGAGAACATAAACTATTTGGAGGAGGTAGAGGTAGAGGTAGAGGAGAAGGAGGTAGAGGTGAAGAAGGAGGCAGAGGAAGAGGTAGAAGGGAAATGGGAAGCTCTTTTGGGTTTCCTATAGTAGATGAAGAAACCAATGCAACTATGAAAAATATTTCACCTTCTGTCCTTCCAAACTTTTATGGAATCAAAAGTGAAGATCCTGAAACCTTCCTATTTGAATTTGAAGTCCTATGTAGAACTTATGATTACTTACAAGATGCCCAAAAACTTAAACTATTCCCTTCAACATTGAAAGGAGCAGCATTAAAATGGTTTATGAGTTTGATCAATAGTTCTATTAGGACATGGGAAGACATGAAACATGCATTTCTAGAGAGGTATTTGGATTAATGTATGCCATTCAACCATAAGGAGGAAGTGTTTAAAATGCTACAAAAAGAGGATGAAAATCTGGAAGATTTGTTGGAGAGGTTTAACTATAACATCAAGAGAGCAAAAATGGAAAACTTAGACCAAGATACTTTGAAAGCTCTCTTGTTGAAGACAATTAGGGATGAATGGCTAGATATCCTTAATATGATGGGAAAAGGGGATATATCTCAGCTCACATTACCTGAAATAGCTGAATTGTGTATCAACCTTTCAAGAGGGAAATCTAAAACTGTAAAAGGACCAAGAGACCCTGATCTTGCAAGGGCAAGTAAGTCTGCTTCTGGGACAGTAAGTAGGGCAGAAATAGGACATATGCTTGATGAATTCAAATCTGATATTTTAGGGAGTCTTAGTGAGAAAATAGACACCCTTAAGTTACAAAACAAGCAAAAAGCTAAATCTGATGCCTTAGCAATCTTTTATCCCAAATGTAGAAAGAAGCATGCCTTGAGAGAGTGCCCTTTGGATGCAAAAATAGTAGAGAATTGTGTAATTTTTTCAGAAAAACATGAGACCAAGAGTTGCCCTTCACTTCCTGGTCTTAAAGCTGTCTTTCAAGAATAAACCCCTACAAATTCCACAGAATCTCTCAATTTTGTCTCTAGGAGGCCTTGGCAAGGACCTCAAACACAAGGATTCCATGATCAGCTATATAATCAACCCCCACCAAATTGGAATTCTTGGCAGCAACCTTAGCCCCAATTCCAAAATCAATCTCAAAATTGGACACAAGGAGCACAAAATCCCTATGGAAGATACTCTCAGTACTATCAATATCCACCATCTTATCCACCATATCAAAATTTCCTTCCTCAACAGAATCCTCAAAAAAATCCTCCTCAAAATCCACAACATCAAAATCCACCACTTCCATTACCATTTCCTCAGAAAGAAAATCAGTTACCTGCCCAACCCATACCAAACCCCAACAATAAAAATCCTCAGAACACATACATGATAGAAGGCCAACAGTTTCCAACCTATTTGATTACTCCTTTAGACCTTAATGATGTTGAACTTAGGTCTGGAAGAATACTTGAAAAGAAGAAACCTTTTGTAATCATACAAGAGCAAAACAACTTTGAGGAAGATTCTCTACGGGTAAATAAAAGTCTTGAAGAGAGCACACCTTTTCAAGACCCAAATATTTAAAAATCAAAACAAAAAGAACCAATAATTTCAACTCCTATATTAGAGCATCCATCAACATCTACCTCTACACCTCCCTTTCCAGAAAGATTACAAATTGATAAGGGTGTAGAAAAACAAATTATGGTGCCTAATTATGATTTCCTAGATGAGCTAAGGAATGTTTGTATTAAGATCCCATTATTACAAGCTATCAAGGAAATTCCAATTTTAGCAAAAAAAATAAAGGAGTTGAGCATGAAAAAAATAGGAAAAAGAATAAAGGAGACAAAGAAAATTCAACTAGCAGGAAAAATAGCAGATATCATGATGGGTAAGATTTCCATTCCAAAGTATCTAGACCCAGGAAATCCAGTTGTTAAAATACACATCAATGGAACTGAGATCCAAAACACACTTATTGATTTAGGAGCAGCAATCAATATCATGAGTAGACAAATCATGGATAAACTAAAACTTCCTAATCTTATTTTTACACCCACATTATTACAATTAGCAGACAGATCTGTGATCAAACCTGATGGGGTAATAGAAGACATTTCAGTGTCCCTAGATTCTTGGGAGTATCCTGTGGATTTTATGATCCTAACTCCTAAGAATAATCTAGGAGGGCATCCTATTATATTAGGAAGACCTTGGTTAGCTACAACTGATGCTTTCATTAGTTGTAGATCCGGTGATATGTACATCTCTGATGGTAGTTCAACCAAGAAATTTACCTTGTATCCTCCAGCAAAGACAATTACAGAATTAGATGATACTCAATGGATAGAGGATGAAGAAGACTTACAACCTCTCTTCACAATTTTAGAAATTAGTGAAGATAGCCAGATTCTAAATACCTTAGAAAATTTTGAATCCTCTTCGGAATACAAACATGAACAATTTCAAGAAGAATCCAACATTGAGTTTTTATCATCAAGACAGATGTCTCTTTACTCCATGGATAAATTTGGCAGCTCTACAATTGAGATATTTCCAGGTAAAACTTTAAACATAAACATGAACCTAGAGAAATCTCAACAAGAAAAGTTAGTCAAGATATTACAGAGACATTCTTTTGCATATGCATGGGAGTACATTGATATGAAAGGGATAAGCCCTAAGACTTGCACTCATCACATCTACATAGAGGAAAATTGTAAATCAATCAGACAAACTCAGAGACGGATGAATCCAAACCTTAGGGAGATTGTTAAAGAAGAATTGCAGAAATTGTTAAATGTCAACTTTATCTATCCCATTTAAGATAGTCAGTGGGTTTCTCCTTTGGTAATTGTGCCAAAAAAATTTGGTAAATGGAGGGTATGTATTGACTACCGGGAATTAAAAAAAGCTACTCTTAAAGATTATTTTCCCCTACCTTTCATAGATCAGGTGTTAGATACATTAGCTGGAAAAAAGTACTTCTCATTTTTAGATGGGTTTAGTGGTTATAATCAAATTCAAGTAGCACTTGAAAATCAAGACAAAACCACATTTACCTGTCCTTGGGGTACCTATGCTTACCGAGTATTGTCATTTGGACTATGCAATGCACCTGCAACATTTCAAAGGGCAGTACTAGGAATCTTTTCAGATCTAATACATGATTGTGTAGAGGTATATATGGATGATTTCACAGTTTATGGAAACACATTTGAAGAAGCCTTAGCGAACTTGGAAAAAGTTTTAAAAAGATGTAAAGAAGCAAATCTTTCACTAAGTCATGAGAAGTGTTTTATGATGTTTACTGAAGGAATTGTTTTGGGGCATCACATTTCAGGGGATGGGATTAGAGTTGATGAGTCAAAAGTTGAAGTCATCTATCACTTATCTGTTCCAAGTTGTCAAAAACATGTTAGGAGTTTTTTAGGATTTACAGGATATTATCGAAGGTTTATAGAAAACTTCACCAAGATAGCATCTCCACTTTTCAAATTACTTACCAAGGACTGTGAATTCACGTGGAATCCTGATTGCCAGTTAGCCTTTGAGACCCTGAAAACAAAATCTCTGAAGCACCTATTTTAAGGGGATCTAACTGGAAATTACCTTTTCATATTTCAACAGATGCCTCGAATACAGATTTAGGAGCAGTATTGGGACAAAAAGACCTGATTCCTTATGCCATCTACTATACAAGTAAAAATTTGACTCCTTCAGAGTTAAATAATACTGTAACTGAAAAAGAGTTCTTAGCTATTGTTCATGCCATAAATAAATTCAGACACTATATAATAGGCTATGAAATTTTTTTTCACACAGATCACTCTGCAATTAAATATCTAATGAACAAATCAATTACTAATGGCAGAGTCATAAGATGGTTATTTCTTTTACAAGAATTCAACATCACCATTCTAGATAGGCCTGGGAAAAAAAATACAATAGATGATTTCCTATCTAGACTCCAAAACATTAAAGACAATACTCGAGTTGAAGATCAATTCCCTGATGAATATCTTTTTGCAATTTCTACTCAAACTCCTTGGTTTGCTGACATTGCTAATTATTTAGTTTCAGGAAAATTTCCTTCAATAATGAATGCAAGAGACAAAATAAAGATCATTTATGACAGTGAAAAATATTCATGGGTTGCTAATGAGTTATACAAAACAGGTCCAGACTTTATCATTAGGAGATGTGTTCGAGAAGATGAGATGCCTGAGATCCTCAAGGCATGTCATGATGAACCTTGTGGTGGACACTTTGCTGATAAAAGGACATCTTATAAGATCCTTAATTTAGGATACTATTGGCCATCCCTTTTTAAAGATGCTAAATAGTATGTCAAAAGGTGTGACAACTGCCAAAGGGTAGGGAAACCTTCTCCTTCAGGTGAAATTCCATTGCAGCCTCAGGTACATATTGAACCTTTTGAGAAATGGGCTTTAGATTTTGTAGGACCTATTAGTCCTCCATCAAGACAAAAGAAATATATATTAGTTTGCATTGATTATGTTACCAAATGGGTAGAGGCCAAGCCATTACTTTCTGCTACTGAAGCATTTGTAGTTAATTTTTTTTTTGAGGATATTTTTACTTGTTTTGGTGTCCCAAGAGAAATTGTTACAGATCAAGGAGCTCAATTCACATCAAGGCTAGTGGAACAAATGGTGGAGAGGTACAAAATCAGACACAGAAAATCTACTCCCTATCATCCACAAGAAAATGGCCAAGTGGAATCTACTAATAAGGTCATTGAAGGGATCCTAACAAAGACTATTCATTTACATAGAAGAGATTGGGCAGACAGGCTTCCTGAAGCCTTGTGGGCCTATAGAACTACATGGAGAAGCACAACAGGTCATACCCCTTATGAACTTGTTTATGGAAAAAAAGTCTTGTTTCCCATAGAGTTTCAGATTCATATTTTTAAAATGGCAGTCCAGCTAGGACTTGATATAATAGAAGCACAAAAGCACAGATTGGAGCAGATTAATGAATTGGATGAGATCAGACAGGATGCAGTCCAGAGAAAAAATATAGTCCAACAACAAAGGACTAGATGGCATGATAAGTACATTAAGGAAAAGAAATTCAAATAAGGTGACTGGGCCCTCTTGTTTGATTCAAAGTTCAAAGATTTTCAAAGTAAATTCCAAACACATTGGCTTGGGCCATATGAAATTGTGAATTTTTTTGACAATGGAGCAATAAAAATCAGGACAATAGATGAAGAATAGGTCACTTTTCTTGTAAATGGTCATAGATTGAAGCTATATCATAAGCCACTTTCAAGAGAAGAATTTGTCAAGAGATTCCAAGAGAACAATGATGTGAAGTTAATGAAGAAGAATCCTTCTTCTTCATCAACTTAGTTGTATTTTCTGAAATCAGATGATGGAAAAAAAAAAGAAAAAAAGAAAAGAAAAGAAAAGAAAAAAAGAAAAAATAAAGTATAAACATGAAAACTAATCATTGATTAGCATGTTTATACAGAAAAGATAAGGTGAAAATCAGAATCCTTCTGACACTTTAGCTTTTTCAAAATTGTTCTTTTCCTGCAAACAACTATCATAAAATCATAAGTGCAGGCTCACTTTACATATCACATTCCACTTATGATCCATTTCACTTCATCATATCTCACTTCATTCATATTTCATTCACTCCATTCATCCATACTTCATTCACTCCATTTCATGATCCATCTCATTTTCATTTCAGATTTTTAAAATTGATCTCTTTCTGCAATTGAGTATTATAAATCATAAGTTGCAGGCCACTTTTCATATTTCATTTCACTCCACATTTATAATCTATTCCATTCCATCATATTCCACTTCATTCATGCTTAATTCCACTATATTTCATAATACATTTTATTTCATCTTATACTTCATTCCATCCATATTTCAAATCATTTCATTCCATGTTTCAAAGCTTTCACAGGTACATTCTGCAGCTAGATATTCTGCAGCCAGACATTCTGCAGCCAGATTTTCTACAGCCAACTATTCAGCAACCACGGGTTCAACAGAAAATTGATCCTGCACACCTATTTCAACAAGCAAAATCAAAAGGATTATGAAGACT
Source organism: Pinus albicaulis (assembly GCA_034641835.2). NCBI lineage: Eukaryota > Viridiplantae > Streptophyta > Pinopsida > Pinales > Pinaceae > Pinus > Pinus albicaulis. The sequence goes on from CM076584.1 coordinate 604,852,364, forward strand.
GAAAGATCAATGATTTTCAAAGGAAAGACCAAGCATATTGAAAAAAAAGCAAAAATCAAGAGAAGGGCTAAGGTAAAATTGTGAAATTATTATGATAACAGATTATGAAAGATATAGTATGGTTAAGTCATATGTATGTTTCATAAAGTTATTTTGATTATTCGTATTGATCAAGCCTATCATAAAATCCTTGGACAAATCCCTTCCATTCAGCCATATCAAATCATCATTTATTAAAATTTAACGGTTAGTACTTGAAGTGACCTATTAGGTCACGTCGCTAACCCGAAATATTCAATGATGATTTTGAAATCCTCATGGGATTTCTCTGTAGTCTTTTACTCCATGACAGCTCTCAAACTCATTTATTCGTGTGATTTACCCTCACCGTATTTCACTCATCCCATAACCACTTCATGTCATTTTTCCATAGCCAATTCATGTTTGCAGAAACAGAGAGGTCATATTTAAGGTGAAAACAACCCTCTACAACCATTTTTACCTTGAATAGGGAAGCAGTAACAGAGCAGTAAATTGAAGTTGAGGAGGAGAAGCCATGGGACTTATTGTAAGGTCCGAACCAGTTAGAACCAAATATCTAGAAGGTTACCCACATATTAAAGAGATGTTACAGTAGGTTGGATGGCTACAATTTTTGGAGAAGTTCAATGTATTTCATAAGGAGGTCACCAAGTCATTTTCCTGGTCATTCAACGGGTCAGAAGTTGAAATAGGTGATGTCAAGTTCATTATCACATAATCCTTCATAGCAGAAGCAACAGAGTTACCAAGGTAAGATGATCGATGGTTCAAAAACAAGGAATTTCATAATGAAGCATGGAGGCAGATGCTAAAAAAACCAGGTATGGATATTTTAGTTTTCAAGAAAGGCATTCCTAGTTCAGCCTTAAAGAATAAATGGCGAAATATGTTGCTAATTCTGCAAAAGTTTATAACTTGTGAGGGAAGGTTTGGCACCCTATATGTTTATCACATTCGACTTATGATGCATTTCCTAGATGAAGAAATGAATTTACCTTTTTTTTTACTCCATAGCCTAAAGAGGATGGCTTCTAATGTCCAAAAAATGGTTCAGTTCTTAGAAACCACATTGTATCACCATGGCCTAGTTAAATCCTGATTGAGCATCATTTGAAAAAGGTGGGAGACAGTTGGGATGAGTTCCTCTTCAGGAATCATTTTGAAGAACCTAAAGAAACTCTATCTGAAGGAAAACTTGTAAGAAGAAGCAGGAGAGGAAAATTTGCCAAATCTGTTGAAATTAAAACTGATAAATCCATACAAGAAGACAGTGAAGAGATTATCTCTGAAAAATTGGCTGAAATCAAGAAACAACTTAAAAAGGAAAAGATAATAAGAAAGTATGCTAAGGAGAGAGGTGAGGGACCATCTAAACTGAGAAGAAGCCATAGGCTTAGAGACATATTGAAGAAAACAGGAATTAAGCAAACAAGAATCATAGATATTGAAGATGAAGAGACACCAACTGACAGATCTCCTGAGTACCAGTACGAAGAAGATCTTGATAAAGGAACTCCGGAGGTAGACCCAGCCCAACAAAAAATCTATAATTATGTTGAGTCATTAGAAAAGAGAGCCTCAGAAAATAGAGGAAGAACTGCTAGCCCACAAGAATCTTCAATTGAAGTGCTGAGAAGAGATAAATATGAATTGTAAGTACTTAATAGGCATATAAAAAATGAAAATAAAATTTTAAGAGAACAAGTCAAGCTGAAAAGTGACATGAACACAACTCTCTCTCTGCAAATGGAAAAATTGTACAAGGCTAGTGAGAAGCTGAAGAAGAAAAACAAGAAATTGAGCAGGGCACTTATAAATCTGAGGTTCAAATTGGTTATAAGGAAGCCTAGGATGCCATTGAACATCAAGCAAAGCAGAAAAAGAAAGTTAGATGTCCTAGCAGAAGTTTTAGAATACATGGATTGATTGCATGAGGACATGCAAAATCTTTGCAGTGGGGGTATGTTGAGCCCTAAAGATGTCCTTTCCTTTCTCCAAATTTCACTTCATTCCATTTCTCCTTTATCAGTTATAGGCTTAAAATATCAATAGGAATGATTAAAGTCACTTTAAGAATGAATGCAATGACTGACTTATTATACTTTTGTGGTTTTGTTCTCGTAGTGATTTTTGATCAGACTTAGCTACAGAATGCAACCATTCTCTAGCTAGTCGCATATTCCGCAGCCATCTTTATGTTCACACAGGTTACAGGTGTCATTTGAGGGAAAAACACATATGGTTAAATTCCAGAACACTCCTACATCATTCCTTGCCCTCTACGAAGGTTGAGCACAAATCTGCAAGTGGTTATGCACGTGGAGAAAACCAAAACTAAGAAGTAGACTTCTACAAGGATAAGGACTTTGCAGGTGTCTTCAGCAAAATACGAGTCCTCAATAGGAGTTCTAGTTTGATTTTGATTGTAAAAGACACCTATGCCTATTTCTCCTCAATGACAGTTATGCATTTGCTTATAAGAATAACTCGGTGAATCGAGAAACAGTTAGTTGATGTTTTGTTGTTAGTTCTCAAAGACTGTGATACTCTGTTTCTGAACGTTTTTCCTTTAATGAAAGAAGTACAACTTTAATGCATGATCTGAAGCAATTTTAAGGAGTTAATAATTCGTGTGCCAATTTGATGGTAGAGGGCCCCTACTGTCCGAAAGGCTTTGTGCATATTTTCTAGATAAGTGACCTTTAGCTCTGTTTCGTTCTTAATCTAGGCCTTTTTTCTGAGCATCATGTTTTATGTTTATTTACATCGAATATTACAGTCAATCCTGTTCTCATGAACTGTTCCAATATATCACTAACACGTGAATGAGATAGAGCTGTAGTACTTCTGAGGTTAATTGCATTTTAGTTCAGTTCTGTTCATTGTATTTCAAGTTTTATTAGTTAATTGCATTCTAGTCCTGTTAATTAGACTTAAAAGACCCTCATTATTTTACAAGCTGCTCTTGTTTTTAATCTCTTCTAACACATCATTATCATATGGAAAAGAATTAGTTATATCATTTTGAGTTCTTGACTATTCTAAAATTTCTCATAATTTTACAAACAACCTTTTTCCAAAGTTATTCCAAGAGATCTCTAACCCTTGAATGAGGCTTAATAGTAACATTTGGAGTTGCAGAATGGGTTAATTCTAGTGTCATAAGTTATTTTAGCATAGGGTTCCTTACTATGTTGCAGATAATATTTTCTCAAAATGTTCCAACAAATTTCTAACAATGGATGGGATTTTCTCTGTGATATTTTAAGTTGTTGTTGACTAAAGAGAACCTCATTACATCAAACTTATCCTTTTTCTCAAATTGTTCCAACATACCTCTAATGAATTGAATTGGACTAAGTTTAATGTTATGAGTTACTTTTCTTGTCAAGCTTTACAATCTGTGGATTAGCATTTTCTGTTCTTAGGTGCCATACATAGTTTAGAGTAGATTTTGCTCTGTTTTAGTGTGATCAATAACTTCTCTTTGTCAATAATTTAGTTCTTTTCCTCTTAGCATAAAAACAAAAAACCAAAAACACTAGAAAAACACTAAACACAACGAAGTAGGAAGAAGATACCTAGGAACATATAGTGCACTTCACTTCAACAGTTTACTAGCCCTAGTTGACAATTTATGACATCAATTTAGGAACACTAAGTTGAGTAGACAATCTGCATATAAGGGACTCGTAATATTCGCCAAGGTTTCTAAACTTTAAGATAAATTTCCATCCTTCAAATTTTCCCTAAAAAGGATGCATATACATATTATGTATCATCACATAAAAACATAAGTTTTTTGAGTCCACTACTCTAAATACATTCGACATGCCCATAGCATGTTGTGAAAACAAGAAAGGGGACCCACATGTCCCTATCCCTAGTCACTATCTGGAGGCTCCTAGGCCAATGGCTCGGCACCACCAGCTCGTAGATCACGTACAGCTTGACCAAACATCACCATGCAGCGCATTATCCCTCACCACTCTAAGGGAAGATCTGTACACTAATTAGTATATCAATATTATAGCTCATGCCACCCACGCTCTGATACCCTAGTCAGTACCACATCATATATATGATGGAGATCCTCCAGTAGAGCCTCATAATTTGGTCTCTGGTGTGATGTCGATCCACTCTTTTCTGCAGCCCCAGGTGTTGCGGCTCATCCTGCATATCCTGTCGGTTTTACCGGTCCTATATTGTCATACCGCAAGTTTCAGAATCAATACCATATACACATTGTAAAAAATTAAATGCACTAAAAAATAACAACTTACACTCAACATTTGGTCCCATGCTCATCCGGGTGGAAGTGGTAAGTCAAGATCACCCTAATAGTTCATACCACTGTATGGATAATCACCTATGTATAATGGCATGTGATCCCAATGCACGAAAAACTCTAGTTGAAACACACACTTGACTCCCCCTCCCCCTCCTCGACGGAGTAAATGCCCCCAACGACGCATCCTAGGCTACTCCGGGCCCGCATCACAGATCTGCACATGAGGACGGATAATCAGGATATTCTCAAAGAAGAAAGAGCATATCACTGTCCCAAATGCACAGTGATGGTTCACCTACCGTCTTCATAGAGATAACTATTGTTTCACCAATGACAACATCATATGGGCCCACTCATAGTAGGTCCCTCTCAAAACACTCTCCACTAACATCATCTGACCCTAGTGATGTGGTGGAATGCCTGGTTTCCCAAGATCCGCAACACCACTGCGGTGACATACTGTGTATCTAGCCTCTCTAGATCATTGATCGTGATGGTTGTGCCCTTTGCATGAGAACCCGGTCCACAATGGCGGTCCACAATGGAAGTCCACAATGGTGGTCCACAAACTCTGCTATGTTCCTCCCATGAGGTAACACTTGATGTATATCCCCCACCACCCCTAGTGGGAGGAGTCTAGTTAGAAAATATATATCCTGGATCATGAGCTCAATCTTGTGCCCCTGCACCATAAATACTTCCGGGTCTAGATCCTAGTAGCTCATAATGCTCGATAGAAAGGGCTCACCTGTCCTCATCAACGGGTTCTCTAACAAATTGAGAACCCCATAATGAGCAAGCACTCCTTTCTCCACTCGATTCCCCTAAATCACAGAGTGAATATCATCCAAGTCTCGTTCACGCCAGTTTATCTTTAACTCTGCCATATCTAAAACACATCATCATGTCATGTCAGTTCAAAGCTAAAACAACTACACCATATCATCTTTGTTCCTAGTCGTCATTAGGCCAACAACCCTATCCCTATCTCAACCCGAAATCGTACTTTTTTGCCCAAAAACTGCGAGCTCGCAAGTTTCCCACCTTTTCCTGAGAGCCATAATGTAGTTCAAGCATTAAAAGTGTGATCTGACCAGGAGAGAGGGCAGGGGTCTGCTACTGAGTTATGGGATCCTAATTTGAAAAAATAATCCATTAGAAATGAAGAGTTAGATTAGGCCACCTACCTCCCACTGATAGATCCTTATTCCGGTAGTCGGTTTATCTGCTACGATCTCCATAATATTTAGGGCCTTCTCATCCTCTCCAAATTCACCACAACTCACTTAGAAAATGAATTGAAATTGGAGGGAAAACACCCTTTTATAGGAAAAACCCTAGACTTACTGTCGCCCATTGCAACCAAACCATAGCTCAGTTTGACGAAGCGTCAACATCGTTGGAAATATCTCACATAGTACTATAATGGGTCTTCTTTTGTTTTTGCTAATTTGACACTTCACTCGGAATCCATTTTTTCCATGAAGTTTCACTTTTCCACCAATTCAAATCGAATTTCTTCATATGAGTTGCTTGTCCTTTGGCACCACTTTTCCTTAGCACTTGTTGCCTCGTGTCAATTTTTGTCGTAAGTAACCATTCTTTACTCATGTCTTTATGGTCCCCCCTGGGCGTATCCTGTGTGGCAGCATCATTGAGTCACCCTTGTTTAGAGCATATGAGTTGAGTCATCCTCGCATTCCTGGAGTTTTTCCCAATTTCCATTATCTCCTATTACAATATTCCATCCATCTTTGCGTCAAATTCATCACGTGTTTCCCATTTTTTCCCTAGTCATACTCTCCCTCATCCCCTCTGGAGTCGATTCAGTCACTGCTAGGTCACCATGTTTTTTATTCTCTAACAAGGGAATTCATCCATCCACCTCCTAGTTCTCCTCCTTCCATCATTATCCCCAGTGTGAGTCCATCAGTTGCTCTACTATGATCCTTCGCGCCTTAGTTGAGGATACCTCATTGCCTTAGCTATGGCATGCCTTGTTCTGTCAACTTCAACACATTCATTCCAAAAGAACGGTCTAGAGGGCGGTGTGCCTTGATTCCAACTTTAATTATTGTTCGGTACCTCAGATCAAGAAAAGGGAATCACTTTTTCCCTTTGACTTGGTTGTTTCTCATGTGCTCGACCCTGACTCATTATCGCACTAGTGATTCCCAAGTGTGTGTGAGATGTTTCATACCTCATGAGGGGCTGGCCCTTCAGGTAGCCCCCCACATGCCTGGATGACCTAAGATTATGCTATAGCCTCAGATGCTGTTCTGTAGATTTTATGGGTTCGGTTCTAGCTGCTTGCAGCACCCTTAGAATGCATGTTTCATTCAGATGATCCATTCAACTTTGCAAATACATTTCTTGTTCAACATGGCTTCTTTGGTTGTTATATGCACCCCCCCTCCCCATGTCATATGGAGGTGAATTATGTCTCATGTACTCAAATGTTATTGTATTCAGTCATGGCCTTTATTTTTCCAGGTGCATTATGTATATGGGATCCATTGTATTATTTTATGGCCCACTAATGCCATCATGTCATGTATCATTTATCATACATTTTGTAGCTCAGCCCCACATTGCTGGGCTCATATTTATTCTTTCCACTTAGTTATCTCGACGGGTATGGGTATGCCTCCCCTGCCTCATTGAGATCATGTACTTGAACAAAAAAGGAGACTTATATTAGTTCGTAGGTCTCGCCACCTCAGTTACTGTCCTCTCATGCTTCGCTTCATTATGTCTCTCTCTCTCTGAGTCCCTTTCAGTGTCTAGTGATTGTGTTCTTACAATGTAATTCGGTCATATGATTTTCTCCTAACACTCATATGTTGGGGGGCAATCTGTTATCACAAAAACTTGATCACCTACCCATTTCTAACTAAGTGGATTGAAGTACACCATGTAAGACCAATTTTACCATAGTAAAAGTGCATTTATTATATGAAATAATTTAATAAACAATATTTTATTAAGTTATTTATGGTTAAAACAAGAAACCCCAGAAGGAATAATTAAATAAATCATATTTTATTTGATTTTCCTCTAGGAATAATTAATTAAACCATTGTTTAACTAATATTCCTTCTCACATTTGACCCAATTATGAGAAATAATTAGATCAATGATTATTTATCTTATTTTTATCTAGGAATAATTAATTAAATCACTATTTAGTTATTATTCCTTGTTAAATTTGACTAAATCACCTAGTAATAATTAAAAAAATCATTATTTGTATATTATTCTTTAACTACATTCTTGAAATGATAAATAAATCATTTAATTGTTTATTATTTCTAAATAAATGTATTTAACCAATTAAAATATCTTTTCCCTCCAACAAAATATAATAAAATATTTCAAGTGGTTAGATCTAGAGTGTGGTTAATAATATTTATTATTCTCAATTTTTTAGGATAACTCAATATTTTGTTATAAATAGGAGCATTTTTCCATTCATTCTTCACTTTGATCATTCTCATTGTCGCTACCATTTTCTTTTGCCATCTGAGCTCCCACTTGAGTTCATCACATATTTTGGGTTTCCATGTCATTGAGAGAGAGAGACTCACGAAGCTGAAGCACCGAGGACAACCAAGAACCCATCCCATTTGAGGGGGACTAGTAACATTTACTTGTTTCCTATACCAGGTGTTATATAATATTAAAAATCATTCTTCAAACTTGTATTGTCCATTGGTTATTTGGAGTTAATTTGCATCAGTTCATATTTCTCTTTGGTGTTTAACTACTTTTGTTGCATAGATATGGGTTAATTGCAGGATTTGTTTTTTATTTCTATTGTAGATCTAAAGGGTTGAACAACCATTTCTGTTGTTAGGGCTATAAATCATCCATAGCTTAAGTAAGGTATTTTTGGTACACTTGCTGAAATAATTTACGCTAACAAATGGCGACTCCACTGTTGTAATTAAGATTCCTGGGTTACCATCAGCTTTAGCGATCAGGGTTTTTTTAAGCTGTTTTCAGTATCTTGATGTTATTTTCTAATTGTTTTTCCCTCATTCAGTCAAAATTCTAAATTTCGCAAGTTTTCTGGTGTTTTCCGTTGGTAATAGGTACCATCTGCACTGGAGACAACACTTTTTCTACAACTTGCCACCCGAGAACTCAGGAAGAAAAATTGCACTTTTCAGCCCCAAAGTTGCATTATGGAAGTCCAAATCGCACTTATTGGCCCAAAAGCTGCGTTATCACTCAGAAATAGGTCAAAATCTGCATTCTGGTATATTTTTTTGAATTTTTTTCTGAAACTGTCAGGGTTTGCCGAGAGCACTGTTTTCGGTTGTCTGACCTCCGTTTCTACCCGTATTAGGCATGGATATGCTCATTTTGTCTCCTTGAAGTAGAACCAAGCCCCTTAGGGTTTCAATACATTTCCACCATTTTAGGAGGAGTTGATCTGAGTAGGTAGTCTAATATTTGCAACGTTTTCAGTGATTATTTCAGGGTCCGATCCATCATTTTTTTTCCATATATTTAAGATAGGTCATTGTTTCATCAAAAACTCCCTCTTGAGTTTTTTTTGGCCTTTTCCCTCAGGGTCCCATTGTTTACCCTGGGTTTTTTACCTTTAGGCCTTTCTTTTACAACAATTTCCCTTCTAGTTTCTTGTTGTTTTCTGCTTCATTTCCAGGAGTATCAAGTCATTAGATCCCAGTCTCATCGACATTAGACCTCTTGGCCATTTTAGTGTGTTTTGAGTCAATTTGGCCCCCATATAGTCTAGTTTTTTGAGAGCATTGTTTGGTTTGGGATTTATGCATGATTAGTTGTTTATTTGACTGTCATTTCAATTTTATTTATCGTTTTTCAACATTTTTTCTTTTTTAAATAACTGTTTGGGCTTAATTAAAATAAACACATGGATTGCACACACTCACACCTAAAGCGAAGAGCGCTTGGTTTACATCGCCAAGCCAAGACATAAACATCATAATTTAATTAATCTGACGAACAGATCGTTGTTTATCACTCTTCAACCTTTCTGTGTCCATTGTGTCTTGCCATCATTGTGCCCCCAAGGCGTTTTTCACAGAGACTCCAAGGTATCCATCCTCAGTTTCCGTTAGGACGTCTCACTCCCTCCCGTAGGGTCCAAGTTAGTCCTCCCTTGAGTCCCCATTTCGAATCTGGTTCTTATGGTTCATCAGGTTCTTCCTCTGATTCCGCTTCTTGTTAACCACATTTAGTCACCATGTCAAGCGCCATTGCAGGTGTGGGAAGCCAACCCAACAGTGGCTCCGACCCTAATCCTGGAGTCACTTCTAGAAGAACCGTCCCGACTACTTTTATACCTTTCATGGTGGGTTTAAGCCTTCTCGATTTTAGCCAGTTAATCAATGACCCCATTCTCCAGGATGCAGGTTAGAAAAATATGCCAACTAAGCTTCCTTTCAACATCCCTAAGTTTGAAGGAAACAGTGGAGAGGACTCGGATAATCATATCTACTCCTTTCATATGTGGTTTTCGTCTAATTCCATCACTGGTGATTCCATTCGTCTTCGGTTATTCCAACTCATGCTCACTAGAGAAGCTTCAAAGTGGTACGTTGACCAACCCGTTGCATCTCAAACCACTTTTGTGACTCTTGCTAAATCATTTCTATCATATTTCCAGTTACCCATCCATTATGATACTGACACTGAGTTTTTGACCACATTACGTTAGACCTCTGCCACTTGCCTTTCTGACCATGTCTAAGAAAGGCGTAGATGAAAAAGAAAGTCTAGAGCTCCTACATTTGATTACTGTGTATATATGGATTGATTTCTTAGAACGCTCTTAGCCCCCATAGGAAAATATGTCGCATCTAATTTTCCTCAGACTGAGGAAGAAGCTCTCCAGATTTCTTTAAAATATGACTTGATCTACACCCAATTAGTTTATGTTTATACCATTTTACCATATCTTCCTAGAATTGGTGGTGCCACTACACCAGAGGCATATCACACTGCCAATGGTATCGTTGGATCCATTTCACACCCATCGCAATATTCTCATCCTCAGATGAGTTATGGTTACCCTCAGGGGGGGACCACTTCCTCCAACGCCTATCCCCCTCTAGGCAACTTGTATGCCGGTCAAAGCACGTCTTATGAATTTTACTAATCACATCAACCGATGCCAGGGCCAACTGTTGCTAAAAATATTTACCAGAATTTTGCCCCAACTCCTTTATATCCTTATGCACAACTCGACGCTCCAGGCCATATGGCATCAATGCCCTCACCTCCCAAGCCTTCTCAACCTCTGCCACAACAACCACCTCCTCCTCAAGTTCAAGTGTATGCTCAACAGAGCGCAAATAATCCCCCAAATTCCAAGAAAAATAATAAGGGAAAAGGCAACGAGAATTAGAAATTGCAGGGTAACCAAGGTTGCCAAGGTACTCAACTAAATGCAACCCATGGGAACCAGCCTAATACCACAACCCAGCAACAGGGTGATCAACCCAAGCAGAACAAGGCCTTTCTTACGGAAAAGCCTTATGGTTTTTGTGGTGTACATGGCCATTATGCACATTATTGTCCCCTTTTACCCTAGATGTGTCAAATGTGGGAAGCCCAAGCAACATCTTGAGGACAACAATCCATGACAACGCCTCCTCTGAACACTGCTCCAATTCAACCGAAAGTGTTCACTAATTCTTTCCCTCAACAGGGATATGTCATTGCCCAACCTCCACAAGGTCAAACCACCCCTCCACCTCAACAATCTGGTCACACTGATTACCAGATTCTCAGGATGAACTTTGATGAGGTCCATACCGCTGATGTCAACCTTCAGACCTATTCGTGCCAATATGACAAGCAAATCACTACGTCTGCAACCAAGTCCCAAGCCAAAGCATCCAAAAAGTATATTCTAATACCAAATGGTCCCTTACAGATCCATCAATCTAAGGCAAAGGTCATTCCCAAGATCCCCAAAGGGCCATTACGCTGTAATTATTCTTCTGCCAAAGCTTCCTATAAATACATCATAGTAGATGACTTGGCGCAGTCTCCTGCTGCCACTTCAATGTTGAAATTTCTCTAGATGTGCCCATCCCAAAAAAAATCTCTACTATATGCTCTGGGCACTGTGGACCCTTCAGATGATCGATTGATCGTCTTTGATTTTGACAAGTCAGAACATCCCCCTTTACCCTCATCCGTTGCTTTCCAAATACTAGTCAAGATCGACAATGCCACTGTCCAACGATGTATCATCGACGAGGGCACATCCACCTATGTGATGCCCACCTATGTTTGGAAGCAACTTGGGTCCCCTAATCTGTCCCCACCCACTATCACTTTGTGTGCTTGGGAGGATCATCCTTCAAAGCCCCTTGGCATGTTTCACAATTGTCCTGTCACAGTTGTGAGAAAGACTGTTTTTACTGACATAGAAGTCATCGACGCCCCTTTGGATTGTAATATCCTCTTAGGTCGTAGCTACACATATGCGATGTCAGGTGTCGCATCTGTGGTTCACTGTAAGATGTGCTTCCCCCATAACCAAAATATCGTCACCATCGACTAGTTGACATATTACGATCCCAAGTCTAAGACCTCACCCGAGTCTATTATATCATCGATGGCTGATAAAAAAACTGTTGAACCTCTCACCAGTGTCTCAATAAGAGTCTATAAAGATTCCTAATTACTTTTTCATTCCCTGGTCCACCTCCTCCCATTTTTGAGCCCATATCATCGAGTGTTTTCATGTTGAAAGTGTCTTGGGCTAGCCAAAAGTGGCCTGGTATGACTAGCCAACAACCAACACCTTTGGAACCTACTGTTGTTCACTTGAAACAACCATTAGGACCATCTCCTCAAGGAACTTCTCCTTTTTCTAGTGTCTTCCTCATCCTTTTCAACCAGGAACAGTCCCCCCAAGTCTTATCCATCTAGGAGTCGTTATGCTATGCCATTACCCTACAGGTCATATATCATTTTTAGCTTCCCTATATGGAGTCTTTTTTGTGCTTGTTATTTCTACGTTGAGTTTACCAAATTTGACTCTAGGGATCCCTCTCTGGTACATTGATCCCCCCTCAAACACTCCACCAGATCAACTCAAACCATATACCGCTTTGACCCTAGTTCAACTAGTCACGATGACCCCTCCCTTTTCTTTAGTTCCACAACAACCTCAACAGGAACCCACACCTATTGCGAAATCATCCGGTGAGGGGGGAAATCCAAAAAGAAGGAACCGAAGAACAAGGTTCCCCAAACAACTCTAGCTCAACCTAAGCCTCCAAAGCTTACACCTCCATGTGCTTTGTGTGATGTTGTTAGGCATGCCACCAATAACTGTGTTGATCTCCCTCATCTCAAACGTGTGGTCCACAAAATGTTTCCTGAATCTGACATCCCAGAGTTCCATGTTACATTACCTGATTCAGCCAAGAAACTCAAATCGTTACGTATGAATCACTCTTGTGCTTTGTGCAATCATTATGGCCACTATTCCCATCATTGGTCCCGTCTCGATGAATTTAGCAATACTCTTTATGTGGTTCATGAAATCAAGGCCAATCATAGTGGATCATCTAGTGCTCTACTTGTGAGGTCTGGTCCCACTGCTTCACGAGTATCGAAGGATTGTTCTACACCCACTGTGATACCTCCCCCTGACGTAGAGATGACAAAATCATTGGTCGCTATTATCTATCTATCATCATCCATGAGATCCACAGAGGAATATCCCTCAAGGGCTTCCCATAATTCTTCTATCGAAGCTTCCTCATCGGGCACCTTGGTCTCAACATCGGTAGATGTTTCATCTACTAGCTCTTTGTCTACTCATAGTGACCATGCATATGTGAACCATATTTATCATGATTATGTGCCAGGTAGCTCCGCCGTATCAAGTGGTATCCCTTCCTCCATTTCTCCTATCTTCCATTCTGATGAGGACATCATGGAGGCCATGACCACCTTTGATTTCTCTTGGGATGATATGCACCATTGTGCGTACTTCCTTCCACAACAAACCAATGAATAATATGCTGTGTAGTCTAAATAATTCATCCATAGTGAATTCGATTGGTTCTATAACTGCTTACTTTGAACCCATGAATTCGAACCAAATACACATTGTAGCCATTACATTGACACCCAATGCATTGGAGGAAATTTTAGCCTAAAAGTTCCCATGAAATTTTCATATAATTTCCATGTCAAAATATATAAACCAATCAAAATGATTTAAATTTTAAAAAAGGTACATGTAGATATTTTGGAGGGAAAAGAAGAAAACCTACTTTTTAAAATTGTATTTTGACTTATCTTCTTATAGGTTTACTCAAATTTTAAGTGTAGACACTCGTTGGTTGTAGGATTAAATTCCACATCCAATGAGTACCCATTATGCATAAGCTAAAAATACAATTGAAAAAAGTAGTTTTCTTATTTTCGCTCCAAAATTAATAACTCTTATTTTATTATTTTTCCTTAGGAGGCCACTTTTAGGCTGGAATTTTCTCTAATGTTTGGGCAAGGGGGCATACCTTCTAGAGGATCTCGAAGGCCAACTCCTTCCTAACCCTCACAATGCACTCTACCTCAAGATATTTTACCCATAACAACTCTCATTGACATGCGTGTACTTATTTCTATCATGCATTTAGGTAGCTTGCATATCTCACCATCTCATTTGTTGTTTTGTGGCACCTTTCAGATGGATCCATCATCCACACCGTATATCGGCTATGCTGATGGTGCGAGCCACTTCTCCTGGAATCTATCCTTGGTAGCTTGGGCTATTTTTACCCCCTTGCATTCGTTATTTCATTCCAACGACGTATGCATTGGACATGCCACCGATAACCAGGCCAAATATGATGCAGTTATAATTTTGTTAGTCGATTCCTTTGATCATCACATCCATCATCTTCATGTTTGTTTAGATTCGTTTCTACTTGTCATGCAATTGAATAGTGTTTATCATGTGCATAACCATGTCCTATTTAGAAAATGTCTAGGAGTGAATATTTTAGCACGTGAATTTGAATCCATTACATTCAATCATGTTCCTAGAGCCCAAAATCACTATGTAGACATTATTGCAAATAAAATTATAGATTGGCATTTATCACGTGCATTTAGCACAAGATAACCATAAAAAAAATGGCGAACCACACTCATCATATAAAAATATGCATATCCATATTATGTATCATCACATAAAAACATAAGTGTTTTGAGTCCACAACTCTAAATACATTCGACATTGCCATAGCATGTTACAAAAACAAGAAAGGGGACCCACATGAACCTATCCCTAGTCAATATATGGAGGCTCTTGGGCCAATGGATCCACACCACCAGCTCGTATATCACGAACAACCTGACTGACCATCGCCATGCGCCGCATGATCCCTCACCACTCTAAGGGAAGACCCACACACTCATCAATATACCGATATTCTAGATCATGAAACCACCCACACTTTGATACCCTGATGAGTACCACATCACATTTGCGATGGAGATCCTCCAACAGAGCCTCATAATAAGGTCTTTGGTGTGATGTCGATCCAATTTGTTCTGCAGCCACAAGTACTGTGGCTCATCTTGCATATCCTGTCGGATTTACCAGTGCTATATATGTATACCACACGTTTCATAATCAATACCATATACACATTCTAGAAACTTTAAATGCACCAAAAAATAACAACTTACACTCACCATCTGGTTCCCATCCTCATCCGTGTGGAAGTGGAAAGTCAGGATCACCGTGATAGTTCATACCACTGTATCGATAATCATTTATGTATAATGGAATATGATCCCAATGCGCAAAAAAACCTGGTTGAAACACATGCCCGAATCCCCCTCCCCCTCCTCGACGCAGTAGCTACCCCCAACGGCACATCCTGGGCTCCTGTGGGCCCCCATCATAGATCTGCACATGAGGATGGATAGTTGGGATCTTCTCAAAGAAGAAAGAGCATAACATTGTCCCAAATGCACAATCATGGTTCACCTGTCGTCTACATAGCGATGATTTTCATTTCACTGACAACATCATCATCAAGGCCCACCCATAGTGGCTCCCTCTCAAAACACTCTCCACTAAAATCATCTGCCCCCTAGTGATGTCGTGGAATGCCTGGTTTCCCAAGATTCACAGCATCGTTGCAGCAACAAACCATGTAGCTAGCCCCTCTAGATCACTGATCGTGATGGTCGTGTCCTTTGCATGAGCACCCAATCCACAATGGTGGTCCAAAAAATCTGCTATGTTCCTCCCATAAGGTAACACTAGATGTATATCCCCCACCACCCCAAGTGGGGGGAGTCCGGTCAGAAATGATATATCCTGGATCGTGAGCTCGATCCTATGCCCCTACACCATAAAGGCCTCCTGTTCTAGATCCGAGTAGCTCACAATCCTTGATAGCAAGGGCTCACTTTCCCTCATCAATGGGTTCTCTAACAACTTGAGAACCCCATATTGAGCAAGCGCTCCTCTCACCACCTGATTCCCCTGAATCTGGAGCGAAGAGCGTCCAAGTATCGTTCACACCAGTTGATCTTTAATTTTTCCATATCTGTAAAACATCATCATGTCATGTTAGTTTAGAGCTAAAGCAATTGCACCATATCATCTTTGTTTCCAATCCTCATTAGGCCAACAACCCAATCCACGTCTCAACCCCAACTCGCACTTTTCTGCCCAAAAAATATGAGCTCGCAGGTTTTCCACCTTTTCTAGCAAGCCAGAACATAGTTCAGGCTTGAAAAAGTGCGATCCAACCGTGAGAGAGGGAAGGGGTCTCCTACTGAGTTCTAGGGTCCTAATCTGAAAAAAATTTTCCACTGGAAATGAAGAGTAAGGTTAGGCCACCTGCCTCCCACTTACAGATCCTTATTCTGATGGTTGATTTGTCTACTACGATCTCCACAATATTTAGGGCCTTCTCCTCCCCTCAAAATTCACCACAAATCACTTAGAAAATGAATTGAAATTGGAGGGAAAACACCCATTTATAGGAAAAACCCCAGTTTTTCCATCGCCCATTGCGACAAAACTGTAGCTCAGCTTTATGAACCGTCAACACCATTGGAAATATCTCACAGAGTAATATAATGGTTCTTATTTTATTTTTGGTAATTTGGCACTTCAACCGAAAGCCATTTTTTCCATGAAGTTTCAGTTTGCCGCCAATTCAAATCAAATTTATTCATATGATTTTCTTGTACTTTGGCACTACTTTTCCTTAGCACTTATCGCCTTGTGTGTCAATTTTCGTCATGAGTAACCATTCTTTACTCATGTCTTTATGGTCCCCATGGGCCTATCCTGTGTGGTAGCATCATCGAGTCACCCTTGTTCAGAGCATTCGAGTTGAGTCATCCTCGCATTCACGGAGTCTATCCCGAGTCCCATTATCTCCTGTTACAATATTCCATTTATATTTGTGTCACATTCATCACGCGTTTCCCATTTTAGCTTCCAGTCATACTCTTCCTCATCCCCTCCGGAGTCGAGTCAGTCGTTTCCAGGTCAATCATGCTCTTTATGCTCTGAGAAGGGAAGTCATTCGTTCGCCTCTCAGTTCCCCTCTGTTAGTATGAATCTTAATTCCAAGCGTACGAAAAAAGACCACTTTAGCTGTGCATGTTAGGTCCCTATATCACTAGTATAGCCCCTTATTATTGTTAGTGTAAACCCCTTATTGTTATTATTGTACCCTTGTAACCCCCATTTTGTTCTTATTGTGCCCTTAAATTATTATTGTTAGGTCGGCTAGGATTACATTGTGGCCCACTAGGATCACATTAGGGCCCCATGGACTCCTATATATAGAAAGGAGGTTTTGTGAATTGTATCATCCAAGAATTGTTCATTTATGTAATGTATTGGAGGTTTCCCCCTCGAAGTGGCTCATTTCTAAGGCGTTTACATCTCTTTTCTTCTATTTTTGGAGCTGGTTACACAACATTTGGTATCGGAGCTTTGGATTCTAGGGTTTCGCTGCTCCAAACAGGTCATCGTGGCATTTTCACTATAACTTTTTTTCTACGAAGTTTCAGAAGCTGAAATTTTTAGGGTGCGAAGAAAAAATCTTGAGGAAGCCTGTGTAAAAATTTCAGAGTTTGGTTCGCAATAATTTCGGAGATATCATCTGTGGAAGTCAGGTATTTTTTTCAGGCTCCTAAACAGGTCATCGTGGCATTTGCGCTATAAATTTTTTTCTACGAAGGTTCAGAATCTGAAATTCATATGGTGCGAAGCTGAAATCCTGAGGAAATTCATCAAAAAATTTCAGAGCTTGGTTCGAAATATTTTTGGAGATATGATCTGTGGAAGGTAGTGCTTTTTCAGGCTCCTGAATTTCATCTCAAAGAGGTGATCGTGGGAAAAGTTCAATAACTCTCTCTCTGAAGATTGGATTGGAGTGCCGTCAAACGTGGTCACAAGTACACGGCCTGTAGTTTCTTCGCTATCAATTTCAGAGACAAAGGACAAAACAATGACACGTGGCAAGTCGTACAAGTTCGCTCTACTAAACCAGTCCAGAATTAGGTCATTGTGGGAGATTGGACACAACTTTGTCTTGGAGAATCAAAATCAGGTCAGACCTGTGGCATTTGAAAGAAGCTTCATAGGGCTACTACAGGGCTGAATTTCAGATATCGAAGATTTTCAATTACAGAGATAATTCAATTTCAATATCGATCTCCTAAAAACTAGTAAAAGGTGTGTATTTTTTTTCCGAATTGCATAAGTCTTGTTTGAAGAATCAAGTTGAATTGATTCCAAGGGAATCTTGTAGAATAGATATCAATATTGGATTCTAAAATGGCCCCTAAAAAGAATTCAACACCCATTAAGCCTTCGGAAGGCTCTACTATGACTCATGAAGATGAAGAATTGCAACATGATCTATCAAAATTACAAGAGCAAATGCAACAGTTTTCACTCTCGCAAAGAGCAACAAAAAATGAAATGGAAGTTTTGAAGAAAGGCATGGAAGTGAAGATGGACAGCTTGAAGAAAGGCGTGGAAGCTAAGATGGATGACATGAAAGACAACATGGAAAACATGAAGAGTGATCTAAAAGCATACATGGAAGGCTTGATGACAAGCTTAAAACCAGAAATGATTCCTAATGGCGGAAATATAGGAGAAGAACCTCATGATGAGAACAAAATAAATGTTAATCGTGATTTCATAAACTCGAATGTTGGTGGGAAGAACCACCATATTCCAAAAATGGATATGAGGAAGTTTGATGGAAAGGATCCTTTAACATGGATACTACAGATGGAGCAATATTTTGATCTCCATAACGTGCAAAACACACAAAAGGTACGCATTGCAACTTTACATTAAGAACAAAATACATTTGTATGGTATCAATGGCTTTGCTCCCGTAAAAAAATTGTCACTTGGTTAATTTTTACGGAGGAAATGATAGCACATTATGAGGATACAAAGAGCAACACCTTCTTTACCCAATTGATAAATCTCAAACAAAAGGGTTTAGTGGGGCAGCACATTGAGGACTTCCAAAAATTGAATATAATGGTAACTGATATTCCAGAGGGACACAGGATTGATCTCTTCCTAGGCACTTTAAAGGATAACGTCCAACATGAAGTTCGCGTTTTGGAACCTGATTCATTGGAGAAGGCATTCAGGTTGGCAAGAAAAGTTGAATGTAAAATTATGGCGACAAGGAAACCTACCACTCAATTCTATAAAGAAGGAAGTGTTGCTACACCTAGATTTCCACAACCTACGAGGTTGACACCACAACAATTGGAAGAAAAAAGAGCAAAAGGGCTTTGCTACAGTTGTGATAGCAAATACACTAAAGGTCATAAGTGTGCTGAGAAGAAATTATTTTACATAGATTGTGAAGAAGAAGAAGAAAATGAACAAGAAGAGGATATACACCAGGAACCACCCCTAGAAGAAGAAGAAATGAATCCGACCATATCATGTAATGCACTGGCAGGAATTACCACTCCTCAAACTCTCAAGATAGAAGGACATATAAAGAAGAAAAGGGTAATAGTGTTGATTGATTCAGGTAGCACCCATAATTTTATTCATTATAAGGTAGCCATGGAATTAAATTGTTTCCTATACCCAGCACCAGAATGTCAAGTGATGGTTGCAAATGGAGGAACTATAAATTGCTCTGGAAAATGCCATAATATCAAGCTAACCATGGGGGAATATGTATCGACTAGTCCAATGCTTTCCATTCCTATGGGAGGTGATGATGTTGTACTAGGAGTACAATGGTTACAATCTTTGGGGACGGTAGCTTTTAATTTTCAAGAACTTTTCTTGAAATTTTTTTCAGAAGGAAAGGAAGTCGAATTACGGGGTATTGCGGGGAAGCCAGGAATGATAATAAGCTCTAATGTCATGACAAAGCTTCTAAAGAAAGAACAGCGAGGCGTAATTGCACAATTATGCTCACTAGAAGTTCCAACATCAAAATCATCTATTTCTGCAGATTTCCAACAAGTCTTGGACAATCATTCCAAGGTGTTTGAAACTCCCAAAGGACTCCCACCTATTCGTGATCATGATCATGCTATTCATTTGATTCCAGGAAGTGTTCCTCCAAACATCAGGCCTTATAGATATCCTTACTTCCAAAAGAGCGAAATTGAACGTATGATTGCGGAAATGTTAGAGGCGGGTATAATTCAACCTAGTCAAAGTTCTTTCTCTGCTCCTGTAGTATTGGTACACAAGAAGGATGGATCATGGCGAATGTGTCCTGATTATAGGGAGCTCAATAAGCTCACCATTAAAGACAAATTTCCCATTCCTGTGATTGATGAATTATTGGATGAATTACATGGAGCAATTTATTTTATCAAGTTGGATCTTCGTTCAGGATATCATCAAATTAGAATGAAGACTGAAGATATTCCAAAAACAGCATTTCGAACTCATGAGGGTCATTATGAATTTTTGGTCATGCCTTTTGGCCTTACCAATGCACCTTCTAC
The DNA here is from genome assembly GCA_034641835.2 of Pinus albicaulis. Classification (NCBI taxonomy): domain Eukaryota; kingdom Viridiplantae; phylum Streptophyta; class Pinopsida; order Pinales; family Pinaceae; genus Pinus; species Pinus albicaulis. The sequence continues at coordinate 604,872,717 of CM076584.1, forward strand.
ATTTCAAGGTTGATGAATTCCATTTTCAAACCCTTCCTTAGAAAATTTGTGCTAGTATTTTTTGATGATATACTAATCTACAGCAGGTCTTGGAAGGATCATGTTGAACATGTTGACAGGGTTCTCAAACTATCACAGGAGAAACAATTATATGCCAAAACATCCAAATGTTTCTTTGGAGTACAAGAGGTGGAATATCTGGGTCATATTATATCTCACGAGGGTGTTAAAGTAGACCCTAACAAAATTAAAGCCATTAAGGAATGGAAAGTCCCCACAACCATAAAGCAGTTGCGAGGATTTCTCAAGTTAACAGGGTATTATCGCAAGTTTGTTAAGAATTATGGGAGAATAGCAGCACCTCTAACAACATTATTGAAGAAAGATGCATTTTCATGGACTCCTGAAGCAACTAAGGCCTTTGAACGTCTTAAAGAGGCAATGTGCCTAGCACCGGTCTTAGCTACACTAGACTTCACAAAAACCTTTATTGTGGAATGTGATGCCTCAGGAAATGGAATTGGTGCAGTTTTAATGCAGGAAGGAAGACCCATTGCTTTTGAAAGTCATTCAATCAAAGGAAAGTATTTACAGAAACCTATTTATGAGAAGGAAATGTTAGCAATACTGCATGCACTAAAGAAATGGAGAACTTACCTAATGGGAAGACACTTCAAGGTAAAAACTGATCATGATAGTCTTAAACACTTTTTAGAACAAAGACTATCTTCAGAAGAGCAGCAAAAATGGGTCACAAAGATGTTGGGTTATGACTTTGAAATAATCTACAAAAAAGGAAAGCTCAATGTTGTTGCAGATGCACTCTCAAGAAAGAATGAAGAGGTGGAAGCATTGCTTTGTGCCATTTCTATTATCCAACCAGATTGGATAACCGAAACAAGAGATGAATGGAAGAAGGAAAAAGATGTATGGACACTCATTCAAAAGTTGCAGCAAGATCCTAGTACATCTGATACATTTAGTTGGAAAAATGATTCCTTATGGTACAAAGATCGTTTATATCTTTGTAAGAATTCCCAACTAAAACAAAAGATTCTTCTGGAATTGCACACTTCTCCTTTAGGAGGACACTCAGGATTTTTAAAAACTTACCACAGGGTGAAGAAAGAATTTTTTTGGGATGGCATTAAATCTGATATTCGAAAGTTTGTGGCGGAATGTTTGGTTTGCCAGCAGAATAAAGTGGAAACAATTAAGACCCCAGGACTTCTACAACCTTTATCCATTCCAAGTCAACGTTGGGAGGAGATTTCAATGGATTTTATCACAGGTTTACCTAAGTCCGAAGGAAAGAATGTCATCATGGTGGTAGTTGATAGACTTACCAAGTATGCACACTTTTGTGCATTATCTCATCCATTTAAAGCAAGTAGAGTTGCTACTACATTTATGGACAGAATTCAAAAGCTACATGGAAGCCCAAGGGTTATTGTGAGCGACAGAGATCCCATTTTTACCGGAAATTTTTGGACGGAGTTATTTTCTTGTTTGGGTACTCAATTAGCTCATAGCTCATCTTATCATCCTCAATCTGATGGTCAAACCGAGATAGTAAATAAATGTTTGGAAGGATATCTTCGTTGTTTTGTATCTGATAAACAAACACAATGGGTCAAGTGGTTACCTCTTGCCGAATGGTGGTATAACACTTCCTTCCATATTGCAGCAAAAATGACCCCATTTATGGCACTTTATGGATATCATCCACCATCCATCACATCATCTTTAAGGGAAAATTCGAAGGTTCAAGCAGTGGAAGATCACATCGAGCATCAGCAAGAAGTTCTTCAACTCTTAAAGGATAACCTGAATTTGGCACAAAATCGAATGAAACAACAGGCATATCAACATCGTAGCGAGAGAAGTTTTGATGTAGGAGATTGGGTATTTTTACGGCTACAACCATACAAACAAATGTCCCTCAAGCAAGCAAAGAAGGATAATAAATTATCGCTAAAGTACTATGGTCCTTACAAGGTGTTGCAAAAGATTGGTACTATGGCATACAAATTGGAGCTTCCTGCTTCTTCGCGAGTACATCCAGTTTTCCATGTTTCATGCTTAAAGAAGGTTATAGATGAAAATCTTCCAGTTCAAACAGTATTGCCAGAACTTGATGGGGAAGGGAAGATCATATTGGAACCTGAAGCAGTCATAGAAAAAAGAACTCGACAACTACGGAATCGATCAATTTCAGAGTATCTCATCAAGTGGAAGAACTTACCCACCGAAGATTCTACATGGGAGGATGAGAATTTTATACAGAAGCACCCGGAGCTACTCAAGTGTTGAGGACAACACTTTTTTGAAGGAGAGGGGCATGTTAGGTCCCTATATCACTAGTATAGCCCCTTATTATTGTTAGTGTAAACCCTTTATTGTTATTATTGTACCCTTGTAACCCCCATTTTGTTATTATTGTGCCCTTAAATTATTATTGTTAGGTCGGCTAGGATTACATTGTGGCCCACTAGGATTACATTAGGGCCCCATGGACTCCTATATATAGAAAGGAGGTTTTGTGAATTGTATCATCCAAGAATTGTTCATTTATGTAATGTATTGGAGGTTGCCCCCTCGAAGTGGCTCATTTCTAAGGCATTTACATCTCTTTTCTTCTATTTTTGGAGCTGGTTACACAACAGTGCATGACTAACAACCCTAATAGTAGAGATGATTGCCAATATATTCAGATATGTAGTTAGGTGATCAAGATAAATGTTGCAAAAATCTAGATCTATGCAATAAAAGACATTAAACAGTAGAAAAAAAAAGATTTACTCCATGCATCCAATATACAAGACAAGAATATGTTGAATGAATTTTGTATTAAGGGCACCTGGGAGGAAAACACAGGAGGGTGTCTTGTTCCTCATCTTTACTGTTCAGGCCCCTATTATCTTCTTTCCATGTTCTTCTTCATCGCTTTCATGAATGATGCCGCCATATTATTATTTATACACCACTATTTTATTAAGGTAAATTATTACCTTGTTCATGAATATTTAGGTCTTCATTACAAACATTATTAATTATGTTATTTATAAAATATTGTTGTAACCGGTTTCTTCATTCTTCTTCTGTTTTATGTTTATTCATCTTATTGTTCTTCATTAAAATAATAAATTATTATTATTATATCATTGTTTATGTTTTGAGCGCTGTCACTTTCATTTTTTATCGATGATGATTTTATTATTTGTAAAAAATGATATATTAATTTTTTTATTCTTCTGTTATTAAGATAAATAATGATTTATCTAATTAATTTCCTTGTTTTGGGTTAAATATAACCAGGAATATTAATTAAACTGCTATTTAACTAATTATTCCTTGAGGAAAATCAAACAAATGTAGATTTATTTAATATTTCCTCACGGGGTTTCCTGTTTAGACCATAAACAACTTAATAAAGGTGGTTTACTAAGTTATTCTCATAGTGAAAGCAATTTTATTTAGGGTAAAATTGGTCTTACATGGTGTACTTGGGTCCATATAATGATAATAGGTTAGATGACCAAAAAATGGTGTAACAGATTTCCCCCCAGTGTGCAAGCGTTAGGAGCTAATCGTATGACCGAAGTAGTTGTAAGAACTCAATCATTAGACACCGAAGGGGAAGTCAGAGAGAGAGAAGTATAAGGTAGACCAAAGTGTTGAAAGGACTAGACCCTGAGGAGGCGAGACTTACAGGTGCGATAAGTCTCTTTTATGAGGGAGTACCTACTATAGGCGGCGGGGGAGGCATACCTATGCCCACCGAGGCAATAGTACAAAAAATAAGGCATCTAGTAAGCAAGGGACTGAACAATATAGTATATGTTGGCATAAACATGAGCCAAATAGATAACATGATAATGATTCCCACATACATATTGTGCCTGGGATAACAGCCAGGACTTGTACAATAATATCTAAGTACATGAGATACAAATACAACCTAGATGCCCCTGTAAACAGGAAAGGGATTTGAAAATTTGACTGATACATGCAATCAAAAAGGTGTTGCAAGCGGCTGAGGCCGACATCATCAAATCTATGGAGCTGCATCGAAGGCTAAAGTGAAGAGGTCATCCAGGTATGTGGGGGGCTACCTGTAGCCCACCCCCTCATGAGGGCTAAAACATCTCACACACACTCGAGAAATCACCGGTCCAATCTGCTGCATCACTGAACCATCAAGTATACGGATCTCGATCATGCTGAAAGGAGCTAGAGCTGAGAAACAATCAAGTCAAAGGGATAGAAGGAGTCCCTTTGCCTGATTTGAGGCATCGAACAAGAGTGGAAGATGGAACCAAGGTACACCGCTCTCTAGACCTGTCTTCTGGAATAAATGATTTGATGTCAACATAAGGAGGTCCGCCATAGGTGAGGCAATAAGAGGTCCTCAAATAAGGCATGAGAGAAAATAGTAGAGCGACTAACAAACGGACACCAGGGGTGATGATGAAAATGGTGGTTACTAAGTAGCGGACTAACAACTTCCCTTGTTAGAGCATAAAGGGAATAGATGACCTGGCAGCGATTGAAAAAATATCATGAGGGATAGGGGATAGTGGGACCGAATGCCATGATGTGCAACATGAGAGAGGAACCAAGAAATGAAGGATGGAGTACTATGCGAGATACAAAGGGACTCGGGATAGACTCCATGAATGCAATGATGACTCAACTTGGATGCTCTAAACAAGGGCGACTCGATGGTGCTACCACATAGTAAAGGTACAATGGGGGACCCAAGAAACATGAGTACAAGATGGTAACTCATGACGAAAATTGACACAGGCGTGGACAAGTATGGAGGCAAAGTGGTGCCCCTAGTACAAGTGTTGCAAGTGAAGAAATTTTGATTTTGGGAAATAGTGAGATGACGCTTCGTGGCCAAAAAGTGTCTTGGTGAAGTATCAAATCACAAAAAGCATGAGCTGGTTACCTAAAGAAAATAAAACATGCATTTCCAGAAGGAAATGCTAAGGGTAATATTTTTTCAGATAGAGTGCATTGCGAGGAATGGGAAGGGGATGGCCTTCAAAGTCCTCTAAAAGATATGCCCCCTGACCTAAATCCTTACTGATGATGTAAGGTCCTATCCATAATGAGTCAAACTTCCCATGACCATGTATATCATGGGCTTAGTCATACACCAGAACAAGATCGCCTTCGTGAAAAGTCCGAGGGTAGAATTTTCGGTCATATTGAGCTTTGGTGCGTTTCTTAGCCACCTCAATGGTTTGAAATGCAACATGACGGTCTTCGGAAGTGCGCTCGAGCATGATAAGTCGTTGTTCTAAAGGTTGGGTGTCAGGGAGAAGTTCGACGACTAGATGAAGGGAAGGGATTTCACACTCGATCGGTAAGACTGCCTCCTGTCCAAAAACAAGGTGGAAAGGAGTAAACCCAGTGGAGATTTTAACAGAAGTTCTATAGGCCCACAAAACAAGGAAGAGCATAAGATGCTAGTTGGTTTTGTGCTTATCCACTGTCCGTTGAAGCATGGTTTTAAGAATTTTATTGACTGCTTGAACTTGGCCATTACCTTGGGGGTAATAAGAGGAGGAATATTGGTGCTCAAAGCCCAACAATGAGGATAGCTCACGCCATATATCATCTTCAAAATGTCGGCCATGATCAGAGACCAATTGTTTCGGAACTCCAAATCGAGTGATCACATGGTTAAAGAAAAAGAGGGCTGCAGTAGCTGTCGTGTTGTTAAACGTTAGCGTGGCCTCAGCCCATTTTGTGAAATAGTCAACTACGACGATGATATACTTATGGTTACTAGCCGATGACAATCGACACTCCATAAAGTATATGGCCCACTTACAGAAGGGATCAGCTAAGATGACATGATGGAGGGGAGCCGGAGGGGCTCATGCCTTAGGGGAAAAATGTTGGCAATTGGGACAATGTTTGACTGCCTCAATGTAATCACCAAAGAGAGAAGGCCAGAAGTACCCAGTGCACATGATTTTCTAGGCAGTGGCCAGACCGGAGAGGTGGCCACCACAAGCGCTACTATGATAGGCATTGAGGACTTGTTCTTCTTTAGCGTGTGTGAGACAACGGCGAAGGACAGAATCTACACCGCGACGATAAAGATCACACCGATAAGAAGATAGCGGGGGGCCTGGTGTCAGATACGTCGTTGAGCATCCCGGTCAAGATGGAGGGCAAAATTTTGAGTTCAAAAATAAGTGAGGATGTCCACATACCAAGGGTCATCGGTGGTAATGGAAAATAAATGTTCATCGGGGAAATTATCGTTAATTGGAGGATCCTGTGTACCTGTAGGTAGTTCCAAAATGAGTTCAGCGAGGGCTAAACATTTCTTACTTTTTAGTGTGAAAAATTCAAGATCGAATTCCTGGAGGATTACGATCAAATGGGCCTACTTCCCACTGCTGATTCTCGGCTCAATAGGAAGGCCATAGGGTTGGAATTAGTCATGACCTTGGTGGAACGCATGCGGATGTAATGACGAAGTTTCTGGACTGAGAACACGATAGCCAGTGCTAATTTCTCTTCATGTGAGTAGGATACAGGCGGTCCTACCAGGTTCTTACTGACATAATAGATAACATGCTCAATTCCGTTGTCGTCTTCCTGAATAAGGACTCCAACGACCGAGTAGGTGGAAGCAGAGATATACAGGATGAAGTCCCTATCAAAGTCAAGGGGACGAATCAAGGGAGCGGATGTTAGAGCATGCTTCACGGCATCAAAAGACACTTGGGCATAGGTATCCCCAAAAAAAGGGATATTAGAGCGGAGGAGTCTAAGGAAACCATGCGCGGTGGTGGCATAGTGAGGTATGAACCGACGAAGGAAATTAGCTTTGCCTTGGAGGCTTTGTAACTGGCGTAAAGTATGAGGGTCGATAGGAAGCTCAAGGATGGCTTGAAATTTCAATGGGTCAAGAGTGATACCATATTTAGACACAATGAAGCCTAGAAGACGACTGTCAGGTACACAAAAGACACATTTCAGCGGGTTGAGGCAGATATTATACTTGCGACATCGAAGAAAGACGGTATGCAAATCGTGGAGGTGCTGCGCCTGATGTTTAGAACGCGCAATGAGGTCATCTAAATAAGCAAGGATAATATGAGCCAGGTCATGGAAATAGTAAGACATAGCCCGTTGAAAAGTGGCTCCGACGTTTTTAAGGCCGAATGGCATGAATCGATAGGAAAAGGTTCCCCACAGATTAATGAACACGGTTTTAAGTTGATCAACACGACGGATAATAATTTGGTTGTACCCGGAGAAACCATCCATAAAGGATAGAACCTCATGCCCCGCACACTCATCAATGATTTGGTCAATGAATGTTGTGGGGAAGTTGTCTTTGGGACAAGCTTTGTTCAAATCATGAAATCTAGTGCAGACACAGATGGTGCCTTGTTTTTTGAGAACGGGAACCGGATTGGGCACCCAAGTGGTGTATTCAATGGGATAGATAAAACCAACCTGCTTTAGCTTATCGATTTCGGCTTTGACAACTTCTCTTCTGGAAGGATTAATGGTTCTCATCTTTTGGTGGATAGGATTGGCATCAGGCCATGTATCAATATGGTGTTCGACAATGGTGGGATCAAGTCCGGGCATTTATGAATAGGACCAGGTGAAAATATCACGAAATTATTTAAATAGCTTAGTGTAAGTCTCAACATCTTCCGGGGTGTAATGGGCACTCAAAGTGATATTTTCTTTTATCCTTGGTTTGTCAGAAATGTTGATTTTAATGGTAGGAGAGATATTTGCTATATTTCCTTTTTCGAAAGCATCAGGTGTAGGGATGGGATTTCTAAACCAATCGACCTCATTAGGAATGAAGTCTTTAGTTTCCGCAACATATTGGTCATGGGACTGATGTGGGAGGAAGTATGCGCGGTGGTGCATATCATCCCACAGAAATTCAGGTATGGTCATAGCTTCCATAATGTCTTCATCGGAATGGAAGATTGGGTGACTGGAGGAAGAGAGACCTCTTGACGCGGTAGAATTTCCTGACTCATTATCATGTGGAGAGAGACTCACATGCGCAACGTCATGGGGGATGACATAAGAGTAAGCAGATAAAGGATCTACCGATGTTGATCCCAGGGCGATCGCTGAAGGGAGGTCAGGCGACACATCAAGGGAAGCCTCCAAGGGGACTTCTACCGAGGGTCTCATGGATGATGATAGGTAGAAAATGTGGGCCGCAGTCTCCATCATCTTGACATCGAGAGGTGGAATGTCAATGGGAGCAGGAAGATCCTCTAGTTCTGCTGGAGCAAAACTCACAGACAAGTGAGAGGTGAACTTGCCATGCTTGGCCTTGGTTTGGCGGAAAGCTTCCAAAGAGGAGCGATACTCTTCAAGGCGGGGGCAGAGGTGAGTGCAATGGCCATGGAAATCACACAAAGCATAGGGGTGATTGGTGCGCAAAGTTTTTAGTTTCGTTATTGAATCGGGTATAGTGACATAAATCTTAGGGATATCAGGCTCCAAAAACGTCTCATTGACCATGGAATTAAGGTGAGGCAACTCTGGACAAGTATGGGTGGCATGACCGACAATATCACACAAAGCACACTGGATAGTGCATTTTGGTGGCTGAGGAGGGGTAGGATTTTTCGGAGTGGCCTTGTCTTTGGTTGCCCCCATGCAAGCTTTGCCCTTCTTACCTAAAACGGTCGCAACAGAAGGTGGTTCCTATTGAGGTGGCTAAGGCATTGTTGCAGCGGGAGAAGTCATGGGGACCAGTTGAACCGGGGTCAAAGCAAGAAAAGGTTTGGGCTGACCAGGCGGGGTAGCGGCTGGAGAATCAAGGTACTAAACAAGAATCCCAATGGTCAGGTTAGGAAGGGAGAGGGTGGCCATGATAGGTGCCGTATAAAATCCTGGTGGGGGGGTATGAACGGGATCTGACCGGAGGGGTAATGGCCAGGCGGGACGACTCTTAAATGGTTAAGGCCTGGAGGAACCGTTCCAGGAGGTAAGAGAGGCTCATGGATACCAGCTGAAGGGCCAAGAGGAGGAGGTCCATAAGGCTGAATCGAAGGGCTAGGAGTAGGCTACGGAGGGAGAGGAGGCTACTGACTAGCCGAGGCGAGCCACTTGAGAGCAGATAGAGATGATTGCATCATGCAAACATTCGATGAGCTGGGAACAAAGTTCATCATCAGAATATGGTAATCGGAGGTACCAGATGGAAGAGGTTGAGTGGCCACCTGACCTTCAGGTGGTTGGGTAGCCACAAATCCTTGCTGAGGGAAAGGATCAGTAAGCACAGCCGGTTGACTAGGTGCAGGACTGGGAGGAATGGAAGGGATGACTTGTTGTCCTCTCAAAGTTTCTTGAGACTCCCACAGTTACCGCATTTGTGGCAAAAGAGGAAAATCATGCGTGTAATGGCCATAAACACCACAACAAGAACAAGGCTTGTTCGTGCGAACATGCCTATCCTGCTTGGGCTGAGTGCCCTGTTGCTGGTTCATAGTGTTAGGAGAATTACCTTGATTAGGTCCAGGATTACCAGGAGCAGACTGATTTTGAGTGCTTTTCCTCTTATTTTTGGAGGGAGGAGGATTAGTCGTGCCCTTCTATGCATACACCTGCCTCTAAGGGGGCAATGGCTGCTGTTGCAGGGGTTGAGAGGGCAAGGCTCAAGGAGGTGCTAATGCTGGAGGAGCTGGAGCACCAGGCTGTGGATACCGATAATAAGGAGGTTGGGTAACAGTGTGGTAAACAGGAGGTTTGGAAAAAAGAGGAGGCATGCCGTATCCTAGGTATGTGCTACCGGGAGGGGGAAAAGTGCAGGAGGTAATGGCTCCCCCTGAGGAAAACCATAGCCCATGGGAGGTAGAGCATACGGATTAGAGAGAGCTCCAACGATACCATCGGTGCCGTTAGATTCCCCCAGTGCATTGGCACCACTGGGTCTAGGAAGATCAGGTAGAATGGTATAAACATAACCTGACTGAGTGTAGATCAGGTCATATTTTAACGCAATTTGGAGAGCGGCTTCTTTGGTTTGAGGAAAGTGCGATGCGACATCTTTTTCGATAGGTGGAAAAAGAGATCTAAGGAACCAGTCCATGTAGACACGGTCTTCGAAGGTAGGAGCTCGACATAGGCTCTTTATTCTCCACCATTCCTGGACATGTCAGAAAAGGTGGGTCGCAAATGATTGACGGAAAGAAGTCAAGAGTTCGGTACTAGTGTCGTAACGAAGGGGAAGCTGGAAGTAAGACAGGAAAGCTCGGGCAATAATCACAAAGGTGGTATGAGAGGAAGGGGCCTGATCAACATACCAATTAGAAGCTTCACCTGTAAGCGTACGTTGGAACAACTGAAAACGGACAGAGTCATCAGTCATGGAGTTAGACGAACACCACATGTGGAAAGATCTAACATGATTTGTAGGATCTTCTCTAGCAAGGCCTTCAAACTTTGGGATGTCAGAAGGGAGCTTCGTCAGCATAGCAGGCCAACTAGCGTCATGGTGTATAGGGTCGTTTATCAACTGGTCAAAATCGGGGAGGCTAAGGCCTGCCATGAAGGGGAGCAAGGGCGCAGCCGGGGTAGTGTTCGTTGTGGTCCCACTAGTGGTATTCCCAGCATGAGGGCTGGGGTTAACACCAACATTAGGTCCTGCACCAGACATGGTGAAGGTGATAGGGGGAGAACTGAAGGCGGAATGAGAGGGAGAACCCAAAGGACCAGAAGAAGAGTTGGTATGCGAACTCGGTGGAGGACTAACTCGAATCCTACGCGGAGGAGTAAGTCTTCCTACCGGAAACTGAGGATGAAGGCCAAGAAGTCTTCGGGATGAACACCTTGGTGGCACAATGATGACGACACAAACACAACACAAAGGAAAAGGAGATCGACAAGGGCAAGGAGGTGCAGGATCAACCGATTACAATGTTGAAACAAGGGCAGAGAGGTGTAGGATCAATTGATTTCAATGTTTTAGAGTATTTTCTTGGCGGTGTTAACCAAGCCCTTTTTCACTTAGGGTGTGTGTGTGAAGTGTGTAAATTTTAATTTTTAAACCCAGGCGTTTGTAGAGAAAAATAAAAAGTGTGCTGTATAGCTGCAAATAAACCTGTAAATGACAGTATATAAGCTTACAAAAACAGAAAATAAACAGCTAATAATGCAATAATCTAAGCCCAAGGAGGTGGGCCTCTCAAAAAATAGTCTATAGGTGAGTAAAAAACTAATAAAAACACACTAAAACAACCAATAGATCTAAGGTCAGGAGGGACAGGGATCTAAAGGATAAAATCTGCTGGAAAGTGGTGCAGAAACAGTAACAGATCAGAGGAAAAATTGCTATAAAAAGAGGTGGCGAAAGGCTATCTCCAGGAGGGAAATGGAGTGAACCCTAGAGGAAAACCCAAACAAAGCCAAATGAGGTGATTTGGATGGATAACAAGCCGATCTGAAGTGGATCTGAAGGTGAGGTATCAGATCTAAGAAAATAGTTGAAGACTCTGAAATTTCAGACGACTTACAACAGCAAAAACTCTTCCACAAGAAGTGGAGGGTTTTGAAGCCCTAGGGGGCTAGGTTCCCACTTAGTTGAGCAAAACAGAACAAGTACAGGTCCAAAACGGGCAGAGACAGAGGTCAGACAACCTTGAACAGAGGCTCAGACAAACCCAGAAAACTTTCAGAAAAATTCCTGCAAAAAGTCTAGGTTGCAGTTTTTGACCTGTTTTCAGCAGAGGTCACAGATTTTGGGCTGAAAGGTGTGTCATGAGGGTGCAGGTTGCAGTTTTTGGGCCAAAAAGTGCGACTTGCACTTCCAACACTCTCGGCGGCAAATTTTCAGAAACAATTGTCGTGTCAGCTGCGGCTAATGTCTGTCACCTGCACAATAGGTCCGAAAACACGCAGAATTTAGAATTTTTATTGTTTTAGGGTTTTATAGGTTAAAAAAACATCAAGAAAAGAAAAAACAAGGGGCTGAAGAGAAATCCTAGGGTTTGAAGCAACTGGATATGCAAGGATTAGAAAAACGATAGCAGTCGTAATCGTAAACCCGTGTGGAGTCGCCAGTTGTTAGTATGAATCTTAATTCCAAGCGTACGAAAAAAGACCACTTTAGCTGTGCATAACCAACAACCCTAACAGTAGAGATGACTGCCAATATCTTTAGATCTGCAGTTAGGTGATCAAGATAAATGCTGTAAAAATCTAGATCTATGCATTAGAAGACATTAAATAATAGAAAAAACAAGATTTACTGCATGCATCCAATAGACAAGACAATAATATAATGAATGAATTTTGTATTAAGGGCACCTGGGAGGAAAACAGAGGAGGGTGTTCCCAGTTCTCCTCAATGGGATGGGTTCTTGTAAGTCCTCAACACTTCAGATCTAAAATTCCTCTCTCTTGATGGTGTAGAAAACCCAAACAAAAAATGGTAGCAAAATATGACTGTGATGGTGGATCAATAGTCAAACCAAAAGTATAGATCCAGAGTGATCTTTAGGCAACAAAAGGTGGTAAATGAATGGGAAAACCCTTCTATTTATAACAAAATATTGAGTTAGTCTAGATATTGGTGCATAATTAAAATATTATTAACCAAATCAAGATCCAACTTTTATGGAATATTTTATTATATTTGTTGGAGGGAAAAGGGAATTTGACTTGATTCAAATCCCCTTATTTGTAAATAATAAATAAATAAATGATTTATTTATCATTTTAAGGATGTGATTAAGTAATAATAAATAAATAAAAGATTTATTTAATTATTTATGGGTGATTTAGTCATATTTAACAAAGAATATTATTTAAATAAGGTTTAAATAATTATTCTTAGAAAATAATAAGATAAATAATGATTTATCTATTAATTTCCTTGTTTTGGGTTAAATATAACCAGGAATATTAATTAAGCTGGCATTTAACTAATTGTTGTAAAGAGGAGAAAGTCAAACAAATGTAGATTTATTTAATATTTCCTCATGGGGTTTCTTTTTTAGACCATAAACAACTTAATAAAGGTGGTTTACTAAGTTATTTTCATAGTGAAAGCAATTTTACTTAGGGTAAAATTGGTCTTACATGGTGTACTTGGGTCCATCTAATGATAATAGGTTAGATGACCAAAAAATGGTGTAACACCCTCCTTCCATCATTATCACTGGTGTTAGTCCATTAGTCACTCTACTATGATCCCTCGAGCCTGAGTTGAGGATTCCTCATTGCCTCAACTATGGCGGGCCCTATTTTGTCGACTTTAGCACATTCATTCCAGAAGAACGGTCTAGAGGGTAGTGTGCCTTGGTTCCAGCTTTCATTATTTTTAGGTATCTCAGATCAAGCAAAGAGAATCACTATTTCCCTTTGATTTGGTTGTTTATCATGTGCTTAACCCCATCTCATTATCGCATGATTGAGAATTGTACAATTGATGGTCCGATGATCCAGCGGATTGTACCAATGATTCCCGGGTGTGTGTGAGATGTTTCAGACTTCATGAGGGGGTGGCCTTTCAGGTAGCCCCCCACATGTCCGGATGACCTAAAATTATGCTACAACCTCAGATGCATTTCCACAGATTTGATGGGTTTGGTTCCAGCCGCTTGCAACGCCCATAGCATGCATGTCTCATTCAGATGATCCATTTAGCTTTGCATATCCATTTCTTGTTCAACATGGCTTCTTTGCATGTTATACCCACCCCCTCTCCCCATGTCATATGGAGGGGAATTATGTCTCATGTAATTAGATGTTATCGTCTTCAGCCCTAGCCTTTATTTTTCTAGGTGCATTATGTATATGGGATCTATTGTATTATTTTCTAGCCCATTGATGCCGTCATGTCATGTATCAAATCTCATACATTTTATAGCTCAACCCCATATTGTTGGGATCATCATTATTCTTTGTACTTAGTTATATTGATCAGTATGGGTATGCCTCCGCTGCCTCATTGAGATCATGTACTCCAACATCAAAGGAGACTTATGTCAGTTTGTAGGTCTTTCCCCCTCAGTTACTGTCCTCTCTTGCTTCGCTTCATTTATGTCTCTCTCTCCGACTCCCCTTTAGTGTTTAGTGATTATGTTCTTACATCGTACTTCGGTCACACGTTTTGATCCTAACACTTGTACGTTGGGGGGCAATATGTTATCACCAAAAAATGACCACCTAACCATTTCTAACTAGGTGGATTGAAGTACACCATGTAAGACGAATTTTACCATAGTAAAATTGCTTTCATTATACGAAATAATTTAATAAACCGTATTTTATTAAGTTATTTCTAGTTAAAACAAGAAACCCCGTGAGAAATAATTAAATAAATCATTATTTATTTGATTTTCCTCTAAGAATAATTAATTAAACCATAAGTTAGCTAATATTCCTTGTCACATTTGACTAAATCACCTAGGAATAATTAAACAAATAATTATTTGTTTATTATTCTTTAACCACGTTCTTGAAATGACAAATAAATCATTTATTTGTTTATTATTTCTAAATAAATGTATTTAACGAATTAAAATATCTTTTTCCTCCAACAAAATATAATAGAATATTCCAAGCGTTTACATCTATATTATGGTTAATAATATTTTATTATTCTCCATTTTCGAGGATAACTTAATATTTTGTTATAAATAGGGGGTTTTTCCATTCATTTTTCACTTTGATCATTCTCATTGTCGCTACCATTTTCTTTTGCCATATGAGCTCCCACTTGAGTTCATTACATATTTTGGGTTTCCACATCATTGAGAGAGAAAGACACACGAAGTTGAAGCATCGAGGATAGCCAAGAACCCATCCCATTTGAGGGGGAATGGTAACATTTACTTGTTTCCTTCACCAAGTTTTATATAATATTAAAAATAATTCTTTAAACTTGTCTTTTACATTGGTTATTTAGAGTTAATTTGCATTAATTATTATTTCTTTTTGCTGTTTAACTACTTTTGCTACATATATCTTGGTTTTTGTAGGATTTGTTTTGAATTTCTATTGCATATCTAAAGGGTCTAACAACCATTTCTGTTGTTAGGGCTATAAGTTATCCATAGCTTAAGTAAGGTCTTTTTGGTACACTTGCTGAAAGATTTTACACTAACATGAACCATTGTTTCAAATATTGTTTTTGGTACCCTTTATTATTTGCTATAAGCTGGGTGATAAGCTAAACCAACTATTGCTTCCCCCTTACAAGGTCATTTAGAATATTTATAATGCTTCCCTTGGGCTATTTGTTCCTATCCCCCATGCCTTCCTCTCTTCTGATTATGAGTGAATATTGTTATCACCTTTTCTCGGTTTCCTGTAGGTGATGTATTCCTTGTCCTATAGAAACATCAAGAGAGCATGCACTCAAAGGTTGGAAGGAAAATCCTCAATATGATACCACTGTAAAATCCCATCTTTCTAAACAAGCAACTCAACCAATATACCAAAAAAAAAATATCACAACAAATTAATTCAACCAATATAACATATTTGTTATTTTTTAATACCACTGTAAAATATTTTATTACTAAAAAAATAACTCAACCATCATACCACAAGTAAAAATACCACAAAAAATAATCTCATCCAAAATAATCTAATCTGTTTTATTGATTTGACCTAGAATTACATGTTGGAGCAACCTTTTGAGTTATAAAAATTGATTTCTAGAAGCCCATAAATAGTTGTGGCTAGTGGTACGATTTGTGGGGAAAATAGGAGATGATGATAGTCTTGATATGTCACCTTACATATAAATTACTATACTGGAACAAATTTGATGGATGGTTTTACCATCCCTTTTGATGCCAAACCCAACAAATGATGGCTTAAACTGCTAAGAAAAAAAATGGTACTGGATAGGGAAACACACATTTGGGTTGGAAGTACTCACAAAAGTACCCTCAACTTGCTAATAATAACTGTTATGACCTCCTCAAGTGATCCCTAGTATGACAATGAGTGAATCAACCTTTTTTTTCCGCACAATTGCAAATGGAAAATATGACGTCCAAAAATCCCCTGATCTCTGGTTGTATCCAAGACTTGACAACAAGATGAATCTTCGACAATATTGATAAAAGATTTGGGTGATTTTTCGTTTTGATCGACTTAGGTGGATTTGTTTCACCACCAAAACTAATTCGCTTAAATATTTCACCCTTAGCACTCCAAAGCCACAAACACTCTCCAAATCAATAAGAAAAAATGATTATGCACGTGAAAAAAATGAACCACAATCTCTCTTTTATAATCAAAATACCATATCTTTTATAACTATTTTTTTAACGTTTTTGAGACTAAATCAATGAGTCATTACATAAAATAGAAAACAACAATTTGTTTTACTTCATAACTTTATGAAAAGTAATAAAATACAATATAATCATTAGATATGTTACACAATATCTTATTAGCTAATCCCATGTAATAATTTATTAGTTTTGAAAATATAATCTAAAGGTTGTATGGTTAATAAATTTAAAAACAAGTTCAACCCAATCTCGCATATTAAAGTGAAATTATGATTGGTTGATATTTAACCAGTACCAAACAATACTATGATGATACATACAAAATATTCAATATATTCAAGGGTCATATATGCAAAACCCCATACAAAAGAAGAACGTAAAAATTGAACTTGGGCCTAGCCACTAGAGTACATATATCTTTATAGATAGTTTTATAGGTAGTTTTATCGATATTATTTTGTTAGTGTATTGCTATATTCCATTATATTTTTACTATTTTATATTTAGGCCGACAGGCCTATTCTTTTGAATCAATACACTTTTGGTTTCTTCAACACATGTGATTTGCATTTGACATCTGTCTAATAATTTAAACTCCAAATAGGCTGTGACATCTGTCCCACTATTGCTTTTATTTTCTACTACTGATTTCAACAAACACCTACACCTCTCAAGATCTTCTCCTTCAACTTTTGAAACTCTTCTAGAAACTTCTATCCTTACCCCACTCTAAAATCAGAAAAACGGAAAAGGCCATTCTGGAAACACAGAAAAGGCCATTCTCGAAACTTTTATCTTAGCTACAGTCTCTAGAACCATCGGAAACTCTTCTAGAAACTTCTATCCTTGCCCGAGTCTATTCTTGCCTAACTCTAGGCAAGGATACGATATCCGCCTGTAGATCGACCCAAGAAAGGAGTTCCTATCTAGAAGGGGTTCAAGTTCTTCCCGGGACGATGATGTTGATGAATCCGGTAAGTCATATTAGAGTCTTAGGGGCTCTGGTTCTGACTCTGTTAGGGTTCGAATTGACAGGTACATAGAAGAGGTAGGAGAACTAGATCCATCTTTAGTTGTTGAGAGGGATAGGTTTTCTAAATCTTATTCCTTTTTGGAGAGTTTGTCTTTTATTCACCAACATAAATATGGTAGATGGCCACCTGGGTTTGGTGGTTTCCTTGGCAGGGATTCGGTTTCTTAGAACGAGAGGATTTACCCTTATGGGTGATCTAGGTCTATGTATCATCAAAGAGAAATGGAAAATTCAATGGACTGTGGTAATAGGTGGGAAGGAACAAAAAGAATGCGAGAATGGCCTTATGCTCGGGTTTCCCAAGAAGATGAATACTTTTGTTTGCATAATCTCAAAGCAAAGTCATCAAGTGCTCCAGCGAAGGGAGTGCCTTTAGTGGATGAAGAGGTCTCTAAGAATGTAGATAGAGAGGAGGTTTCAGAAGAGAAGGTCTCGGTGACAAAAATATCTCAATGAGATTGTCACATCAAAAGCTATTTTTCTGATTTTGGCTCTAAGGAGGAAGGGCCTTTGTCTACTGGTAGTAAAATTATAGATGAAAAGGTTGGTATGAATATTCAGACTGCAGAAGAGAATGAAGATCCTAATGCCTTTGCAAGCGAAAAAAAAAGGCATGTGTTCAAATTGCTAACCTATTTACAAGGATCCAATTCAAATTAGGTTTCAAAGCATCTTCTCGAAGAGGAATGCCCCATCGAAGGCTCTCAAAAGAATGAAGGAAAAGTTGTAGTGCAGAGATCGAGCCAAATGCAACAGAGAAAGATGAGGGATCAATACATGCCTTTTTCATGGACCTCTTAAGAGGCTATCCTAATTTAAGAAGGCTTTATCAGTCTCAGGACAACTCCGAAGGATTTGATTGTCTTGTATGCCTTAGCTCATCACCCATGTAAGTTTTCCGTGTCACAAGTAGAGTTTTCTATTTAATGTGTTTTTTGGAGCATCTGAAAGTTTCATCGGTCGCAATTATTTTGAGCATTAAAATGTATTATTTCTTGTAGACGCTGTTCTAGAATCTACATCAGTGCAATCACTCCATCTACTGTTGTTATCGGCATTTTTTTGGACTAATTGACTTATATCCGAAGGCATATCTTTTGAACTTTATAATGGCAAGTGCATCATTCTTCAAACCAAAAGTGCTTCAAGTTCTTGCAAAAATGAAATGAAATTCTCAAGCTTGGTAAACCTTTTAAAACATACAAAGGACGGCAATGAGACGCTTCTAATCCACAAAGGATATGGTCATGCAATTTGTGATTTACTTGAGTTGGACAATTCAAATAGTTTGTTGAATAATGTTGAATGTAATGAACTGCAGACAAAGCAACCTATTCCAAATGAAGAGGTAAGAGATAAGAAGGTATAATATGGGGAAATTCCACCGGTGAACTAGATGCCTCTTTGATGTTTTACATGGTTAAACTTTTGGTTAAGAGCATGAATTCAAATTTTCCTCTTGCCTTTCCCAACAGGTTAAAAGAAAGTCCCCAAGATGTTTTTTTTTTCCCTTCTTTTGGATGTTGCGAATTTATATTGAGGTAGTTGGGATTTTCTAGAAATATTCTCATTTTCATTCCTCAATGACGATTTCTGTAAACTGGGGATTTTCTTTGCAATTTATTTTTTTAATATTTAATATTTGATTGTGAAAATAGATTTGGAGATTGAAGTTTGAAAAATAGATAAATATGTATTATGTGTTCCAGATTAATTTTTAAATTAATTTTTAAAAAGGTAAAAAAATGTTAAAATTAATCTCTAAAATGATAAAAAAATTGTTTAAAACCTTAAGCATATTTAAAAACATTTATACCAATAAAAAAAACTTTTGTACCGATTAAAAAATAACTTTTATTTGGACATTGGTATTTCATTTTATGATTTTTTAATTTATTAAAAATGATATTTTTCATAAATTAATTTTAATATTATAAAATTGTAAAATATTAAATTTATAAATTTATTTTTAATTTCAATTGAAATTTTATTAAAGTTAAAAAAATTCTGACCATGCAAACTTATAGGGCAGTGATATAGGGCAGTGATATCTAATGTTTAGAAATTTATTAAATTTAAAGACATTTTACCAAGGATTGAATTCAAAACTTAGGTTTGATTGTTTGTTAATTTGGTTAATTTTTAAATGGTATAAAAATAGTTAGTTTGATTAATTTTTAAATGGTATAAAAATATTGTTTAAATTTTTTATTTAAATATAAAGACATTTGGATGAAATGTTTAAAAATTTTCTACAAATTTAAAGATAATTGTAAGGTTAATTTTTAAATGGTATAAAAATTGTTAATTTGGTTAATTTTTAAACGGTATAAAAATATTGTTTAAAATTTTTATTTAAACATAAAGACATTTGGATGGAATGTTTAAAAAATTTCAGAAAATTTAAAGATAATGGTAAAGATTTTATGCGAACTTAATGACATTGATATCTAATGTTTAAAATCTGATATAAATTTGAAAACCTAAACTTTATTGTTCCAATCACTCTTGATCAAGCACAATCCAACCATGCTTGGTTCCATCATGTATGGTTAAGCACAAATAAAATAGACTATGCTTGTCTTGATCATGTATGGTTAAGAAAACAGGCCAACCACAATCCAACCATGCTTGTTTCCATCATAAATGGTTAAGCACAAAGAAAATAGACTATGCTTGGTCTTGATCATGTATGGTTAAGCAAAAATAAACTAGAGATGTATAATCAATGTCAAGCACTAGAAAATGGATTAGGGATGGTTTAATTCGATATGGCATAAATCTCATATAAATTTGAAAGCCTAAACTTTATTGTTCCAATCATTCTTGGTAAAGCACAATCCAACCATGCTTGGTTTCATCATGTATGGTTAAGCACAAAGAAAATAGACTACTCTTGGTCAAGCACAATCCAACCATTCTTGGAAAGAGGTCATGAAAGAATTAAAGAAAACGGTGGCTTTATTGATTAGAACATACTTGTGAGTTGCAGAACTTATTAAAACTCATTTATATGGTTAAAAAATGATATAACCAAATTCAACTGAAAAAAATCAGAAAATATTAAATGATATAAACAACAAAACAATGTAACATAGATAAAAAAAAAAAATGATATAACCAAATTCAACTGGAAAAAGTCCCAGAAAATCTTGAATATCTGTTTGCTATCATAAAAGCCAAATTACAAAAACTGGGGTGAATTTTAAAACACTATGTACTATTTTCATTTTCAATGTGCTTCAAAATGCAAGAAATGCAATACATGCATACAAATACATGCCTCATAGAACTTTTCCAATTAAATATGTACTATTTTTATTTTCAATGTGTGTTTCAAAATGCAAAGAAATGCAATACATACATACAAATGCATCTCTCATAGGACTTTTCCAATTAAATATGTACTATTCTTATTTTCAATTATGTGTGTTTCAAAATGCAAAGCAATACAATACATACATACAAATGCATCCCTGATAGAATGTTTCTAATTAATAAATCTATCGGCCTCTCTTTGCACCTTTTGGGGCAACTTTTAGTAATTATTTTTTAGTTTATTTAGTTGGCATTGTATGAAATAATTGATAATACGTATATTGGAGTGAGAGATTCAAATTGTAGATAAGTAAAGGGATAGAATATTTGGAGGAGGGGAGAAATTTTTTAAGGTAAATTTTTTTAGTATAAAATTTTTTAATTATAAAAAAATATGTTTTTTTAATTGTTTTAATTAATGTACGTATAGTTTAATTTTTATTTGATTTATTTATTTTTAAATTTTTTATTTATTATTATTATTATTTTTGAATTTTGAATTATTTTGTTTTTCTATAAATTTGATATAAGATTATGTTGTTTCATATGGATATTTAAATATTTTATTTGTGGTTGAGAGTGAGAGTAAAATATTTTTTACTACTTTTTCTTACTTTGACCACTGAGAGTGAGATTATTGATGTTTTATAATGCTTTTAACTAACAAACCAACTACATATAATTATTTTTGTTTTTTATTATATCTGAGGTTTTTTTTTTAATTAAATACATATATTTTTAATTTAATTTTAAAGGAAACACTTTTCAACTCCTAGTTGAACATGGGCATACATACACATCTCTAGCATAATGGGCTGTAGAATGAGCTAAGTTTCAATATAAATTTCCAATTTTTTTTCACAAAATTTGGTGTGTAATTTTTAAATAACTACTTATAACTTATATATGTGTAGTACAAATAGCTTAAATCCATCTCACTCTAGATCTATCATGTGCCTAAAGAGATCAAATCTACTTCACATTATAGTTCACATTGTTCAAATTAAAAAAATTCATAAAACTAACCAAATTATATATATATATATATATATATATATATATATATATATATATATATATATATATATATATATATATATATATATATATATTTATTTATTTATTTATTTTTTTGGCAAAAACATGGTATACGATTTTTATCCATGGAGATTTATCTCCATTTTACTGAGAAGATTCTTAATTTGTAAATAGGCTTTGTTACAATACCATGGGCCAATACCATGGTTTATCAATACTTCATGCTTAAAAATAAAAAATTTACTTCATGGATTATCAATACCACATGCCCAAATAATATCATGAATTAATAATATCACCTGCTCAAATAATACCATAGATTAAAAAAACACATATCAACTCCACGTTAAGCACAACCAAAATCACGCATCACTCTTATATTGTACTCTAAAACAAAATAATCACATGATTAACTAATAGAACAAAATAATCTTAGTGTATTACCTTTAACATAATCTTATTAAGAACAATATTGGGTTTAAGCCAAAATTAAAGTCACCTCCCATGCAATATATATATATATATATATATATATATATATATATATGAATAAATATGCATATTATATTAATTATGTGCGTAGCTAGTGCTCAGGAATGTGTTACACTTGTTCAGTTGACATCTTGTCCCTTTGTTTGATTTTGACTACCATTACTTCTAAATGACTACCTAATGTTTCAAAATTCCATACATACTTGCATGAATACATCTTACAATAACTTTTTAATAAAAAACAAAATTTGCAACAAACATGCATTGTTTAATATTATCACTTTTCTCTTCTAGTGGCTAGTTGTGGTCTGGAAATGTTATCCCTTCTTGCCAACTTGGTTAATATTATCACTTCTCTCCTTTGGCCGAGATTCAGAGCATGAGTTGGTCTTGTAAAGCAATAATTTGTGTACACAGTGCCTCGGTCTCATCAGTCTGCCCAAGTCTTTCCTTTCAAGTCTTGGACCTCTTCCATCAAATTAACATTGGTTATTATTTTCTCTTGCAATTTCGTCCATTTTCTCCAATATCTCTTTTTTTCTTTTTCTTTTTTTCCTTTTTTTTTTACAAAAAATAATTTGGTTTATATTAAGTACCAGAAACATAACGTTAGATCTAAGACTATTACATGAAAATTTCTTGTAGCATTGTCTGGCTGATCCATCAGACCCGAAACCATATAGAGTAATACTAGTATCATAGCAAATCAAATCCATTATTACATCATAAAAAAGAATAACAAAAAATAGAGATAAAACATCAAGGCCATAGATGACCCATAAAACAAGTAATGAGTCCACGCATTATCAGAAAATCAGATAAACGAAACAACACCAGTTGCCCCAAGACCATCCGAATTGTAGAGCTAGTAGTGCATCTCACCAAAATTAACCTCCAATCCCATTTTATACAGTCTATCTGATGCAGGGGCATTAGGCTCAAGAAATACTTTGTATTTTTATAAGACATAGGGGGGTCTTATGTTTCTAAATTCTCATGTAATTATTATTACTTTGAATAAAATAGTGAGGAATTGTAAATGTTCTTGAACCATTAGAGAACATGAGGGGAAGGTGATTAGTTAGGAATGTGAAGGGACAGTCGAATTAGGATCAGTTTCAGTTATTTTAGGGATTGAGTCTAAATTTAGGATGTTGAGAATTCCAAGAGTCTTGGGTGAGCTGTTAGGGAAACTGAATTGATTCCTTAGTATTTTGTATAAATGTAAGCCTACGGGTAGATAGGAGGGAGGACTGGAAGAGGTAGAGTAGTGAGGATAGAAAGGCCATCGAATTGAAGATCAGGCCACAGAGGAAGTAAGTCTTTGTAATCAATTGAGTTCTATTTATACAAAAGAATTCAGAGTCAAATTGATTCGTGTATGAGACTGTGTGTGTTTTAATTTGACTTGTAAATTGGGTGAATCGATCATTGAAAGGATCGATTCCAGTAAAGAATTTAATTGCATGTCTCAGTTATATATGACAAGTTGGATGCATTCTGAAATAGATCGAAATTTATGTAATCACTGGTTGAAGGAGGTTCAATTATTTTTAAATTTCCGAGTTATGGTGTACTGGTGTGAATTGTGTGAACTCTGTGAATTAATCACAGGGATGTGTGAATTGTAGGCATTAAGAAATAAATTGGTTGGGGCATTTCAAAATGAATTGATTCATAGGAAGCATTAAAAGGAGGAATCTAGTGTTCTTATGTGAACATATAGAGCAGTAAGATCAGGGTTGAAGTCTTACTGAAGATTGACCTGTTCGAAATGATGGAGGGAATGTTTAAACCTGTTCGAATTGTTGATCAAACGTGTAGAGATTTCGTGCGAAAAACCTGAAGTGGAAAGGTTAATATTCAACACAGTGAAAAAGAGGAGTGAAATATATAGATTGACTGTGCGTAGAAAGAGCGCTATGATGGTTTGAAGAAGAACCGATGGTCTGGTTAAAGTGTGGAATGATGTGATATAGAACGGTGTTAAGAATTGTAATGCAGAGTAATAGCGCAGTGAAGGCTTGTTTAAATACGGAGATGCCGTATTGAAAAATTGTGAATAGAATCAATGAAACCTTGGGTCAAAGGCGTAGAGATGAAAGTGGGATATGAGGCAGATAAGACTGCAAAGGTGCCGAAGTGTAGAATTATGTTGGAGCCATGCGTTGCGGAACTTTAAGTTGAAGGTAAAGTCAAAGAAGGGAGCGGAACTATGAAGTGGTTTTTGGAGACGAATTGTGGTTTTCACATTGATTAAAACTGGTAAGTGGTAAAGTTAAATTGGAACGCGATATTGTTGGGTGTTTAACACGTCACATGGTAGTGGTATTCAAATACCACGAATTTCACGTAAATTTGGAAGACTAAGTCATGAGGCTTAAAATTATGTGATACTCATTCGATTGAATGGTTTTGGGGAATCAATGGCATTCGCATCATGAAGCTGCGTATGCGTTAGCATAAAGGTAAGTCGAAATGTTGTGGGACCCGAATGTGTATTATGTTGACAATTGAGTTGAAATGTTAACATGGCATAATGGAATGGTGGGCGCAGTTATTTGAATGGGTGCACATATAAACATTATTCATATATGCGTTGATGCATTTGATCAATGTTTTATTCCAAAGTCGATTTTTGTATATGATGAATAAGCCGTGGGTCAATCTAAGGTATATTTTGATTGCTAGTGCCTTGGTACTATTGAAGTCGAGATATTAAAAACCATATGTAAATGTTGGTTTGGATTATAAAAGTCGAATGTTGATTCACATTTTCATAAAGGGTGAGAGCCGAAGTTTAAGCTTTGGGTTTAAATTGAAATTCGAATATTTATTCAATTTATCATAAGATGGGTTTTAGAACATGGTTTATAACCATTCCAATAGAAATCTTCCGCTTATAGAAATGAATTTCTGGGTTGTCTGGCTTATGACCAGTAATTGAAGAAAAGTGCTTCCGTATCAGTGTTGTGAAATTTCCAGATTTAAAATTATTTGGGGAAAAACTGGAAGTGCAATTTTATATACACAAGAGAGTGAAGATTGTGGGTTAGTGGGGTAAGCCCGCCATCAAGTGGTATCAGAGCAAGAAAGGCTCTGTTTGAAGTAAAGGATTTTTTCTTTTTTGTAATTAAATCTGAATGTGTGATGAGAGAAGAAAGAAGATCAGATTCTAAAATCTGATATGAAAGGTACACAGAGTTGCAGAGAACAGAGATTTGTAGAACTGGATGAATGAAGAACAAGATGATTCAGGGATATTGTAGGTAAAATAATTTTAAATCTGATTTGAAATTTATGATTGCAAGATTATGTTTACAGAAAGTGCAGAAAGAGTTTTGATGGTGATGGCAGTGAACCTGATATTTAGCTAAAGGTTGGATAGGAAGAAAAATTGCAGTGTTCTCAAGAGAAGGTGAGTTGATGAGCAGTGTTTAACTCTGGTTTGAAGAATTGTTTGCAGAATTCAGATTGCAGGCAATTGAAGAAATCTCAGCAAAAGAAGATCACAACTTTGAGAGTAGTGATGAAAGAGTCCAGCAGAGGATTCTAAAGTGAAAAGGAAAGTGTGGCGGAACCTTGAAGAAATTCAACAGAGGTTGAATGAGTTCTAAAAGTTGCAGAGTGAAGCCTAGAGAGAGAAGTGAAGGTGCTCAGAAGGTTCCAACAGACAGGGGACCAATACTTGCCAAGAGACCAGATCCGGAGGAAAGGATTGGTGAGGTAAGTGGCAGCAGGAGAGCTTGCTGTTGCAGAGGCTTGGTGCAGCTCATGAGTGAGGAACTCATGGAGAAGAAGATGACTTATAAAAGTCATGTAGAAGATAGCAGAGGTTCAGAGAGAGGCCACAACAGAAAAGAGAAATAAGATGCCAGGACAAATGGCATGAGGAAGAAATTGACTGATGCAGAATGTGAGAAAGAGGTAGCTGAGCTCAGAGAACAGTTTAAAAAACTGAAGATGATGATAGAGGAAATCCAGAGAGTTGGTTGGCTCATGAAAAAGAGAGTAAAGTGGCCAAGGCTACAACAGAGAAGAGAACAACAAGAGAACATACAGTTAGCAAAAAAGATGAGAAATCTTGAACAGAGGAGTAGTGTATAGTTGGAATGTGCAGAACTCAGAGCAACTGAGTTGAGAAAAGAAGTTTCTGTTTGTGAAGCAGAATAGAGTATAGGCGAAGAATACAGATCTATGAAGGATCTTATGAACCATGATGAAGACTTAAGGCAACAAGAAGTTTGTCTTGCTGAAGAGAAAATCATTGATGATTTCCTGAGTTATTGGACAAGTCCATATCAGCTAGATGATGTAAAGCCTTGTATTTTTGAATCTGACAATTGTGAGGTGATTACAGGTTCTACAAAAGAAGAGGATCAGTTTGAGGTACTGATAAATGAAGCAACCGAGACTAAAAATTCTTGTGGTTTTAAAACTAAAGAGTTGTGTATGTTTGCAGGTACATCACAGGGAGATGAACAAGCTTTAAAGTTTGTTGAGGAGGAGAAACTGAATTTGAAATCTGTTCAGATCAATGCTGAGATAGCAAGATCTCAGGAGGAATTGAAGACAAAGGAGTCTAATGAGAATATTGAGGCAAGAGATGAAGGACCATCTGATGATTGGTCAAGAACAAGTGGAGGTATAAATAGTTGTGTAAGTTTCCCAAAGTCTACTTCAATTGAAATTGTTGAATTGTATAGAAATTTAGATCTTCAGAGAAGAGAATTGGAGAAGCAGAGGACCTATGCACAGGATAAATTGCTG
Organism: Pinus albicaulis; assembly: GCA_034641835.2. NCBI lineage: Eukaryota > Viridiplantae > Streptophyta > Pinopsida > Pinales > Pinaceae > Pinus > Pinus albicaulis. The sequence continues at coordinate 604,899,642 of CM076584.1, forward strand.
AAGAATCAAGATAGAGGAATTGTCATGAATGACAATCAAAGAACAGGGGATAAGAAAATGATTCAGCAAAATGAAGGAGTTCATTTTGGTGAATCACAGCAGAAGGACATTCATGAAACAGATGATTGAGAGAAGGAGAGACTAGCTGACAATATCGTGGAGGATGCAAATCAACATATTGATTTGTTGACAAAGGATTTGGAAGGAAATTGAGAGAAAAATACTGATGTGTTGTCAGAGGAGAAGGACAGTGAAGAATTTCTGAGTCTTGAAAGAGACTTGGAACTGCAGAAAGAAAATTTGGTGGCTGGATCAGCAAGTGAGACCATTGGGTCTTGTGATTTTGAAACTGACAATTTGATTGTGCTTATAGGTAGTGCAGAAGACAATCCATCTCTTGGGATTGTCTTGAAGGAAGGTGAAACAGTCATACAAAAACCTGTTACTATTGGTGACAAGGAGGAGTTGGCTTGTTTGAATAGCCAAGAGAATATTGGAGGATAGACTTGTAGAACTACTACAGTGATGGAAAATCAGAATTTTATTCTGATAGAAGATGAAAATACATATTTTGAAGAACTCGATTTGATTTCCAGAATCAATCAAGGAGATGGAAGACAATTACTGAAGATTGTCAAGGAAGAAGAGGGATATGCTGAAACTGAATTGCAGCATACTAGTGATGTGAAACAAGTACAAATGAGATGGCTGAAATATTTGCTGAGGACATTTGAACAAGAGGAAGAAATTGCAGGCACTGGAGTAAAGATGTCTGAAGTTGTGAAAGGAGCAGATACTAGTTTGTTAAAATTAATTTTTCTTACTAGTATACAAATAGAGATAAATGAATATGTTACTGCAGGAAGAGAATTAAATAAAAGTTTATATTTTAAGAGTAAATTTGCAGGTGATGAGCAAAAGAAAATTGTTGCAGAGGGAGATATCTTAAGAGATATTCAGGAAGTTTGGGAGGTAGCAACAATCGGGGAGGTAACGTCTAAGGCAACATTGACAGCAACAACATCAATGTTGGTAGCAAGAAGGGCAGTAACAACAACAACATCAAAGGCAGTTACAACAGTAGAAATCGGAGGCAACAACAGTGGGCAAAGTAAATTCTAGTCAAAGGAAAGGCTGGACATAGAAATTGAAAACATTAGAGGACTGATGATGAAGGTGTCTCAGAAGCAGCAGACAACAACAAGAAAGCAGAGGAATTTTAACAAAGGAAAAAAAAGAACACAATGTGAAAGTATAGCTGGTGGTAAATTGCAGAACAAGATATGGAAACCTGGAGAAGTGCAGTTGGAGAGTAAAGTAGCTGTTGGACAGTAGCAAAACAAAGTATGGGATCCAGGAGGCAGAGATCAAAGGCACATGATCAGGAGATCATGATCAATTTTAACCTTGGGAGTCTGATGCAGGGGCATTAGGCTCAAGAAATACTTTGTATTCTTATAAGACATAGGGGGGTCTTATGTTTCTAAATTCTCATGTAATTATTAGTAATTTGAATAAAATAGTGAGGAATTGTAAATGTTCTCGAACCATTAGAGAACATGAGGGGAAGGTGATTAGTTAGGAATGTGAAGGGACATTCGAATTAGGATCATTTTTAGTTATTTTAGGGATTGAGTCTAAATTTAGGATGTTGAGAATTCCAAGAGTCTTGGGTGAGATGTTAGAGAAACTGAATTGATTCCTTAGTATTTTGTATAAATGTAAGCCTACGAGCAGATAGGAGGGAGGACTGGAAGAGGCAGAGTAGTGAGGATAGAAGGGCCATCGAATTGAAGATCAGGCCACAGAGGAAGTAAGTCTTTGTAATTAATTGAGTTCTATTTATATAGAAGAATTCAAAGTCAAATTGATTCGTGTATGAGACTGTGTGTGTTTTAATTTGACTTGTAAATTGGGTGAATCGATCACTGAAAGGATTGATTCCAGTAAAGCATTTAATTGCATGTCTCAGTTTATATATGACAAGTTGGATACATTATGAAATAAATCGAAATTTATGTAATCACTGTTTGAAGGAGGTTCGATTCTTTTTAAATTTCTGAGTTATGGTGTACTGGTGTGAATTGTGTGAACTCTGTGAATTAATCATAGGGATGTGTGAATTGTATGCATTAAGACATAAATTGGTTGGGGCATTTCAAAATGAATTGATTCATAGGAAGCATTAAAAATAGGAATCTGGTGTTCTTATGTGAACATACAAAGCAGTAAGATCGGGGTCGAAGTCTTACTAAAGATTGACCTGTTCGAAATGATGGAGGGTTTTTTTAAACCTGTTCGAATTGTTGATCAAACGTGCAGAGATTCTGTGCGAAAAACCTGAAGTGGAATGGTTAATATTCAACACAGTGAAACAGAGGAGTGAAATATATAGATTGACTGTGCGTAGAAAGAGCGCTATGATGGTTTGAAGAAGAACCGATGGTCTGGTTAAAGTGTGGAATGATGTGATATAGAACGGCGTTAAGAATTGTAATGCAGAGTAATTGCGCAGTGAAGGCTTGTTTAAATACGGAGATGCCGTATTGAATAATTGTGAATAGAATCAATGAAACCTTGGGTCGAAGGCATAGAGATGAAAGTGGGATATGAGGCAGATAAGACTGCAGAGTTGCCGAAGTGCAGAATTATGTTGGAGCCATGCGTTGCGGAAATTTAAGTTGAAGGCGAAGTCAAAGAAGGGAGCGTAACTATGAAGTGGTTTTTGGAGACGAATTGTGGTTTTCGTGTTGATTAAAACTGGTAAGTGGTAAAGTTAAATTGGAACGCGATATTGCTGGGCATTTGACACGTCACATGGTAGTGGTATTCAAATACCACGAATTTCGCGTAAATTTGGAAGACTAAGTCATGAGGCTTAAAATTATGCGATACTCGTTCGATCGAATGGTGCTGGGGAATCAATGGCATTCGCATCATGAAGCTACGTATGCGTTAGCGTAAAGGTAAGTCAAATTTCTATGGGACCCAAACGTGAATTATGTTGAGAATTGAGTTGAAATGTTAACACGGCATAATGGAATGGTGGCCGAAGTTATTTGAATGGGTGCGCATATAAACGTTATTCATATATGCATTGATGCATTTGATCAATGTTTTATTCCAAAGTCAATTTTTGTATAAGATGAATAAGTCGTGGGTCAATCTAAGGTATATTTTGATTGCTAGTGCCTTGGTACTATTGAAGTCAAGATATTAAAAACCATATGTAAATGTTGGTTTGGATTATAAAAGTCGAATGTTGATTCACATTTTCATAAAGGGTGAGAGCTGAAGTTTAAGCTTTGGGTTTAAATTGAAATGCGAATATTTATTCAATTTATCATAAGATGGGTTTTAGAACATGGTTTATAACCATTCCAATAGAAAGCTACCGCTTATAGAAATGAATTTCTGGGTTGTCTGGCTTATGATCAGTAATTGAAGAAAAGTGCTTCCGTATCAGTGTTGTGAAATTGCCAGATTTAAAATTATTTGGGGCAAAAATGGAAGTGCAGTTTTATATACACGAGAGTGAAGATTGTGGGTTAGCGGGGTAAGCCCGCCATCACTATCAATGACTGTGTTCTTCTCTCTGTAGATATGATGAAAGGAGATAGTTGTAAAAGTATTTTTTAGCTTGTTGATTCTTTCCAACCAGTGAGAAAGTAGACCCATGTTTATACAAGCTTTCCGATTCATGTAATCCACCAAGACTTTTGAGTCCCCTATGATCCAGATCTTGTCCATATAGAGTTGTGAGGCAAACCATAAGAGTCCCCATAATTCCAGGCATTCCGCCTTCATATTTGTTCCATTCCCCCCATTATAGTAAAGCTTATAGTGACAAACTGGAGATAACATTAACCACGCCCCACACCCACAAATCGACTGCTGAGAGGCCCCGTCAAAATAACCAACATGATAATGTATCTCATGAGGATGTAACTTGATGGATAGATCTCTAGTAAGTTTCATATCAGCCTTAAGGCTATCCCAAACACTGTATCTGAAAAGAAACATTTGCAGGAAGACAGGGGCAGTCCTCGATTTTTTTTTTAAATTCCAGCTACCCCAAATATACCAATGAAACAAAATTGGAAAAGGCCACCATTTCTTCCCTCTACCAAGCCACTACCGCAGACAATCCTCCATATTTCTGTATGTAGGAGGCTGGATCTGTAATCTATTACACAAAATGAATAGAATTTCACACACAAAGGAGCAGGTATAAAACAGATGATAATTGTCCTCTTCTTCATTGCCACAAAGTACACACAGTCCTGGTCCCTTCCAGCCTTTTTTTGTAGATTTCGCCAGGTGAGATTTTTATCATTCCGGATTAACCAAAGAAAAATTATCATTTTTACTAGAGCTCCCATTTTCCAATAATTCTCGAACCAGCAGTCCGGCTTCTAGATGATTAGTGACGAGTAAATCTCCTTTACTTTCAGCCCTGTCTTTGAGTAGGACCCCTCCCAAAGGAGTATATCTCCCTCAGTATTACAACACAAATCTTGCATACTAAGATAATTTGTGTACTTTACCCACATATCATCCCACCTACTCTCTAGGCCCAATTCAATAATATTTTTCCACTTAGGGATGCCATCTACCCACCCTTGAATAATCTGTTGTAGGTAGAAAATCCTTTTCTGGTTTAGGCAATTAATGAGAGCCTCCGGTAAAGAAGAGAGTCGGTCAAATCCTGACATATCACTACATCCAACAAGAATATTTGTACCATTACTGAAATGGCACAACAAGTGCTTCTTAAACAAAGGCCAAAGTTTTCCAAAACCTTTCCAAATAGCAGAACTATAGCGCCCAACTTTCCATCCTAAGATGTTCAAATCTTCCAGCGTAGCCCCTCCCAAATATTTATGATTAATAATGTCCTGCCATATTCCTCCTGAGTGAAAACACCTCCATAATGATTTAATAAGGAGGGACTGCCTGAATATCTCCAGGTTCAGGATGCGCCAGCCACCTTTATCTTTTGGGAAAGTTAACATATCCCACCTTGCTAATTGGATAGCTCTTTTTTCTTTCCTCCCCCCCATATGAAATTTGTCATGATCTTATGAATTTCCACCACTATCTTGTTCGGGATGATATAAATATGGCCCCAATACACCATAATCTGCTGAAGAACTGCCTGAGTTAAGATCAACCTACCTCCTCTAGATAACCACTTTGCTGACCATAGGCTCAATTTATTTTGGTATTTTTTAAGCAACCACTTCCAGTCCTCCGATGTATAGCTTAATGCTTTCATCCAAAAGCCCAAGTATGTCAACCCATCATTTAAGGAAGCCTTAGTGAAACAAAATAAATTTTCTAATTCATTTTGTATCGACACCTCCCCGACAGCATAATATATGCACGATTTCTCTTCACTAATCAACATCCTAGTGGCTTCACAGAAAAGAGAAAAAATTTCTTTAAGAATCAACCAGCATTTTCGAACCAACATTCCAAAGATAAGAATGTCGTCGACAAATAGACTGTGAGTAGGTTTCAAATGAGGGCTTATCTCAATACCATGGAAACGTACCTGCTCAGCCGCTATTCTAATCTTCAAACTCAGGGCATCCATCACAATTATGAATAACAAAGGTGAGAGGGCGCACCTTTGTCGAAGTCCTCTGCTCGGATTGAAGAAATTTGTGGCCGAACCATTTATAATTATCGCCATAGATGTATTACTGACGCAACCCATGATCCATGCAACTGCATCCCTGTTCAGCCCAATTTTGAAAAGAACTAATCTCAGAAAAATCCAATCAACCTGATCATACGCCTTTTTCAGATAGATCTTCATCACCGCCGCCTCCTTCTTTTTTGTCCCGATTGTATGAATAATCTCTTGAGTCATCGCGACAGTATCTCTATGATTCTCTCTTTACAATTGCATATGTTGTACCTTTCTTGGCCATGGTGCCAAAATCACATTTTTTACAAGGCCACTTTGTCTAGGAAAAGAAACGATGGTCTTTGGTTTCCCACAATATCCCCTTGTCCCTCGATGCCATATATAAGTCTCACCTTCATAGGTAGAAACTAACCTGCAATCATATTGTGCCAATTGAGAAAATTGGCACACTAGCTTGGTTTGATTAGCTCTACAAAACTTGAGAAATGCTCCTGTACTATCCTCGGCTTTTATGCCATGCGAGGGAATGACGTTTTTTTCATTTCATAGTTTCCACTCCAGCTCCCACATGCGTCCAACTGATGTCGCAGCATAATTCCTTCATCTGAGATGCGATCATCGCCATGTCTGGGGTCCTGTAATGGAATTGCGTCGTGTCCTTTGCCCATTGCTTCTTTGATGAAGAAGGCGTGGAATTATAATTATGTTAGACCCCATTCCCATTTTGATAATACATCCTCTCACACCCTCTCAGATAATACATTTTGTAAGAATCCATGTATTTATGTCTAATTATTCGTTTTCTTTGCATAAGTGTTGAATGATGATGAACGAATTTTAGAGGATCCATATGTTTTTAATTTATGTGTTTTTGGTCAATGTAACACTTGTAATAATCTATTTATTTTTTCTTAATGATTCACTGTTTCACCTAATTTCTATGCAAATCTCTTGACTAGTTTATGCGGGATTATTATATTGATAAGCGATAATATTGATTCATGGTATTTTTGAAGTTGTTATTATTATTTTATTATTTTTTGTAGGATATTTAAGGTAAATTTAGGAGATGTTTTTGAACTCTAGGGTTATGAACCCATCTTAATTCCAGATCTACCAAGCTTAGAGAGGGATCAAATCTTGTGAGGTGCAAACCTCTTTTAGAGTGAAAAGAGATCTGAACACTTGGTAGATCCAAAATTAAGATGAATCTAAACTCGTTTAAAAATGTTGAATCTCATAGAAATTAACTTAAAAGTCTTTTAATAGTATGATATGTTTTTTAATGTTTATTTTTGTTTTTAGAAAACAAACGTCAATCATGATAAGTTTTTAATAATTATTTTGATTTTTTAATCATAAACAAAGATGCATGATATATAATTTTAATATAATTATTGATAAATAAAATTTTATATACTAAAAAATCTACACTTAATATATATATATATATATATATATATTACACCAATGAGTAGTTTTGCTATTAATTCTTCATCCCAATGTAACAAAATACCTAGGAAATGTTTACATTTATTTCCAAGCTTCATGTTCTTAAAAAAATAACATGAGGGAAGTTCCAAAATTCTTATCCAAGAAAATATTGCTGACAAACATTCTACCTGTTGTAGCTCCTAGAGAAAACCTCAAGTTGCAAAAGACTAGTGCCTGGGACATCTTAAAATCAGAAGTTAAAAGTCGGCAACGGTATAAATACCTCTCACAAGATATAGTTCAAGAGAATAATGGTTTTGGTGGTTCATGGATTGAGAAGACCTTGGAGTCGATTCATGTGAATTCCTTATACTGTGAGAGGGCTCAAGAAGTTGCGAGGCTTGGTGGCTTTTAAATGGGCCAAGTATAAAACAATGAACATAAATCTTAAAATATGCAGAGGTGTTGAGAGAGAATGGAGGAGGAACCCACGAGAGACAGGCTTAAGATGTTTACAAATCTGTCCCCTATGAACTCAGAGGAGACGAATATGAATGAGATATGGAAAACAATAGAGGTTAGTGGAGCGCGAATTAAGGGAGTGTAGCAAGCTTAATACATGAGTGTTAACACTTAAGCGTTATACATATATGAATTCATGAATAAAATTTCAAATCACCGACAACTACATTACACAAACCATCAAAGCATAATAGCATGAAAGATGATTACACATGAAGAGGAGATTACTGATAACAAAAGAAAACAAATACATATTGCTCATTACTCCATCTAGAATCCAAATATCAGCTCTGTATTATATTGAATTCAAACAACTCTCCCAAATATGTATCTCAGAGCACATGGAGAACAATCATACAAAACTACAACAAAATTCTTCCAAAATTCCAGAACCCTTGTTTCATCTTAGAACTCACTATATATAGAGTTATCCTCTAGGGTTTACGATTGTAATCATTTATGATCAACCCATACCTATGAAATCAAAACATGCTACCTAACTTGCAGAGCGTACATTGAGCAATTACTTATGTACTGAGAGAATTAAACAAGAATGGGAGAGAATTAAAACATGAATGGGGTGAAATTGAGATTTCACCAAAAAAATCATCAAAATTAAATCAGAAACAAAAAGGACATGGTCGCCCATTGAGGCCAATTATGGGGGACTTTATAACGGGATGGCGAGGAGCAGTTGTTGGTGGGCAGGCATGGTCATCATCACATGGCTTCACCTGTTACTTAAAAGTTCATTGATTTCCACTCAATCTGCTATGAAGTGGCAGTCATACTGCGCGCGCCTGGCTCTTTAGTGGGAAACTCCTGAGCAACCTAAATAGACCACCCTTGCATATTCCACGCAGAAGCCCATGCTGTATTTGAATTACAAACCGAAAACCGGATTTCGGAGGGGGGCGAGAGTGCTTTGCAGTATTGGATGTTGGGGGGGGGGGGGGGGGGGTGGGTGTGAAAAGATGGCGGGCATGCGGATATGAAGAAAAGATGGAGGGAAATGAGGGGAATGAAATGACGTGGAGAGTAAGTGGGATCGGACCGTCGGCGCATATAGCAACTTATAGCGTTTAGTTATAAGCGCAGAAGGTGTAAACACTAAACACTGCAAAGTGCGATGCACATGGGAGGAGAAGAATGATGTGGCAGGGAAGGAGTGGGACCGAACCACACCTTTGATCGTAGGTTTTAGCTTTTATTTATACGCTGCGGGGGTTAAGTTTCAAGATTTGCGATGTGCGGGGAGAGGGACCCACTGTCTATCGGCGGAGTGTTATGAATCGGCAAAGGTTTGAGCGATAAGTATTATAAAGTTAATATGGTATATGTATTGCGATGGCTTGTGAAGCGGAGGCAGAACTGCGGAGGTGGGGCTGGCTTACCGCATCGCAAATTAAAATGGATAGACTTGCGGGTGAGCACAATGGTAAGTCAAATGCGACGCGATATCGCAATCACAATATTTAAGTTTTGTTGCGATGCAAACATGTAACATCTGTGAAATGTGATGAAGGCCGCACTTTAATCGCAATCAGGGAATTAAGGAAGTGGGGTAAGTGAAAAGCGATAAAAGGTAAGGGTAGTGTGGAATACAAGGGTTTGCATGCGAATTTGGAAATGTGGTAAGGTTGGACGGGGCCCACCAAATCACATCGGTGGAAAAATAAGTTTCAGTTATGGCTTAAGAGGCAAGGGTTAAAACTTGCGGGGGGCGGTGTTGCCAATGAAGAAATGCAACACAGGGCTTTATAAAAGGGAAAGTGAAGGGTAAGAGAGGGTAAATGAAGGTAAAGAGGGTGGATGAGATGGAGGATGGCAGAAATGAATTTTTCTCACCATTTAAGCCTTAACAACTGCCTTTTTCCCCTTTCTACTGAATTGAGATGGAAATTGATTCCTTTGAAGCTCTTTGATAGTTAGGATTTCCCTTCCTTTCTCCTTCTCCACTTTGTGTGCGGTCACAGGCCAACATTGGCCTCATATGGGGACAACATGCTCGTTGAGAACCTGCAAACCTGAATTCCTGTGCCTTATTGGGCTCATGGAGTCGCAAATGCATACTGTAAGCCTGAATTTAAGCTACAAATGTGTTGTGCACTGCCGCACGTTGAAAATCTTGAATGCTGAAATTTGAACTATGTCGAAACTGGAAACTGAAACACACTTGAACTGAAAAATGCAAAGCAATCTGAAACTAAACTGGCAAGATGCTCATAGCACCAAGCTTATTTGCACACCTACCTACCCTAATCTTCTGGAATTACTACTATTCTAAATGATACAATAATTCCAGTGTAACCAGGCAAGCAACCGCTCTAATAATTTTGTTCTTTCACTATTTTCCAACAGACTCAGGAACAAACCCGTTGCTGGTATTTGATAGGAATTCACAGCCTAGTCTTCATCGCTAGGGGATTGGTAAACCTGAACAACAATATAAATGCTGAAAAGGTATGGTGGCTTTTTGATGAATAATTTCTCAATATAGACAACCACTGGCTCAAGATACACTTGACCTGTTTTTGAATATTTTGACCCAATCGATCCATCCTCACAACTTGGTACAACACATGTGTCCTCCATGTTTTCAAACAACTCGGAACATGTTTGCATTTTATCTAAGGAATTAAGGCATAAGGGTGGAGGAGAATCAAACTAAGTCAATTCTTCCTCTGTTTTAAGCTTCGCCTCTCTGTTCAGCAGCTTCATCTCCACATCAACTGCAATATTTTGAATTTCTTCAAGGGTTTCCATGTCTCTTTCTCTTGCTTGGAATTCCATCTCTAGATTAAAGGTATATGAGTATTGAAAGAGAGCTACTGCTGGGGGTGGCCTTATATCAACATGCATTAGATGATACACCTTATTGAATTTTGCTGAAACATATTGTCCTGTCTCCCCTAGCTGTATTTTTAAATGTTCATACTCCTCTCACCAGGGTGGAACAAACATCGTGCTACATACCTCATCTTTTGCCTTTACTGATGACTGCAATATACTAACCAAAGTATCATGGTAAACATGCAACATGAGTTTTTCTAGAGGATTTGTAACAAGGAAACAAACCTCATTCCACATTGCTTCTTTGCTTCTGTGTTGCCATTGATTATCTTCAAGCAGCAAGGATGACTCTCGTTTCTTCTCATTTTCCATTATAATCAACTGCTTGGTGTGTTCTTCATCATCTTCTTTGTCATAAAAAAGCTTGCAGGGGAGTTGCAAACTCTCAATCACCTCGGGTAGAGGATCTTGGCTAACAACAATATAATATGTTTCCCCAACATCCCACGAAGAACTTAAGGATGTAGAACTTTTATGATCTTCTTCAAAGTCTGCACACTCAGAAATAGTGTTTGAGTGGTCTTCACTCAACAAGACTGAATGGTATTTAATCTCTGAAGGAAATGTTGCTTGCTGAGGATGTTCTTGTGGATCTAGACAATTAAGCTCTGCTGCCTCTGCTTCCAGATCACTAGACTACTGCTGATTTTTAGTGTTGTCCTCTGGGAAATACTCCATTTCTTCTCCTTCTTCATGGAGGGTAAGCTCACCTCCCTCTTCTTTAGCATAGGCTAGAGCTGATTCTCTACCTTTAGTCCAAAAACCACCATGGGTTGTTCTTCTCGGAGATTGAAGGGTGTGGGCCCTTTTTCTGTAATGTCTCCTTCGAACTGCTCTTTAGGAGGGTTGGGCGGTTTCAAGGGTATAGATGTGGACTTCTTATCTTTGGGATGGTCAGCTTCTTACTTTGTGAAAGTGGATGCAGTGGCCTTATGAGGGGCTAACTCTTCTAAGGGCTTCTTCCCTTCACTAGCAGGACTAGGAAGGATTTATTCTCTTGATACTCTTCATTTTGTTCTTGCCCTCGGGTTCTCTTTCTGGAGGACCTGAGGTCATACTTCTTGTGAAGTTGAGCCTTCATGAAATCCACAAATTTTCTGCAGTAATTGTTAATATCTTGATCTTATGGAGGGATTTCCTTCTCCTCTTTCTCCCCTTGCAGGATGAGTTCACCCTCCTCGTCATCATAGTAGGTGAGGAATTTATCTTCTTGGCTGTCTGTGACTTCCTTGGCCTATTGCAACAGCTGCAGAGGGGGCCTCCAATATTGAGGATTAAACCCCTGGTTAGGAATCATTTGGTTGGAACGAGGAGGGGAATTATTATCCTCCAATTCAAGCTTCACCAGCTTATTTGAGAGGTTCTTGATCAACTTATCCATCTCTTCAAGTTTATACTCCTGCGATTCCCTCTCCCTATTTGAGGTAGAAGCCTCCTCCCCCTTCTTTCTTCTAGCTTCATGTTCTGTCTTTCCCTTGAACTTACCAATATAAGCAAAGTTTGCTTCTACCTCCAAGGCATCAGTCTAGATCTGATCCAGAGATGTGGATCTTACTCTCAAGGTGAACCCAAAATCTGGCTCGAAAGCTCCGACGAAAACCACCTTAGCAGCTGCTTGGGGAGGATTTATTTCAGCAAGAAGATCATTATAAAGCTTATTGAACCTCTTCATAAATTCTGTTACATCCTCATTGTGTCTCTTTTTAAGAGCGTTGAACTCTGTGAGGACATATCCATGGTCCCTCTTTTCTCCTCATTTTAAAATGAAAATTTTTTCCATTTCTTCCCAGGTGTGGACTGTGTGGTCAGCTAGAGACTTGAACCACTTTCAGGCTTGCCCATCCAAATATTGGATGAAAATCCTTAATACCACATCTAAGTGCTCTAAATTTACATTCTCAGTAAAAACGCAAAATTTTTCAATATGTCTCTGCGCAAAATCGCTATCTTCCCCGGTGAACTGAGGCAACTGCTCTAGATAGTCTTGCGGCATATCATTTAGAGGCTGAGGGAGGGCCAAGGGGGAATATTTGTTCAAAAGGAAACTCGTCACAACCATCTAATTTAGAGGTGGGTGTAGATGATGGATTTGAATTTGGTGTGAGGCCTAATGAAAGCCAGGATTACCTCTGATTAGGATTATTTTACAGTGGAGTCGCCAAGGTGAGGAATATGCACCTCTCAACCCTTCGTGCTCACCTAATTGAAGGGTGAAGATAATGTTGTATCCAGGGAAAATATTTCTTCAATCGATCCCTGGAAATGATTCCAAAAAGATGTTGTAGCTCCTAGAGACAGCCTCGAGTTGCAAAAGACTAGTGCCTAGGACATATTAAAATCATAGGTTAAAAGTGAGAAACGGTATAAATACCTCTGATAGGATATAGTTCAAGAGAATAATGGTTTTGGTGGTTCATGGATTGAGAAGACCTTGGATTCGACTCATGTGAATTCCTTATACTGTGAGAGGGATAAAGAAGCTGCGAGGCTTGGTGGATTTTAAATGGGCCAAGTATAAAACAATGAACAAAAATATTAAAATATGCAGAGGTGTTGAGAGAGAACGGAGGAGGAACCCACGAGAGACAAGCTTAGGATGTTTAAGAATCTGTCCCCTATTAACTTAGAGGAAACAAATATGAATGAGATATGGAAAAAAAATAGAGGTTCGTGGAACGCGAATTAAGGGAATGCAACAAGCTTAATACATGATCGTTAACACCTAAGCATTATACATATACGAATTCATGAATAAAATTGAAGATCATCGACAGCTACATTACATGAACCATTAAAGTAGAATAACATGAAATATGATTACACATGAAGAGGAGATTACTGATAACAAAAGAAAACAAATACATACTGCTCATTACTCCATCTGGAATCCAAATATCAGCTCTGTATTATATTGATTTCAAACAACTCTCCCAAATATATATCTCAGAGCAGAGGGAGCAAAGTCATACAAAACTACAGCAAAATTCTTCCAAAATTCCAGAACCCTTGCTTCATCTTAGAACTCACTACATATAGAGTTCTCCTTTAGGGTTTATGACCGTAATCATTTATGATCAACCCATACCTATGAAATCAAAACATGCTACCTAACTTGCAGAGCATACATTAAGAAATTACTTTTGTACTGAGAGAATTAAAATAGGAATGGGGTAAAATTGATATTTCACCAGCAAAATCATCAAAATTAAACCGGAAACAAAAAGGACACGGTCGCCCATTGAGGCCAATTATGGGGGCCTTTATAATGGGATGGCGAGGAGCAGTTTTAGGTGGGCAGGCATGGCCATCATCACATGACTTCACCTGTTACTTGAAATTCCTCTGATTTCCACTCAATCTGTTGTGAAGTGGCAGTCGTAACCTTCAACGAGGAAATCCTGAGCAACCTGAATATACCACCCCTACATGTTCCATGTAGAAGCCCGTGCTCTATTTAAATTGCAAACCAGAAACCAGATTTCAGAGGGGGGGGAGAGTGCTTTGCGTTATTGAATGGGGGGGGGGGGGTGAAAAATGCAACGAGGACTGTTGGATGTATGACGAGCATGCGGAGATGAAGGAAAGATGGAGGGCGATGAGGGGAAGGAAATGACTTGGAGGGTAAGTGGGACCGGACTGTCAGCGCATATCGCAACTTATAGAGTTTAGTTATAAGCACATATGGTGTAAACAATGAACACTGTGAAGTGCGATGCACGAGGGAGGAGAAGAATGACGTGGCGGGGAAGGAGTGGGACCAAACTGTAGCACTGATCGCTGGTTTTAGATTTTAGTTATATGCTGCGGGGGTTAAGTTTTAGGATTTTCAATGTGCGGGGAGAGGGACCCACTGGCTATCAGCGGAGTGTTATGAATCGACGAAGGTTTGAGTGATAAGTATTATAAAGTTTATATGGTATATGTATTGCAATGGCTTATGAAGCAGAGACAGAGCTGCGGAGGTGGGGCCGGATTACCACATTGCAAAGTAAAATGGATAGAATTGCGGGCGAGCACAATGGTAAGTCAAACGCGACGCGATATCACAATCGAAAATTGGTGATGGAAATATTTAAGTTTTGTTGTGATGCAAACATGTAACATTTGCGAAATGCGATGAGGGCCCCGCTTTAATCCCGATCGGGGAATTAAGGAAGGGGAGTAAGTGAAAAGCGATAAAAGGTAAGGGTAGTGTGGAATACAAGGGTTTGCATGCAAATTTTGAAATGTGGTAAGGTTCGACAGGGCCCACCAAATTGCATCGGCAAAAAAATAAGTTTCGTCTATGGCTTAAGAGGCAAGGGTTAAAACTTGCGGGGGGCGGTGTTTCCAATGAAGAAATGCAATGCGGGGCTTTATAAAAGGGAAAGTGAAGGGTAAGAGAGGGTATATGAAGGTAAAGAGGGTGGGTGAGATGGAGGATGGAGGAAATGAAGTTTTCTCACCATTTAGGCCTTATCAACTTCCTTTTTCCCCTTTCTAATGAACTGAGATGTAGATTGATTCCTTTGAAGCTCTTTGACAGTTAGGATTTCCCTTCCTTTCTCCTTCTCCACTTTGTGTGTGGTCATAGGCCAGCACTACCTACCAAAGGATAAATATATGCTATGAAAAATTGACCAGACAAAAAGGCGACTTTAAAATATGATATCATAGTTCAAGAGGGGGATCATCAGGTAGAGGTGTGTTGAGATGAATTGATTTTTTTTTAGTTTTTCATCTAAAAGGACTACGAGATGTGTTGCTTTGTTCATCGAATTCCCTTTGCAATTGTAGCTCTTCCAATTGGAAACACAAGGCATTGATTTCATCTTCCCGTTGATTCACTTGAGCTTTGAGAATTTGCAGTTCCTTAGCCAAAAATATGAGTGAGTTGGACTTCTAATGAATTTTCCATTGGAGGTCCAAGTACTTAACGTGATTATCGACATGGAGGTGCATACACTAAATGCAGGCACGAATACGACTTGAAGCGGATACAGGGTTCTCGTTATGCGCCATAAAAGACTGGCCAGAGGAGAGGAGGCAAAGACCAAATAAGGCCAAGAGCTTGAACCAAGGGAGCAAGAAGGAGATGAGAGGCCAACAAGGAAAGGGACACCCAAATAGTCTAATGGTGAAGAGGGGGGAGGAACGGGGTGTGCAAGGCACAAGAAATTCAATGAACATGAAGGAGAAAAGGGAGAGGTCAGCTAGAAAAACTGAGAGAGAAACGAAGAACAAAACTTTTCCAAGTAAAAATATCATCTAAATTAACAAGAAAATAAATGGAGAGGTACCTTTGAAAGACTAGTGAGCCAAAATTAACCTGGATATTCCTGTGAAGCCTAGAACCACCATTTCTCAAAGTATGGAGTAATAAAAGTGCTCAAGCTTGCAGAGGGGTCCAACACTCTCTAGATAGAACAACTGTTCTGCTAAGAAGGATCCCAAAATTCCCCCCCTGAGCCTCCTGAGAGGCTAAAGACGGACCAGAGGAGGAGAAATCACATCTCTTAGCTAGGTGAAAGATAACTTTGGTTTCGAAATCGAGTAAGGGTATCCATAGATCCCCAATTCTATCCTTGCAATTCAGTTCCTCTGTCACTAGAAAAAAATGACACCTCTTGCTATCAACTGGTGTGACCTCTTGGAAATTACCATAACACGCAATGGAAACTTCCCGAACTAGAATTACTCCCCAACACAAAGAAAATTTATCATGCGCCCCCATAAAAGAATAGGCTTCTTGTAACCTGGAAAAGTATCTCCCAAACACAGTCCATAGATTTGAATGTTGGACTCAAGAGCTCGCATGCAGTAGGGATCTCTTTAACATTGAAGTCTATTAACACCCACCACCTTGAAGCCATCAATAAAATAGGTACAAGGGCGAAAATAAAGTTGCAGAACTGGAGAATGAGCTTGCCACATGTGAGGGTAGAGAGGGGTGTAAATATGCATGACATGCTCTCCTTTCATCCACCACCACATCCATATCCACAAAATTTTCCATAAACCTTATAACTTCCAATGTAAGGGGAAGAGGGGGATTTAAGGGTGTTTACATTGATGCCCTTAGGGTTTTCCTTTCCCTTTTTAACATACTCATAGGCTCTAAAAATTATAAAATGAGAAATAATATTGAAGAAATAATTCATGGAGTAGATTGCCACCCTAACATACCATTAATGTCGGTCTGAACTGCCTCTAGAAGAAAAGCCTAATTTTCCTATGCATCTGCTTTCGTATTTTGACTTCTCAAGATGTGATAGAAGGAATTCTGATGAAAATAGTCCAAGATACTTTGAATTCTATGGAGAAGAAGGCCGAGGTGATTATTCTTAGGAAGAGAGCCTCTTTGTAAATTCTAAATGGTGAGAAGGGAATCCCCCAAGATTATTATCTTAGATATTTCCTTTTCTTTAGCCAAGAGAAGCCCAAGCAAGAGCCCATACATTTCAGCCAGATTGTTTGTCCTCTTGCCAAGTCCCCAAGAATACTTAACTTCTTAGTTTCCCTTGGGATTCAAAAAAATCCTTCACCCTCGTGCCACCCCTAATATTTAGTTTTTAATATTATTATTTATATTTTTTCTATATCCATAAAAATAAATTAAAATACTTTAATGGCCAAGTGCCAATTAAGCTATCATGACTGTGATGCTTAACCTTTTATTATACATCAATGTAGCATCTCTAATAAACAATTTTTGGTAAAGAGGTTAACTTACATGTGTCATTTTTGCTTGTGATGACTTACTAACACCTCTCACATGTATATTTTACCCATATTATGTTCTTCATATTTAATAAGTTGAAGAATTATTTTTACAATAAATTGATATATTAAATATTTTATTATTAGCATTTATTAATTAAATTAAAGAATTATTTTTAAAAAATTACAATTATTTTAAGATATATATTTTGTTAAAAATATTTTTTATATTTCAATTTAATTTATATATATATATATATATATATATATTATATATATATATATATATATATATATATATGAAATTATGAGATGAGCCATTTGCATCTCATGAGTACTTGGGAGGAGCATTTCATGGATGGATTGGTTGGGGGACACTTGTTTCATGAGGAAAGCTTATCACATGGAGGTGTCACAAGGGAAGGAGGAGAAATTTTGCAACACTCACCTTTATAGTTGCTTGAGGACAAGCAACATTTGGGAGGGGAGGATTGTAATATTTCCAATTACCTTTTAGCTAGTTGGAATATTAAATTTTATTTTAATATTAAATTTAATATTAAACTATATTAAATATATAGTTTCTCCTATTGGTTTGCCACTTGGGAAAGTACAAATTTTGTAATTGTTTTTGATGTTTTTAACTCAACAGTTTGATGATAAAATAATTGCACAAAGTACTACATAGAAAGGCACAAATACACTGGAAAACACAAAAAAGTCTATTGGAAATTAAACTTTTGTTGTACAATAGTGCCTAGTTAATCTTCATTTTGTAGGGGCATCCTCCGAGTCAGGCCTCTGTGTCTCTCATCCAGAGTCTGATGTAGAAGGGTCCATGTTTGCTAGAATTTTAGTTAACAATGTGACCTTTTAGTTGATTTTTTCCACTTTCTCCAGAAGCTTTGCAATGCATATAATGATTTCCATGTAGAATAATTATAATGTTACAAAAAGCATTAAAATATACTAATGGTTGCCACTACTGGTTTGCACTTTGGAAACTAGGTGAGTACAAATTTATTGATTATTCATGATGTTTTTAACTTGAGAGTCTGATAATAAATAAATTGCACATAGTACTACATAGAAAAGCACAAATATGTTGGAATACATAAAAATGCTGTTGGAATTTAAATTTATGTTGCCAAATAATACCTTGTTAATCTTCATTTTCCAAGGGTGTCCTTTGGGTCATGCGTCTGTGTCTTTAAATCAGAGTATGATGTAGAAGGGTCCATGTTTATCATACTCTTAGTTAACAATGTGACCTTTCTGTTGATTTTGTCCACTTTTTCCAGAAGCTCTACCTTGCATATGATATATTTATTTCTGTGTGTCTACCTTGTTTGTGAGGACTCTCCCCATTAAAGTTTTTATGTGCCAATATAAATTGACAGTTTGCTTGTGGGAGGAGGCTATAGCTCTAGTAGAGTTCCCAATGTCTAGGATATAGTCTCTAGTTTATTACTCCACATCTGTGTCAGGAATGAACCTTCAAGATTTCTTGACTTGTTCTTCCACATCATAGACAACTCTTTAAAGAAATGTACGAATGATATCCTTGCATCTTTCCATCGCTGCTTTGGCAGTTGATTGAGCAAAAGTGCCATGAATGGAGGGAGTACTAAATTCAGGAAGAGAAGAAGGATCAAATTGACTATGCCTACCTTTGCTAGGTGACTCAGATAATTTGCATCTAGTGATGTAAAGGAGAAGGAAAACAAGGGGTTGGAAAAAACGGGAGATCGATTTGGGGGTACAATGGGGAAGGGGGTGACGAGAGAAGAGGAGGGAAAGAGGGGAGCTAGGAATCACCACACAGGGAGGGGGGAGAGAATTGGAACAATGAGAGGGGGGATGAATGAAAGGGGAGGAGAAGGATGAGGGGATGATAGGGGTAACCAAAAATATGTCTAGAGATATAGGAGGAGAGACTAGAAAGGAGCATGAGAGGATAACAATGAGAAGGGCTAAGAGAAAAAAATTAGGACATAAACAAACCCCCCAAAACAATTAAACCCATTGAGGGAAGAAAAATCTCGAATCCTATAAAACTGGAAAATGAATTAAAACCACTGACAAGAGAATTCCATAACAAAATAGAGTTCTAAGAGGGAAAGACTAAGAAATTGAACCTGCGAGTGTTGGTTTTCCTATGAGAGGGAATTTGAGATGGAGTGAAGAGACTAAAATATTCTCTGCTCAGGACTAGACCCCCTAGCCTCAATTATTCCATGGATTAAGTTTGCTAATCCAAAAGTTCCAATTTTGTTTGCTTATTTCCATGGATGGTTGCTTAAAAGCATGTAGGGGTGCTCTCTCCTTAATGTCCAATCTCCTTCTTTCCACCCTTTGAAATTATTTTCCTTCCCATGACATCCCATAATGAGCAACCACCTTCCTTCATTGTACACAAACAAGTGCGAGTGTACTTTCCCTAAACTTCACACGGACTGTCTATGCGTCTATGCAAACACTACTAACTTAACACATACCCATCTCCTCATGTGGCGACTTAATCTTCAAGAAAGCTACGAGGTAAAAGGTAGCCTATCCTCCATTTTGTATGTAACTACTATCATCTCAAGACCAAGTAAAGTGCCCCATCTACCCACCCACCACGAGAAGTATATATATATATCCAATTTCATACTTACCATTAAAAAAAGAAGAAGTGGTGCACTTAAATCCAATTTTTCTTGTGGGAAAAAAAACACATTACATTTACTTGAAAAAAGTAAAAAAAAAAAAAATTTGGAGAAAGGTTTGAACCATAAATCTGTATAGAGGAAAAAAAAGTTACGAAGTGGTTGTTAGATAATTTCGATTTCCTATAATGCTTGTTAAAATAAATCCCCCGCGGTTTATCAAGCTTATCCATATATATGGCATACATAACCTCATCCGTTTTAATTTTATATAATTTCTTTATCAAGTCATCATTTTCTCCATAGGTTGATAAGGTTAGAAATGCGATCAATAAATAATTCATGAACCTCTTCTACGAGAATAATGTGCCCACCCATTAACCTCTATAGTGATCAGGAAAATGCTCGATTACAAGAGATTTCCAAGATGGGTTTAGAAATTTTCCTTTGTTTTTCATTTTAGAAAAGAATTTGGTATTCAATCTTCAAATTTGGTATATTTTGAAATTGTAGTTTTTAATGTTCCCCTCCTTTATTAGTCCTTCCCACACACCAGGGATATGGAAATCAATTTCTAGTTAAAGTGATTTTATTTTTGTTTTACATTTTTATAGGGTTATATTTCATAAATGTCACAAGGGCCAATATGTCTCTGGAGACTTGAACCCACACTATTTGGGATACAAATTGTAAACCATATCACTTGAGCTAAATTTCTTTGAAAATATTTTTCAGAATTTTCAAAAATCAAAAAGTTATTTTTTGATTGGTTGCAAAGATTGATGGGAATAATTACCTGTGGTTAAACATGACATTTACTAAAAAAAATAATAAATTGAAATAAAAAGAAAAAATAACAATTTTACACCTATCATGATTGGATTTAACTATATATATATATATATATTTAGAAAAAAACTTAAAGTTGCCAAGTAACCTTTACAAACAAAAAATTAATGTAAAAATATCGTGTCCCATAAAAATAATATATAAAGGTATAATAATATAACTTTATTGTACAAAATTAAGGGTTTATTGTACCAAAGCAAAGTCACGTAGTCCATATTGCTGCAATTCATTAATTCCAGTGCCTTCATATTGCCGCAATTCATTAATTCCAACACCTCTCTGCCCTTGCTTTGTACTATGATTGTTCAATTTTTTTGGTGGGTGTCATATCTTGAAGTTATTACATTTAATGTTTCACTTGCTTTGGTGTTATATTTTCTCGAGAAAACCCTAAAGTATTAGCTTTAAGAGGAAACTTGTTAAATATTTTTGGACTTATATTTACGCTAGATTTATTTGTGTTGTGTGTAGCTCTTAGAGCTCCTTTAACATCCTTCCAATTCCAGGTAAGATATGTTTGGTTCTTAGTATTATTATTTTGAATATTTTAGATTTCAAGGTCATACTGAAAACCAAAATGGCAAGGTCATTGATTTGTTGGTCAAAGTTGTCATTGATGTCAATATGGCATTGTTGGAGATGGAAAATTTCCAAACCCTTGTGATGGATGAATAACCATTTTGTGATGTTGCCCTAACTTCATTGAAGAATCTCTTTATGCAAACCCTAGAATAAATTCCTATCTGCATATGTCCATGATACCCTAATCCTAGAATCACTTAAGTCAATATGATGTCAAGCCATTAATGAAATCAACCTTAGGGAAATTAATAAAGTTGAAGAAATCCTTAATGTCAATCCCTAACTTCATGATGCCCTAGCCTTGCTAAAATACCCATGAAACCCTAACTCTATATAAACAATGGATAACCCTAGATTATTAATGCCTAATGTAAATAAATGAAGCCCTAAAATCCCTAACATGAATGCATGAAGCTATAAATGCATTGTTGAAGATGCCCTATTCCTAATAAGCTTGAAGGCCTAAGTCTATATGCCCTAGCATTTTCCAAAACATAATATCCTAAAGGTTGCCATGGATGAAATAATGGGAGTTCACAAATATAATTTTATTTATGGTAAAAAGACCCTAATTGAAGCTATAATTGGCATAGACTCATAGAATACATCAAGCTCTTTCCAATGAGCTCTTGCATGCCTTATAACTCTTCATAGGCTGAGAGAAATTGAATTTATAAGATAGAAAAATCATAATATTTGGTAAGTTGAGTTGTGCAGGCTCATGATACTTGGACAAGTGACGTGGCTCTTCATTACAAGCCAAAACTAGTATTGATGTCAAAAAATGAATAATTCAGTCATAGTTCGATGAAGAATTCAAAGATAAGAAGAAAAAGCAAGAATGAGGCCAAGGAAGACGAAAGAATATAGTTTGGGAAAATACTTTAAGTTTTTGTGGTTGGGATAAACAAGGCTTCTTCCTTCCATCATATCTCGGATTTGTGTGTGGACAGCTGCCTGTGGGAGACAAGCCACATTGTAGAATAATTGCAGACTCACTACGTTTGAAGCTAAAACCGAATATGTGAAAATAAGGCTATGACATGGAATTGCAGTCTTGTATTTTACCTTAGACCTATAGCTTGAGAGGCTTAAAGCTACAAATGGAACAAGTTTCCTACACCTCGGATTGGAAAGAGATCTGAAACTTGGATCATTGCTACAAATGGAACAAGTCTCCTATGGAAGAATTATATATATATATACCTCAGACCTATGTTGTGGAGCTCAGAACAGTGAAGAAAATCACTCGGATCTGTGGCAGCCACTTGTAGAGATACACGTGATATCTCGATCCTATGGGCAATGACGGTTGGGAGGTTCAGACTTGACTCTTGAAGCTCAGATCTGTGGAACAACTACTTGGTGAGGGCTCAAACTTAACCTGGAGACTCAGAATTTAGGCTGTATTCTTCTCGGATCTATGGAGGGACATTTCTAAGGACCTGTGGTGGAAGTAACTTGTGAAGGGAATATACCTCGGATAGACATGTGGTAAAAAATACTCAGATATGTGGTAAGCATAATTGTGGAAGCTCGAATTTTTGAATCAATATATTAACTAGTTGTGGCACCTTGAGGCCTATATTGATTAGCCAATCATTGGCATCGTTTGAAGGAAATCTTAGTATAACTCACTAGAAGAGTAGTTTGGAACACTCTATGGTTTCATATCAATTTTTGTATAGAAGTTCCTTGAAACTAAATCCTTGAACTTGGAAATTTAAAGAATGCAAAAGTAAGTTGAAGAAGTCGTATTAAAGAAATTAATGAATACTTTGATGAAACTCTCTTGGACATATTTTTTGGCGCATCCTTTTAAGTTATGAGAAGAAAAAATCTTATAGAGACATTGTTATTGACCTAGAGCCATGAAATTATTGAAGTAATTTGTGAAGGCCATCTATTGGATTATTGTTGGGAAAGGACCTATTGTGCAATTGTTGGAGAAGACCCTAATTAAAGAAATATTGAAGACTATTTTGGAGTGTTGGAACTTTGTAGATCTTGGAGAGTACTTTGGAGTTGACATTGAAGACCCATTGAAGGAATTAGGAAACATAATAAAAAATGATCTTGGAGGCATTATTGGAGACCATGATGCATTGAAGCCATAATCATGATAACCTTGAAGAAACTTTTTTGGGTGACATGAAGAGTTGTGGAGACACATTCTAAGAAGATAAGGTTGTCATTGATGAGCTAAGTGCTTTGAATATCTATTGAAAGCATTGTTGAAGGTGAAGATACTGTTAGAGATTGTTGCAGAAGATATTGGGAGCCTTGAACAACCATTGACCTTATCTTGAATTGAAGCCATGGGTTGGAGCCCTAGAGCATAGGATTCCTCAATAATATCAGGTTGGAGCCCTAGAGGTTGGAGCCTCTTGAAGTCCAAGTCGGTGCTTGGAAAAGTACATGTTGGAGCTTGGTGGATTGTATATTGGTGTCTTCATCTAGGGTTGGATACCTAAGCATTATTGTACCTTATTTATTTTAGAGAAGAAGATTGGAGTCTGTTATCACTCCGCCAGATTCCCAAGGCCGAAGAAGGAATCCCAACAGAGGTAACCACAAACCAAACTTTTGACTTAGTAGCTAGCCCTACCAAGTTAGAGAGGGCTCTCTACACAAGGTCATAGCTAATAGGGCTAGAGGAATTTGAGTTTGTAGGCTATATATAAGTGCATGTGTTGTTTTGATTTGATTGGGTTGGGTTTCACTGGATGAAGATATTAGGTCAAGGGAGCTAGGTCAGGGAAAATGAGATAGGGTTGTAGGGATTCAATGGGGAAAGGTAGGCATAAGGCTTACCACTTTAAAGATTATTGTGATGAGATGGTTTTGAGACTGATGAGAAGCTAGGAAGAGCATGGGAGATGTATTCTTCCTAAACAGAGGAAAATGGACAAATTATGATATCTTTCCCTAAACAGAGCATGAGCAAGCATGTGTTCTGCTTATCAAATTGAAATCATACAATATAGATGTAATGAATATGAATACAACAAATTATAACATATGAAACTAAAGGAAAAACAATGATAAACATCATACCACATGTATCCCAAAAAATAGCTGCAACTCTTCTTTATTAACTGACTAAAACTGAGTACAATAGTTCCTTGATCAATAAACTAACATCCAAACTGATTCCAACCCTTGAAAATGAGTAAAAAATTACATAATATAGTCCTCAAACAACCTCTCCCAACCTTAGGGTCGAATCCCTAATTTCAGGAGTTGATGCACAATAATCTGAACTGATACCTAGAGTGTAACGAGCTCTAAGTGACGACTCCATAAATACATTCAAACTGTTTCATTTGACTTAATGACAACTTTTAACTAATGAATCTATCCCTAGGTAACTTATCCAAAAACAAATTACATTTACCATCATTAATTACATAGGTATAAACATGAATTTATAAATTAATGTTAAAATTTCAGTGAAAAACCAAAAATATCAGAAAAAATGGTCATTTGCGCAATCACTGTGTCATTTGTGCCCTTGCTCTGTCATTTGCGCCCTCCATCTTGTAGCTTGATTTTGGGTGCCTTCTCAATGTCCAAATTGGGCCTAGGATAGCTCGTTGGAAAACCCTTCAAGTATAGTTTCCAGATATTCCTTCAGTTTTCAAAATGAAGCTGATTTGACCCCTCAAAATGTCATTCTCCAAAGACGGCTATTTGTGCAGCACCTAGGCCAAAACAGGGGCATAAATGTGATTTTTAGGTAGTTTTTTGACCTTTTTCATCTGTCAAATCTACATATGAAGGCTGGAAACATGGTTTTATAGAATGAATTTGTCTTTAGGAATCCAATGGTACTCTTCTTTATTTCAAAAAGTACACCAAACATTTGCGTAGCGCCTAGGGCGTTGCGCAAATGACCAAATTTCTGCTAAATGTCTGTTCATAAAAACTCAGAAAATCCCAGATTTTGCAAAAAAGTTTTAAAATGCCTCAAAATTGGTAGAATGACTAATGATGTGGCTAGGCTTTGAGGGAAGCCTCAGCAGGTATGTCCAATTTCTTCTTCTCCTCCATGGTCAAATCTTCAATCTTTGCATTGGCTCTTTTGAGCTTGGCCATTGCAATTTTATCCTTTAGTACGTGGTGTTTGATTTTCCTCCTCAATAGGTCATTGTATTTATTAGCCTTTGCTAGAAACTTCTCCAAGTGCTGATTGGATCTATCAAGCCATGGCTCCTTGTTTTCACTGATCACTATAGCAAGTTTCTCATTCAGGGTAAGCTGATCAACAAGCTCAACCTCCATTTGTTTTTCTAGAGCTAGAGCTCTTTTCAGCCCTAGATGAAAGCCATGCTCTCTTTCTTGGTACTTTCTCCTCTTTTTCATCAAGCGAGCCATACTTCTCAAGTGTTTCATCTAGCATGACTTTGGCTTTTTCTACCTCCCTTTGAGTAGTGACATACTTGACCTCATCAATGATCTGTTTAGTCTTCAATTTCTCATTCTCTCTCTCAAGGAAGTTTATGACATATTTGGCCCTGTCAAGATTAATTTAGAGCTCCTTAATCTTGACATCCTTTCCTTTGATGGCCGCATTAGTGATTTTTTCATTTTCATCCTCATCTAGGTCAACAAGTTGAAATTCATGTTCTGCTTCATGAAGATCCTCCTCATCATGACTGATTGCCTCAAACACCTTTTCTTTGCCTTTTTCCACCTACTTTGTTGTTGTAGAAGGCATGGCCCCTTCCACTTTGTGTGGAGCAAACACATGCCTATGGCCTCTTTGGTAGGCTTTTGGCAATGGCTCAACCTCAACCATACTAGCCCACTTAGGCTCTTTGTCCTCAATCCTGCTAGGTGACCCAATGCCATGATGATATGGAGATGAAGGAGGTGAAGGGGACTGATCTGATGATGATGAATGTGCTATGGGCTGAGATGGAGGGATGTAAGTGGATGGTTGGGATGATGAAGGGACATTTTGTGCATGATGAGTGGATGGCTCATTGAAAATATCATTGGCTATGAAGGTACTCCATGCACTGTTTAGTTGATTGAGATAGTAAAGGAGTATGATTTTAATGAGGGAATGATGAAATAGACTTCTAATTTGTTGTTCATACTCCCTTTTTAGGGAAATTTATGTCATCTTCTCTATGCTCTGGAAAAGATAATAGGGTATGTGAAGCATTCTTACCCTAGTGAAATGCATTAAGAGCCGAATGTGATAGGAATAAATCCTTGAAAATATACCTTCACATGAAAATTATTTCATGTTATCTTCATCATTGGTGCATATTTGTCTAGGAGGTGAGAAAAAGGAAAGAACCTCTTTGTCTAATTTTGGTGTCTTGGTTTTAAAAAGAAGCCAAAGTCCTATTTCTTCAAACTAGCTTTCTTAAACCACTTCTCCCCAAAATTTGGGATCCCGGTGGCAACTGAAATGATAGCAGTTGATAAAGTAAAAGTGACACCAGCTAAAGTAACTTGGTTGTCATGGAGTCCACATATAAAAATTCTAGTCAACATGGGATGGTGTTGGACCCTTTGAATTTTCTCACAGAAATCATAACAACCAACATGTTTGAAGCATGTCACAGTCAATGGAGAAGCCAAGAGTTCCCTGCTACTGGTAGGTTCAAGTCTGAGTACTCTTCCCCCTTTATGAGGAGTCCTCACCTCTATTTCCTCTCCCTCACTGAATGATGTGATTTCTTCCTCTTCTGCCATGGTGTTTTTTTCAAAGCCGTAGGAAAGTCGATGGTGTGAAATATGTTTTTAGGAATGGGGAATGGGAAAGGGAAAATAAAGGAAATGGTGCTAGGGATGTATGAAATGGGGGAAGGGATAGGGAGTAGTAGTATGATGAGATTTAGGATGGGAATTTGGGGATTTGGGGATTGAGTGTCTAGGTAAATGTAACACCTAGGGCTTAGGGTTTTGGGAGAAAGTTTTAGGAAAATGGGATTTTGCAAAACAGGGGTTTGGGAATGAGTTTGTAATTGTGGGAAGGGTGAAAAGGTGTAGGAGAGTGAAATTTTGGGAATTTTTACAAATGTAATGGAATACTAGGGTTTTAAACAAATTCAAACACCAAATTTTAACCTAACTTCACAACACTCAACATATGCACTCGATGAAAATGATATTTTAATGGCATGAGCTCTTACAAATTTGCTGAAGGTTGATGAGTGGCTTGATGAAGCTTTGGAGATGGTTTTTTTGACACTTAAACGCGTTTCTAGGGCTTCTTTATCATTTTCGCCCTCTTTCAAGCATTTGTGCCCTCACGAGAGCATTTTCACCCTTGCTCAAGCATTTGCGCCCTCAACTCTGCATTTGCGCCCTCAATAGAGCATTTGTGCCCTCAACTATGGATTCTTACCAATTTCGCCCAGAAAATCGAAATTTTGCTATGTTAGAGTGTTTGCTTGGTGTTTGGAGAAGACAAATTAATTTGAAATGAAGTCAAGGAGTCATAAATACTTAAGTGAATTTGAATTTGGATTGAAAAACTCACTTTTCTAATGTTTCATTTCACCTTTTTGAAAACATTGCTGATTACCCTTTTCCTTTGATTTTTTCTTCTTTGTAGGATGATGTTGCTGGAGTTTGGCACTTTTCACTTTCAGTTTGGCATGTGAAGTTTGAGTTGTAAGCTTGGGACAAAACTTATTACATATTATGAGCATAAAATTACATAAAAATTAAAAATAAATTACATCTCTGTTTTGAGTAAAAATTACATTTGTATGAAAATCATACTCTGAAACTAAAATTAAAACTTTAAAAATGATATTTATATGCTAATAAATCCTCTGTAGATGATTGAGAAATTTTTATTTGAGTCACTCTCACACCTCTGCTGACCTTATTGAGATGAAATGGCATATTTATGAACCTTGACAAATGAAACCTAATTGACCTAATGGGACCTTGGATGACCTGACTCCATGTTGAATTTGAATGACATAATGACATAGTGAAATGATATTTCAAGACTGATTTATGCTCAACAAGATATGAAGGTGGGTCAAAAACTGTGAAATTTTGAGGGAGAGTGAGGTTTTATGACTAGGGATACCTTCAATGAGTCAATTTTTTGGATGACATAGTGGAATGATAAAAAAATTCTGAGTGGGACCCCTAATATGAATATGAAAAGAGTATATTTTGATCACTGATGGCAAGATGCAGATACTAACACTAACAGAGTCCTTGTCATTTCTTATTAATAAAATCATTTATTATTTATTTTTCATTTTATGTTATGGTTATAATTGATCTAAAATTGGTAAAATAAAAATTGTAAAAGAAATATTGATTCACCCCCCCTCTCAGTATTTCCAACAATTGGTATCAGATCCAATACCTTCACTCATAAGCTATCAACTTGAAGGTAAATCCTTAGAACAAAAATGGAAAAGTCAAGGAAGAAGGCTTGCAAACCCGTTGAAGATATCACCTCCTCAGTGGATAATAAAATTGGGAAAGCTCCATTGTTCAATGGAAACTTTGATATATGGAAAGCAAGAATGAATACTTTTTTAATGGCTCAAAGTTTTGAAGTCTAGGAATCAATGGTTACTGGAAAAACAATGGAAGAAGAATCCAAGGAACATAATGCAATAGCAATAAAAAACAATCTTGAGTGGGCTACTATCTTATAAAGGCCAAAATGGAAAAATGTTCATCAACAAAAGATATGTGGGACAAACTTCAATATATTCACTCAAAAGGAGCATTGACTATGATATATAATCAAGAAGATGTTGGAAAGAAAGAAGGAAATTGAGGACTCATTAAGGAAGATGAAAACAAGAGTGAAGACATCAAGACTAAGGACAACCTAGAAAATGAAGAAAATGAAGAAGACCTCACAGAAGATCTCAAGGAAAAGCTTGAATTTGAGCTAGAAGTAATCAGAAGATTAAATAGGGAAAATTAGGAGCTTAAGAATCAAGCACAATATGGTGACCATGGCCTTGAAAATACATGGAAGGAAGTTGACATTTTCAAGCTTCAAGTAAAAGAAAGAGATGAGGATCTCACCAAGCTAAAGGAGGAATTGCATCAAAATAAGAAAAGGCATCTTAAAGTAGTCATATCCATGAAAAATATGTTATATAAAGCAAAGAAAAGGGAATAAAATTTGTCAAGCCATCTTGAAAAAATACATGAAGACTTAAAAAAACTTGAAATAAAATTTGGTCAATAGAAGGAAGATGTCTCCTCCCTTAAATCCCACCTAGAAGAAGCAAAGAAAAAAGAACAAGGAGTTGAAAAGGTGATGGAATTAGAAGGACAAGTCAATGAAGAAGAAAATGAAAGAAATTCCATGACATGCCAACTAGAAGAAAATGATGAAGATATCACCAAATTAAAATCAGAAATCACCTCACTTAAGGACCAATCTTGTGAAGCAACGAGAATGAATGAAGAAATGGAGAACCATATAGAAAAGGAGGATGAAGAATGAAATATGATGAAAGAAGAATTCAATCTCATAAAGAAAGAAGTTGATCATCTGAACAAGAGTCTAAAAATCTCTCAAAACCTAGATGACATCCTAAGTAATCAAAGATCTCCTCTTAATAAATCAGGGCTTGGATATGGAGGTGAACCCTCAGATAGACAATGATGCAAACCCTAAAAACAAGGATGTGGAGAAGCTTGGAAGAAATATTGATGCCCCCATCTCCAACAAAAGAAAGGAGAAAAGTCAAGATGACATTTGAAGAAACCCTACTCCAAGAAGATATGCAGACGATGTTAAGAGTGCAAGAGGCAATAAATTTGATCAAAGGATCCCAAGACAAAATGACTTTAGAAGTACATCAAGGAAATATCCATCCTCTAGGTACCAAAGTATATTTTTTGGTTATTTATATTCTTGTAAAAATTTTGGGCATATGGAAAAGGATTTTAGGGCATACCACAAGGACAAATATAATGGTCCCCATCAGTCTCCTAGAAGAAAGTTTTCAAGAAGAATTCATGCTCCCTCATTGATGAATAAGATGGAGTGCTTCAAATGTCATAACATTGGACATATGGATTGGGATTTTAACTTGACTTGGGTCCCTAAACAAGCTAAAAACATGACTACCAAGCAAGAAAAGAAAGTTACACATGTATGGGGAAGGAAGCAAATTGGATCAAAAAGCTCCCTCTTGAACACTCAATACATCAACTCATGTTGTTGATCTAATAAGTCCATGTTTGGAAGATATTGTTAGTGTTAGTTTTTTCATCGTGTCACCAATGATCAAATGGACTCTTATCATGTCTTGTTAGGGTGCCAAAGTCAAATTTTTATCATTTCACTAGGCCTTCTGTTAGATGATCCAAATATCATAATGTAAAGTTAGGATAAAATATTTATTAAATTAGATTATTTAATAAATATTAGAGACACTTAGAAATAGAATATTGTTAGCAAATATAGGACTCTAAAATAGAGTCGTATCTTAGGCTCTAAAATAGGAATAAAGATAGTAGATTGGATAGAAGATCATTTATTGTAAATGGACACTTGTTGTTTTATCAAGTGGTCCATAACTAAATTAAGTTAAGACATATAGCTTATAAATAGGTTAGTTTTCTAATTGAAAATTAGTGGAAGTTTACGTTTGTAAACTCTATGTAATTTCTTTTCCATTATCAATAAAACTACGTGTCTGAGGACACTTCTATATTATTGTGGTATCGGAGCTACACTAATGCAAATGATGTGAAGGTGGAGATTTCAGCTATGCAGGCTTTGAAAATTCTGCTAAAGAATTAATTGTGAGCTGCTCTAAACATCAGTGAGCTTCATGGAGGACGGATTTTATCATTTAGAGATTTTCTGAGGGGATGTAGGTGAGATGGTGTTCCTGCAACATATTCTCCACGCTAAGGACAAGTTTGCAATCATCATTTGATTCTGCGATTATTTTTTTCATGGACCCCTCCTTTTCAACTGACCGCGTCGATAGAGAAAGAAAAACTGGATTCCATTGGGAACCCACGTCGACAAAGTAATGCTGCTGCAAATTCCATTATTTTACTTGTTTCATCTACCAAATCCATTTCGAGTCTCCACGCCAATGTGTTAGTTGGGATCCGATTGAGAAAGCCAACTGGACATACTGTATCACAACACATTCTCCCACAATGGCACCATCTGTAACGTTTACTACATTTTTGGCATTTGCGTTCATCCTCCTATTCATTGCCGAAATTCGATCTCAGTGATCCCTCAGTGAACTGGTTCTCACGTCTCAAATAAACCAGCAAGGTGAATCCGCAAGGTAGCACCCCTCTCCTAGTTCTCGACATCGATGCCAAGGGCGGTACCACAGTAAGGCAGTTCTGAGTACATTTTCTATATAGATTTTGCATCTTCTGAGGTAGACCCTCATGCCCAACGGGCCCTTGAAGAAAAAACTGGGTTGAGCTAAAGGCATAGGAAAAATATTGAGATAGTGCTGAGAAATTGTTGGGAAACATTGAGCTGAAGGCAGATGAGAAATGTCAGTGTGGACAGTGTGGGCAAACTAAAAGTCTCTTGCCGCCTGGAAGATATTTGCAAAGTAGAACTGATCTACATCAAAATCAAAGGTAGAATAATAGCATGGATTTTAAATTGCAAAAATTGCAAAAGTAATTTTTGAGACAAAGTATTTAACTTCATATTTGAAAGTGTGAAAAAAATGGAAAAAAAAATGTTTCTATTTGAAAATTGGGAAAGTGAAATATTTCCATTTGAAAATTTTGAAAAAAAAAATGTTTCTACTTGAAAATTGGAAAATATGGGAAAATCAAATACTTTTTCTATAAAGTGAAAAAGTGAAAAGTTGGAAAATTAAAGTGATTTTTTTTTATAAATCACTTTTATAAAGTGATTTTAAATTTTGTAAGTCACATGGAGAGAAAAGGTATATAATTTTATGTAATTTTTTATTATTGGAGTAATAAGGATTTTGTAGTTTTTGGAGTAATAAGGAGATTCTATTTGTAATTTTTTATATGGAGAGATAAGAGTGATATTGTAACTCAAAGTACTTTTTTACTTTGAGGGGGGGTAGTTTTTTTTTACAAGGAAAATTGTAAGAGAATTTTCAAGCAGTCAAATTTTGAAAGGATTTCATTGTAAACACTCAACGAGAAATTGATTAGAGCCAAGTGAAAAGCTCAGTCATTTTTCTCCTTTTTCAACGACTATATGAGGGTGAAGGCCAAGCCCTGATAGATCATTTTTTTGTGTGGCGTGTTTCGTGTGAAGGGTTGCTCATTCTTTCTTGTGCTTGAATCCTTTGGTGCGCTGCTTCAACACTACAATGTCAAATTTAATTAATTTGTTCTCTGATTCTGATAAGCTAGAAGGGGTGAAATATTATAAGACATGGAAACGTCTAATTGAAAACACTCTCATATATAATGAATTGTGGCATGAAATATGCTGTGGAAACATTAAGCCTAATAAACCAACAGATGCAGCTTCACTTGCAAAATGGGAAGTAAAAAATGCCAAGGCATTAACTTTTATAAAGGCTTCAATTAATAATGAAATGTACATACATATTGAAAATGCCTCAGATGCATGGACTGCTTTACGTACATTCAAAGATCTCTTTGATACACAACCTGAATCAAAGAAGTTTGATCTTCAATTAAAATTTCTTCAACAGAAATTAACTGAAGGTGGTGATGTCCTTGAATGTATTTCACGGCTTAAAAACATCAAGCAAGAAATAATAAATGTTGGTTTTCAAGCTGTCGATTAAAGTTTCTTGACTACAATTTTAATTGCTGGATTTCCATCATCTTACACACATTTTTTGGAAACTTTGAAAGTCACTGGAAAGTTAGAGAAGATAAAGTTTGATGAATATAGTGATATGTTAGCTCAACATGATAAAAACTTTGGGAAGAAGAAATAGATTGGGGAAGATGTCTTCTTCACTGAAGCCAGCTCAAGTAACTCCTCAGCTGATAGTTCAAGAAACCGAGGAAGAGGACATTTAAATCAAAGTCAAGCAACCCACAATGTACAAGGCCATGGTCGTAGTCAAAGCAGAGGAAACAATTTCAACAGAGGCTACAGTTCAGGCATAAGCAATTTTCAAGGTAGAGGAAATAATCAAGGTAGAGGATATAATCAAGGAAGAGGACAAAGTCCAGGCAGAGGAAAAAGTCCAGGCAGAGGAAAAACTTAGAATATAAGCCAAAGCAAAGGCAGAGGATGATATCAAGGTAGAGGATAGTCTCAAGGCAAAGGCAGAGATTTCAGTCAAATTGTTTGAAGGAGTTGTAACAAAATTGGCCATTATGCATAAGATTGTAGAACTTCTATAGATAAAATTCTCAAGTTTCATCCAAACTCTGCACAGTTTTCAAATGATGAAGATGATCTCGATGGTTTAGAATATGTCTTCACCAACACAGAATCAAAATATTTACAGGTTTCAAGCTTTCTTAGAAGTGATTATGAAGATGCATGGATTATGGATACAGGTGCAACTCAACACATGAATTTTCGATAAGATTTCTTTTGGAGCTTCCAACAATGAAATCTCAATTAAATCTATCTGGCTGATAAAACAAAACATACTCCTTCTGGAAAAGGAGTAGTTAAATTTTTTTTTACCTGGCATTGGAGAAAGAATGATTTCAAATGTATGGTATGTCCCAATATTTAAGCAAAATTTGCTATCTTTAGTCACAATTCGACAAGCGGGACATATGGTGATTATGGAAGATGGCTTAGTTAAAATTAACTCAGTCAAACAGAATATGAAAACATTAATGACAGGTTATGAAGATGGAAAATTGTTAAGGATGAAAGGGATAGTTATTCCAAGAAGTTCTGACTTTGCAGGAGCAGCGAGTACAGACATTTCACCGATCAGATTATGGCATGTAAGATATGGCCATCTCAACTTTGAAAGTCTCTCTCAGTTACAAAAACAAGGAATGGTTAAGGGAATTCCAACCTTAAAAAAGGAAAATATTTGGTTCATAGTGATATTTGTGGACCCTTACCAACTCTGCTAGGAGGATGCATATATTTCTTACTCTTTGTTGATGATTTTAGCAGGATGACTAGGGTTTATTTTCTGAAGAAAAAGTCAGAAGCATTTGAAAAGTTCAAAACTTTTCATCAACTTATTGAAAATGAAGTAAAGGAGAATATTGGCACTCTTAGAACCGACAATGGTGGAGAATTCACTTCAAATGAATTCAAAATGTATTGCATGGATAATGGCATAAAACGACATCTTACCAATGTCTACACTCCACAGCAAAATGGGGTAGTAGAAAGAATGAAACGTACCTTGTTAGGAATGGCAAGATCTATGTTAAATTTCAAAAATTTAAGTCCTATATATTGGGCTGAAGCAATTCATACCGCTGTCTACTTAAGGAACAAATCTCCCACTGCTTCTTTAGACGGACTCACACCTTATGAAGCATGGTTTGGCTTCAAACTAAACATCTCAGAGTTTTTAGATCAGTATGTTATGCCTTAGTTCCAAAGGAAAAATGAACTAAGCTTGACTCACGAATCTTGAAGTGCACAATGATTGGGTATTCTGATGAGAAGAAAGGGTACCAACTTTTGTCGAATGGGAAATTTATTGTAAGAAGAGATGTGATTTTTGATGAAAATGAGAGTAAGAGTGCTGAAGAAGTCGAAAGTCTTCTTCAAAAGTTAGAAACAAAAAGTGATAAAAGAAATAGAAATCTACAAAGTCAACCAAATTCACAAAATTGGTATGAACTTGAGTTTCTTTCATCTGAAAATGATTCCTCCAGTTCGTCTTCTTCACTAGTGCCATCTAGGTCTTCTAGCAGTTCATCCCACTCTCCTAGCAGTAGCAGTTCTTCTGACAAAGACTCTCCGCCCCCGGAACCTGCGGTTGATAAAAAAACATCAGTTTACATCAACCCTCTTTACAATGATGGTGACTTTTCACAATCTCAAACCTATGAACATCAATTGCCAAAATGGATAGTTCAACTTTTGGAAGATGTAAGGCCTAATGAGCAGAATAAAACAAGAAGAAGGGGATCACAAAGAAACGAAGGAAATTTTGCCTTGGTAGAAAATGATTTTACTGAACCTTCTACTTATCGAGAGGCAGTAAAACATAAAGAATGGAAACAGGCTATGGTTGATGAATACCAGGTAGTTCTCGATAAAAACACTTGGAAACTTGTTGATTGTCCCCAGAATGTTAAACCCATCGGATGCAAATGGGTTTACAGAATTAAGTACAAGAAAAATGGTGATATCAACAAGTATAAAGCAAGACTTGTTGCTAAGGGTTTTGTGTAGCAGGAAGGGATAGATTATGAGGAAACGTTTGCTCCTACGCTAAATGGAATACCATCCGACTCACACTTGCCTTGGCAGCTCAACAAGGATGGAAAGTTCATCAGATGGATGTAAAAAGTTCTTTCCTCAACAGATATTTACAGG
Organism: Pinus albicaulis; assembly: GCA_034641835.2. NCBI lineage: Eukaryota > Viridiplantae > Streptophyta > Pinopsida > Pinales > Pinaceae > Pinus > Pinus albicaulis. The sequence goes on from CM076584.1 coordinate 604,935,340, forward strand.
AAGAAGTGTACATGACACAACCACCAGGTTTTGAAATTGAAGGACAAGAACATAAAGTCTGCAAACTGATAAAGGATTTATATGGGTTAAAACAAGCTCCCCAAGCTTGGTATGCCAAAATGGATGAATATCTTCGGAAATTTGGTTTTCAACGATTTGAATCTGATGATACCTTGTATGTATGCCAACAAGGTAAAAATATGGTGATTCTGGTTATGTATGTAGATGATTTGATTATCACTAGCAACAATGATGATCACATTACATAGGTGAAAAAGGAGTTACATGCAGGTTTTAAGATGAAAAATTTGGGACTACTTCACTACTATCTTGGAGTTGAAGTATTCCAACGTCCACATCATATCTTCATTTCTCAGAGTAAGTATGCATCATAAATTCTTCAATGATTTGGAATGCAGGATTTCAAGCATGTTCTTACCCCTATGGAATAGAACTTGAAACTTTCAAAATTTGGAGGGGGGGAAATGGTGGATAACACTACTTATTGACAGTTGATTGGAAGCCTAATTTATCTGACAACTACTCGACCAAATCTTTCTTATGCCGTCAATATTATTTCTCGCTTTATGCAGGAACCACGAGACAACCACTGGAATGCAGCCAAAAGAGTTCTTCGTTATATCCAAGGAACAAAATATTTTGGTCTTATTTACAAAAAGACTAAAAACTTTGTACTTGGTGGATTTTCAGATGCTAAATTTTCTGGAAGTATTGATGCTAGGGCATCAACCTCAAGTTATTTAATGAACATGGGGTCAGCTGCAGTGTCCTGGAGTTGCAAGAAGCAAGCTACATTGGCCACTTCTTCAGCAGAAGCATAGTACATATCAGCATGGGAAGCAGCATGTGAGATTGTTTGGTTGCATAGAGTTTTACAGGACTTGGGAATTCCTCCAGCAGAAGCTACTTCGTTATTCATCGACAACCATTTAGCAATGAAGCTTGCCAAGAATCTAGTTTTTCATTCAAAGACAAAGCATTTGGACACCAAGTATCATCATATCAGATCACTCATTGCAAAGGATGTCATCAAGCCGATTTATTGTCCTTCAAAAGATCAGACCTCCGATATCTTCACCAAACCTCTTGGCAGAATAAAATTTACTAAGTTCAGGGATGAACTTGGTATATGTTGTAATGTATCTTTGGATCATAGGGGGGAATGTTAGATGATCCAAATATCATAATGTAAAGTTAGGATAAAATATTTATTAAATTAGATTATTTAATAAATATTAGAGACACTTAGAAATAGAATATTGTTAGCAAAGATAGGACTCTAAAATAGAGTCGTATCTTAGGCTCTAAAATAGGAATAAATTTAGTAGATTGGATAGAAGATCATTTATTGTAAATGGACACTTGTTGTTTTATCAAGTGGTCCATAACTAAATTAAGTTAGGACATATAGCTTATAAATAGGTTAGTTTTCTAATTGCAAATTAGTGGAAGTTTACGTTTGTAAAATCTATGTAATTTATTTTCCATTATCAATAAAATTACGTGTCTGAGGGCACTTCTGTATTACCTTGAAGCAAAAATTTGTCACTGGGCATTAGGTCTAGGACTGTTTCCACTTTTTCTAATTTTTTTAAATTGCTGGTCTATGTCATAAAATAAGCTGAGTGTATCATCATTTAGAGATTGTCATCATAATTTAAATCATCTCCATCATGATTCCATTCAGTTAATAGTCACCATTAGGTCATTAGGGTTTAAAGGTCACCAAAATGCCATTTCATGCATAAAAACCGACAAATTGGAAGAGTGGTAATAAAAGCAAGTTTCTTCAAGAATTTTGATTTTTAAATGTAATTTAAATGTTTATATATGTAATAAGTGTTCTAAAGTTCCAAAGCTGCAGTTTAATGTTCTAAGGAAAAGTCAAAAGTTCAGATTACAAAAGGTTATGAAGTCAAAAAGAAGAAAGGACGTCATCCTCCAAAGAGACATGTGGGGCCCATTATCATTCAATCAAAGCTATTTCATGCTTATAAAAGGGCCAAAAATTCACAAAAAAATTTCATTGGTACTCCTCTCTCCCTTCATTATCATGCTCATCCTTTAGTTAGTGAGAAAAACACGTTTTAACAGCTCCAGGAGGAAAAAAATCGAAGGCGCTGCGTGTCCCTGAACTGTGCTGCGAATCTCGAGGAGGTGTTGCACATCCTTGAACTGCACTACACATCTATGAACTGTGCTGCGCACGGGGCAAAGTTGCCCAATATTTTTAAAATAACACCAAAATTCAAATTTCCAGCCTCCACTTCAGAATTTTCACTCTCCAAAGCATTTCAACAAGTAAGTACACTCATCCTCATGCCCTCTCTTCCATGGAAAACTAAGAAATGATAACTAGCTTATTTCCCTAGGGTTTCATAAAAATGTCATGCCTTTTGTTATCAAATGATCAAATAATGCTATGAAACCCTAATAATACTATCCTTACACCTCTGTCGATTAGTTAAACATCATTCCCACGCCTCACAAAACATTTCTCATCACTTTAACAACATTTCCCTACAAACCCTAGCCCTATTCCACCAAATTGAGCCATTTTCCTAGCTAGGTATGTGTTTCAATTTACTAGCTCACTCCTCTCACTCATTTGCCTTCATTTCACTCCCTAAACTTTCCTAAAATACCTGCCCCTCTCCCTAAATTTTTCTACCACCATCTCCCTTCCCTAACTCCCTCATTTCATTCCCTTCACTCACTTTTCCTTGTGTTTCCCCTCACCATCATCTAGGGTTTTCAACCATGGAAGGAGATTCCTCACCATCGGAGAAGAGAAGAAAAAATAAAGGGGGAAAGATACTAAGGTATGAGCCCTTAAACTACAATGAAATCATCTCCTCACCCTTCATCAGAAAATGCTTTGAAGATGTCAATTGCTTAGGGTTTTATCAAAGGGTGGAGGAGGTAGGTTACCATGAGGAGCTGACATATTTGTTTGCCACCAAATTGAAGGGAGAAAAGGACACAATTGCAGGGATTGATTTTACATTTTCCGTTGATTCCATCTCTCTTTCTAGAAGGATACCAAACCATGGAGAGTATTGGTTCAAAGGCATGAACCTTGACCTTGAGCAGTACAAATCCTTCATCAAATCACAGTACAAAGAGACTCATACCCACATTATTCCATTCAGATACTTGCTGGAGAGGTATGCACCATTGATGAAGGTTGCGATGAAATTATTCACATGTGAGGGCAGGTTTTTCAGATTGTACCGATATCATATTATATTTCTCATGCATTTCACAATAGTGAAGTCCCTAAAATTTTGCAATTTATTGTATAGAAGTGTGAGAAAGATGGAAAAAAAAGTGAAAGCTTTGAACACAGATAATTACCCTAGCCTCTTTTACCATAGCTTGGTGAAATTCATAGTTCTCCATAAGTGGAGAGAGAAGAACATGGCATGGGATGCTTTCATTGAGTCATCTTTACGGATGCACTCAACCACTACACCAACTCAACAACAAAACATATCACCTGCCATGTCAGCATAGCCCATGGAGGTGGTATCATCAAGAAAACTTGCTGAGGTTTCAAAGAGGCCTAGGCCTAAGGTTACTCTCACCTATCAGAGGGGAAGGAGGCTTGTGTTTGATCCTCGGAAAGAGGAAGGGGCCAAGCCTATTTCACTACAGGGATCACCATCAGCACTGCATGAGATATCCATGCATGAAGAGGAGGAACATGATTTTGACTTGGTTGACTTGGAGGACCATGATGACTAGGAAAACTTGCAGAGGAAAATCAAAGAAAAGGATGCTTAGATCAAATATCTCCAAGACAACTTAGTAAGGGCCCAATTCATCATTTCATTTCTTGAGCAGGAAAACAGCCAATTGAAGACAAATCAATTGATTTTTAAGAAAAGGTTGTTTGAGGCAAACAAACATGAGAAGGGCATAGTAGTGGCTAAGCTTGATGAGAATGAAAACCAAGTGAAGAGGAAGAGTCCAAGAACCATGGGTCTCAAGAAGGCACTACAAAAAGAGAAAGAGCCAAACCCTATAGATGAGGAGCTCACTTTTTAGGAGAGTATGGGCAAAGAGATCAATGAGGACAAGGAGTTTTGGCTTGAGAAGGTTCACACTCACTTGGAAAAGCTCTTGGACAAAGAAAATAGGTATAATGAGATCCACAAATGCATGGTTTACCGCTACCAAACAAGAAATAAAATTTCACACATTAAACTCAAACAATTGCAAGACAAACTCAAACAAACCCAAGGCAAGCTTAAGAAAACCCTAATAAAGGAGAAGGGAAAGCCTGAATTTCTTTCTGATGCTTTCATGGTAGCATAGTTCACCTCATGTAGTAGCTCTGGACCAATTTTGGGGAGATTTGGAGCATGTTTGGTTTTTTGGTCAAATTTGGTGAAAATTCAGAAAAATAGGAAAATTGATTAAGGCTGGATGCGCACCACCTTGGAGCCGCGCTTTTTCATCAGGGCACCAACTGGAAAGTGGTTTTAATTTTTCAAAATATTATGACCTCCTCTCAAAATCCATTTCCTCAGATCTTCTAGAAAGGGCATATATTTTGAGAAAAGTTGAAAAAGGGGTAAAAAATCAGCATTCTGCCCCTCTTTTTGACAGGTGTTGTGCATCCAGAGAGACCTGGGGAGAATGAGTTTTTGAGGGCCTTCCCATGGGTAATTTTAGAAAATTAAAAGTGTTATGGAAAATAGATAGGCAGGATAGTTGACCGTTCTATCATATTTCCATTTTAACTTTAAGAAGGTGCCTAAAAGTGGCATCTAAGTTGGCGCTGCGCATCTACAAATTTCTGAGTTTTAATTACAAATTTCAATGTGTAATTTTTGGGAATTCCTACTTTGACTTTTGTAAAAGTGAAAAGATGAACGTGGATGAATGTGAAAGTCAAAATGTAAATGTAAATGGTAAATATAGAGGTAAATAGGTGTCTCATCCTCCTTTATTGCTTTGAGGATATGTCTCTAATGGTTAGGAAAAGGAGGAATTTGTTGTGCAACCTCCTTAGGGTGTAGCTTACTTCAGATAGATGCATGTATTTGACTTTATTGTTGGAAAATTCGACCTCCAAGGGAAGATTTCGACCTCAGTAGCTATATGAGTCCTTTTGTAATGATTTCCAAGGGTTGGAACATTGGACATTGAACTAATGTATTCTATTTTGATCAAGTAATATAGTGAAGACAGAAAAAAGTTACAACTTAAATTTAGGGATTCTTGTGGTGAGCATGTATGGCCATGTTTCTCTTTAGTAAGTCACTCCATTGAATAATTTCTCTTTCCATTACATAACTATTTCTTTCACACATTGTCTTTACAATTCTTTAAGCATGATTCATGAGTAATGCATGCCCTATTTTGATGAGATGATGATGTTGTGTTTAGTTTCTTCTTAAGGAATGAATTCATACTTATATGCTTGTTCCTGATGTCTCTTTTCATCTTACCATAACCATATAGCCTAAAGGGTCACTCAAGCTTGCCTACCTTGCCCCTTTATTCCCTTGTAATTTTTGATCTTGTAACCCTACCAGTGTTTTCAAGCCTAGCTCTAAAGGTCCAATTTCACCCAGCACAAAAATCCAAATAAAAAAAAACCCTAATCTGCATATCTAGCCTAAAATCTCATTGATACAGTCAATTTGGCTATGAATATCATTGAGAGAGGCCTCTTAGCCTAGTAGGGCTAGCTACTAGGTAAAAGTGGTATGTGGTTACCTTTTCTGGTCTCCTTCTCAGCCTTCAGAGATCTGGTGGAGTGATAACATATTGGCACCATTGTCGAGGAACGAAGTGACATATCTTCCCTCGGTGTACCATAATTTCATCGAATTCTGGGCCTGTGGGTGATAGGCCATAGACTTTGTGAAGGTTGATCTAAAAATTGCAGAGAACTTAGTTGCAGAAACAAAAACATTCTCTCTTCTAGAATATACAAAGGATTGAAACCAGATCCTCATCCAGCTTCTCCAATTGGAGATCCAGAGAAAATTTTCCGAAAGCAGAGAGCCCAACACTCAGAGTTTCAGTCAGATCGTTCTCCATTGGTAATTTCTTCCTCATTACCTGCAAAATTATTATCTCTTGAAGACATTCCATTCGATTTGAAGTTTGAGTTGTCCATGTTTAGATCTAAGTCGAAAACTTTAGTGTCTGAGATAGTATTTGATCCATTAAGATTGTATGAAGTAAAATAATTTTTTGAGGTAGTTTTTGATTCCTTGAAACTTAAAGATAGTTTACTTTCCAAAGATTCTAAATCCAAATTAGATTTTGATAGAAAAATATGGAGTCAGTTTGATAGGCTTGAAAACTTAGCTAATCAACTTCAATACACATCTGAAAAAGCCATCATCCAATACCAACAAGAGTTCTTGTTCATTCCGACACAATATCAATCACTTGCTGCCTCCTCCTCCATCCCTTCTACTTCATTACCTTCTCAATAAACCCCTCTCATTGTTACTCCTGCACCACACTCAACAGGATTCATGGCGATATTTTCACCCCTGGTTCTACCTAGTGAAATTTCACCCTTGCCAAAAGGCTATGGTCAAATAATCCCTCTCTTTGATGAAAATTATGAAATTAGTGCCAAAAAATACTTAGGTAAAGTCACTCATTTCATTGTCTTAGAAGAGATATATTTTGATGATAGAAAGATGAGAATCATTTCCCAAAGATTCTTTGGAGATGTAAAAACTTGGTTTCGATATTTGACTTCCCATTCTATAGGAAACCCAAAGCAACTGAATGATGCATTCATAGCCCGATGGGAAGTAAAAAATAATCCACGGTAGATTCTTTCTGAGTAAGAAAACTTGAAGAGAAATCAAAATGAGTTAGTTCATGATTTCACTACTCGTTTCATCCAAGTGTATAACTCAATCCAAAATGAGATCAAGCCTCCTCCAACTTTGGCTCTCTTGCACTATTCGAATGTGTTTGATCCAGACATGGCATACTAGCTCCAAAAGAGAAGTCTTGCAACACTAGAAGATATGAAAAGTAATGCAGTCAGTGTCGAAGCAAAATTGTCAATCAAAAGTAAAAAACAAAAGGTGATAGAAAAGTAACAATCAAGGAAGAACCATCCACATCCTCTGAGGCCAAATTGGATACTTTGATCAGGATCGTGGAAAGAATGGTTGACATAATTCCATCACTGAAAGACAACTGAAAGCATAGGTTAAAAATTATAATTTTCGAGGTCAGCAACAACAGCCTCATTTTAGGATCAAATAGAGGGAACAAAGAGCTCCAGAGCAGCCATCACAATAACACATTCATACACCTTTGCAGAAAAATTATACTCAAGGGATTGAAGAATAAGATGAGATTGTGGAAGAAAATCATTTCTTTATATCAGATGGATAACCTATATTCTTGACAGAGGATGAAGAATATATTGAGAAAACAAATTTTCCTAAAGATGAAGATTACATACTTGAAAATGATCATGAGTTGGAGGTTCAATCCAATGATTATCAGTGGGGTTATCTAAATGGACTTAGCTCATAGCAGAGGCAATATTCATTGAGAAGTATATATGTTCTTTTCACTCCTATTCAGAAGAGGGCATCCCAACAAAATGATACTTAGCCTAAGAAAAATCTTCAAGGTAATCAGAATAAAGGAAAGGAGCCCGCAGCTGCAAATCATATCAAGATCAATCAAGCATCTACAAGCACACCAAGAAAAGAAAATAAAAGTTAGAAGAAGGAAACTACAACAAAGGACCATCCCGAAAAGAGGGACACTGCCATTAAAGAGGTAGATAAGCAATCCAATATTTTTAGCTTAGAAAATGAAATTTCTAAGTTAAAAGTCTCTATCCCTTTAACTGAGCTTGTAAAAAAAAATCAATACAAATATCACGTGGCCAAAATGCTGAAAGTAGATCCTTTGTCTGATATTGTAAATGTTGAATATGATCAACCCAAGCTCATTTTTGGTCCAACCATAGATGATCAGTTAGAAGATAGTGAATTTCCTCCATTTTATTTGAGTCTGAAAATTCATTAGTGTATCCTTCAAAATTCCATGCTTGACTCCGAAGCTTCCCATGACCTGAGGCCGAAGGCCATTATGGAAAAATTGGGCTTGGATATAACCCATAATTACCATGATATTTACTCCTTTGATTCTGGTAGAGTACGTTGTCTTGGTCTCATAAAGGATTTGGTAGTTTCACTTGAGCAAATCCTAATAAAAAATGTCTTGATGGATGTGGTAGTAGGTTATATACCACCATGATTTGGCATGTTACTTTCAAGGTCTTGGGGAGTGAAGTTAAGAGGTAATTTTCAATTGGATTTCTCTTATGCCACCATCCCGATTTTTGGACAATTGAGAAATTTATACCGGGAAACAAAAATGAAATATATGATTACCAGCAAAGAGAAACCCAAAAATCATCTTATTAATGCTGTACATACAGATCTTGAATCATTTTTTTTTTAATGATAGTGGTTTAAATGATGTAGATAGTCAGCTCATAGAACTATAAGAACACTACTACATTTGGGGGAAATTCCGACACTTGGTTCCGATGCTTTTGACCAAATGTCGGAAATTTCCCCAAATTTTTCAATCCCGCTCGAAACCGTCGCTATATCGACGTTTATAGAAAAGTGTCGCAATACCGACACTTAGAAAATGTGACGCAATTGCGACGTTTGGAGGAATACGTCACAATTGCGACACTATGCCCCAAAGCGTTGCTATTGTGACGGCTGCCTCCAAACGTTGCAAGTGTGACACAATGTCTAAGTGTCGCAATTGCGACGTTTGGAGGCATCCGTCGCAATAACGACGCTTTTTCCGTCGTCGGTATAATGACACTTATATGCGCGCTACATAAAAATACGAAACTTATATGCACGCTACATAAAAATGATTTTATTAAAAATACGAAACTTATATCCATCACAATAGCTACATTAACGTCTGATATCACGCGCGCATTCGCCCTCCGCTCTTGCAGAACAACATTCGCCCTCAGCTCTTGCAGAACAACATTTTCCCTCAGCATTCATCCTCAGCTCTTGCAGAACAACATTCGCCCTCAGAATTTTCCCTCAGCTCTTGCAGAACAGCATTTTCCCTCAGCATTCGCCCTGAGCTCTTGCAGAACAGCATTCGCCCTGAGCTCTTGCAGAATAGCATTCGCCCTCAGCATTCGCCCTGAGCTCTTGCAGAACAACATTCACCCTCAGCATTCGCCCTGAGCTCTTGCAGAACATCATTCGCCCTGCATTCACCCTCAGCTCTTGCAGAACAGCATTCGCCCTCAGCTCTTGCAAAATGGTAAGTTCTTACTGCAGGCCCTTCCTCCTATAGTAGGGTTGAATCTATTTGGATTATTTTGGTCAATTCCATTGGATTGTGTTAGGCTATAGGGTTCTCTCTAGATGTCAAGAATCAAGATTCAATACCCTCTATTATCTTCCTCACCCAATACAAGATTTAAATTTTTCCCAAAGAAACGCTTATTAATTTGGCAGCCATTATTTCTCCCTGCTTTAAAAACCCTACATTTAAATGAAAACAAGCATTGCATTTCGACTACAAAAATCTATTAGTGTTCAAATGTACATGTGTGCATCACTTGTGTAGGGTATTCCTTTTCCACTTTCACATTATCCAAGAATGTGTGCAGTATAGTTCATATTTTTTGTGATTTAGATTATCTTGAAAAAGGAAAGGTAAATTATTTCCCATGGAAAAAGAAGGTTTTCCCTTTTTACTACTGGAAATGGTACAACAAAGTTCCATTTCTACCCAAAAATCCTATGAAACAGGAACCAAATAAAGGCCATGTCCTCAATGGACATCATTTGGCTTTGAAAATGGCCATTGCACCATGTTGTTTCTTATATTACATCACGATAGTTTCTTAGGTCATTTCTTGTTTCTTGAGATGAAAAACAACCAAAGAAATTGTGAAGATCCTTTCAAGAAATAAATGACCATTTCTCAATCATATCTCAACTATTTTTTATTTTATTCGGTGGTTGCTTACTTTGAGAGAAATTTGACACTTTTATAAGGAATATAACATAAAAACACAAAATGGGAAGGAATTGATGAGGTAGATGTCCTTTAGTTGTTGTCAATTAAGAATTGATAATACACGATGCATGTTCTGTACTACAAAATAGATTCCTTCCTAGAGTTAGGACACAGAGTATTGAATCAAAGTTGTAGTTTCTAACTTCTTGTATTGGTTCATCAATCTTGAAATTCAGACATTGCATGTCTTCATTGCTTCATGTTTGAATAATTTTCATCATATCGTACAATAGGAAATTAGGAATTATGATTATTATTACTTTATGGATCTATTAAGTTACTTTTAAGTTTGCATGGTTTAGTGTGAAATTATTCTAGTGTGCCCTAGGCCCAGGTGAAGGAATGCCAAGGACTGAGAACCCTAGTTTTTAAATGGTATTGTTTCTAACTATTTTTTAAAACATACAAATTACAATTAAATTTTAAAACTTAAGAGTTAAAATTTAAATGATTCAAATGAATTGGTATGCTATTTGGATGAATTGGTCTGGCATATTTAGAAAGATCAAACCTCAGAAATAAACATGTCTATTTTTTAATGGTAAAGAAGTCTTAGACATTAAAGTTACAACTCTGTTATAGTAGATGTATAAAATGCTTCCTATAGGTTTATTGGCATGGGGTTGATCGAATACAATCTGGACATACACAACCTAATTTCCAAGAGGGATTATTTTTTCACACCAAAGGTGCTGTAGCTACTATGACTATGATGCAAAACTGGACAAATAACATATCTATCATCCTAGGCATGGCTTAGATAGAGTAGTTACTGGTGAAGAAATTTCTGCTGGCTTTGACTTTAAATGTAACAGAAATTTAATCTCTTAACCAGAGGTTTCCTAGATCTTAATTCTGTGAATTTTCTACCTTGGGACTACTATGAAATATTATACAAAACAACAGTGGAAGTGAGCAGTATTACAATTGTAATGTTCTCTTATAATTAAATTGCCTAAGGGAGGACAAAGTAGCCTATCCAATCCCATAGGCTATAGTCAATTATAAAGGGGGAAGTTAAAACTTAAAAAAAAAAAAAATTAAACCTTAAAACATACCTACCTATCCATGAATCATAAGTTCATAACTTACCCAACGAAAGCGTAGACTTACCACAAACATCCATCCTCAAATTTCTATGGATGAGCCAGAGCCTCAAGATGAGAGTGATTCCTACTTGGAGAGCATGCTAAGTGAAGATCTAAGTGATGCTGATGACATGGATGCTGATGATATGGCTTGAGGAAGCCATTGCTCACTATTAGGCTTTAGCTATTTTTATTTTAGTATATCAAAATTTCCTAGTTCATGTTTATAGTTTGCCATTTGGAGATGCCTTGAGGCAAATTTTGAATTTAGTATGACAATGGACATATATTTTGAAATTTTGAATCATGATTATAATTTCTTATAAGTTATTAATATGTAAACTGAGCTCCAATTTTCACTTGATATCATATATGAATCATGATATTATCAAACTAAAAATTTTGAAATTTCAATGACAAATGTCACATGTGAATGTTGAATGATGTGAATGTTTAAATATTTAAAGTTTAAAGTTTATAAATTATTAGTAATTTACAAATTACTATATTAGTGTCATTAAATTTATAATTTATAAATTATAATTTAGAAAATATAGTATTATATATGATATATAAATTATAATATATATTAATATAAAAATACCCAGACGAACCCACGCACCCGGTTTCAAAAAATGTCGTCCCCATCCCCGTCCCCGTCCCCGAACCCACGTTTACTGGCAACATAGTTTCAAACATTAAATATCAACAAAATCGTTTAAAGGATATTGAAAGGAAAAAGGTGATGGAAGATAGAAAGTGCCTTACTTAAATTCTCTAAGGATTTTTCAATAGTTTCTCCAAAAGCTTCACTTCAAGGCCCTTCAAGATTGTCTCCAACAATGCTATACCATCAGCTTCAACAATGTTGCTCCAAAAATGTCCTCAAGGTCTTCACAACAAGTTTACTAGAAGTTGCTCCAACAATATATTCAATAAGGTCTTCATGGTCAACTTGTCTCTTGTTTGGGTGCCTTAATGTGCAATGACATGTTTCCAGGACTGAATTCAATGCAAGGCATATTTGAAACTCTAACTCTGTCTTCCGGTGTCTTATTAGAGATTATTTCAGTTTTAATTTTGTGTTTTCAAGTTAGATATTGTTTTCAAGTTTTTACATTTATAATTTTATTGCAATGTGGCAGACTGATCAGAGCAGTGCAGGAACAACCCCGAGACAGGATGATCGCGGAAAGAGGCCAGCGGAAGAACATGTAAAGTGCCAGCATTGCTCTATCTTTAGGTATTTTAGTTATTTACATAATTGAAATAATATTAATTTTGTTCAAATATGCAGACACCTAGCCATGGTATGCCTGATGATTCCCTCTTTGAGGAAGAGCTTTCTTCATCTCTATCTCCAGTGTTCTTGTTGCGAAAAAAGGCACGAGATGCAAGGTCGGAATTTAATACTTTGATAAACGCGCCTCAAACACCTGAAACAGAAGAGAGGATAAAAAAACTTATGAGCCAGCTAGAAACATATCAGGTAATAATAAAAATTCAAAAGGATATTTTTTTTGTTTTGCATGAGATGAATTGTGATAGTTTGATTTTTAATTTTTACATTGACTAAACTAACAAAAAGTTCTTTTGTATGTAGCGTTTTCTGGCACTTGCTGAACCCGATGTTGGTGGTAGTGGGACACAAGGGCAAGAGATTTCCCAACAACCCTCTCGTACACCTTCTACTCCTTTAGGTGCCAGCCAAGAAACACACCCTGCCCAAGCAGACACCCAGCCAACCATTGAACGTGTTGGCAATGATGAGGCTGATATGGCCAACTACATTATTGCGTTTCCTGGAGCTACACGTGTCAGCTCCACAAGGACCATTAATGGCACGTTGTTGGTGAATGATGAAGGTGTCCCTATAAAGCACGTACAACTCCCAGGTAAATTTTAATATTTTAACTATTTCATGTACTTTATCTAAAACATATTTATCATGATTTTTATTTTTAAATTAATGATAATATCTTTTTTTTTCTATGTAGGAAATAATGAGTTCTACGGGTTTTTGGAGAGCCATGCGTTGGTAATTTTTGGCCCAACCATACGCACAGGGTGGAATTCCCAGAATTCCAACTTGAAAAAAGAACTTCTAGATTATCTAGAAGCCCTTTTTGGGGTCGGCACATTTGACAGAACAACGGTGGCTCGGGTAGCCGAAAAATATTTGAAATATAACAGGGACACCTATAGGACGCAATTGCAATTTAACCCTAGATGCGAGCGTCCTCTCACAGTTCCAGAGAGTGAGTGGAGAGCACTCATCCATGACAGAAAAGAGAAATGGGCAAAGAAAGGAGGAAAAATTCCAACTGGACCCGCAAGGTAAATTACAACTTTAATTCAATAGCTTTAATTTTCTCTATGTCTAAAATAAAAGTGTGCTACGTCATTTATGACTTCAATCTTTTGATGCTAGGTTGACTGACACCTCAAAGTCAACCAAAGCTAGGATTAAAAAAAGGGCCATCACAAGCTAGGCCAGGGCGGCTACTTGAAATTAACCGCAAGAATTGTAATTAAGTAGCTAAACATCTTATAATTAATTGTATCGCCTTCCAACGTTTTTGTAATCCTATCAAATATGATTAAAAATACACAATCATATGTAATTTAGGGTGATGACTTCGGAACAAAAACTACAGAGGAAGATAAAAATATCGCTTTCCATTTCGGCTATCAAGCCGTAGTTGAACGTCGCAGAAGCTTGGGGCAGGTCCCAAGATCCAGAATGCCTGATAAGGTAAAACATTAACCTTTCAATATGTTTGTTTTCGTCCATAAATTTAATGTCTAACAATTTTTTTTAAATCATGGGAGCAGCACTACCAACGAGGCAAATAACCTAGTTTTAGAGCCAGATGTAGATGATCCTCACGTGCAACCTGATCATTGTAGTGGGGACCAGGCCGACAATGCTACTATTAGTGAGGGCCGTGACGGTAATTAATTTCCACTTATAATTTTTTCTAATTATACCTTGATGGTTGTCCTTATAACGTTTTTTGTTTAAATGACAAAGAATGTTTCCCTTGAGGATCTTACCACCAGAGAGGAAGACAGGGCAACAATCCCAATGGTGACAACTGGTGCACCAGGTAAATAATCTCATTGCAATTTTTTTTATTAATATTACCGAACTAGTTCAATGATATTTAAAAACTGACAATTAAAATTTAATATTATCTGTTTTTGTAGGCGATGCCCCGTCACTGGATGAGACCGGACATCGTGACTACACAACTAGGTCAGCGGCGACAACTGGTGCACCAGGTAAATAATCTCATTGCATTTTTTTTATTAATATTACCGAACTAGTTCAATGATATTTAAAAACTGACAATTAAAATTTAATATTATCTGTTTTTGTAGGCGATGCCCTGTCACTGGATGAGACCAGACATCGTGACTACGCAACTAGGTCAGTAGCGACAACTGGTGTACCAGGTAAATAATCTCATTGCAATTTTTTTTATTAATATTACCGAACTAGTTCAATGATATTTAAAAACTGACAATTAAAATTTAATATTATCTGTTTTTGTAGGCGATGCCCCATCACTAGATGAGACCAAACATCGTGACTACGCAACTAGGTGAGCGGCGACAACTGGTGCACCAGGTAAATAATCTCATTGCAATTTTTTTTATTAATATTACCGAGCTAGTTCAATGATATTTAAAAACTGACAATTAAAATTTAATATTATCTATTTTTGTAGGCGATGCCCCGTCACTGGATGAGACCAGACATCGTGACTACACAACTAGGTCAGCAGTACGGGTCGAAAGGCACGAAACAGGAGCAGAGCACGATGATATTGATGATGTAATTAGGAGCTTTAGAAATAGGAAGAAGAAAAAGAAAATTTGATAATGTAAAATATTGTATTATTATAAGACAAACGTTACCATACTTGGAACGTTTTTTGCGTTATATAAAAAACTCATTTATCATACTATTTTTATGTCAAGCATTAATTGCAATGTTTCCTTACGTACTTTTTTTTGAATTGTTTTTTTATTAGTTATTGAATATTTTTTTTTATGCTCATGAAAGTAAAAAATGAAATATAGATTGGGTATTGGGGAATTGAGAGTGATGTGAGGGGGGGGGGGGGGAGGGGCCATAAGAGCTTCCACCTTCACGTGGTTGGCCCTGTTTAGTAGAGAATAATTTATTGGAGCGATTTAATCTTGGAGCAAACCTCCCTTGATCCAGCGTAGCAACAAAAAAGTCACTGTTGACTTGGTTGCTACTCTTTCAGATCGTGGGAGGCTTGTTCCAAGTTCATGCGACTCCAATAAATTGTTCTTGAAACGAAGAGGAGCTTATTCAGGTATGTTTTGACATTTTTAACATATGTTCTAACATTATCATAAGAATGCATCTTAGAGTAAAAAATACTACATCAATTACTTGTATTTATTGTATAGATAATGATGGATTTTGATTGACTTGGCGGTGCAGGTACAAATCCTCTTGCATCATGAGCAATACAACTTGTCAACCAGGGTCATGTCCAGGATATTTTTGCTTGTGCGCTTGACCAGGTTCGTAATGTCACATTTTGTAAGTTCCTTTACGGTTCATAATTCAATATTAAGCTTGTTCATGATTATTATCTAGGTTTTTTGTATGTGTTTTTTCATCTATTTGATTGTAAGCAACTCTGCATGTTTCTTGTTGTTCACTATGATTTCTTCCATTACCACTCCTAGGATGAATCCGACTTTATTATTACATAGGTTACTTTATTGTTACTATGATTTCTCCATTTACGATTTCATAGGTTACATCATGTAAAGTTGTCAATCTCAGGTTGGTGATGAGCTTTAGTTCTCCAGATTTGGGGATTTTCTGATATTTTCTCCCTCATGTCATTCCTGCATCACCTCGTTGTTTGAGCATGCCAATTGTCTACCACTTGTACCAATTGGCACATGAAAATATCTGAGTGGTGCCACATTTCACCTATATTCAGTGAGAGTTTAGGGTTTCTTTAACATAGCTTCAGAAATCCGATTCAGCGCCTGCTTGAATATCGTCACATAATACTCATGGTTTGGATTGATGAGCATGTTCTGAATGGTTGGTTGATTCATAAGAAACACCCATATAGTCATCTCGAGATATTTCAGAAGTTAATTTCTCGAGTTTCCTTTTTCACCGTTTCTAGTGGGTGGGATGGTGTGAGTTGATCCATCAATAATGGTGCTCTTGTAGTAGGGAATTTGTTTTTGGGGATATAAAGGAGCATTTGATGTAGATATCCCATTGGATGCATTCATAGATGGGCATGAGAGGTCAAGAATTTAAATTAAAAATATGCAACCTATAGCATGGCAACCTGAAGGCCGCGAGAGACACTGGTTAAAGATTGTTTTGTGCTAGCCTTAATATAGTCGTGATTTCTTTCTATTATCTTAATGCAAATATATAGTCCAGTCTCATTAAAATGAGGATTTTGGTTGTATTTCTCTTTGGTTGTTTCTCTCTTAATGCTCCAGAAGTTTCCAAAAGTTGCGATAGTTGTTTAGTTTGCCTGTTACAACTTAAAAGTGGTTTTTAGCAATGGGAGTCGTGTTTTTAAGGTTCATACTAATATGAAGATCTTGTAATTCTATATTCAGGATAAGAGAAGATGGCCTCTGCTTTGGTCAGTATGACAAAAATTGCCACATATACCTCATTGGGTAACAATGGAAAGGGGAAGAAGTTGGGTGCAATGTTTGATAATTATGGCAAACAATTGTCTTCTCTTTTAGTTTTTTCACCCATTTCCTTTAATCGCTCAAGCAGAAGAGGGACTCTGAGATTACGAGACAGAGAGAAGGTAGTTAATACAAGAGCTATGGAAAAGGAGTTGTACTTCAACAAGGATGGCTCAGTGACAAAAAAATTGCAGGTCAGAGAAAAAATTATGTTTAAAGGAAGGTCACATTCACGTGAAACTTCACTGCGGTGGATCTTTCCTTGTCCACTTATATTCGATTTTAATGTGTTATTTTAATTTTTCATGGAGGGTTTTTTTGGCATATGGTCTAGCATTCAATTGCACACTTACTGAAAGCATTGTCAATTTGTCTTGCAGGCGGTGTGAACAAACTTGCTGATCTTGTTGGAGTCACCCTTGGGGTGAAGAGAAAAATGTTGTCTTGGAGAGCAAGCATGGTTCTCTGAAAATAGTTAATGATGGTGTGATAGTAGCTAAGGAGGTAATTTGTAGATGTGTGCTCTGGTTTTCTTTTTAACGTTGTATTAGTTCCCCCTCTTAAATGTCTTAGATTTGGTAGGCATAATTTGAAAACTCAAAGGTGAAAGGAAACATATTTGTTACCCAGTGGTCTACTTCGCCTATGGACTAGCCACATTAGAGTAATGCATAAATATTTTCACAAAAATAAAAGGAAAAGGTTATGGCTAAGTCAAATTTTATTGTTATTGACAGTGTAATGAAATGTATCTCAATGCTATGGTTTTGGCCTTTTTATTGGTTGAATTAGAGGACCCAGTTGAAAATATTGGGGCCAAGTTGGTAAGGCAAGCTGCGACAAAGACAAATTATTTAGCTGGGGATGGAACCACAACATCTGTTGTTCTTGCACATGTTGGAATATTGAAAAATTCCAGAACAATGAATGGAGAATAAATCTCCCTTCATCTAACACAGAGAAAATAAAAATTTCTTTGACAGGAGACAGAGTTTCAATACTTTGAAAACAAACTTCTATTCCCTTCAATAACTCAAAAGAAAACTATTACACTTCTTCCTCACTGAGAGGGATTACAAAATTATGACTGCTACAAAACGCAGTGCATAAAACCAACTCATTGTCTATTAAAAAAAAACATACTCTGTCTCTAAAACACTCTGCTGTGTTTTTCACTTTCGCACTGCTGTGCATACACACTTAAAAAGTTACACTCAGTCTTTCACTTTTTACACAGTGCTGTGTAATAAAAAAATTACCTACTGTCTATAAAAAAAACTACCAAGATTTTTTGTCCTTTTTATTTTTATATGCCGTAACATATAAAACATATTATAATAAACCCTCTTTTTAAAATAATAAAATTAAAACTAAATTCTATGGCCCACCTTTCATTTCGCATATGATATATATATATCATATGTTTAAAACATATGTATATATTAAAGCATACATAAAATTAAACTATCAAAACATTAAAGAACCCTTTCCGTCGGACTTCAAAAGTCTGAATAGATTGAATTTCAAACCAAATTCACGTTCCAAAATGGGATGTTGATGTCTGCCTAATTTGTAACACGAATTCTCAATCCAATGTGCCTTATAAAAATTTCGGGTCCGGTTTTCAGGTTTTCAGATTCCCTTCAATTTCATGCGATCCAATATTAATGCTCCACGTGTCCTCCTTTTGAATTTACAAAACTGTCGGGTAAATTTCTGTTTGTTTAATTTCTGGTTGGTGAATTGCGTTAATGCTGTTTGTTGTGTTTAAATACAATCCTGTACAGAAATATGGCTGCGGCCGTCTACAAAAAAAACTTGCAGGAATTTTAAATGCTGAATTAAATTTCTGGATGGCATGCAAGCAACCTCCAAAAAAAAATGTTGCTGCTGCATCCGTCCTTCTGCTGCAGCAGTTGAAGCTAAAATTCAACAGCACAGGGTTTAATAAGTGAGGGTGTAAAGGTAACTTTTTGTCGATGGTACTGGATTAAGATCATCTATTCATTTTTGTAGGGTCTTATGGTGTTTGTTTTTTTAGTTTTGGGTTGGGTTTATTGAGTCTAAGATAGTTTTTGAGTGAAAAAATTGCTATCAGGTATTAAAAAAATTTGGTTCTTTTGTCAAAATTTATGAGCTTGTTAGGAAATACAAAACTGACAATGGTTGTATCTTAAATTTGTGGAAAATAATTTGAAATGAAACCTTTTTGTTTAGGTTTTTGCAGCAGGTGCAAACCCTGTTCAAATTACTAGGGGCATTGACAAGACAATAAAGGCCCTTGTTTCGGAACTCAAAATTTTGTCAAAGGAGGTAAACGCTTGCCTTTTGAGTAGGCTGGTTTTCCTTTTTGCTGATGGTTTGGCGTATCTAATTGAATTAGTTACCTAAGGTATTTTTGGTTGCAAACTCCTTTTCATTTTTCATACAGTATTGGCCTTGTGGAATAAATTTGATTGTGTGGTCTTGTTATATCTACAACATTTGTAGTTGTTTAGTCTTATGGCCGAGGTGCACTTTTATTATGGAAATAGTTGATGCAATATTGTCATTTAATCCTTACTGCAGGGTAGCATGTTGAGAAGTTTCTTGTGAAACATTTGGTATTCAAATGACACTTGATCCTATACAGCATCATGCACTTGACTTCAAAATTCATATTCAAAGTGTGCCAGACAATTCTTGCAAAATTTCAAATATTTATGTTGTTTTAAAGCATTATCTTTTTCATGTATTGGATGTTGAAAATGAGAAAAAGACTTTGGTATGAAACCAACTGGTGAATAATTTCCAGCAAAACAACCACTTCCAAGACATGATTTAGAAGTAGAACATATGTACTTATGAAGCATAGAAAGATATCCTTGATGCATTGTCAATGCTTGGCTAGGGTTATTTTTGGAGAAAATAACTCCTTATTCCTAGAATAGTGATCTTCAATACAAGTAAATGCCAGAGAAGAGAGATCATCGTGTGACATAAACCTATTAACAAAAGTGAACAAGGAATGATTATTAATTATGGCATACTAAGTTGTCAGTGATTTTGAATATTTGTCTTTAACATGTAAAAATGTTAAATTCCAAACTTACATCATCATGGTTTGGCATCATGAGCTTGACTAATTGTCCACCATGCTCATAATTTCATTGTTGTCTTCATATCTATAAATAGCATTTCAAATAGTAATAAAAAAGTTCTATAAGAAAAATCCAGACCTCCATGCTGCTGCTCCTTGTGAGACAAAGTCAAAATTGCATTACACAATCTGACACATAAGAATCTCCTATATCCCAGTGGTATGTATCCAAATTCTTATAATAGTGTCTTCAAGACTTATGTTGACATTGCCAATGAGATATTTAAGCAATGAAAGATGGAGCCTTCTTCATTGTTGTATATGTAACAGCCTTTTATTAATATAAAGATTGATGGTTTTGTCTTTCTGAAAATGAAATGTAAAAATAATTTATTGTGGTCAATTGAAAAGTTTTTTTTTAAATCTTTTCATTATGGAAGGGCAACATAGATATATGCCCTTCTAATTGAAATTCGGACCTGCCCTTCAAATTTGATCACTGTGTGGGACCTTAACAAACAATAAAACTATTCTGCCGCGCGTTATATAAAACATATAACAAAACCTTTGTCAAAACTTAAAACGAACCCTTTAGCCGTGGGTATTTCATCACGAATTGATCATTTTACCATGTACCTTCTTCTAGAGGAATATTCTTCCACTTGATTATGTACTTCATAATGGTTATATGTCAAAGAGATACAAAATGTTTATCTATAAATTTTTGTGGTTCAAGAATCAACTTTCATTCTTCATCTAATTTTGGAAGTTCTATTTACATTGTCATAATTTTTCCCAAAACCTTTTTTAGGGAAGATACATGAAAAACCTTATGAATGAAAGAAGAAGGAAAATATAACTTCTATACCACTTGTGAAATCCTATTAATAATTATTTAGGGCCATAACATTTTTGAGCTAATTCTTTATTCTTCTTTTTCTTGAATGAAGATTTCTTATAATGCTATAATCTAAAAAATACCCAATTACCCTCCTCAAATTGTCTTTCACTTCAATGTTGTTCCCCTTGTTGTTTTATCATGTTTCATGTCATTTGAAGGTTTTCCATAATAATTTTCAAAGTTTCTTTAGTATTTTCCACATGTGACTCTGTTTCCTATACTTTGAACTTATCTTGCAAAAATTATGAGATACTAGGAGTTGGATATCCATAAAGGGCCTTAAATGGAGAAATTTTAGTAGATGTGTGATAGGTAGTATCATATTACCATTCTTCCTTGACGAACCCACTTCATCCATTAAGATTGATTTTCTAAAGAGTAACATTGTAGATAACCTTAAAAACATTTGCTAACTATTTTTGTTTGACCATTTGATTGTGTTTGATATGTAGAACTCATGGCAGCTAGTGTTTCTCCACTCATATTAAATAATTATTTCCAAAAGTTTCTTGTTACTATTACTTTAGGAAAACCATGAAGACTATGAATTTCTTTCACGGACACTTCTGCCACTTGGCTTGTTCTTTATGTACTTTGAGCTTTACGAAAAAAATCTACAAAATTTGTCTACATAAATGACCACAAAAATGTAATACTTACCTTTATATTTCAGTAACCCTGTAATAAAGTCTATTGATATATCTTCTAGTCTTTGAATATGTATGTGGAATGGTTGAAGTAACCCTAGAGATTTTACTATCTCTCTTTTATTTATTATGCAAATCTGACCTTCTCTTACAAAATTTTGAATATCTTTCTTCATTCCTTCAAAAAATATATTTTTTGATCCTTTGAGATGCTTTAAGGAACCCTGCGTCCTACCATCAGAGAGACATGGGACTCCCTAAATATTTGTTTATTCAAATATGCTTGCGTGCATAAAAATATTCTACATTTGCACCAAAGTATATCTCTCTTTCACTCCCAATGCTCCATAGAGTTCATCCCATCCTTTATAAATTTTAGTTTTTGTTTAGTACTATTGTCATTTTTCCATTATGGCAAGCTTATTCTAACCACCTAGGAATAGAAAATGTAATTAGATATAAATTTGAGGCCTCTTCTATTTTAGAAAGAGCATCATGTACTAAATTTTCCTTACCCTTTTTGCAGATTATCTCAAAATTAAAACTTTGCATTTTTTCTCCTCATTTTTGTTAATCTTCTAATGAAATCCATAGCTTCAAAAAATAATTTATGCTATCATGGTATATCTTGACTTTAAAGTACCTCCCAATGATATACTATCCCCATTTTTTATTGCATGTAATATTTCTTCCATTTATTTTTCATATGTAGATTTCACCAAATATTTTCTTTGAATTCCTTGCTTTTAAAAGCCAATGATATCCCTTATTGTGTTAATGTTACGTAAATTCCTTGTCCTAGTGCCTCACACTCTACTATGAATGTTTTACCAAAAGTAGGTGCAACCGATGTTGGTGTAGGAGACATGGCATCCATTAAAAGAGAGAATGCCAAAGTAGCCTCATCATTCCATATAAATGATATTTTCTTCAAGAGATATGTGAGTGGACTTGAAATGCATGCATAATTCTTAACAAATGATCAATAATATCATCTAAGTCTAAAAAATCTTCTAAGAACCTTGATTTTCTTAGGAATAGGTCATTTTGTAATAGCTTGCATCTTTTGAGGCTCCAACTTCACTCCTTCCTTTAAAACAATATGAACCAAATACTCGAATTCTTATTTCCCAAAAGCACATTTGGATATTTTTACATAAAAAATGATTGTTCTCAATATTTATATAACTTTTCCACATGTTTAGTGTGGTATTCCCATGATTTATTATAAATATGTGTATTATCAAAGAAAACCAACACAAATTTTATAAGATGGGATCAAACAAAATTGTTCTTAAGTCGAGCCCTCCGAACTTCAAACGGTGATAAACCATAATTCAAACCAAATTCGCGTTGCAAAATAGCCTGCTGACGTCGGCCAATTTTGTGACGCGAAAACCAAATGAATTCTGCCCTAATATTTTTCGGGTCCGAAGTTGGGTTGGCGTACGGAGGGAGAGTTGTGACGCGAATTTCTTATCCAATTCGCCCTAATCTTTTTCGGGTCCGGATTTTTATTGCGCGAGCGGCCTAAACAAAGATCCTCTCCAATCAATTTCTGCCACGTGTCCTCAATCAAAACTTGCCCTGCTCCCGTTTGCGGGTGCATTCGATGGCGTTTAAGGCGATGGGACATGGATGTGGCGATTTCATATCAATTGCATTAAGTTTTAACGATGTTCAATTAAGTTCCAAGGTTTTCACATCAAATCCTCTTTAATTAAGTTTTAACACTATTCAAGATCGGACCTCCACTCCTGTTAGCGATTCCGCATGCTCCAATATGATTCGGCCTTCGGCTCTCATTAATGATCAGAGATTAATTATGACGGGCGTCCTTCGATTGCATTGTAGTCGGGTCGATAAAATGGGGTTTCGCTATGGTTTTTCAGACGAGCCGGTTGTTGGGTTACACTGCCTGCTCACTGTGACGAGAAGGAGAAGTGGCTAGCTGAACTGCTGCTTAGACCTTGCTGCATATCTGCATTTCTCTCGGTCTCGTCTGTGTCTGTCTTCCTCTGTTTCTTGGAATTCTGCTTCTCCGTCTCCTCTTGTGCCCATTGCTGAGAGTACTGCACCCATGCCTCGCCTGCGTCAAAGGATGCGTTGCTGCAGGGGGAGCACTAGAGGTCAACCCCTGCGCGCTCCCTCTAGCCCCTCAACCGAGTCGTCTTTCGGCCAGTCCAGTGATTATTACGCAGGTCGCTATCCAAATACTAGGAGTGGGCAGGGTCGGGTTGTAGGATCTGGCCACCGTATGGATTCCCCTACTCCTCGTTTCTCCACCGCTAGTTCACCTTCTCCCATGATGCACACTGCGCAATTTTCCTTTAATTTCTCTCTCAACCGCCCACGAATCACAACTTCAGTCACTGTGGTTTTTCGCGAGGAGGCCCAAACGGAGGAAGAATGCACCCGTCCGGCGGGTCTGAGCTCGGAAAAAGTCGGGCAACATTCAGACCTTCAAGAGGGGAGCCGTGGCATGAATGTGGAGGTAGCACCTAGCGATCCTGGACCTTCCGAAGGATGGTGCCGAATCGTGGAGGAACCACCAGAGGAGTAGTTTGGTTAATTTATTTTTCTTGCTTCACGGCCCACTTAATTGGGCTGCTTTTAGATTGTATTACTGTGCTGGACCTCTGTAATATTTTTGAATTTTGTAAACGTTCAAGACTGGTTTCCCTGTATGAGGGAATTCTTCTTAATTTTTTGATTTTTTGATGACAAATTTGCCATGAGTCTGGGAAATGTTTTTGTGTGAGGCGTATATCAATAGTACATGTCTCTGCACATTTCCTGTATCCGCTTTATGATACTATTTTCATGGACGGTTTTACTTCATATAATATATTCAAAACAACGTTTTTTCTCTTGTGAAAAAAAAATGATTAATGTTTATCACTCTGCCTTCAAAACTAGCGATGCTAGTCTATGTTGCTGGTTTATTGATATGGTCTGATGGTCTTTTTATATTTTGGACATATCACACTCCTCACATGATTAGCGTTTTTCTCCGTTCAAGGATTTTGGGTACTTTAATTTGTATTTGGAACAATGGACGTCGGTACGTACTCTATCTGTTGCTTTACTATTCTACATACTGCTATTTCACTTTCTTATAGATGCCTTGCGCATATTTGGATGCTTTCTCAGATTGTCGATAATCTCCATGTGGACCGTTACTGGGTTTTATATCAAGTCGCTGTATGTGACATGGGGTATTTTTCTATCATTGTCTGGGGTGGGACTTCCACTTTCCTGGATGGATATTTGGGTTCCAATCTTCAGATGTGAAAATGTAATGACTTCATGGACTGTTTTACTTCATATAATATATTCAAAACAACGTTTTTTCTCTTGTGAAAAAAAAAAAAATGATTAATGTTTATCACTCTGCCTTCAAAACTAGCGATGCTGGTCTATGTTGCTGGTTTATTGATATGGTCTGATGGTATTTTTATATTTTGGACATATCACACTCCTCACATGATTAGAGTTTTTCTCTGTTCAAGGATTTTGGGTACTTTAATTTGTATTTGGAACAATGGATGTCGGTACTCTATCTGTTGCTTTAATATTCTACATACTACTATTTCACTTTCTTATAGATGCCTCAGGCATATTTGGATGCTTTCTCAGATTGTCGATAATCTCCATGTGGACCGTTATTGGGTTTTATATCAAGTCCCTGTATGTGACATGGGGTGTTTTTATATCATTGTCTGGGGTGGGACTTCCACTTTTCTGGATGGATATTTGGGTTCCAATCTTCAGATGTGAAAATGTAATGACTTCATGGACTGTTTTACTTCATATAATATATTCAAAACAACATTTTTTCTCTTGTGAAAAAAATGATTAATGTTTATCACTCTGCCTTCAAAACTAGCGATGCTGGTCTATGTTGCTGGTTTATTGATATGGTCTGATGGTCTTTTTATATTTTGGACATATCACACTTCTCACATGATTAGCGTTTTTCTCTGTTGCAGGATTTTGGGTACTTTAATTTGTATTTGGAACAATGGACGTCGGTACTCTATCTGTTGCTTTACTATTCTACATACCGCTATTTCACTTTCTTATAGATGCCTCGAGCATATTTGGATGCTTTCTCAGATTGTCGATAATCTCCATGTGGACCGTTACTGGGTTTTATATCAAGTCCCTGTATGTGACATGGGGTATTTTTCTATCACCGTCTGGGGTGGGACTTCCACTTTTCTGGATGGATATTTGGGTTCCAATCTTCAGATGTGAAAATGTAATGACTTCATGGACTGTTTTACTTCATATAATATATTCAAAACAACGTTTTTTCTTGTGAAAAAAAAATGATTAATGTTTATCACTCTGCCTTCAAAACTAGCGATGCTGGTCTATGTTGCTGGTTTATTGATATGGTCTGATGGTCTTTTTATATTTTGGACATATCACACTCCTCACATGATTAGCTTTTTTCTCTGTTCAAGGATTTTGGGTACTTTAATTTGTATTTGGAACAATGGACGTCGGTACTCTATCTGTTGTTTTACTATTCTACATACTGCTATTTCACTTTCTTATAGATGCCTCGGGCATATTTGGATGCTTTCTCAGATTGTCGATAATCTCCATGTGGACCGTTACTGGGTTTTATATCATGTCCCTGTATGTGACATGGGGTATTTTTCTATCATTGTCTCGGGTGGGACTTCCACTTTTCTGGATGGATATTTGGGTTCCAATCTTCAGATGTGAAAATGTAATGACTTCATGGACTGTTTTACTTCATATAATATATTCAAAACAACGTTTTTCCTCTTTTAAAGTTTCATTTTTTTTTTTAAAATTGAACCCACCGTCGGTATACTGACGCCTTGTAAGCATTGGAATTTCGACAGCTTAAAAACGTCGGAAGAGCGATAGTATAAAAACGTCGGACGAGCGACGTTCAAAACGTCGGACCATGTTTTTTCAGAATTGTGACAGTTTAAAAATGTCAGAATAGCGACGTTCAAAACGTTGGACCACATTTCGTCGGAATTGCGACAGTTTACAAATGTCGGAAGAGCGACATCCAAAACGTCGGACCACATTGCGTCGGAATTGCGACAATTTACAAATGTTGAAAGAGCAACGTTCAAAACGTCGGACCACATTTCGTCGGAATTGCAATAGTTTAAAAACGTCGGAAGAGCGACGTTCAAAACGTCAGACCACATTTCGTTGGAAGTGCGACAGTTTACAAACGTCGGAAGCGTGACGGTTTGGGAAACGTCGGAAGATCGACGCTTGTTTGGAAGCGACGGAAAAAGTGTCGATAGTGCGACACTTTTTAAGTGCGTCGGAACTGCGATGGTATGGAAAACCACGTTTTTCCTGCCCTCGAACTGTCGCTCTTGCAACGACTATGTGTCGGAATAGAGATGAATTGGCCATCGGAAATTCTGCCAAATTTTCTAGTGGAAATTTCTGAAATTTCCAATAGTGTCAGAGAAATTTTAGATGAGAAAAAAGGCAATCAACCTAGTTCTTCAGAGAAGTCATTTGATAAGTCAGGATAAGATTCAGAACAGATTGAAGAAGTGGCTCGAAAATATGAGACAAAAAAAATGCATAATTCCAACTTCTAGATAACGAGAATGGTCTTTGGACCATGGATTTCGATGGTGCCTTAGGAAAAGATGGGGCAGGCATCGAAATTTGGATCCGTAGTCCTCTTCATCAACCAGGTAAAGTTCCAAAAAGTGTAAGTTTATGTTCATATAATTTGGCTTTCAATTGTTCTAATAATGAGGCTGTGTATGATGCATTGATAACCGGCCTCAAAATTATGAAAATTTTGGGCGCAAAAAGAATTCCTGTTTATGGCGACTCCAAGCTTGTAATCAAACAGGTAAAAGGGGAATACTAGGCTAAAAATCCATGAATGAGAGAATATATAAATGTTGTACTTGATATCCTAAATATGTTTCTTTAATATACATTGTCAATAGTACCAAGAAGTCAGAATCTTATGGAAGATTCTCTTGCTACAACGGCAAGTAATTTTAATATTCCCATATATTCTAATAGGAAGTTTGAAATTCATGTCAAACATTGACCAACTATCCCTGACAACTTGAGGTACTGGCAAGTGTTCTCGGATGACAAACAGGTGAACAATTTTCTGCAGAATGAAGGTGAATTTGAGAATTCCTTTATTGATGAGGTTTATGATAAAGATGATCAAGTCATCGTGGCCACTCAGGTTGATGTATTACAGTTGAAGGATAACAACATTTCAAGGGGTCTTGTACCTTTGGAAGAATTGTTTGATCAGGATGATGTTGCTAGAAAGCCGACCATGGTTCCTATCGAGAAAGTGTCGAGGATATGAACATCAGAACAAAAAACAAGCCCAAGATGATCAAGATGTCCAAGTCCTTATCTACAGAGGTAAAAGACAAATACATTGCTTTGTTGTCTAAATTTTCTGATGTATTTTCTTGGGACTATGCAGATTTGAAAGTTTATGATAATAATATCATTCAGCATACAATTCCGGTCAAGCCTGAACAAAAGCCCTTCAGAAAAAGTTGAGAAGAATCAACTCAAGGTTGTTACCATTGATAGAGA
This sequence comes from Pinus albicaulis, assembly GCA_034641835.2. NCBI lineage: Eukaryota > Viridiplantae > Streptophyta > Pinopsida > Pinales > Pinaceae > Pinus > Pinus albicaulis. Next base: position 604,963,489 of record CM076584.1, read on the forward strand.
AAGAGGTAAACATAATTTTCAAAGCTGGTATCATTTTTCCCATTAGATTTTCTGATTGGATGTCAAATCTGGTTCTGGTAAGAAAGAAAACTGGAGAAATCTGACTTTGCATTGATTTTAGAAACTTAAATAAAAAGGATAAAAATCCCCTTCCTAAGTTGGACCATATCATACAAATATTGGTTGGGGCTTCCTGAATGTCGTTTCTTGATGGATATTTGGGATACAATCACATTTTAGTGCATAAGGATGATCAAGACAATACTAATTTCACGACACCTTGGGGCACATTCAAGTATGCTAAAATTCCATTTGGGCTCAAGAATGCAGGAGCCACCTTTCAGTGGGCGATGGAAATAGCCTTTGAAAATGAAAAGGATGTTTTCTTAGTTGTGTATCTTGATGATTTGATAGTTTTCTCTCATTCTAATGACTAGAATTTGTATAATCTGAGAATTGTATTTCAGAAATGTAGGAAATTCGGGATTTCACTTAATCCCAAAAAGAGTCTTTTTTCCATGGAGGAGAGAAATCTTCTTAGTCATATCATCTCCAAAGATGGTATCCGGATTGTCCTTCTCGGATTGAGGCTATTCAAAAAATTGATTTTCCATGTAGCGAGAAATAAATTCAAGCTTTCAATGGTAAGATGAACTTCTTGAGAAAATTTATTGCAAATCTTGACGATCATCTTCAAGAGATGACCAACATGATAAAAAAGGACAATGAGGTAAAGTAGTTTGAGGATGCCAAAAAGTCTTTTAATTCAGTGAATTTTTCCTTAACTACATCTCCTATTTTGATGAGCCCCAGCTACTCCATTGATTTCATCATATTTTCATTTTCCTCCGAATATACCTTGGCTGCGGTTTTGATGCAAAAGAAGGATAAGACCAAGAAGCCCATTGCATTATTTAGTCGTACCATCAAGGATGCAGCCCTTAGATATAACATCATTGAGAAACCTGCCTTGGCCTTGGTAAAGGCATTGAAGGACTTCCAAGTATATATCCTTCATTCACATATTCTAGCCTATGTCCCTAATGCAACAATGAAGGATGTCCTAATGAAAACTAATCCGGAAGGCAGAAGAGGAAAGTGGATAGCAGCTATGTTAGAGTATGACCTCGAGATCAAGCCTACAAAGGTGATCAAAGGTCAGGGAATAGCCAAGGTCATGTCCGAATCAAATTTACATGTTCTTGATATCAACCTCATTTCAGTTTTGTCCGAAGAAGAAAATGATGGCGCACTCATACATGTATATGATATTTTTCTCTCATCTCCTTACTATTCCGACATAATATATGTTCTTAAACATCTTAATCCTCCTCCAAACATGTCTAAAAGTAAGGTAGGTCATTAAAGTTGAAGGCTTCCAAATATTGCATTTTGGACAACGCTCTATATTGGAAAGAATCGGGAGGTGTCTTAATGAAATGTTTAGTAGAAGATGAAGCCAAGGAGGTAATGAATGATTTCCATAAGGGATATTGTGGAGGTCACTTGTTTTGGAAAGCCACGAAAAATAAGGTGTTGAGGGATGGATATTATTGGACTACACTTTTTTGCAGATTTATATAAAACAATGATGAGTTGTCACAAGTGTCAATATTTCAAGGTAAAAGGAAGCTTCTCCCGTTTCCTTTGCAACCTATATCTGTGCAAGCACCATTTCAGCAGTGGGGCCTTGTATTTATCAGATAAATTCACCCTGAATCATCTATCCAATATAAATGGATATGAACAACTACCGACTATTTCACCAAATGGATTGAATCTATCCCAAAACGGAAAGCAACGGATTTAGTCATTATTAAGTTTGTGGAGACTAACATTTTGTCTCATTTTGGCTGTTCTCACAAGATCATTACTGATAATGCAGCTGCATTCAAGTCAAATAAAATAGTTGAGTTTTGTGACAAGCACAACATCAAATTGGGGCACTCAACCACATATTATCTGCAAGGTAATGGATTGGCGGAATCTTCTAATAAATCTTTTATCAATATCATAAAGAAGATGTTGGAGGCGAACAAGAAGAACTAGCATAAGAATCTTGTTATGCTTTATGGGCGGACATGGTGAGTAGTAAGAAGTCAATAGGAATGTATCCTTTTCATTTGGCATATGGAGTAGATACTGTTTTCCCTACATCACTTGCAGTCCCAGTTATGAAGTTGTTACAAGAAGTAGGTAGTGAAGAGAATGATGTGAAACGCCGAATCAATCAGATGATCCATATTCAACAAACCAAAGATGAGGTCTTTCAAAACACCTCAAAGATTCATGAAAGGATAAAGAAGGTATATGACCGCGATACAAAGGTAGATTATTTCAAGATTGGAGATGTGGTCCTCCGTTGGGATGCTAGAAACGAGGAAAAAGGGAAGCACGGTAAATTTGAGAACCTGTGGAAAGGACCATACAATATTTCAGCCTCTCACGGACAACATTATTTCCTATTGGAATAAATGAATGGAGAATATTTCTTAGAAGGACCAGTCAATGTGTGAAGTGGAGAATCATCGGATATTGGAGCCCGAGGTGAAGGCCATAAAGTTCCATTGATTTGTTGTTATTTTCAAAGTTTAGTTAAAGTCAAGTCAGTCCAGTTTTGAGTCAGTTTATCATGTCAAGTTTTCAGTATCCAGTCTCGTTTTTAGCTTTTGACTGCATGTCCAATGGTTAGGCTACTTGGTCTATGGTGTTCTTGACACCTCCAAGGAGCTGTCATCCCCAGCTGGAGCCAATGTTAGTGTAAGTATTTGCATCATGTCACCAGTGATCAAATGAACTCTTATCATGTCTTGGTAGGGTCCCAAAGTCAAAATTTGTCATTTCACGAGGTCTTCAAGCAAAAATTTGGTCACTGGGCATTAGGTTTAGGACTGTTTCCATTCTTTCAAAAAAATTTAAATTGCTAGTCCATGTCATCAAATAAGCTGAGTGTATCATCATTTAGTGATTTTCTTCATCATTTCAGTCATCTCCATCATTATTCCATTCAGTTAGGAGTCTCTGTTAGGTCATTATGGTTTCAAGGTCACCGAAATGCCATTTCATGCATAAAATCCGACAAATTGGAAGAGTGGTAATAAATGCAAGTTTCTTCAAGAATTTTTATTTTTAAATGTAATTTTAATGTTTCTATATGTAATAAGTGTTCTAAATTTCCAAAACTATAGTTCAATGTTCCAAGGAAAAGTCAAAAATTTCATATTACAAAAGGTTATGGAGTCAAAAATAAGAAAAGAAGTCATCCTCCAAAGAGACATGTGGGGCCCATTATCACTCAAACAAATTTATTTCATGCTTATAAAAGGAAAAAAAAAAGTCACAAAAAGATTTCATTTGTACTCCTCTCTCCCTTCATTATCATGCTCATCCTTCAGTTAGTGAGAAAAACATGTTTTTACAACTCCAGGAGGAAAGAAATTGAAGGCGTTGCGCATCCCTAAACTGTGCTACACATCTGGAAGAGGTGCTATGCATCCTTGAATTGCACTGCGCATCTGTGAACTGTGCTTCGCACGGGGCAAAGTTGCCTAATTTTGCTAAAAAAACACCAAAATTCAAATTTTCAGCCTCCACTTCAGATTTTTCACTCTCCAAAGCATTGCAACAAGTAAGTAAACTCATCCTCATTCCCTCTCTTCCATGGAAAACTAAGAAATGATAACTAGCTTAATTCCCTAGGGTTTCATAAAAAATTCATGCCTTTGGTTATCAAATGATCAAATAATGCTATGAAACCCTAGTAATATTGTCCCTACACCTCTGTTGATTAGTTAAACATCATTCCCACACCTCAAAAAGCATTTCCCATCACTTTAGCAACATTTACCTACAAACCCTAGCCCTATTCCACCAAATTGGGCAATTTTCCTAGCTAGGACTGTGTTTCAATTTCCTAGCTCACTCATTTTCCTTCATTTCACTCCCTAAACATTCCTAAAATCCCTCCCCTTCTCCCTAAATTTTTCTACCCCCATCTCCCTTCCCTAACTCCCTCATTTAATTCCCTTCACTCAATTTTCCTTGTGTTTCCCCTCACCATCATCTAGGGGTTTCAACCATGGAAGGAGATTCCTCACCTTCAGAGAAGAGAAGACAACATAAAGGGGGAAAGATACTAAGGTATGAGCCCTTAAATGACAATGAAATCATCTCCTCACCTTTCATCAGAAAATGATTTGAAGATGTCAATTGCCTAGGGTTTTGTTAAAGGGTGGAGGAGGTAGGTTACCATGAGGAGCTGACAGATTTGTTTGCCACCGAATTGAAGGGAGAAAAGGCCACCATTGTAGGGATTGATTTTACATTTTCAGTTGATGCCATCTCTCTTGCCACAGGGATACCAAACCATGGAGAGTATTGGTTCAAAGGCATGAACCTTGACCTTGAGAAGTACAAATCCTTCATCAAATCACAATACAAAGAGACTCATACCCACATTCTTCCATTCAAATACTTGTTGGAGAGGTATGCACCATTGATGAAGGTTGTGATGAAATTATTCACATGTGAGGGAAGGTTTTCTAGATTGTATTGATATCATATTATATTGCTCATGCACTTCACAACAATGAAGTCCCTAAACTTATGTAATTTCTTGTATAGAAGTGTGAGCAAGATGGCAGAAAAAGTGAAAGCTTTGAACATATCATTGCCCTAGCCTCTTTCACCATAGCTTGGTGAAATTCATAGTTCTCCATCAGTTGGTAGAGAAGAACATGATATGGGATGCTTTCATTGAGTCATCTTTACAGATACAGTCAACCACTACACCAACTCAACAACAAAACATATCACCTGCCATGTCAGCATAACCAATGGAGGTGGGATCATCAAGCAAAATTGCTGAGGTTTCAAAGAGGCATAGGCCTAAGGTTACTCTCACCTATTAGAGAGGCATGAGGCTTGTGTTTTATCCTTGGAAAGAGGAAGGGGCCAAGCCTATTTCACTATAGGGATCACCATCAACACTGCATGAGATATCCATTCATGATGAGGAGGAACATGATTTTGAATTGGTTGAATTGGAGGACCATGATGACTAGGAAAAATTGTAGAGGGAAGTCAGAGACAAGGATGCTCAGATAAAAGAGCTCTAAGACAACTTAGAAAGGGCCTAATTCATCATTTCATTTCTTGAGCAGGAGAACAGCCAATTGAAGACAAATCAATTGATTTTGGAGAAAAGGTTGTTTGAGGCAAACAACATGAGAAGGTAAAAGAAATGGCTAAGCATGATGGGCATGAACACCAAGTGAAGAGGAAGAGGCCAAGAACCATGGGTCTCAAGAAGGCACTACAGAAATATAAAGAGCCAAACCCGACAGATGAGGATCTCACTTTTGAGGAAAGGATGGCCAAATAGATCAATGAGGACAAGGAGTTTTGGCTTTATAAGGTCAAAAATCACTTGGAAAATATCTTGGACAATGAAAAAATGGATAGTAAGATCCACAAACACATGGTTTCCCGTTACCAAACAATAAATCAAATTGCACAAATCAAACTCAAACAATTGCAAGACAAACTCAAGCAAACCCAAGACAAGCTTCAACAAACAATAATCAACCAAGAGGAGAAGGGAAATATTGATTTTCTTGTTGATGCCTCCATGGTAGCATATTACACCTCATGCAGTATCTCTGGACCAATTTTGGGGAGATTTGGAGCATTTTTGGCTTTTTGGTCAAATTTGGTGCAAATTCAGAAAAACAAGAAAATTGACTAAGTGCTGCGCTTTTTCCTCAGGGCACCAAATGACAAGTGGTTTTAATTTTTGGAAATATTATGCCCTCCTCTAAAAAATTATTTCCTCAGATTTTCTAGAAAGGGCACATATTTTGAGAAAAGTGGAAAAGGGTAAAAAATCAGCATTATGCCCCTCTTTTGACAGCCGTTGGGCATCCAAAGACACCTTGGGAGAATGATTTTTTGAGTTCCTTCCCTTGGGGTAATTTTTAAAAATTCAAAGTGTTATGGAAACTAGACATGCAGGGCTAGTTGACCGTTCTCTTATATTTCCATTTTGAATTCAGGAAGGTGCCTAAAAATGGCCTCCAAATTGGCGGTGCACATCTGCAAATTTCTGAGTTTTAATTACAAATTTCACTGTGTAATTTTTATCAATTCCTAGTTTAAATTTTGTAAAAGTAAAAAGATGAATGTGGATTAATGTAAAAGTCAAAATGTAAATGTAAATGGTAAAGATAGAGGTAAATATGTGTCTTATCCTCCATTTATTTCTTTGAGGATATGTATCTAGTGGTTAGGAAAAGGAGGAATTTGTTGTGCAACCTCCCTAAGGTGTAGCTGAATTCAGATAGATGCATGTATTTGAATTTCTTGTTGGAAAATTCGACCTCCAAGGGAGGATTTAGACCTCAGTAGCTACATGAGGCCTTTTGTAATCATTTCCAAGGGTTGGAACATTGGACATTGAACTAGTGTATTCTATTTTGATCAAATAATACAGTGAATACAAGGAAAAGTTACAGCTTAAATTTAGGGATTCATGTGGTGAACTTTTATGGCTATGTTTCTCTTCAGTAATTCACTCCATTGAATAATTTCTCTTTCCATTACATATCTATTGCTTTCACTCATTGTCTTTATAGTTCTTTAAGCAAGATTCATAAGTAATGCATGTCCTGTTTTGATGAGATGATGATGTTGTGTTTAATTTATTCTTAAGGAATGAATTCATACTTATATGATTTTTCCTGATATCTCTTTCCATCCTACCATAACCATACATCATAAAGGGTCACTCAAGCTTGCCTACCTTGCCCCTCTATTCCCCTGCAATGTTTTCTCTTGTAACCCTACTGGAGTTTTCAAGCCTAGCTCTAAAGGTCCAATTTCATCTAGCACAAAAATCCAAATCAACCAAACCCTAATATTCATAACTAGCCTAAAATCTCATTGCTCTAGTCAATTTGGTTGTGAATCTCATTGAGAGAGCCCTCTCAGCCTAGTATGGATAGCTACTCGGTCAAAGTGGTATGTGTTTACCTTTGTTGGTCTCCTTCTCAGCCTTCGGAGATCCGATGGAGTGGTAACAGATATGATATTCCAAGTTTTGATGATGAAATTATTCCAAAAAGGAGACCATGCATGCTGTTAGGGGGAGCTTGTGATTCTTGACTATTATTGCAGAAGTTATCCGTAAAGAGCCCTATAAAACCCTTTATGAGTCACACATGGAAAATCATTTCTCGGGAGTAATTCCATTGAAGAAAATCATGATATTGTGTCTTCATTACACATCCATTGTTGAAGATGTCTTCCACTTGATCACAGGGAAAAAATATTTCTTGTCTTAAGCAAAACGAAGAGCTAGAGGAGTTTATGCAGGCAGGGGGAGTTGGTTGATCATCTACCTCATCCATTTCCATGAAGGCATGTAAATGATTAGGGGGAGCATGTACATTAAGGAAAGACATAATGACCGAGGGAGTTGCAAAGAGCAAGATAACAAGAAGGAGCAATATGACAGGGGGAGAAACATATCTATCATGGAGAAGTATCATTGATGAAGAAAGGAAGAAAATACGATGGAGTATCATGTCAATAAGCAACTTGATAAGTGGAGTACTTGGGCACCCCATTTTCCATTGATGTAAAATGGGGAGAGAATGTTGAAAGGGCGAGAATATTTCCATCAATGACAAAGGAGGATATTATTGGTCAAAGTTGTCATTGATGTCAATATGGCATTGTTGGAGATGGAAAATGTCCTAACCCTTGTGATGGATGAATAACCATTTTGTTATGTTACCTTAACCTCATTGAATACTCTCTTTATGGAAACCCTAGGATAAATTCCTATGTGCATATTTCCATAATACCCTAATCCTGGAATCACTTAAGTCAATATTATTTTAAGTCATTAATGAAATCAATTCTAGGGAAATTAATAAACTTGAAGAAATCCTTAATGTCAAGCCCTAGCTTCATGATGCCCTAGCCTTGCTAAAATACCCATGAAACCCTAACTCTATCTAAACAATGGATAGCTCTTGATTATTGATGCCTAATGTAAATCAATGAAGCCCTAAAATACCTAACATGAATGCATGAAGCCCTAAATGCCTTGTTAAAGATGCCCTAATCCTAATAAGCATGAAGGCCTAAGTCTATGCCATAACATTATCCAAAACATAATATCCTAAATAATGCCATGGACGAAATAATGGAAGTTCACAAATATAATTTTATTGATGGTAACAAGACCTTAATTGAAGCTGGAATTGGCATAGACTCATAGAAGACATCAAGATCTTTCCAACGAGCTCTTGTATGCCTTCTAACTCTTCATAAGCTGAGAGAGATTGAATTTGTAAGATAGAAAAATCATAATTTTTGGTAAGCCGACTTGTGTATGCTCATGATCCTTGTCCAATTGATGTGGCTCTTCATTACAATCCAAAACTAGTATATATTGACGTCAAAACTCACCATTCCAGTCATCAATTCGGTGGAAAATTTCAGAGATAAGAAGAAAAAGCGAGGAGGAGGCCAAGGAAGACGAAAGAATACAGTTTGGGAAAATACTTTAACTTTTTGTGGTTGGGATAAACAAGGCTTCTCCTTCCATTACATCTAAGATTTGTGTGTGCACAACTGCTGGTGGGAGACATACCACATTGTGGAAGACTTACAGACTCTATATGATTGAAGCTAAATCCGAATTAGTGAAAAGAAAGCTTGGATATGAAATTGTAGTCTTGTATTTTATCTCGGTAGCTTGAGAGGCTCGGACCTGTTAGAGACTACACCTCATATTGGAAAGAGAATTGCAACTTGGATCATCACTATAACTCAGAAAATTCTCCTATGGAAGAATTATATATATATACCTCAAACCTATGTTGTGGAGCTCAGAACAATGAAGACAATCACTTAGATCTTTGGCAGCCACCTGTAGAGATACCTGTGATAGCTTGGTCCTATGGGAAGTGATAGTTGTGAGGTTGTGACTTGACTCTTGAAGCTCAGACCTATGGAACAATCACTTGGCGAGGGCTCAAACTTAAACTGGAGACTCAGAAATGAGGCTACATTCTTCTCGGATCTGTGGAGCGATATTTCTAAGGAATTGTGGTGGCAGTCACTTGTCAAGGAAATATACCTCGAATAGACCTGTGGTAAAAAACACTCAGATCTGTGGTAAGCAGGATTGTGGAAGCTTGGATTTTGGACTCGATATATTAACTAGTTGTGGCACCTTGAGGCCTGTATTGTGTAGCTGATCATTGACATCGTATGAAGGAAATATTAGTATAACTGACTAGAAGAGTAGTTGGAAGAATCTATGGTTTGATATCAATTGGTGTTTGGAAGTTACTTTAAACTACCTCCTTGAAATTGGAACATTTGAAGAATGCAGAAGTAAGTTGAAGAAGTCTTATTAAAGCAATTGATGAATACTTTGATGAAGCCCTATTAAAATTGGACAACTAGGTCCAAACTCCATGTTGTGATGCTCAGATGAAGACACCAATATTTTTATTGGGTTCCTCTTTCAAAGAGGTGCAAGATCGATCTAAAGATCATCTTGATCTGATGAGCAGAACATTTATTTTGAATTTATTTTTAATACTTTCAAAATATGTGCAGGTTGGCCTTAAGGTTTTACAACCCCAGCAGATGTGTCACACACCCTCAGTGATTGATATAAATAGAGTCAATGTTGGAGGACATTTCACTCATCTCATCCTCACACAACATATCCTCTTCTGATTTAGTACGAGCTCCTTGGAGGCAGTTTCAGTTCACACGTGGGAAAAGAAGGACGAAGAGATGTTGCTTCCGGTGTTGCTACCGTTGTTGCCGGTGTTGTTTCCGTTGTTGCCGGTGTTGTTTCCGTTTTTTCCAGTGTTGTTTCCGTTTCTGCCGTTGTTGCTGGTGTTGTTGCCATTGTTTTTTCCATTGCTGTCGTTGTTGCCGGTGTTGTTGTCGTTTCTGCCATTGTTGTTGGTGTTGCTGCCGTTGTTGCCGGTGTTGTTTCCATTGCTGCCGTTGTTGCTGGTGTTGCTGTCGTTGTTTCCATTGCTGCCATTGTTGCTGGTGTTGTTGTCGTTGTTGTTGCCATTGCTGTCATTGTTGCCGGTGTTGTTGCCGTTGCTGTCATTGTTGTTGGTGTTGTTGCCGTTGTTGCTGGTGTTGTTGCCATTGTTGCCGTTGTTGTTGGTGTTGCTGCCGTTGTTGTCGGTGTTGCTTCCGTTGTTGCCGTTGTTGTCGGTGTTGCTGACATTGTTGCTGGTGTTGTTTCCGTTGCTGCCGTTGTTGCCAGTGTTGTTGCCGTTGCTGCCGGTGTTGCTGCCGTTGCTACCGTTGTTGCTGGTGTTGTTGCCATTGTTGCCGGTGTTGTTGCCGTTGCTGCCATTGTTGCTGTTGATGTTGCTAGTGTTGCTGCCGTTGGGGCAGCGTTGGCTTTTCTGGGGTTGAATTTGAGTTGACCGTGTGGTTGTTTTGAGGGTTGTTGTGACACATGCTGGGTTGGATGACCAAGGAGACTTTGCTGGTTGAAGCATCCTGTTGATCGCCATAACGGACCACCACATTTTTCTGTTTCTGGTTTGTCTTCTATAGATCCACTGGTATGTTCTATCAGCATTTTACTTGATTGTTTATGTGATTTCTATGGTGAAAAGTAAAGTTGCATCAAGCATAGAACATCTACATAAATTTACATGGTATCAGAGGCGAGCTGAAGACAAGCCCTACTTTATAGCAATCACCGAAGAAGAAAATGGGTTCCACAAACTATGGCTTCAAGGAGGATGACAAGTTGACTCGGAAGGATGACTTCCATGCTTGGAAGATGATATTGGATCTTCAGTCGGAAGACCAAGATGTCATGGACTATGATCAAGGTAAAATCCAAGAACCTCCATCCACTGCTACTGCTGCTGCCAAAACAAAGTACAAGAAGGAGGATATAAAAGAAAAGATGATGATCAGGGAATCCATTCATAAAATTCTGGTGGCCTACATCTCTGAATTGGGCACATCCAAAGAGATGTATGATAAATTGGTCCTCATGTTCAAGGCCAACAATGCAAATCAAGTACTATTATTCAAGAATCAATTGAAGAATCTGAAGAAGGGCAGGGATGAGTCTGTCCTATCATATTTTCTGAAGCTGACTGAGTTCAAAAAAAATCTGCTGGCTATTGGGGAGACAATAGCTAATCGATAGATGGTACTCACCGCACTTGGAGGGCTCTCATCCAAATGGCATGTGTTCAACACTACCATTCTAAATAATAATGTGATACCTGACTTCAACGAAGTACTGTCAAGATGCATCAAGAATGAAGGAGTATGGAAATGAAGGAAATGGTGCATATGCTGCTCATTCTAGAACGAAGAAATTTGGTGGTCCAAAGTACAAAGGAAAAGCAGGGACCCAAGGAAAGAAGGGAAAGTGTTTCACTTGTCATAGGCTAGGTCACTATGGTAGAGAATTCCCTTTCAAGAAGGATTCTCCTAATGATGATGACAACAACAACAACCGAAGGGATGATAATCAAAGGAACAACAGGTTCCAGGGAAAGAGAAAGGCTCCCTCCTGTGGAAATGATCAACCTTTCAAAAGGTCAATAAATTCCAGGCATGAGGAATCAAATGTTGTTGATAAAAGAAATGAATACATTCTTGTATCTTCCCTCTTCGTTGCATCTCCACCCGACACTATGGATGTCTCATTGATAGATAGTGATGCCTCAAGGTACATCACTGGGTTCAAGGAAGCACTCTTTGATATGGTTGAGATTGATACTAATCTGGAAATTATCCTTGGAGATAATGCCACATATCCCATGAAAGGGACATGGATTGTGACCCTCCACTTGTCTCAAGGTCAAGTCCTCCACTTGCAGGATGTACTCTATGTACCTAATTTGAAGAAGAACCTCATGTCTATATCAGCCATGGAAGACAAAGGTTTCAATGTGGCATTCACTGATGGAAAGGTGCACATGTGGAAGAAGAGCTTCAAGGAAGCTATCATGTTTGGGTCTAGAATTGATACACTCTACTAGGTTGGAGGAAGTCCACTAGGAGATATGACATGAGATGTTATTCGACAGACCGATAATGGCACTGAATATGAGACGAATGAGTTCAAGAACTTTTGCAGAGGAGCTAGCATCAAGAGGGAGACCACAATGTTTGTGGGCTATAGCGAAACTTCGAAGGCCTATAGATTCTATGTGCTTGGTCAAAGGGAAGTGGAGATATGCCACGATATCACCTTTGATAAAGATAATTCCCTGAGGAAAGTAGTCAATCTTCCGAGATCTGAGGAAGGTCATGAAGCAAGGCCTGGAAATCAAGAGGAACCAAAGGATGAGATAATGCCTGATGTTGAAGGACCGATGGACCCGATTGGTCCACCTCCTTCACTGGGAAAGAGACCATCATGGCTCAGGGAAACTCTCGAGGATGTTGAGGGACATATGGCCCCAAAGGGGGACATTCCGTGAAAGCAAGAAGCCGGGTAGATACCAAGGGTATCTAGCAGCCATGAGTACTATTTTACAATCCAAGCCTGGATCTTTTTGAGGAAGTCGTAAAGCATCAAGTTTGGAAGGATGATATGCACAAAGAGTATGAGTCCATAATGAAGAATGATGTCTGGGATGTGATTCCTAGACCAGAGGACAAAGCAGTTGTCACCTCAAAATGGCTCTACAAGATCAAGCATGGATCTGATGAAAGTGCTAAAAAGTTCAAGGCAAGATTCGTTGCTCGTGGCTTCTCTCAAAACGAAGGCATAGACTATGATGACATATTTTCACCTGTGACCACCATCCGATCTATCATAGCCCTTGTTGCTACGCAAGGATGAAGTCTTCATCAGATGGATGTGAAGACTGCACTTCTGCATGGTGCGATAAAGGAAGAGGTGTATGTGGAGCAACCTTTGGGGTTCGAAGTCCAAGATCAGGACACCCATGTCTGCAGGTTGAAGAAATCCCTCTATGGGTTGAAGGAAGCATCCATAGCTTGGTACGAGTGGATAGATAGCTACTTGATGAAGCTGGGCTTCACTTGTAGTAATGTTGATCCGAACCTTTACTTCAAGGTTCATAGAGAGAAGCCTCTCATTCTGGTGTTGTATGTGGACGACCTCTTCCTGATAGGTGCTGACCCTGTCATTCATCAGTGCAAGAGGGAGCTCGCTACTAAGTTTGAGATGAAAGACCTAGGACTGATGCACTACTTCCTAGGCCTGGAGGTCTAGCAGAGACCTGGCGAGATTTTCCTTTCTCAAGGAAAACACATTGTGAAGCTTCTGGAAAGATTTAGTATGGTGGACTGCAAGTCTGTGTTGACACCAATGGAGCTCAACTTCAAGAAGTTGAGTGGCAGCGCTGCTGGGCCCGTATTGACAAATCCTACTGAGTATCGTCAACTCGTAGGGGCCCTGATGTTCTTAGTGAACACCCATCCGGACATATGTTGTGCAGTGAACACTTTGAGTCAACACATGGTTGATCATAACATTCACTGGGTTAGTGCCATGAAACTCTTGAGATATCTCTGAGGCACGATAGACCATGGGCTGAGATACACTGCCGGGAGTATGACACTCCATGGATATACTGATGCCAATTGGGCTGGCAGTGTGGTGGATTGCAAGAGCACATTTGGATGCTACTTCACACATAGATCTGCTTCGGGCAGGAAACCGAAGTCGGTAGCCTTGAGCACCGTTGAGGCTGAATACATTGTAACATGTATAACCTGTTGTGAAGTCACTTGGTTGTGAAAGCTCTTCAGTGAGCTGTTCGAGCATGTGCTAGATGCCACCGTTATCATTTGTGATAAATAGAGGGGGATTCTTTTGTCATAGAATCCCGTGTTCCACGATCGATCCAAGCATGTTGATGGCTGGTATCACTTTATGGATATGGTACAACGAGGCGCCGTAAGGCTCGATCATAGGAACTGATGAGCAGGTCGCGAATATTCTCACTATGCCCTTGGGGAAGGTCATGTTACTAACCTTCCGTGAGAATCTTGGAATCATGGAATGACCCTATTCTGAGGGTCTTGTTGGACAATGAGCTCTGGGAGCTCTGGGGGGCTTGGGGGATAGCTTCTTGGAGCTATAAGCAACCACAGGGCTAGGCTTGCCGAACCTTGTTGGTGTGCTTGGGCCCCATCGTGATGATTGAGTTGGTTCGCCTCTCATGATTTGTGCCCCGTATGCATCCTACCCATTTGAGTTCTGGACTCACGGGAAGTACCTCTCATTTGGCCAATGAGGTGGGCAAAGCTAGAGACTAGTAGCAAAGACTGATGGACGCATCAGATATTGCCGTACTCTCTATCTAGGATGACACGTGTCCAACCACTTGATCTGGGATCAAGTCTAGTGAGGTTTCGGACCTCCAAGGTCAGTGAGACTAACTTCGGGTTAGTATATATGACTCTCTTGAGTCCAAGCGAGGTTTCGAACCTCATACTGACTTTGGGTTAGGGAAACCAACTTCAGGTTGGTATGAGACTCTTTGTGAGTCCGATAGAGGTTTCGAACCTCTGGGCTGAATTTTTCAGCCGAGGAGTGATGTCTTTGTGACTGACCCACTTCTGTTCTGAAATAAAGAGGCCAGAAAAGCAAGTTACGGCGGGATGACGCACGATTTTTGATTGCACAAGTGGATGGAGTTCTCCCTAGTTGAGAGGGAGTGTTAAAATTGGAAAACTAGGTCCAAAATCCATGTTGTGATGCTTAGATGAAGACACCAATATTTTTATTGGGTTCGTCTTTCGAAGAGGTGCAAGATCGATCTAAATATCATCTTGATCCGATGAGCAGAACATTTATTTTGAATTTATTTTTAATACTTTCAAAATATGTGCAGGTTGGCCTTAAGGTTTTACACCCCCAGCAGATGTGTCACACACCCTCAGTGATTGATATAAATAGAGTCAACGTTGGAGGACATTTCACTCATCTCATCCTCACACAACATCTCCTCTTCTGATTTAGTATGAGCTCCTTGGAGGTGGTTTCAGTTCACAAGTGGGAAAAGAAGGACGAAGAGGTGCTACTGTCGGTGTTGCTACCGTTGTTGTCGGTGTTGTTGCTGTTGTTGCCGTTGTTGCCGGTGTTGCTTCTGTTGTTGCCGGTGTTGTTTCCGTTGCTTCCGTTGTTGCTGGTGTTGCTGCCATTGTTGTTGTCATTGCTGTTGTTGTTGCCATTGTTGCCAGTGTTGTTGCCGTTGCTGCTGTTGTTGCTGTTGTTGCCAGTGTTGTTGTCATTGTTGCCATTGTTGCTGGTGTTGCTGCCGTTGTTGTTTCCGTTGTTGTCGTTGTTGCTGGCGTTGTTGCCGTTGCTGCCATTATTGTTGGTGTTGCTGCCGTTGTTGTTGGTGTTGCTGCTGTTGTTTCCAGTGTTGCCGTTGTTGCTGCCATTGTTGTCGGTGTTGTTGCCATTACTGCCATTGTTGCCGGTGTTGTTGCCGTTGCTGCCGGTGTTGTTGCCATTGCTGCCGTCGTTGCTGCCGTTGTTGCTGCCGTTGTTGCTGGTGTTGCTGCCATTGGGGCAGCGTTGAATTTTTTGGGGTTGACTTTGAGTTGACCGTGTGGTTGTTTTGAGGGTTGTTGTGACACATGCTGGGTTGGCTGACCAAGGAGACTTTGCTGGTTGAAGCATCCTGTTGACCGCCATAACGCACCACCACATTTTTCTGTTTTTGGTTTGTCTTCTATAGATCCACTCGTATGTTCTATCAACATTTTACTTGATTGTTTATGTGATTGCTGTGGTGAAAAGTAAAGTTGCATCAAGCATAGAACATCTACATAAATTTACAAGCCCTATTGGAGATATTCGTTGTAGAAACCTTTGAAGTTTTGAGAAGTAGACATCTTACAAAAACATTGTTGTTGACCTAGAGCCGTGGCATTATTGAAGTAATTTGTTGAAGACCATCTATTGGATTATTGTTGGAAAAGGACCTATTGTGATGTTGTTGGAGAAGACCCTAATTAAAGTAGTCTTGAAGACTATTTTGGAGCCTTGGAACTTTGTAGAACTTCGAGAGTAATTCGAGCTGACATTGAAGACCCATTAAAGGAAATAGGAAGCATAATAGAAGCTGATCTTGGAGGCATTATTAGAGACCATGATGCATTGAAGCCATCATAAGGTAACCTTGAAGAAACTTTATTGGGTGACATGAAGAGTTGTGGAGACATCTTTTGCAAAGATAAAGTTATAATTGATGAGATAAGTGATTTGAAGTTCGATTAAAGGCATTTTTTAAGGTGATGATATTGTCAGGGATTGTTAGAATATATTGGGAGCCTTGAAGAACCATTGAAATTATCTTGAATTGAAGTCGTGGGTTGGAGCCCTAGAGGATAGGAGTGCTCAAGAAGATTAGGTTGGAGCCTGTACTAGTGAGAGGGTTGGAGCCCTAAAGGCTGGTGCCTCATAAAGACAAGGTTGGAGCCTTGGGAAGATAGGGTTGGAGCCCTAGAAGTTGGAGCCTCGTGAAGTCCAACTTAGTGCTTGGAAAAGTACAAGTTGGAGCTTGATGGATTGGAAATTGGTGTCTTCATCTAGGGTTGGAGCCCTAAGCATTATTGTACCTGATTTATTGTAAAGAAGAGGATTGGAGTCCTCGTTATTTCTGATTAATAAAATCATCTATTCTATATTGTTCATTTTGTGTTATGTTCATAAGTGATCTAAAAAGGTAAAATAAAAATTGTAAAAGAAATATCAATTCATGCCCCCTCTCAGTATTTGCAACATGATCATGGAAACACTTGCAGACATAGACGAATTCCTCTACTACAGCTTGAAAATTATTTTAAACTTTGCAATATTTTAACATACGAGAATTGAACTCATAACCCTATGCACATTTTATCCATTGTTTCATCATGCTAATTCAAAAATAATTTACTTAAGTTAAAATGATTTTGTGTTTCTTGTTTAGTAGTTTCTTATCCAGTGTTGTCACCAGAAAGTTCTATGATTATGGGAAAAGCTTGTGCACGGAAGCAATTAACTTATAATTTTCTCCAATTCTCAGGTCATAGCCCCATTTATCAAACACTTGCCAATTATTATTTAATTATTTGTTTTTATATGTTGGGTGATTTTTACAGAGAATACACATTACACCTATTTGTTTCATGTTCGCTTATTCTATCTATAGAATTTAAATATTCCATTAAAAAATACCTTGATTTATTTAGTTTTCCTTTGAAACTTGCAAACATTTTATATTTTGTTATTTTTATAGAGATGTTGCCTCTAATTTATTCTTGACACTTAATTTTTTTTTTTAAATGTTGGTTATTTAACCATTTTTCAAGTTGTCTTCTTCTTCTTCCTGACATGTTTGTTTTTTAAGAGTTTTTGAAGTGTGTATATGTTTTTTAATCTTTGCATTGTTTTTCTATAATGAATTTTTCATTTTTTTGCAATTTTGTTTTAAGAAGGAACAAATAGTCTATATTAATTCAGTTGGGATATGGGCCAAAACCCTTGCAATTAGACACAACTCTTCTTCAACCGAGGGCCAATGTATATCCCTGTAAACTCTATGACCACTTGACCTTTTACATACAAAATACCTTACAACATTTATTCGATATATCCGCTAGAAGACACCACAAAACTTAGCAAAAAGACATGTCATTTAGGAAATTTTAATTTGCTAGGATACTCATCTCCAATACTTCGCGGTCTCCAGGTTCATGCTCCGTCGCCGTCGCAGCCAGCTACTGCAACGAAGGGTCGTCCGCTATATGTGCTTGAGAACGTATGGGGGGGACTTCCATCATAAACACTTGCAGGAGTGGGGTCCGAGAGGCCAAGTACATCCTTCAAAACAACCATAATCACATTCTCCATCGTGACCTCAATACCGTCAACCTTAAGGCACAAATGTTGATTTTTGTAGCATCAGATGTGCTCTAGCATCGAGATTTTGCAGAGAGGCTAAGACACATGCATTATCTAATACCCAGAAATAATTTGGGGAAATTCCACTCGGAGATGATTTCATTAAAATAATTAATTATTTTTAATGGATTCCTAAGTCTAAACTTACGAAATGAGAATAATTAAAGGGTATTAATTAAATCGGGTGTGAATCTTCTAGATAAAGGAGTGGATCGAGTCCAAGATAATCTGAGTCATTGATTAAGATCCAATCTTGGCCATTGATATGTCAACGAGAGATTATAAGAAGGAGCTTGATGGGATCTTGAAGAACACACTTGAGATTTGTAGAGATCAATTTGTTGGGTGATCGAATTCTCAGAGAGGTAGCGCTGATTTTCTAGAGAGAGATCGAACGATATTGTTGCAGTGAGGGGAAAATATAGTAGATTGGAGGAAGTTTTCTAGATCCACAAAGAAGACGTTGAGAGACACAGAGAGGCAACATAAAGCTTCAAAGGGTTTCTGCTATTTTGCTAAGAGATAGTGATCCGGATTTATGCAGGAATGAAATAAAATACAGAAATAGACATAAACACAGAGATGTAGTGGAAATAAAACTTCATCTCATTAATAACAAATGACTGAAATATGATTACAGACATAATGGAAATAAACTAGCTAGGGTGCTAGTAGCTTATCTTTGAGAAGAGATGTGGCGGCTAAAACCCTCTGAACTATGTTACAATGAGGATTGAGGGCCTATTTATGATTGAGAAATAATAGAAAACCCTAAACATCCAAAAACCTAACCCTAGGAGATGAAACGCCAAAACTATGGGCACCATTTGGGTAAATTGATGTTTCAACTTCCGGGGTACATAACTTTGGCATACGATATCCGTTTGACGCGCACCATACCTTATTAGAAATATCTATCCGAGGAATAGACCCATGTTGCTCTAGGTTTTCCAAAAAAGCGTCGTTTAGGGCCTCAAAATGGCTCCAGAAATTTAGGACCCGAAAAACTACTAAAAATAGTAAGTTGTGCCAAAACTGAAAAAATGAAAGAACCGATGGTGGGGGCTCAAATGGAATAGGTGGGTGGCCACCAATATCCACCTAGATCATTAAAACCTCAAAACGGCTCCAGAAGTTCATGACCCGAAAAACTGCAAAAACTAGTAAGTTGTGTTGAAATTGAAAAACTGAAAAAATTAATGGTGCAGGTCCAAATGGAATAGGTGGGTGGGCAACAATATCCACCTGGATGATTCCTCCCTCCTTAGGAAGCAATGGTCCCCATTGCGTTAATTTATTCCATGAGAGGAAAATTTTGTTGAACTTGGCAATGGATTTTTCCAAGATGTCATGGACTTGCTGGCAGACGTGTTGGATGCGTTCAATAAATTTGGTTGCCTCAGACAATACATGTGTGGATTCTGACTGTGTACTTGCATTAGGTATGACAACATTAGGCAGCGGTCTGCCGAGGGTCATATCAATGGAGTGCTTGTCTTGATATTGTAGAGGAACCTTTATGGGTGAGGAGAAAATGTCCTTGTATTCCTCCACGACTTTGTCCATCTACTGCAGCCGTGTAGGGGAGGCCTGATTCGAGGTTGCGACCACAATATTCTTCTTTCCCTGTGAGCGATTTGTAAGGAAAATAAATTTCCTGGTTTGGGAAACAATCTTACTGCGTTGTTTTGCAATAGTCAAGGAGATGGCATGAGGTGGTACTACCTCCGGTATCATGTACAATTTATTTCCCAAAGTAATAACAACAGAATGAGGCCTAGACTCATAAACAACATGTCGCCTCCACAAGTATGGTTGGCCCAATAATACATCAACTGCATCAAGAGGAGAAACATCACACAATACCTCATCCGTGAATGGCTTGATGTTGTACGAAAGGCAGCACTACTGGTGGACGCAGAGATCTCTCCTTGGGTGAAGCTACCCGATGGTATTCGGCTGCGGGTGTGCTAAGGTCGGTAGGCCGAGTTGCTTTACGACCTCTGCTGAAATGAGGTTCTTTTGGCTTTCTCTATCGACAAGAAATTGCAGTGGAAAACCCTTCACCCACATCTGCGAATGGAAGAGGCGCCCCCCCTCCTCTGGATCCCCGGGATCCTCCCTCTGGATCTTAGTGGCATGGAAACTATGGCACTGGGGTCTGCATCAATGATCTTCTTCCCTTTGTCATCTTGCTTGTATGGTTCTGGCTCGGGATCAGAACATGCATCTGATTCGGGTGCCTTCAGTTCGGCCAATAGCTACTGTTTGGCCCGACGCTCGTTTGTGCTGTGAGTGGGGCTATTATGAAATTCACACCACTTCCCCGTGTCCTTCTTTGCATTTGTGGTGGTGTTCTGAGTTTCCCTGCTTTGGCTCTGCCCCCTGTTCTGTGGTTCGGGGGTGCCTTTCCCTAGCTTTGGATTCGCGGATCCAAAGTCTCGCTTCTTCTACTTAAATTTATGCTCAATATTGGCGGCATAGTGATATGCCATGCCAAGTGAGGTAATGTCAAGGAACTCCATTTCCTCCTAAATGTGTCTATGCAGACAACTACAGTACTTGAGCACCAAATGTCTCTCCTAATCTTTAATACCCAACTTTTTTTGCATGGTATGGAACAAATTCGTCAGTTCATGCACATCTTTATCCCTTTGTTTCCACAACGTGGTCCATTGGATGTACTTGTCCTCATAGCTCCCCACGGGGTAATATTATTCCTTGATGTTGTCTCGGAACGAATTCCAAGTGGGTGCGACCGAGAACAGAGAGGGTTCCCTCTCGTCCTTTTGCTCACAGTAGGTTTCCCACCAGTCTTTGTCATGGGGGTGGCTTCGAGGAGTGTAAAAACAATATTTTTTCGGTTGGAGAAATCATGGACTGAGAAATACCATTATAGAAAATTAAACCATCTATCTACGATGTCTGCATCTATTTAGCCTTCAAATACAGGAATGTCAAAGTTTTCCTGTACCTTGAAGGGAGTGGCGCCTCCAGAGTGGTTTTTGGATGCAGATGCATCGTAGGTGGGCGACCGTTGAAGGATCTGAGCAAAGTTATCCATCATCGCATTCCTTTGTTTCTCGAGGGCCTCATCGAGCAATATTTTGATAGGATATCCTACTCCCTTGTCTTTCTGTTACACTGAAAACTGTCACCTTGACATTCTGCTGACCGTATGAGCTCATTATTACTCATACTTCCTCCTTTTGCAAGTCTAATGTACCAGCTCCTCATATCAAGCTTCAAAATCAGAAGAAAATCCTTAAAAACCCCTAAAGAATTGGTATCGCACTTTCTCTATGCATTCCCTGCGGTCCCGCACCTAAATCTCAGCCTGCATGCGGAACCATACCGCATGTTCTTTGTGTAATGGGTGCGGACCTCTGTAAAACATAAAAAGGCGAGAAAATGAAGATAAAAAGTGAATTCCAGGTGAATTCTAGAAGATTCTAGACGGGGATTTTCGGAATGGATACGCTTTGAAGTTGGTTCATGCATCCCTCTCTTAATGGAGCTAACCCCTTGATGTAAGGAGCTTATCCCTTTGAAGGAGGATTCTATCCCTTCATATTTGGAACTAGAAACCTCCTCTCTTTCACTATAAAAGGAGGCCTTGGGTAGCCTCAAAGGGAGTTGAAGCTTATGAGATTTGAAGTTAAATGCTGTTGAGATTTAGACTTGAGTAACTTAAGACTTTCTGTGAGGTTAAATCACTTATCCTCATTTGTCTTAGTTCAAAGAGTGCAATGCTTGTCAGAGTAAAGGAGATTCCTGCTTCGGACCCCGGGAGGACCTGCACAACATCAAGGCACAGGTTGTAAAGGTTTTCTGTCTTTAAAGTTAATACAAATATACTCATTTCTCTCATTAAACTGTCAATTTGTGGTTTATTTCATAAATTCCTTGATCATTATGATAAGCATGATTTATGATAATGTCTATACAGGTGCTGCTTAATCTTTTTCTTTGTTTGTGATTGCAGATATACGAAGGACGTTCTTTCAGTGCACGGGAAGGACTTCAGCAAAATCAAGTAAGCAAGCAAAGCGTTGGATATAAGGTAGGCCTTGCACCCGTAAAGTGTTTTTATAAATTGCATATGCTTAGAGAGAGATTAGTATAATTGGCTGTTTGTTGCTAGTTACCTTTTGTACTAGAGAGATCGGTCTTGTTCGCAAGACGGATTAATCTACACAACAAAATGGCGACTCCGCTGGGGAAGAACTTTTGTTTGTTCTTGGTTCTCTTTGATTTTTGACTTGAGAAAAGGTTTCTTTTTCTGGTTTTTGATTGATTCACATCTGTCTGGGTGCTTTAATTTTTTTTTGTTTTTGAAAATTTAGAAGTATTTTGGATTTTTCTATCATTTTTGCTAGGACCGCACTCTGCATAACTGTTACAGTGCGGGCAGTTTCGCACGTTCTTTATAGAATACAGTGCGGGACCGCACCTGTCAACACTGCTTACATGCGGATCCTGTAAAAATTTTGAAAAATCTCTAGGTTTCTTTTTCTGGTTAATTTTTAGATCTTTGGTTTCTGCCCAAACTGGTTATTGTGTCTATCAAGAATTCATTGTTTATGAACTCCAACAGTGTTAGTGTTTTGAATGATTTTCTAGAAGTTTTTGCCGATTGGATTATTTTTCCTGTTTGGTCTTTGTAGTGGTTCAAATTTTTGACAATCTGTAGTATCTCAGATCACATAAGATCTCTTTTTGTCTATTGAATCCGACCTCATTGTGAAAACATCCTAGTTTGAGAAATTAAGCCTTTTTTATTTCTTTGCAAATCTTCGAAAAGAACTTGTTTTAAAAGTTTTGAATTTCATTTATTCTTTGAGTGTTTTGGAAAACATATTTTGAGTGTTTTTGATCTGTTTGATATATTCTTAGTTTGCTGAATAACTAAGAGAAACATTCATAAAAAAACATAGCTTAGGCTAGTATCTTGGAGTAGGGAGTAATTAACTCTCCAAGGTAGATAAAACAAACAAGTAGATATATCTTGCGGTAGGAAAAATTCCAGTTGTTGCATGTATGCTCTGGGAAGCTCCTCTTAAAGGAGTTAAGCACGAGATCATATCTGAACCAGTGGGGTAATCAATCCTTCCTCATTGGGAACGATAGAAGATATACACGTATTAAAAACGGTAAACCTCGGATAGACCATTGTCGAGCAGCCAGGGGTCACTTGTCGGTAAACCTTGGATTCTGTTCAAGGAGCCTTCAAGGGGATTGAGCTTTGTTACTCTGCCCTTGCGTGTGTGTCGGATCGTAGACTGTTCCCCCAGGTATATTTGTTTCAGTTGGTAACCTTAGAGGCAATAATCTTTAGGATTCTTTCCTAAGGTGACGGTGGAGGGAAGATCCCACTGTACCTGGAACAGACGTCGACTAGACTCACTTGGACTCTCTGGGGGGTTCTCTTCACTCGAGATGGTTATGTGAAGAAACTTGTGCCAGTCTGTTTCATTAAGCAGGTTGTCGGAGTAACTGTTCCAACCGCCCTTTTCGTGTTAAAACTCTACTAAGTTGGATTTCATCACCAACTAGTGATTTTAGTACGGAAAGTTACTTGTTTGTGTGTGGTTTGAACTCTTAGATTTTTTAAGCGAGTGATTCAATTGTTTGTTTCTTAGAAACTTTAGGTGTTTTCATTGAAATTTTTCTTTGTTTGCGTGTGATTAGATAATTTTTCATCGTGGCGGAATTGCCGAGACAATCCCGGAGAATACAAGGGAAACCCCGTGAATTTACACCAGGTCATTTAGAAGGGCTTCGGGCTCTGGTACCACACGGTAGCCGTAGAATTAGATCAACAGAAGCTGAAAGCTCTGCTATTGTGATACATCCTGATCATCAAATTCCCACAACAGAATATATTCAAGAACCGATTTCAGTTTCTGAAGTCACTGAAAATATTTCTCCTGCAGGAGAATTATCTGACGAACCTGAAATCTCTGAGCCTGAAACTGAATCTTCTGTGTTAGAAACATCTTCGGGATTTATCTCACCAACTTCTAGCGATCTAGGTTCACCAAGGGTTAGAAATATCATTACTGAAAATCTTCCTTCTGGACTAATTTCTATAGAAGAACTTACTAATCCAGACGAAGACATATCTCTTCCCAACTCCCCTCAATCGTTAAATATTAGGGAGCGTGAATCCATTTTCTACAGCCCTATTCGAACTAATCCCTGGTATCTTTCTTTAACTGATTTTTTAGAGAATCCGGGTCTTACTTTTTATCCACCTCGAGCTCCATTTCATCCTACACCCAGAGGTTACTATCCGTCATCTATTATGGCTGGAGAGTCGTCCATGTTTTTGCAAACGCCTGAATCTTTTTTACATGGTGGTCCTTCTGTTCCTGCGGGATATCAGTCTTTGTCTGGTACTTTCTCAGGAGCAACTCCTCAACCTATCGAAAATGTGTTATCATATGGTCTTGGTGGACTTAAAATTGAAACGTCGAACGCAGAGCAAGTTTTTATGATGTCTGGTAATATTCCTAATCCTCAAGCTCAAGGCAGTCAGTTTCCTCCTGGGGGTCAACCTCAGGGAATTCAGTTACCACTTGGGGGGCAACCTCAGGGTGGGCAATTACCGCCTGGGGGGCAACCCCAAGGTAGTCAGTTACCACCCGGGGCTCAACCTCAAGGTATCTTTTTCCCAGGACAAACTGTGGATCAATATTATTTTGGGGGGCAACCCCAAGGACGGTACATACCTCAAGGTTACCAACCTCAAGGACAGTACATTCCTCAAGGTCAACCCCAAACTCAATATGCTCCTCAGGGTCCTCAACAACCCCAACTTCAGTACGTGCCTCAAGGTTATCAACCTCAAGGGCAGTACCCAATACAAGGATACCAACAGCCTTCTGGTCAACCATCTATTCAGGGAGCCGGAACTTTACCTTATTATCAACCCTACGTTCAACCAGGTTTTGGTCCTTACGTTCAACCTTCTACGGGACAGTACCCCGGAATGATGGTGTGGGATCCGTCCCAATATCAACAGCCTTTGCAGCCTAATGTGCAGTTACCTTATCAACCTGGTCAGGCATTGGTTTCTGGTTCAACTCAGCAACTTGGTCAGCCAGCTATCCAAACTCCTGCACCTAGTTCAGTTCAGCAGGCTGGGCCTGTACACCTCAGACTCCGCCCCAAACTGCTGCAACTGCTGCAACGTCTGTTCAACCTGTTACACCTATTTCTGGAGTGTCTGTAGCCCCGAGTTCGGCTATCCCTGTATCCGGGCAAATCCCTCAAGTCTCTGTACCTCAGTCAGGGCCTACAACTCAGACTACAGTTCAGATGCCTGCAGGACAATCCGGTACAAGTACGGTTGTTACGAGTCAACCTCAGTTTACTTATCAACCATACCAAGGACAGCCGCAATACGATCCCTATGTTCAGAATCCGAGCTATCAGCCATACCCTGGTTATACTTATCAACAACCTCAGTATGGTCCGATTCATCCTGGTTATCCGGGAGGTTATACGATACCCAATGCTAATCCAATTCCTAGTTATCCTGGGTATCCGCCTCCTGGATCCGCTTTGGCTTCTCAAGGTTTTCGTGACCCTAACCGTCAGTTACCGTTCATCGCAACTTTGGATTTACCAGATTTGACGCGCCTTACTAATGATCCTATTTTCTATTATCATAACTGGCCGTCAATGCCTCATAAGTTGCCCAGTGACATACCAAAATTTGAAGGTAAGTCAGGAGAGGATCCATCAAATCATGTGATGACTTATCACCTTTGGTGTGCATCTAATTATATTGTTGATGATTCGATTCGCTTACGTCTTTTCCAAAGGACACTCATAGGTCTTGCAGCCAAATGGTACATTGAGTTGCCACGAGGCTCGTTTCATAATTTCAGTCAGTTAGCAACGTCTTTCTTAACTCATTTCCAGTTGCCTGTCAGATACGACAATGGCACAAAATTATTAACTTCACTAAAACAATCTACGTCCACGTATATTTCTGATCATATTCATGAGTGGCGACGTAGACGACGATTGGTGAAGGTTTATATTCCGGATCAAATTTTGGCAGAGTGGTTTGTAAAATCATTACTGCCTAAGATCACTAAAGATGTAGCTAAGGCTGGTGTTGTTACTGAAGAGCAAGTAATTGCTCAGGCTCAGTACCTAGACCTCGTTTATACGCAGTCAGGTACTTTACATGAAAAAATTCCTGATTTACCCAAACAAGGTCAAATTGCTGCTCCTCCTTCAGGGTCTCATGCCGCTGAGTGGTTTTTTATCAGTACGCTTGATCCATGGTATGGAGATATTATTGTATATCTCCAAACCCAATCTTTTTGGCCTGAAATTTCACGAACTCAACGACGGAAAATACGCTTCCAATCCCAACAATATAACATCATTGGTGATACTCTTTATCGACGAGGAGCGGATTCTGTTTTCCGACGTTGTTTAACTCATGAAGAAGCTGAAAAGGTACTCAATGACTGTCATTCTGGAGCATGTGGCGGTCATATGTCTGGGTATGCCACTGCCCAAAAGATATTGCGTGCGGGTTATTTCTGGCCAACATTATTTAAAGATTGCATTTATGCGGTTCGGAAATGCCACAACTGTCAAATTTTTGATAGGAAAATGCGCGCGCCACCCGCTCCTCTTCACCCTATAATTGCTGTTGGTCCATTTGCAAAATGGGGTATCGATTTTATCACATGTAACCCTCACTCGGCCGGGGGGGCATGCCTATATTATTCTCGCTGTAGATTATTTTACGAAATGGGCCGAGGCGATGCCTACATATTCAGCTGACGGCAAGACTGCTACAACATTCGTGTTCAATCACATAATTGCTAGGTTTGGTGTTCCTCAAGCTATTATTACAGATCATGGAAGTCATTTTCGGAACATCATGATGACTGAATTAACAGAACAACTTGGCCTACGCCACGATAATTCCACTCCGTACTATCCACAAGCAAATGGTCTAGTTGAAGCTATTAATAAAGTTTTAGTCACCATGATTAAACGAATCATTGGTATTCACAAGACGAATTGGCATTCCATGTTATTTTCAGCGCTTTGGGCATATCGAACCTCAGTCAAAACATCAATGGGTTTCACTCCTTTTCAACTAGTTTACGGTTTAGAAGATGTGCTACCAATTGAATGCGAAATACCGTCATTAAAATTAGCCATAGAATTACTTCCAGCTACGTCTGAAGAGGAAAAACGTTTCTTGTACTTGGCCCAATTAGATGAGAATCGGCGAAGTGCTGCAATAGCAAACGAGGCTCATGTTAAAAGGATAAAAGCTCGGTATGATAGAAATGTGACCCCTCGAAATTTTTCAGAAGGAGACCTAGTTTTACTTTATGATCAAGCTAACGACAAGCTAGGAGCTGGAAAATTCGTGCCTATGTGGCATGGTCCTTACATTGTGAAACGAAAGTTAGCAAAAGGGGCCTATGAGTTAGTGGATTTTGATGGTGTCCCTTTAGATAAACCCAGAAATGGGCTTTATCTAAAGAGATATTACGCTTAAACAAGGTGTGGAGATTTTTTTCTTAGTTTTAGATTTCTTTACTGTTGGTGTGTTTTAGATTAAAAAGTGTGCCTAGTTTAGAAGTGTGTTTTTCACTATGACTTCTTATCTGAGTTTTACTCTTGATATTGCAGATGTCGACGTCTCTTCAAACCTACATTGGTTTTGCTGATGGTGCTTGTCGTAGTACACGGAACATTTCTTCCGCAGCTTGGGTTATCTATTCACCCTCTAACGAGTTAGTATCCATGCATGGGGTAAGCCTTGGTCAAACAACAAATAACATTGCCGAGTATAGTGCAGTGATTGAGTTATTATCTGAGTCCATATCATTTGGAATTCGTAGTTTGATTGTAAGGTTGGATTCTGAACTTGTTGTATTACAACTTAACAGGGTTTATACCATTAGAAATCCGATGTTATTACGGTTATTTTTGAGATTTCGTCTCTTGGAACGTGAGTTTGATTACATTGAATATCAGCATATTCCAAGACGTTTAAATACATTAGCAGATTCAATTGCTTCTAGTATGATAAATAGAAATTTGCAATAATTAAAAGCAGTAAAACAAAAAACATTCATTCATGTACGCAGATAGCCGTCAAAAATAGTGATATATATCATAGGAGTGTGTTCAAAAAATATACATCGTCTTCGATCATAGGTTGGAAACACCTGATGATCGGCAAAAATGGTAACACAAAAGTACAAAAATAAGTCTACATGATCATCTCATCACTGATGATGATCTCGATAGGAAACAACTGCTCGAGCCACCCTGCATAGGAACCTCCTGAAAGGTCCTGGGACTCCAATCACATATCTTTGAAGCCTGAAGGGAATGTCATCTATACTCGTCTCTGGTATATCTAGAGTCAAGTGCTCTAGATGATGTTCCAAATCAGTCAAAATTTCTACTGATTGGCCTGCTGGGGCTGGTGCGGGCGCAACTGGTTGCCTCCTCTCGAAAGGTTGGAGATGAGCTGGACGTTGTGGACCCACATCTGTATTTGAAAAAAAAATTGTTATTAGTTTTCTAAGACGATAAAAAATTAAAAAATTTAGAACTTAGCAAACGTTGAAAAATGTTTTACCTGAATCGTCCCACTGTTCCCCTGCAGGGAGAGACATCTCTCTATCTCCTCGGAAATCTATCCCTGCATATGGAAAATCCTCTATCGTAAAAATTTGGCGATCCAGCCAATGAAAATATGAAGCAGGGAATCGTACAATCTCAGTGCCCTCGATAGCATGACGAGCCATCAGCGCGGACCAGCGAACCATCCTTGGTTCTCGAAGTCGACCGGCATCAACTGAAATACTCTGTGGAGCTAACTGAGGGACCCTCTCCAAAGCAAAAGAAATGACAATGGAACCATATCCAAAGTTTTTTAGTTTCCCAGTTTTTGCTCTGGTAAGTTGGCCTTTTATATTTTCCAACACAGCTTCGCACCAGTTGAAGATGGTGCCACGAAAACAGTCCACAACAATGCGCATTTGGGAACCAGTAGCTACATGAAGCGCGGCGCTCCCACATAGTTTGGTAACAGTGAATGCTATAACTTTCAGTTCAGGACGGATGATATGTTTTATGTCAATCCGTTTGTCCCGAGGATTTGCCTGATCATTGCAAAATTCGAGTTGAAGACTAGCGACAGTCTGGCCACCTGGCCTAGTCCCAAACAAGGATACATGTTCGCCCCTCTTGGACAAACCAGTCAAAAAATAGATATCCTCCAGCTCAATTTCGAGCCGGTGGCCACCAATGAAGAAACACTGGTCCTCCACATGCCATCTGTCTACCAACCATGTTAAGAGTTCCACTTGTGCCCTCATGCCAGAGATGGCCCAGAATTTGTATAAGCAGCACGCTTTTAATGCCCTTTGTGTGGGCAAATGGAGTATTGCAGCTTCATCCACATCCTCATGTTCCCTTTCTCGCCAAATAAGCATCTTGTTAATCCTGCAACACAAAATAAGGCATATTAGCATGATTTCATTTGAAAACTTTTGGCAGAAATTTGAGAAAACTATGCTTGAATTTTAACCGCGCGGGTACCGCACCCGCCCTTTGTAAACAGAGCGTAGCTCCGCACGAAAGGTGTGTGTCGGGTGCGGCACCCCCGATTTTTTCCCGTTCAGAAAAAATCGGGGTCCGCAGGCAACCTGTGTCCCGCCTGCGGACCCCGCGGGCGCATTTTTTGACCTATTTTTGCCCTAAAAATCAAACTAAAGCCTAAAAACGAATTTTAAACGGATGAAAAGCAAGATAAGGAGGTCGTGGATTACCTGGGGCTGACGATTTTCGATTCCAACGGTTGAATTTTCCAGAATCTTCACGGGAACTTTTTTATCCAAAAGCTTTTTACTTTTCACTCTGCAACTGAACGGTAAAAATGAAATAGAAAAAGTCTTTTTTATAAGTTTTTTCGAATGAATGAATTGTTAATTTATTTATTTTTCACTTTAAAAGGGATATTTTTGAAAGCATTTTTATTTATCTTAAACAGGTATGTGTAATGTTTTGAGTTTTTGTGCAGAAACAGGATTTTTTAGGTGAAATAATCATTTTTCAACAAAGAGCATACTTTTATCACTTTTTCGGACTCTTTCAAAAATTTCACGAAAAAGCGAAACTTTGGAGTCCTCTTTAAGCCCTTTTCAGACTCTCTAAATATGAAAAGATTGCTGAGTACTTGACTATTCGAACTCGTTAAAGTAAATGAACAGTCGTCCCTTCAGTATAAGTTTACCCCTTTTACGGACTGAAATGGACTATTTACGAAAAAGGTATACGTTGACTAAATACGGTCGATAGAGTTCTCTCCCGCATTATTTTATCCTTTTTCGGGCTCGAGAGACTAAATTTACGAAAAAGAACACCCATGGAGTTTTCTTAAGTTTTTCTTCTGACTCCCTAAAACTGAAAAACACCGAGTTTCTCCTATATTGGACTCGTTAAAACTTAACAGTAAAGGACCTGTTTAATTTTCAACAGGAACGAACCACTCCTTCTTAGGGTTCGAATTTTAAACTAAGTTGGACTCACCCGAAGGGTGAGCTTATAACCAAGCAAATGTTATCCTCCTCAAGCTTGTCAAAAATAAAAAGGTACTTGCCAGAAATGGTGGGGGAAAAGAGAGAAAAATGAGCATGTTTGTTGTATTTTAAAATTGTCCGAAAACTCAGTCGACCACTCTTGGACACGACACTTATTTTCACCTGGGTTGGGAAATCCTTTGCTTAACAGTTAATCAAACCACATTAAAAATTTTCAGCCGGTTTCTGGGTATTAGCTTTGAGTCAATTGTCACCAAGCCATCTGCAGTGTCGTTATGTGTCCAAGAGAACAGTTCAAACAAAACCATTCATCTGCAAAATATCTGTCATCCATCATTGACCATCCCTGAGTCAGTCCTTGCCGATAAATTTTCAAAACTTGATCTATGATTTCGTGTTGTGGGCTTGCCTACGACAGATCGCTTTCTATCGACATCAGCACATTATCTAGGAAGTTGATCCAGAAATCGTCAGTACCTTGAAATCTGCATGCCTCAATGGCAGGTTTCTCGCTTTCGACGACAGGTTACATTAATGACCTTCGATCGAATGACTCCGTGACATGTTCGACTTCAGCTCATTCATTCACATTTCATGGACTGTACTAAGTACTTTGAGAGCCATTGACATTACTGGTGGTTTCTCTCACACTTGTTAACAGTTCACATCATTGACTGGTAATCAAGTGGTTTCTACCATGTTCGACTTCAATACATTCATTCACATGGATAGAATCGTACTGGTTCGAGATACGGAAATCAAGACCCTGGATCTGGTTTCCACCATCCAGGCTGCGAGGAATTTTGTTGTCATCTATACAGTAGACTTTTGATAAACAGATGGCTGCGTCCATACTGTGTCTACATATATTTGTACTATGATGTATTCAAAATCATTCTTGTATCAGAACGATTTCAGTTAGTTTATAGTTAGTTTTTATCTGAGTATGGGAATGCCTACCTCAGTGATGACATATACATGTATATATTTTGCATTGAATGTTTTTACAGGTACCGACTGGGGTGTCCACGGGATGATCTTTGAAATGATAAAGTACTGCACTCTTCATATATGACAGACTATAGCTTCATCTATTACAGACTTTGCACTTTAGGGGGCAATTTGTTACCCTGAAAACTGTCACCTTGACATTCTGCTGACCGTATGAGCTCATTATTACTCATACTTCCTCCTTTTGCAAGTCTAATATACCAGCTCCTCATATCAAGCTTCAAAATCAGAAGAAAATCCTTAAAAACCCCTAAAGAATTGGTATCACACTTTCTCTATGCATTCCCTGCGGTCCCGCACCTAAATCTCAGCCTGCATGCGGAACCATACCGCACGTTCTTTGTGTAATGGGTGCGGACCTCTATAAAACATAAAAAGGCGAGAAAATGAAGATTAAAAAGTGAATTCCAGGTGAATTCTAGAAGATTCTAGACGGGAATTTTCGGAATGGATACGCTTTGAAGTTGGTTCATGCATCCCTCTCTTAATGGAGCTAACCCCTTGATGTAAGGAGCTTATCCCTTTGAAGGAGGATTCTATCCCTTCATATTTGGAACTAGAAACCTCTTCTCTTTCACTATAAAAAGAGGCCTTGGGTAGCCTCAAAGGGAGTTCAAGCTTATGAGATTTGAAGTTAAATGCTGTTGAGATTTAGACTTGAGTAACTTAAGACTTTCTGTGAGGTTAAATCACTCATCCTCATTTGTCTTAGTTCAAAGAGTGCAATGCTTGTCAGAGTAAAGGAGATTCCTGCTTCGGACCCCGGGAGGACCTGCACAACATCAAGGCACTGGTTGTAAAGGTTTTCTATCTTTAAAGTTAATACAAATATACTCATTTCTCTCATTAAACTGTCAATTTGTGGTTTATTTCATAAATTCCTTGATCATTATGATAAGCATGATTTATGATAATGTCTATACAGGTGCTGCTTAATCTTTTTCCTTGTTTGTGATTGCAGATATACGAAGGACGTTCTTTCAGTGCACGGGAAGGACTTCAACAAAATCAAGTAAGCAAGGAAAGCGTTGGATATAAGGTAGGCCTTGCACCCGTATAGTGTTTTTATAAATTGCATATGCTTAGAGAGAGATTAGTATAATTGGCTGTTTGTTGCTAGTTACCTTTTGTACTAGAGAGATCGGTCTTGTCTGCAAGACGGATTAATCTACACAACACTTTCTTTTCTTCCGCCATGGGAGGTCGTCGGGTTTTGCGAGGCTGATCTTGCAAGTGTTCAATTAGATCGAGCCCTAACTCCTCATACCTTGACCTCGTTGGGGACATGCAAAGAAAAATAGAGAAAGAGAAGATCGCTCTGATATGACTAATACAGATTTATGCAGGAACACAATAAAATACAGAAATAGACATAAACATAGAGATGCAGCAGAATTAAAACTTCATTTCATCAATAACAAATGACTGAAATATGCTTACAGACATAATGGAAATAAACTAGCTAGGGCACTGGTAGCTTATCTATGAGAAGAGATGTTGTGGCTACATGCCTCTGAACTGTGTTACAATGAGGCTCGAGGGCCTATTTATTATTGAGAAACAATGTAAAACCCTAAACATCCAAAAACCTAACCCTAGGAGATGAATCGCCAAAACAATGGGCCCTGTTTGGGTAAATTGGTGTTTCAACTTCTCGGGGACGTAACTTTGGCATACGATCTCTATTTGATGCGCACCATACCTCGTTAGAAATATCTATCCGAGGACTACAAATTGGATGGACACATGTTGCTCTCGATTTTCCCCAAAAATTTCATTTAGGGCCTCAAAAGAGCTCCAGAAGTTCAGGACCCAAAAAACTGCTAAAAAATAGTAAGTTGTGCCAAAACTAAAAAATTGAAAGAACCGATGGTGGGGGTTCAAATGGAATAGGTGGGTGGCCACCAATATTCACCTAGATAATTAGGACCTCAAAATGGCTCCGGAAGTTCATGAATCGAAAAAATACTAAAAATAGTAAGTTGTGCTCAAAATGAAAAACTGGAAGAACTGATGGTGCAGGTCCAAATGGAATAGGTGGGTGGCCACCAATATCCACCCGGATCAGATAGTCGAGATCTAGTGCCAGAAGCCGAGGTGTGAGTTAGGAAGGCCACAAGGTCGAGTTTCCAGTCAACAAAAGATCAAATGGAAGTGTGACGTAGTCCCAGGAGCTATGACATAATGCCTGCGTAGGCAGACACAAATACTGCGCAGGGAAGCTTGTCTCCAGTATAAATCGGTTTTGGATTTCCCATGTCAGTGTGAGATTTTCTCACTATCTCCTTCGTCAATTTTTCTTTGTATCAGATAGCTATTTTGGGCATCCAATGATTTGTACTTAGATTCCTACTGCATAATATCAAAACCCTCACCTGCCGCACTGGTTTTCCCAAGTTGGGTTTTTTCCGGGGATGATGGTCCAAAAATAACGATCTACTTGTGTGTGTGTGTGTCTTTATCTTTCATGCGTTGTATTTTTCTGCAATATTTTATGTTGTGTAGGCTGCAGTGAATTTAATTCGATATTTTCCGTAGGAAATTGCAAGTAAATTGTTCGTTTAATTAAACTATTAGAAGAATTAACATCAGTTGCTGCAGTAGGATTTGGGTAACCAAATTTTCGGTTGGTATCAAAGCCCAGATAAAGGCGAAGAGCTCAATTGCAGGAGGGAATAAGGTTGATTCGAGGCACTGCGTAGGCAGCTGCTCGAAACCCGAGAGGGTGGGTAGTCTAGAGGCCAGTATGGCATATTTTTGAGGAAATTTGTGTCTCTAAGTGAATCGACAGAGCACAAGATTTCTAGATCAATATTTTCCAGGGGCAGGGGGATAAGTGCAATAGTTTCCACACAAAGCATATCTTCGGCTGAGACCCAATTTTTTTGCAGCAGTTTGCTGGAGAAGAAAAGTGTTAGGAGGAAAGAAGAGCACATTGAGGGAATTTTTTCCTTAGATAATTTCTAGCCAAGAAATTCTAATTTTCCATGCAGAGCAACAATAGTCGAGAGGAGTATTTCTCACTCTAGCAGGGAGTGTGTAGAGCCAATAAGTAGCTGCATGGAGGGTTAGAGGTAGATTTCGATGTTATTGTTTGGCGAGATGTCATCAAATGGGTTGAGAGATTAGGATAGGTTAGATGGAGCGTCTAACTGCCTGATCTAGAAGGCAAGGATCTCCTTCCTTATGGATGAGTATGATCTCAAAACCTACATTGATAGTGTGGTGGTTGTCCCCGCAGATTCAACTCCGTTGAAGGCATATAAGAAGGAAATGGCTAAGGAAAAGAGGATGATCCTTGATGGAGTTCGAGATCATGTCGTATCTCACAGAGCAGCCCTTGGAATGACCAAAGAGATGTGGGACTCTCTTTCCATGCTGTACGAGGGATCTTCCGAGCAGCGGAAGATGTATGTGAAAGAGAAGTTGAGGAGCACACATATGCAGAATGGAGAATACATGGACCAATTTCTCCAGAAGATTCAGGATGTCCGAGATCAGTTGGCAGCTGTAGGGTCAACAACTCTGCCTACAAATATGGTGCAGGTAGCTCTAAATGTTGTATCAGAATAATGACAAGTGTTTGTCCAAAGCATTTTGGGCAGGGTAAAATTTCCAAATTGGGATCGCATGTGGGAATATTTGCAACAAGAGGAGTTGAGACGAGACTGGGTGAAAAGAAACCTGGAAGGAAACAACAAAAATGGGACAAAATCAAAGGTGAAGGAAGAGGAGAATGCAACCTTGCATCAAAGGGGTAGTAGGAGAATCACAGAAGGAAGAAGGACATTTCAAAGTTCAAGTGCTTCAGGTGTGGTGAACTTGGTCACTACGCTACCCAATGTTTGCTCAAGAAGAGGGACAAAGAGGGGAAGAAGGATCAACATATTGCATCCATAGAGATCGACAGGTTGTCCCCCAGATTGGAGGAAGAGTTTTCCATGATCACAAAGATACCTCAAGGGGTGAGGTGGGGTGATTTGGTTTTTTAGCTCTAGAGAGCTATAGGATGGGTATGATCCTTGAAGAGTCCACCTCTTGGATCAATTCCTTGATACAGGAGCCCATAAAAACAATAACAGGATGAACCAGTGACAGATAGTGTAGTCAAGTGCCAAAGTGACAGATGCAACGATTAGCAACGTTAGGAACTGAGCATCGTAGATTAGAGTTGGAAGTAGTGCAGTGGGCACATTGCAGAGTCAGTACCAACACAGAGGCTTCAATGAAAATGAAAAGACTAGAATTAGTAAGAAATCGAGTGACAAATGCATCAGACTAAACACAATTGGTTCAGTATGATGGACATGTCTCAGTTGCAACAACGGAAAATGAGAGACAATTGCAGATGTTGCAGTGGCTGTAAAAATTGAGTTTCAGTGCAGATGTAGTAGTTGGTGGGCAGTAAATCCATACATCATCAACGCAAAAAAAAGGTGATACAGAGTCAGAGTGATGATTCAGTGGGTTGCAACACTTGAGCACATTCCTCGCTAAGAGGGAGTGTTTGTTTTTGTAGCATAGGATGTGATCTAGCCTTGAGATTTTGTAGAGAGGCTAAGACACATGCATTCTCCAATACCCAGAAAAATTTTGGGGAAATTCCACCAGGAGATGATTTAATTAAAGTAATTAATTATTTTTAATGGATTCCTAAGTCTAAACTTAGGAAATGAGAATAATTAAAGGGTATTAATTAAATCAGGCGTGAATCTTCTAGATAAAGGCTTGGATTGAGTCCAAGTTAATATGGGCCATTGATTACGATCTAATATTGGCCGTTGATATGTCAACGAGATATTATAAGAAGGAGCTCGATGGGCACTTGGAGAACACACTTAAGATTTGTAGAGATCAATTTTGCAGGGTGGTCAAATTCTTAGAGAGGAAACACTAAGTTTCTAGAGAGATATCGAGCGAGATCATTGCAGTGAGGGGTACAGATAGTAGATCGAAGGAATTTTTCCAGATACAAGGAGTGAAAATAGAGAATACATTGAGATCCATAGAGAGGCAACACAGAGCCACGCAGAGGGAGTCCCCTATTTTGCTAGGATACAATCGAGATCTAGTGCCAGAAGCTAGGGTGTGAGTCCATAAGGCCAGAGGGTTGAGTTTCTAGTCAGCAAGAGATCAGTTGGAGGTGTGATGAAGTGCCAAGAGCTGTGATACAATGACCGCGTAGGAAGATGTAGTTACTGCATAGAGACAACGCATGGCAACTTGTCTCCAGTCTAGATCAATGCCATATTACTTGTGTCAGTGTGAGATTTTCTCACCATCTCTTTCATCAGTTTTTCTATGTATTGGATGGCCAATTATTTGTACTCATATTACTACTACATAATATTAAAACCCTCAACTGCTACACTAGTTTTCCCAAGTTGGATTTTCTAGGGACGATTGTCCAAAAATAACGGTGTACTTGTGTGCGTGTGTGTCTATCTTTCCTGCATTGTATTTTCAATAATATTTTATGTTATGTAGGCTACAGTGAATTTAATTTGATATTTTCCATAAGAAACATTACGTAAATTGTTCTTTTAATTAAACAATTAGAAGAATTAACATTAGTTGCTGCAGTAGGATTTGGGTAAACAAATTTTCACAGAAAATTGTCCATTTTATTTTCCAGAGTTTCCATTGTGAGATAAGAGCACTCAAACTCTTTCCTCAAATCAACTAGCTGTTGAGTGGGTAGGGAAAAATGTGACCTCACCTCCATTTTAATTTGATCTCCAATCTTGGACATCATGGTCATTATTGTGTCCATCATTGATATCATATGAGACTGACCTTCGTTAATGTTGCTAACTTGACCTGTGTTATCTATGGCACCAGGAGTGAAATCGTAAACACAACACACCTAATTCTGAGTCGAAATCCATGTTATATAATGCTAGAGGCCATCCTCCCACCTGATCACCTCCATCACTTCGCAGTTAATGCATCCAATTAACCTCTGCACCAACATTTCTCTATATCCCTCCTCAGATTCCTTCATCAAATTTTCCGTTATAGTTGTACTAAATCCTATTGAAGATGCAGACTCTTTGGCTTGATTATACTTCCACCTCAATTTAATGGCTATTGTTGCTACCTTCCAACTATCACATAGCATGACGTTCCTTCACATGCCTTCCTACTTGGATGACTGTTCCCTGCTTGGGGTGTCACCGAGACCCAATTCACCTGTCCCATCGACAATCTGGGATTTGGAATTTTCATAATTGTGTTGACGACCTTAGCATTCCTCTTGATATATATTTTAATGAGCCTTAGTATGTATAGTAAAAACAACATAATTATCATGGGATAAGTGTTATCAAGGTATCACAATCATCTCAAACAAAGGCCCCATCCCCAAGCCCCACTCCCTTATTGGCCTACACATCGTAATGAGTTTTTTTCCATTTTAACATGATAGAAAGTATTAGCATCAAGTTTTTTTATCAAAAAACACAACCTTGCAAATAATGGAAGCCACATACTCCCTAGGTGACTTTTAGAATTATGGATATTTTGAATCATTATCATGGAGTCCCCGAAAACAATGATCTGACGTATCCCTTTGTCCATGGAAATCCTTAGCCCTTGCCACAATGCTAAAGCTTCAACTTGATTATTTGTTGTCCTACCTAGTCCCCATGAAAATTTCAACACTATTTCTGCTTTGGGGTTATAGATGACCCATCCCACTCCAACCTCCCCCAAATTCCCTTTTAATGCTCCACAAAAAAACAACTGATGTTGAACTAAAAAGAGTCACCATTATGTAAATTTTTCTTTACCCATTCTAATTGAAAAATAAGGAGATTTGGAATGACGGGTGAAGCTAGCAGCATGACAAGGAACTGCATTTAGATAAAGCTAGTCTGCTTCTTCTTTCGAAAGGTTCTCAATCTCCTCTGGATTGATTCCATTAGAAGAAACAACTTCAACCATAATTTGAGATGCTTTGATTGCAACATGGACTAGTTCTAGTTTGATATTCTTAAATATTGCATGGCTAAATGATAGCCATATTAACCAACAAATATATTTGGGAATTACTACCCAACATGAATCAAGTTAGCATTTCAAGGATTGGATATTGTTAATTCCAAGATTCAAACATTTATGCCAAAGTTGGAGGAATAGATTGGCTACGTTTGATTGGACTCACCACCAATTTCCAAACTTCTATAGAGAATGGGAAATGAAAGAAGATGTGGTGAATTTCTTCCTCCACTACTTCACATAACACACATATTTATGGGCCTTGTATCTTTCTTATCCTCTGGTTTTCCGCCATTAAAATCTTGTCATGCATTAATTCCGAACATAAGGTATTTACTTTAGGGAGATTGTCCTTATACCAAATTCTCTCCTAAATGCTTGAGGGAGGTGGGTGTTGAAGCTGGGCGATTAAGAAGCCATAACCTTCCATTTATATGTAACTGACCTTTTTCCTTAGTTCCAAATTCGAAGATAAAATCTATTAGTTTCAATTAGAGTGAATCCCCTAAGGGATTTAATCAGAGCATCCCACTGAGCAGAGAGGTGCTTTGAAAGGGGCAGGAAATGCCAACCCAAATAACATCCTCGTTCCAATCCAAAATATCTGCTAGCTGATTTAAATTTTTCCGCTACATCCATTGAGCCAGCTCGAGGATTCAATTTGCTGCTAAGGCTATGAAGGAGGAGGGAATCATGTCCTTCCATAGATGAATTCACCTTCCATTTCCAATTTTCCATTCAATGTGGTCCACAACTATTGGAGCCCCGAATTGACACAATGCCGATATCTTGGATCCATGAGTTTCCTACGATTCCTCTTCCAGTCTAAAGATTTTATTTTTGTGGAAATACTTCCTTAAGAATGCTCACTTATACCATTCCTTGTAGTCTAAAAGGAGCCTCCAAAATAATTTTTCTCCCAGTGCCAGATTCATTAATTTTGGATGCTTGATAGCTAATTCTCCTAGCCTTTTTAGGATTCTTACTATATTCCAATTCACGAAGTGGAAAATATGCTCATTCCTCTTCCCGTCCTGCCACAGAAGCTTCTTAATTATACTTCCAATGTGATGGATAATTCCTTTGGGGGATAAAATTCTAGAGCCTATGAAGATTGGGACAGAGGAGATAAATGACTTTATAAGCACCATTTTACTTGCCAATTTTAACCATTTATCTCCCCATGAACTGGTTTTTTTGTTCATCTTTTTAACTACTGCCTCCCAATCCTCTCTAGATGTGGAACCGAAAGAAATAGGGGTGCCAAGATAAGTGAATGATTTCCAATATTTCACCACTGGGAAGTCCAGGATCCTTGAGATTTCATGCACAGTGGAATCATTACAATTCCATCCATAAATCTAACTTTTATGCTTGTCGAATACCCCACCACATAAGTACAAATATGAATCCAAAATCCTCTTAAACTAGGTGGCTATTATGTTGGAGGTTCCTCCCATCAAGAGAGTATCATTTGCAAAATTCAAGTGATTTACTTATTTGACATTTCAGGCTATACTCAATCCAGGGAGCTTCTTTTCAGTTCTAGCCACTTCAAGGTTTATTCTAAGGTTTTCAACCATAATGATGTACAACATTGGGGAGAGAGGACACCCTTGGCTCATACCTCTTGAGGTTGTGAAAAAGGGGTCTGGCTTACCATTTATTAGAGGCACTATCCATGGGGCCCCAATGCGTGCTTTGATCCATTAGATCAATTCCTGGGTGAAATCCAACTTTGAAAGGGTAAGGAAGAGGAAGGAGTGATTTACCCTTTCAAACAATTTGACCATGTCCAACTTAATGACCATTCCTTTTTCTCCTTCTTCCTTATGGTAATGGATCGCTTTTTCGAAAAAAATTATGTTATCCAATATGTTTTTTTGTTGAATGAAGCCTCCTTGATTTTCCAAGATGAAGGAGGGGAGCGTTTTTTTCAGTCAATTAGCTATGATTTTTGTCAAGATTTTATAATTTTTTATTACATAAGGAAATAGGATGAAAGAGAGAAAAATTGGATGGATTCACCTCCTTTGGAATGAGAGCAAGGAAAGAGGGGTTAGTGTTACCTCCCAACCTCTTTTTGAATCGAAAGTTGTTCAACATTCGAAGTAGATCTCTTTTGATCAAAGACCAAAACGTTTGATAAAATCTAATTGAAAATCCATTAGGGCCTGGAACCTTATCCAGATCAAGTTACCAGATGGATTCTTGGAATTATTCCTCATCGATTCTTCTTATTATATCCTCATTCATGGCAGGTGAGATCAAAGAGGGAAGGGAGTTGAGAGAAACTCTAGAGCATTTTCCATGGAGATTTTCTTTGCATGATACATGGCTTGAAAATGACGAAAAACCTCCCATTTTATTTACTCAAAGGAATAGATCTGCTGCCTTCCATCCGAGGTGATTTATTTCACTCAATTTCTACACTCGCTTTTTCCTGCTTATGGAAAAATGATGTGTTCTTATCCCTGACCTTCAATCATAAGCTTCTTGATTTTAATTTCCATGCTGCTTCCTCCTACCTAGTTGCGATATATATGCATCGAGTCATGTCCTTTTCCTTTTGAAAGTGTGAATCCTCTATAGGAATTGATTAAAGCTGCCTAACAAGATCAATTCTCTTCTGATTTGGAATGAAGTAAGATGATTTTATCCAAGAACAAAGGGCTACTTTGAAATTTCAAAGTTTAGATTCCCATACAAAGGTGGGGGATCCTATCACCAGGGAGATCCAAGCCCGCTTTATCAAATAAATGATCCCATCCTCTTGGAGCCAAATTGGATTATACCTAAAAGGAAGGGGACCATATTCTCCATTTTATCAAGCTGGAGTGTAATAGGAAAATGGTCATATTCACCATGAAATTTAATGGTAGATATGCAATTGAGCCCTTTCAGAAGAAAATTACTATGAATTAGAAACCTGTCCAGTTACACTACACTATAATTACTCTTTGTTCGACGATTCGACTGAGTGTCTCTTCCAACCTTTGGAATTATATCCACCAAATCCCACTTCGCTATCATATCCTCCATTCTGTTTTTGAATGGGTCCTTGAAAACGCTGCCCCCCTCTCTTTTCTTCCGCTCTTAAAACTATGTTGAATCGTCTCCAATGGTTCAATTTGTGTGAAGGTCTTGAATTCTTATTTCACCAAGTGAATCCCGAAGAGATGCCTTTGCCCCATATTGAACTGGAGCGTAGATGTTAACTATAGTGATACACTCTCCTGTAGCCTTAGATTCCAGCACCACCAAAATCCAATGTTGTAACTTTTGACTTCCTACCATCGTGAAATTTTTTGCTGACCATAAAGTACAAAGACCTCTATACGCCCCCCTTGATTGTTGGGCCAATTTGGGGTTGCCTAGCCAAAAGGCTTCTACTGCTTTTACAATCTACGATTCTTAAAACTTAATATCTCGAAGGAAGAAAATACATGGAGCTTCCTATTTTATTAGATCTTTTACAACTAGGGTTTTATAAGGGCTCCCCAAAACCCTTGCATTCCAAAACAAGACTTTCATTTAGAGACATGGTTTTAATAATTGACCCCTCCTTCATTCCCTTTGCACCCTTTGTTTCCTTCTACCTTGAAAGCTTTAGGTATGACTAATTGACTCCCAATCTTTTTATTTTATTCTACCAATTTTATTTCTAGTGCTCTTTAATTCATGGCTAGTACTTTTGTTAGCCCACACTAGGTTTTGAGCCACGTGTCGAGTGACAACCCCAACAATTTATTCACTGAGGAAAACACTCTGAGTGATTACTAGAGGGTTTTGATGATGGGAAGCTTCTTTGTTTTATTTCACTATTTCTGGTCTTGGGGAATCTGAGGCCTAAGACATGATGGTCTCATTTACTTCTCCTTCTTCCATGTCTTCAAATTATTTTTCATCGTTTGGAGATGCATCATTTGCTGTTTCATTGGATCTATTCTCCCTTTCTTCATCATGATTTATTAGGGAATTGAAGGGATTTCTCGATGTTGTAGCTTCATTATTCCTGCATCCATCTTGGGATTTTGTGCAGAAACTTTCCCTTTGGAGTTCTTCCTCTTAGTCTGCCATTACTTTTAGGAGTTGACGGTTCTTCCTGTCCGGTGGGCTTGGAGTATTTATGACAGTCTCGGGAAAAGTTCCCATATTCATGAAAAATTATGCACTTGAATGAGATCTGTTTGTAGTCTAATATCTGGCGGTGTTTCCACTCTCCTATGGTTAGATTTACTTATGTTGGGAAATGATTTTCCCAATCCACCTCCACATTGATCTTAACACATGAAAATTGTGCTCCCTTTGGTTCAACTTTACCAATATATTTTCCCACGTCATTACCAATAGCCCAAAGGCAGTCATCACTCCAAAAAGAGAAGGGGAGGCATAAGAGTTTCACCCAAAATGGTAATTTAGTTGGAATGTCTTTGTCGGGGTTAAAATATAGTGTCCACTTGTTCAATTACATGCCACAGGGTCTAAGAAAATAGAGCCCATTGCGAAAAATGAATGCTCTGTCCTCTTTGAATTGAAATAAGAAGGCGAAGAATCCATTTCCAACTGCATATATTGCTATGTTACCTTTCATCATTTTCCGCCATTGCTTGTCAATCCAATATTCCATGGTATTTGATGAAATCCACATTCTAGTGAACTTGTCAATTAAATCCCTTTCAGAATAAGCAAGAGAGGATCTTCGAGCACTCAACAATGAAGCGATGTCCTTGATCTCATGATTGCGCTTCACAAGCTTCGATTGAGGCCTGGAGGGGGTGCTTCGACAAAGAGGAGACAGGGGCGTGAAAATTCGTTGCTTCATCTGAATGCGAAGGGGAAGAGACGAAGGAGTGGGAGGAGGGGGAGGAGACCCCCCAGGAAGCCATGAGGAATGGTTTCTGCGATCGGATCAGAGCTGCAAAGCCTCTGAGAAATTTTTAAATATAATTTTTATTATGTGGTTTTGTTTACAATTTGCAATTTTTTTAAAAAGTAATAAAACTAATATTTTGAAGTTAGGATTTTTTAATATGTTTATATATTGTTAATTAATACTTCAATACACATAAAATAATTTCCACTAAAAAAAATAATTTTAAACACTTGACAAAAAAATACACATTTTTCATATAAATATAATTAAAGAAATACACATTTCGATACCTTTTAGCTAAAAATGACTTCCCAAACAAGGGATTTTCATAGAAAAAATTAAACATAAAAAGTTGAAAAAATAGCAAAATTTATGCTTTTTTAATGAATTTTATGTCCAAAGATGATAATAATTAAAGTTGTTTTCCAAAAAATGATAGTTCACATAAAATTAAAAAAAAAATGCAAAAAAAACGCCAAAAAAAAAAACTTGAACCACAAAAAACTCAAAAGACAAAATAAAATAAATTGTTTGAAATAAAAAAAATAGCCAAAATTTTTAAAAACAAACAAAAATAATTTGGAACAAACATTTAAAAAAGAAAATTCAAAAACAATTAAAACAAAAATTTGAA
This sequence comes from Pinus albicaulis, assembly GCA_034641835.2. NCBI lineage: Eukaryota > Viridiplantae > Streptophyta > Pinopsida > Pinales > Pinaceae > Pinus > Pinus albicaulis. The sequence continues at coordinate 605,007,576 of CM076584.1, forward strand.
AAATATAATTAAATAATAAATACCAAAAAAATGAAAAAAATTAAATAAAAAATTAGCATTATAAACTAGTTAAAATCAAAATTTATATAATAAAAAATTGGAATAAGAATGTGTACGTGAACACACACACACACATAGATATATATGATGATGATGATGATGATTAACGTCCATTAAGACCAAAGTGCTTTATCAAATCTTAAGAAAGTAAGAGATTGATTGTGACACTTTAAGGATATTTCTGTGATAAAAAAGAAGGGAAAGAATCGTCCCTAGATCACTATAGTTTTGATGACTTAATAAGTCATGAAGGTTGGTGGTGGGGCAAATTTTTTGGAAATGAGAACAAATGTGAGTAAAATGTGGGTAATCTAAGAGAAAAAAAATTTCATCTTCAACCCTCTTAGTATAGTAAAGGTGACATATTCTTTCGTCCCTAGGTGTTTTCAAAATAGACCAACGCCTGATTTTACTTTGAAGCCGATGATAATTAGTTCTTATCTTCACATTGTTCATTTTATTCTTAGCACTTGTCTATGTAGAAATATAATTTTGGTTAGCAAGAGTGAGGTTGATCACCTCCTTATAATACCTTAACTTTTGTCTTCCCTGTAGCTCCTTATCATCCCACAACTTATCCTTAAATTTGGAAGTAATATTATTAATAATATTATCCTTATCCTCTAAGATGATCTCCTCCTTTATCCCCCAATGGTTGATCCAAGACTAGGTGTCCTTATGCCAACCTCACTTGAGCAAGAGGTGGGGGTTTTGGCTAGAGTTAAAAGCAATTTTGGGTAACCTCTTGGATTCCATGTTATAAAGTTTCTTATTATACATTATATACCTAAACATAGCCATGATTTCAATGGGGGAAAAATAGCTTCAATTAAGAGGATAGGATAAGGAGTATTTCCTTTAATATTGAGGTTGTAGGTTATAAATTTCTTTTGGATCAGCTCAATATTCCGCCATGATTCTCTAGATATACTGCAACCTTAAACTTGACAACCATATAAAATAACAGGGGTGACAAGAGTCTCAAAGAGGAACCTTTTTTTACTCCAAATCCAAATATGAGTTGACTTACAATTGTTTTCAAGATCATAATAAGCTTTCCATCCTCCAATAATCCTTTTCTCAATGCTATAATTCGAGTTGAGCTAAAAATGAAAGTCAATACCTAAATATTTGTATGAAGAAACTTTCTCCAAGTACTTGTTATAATAGGAAAAGTTATCATGGTTGACCTTTTTGGATTTAATTATCATGAATTTAGTCTTGTCATTATTAACGATCATACCCATCTTGGAGTAGTAATCATGAAGGATTTTAAGCTGCTTGTCGAGATCATCATGGATTTTGGCTAGAAGAACGATATCATCAGCATAAAGGAGAAGAGTAATTACCATTCTAATGAGATAGGGGCCATCATAACCCACAACTTCGAAACATTCTTCTAGCTTATCAATGTAAATGCAAAAAAGGGTAAGGGAAAGGGGACACCCTTGATTAACTTTGATATTACATTTAATATCTTGAGACCAACCCTTGGTGGTATTAAGTTTGGCAACATCATTCTCGTATAGTCAAATCACAACAAACCTCAACTCTAGAGGAACCATTATATCTTCAAGCCTTTTCCATAACTTATCTTAAGGAACTGTGTTAAAAAATTTTCTAAAGTCAACAAAACAATGTAAGAGATTAGTTTTAATATTGTGACATTCCTGTGACAATAGTCTTAAGAGTAATAAGATGGTTAATAATTGAGTGATTTCTCCTAAAACCTACTTTCCCTTTAGCTCTTTTACCATGGATTTCAAGCTAGAAGTTAATATTATTATCCAAAATGATCCCATACAGTCTGGCTAAAATGTGGCTAATCATAATGGTACTATAGTTATAGGGAATGTTTTTATCCCCATTTTTAAAGATAAACACAATAAGGATTTGCATTGAAGGCTTAGGAAATCTATGTTTGACTGCAAAATTGAGAAGTTTTTGAATATGAGGGACGAGGATAAACTTTCCCATTTTGAAAATTTTAGCTTGGTAGCCCTCAATATCCCTAGCTTTCCCATTAGCGAGATTCTTAATCCCGAACTCCACGTCTTCCAAAGAAAATATATGCTTTTTTATAAGAGTGTTTAAGAAGTATCCCATGGTGTCGAGGGAGTCATATATATTCTTAAGATAAATATCTTAGTTTTTTAAGGGGATCATGTTGGCGAAAAGTCAGGTCTCGCGGGCAAGACCCAGGTTCAAAGGGTTGTGGCCAACAAGGGGTCCGGTGTAGTCTAGTAACACGCCGGCATTTTCACCCTGCTCTGGGAGAGCAGAGCGTCTCACCCGAGGCGTGCCGCGACAACATGAGTAAGGGGATGGGATCACAGGTGAGGAATAAACTCGCAACCACAGAAAGAAAGATAATCCATTACATATACCAGAATGTTCATGCAAGATCACTAATCAAGCATTCAGACAGTCGCAACTTAAAATTTTTAAAGTAGTGCAAACACATCATAACCCATAACCAAAGCATAGAGACAGCAATCCTTCTTTATATTATTCTTTGGGCCAATTACATGATTACATAGCTTCCTTCTCTGATAACTCATAAATCAGATACAGACGGGTCTGAGAACAGAAAGGACGAACATAGAAAGTAGGAACCAATGGAGAGAACAGGTCTGATTCTTCCGCGGCTGCTTTCGCATTCAATCATCCCTCAACAGCAACCGATCAACCAACCAACCTCCTTCAGCCGGGTGATTGCCTTTTATTCACCCGCTCGTCGCGACTGGCGGCTTTTCTGCGTCTTTGCTCTGGCTTTTCCCGACTTCTCTTCTGATGTCTGCATGTTCTACCTCCTGTTTTCTGCTGTATCTCTTTCATCTGTACTTATCTCTGTTCCATCTCTAGTTATCAAGTGCTTCCGCGCCGCCTTGGTAGCTCCGCAACTCCTGGTCACGCGGTGCGGTCGCGTTAGCTATGTGTATTTCCTCCGCAACTCAAAAAGAGTCCAAGTTCAAAAATGTCTTGGCTGAAAATTCAAAACTTAAACAAAACAAGGGCCCCAACAGGCCCCGACCACAATCCTTTGACTCGTCCGCGAGTCAATCGCAAATGACAGTCTCTACCTCCATACCTTCGCTGGCCTCTGTGCCCTGCTCTGCTGCTCCTTCTTCTGCTGCCCTTTCCTGTTGTACTCCGCCACCCGCTGGTTCAAACAAGGGCCCCAACTCCGGGACCCGGCGGAGTGCTGAATCTCGAAGCTCTGTGAAAGTTGCCACTGCTTGCTGCCATTCCTGCATAAGCAGGTCAGCATCTTGAGCAATTCGGTTAGCTGCGGCTTCATCAATGGGAGTCGGGGCAGCCCCGAACAGTGTGGCGAGTTGGGACTCGGCATTGGCATCCAACTGATGCATTTCCTCGGCATGGGTGCGAAGGGGCGGCCGCATCTCCCGGAGAGTGTGCTTAGCCGCTGCTGATTCGGCCTCGGTCATCTGCATGTGAAGTTCCAGCTCGTCCGACTGGGCGTAGAGCTGATCTAATGTTGCCGGATCCGTGGTCGCCCGAATTTGGGTGGAGATTTGTTGCAGTTGAGCAGCAATGGGCTGCGTTTTGACTGTCAGTGCAAGGGAGCACTCCTGTAAACTGCGTAAAAGGCAAGAAGCCGCTGCTGTCGTGGAATGGAGAGTTTCTTGTAGATTAATTGCCTGTGCCTGTTTGGCAGTTACCTGTCCTAAATAGTCAGTGGGTGGTTCTGGTAGGGTAGGCCGTGCGGCTAACGCCGCCTGTAACTCCTGGTTCTCTCTGCAAATGGTGGTGAAAACGTCCCCGAGCTGGCGAGCCTGTAAAGCTATACTGTCTTCTTCTATGCGAGCAGGGAGTGGGGCATTGTGAGCCCGTGCCTCCGGCCATACGCTGGAGAGCACCTGATTAACAATGTTGGCCTGTTCCTGGAGGTAGGCCTTCTCCTGCAGCAGTTGATTGCGCTGTTCAGTAAGCACCGTGATCTGGTTCCGCTGCTCGGTGCATCACCGCTGGAGCTCCGTATGAATCTGCTCGGCCTTGAAGGCCGCCCGCCGAATGAGCAGATATAACTGTGCTGGACTCAGTTGTTCTGCATTCTTTATGCTCGGGGCACCCTGCTCGGGCATCTGTTCTTGTGAAGATTGGCCCATGGCCGCTGCTCTGTCTGAAGGCTCTAGAAGGTGGACCGGCGTCTGCTGTTGCACCGAAGTGGCCATATCAGGCTCTGGCCGGTCCTGCTGCGTGGTTTGCTCTGTGGAAGGGGCGGTTGAATCAACCCCAACTCTGGCTGGCTGAACAAATATAGTGGCAAGGGGATCCCGGGATGTGGCCACGGGGTCAACAGGTGGTACCATAGCTGCAGTACTGGAGGTGACCTCCGCCCCGTGGTCACCGCCGAAGAGTTCCCGGATCAACGAATCGGACACAGTGGCTGATGAAGTGGACAGATTGGGGGAAGTGGCATGTGGTCTGCTGGTGGAGGGGGCGGTGGATGGAGTGAACGAGGTGGGAGGGAGACGAATGTTGAGGAAATCCGCTGGATCAATCAGCGGTTCCTCCGGAATCAGGGTAGCTGTGGGCGGCATGACTGGTGGATCATCCTCCGTAAGGTCCACCACGGGATCTGTGGCCGTAGTGCGGGCCCGTTTGGATGGGGGTGGCCCGGAGGAATCGGGTTCGAGGCTCGGTTCACCCATTGTCGTGATGATGGGGGTGGCAGAAGTGAACAGGGAAGTGGGAATGGGGGAAGTGAGGGAAGCGGTGGTGGAGAGACCAAGTGACCGATTAAGATGAAATTCATTAAAAGAAGGAAATATAGGGGCGCCACTAGAAACAACTTGGGTTACCACGTTGAGTCTCCGAGCCTGGTCGTTGAAATGCTCCACGACGGGGACCAGCGATTCGGGCAGGGTCGCTGCGGTCCCCGCTGCGTCGGTGGTCGTCGCCACCGCAACTTGGGAAGATTCCCCGGCACTGGTCGCGGCAGGCTGCTGTGCAGCCCGCATCCCATCAAAATTGTATCGGAGGACTCCATCACTAACGTGCTGGACGACCCCCGGCCATGTAGAAACCTCTCTGTGGAAGACACTATCATTCAACTGGAAACGCAAGGGCGCCATATGAAACGTGTGGTGCGGTACACAAGCCGGCCGGATGAAAGTGTGGTTATGGCTGACGCCAAACCACACTTGTTCGCTGTATTCATCCAACAGGTTCCGGGGTACCCGTTGCTGAGAAGCGACCACATCGATCATCCGCCCATACCATTCTCGGAACGCCTCTGCGTTCACCTGTCTGCTGCTGGGGGCCGTGGACACCTGCCAGGGAGAATATCGCATCGCGAACGGTTGGCTCCCGGTGAGCTCCGCCGGTGTCCGTATCGGAGGAACATGCCATTTCCACATGGCGAATGCGAGGAGCAAGTACCCATAGATAAAACTGGTGGTCCGTCTGTAATTGTCTTCGCAAGCCGCGAAGAGTTCCTTCAATACAAACGCACTCCAATTCAATCGGGCCCCCTTGACGCAGTGCTCCACAATGGAAATGGTGTCCAAAGTGCACTCACCCTTGGTGTAATGGCGCATGGTCTTGCTAGCTATCAGGTAGCAAGCAAACCGGATTGCTGGTACATTGATCAGATCTATCTTGGCACCTTTGCCACCCCGGCGAGTACCATACTTTGTGTAGAGGTCCGCCTCAGCCGATTTCCGGGCGCGCTTGGAAGCTGTCTGCCCCGCAGAGGAAACATCTGCACCAGTCTGGCAGAGCCCCGTAAGCCGACCAATGTCTGCTGCATGTATTGGAATTTCCTCGTTCAACCATAGGGACCCGTTCTGCACCCGACTGAGGAGGAACCGGGTGCATTGCAGAACTGGTCCGGTGGTGCCAAAGACAGGAAGACTTCGCAAATTCATCAACGTCGACTGCTGGAGACCCCGGAATTCGTCCTTCATTCGACTGTTAGAGCTGCTCCCTAGTGTATAATGGTGTTCCATGAACGTCTGCCAATGCAGGTGGGGAAACTCAGCCGGGTCGGACAAGTTAGCGTCCATGCAGGGTGCATTGTCGTACTTTCCGACCAGTGATTCGAGTCGGTGAATTCTGCTATCAATCGCTGGTTCAGGCACAGAGAGAACAGCTCTCGGCATCTTGGCGCGCCTCTGATAGACCTGGACAACTCGTCTGTAACTTCCTGCTAAGTGCTGAGTGCTCTGGTACTGCGAGTGCTCCGGAGTCGCTGAAACTTCCAAACTGAATTGGTCCGTCATCCCGGTGCCGATAGCCTTCATGCAAATTGGGCCATCTCCTGGCACGCGCGGGGTTGATGAGACTCCATAACGGCAATTAATTCTTGCTATCTTTCTTGCCTGCGCTAATCGTGCGATCAATCGCAGGCCTGTGTATAATCTGCCAGTTGCTGACGGCGTCATTGGGAGATGGGCGGACCCGACGGCGGAGAGAACTGCGGCTGATGGTAAATGATTACGGTATGATTACTGTCCATTAAGGGAATTTATGACCAAATCTGAGCTATCCTACGGACTGACGAAAGGACTGATGGTTATGACCTGGACTGACACGGGCACGAGGATAGATCCTTCGTGCGGGACACGCTGGACTGGGAGCGGCATCATGCTGGACTGGCGCGCCGCCACGCTGGACTGGCGTTGCGACACGCTGGACTGGCCCGCTCCGCGCCACGGGCGGTTGCGGTATGGAGGCCGCAACTGACGGTTTATTTGACGGACTGCAAAGGAATGGAAAATGCTGACTACGCTCATCCCGGTTGCGGGAGAATTATTCAACTACGCTACTCTACGGGTGCTCTCGGTTGCGAGAGTTATTAATGGAAAATGAGAAGTACCTACTCCTAGTAGGGCTTCAGGCGTGCGCCATTCACCCATCCTGGAAGAACTGTGCCGTCCAACTGTGCCAATCGAACGGCTCCGGAGTCGCGGATTTCGATGACAAAGTACGGTCCCAGCCAATGCATCTGGAGCTTGCCTGGAAACTTCTGGAACCGGCTGTCATATAAGAGAACTTTGCCGCCAACTTGGAAAGCTTTAGTTTTGATGTGGCGGTCGTGCCATGCTTTCTGCTTGGCTTTCTGAACCTTCTGGTGGAATTCCGCAAGAAATCGAGCCTCATCCAGCTCCTGCAGCTCCTGGAGTCGTTCCTTCAGTGACGCATCCTCAGAGAAGTGAAGGGACGTTGCGATCAAAAGGCTGGGGACGGTGAACTCGGCGGGAATCACAGCTTCCCGGCCGTACACCAGCTGGAATGGCGTCTGGTTTGTCAACCGTTTTACCGTGGTCCGGTAAGCCCATAATGTCGCTGGCAGCCGCTCATCCCAATCATCCCGCTGAGCGTTGCAAATTTTCGTCAAGCCCGTTTCAAGAATTTTATTGAAGGCTTCCACCGTACCATTGGCCTGCGGATGGTATGGGCTACTTTTATGATGCTGAATCATAAACGTGTCTAGTAGCGACTTGACCGTGGCATTAATGAAATGCGTGCCTTGATCACTGGTCAAGCTTCGGGGGCAGCCAAAGCGGCTGATGATGTGCTCAAAGATGAATCGAGCAGCGGTCTCGGCGGAGCAGTCGCGTACCGCTGCTGCTTCAGCCCATCGTGTGAGATAATCAGTCGCCGTAATGATGTACCGGGCTTTGGAATGGCGAGCGATTGGTGCAATGGGCCCTACAAAGTCAACAGCCCACTTCTCAAATGGCCACAACACATGCACCGGGTGTAGCTGAAGCTCATCCCTGTGTGAAGGCCGTCCCGTCCTCTGACAAATATCGCAACGTTTCACATAGGCCTTACAGTCTGTATGCACCGTTGGCCACCATAGGCCAGCTTGAAGTACCTTCCTTGCAGTGGGTTTAGCACCCACGTGTCCTCCCGCAACACTGCTGTGACATTCCCACATCACTGCTTCCCGCTCATGGTCAAGAACACACCTGCGCAACACCTCATCCAGGCCCAGTTTGTACAGCTGCCCTGCGATCAATTGATAATCGGCCGCCCGGACAACCAAGTGGCGTTTCTGAAGCGGCGTATAATCCTCAGGGCACTGTCCCGTCGTCAGATACGTGGCAATGTCAGCCAGGTAGTCTGGAACCGCTTCAACTCGAAATAGATCAGCATCCGGAAGCTGATCATCCAACGGACCATCGTTTTCCCCCGACTCCAACCTGGATAAATGATCGGGACCGACATTCAACCTGCCCGACTTGACAATTACGTCGAACGTGAACTCCTGAAAGAGTAGAAGCCATCGGCAGATTCTCCCTTCCAACACAGGCTTATTGACCAGATATTTTAAGGCCGAATGGTCCGTGAAAAATGTAAACTTACCGCCCAGAAGGTAGTGGCGGAACTTCTGGTGAGATTACACCATCGCCAACGCCTCCCGCTCGGTCGTGGTGTAATTCTTCTCCGCATTGGATAACCGTCGGCTGGCGAAGTATACCGGGTGGTCAACTGTCGTTTCCCCGGGTTGCGCCAATACCGCGCCAAGTGCAATTCCGGACGCATCAATGTGCACATGGAACTGCTTATCCCAGTTGGGATGGACCAGTATGGGTGCCGTCACCAACTTCTCCTTCAATGTGTCGAGTGCCTTCCTGCACTCCGCCGTCCACTCAAATGCTTCTGACTTCCGCAACAGTTTCTCCAAAGGGGCAGTGATTTTGGCGTAATTGCGGATAAACCGCCTGTAGTATCCAGTGTGCCCAAGCAGTGCCCGCAACTTCTTCACGTTCTCGGGGGCCTCCATGTGGACGATGACCGCGACCTTGGCAGGATCAACGCAGACCCCTTGCTTACACACCACGTGACCCAAGAGTGTGCCGAATGGTACCGCAAAAATACATTTCTTCAAGTTCAAGGAAATCTGCAGCTGGCGACACCGGTCGAACATAACACGCAACAGGGAGGCGTGTTTCTTCAGCAGGCTGTAAACAGTCCAATCATCCATATAGACTTCCAGGAACTTGTGAATGTACTCCCAGAAAGCAGCAATGACAATCCGGGAAAACACAGCCGGTGCGTTCTTCAGACCAAACGGCATGACGTGGTATGCGAATGATCCCCACTCAGTCGTGAATGTTGTCTTCGCTTTGTCTTCCTCGGCGATGCGCACTTGATGGTAGCCCGAAAACCCATCAGTGAAGGAATAAGCTTCGTTTCCCGCGACGTGATCTAGAACTTCGTCGCTGAAGGGAGTGGGAAACGGATCATGAATACAAGCATTATTCAAACTCCGATAATCCACGCAGACACGGATTTCTGCTTTGTCCTTCTTGTTCTGGATGACAATGGGACTTACCCACTCAGCTTCCTCTACCGGAAAGATGAGTCCCGCAACCAGCATCTTGTCGATCTCCATCTTGACCTTCTCTTTGATACGTGGGTTCAACCGGTAAGGTCGGTGCTTCACTGGCCGGGCTCCTGGTTTCAGTGTGATGCGCATCTCGCCCAAATCCCCTTTGATCCCCTTCAGGTCCGCAACGGAAGACGGGAATAGATCTTCATACTCCCGGAGGAGACTGAAAATTTCTCGGGTCGTCTCCTCGTCCCAGTAATCTCCCACCGTTGCCAGTTTCAGTTTCTCCTCCGTTCCAATGTTCAGCTTCTTTGTCTTTAGGGGCTGCAAATGGACTCCTTCTGTCGTCGGCTCGTCACGGACACTCCGCTCGCCCTCCTTCTCGTCAAAATAGAGATGCCTCAGGTCCTCCAAACTGTCGTCCCCTGTTTCGCCGTCAACCCGTTGGAAAACCACTTCGCTCTTGACCCCTGAGCGTGACGCCACCGGGCCCTCATTGGGCTCGGGATGGCGGAAAAACAGAACCTCCTTGACGGCTTGTAGGGCCTGAGATTCCTGCACCGTTTCTCCTTCGAACGAGAAGCTCTGGACGAACTTTTCCGCAACCACTTGCCAAGAGCGGGTCCCCCGTTTCCGCTCTTCCTCTAGGTACCAGGCCTGGGGGATTGTACCCAGGGAGTGGATAAATCTGTGGACCCACAACTCCTCAGGGTACCTGGTGCTGCGCCACTGTTCCTCGCACGCCCGCAAGTGCTGTCGCGGGTCTGAAGCTCCATGATGTTTAAGTGTAATGCAGGGCCCTTCATCCTCTTTGAAGCGTGCCCGTAGCACATCCGCCACCAGCTCCCATCGCAACAGAGTGTTGCGGTGATTGTTCCACCATCGTCCCGATGTTGACTTCAAAGCCACATCCAATAGGGGTATCCGGCATTCTTCTGGGACCCGGTCTTCCACCTTGGTGATAAAAGTATTCACTGCTTGCATGTTTGACAATGTGGGGTACCCGCGGATCTCGGTCCCCACCCACCGGACCTGCGCGATGGCGGCACATCGCCGCGTGGTGGTCTCATATCCCCCTTGCTGCCAGTCTTCCCACGCAAGCTCGGATCCGAGTTCCGAGCTCTGCACACTCCGCCAACTGATAGATCCTGTTGCGGTCGGGTTGATATAATCGTCCCGCTTCCCTGCAGTCATCTGATAGAGATGGTCCATCATCTGAGCATCCTCCCGACTGTCCACCGGTTCTGTGTATTGCGGACCCTGATACGGGTCGAGAGGCTGAGTGACCCTTACCTCCCCGTCCTCAAAAATCATCAGCTCCTTCTTGAGGTCGATGATCGCGTAATTCTCAAAAGCCCAATCAATGCCAAGTAAAGCAGGATAGGGGTCCTTATCGCCCATGATATCAATAACCTCGAAGTCGGTGTATGTCTTCACCCCCGCAACGTCGACCTCGACACCCTCAAGTCGGCCGATTGGCAAAATACAGTACTGGTTCGCCATCCTGAGTTGGATTGGGGAATAAGCGAGCCGTGGCTTTCCAAGAGCCTCCCATGTCTTCCGTGGCAATATATTAACGTCAGACCCCAAGTCCAACATGGTGTCGCTGATTTGGAATCCCGCGACCTGCGTGTTAAGCCGGAATTCTTTGCCTGTTCGTTGCTTGTTCCGCTTGACGCGTTCCACGTATTGAGGCCTAGTGTCCGCCAGATTTCTGGGTTCTGCACGCCCCTGCAGTGCTCTGTCTAACACATGCTTGAGCTGCTGCCGCTGCTCAGCGTCATCGACAATCCTGAGAAATAGCCGGAGCCAGTCCTCGACCACAGCATCTGCGGCGTTCTGAGCACCGGTTTCCGGCTGCCGGGGCTCCTCCAGCCCTCCCTCGTTCCGCAACTGGGCGAATGCCTCAACCGCCTCCTGGAAGTACTTCTTCTGGACTTCGGGCCTAATCAACTTCTTTGGGGATGCCGGCCGCACCACTCGGGCTGGTTCCTTCTCATGGGCATCCTCTCCAGTCTTCTTTCCACCTCGGGTTACTATCGCAACGTTCTGCCCGTTGGGAGTTGTGGTGCTGCGCAGTTCTGAGTTTACCAGGTTCGCTCCCCTCTGCCGCACCCGTTCTTCCCATTTCTTGATGAGCTCCGGGCAGTCTTCTGTAGCATGGGCGTTGACCCGACACTGGGAACACCAGGGCCGTCGCAGGAGGGGACATTCTCGAGCCACATGACCCTCCTGGTCACAGTTGTAGCACTTTACCGGACCGCATCCTCCAGTCCGGCCTCCGCGCATGCCGCCACCTCTCCCCCTTGTAGCCTCGTTCACCCTGTACGAGGGACGATCCAGTCGATCCGCAAGTGCGTCAAGCGCCCTGCACTGCTCAGTGGTGTGCGTTGTAGACACACAGAATTCGCAGTATACATTGTTCGGTACCGTGGAGTACTTCTGTAATATCGGGCACATCCGAGGAGGATGCCCCATTGTCCGGCAAATCTCACAGTACTCTGGGGTGGAGGACCCCGGTTGCGGTGGAAACCCCGCAAAGGCCTGTTGCGGCTGGTATACTCCCTGCGGGTTCATTGCCGCGCCACCCCCTGGTGGTGGACCCCCCTGGATAGCCGCAACCGAGGGTCCAACTCCTGCGCCGCGCAACCGAGGACATTCGGTTGCGACGTGCCCCTCGACCAGGCAATGAGTACACCAAACATTCGGTCGCGCTGGTCTTGCTGGCTGAATTTCCTTGAGCTTCTCAGTCAAACTGGCGATCTGGTGTTGCAACCCTATCAGAGAAGGGTCTTGCGGGGCCAACCCCCCCCTGTATTCCTGGGGGTATCCCGCCATGGCTTCAATCTTCATGGCCTGCTCCAAAGCATCCTGCAGATTATCGATCTTCTGCTGAGTGAGAGGGGTTCGTGTCAAGGGGAGCAGAGCTTTGATGAACCAGTCCCTCTGGTGGTTTGGATCGATCGGGTAGCTCATTTTCCCGATCGCATCCTTGAATCGCCGCATCAACTCCCACGCGGTCTCTCCTTCCTTCTGCTTAATTTCCCACAGCTCGAACAGGCCCTGCTGGTCTGTCTGGGGACGCTTGAATTCGCGGACAAAATCCCGCTTCACGTCCGCAATTACAGGGTTAGGGTGCGCCTCGGACCACTTGATGAACCAACGCAGAGCTCTCTCTCTGAGCGTGGTTTGAAACTCTATTAACTTCCCTGCATCCGGCGTCTGTCGAGCTCTCCAGATGGCTTCGCACAGATACCAGTGTTGTTCTACGTCGTCATTCCCCCGACCAGAGAACTCTGGGTACCGGGTGAAGGATCCAACCATGTATACTTGCGGAGAATTAACCAGGATAAATCCTCCGGGTCCTGGTTGTGTAACGGTCCCACTGGGGAAAATACTACTACTAGTAACGCTGCTGCTACTGGACGTTACCGACGCCACTGAACTACTAGATAACTGACTTAATGCTTGTAACTGAACAAAAATATTTCTTAAAGGTTGATAAAGTACCAGGGGAAGGTCGGGATCCTGACCATGCGGAAGGTGGGACGTAGGGCTGCCTGGAGGGGTGGGTGTCGTCTGATCCTGAAACATCTGCTGCATCACGTCGTGCCATTCGTCATCGGAACTTTCTTCGAGCCGAATCTTTTCGTTATCCTTGCTAGTCGGTACTTCTCTTTCTCGCGTCGTTGGGCTCCCATGCACCCACTGTACGTCTGCTGCCGTCCCGTCTCCTGTCCGGGTATTCAAACCCATGGTTCTTGTCTTCTGAGGCGCCTCCTTCTGATTTCTCCTCTCGATCTCCCTTCTCTTCAAATCTCTCATTACCCTTCTTTGCCACCTATCGGCGATCTGTGCCCGCCGATGTGCACGTGACTCCCGCAACTTGCATGCGGCCTCAACGTCCATCCCCCGCTCCCTACTCTTACAGTCTACACAGCATCGGTCCCCTCAATCCTTCCCCCAGTACAGGTGGTTTACGCTTCCATACTTGTTTTGTGGAATTCAATCAACCCTTCGTCCACCATTAGGGCTTTGATCCACAGCGGAATCTCCTTCAACAGTTTTCCCCTCAGCCCTGAGTGAAACACAGCCTCAGCCTTCGAGAAAGATTGGTAGCACTCAGCGGCAAACTCCACAACGTATCCTTCCAACGTGGTCTTTACCCAAAAATCCACTGCGCGGGTTAGTTCAGTATCTACCCGGTGCAGCGCTACCAAATCTTCGTGCGCCCACCTGCGGTTTATCTTCCGCAAGCCTTCTTGGGCCACCTTTGCTCGCAACCTCCGCAACCAGTTGTAAAGATCCGTGGGAAACCTTCCCCAAAAAATTTCGTACGTATCGCTAGCTGAGTCAGAGAAAAGAACAAGCTCCCTGACCGCCGCCTCCTTTTTCTTGATCAGCTCCGCCTGCTGAGTAATGAAATGGTCAAGATGATCATCCCACCATCGCCGTATTTCTCCTTCAAAGATCCTCGAGACCATGATCTAGATCCCCTCAGAACATGCAGGTCCCGGCAATGGAACCATTTGTTGGCGAAAAGTCAGGTCTCGCGGGCAAGACCCAGGTTCAAAGGGTTGTGGCCAACAAGGGGTCCGGTGTAGTCTAGTAACACGCCGGCATTTTCACCTTGCTCTGGGAGAGCAGAGCGTCTCACCCGAGGCGTGCCGCGACAACATGAGTAAGGGGATGGGATCACAGGTGAGGAATAAACTCGCAACCACAGAAAGAAAGAGAATCCATTACATATACCAGAATGTACATGCAAGATCACTAATCAAGTATTCAGACAGTCGCAACTTAAAATTTTTAAAGCAGTGCAAACACATCATAACACATAACCAAAGCATAGAGACAACAATCCTTCTTTATATTATTCTTCAGGCCAATTACATGATTACATAGCTTCCTTCTCTGATAACTCATACATCAGGTACAGATGGGTCTAAGAACAGAAAGGACGAACATAGAAAGTAGGAACCAATGGAGAGAACAGGTCTGATTCTTCCGCGGCTGCTTTCGCATTCAATCATCCTTCAACAATGACCTCAACAGCAACCGATCAACCAACCTCTCTCTCTTCTTCAGCCGGGTGATCGCCTTTTATTCACCCGCTCGTCGCGACTGGCGGCTTCTCTGCGTCTTTGCTCTGGCTTTTCCCGACTTCTCTTCTGATGTCTGCATGTTCTACCTCCTGTTTTCTGCTGTATCTCTTTCATCTGTAACATAGTTACCGATGAAATAGGTAACCTGACCTCAAAACGGGAACTCTAGCCCAAAAACTCTCAAAAAACATGAAAAAACACCCCAAAAAAAAAAGTGTGTCTTCCAGAACGCACTTGTTTTTTTTTGAAGGTCAAATTTCAACATTTTCTAAAATTATGCTAAAAAAAAAATTGTTTGTTGAAAAAAGGATTGAAAAAACACCCCCAAAAAAAAAGTGTGTCTTCCAGAACGCACTTCGTTTTTTTTTAAGGTCAAATTTCAACATTTTATAAAATTATGGTAAAAACAAAATTGTTTCTTGAAAAAGGATTGAAAAAACACCCTCAAAACAAAACCAGTTGATGCTGTAATAACAAAAAAAAAAATTGTGTCATACTTTTGGCATTTTTAAAAATAGAAGTAACATTTTTTAATTTTTAAAATTCAAACATTAAAAAAAAACCTAAAATTTAAGAAAAAAATAAATTAAAAAAATAAAAACATTTAAAAGCTTAAAATTTAAAAATATATGAAGATAAAAAAAATAAAAATAAAAACAAAGTAAAAATTTTAATTCAATCATTAAAAAAAACCTAAAATGTAAGGAAAATAAAATAAAAAATAAACCAAAAAAAATTATAATTAAAATTTAAAAAAATATAGAAATTAAAAAATAAAAATAAAAATATTAAATTAAAAAAAAAAAACAAGTAAAAAAGGAAGGAAATTAAAAAAATAAAATATAGAAATTATATTTAAAAAAGAAAAAGAAAATGCTTATTAAATTTAAAAAAAGAAAAAAAAAATTTAAAACAAATAATTAAATTTAAGGAAATATATTAAATTTTAATAAATTTAAAAATTCAAAATTAAAAAAAAAAACACTATTCAAATTAAAAGGAAAAAATAAAAAATTAATTAAAAATAAAAAATAAAAATAAAATACAATAAAAATATCAAATTTAAAACAATATATATTAAAAAAACAAATAAACTATAAAAAATAAATTAAATTTAAATTATAAAAAACAAAATATATATATGAACTTAAATTAAAATAGGTATATACATCAAATTTTATTAAATTAAAAAAAAAAGAGGTTAATATTAAAATAACAAATTAAATTTAAAAACAAAAATATTAAATTTTAATAAATAAATGAATAAACAAATAAATTTTGAAAGAAAAAATAAATTTTAAATATAAAAGAAAAAAATATATATATTGTTAAACGAAAACTTTAAAAACTTTAAAAATCAATTAAAAGTGGAAAATTGAAAAAAAAAAAGAAAAAAAATTAAATAAAAAAAAATTTAAAAAAAATAATTTAAAAAAATTAAGTTTCATTTTTAAAAAAATCTAATTTTAAATACACAATTTTAATTGAAATAAAAAATATAAAAAATTTACATAATTAACAAAAAAAAAAGAAAAAAAGAGTAAAACATTTAAAAAACATATTAAATCGAAATAAATTAAAAAAAATATAAAAAATTTATTGAATTTTATAAAATTATATTAAAAAACTAAAAGTAAAAGTTAATAACAATGAAAAATTATGAAATTAAAAAAAAAAAAATGAATTAAATAAAAAAAATGGGCGAAATTTAATAAAAATTATTAAAAATAATAATAATAATAATAAATTTAAAACAAAAAATAAAAAAATTAAAAAAAAAAATCAATTAAAAAAAAAATTTAAAAAAAAAAAAATTTAAAAAAAAAAAATTTAAAAAAAAAATCAATTAAAAAAAAATTAAAAAAAAAAAACAATTAAAAAAAAAATTTAAAAAAAAATCAATTTAAAAAAAAATTTAAAAAAAAAACATTTAAAAAAAAAATCAATAAAAAATGGTTATTTATTGGGGCGGCCCGCCCGCTGGGCGGCGCCCCGGGGGCGGCCCAGCCGGCCTCCCGGGCCCCCGCGGGCGGAGGGCCGATTTTTTTTTTTAATTGATTTTTTTTTTTAAATTTTTTTTTTAATTGTTTTTTTTTTTTAAAATTTTTTTTTTTTAATTGATTTTTTTTAAAATTTTTTTTTTTTATTGTTTTTTTTTTTAATTTTTTTTTTAATTGTTTCTTTTTAAATTTTTTTTTTTTAAATTTGAAAAAATAATTTTTTTTTTTTAATTTAATATTTTTATTTGAAGTAAAATTCTTTTTTTTTTTTTTTTTTTTAAATATATACTTACATCTATTTTTTATTTGATTTTATTTTTATTTTTTTATTTTTTTTTAATTTTTAATATTTTTATTTTAATTTGATTTAAAAAAAAATAAATTTGAATTTCAAAAAATTTAAAATTATTTTTTTAATTCAATTTTTTTATTTTAAATTCAATTTGTTTAATTTTTTTTATATTTAATATTATAGAATAATTCTTTTTTTAAATTTAAAATTTAAAATTTATTTATTAAAATTTTTAAATTTTAATTTAATTTAATTGTTTTTCTTATTTTTTTCGTTTATTTAGTTTTTCATTTTTAAAATCTATAAATGGTTTCACTAAAAAAAAAAAAAAAAAACACTAAATTTATGTATATTTGTTTTTTAATTATTTGCACGTGGTTTTTTACATTTTTTTTGTTTTTTAATGATAGGTTTTTTGTTTTTTTTTTTTTTAAATTTTTTTTTCCTTTTTTTTTTTCAATTTTAATTGTTTTTTTTTAATTTGTTTTTTTTGTAAATTTTAAAAGTTGTATTTTTTTCCTTATTATTATTATTATTTTTTAATTTATATTTTTAAATTTAATTTTTTTTTTTTTTAATTTTTTTTTCCTAAATTTTAATTTTGTAATTTTAATTATTTTAAAATTTTTTTAAATATATATATATTTTTAAATATATTGTTTTTTTTAATAAGTTCAAAAAAAAAATGTTTTTGATTTTTTTTTTTTAATTTTTTGGTGAATTTTTGTTTTTTTTCTTTAAATTATGTGTTTTTTTTCTTCAAATTTTGTCATTTCCTTTGATATAATTTTCAAATATTTTTGTTTTTTTATTTATTTTTGTTTAAATTTTTTCTTTTTATGAGCTATTTTTGTTTTTTTTTACATTTTTATTGGTTTTTTTTACTGTTTTTATATATTTTTTTTAATCTAAGTTTGTGTTTTATTACATACATGAAAATCACCACTCTAAAAAAAAAAGGTTGATGCAGCATCAATACGTTTCAACCTACATGAAAATCACCACTCTAAAAAAAAAAGGTTGATGCGGCATCAATACCTTTCAAAATTAGCATGAAAATCACTGCTCTAAAAAAAAAAGGTTGATGCAGCATCAATACGTTTCAAAATTAGCATGAAAATCACTGCTCTAAAAAAAAAAAAAGTTGATGCTGCATCAATACATTTCAAAATTAGCAAAATTAGCATGAAAATCACTAACATTTTAAAACAAATATTCATACTTCATAAATAAAAATTTTAGAGTGTCAAAAATGTGCACCAAAAAAAAAAAATGGTGATTCTGCATCACCACTTTTCAAAATCGGGTGCTTTTTATGCTACCAAAAAAAAGTAGGTAACATTGCGGTTACCTATTTCATCGGTAACATTGTTCTGTACTTATCTCTGTTCCATCTCCAGTTATCAAGTGCTTCCGCGCCGCCTTGGTAGCTCCGCAACTCCTGGTCGCGCGGTGCGGTCGCGTTAGCTATGTGTATTTCCTCCGCAACTCAAAAAGAGTCCAAGTTCAAAAATGTCTTGGCTGAAAATTCAAAACTCAAACAAAAACAAGGGCCCCAACAGATCAAATTATTCTCCTTTTTTTTACGAATAAGTATATTCCTCCAAAAATTTCTAGGACCAACTTTAGAAAGGTGAAGAAGACACTCTTGTCTCTTATTAGTATAGGACCTTTTCTTCCTTTTGATAAGATATTTACACAAAATTATTTTTTTGAGCTTTACAATTTCGCCAAGAGCATCTCTAATTGCTTTCCTAGCAATATTACAATCATTATCATACCAAGGGTTGGAAGTTATATGATTATTTTTATATGTCACCTCGATAGAGAATTTGTTAATGGTAGTGGAAAGGGTAGTAGTAAAATTTTAATAGATGCGATCAATGTTATCATTATACGTTAGGAAACATAAATCCCTCTTTAAATCCTTTAAGAAGAGATTCATTTTACTTTTGTCAAAACAAATGTGTCTTTGACTCTCACAATTATTTTGCATGTGGTCGATGCACATGTCAAGTTTTAGAGTTAAGGATAAAGGTTTATGGTCAAAATCAGGCTTGTGTTCATTTAGGAGGTCCAAATTTACAATACTATTGAGAACAAGGGTCTCAGATATTGCATAATCCACAACACCACTGCCCAAACCATGAATATAAGTCATCTGACTAGAGGTTGGCCACTTATTAATTCCATTACAAATTATCAGGTCTTGGGAACTACGAAGCTTGATAAGCTCAATACCAAATAGGTTCTCGATTATGTTCTCTGAATTTCTTTTGAATCTATATGCTGAGTCATAATCCTCATCTAGCCATAGGGGGTTAGAGTTAGGGTTATTACTTAGGAGAGTAGTTTGGTAAGTAGCGGTTATAGCATTAAAGTCCCCAAGAATAAGGATATTACCTTCCTTCCTTAGATTGTGGATATCCTATTCTGAGGTATTTAAGGGGAAGTTCTTATCCAAGTTTTTTTTTCTTGTAAGAGGTGGAGTTGATAGGAGAAAAATAAAAAATTATGAGAAAAATCCTATTGATGTCAGAATTAGAAATTTTGATCCAAAATATACTGATTGAGGAGGTCAATATTATGAAGTTGATTCTGAGAAGAAATATTATTTTTTATATAAAAATATATATGGTCACCAAAACTACTATGAGAGGATTTCTTGTTCCAAGTTAGCTAGAGAATGAATACATCTATGTGGGGGACCATAGATTCATCATGCTACCAAGTTTCAACTAAAAAAATAAGATCAATATCATTCGTCATCCAATTTAACATAGGGCCTTTACGCCATGGAAAACCATGATAGTTCCAAAATAGGATTCAAAGTGTTCCTAATTCCTATTTATCACTTTTATTTTAGACTCTATCTGTAATAATAGCTCTCATATTTTTAATGATTTCCCATTTCCCTTTCTTTCTTGCCTCTACTTTTTGGAACTCTTTCCTTAGTTCAATTGGGTCTTCTAGAATAATATCTTCATTTATAAATATTCCCCATCCTTTTAGGATTGGATATTTACTAAGATATCTAATTTATGGCCATTACAACTTACCTTAACATGGATAAGTCTATATTTATGCTCGAGTATCTTTCCAACTCTTTTTGCTTTTGTTAGATAAGTTATTTGAATTTGTGACTTAGATTTCAATTGTTCTTTTACTATTTCTAATGTGTCATCATTGATTTTCTCTTTTTTACTCGAAATTATAAGGTTCAATGCTCTTTTCTGTTTCTCATGATCAATTTCAATTTGTTTGTTCATTTCCTCTTTTATGGGTTTGATATCTAATTTATTCTTTGTGCTATTTAGGGCTAAATTATTATTTAATTTCTATTTTAAATATTTATTCTTGTCTCCGAGGGTGCAATTTCTTCAACCATTGATTGTTTCAAACTCACACATAAATGGATAGGAAAATTAAGATAATCGTGATATACATTTTATTCACAAGATTTACATATTTAAACAATGTTTTTTGACGCTTGGTTTCATATTCCAAGTGGTCTCTTGTACTCCAATGACTATTCATATGCCGCATCATAATCCTTATTAGATTAGATGTCTAATATCCCCCCCCCCCCCCCCGCCTTCCCCCAAATTCAAAAGGGTATATATGAGTCCAATAAGAGAGATGTAATGCAAAAATACAAAGGTGCATGGAATAAATTGACTGAGTGTGCTATCCTAAATTATATTACAAGGTGGGAGAACTCTAGGTCTCAACCAAAGGTGGTTTAAGGATGACCACCAACACTGGAATTCTTTGTGAAGTTCCCGGAATAATTCCAAATCTTGCTAGAATCTGAAGTCTTCTGCTAGTGGAAGTGCTCCCTAATGTTTTGAAAAAGAGATACAATTGATGTCTCAATCTGTGGTGGTTTAAAGAAGGCCACCAACCAAAATTCATGCTCATGGGGTATTGCTCTATCTCTAGCTACAACTCTAAGTATGGGTATGGCTAACTCTGGCTCTAGGCTCATGCTGCAGGCTCAGGCTCACTTTATTTATCTTCGAAGCTTGTAGATGACCATCAATCCTTCACTTTCCAGATATAAGGTGAGAATATGAAGAAATCTCATCTGCAAGACATGTCAATACTTGAGAAAAAAAATATGTGATATGACCAAAATATCTTCTTGGCCGTTGAATCCCATTGCCAAGAAGCGATCTATCGAAGGTGAATCTTCTTCCTTGCAAGAGGCTTGTTTCTAAAACATCTATTTGAATGATCATTATTTTTATGATAATTCTCACACGATTGAAGATCAAAACAATGATGTTTTACATGGCCAACTCTATCACAATGTTGGAATTTGTCAATGTGTGACTACCGTGGAAGAGGAGCAGGTGGAATTGAGTTGCCTTGAAGAAAACCAACACTTTTAAACCGAATGGGATTGGAGTAGTCTTGAATATGAAAGGGCACATGTTTGTCATATCCAATATTGATTTTGTGCTTGTTAGGAAAAATTTCTTCCCAAGGTAAAATAATGGGATTGGGAAGAGCAGGCTGAACCTTTACATTTTCAAGAAAATTTTCTCCTGAAATGGGCATTTGATTTGAATCAACCTCAGGTTCACTGATTTGATTACTTTCTAGTTGCTGATGGGAGTCTATATCAAACTCAAATAGATTATTTTTATGAACAATAACCAGTTCGGAATTATGACTTCACTGTTGTATCTCATCTTGCTGTAGCTGTGACTTGAGCTACAAAAAATAAATATTTTCTCGTGAATCTTGCAGACATATTTGAATATCAGAAAGAGTGTCCTTTCTGGTTTTAACAATGCTTTAAGTAGTAGACATGATTAAATTTCTTAATAAATCTAATAATTTTTCAATTTTATCCATTTAAAAACTCCAAAAATTTTGTTGCAACTCCACCTTATGTTTCGAGACAATACTAGTGTTAATCATCAGTGAAAATTTGAGGTAAAAAATGGACCTCAAAACAAAAATGCACAAAAAAAAACAACATTATAAGAACCAATAGGATTCAATATGATGATGTCAACTGTTATGCAACCAACTCAAAAAATAGAAGAAAAAATAGACCAACGACTTAAAAATGAGCCTCTTTGAGGGGGAACCCTCCTTTACATTACATAAATGAACAATTCTTGGATGATACAAATGACAAGACCTATTTTGTATATATAGGAGTCTAAGGGGTCACAATATAATTAGAGCCTACATAAAAATAATAATGTAAGGGCACAAAAATAACAATAGTGGGGTTCTATGGGGTACAACAATAATAATAAGGGGGCTACATGGGCACAACAATAACAATAAGGGGCTACAATAGTATTATAGGGACCTAACATGCCCCTCTCCTTGAAAAAAAGTGTTGTCCTTAACACTTGAGTAGTTCTACATGCTTCTGTATAAAATTATCATCCTCCCATGTGGAATCTTCAGCGAGTAAGTTATTCCACTTAATGAGATACTTTGAAATTGATTAATTCTGTAGTCGTCAAGTTCTTGTGTTGGTGAATGCTTCAGGATCAAATATGATTTTTCCTTCTTCATCAAGTTCTGGAAACACTGTTTGAACTGGAAGCTTCTCACCGATAACCTTATTTAAGCACGAAACATGGAAAACTAGGTGTACTCGGGAAGATGTAGGTAGCTCCAATTTGTATACCATACTGCCAATATTTTGCAACACCTTGTAAGGATTGTAGTACTTGGGTGATAATTTATTATCCTTCTTAGCTTACTTGAGGGACATTTGTTTGTATGGTTGTAGCCGTAAAAAATCCCAGTCACCTACATCAAACATTCTTTCACTGTGATGTTGACTTGCCTGTTGTTTCATTCTATTCTACGCCAGAGTGAGGTTATCCTTTAAGAGTTGGAGAACTTGTTGTTTATACTCGATGTGATATTCCACTACTTGAACCTTAGAATTTTATCTTAAAGATAATATGATGAATAATGGATGATCTCCATAAAGTGCCATAAATGGGGTCATTTTTGCTGCAGTATGGAAGGAAGTGTTATACCACCATTCAGCTAGAGGTAACCACTTGACCCATTGTGTTTGTTTATCAGATACAAAGCAATGAAGATATCCTTCCAATTTTTTTTTCACTATATCAATTTTCCCATTAGATTGAGGATGATAAGATGAGCTATGAGTTAATTGAGTACCAAGAAAGAAAATTAATTTTGTCCAAAAAATTCCAGTGAAAATGGAATCTCTGTCACTTACTATAATCTTTGGGTTTCCATGAAGCTTTTGAATTGTTTCCATAAATGCAATAGCAATGGCACTGGCTTTAAAAGGATGATATAATGCACAAAAGTGTGCATACTTGGTAAGTCTATCAAGTTACTACCACCATGATGATGCTCTTTCCTTCAGACTTGGGTAAGCCTGTGATAAAATCCATTGAGACCTCTTCCCAACGATGACTTGGAATGACTAAAGGTTGTAATAGACCCGAGGTCTTAATTGTCTCTACTTCATTTTGTTGGAAAACCAAACATTCTGCCACAAACTTTTGAATATCAGATTTAAGGACATCCCAAAAGAAATCATTCTTGACCCTGTGGTAAGTTTTTAAAAATCATGAGTGCCCTCCTAAGGGAGAGGTGTGCAATTCCAAAATATTTTTTTTTTTGAATTGGGAATTATTACAAATATATAAGTGATATTTGTACCATAATGAATCAATTTTACAGCTAAATGTATCATATATACTAGGATCTTGTTGCAATTTTTGAATGAGTGTCCACACCTCTTCATCATTCTTCCATTCATCCCTTACTTCAGTTATCCACTCAGGTTGGATAATAGAAATGGAACAAAGCAATGCTTCCACATCCTCATCCTTTCTTGAGAGTGCATATACAACAACATTTTTCTTCCATTTTTTGTAGATGATTTCAAAGTCATAACCCAACATATTTGTGACCCATTTTTGTTGTTCTTCTAGAGATAATCTTTGTTCTAAAAAGTATTTAAGACTATCATGATCTATTTTTACCTTGAAGTGTTTTCCCACTAGGTAAGGTCGCCATTGCTTTAGTGCATGACATAGTATTGACAACATTTGCTTCTCACAAATAGGTTTGTGTAAATATTTTCCTTTGATTGGACAACTTTCAAAATCAATGGGTCTTCCTTATTACATCAAAACCACACCAATTCCATTTCTTGAGGCATAAAATTCCATAATAAAGGTTTTTGTGAAGTCTGGCATAACTAAGACCAGTGCTTGGAACATTTCCTCTTTAAGATGTTCAAATGCCTTGGTTGCTTCCAGAGTCTAAGAAAATTCATCTTTATTCAGTAATGATGTTAGAGGTGTCGCTATTCTCCCATAATTCTTAACAAATTTGCGATAATACCCTGTCAACATGATAAATCCTCGAAGATGCTTTATGGTTGTGGGGATTTTCCATTCCTTAATGGCTTTAATTTGGTTAGGGTCTACCTTAACACCGTCATGAGATACAATATGACTCAAATAGTCCACCTCCTGTACTCCAAAGAAACATTTGGAGGTTTTTGCATATAATTGTTTCTCCTCCAATAGTTTGAGCACCCTGTCAACATGTTGAACATGATCCTTCCAAGACTTGCTGTAGATTAGTATATCATCAAAAAATACTAACACAAATTTTCCAAGGAAGGGTTTGAAAATGGAATTCATCAAACCTTGAAATGTGGAGGTGCATTAGTAAGGGAAAATGGCATGAATAAAAATTCATAATAACCCTCATGAGTTCTGAATGTTGTTTTCAGAATTTCTTCAATCTTCATTCTAATTTGATGATATCCTGAAAGAAGATGTAGCTTGGTGAAGTAAATTTTTCCATGTAATTCATCCAAAAATTCATCAATGACAAGAATGAGAAATTTATCTTTAATAGTGAGCTTTTTGAGCTCCCTATAATCTGGAAACATATGCCATGATCCAGCCTTCTTGTGCACCAATACTACTGGAGCAGAGAAAGAACTTTGACTAGGTTGAATTATACCGACCTCTAGCATTTCTGCAACCATATGTTCAATCCCACTCTTTTGGGAATAAGGATATATGAAGGGCCTGATGTTTGGAGGAACAATTCCTGGAATCAAATGAATAGCATGATCATGATTACAAATAGGTAGTAGGCCTTTGGGAGTCTCAAAGACATTGGAATGATTTTCCAGTACTTTTTTGAGATATGGAGAAATACATGATTTCAATGTTTGAACCTCTAGTGAGGATAATTGTTCAATTACACCCCGTTGTTATTTCTTCAGAAGCTTTTCATGAGATTATATTTGACTATATTTCATGGTTTCCCCGCGATACGCCTTAATTCAACTTCCTTTCCTTCCAGAAACAAATTCAAGAAAAGTTCTTGAAAATTAAAAGATATCATCCCCAAATATTGTAACCATTGGAATCTCAGTGAAATATCAACACCACCCATTGGAATGGAAAGCATTTGACTATTCAATACATATTCCCCCATGGTTAGCTTGATATTATGGCAGTTTCCAGAAAAATTTGTTGTTCCTCCATTTGCAACCATCACTTGACACTTAGGTATTGGATATAGGAAGAAATTCAATTCCTTGGCTATCTTACATTGAATAAAATTATGGGTACTACCCAAATCAATCAACACTATTACCTTTTTCTTCTTGATATATCCTTTTATCTTGATAGTTTGAGGAGTGGTAATTCCTGCCAATGCATTACAAGATATGGTCAGATTCATTTCTTCTTTCTTTGGGGTTGGTTCCAGATGTATATCCTCCTCTTTTGATGTTTCTTATTCCTTTTATTCCTCCTATTCACAATCTATGTAAAACAATTTCTTCTCAGTGCACTTTTGAACTTTAGGGTATTTTCTATCACAACTATAACAAATCCATTTTACTCTTTTTTCCTCCAATAATTGTGGTGTAAACCTTGTAGGTTGTGGAAGGCTAGGAGAAACAACACTTCCATATTTATAGTTGTGAGTGGTATACTTCCTTGTTTCCATAATTTTTCTTTCAACTTTTCTTGCCACCATGAATTCCTTCTCCAATGAATCAGATTCCCAAAGGTGAACCTCATGTTGGATGTTATCCTTTAAATTCCCTATGAAGACATCAATCCTATGCTCCTCTGGAATATTAGTTACCCTGATATTCAATTTTTGGAAGTCCTCAATGTGCTATGCAATTGAAACCTTTTGTTTGAGATTTATCAATTAGATAAAGAAGGTGTTTCTCTTTGTATCCTCATAATGTGCTAAAATTTCCTCCGCAAAAATTGACCAAGTGACAAGTGGTATACGAGAAAAAATCCGTCAATACCATACAAACTGATTGGGTTCTAAAAAGTTGTAATTTTTACCTTTTGTGTATGCTGCACATCATGGAGATACAAATATTGCACCATTTGTATTATCCATGTTACCAGATCCTTTCCATCAAACTTCCTCATATCGCTTTGGAATGTGGTGAGTCTTAAACCCAACATTGGAGTCTCTAAAATCATTATTGGCATTCCTTTTGTTCTCGTCATGAGTTTCATGGAATACCTTTTCACCATTAGGAATCCTTTATTGTAAAAATTTTGTCAAACCTTTCTTCAAACCTTCCATGTATTCTTTTAAACCATTCATGTCAAATTTTAAACCATGCATGTCACCTTTTAGTTCATCTTTGGTCGCTCTTTGTGAGAGAAAAATTTGTTACAATTGGTCCCGTATTTTTGATATATCATGGTGCAATTATTCCTCTTCATGTGTCATAGTAGGTCTTTCTGAGGGCTTAATGGGTGTGGAATTATTTTTTTTGGGAGGAATTTTAGAACCCAATAATGATATCTATGCTTCAATATTCCCTTGGAATCACTTCAAACTGAATTTTCAAACAAAAGTTATGCAATTAAAAAAAAAACATACACACCTTTTTCTTTCTTTTAGGAGCTCGATCTTTCAATGGTTGTAACTCTGTAATTTCGGATCTCCAAGGTCTGAAGTTTAGTCCTTTTGTATCCCATTGAGTCTTCTTTATAATGCCACAAGTAAAACCAATATTGGATTATTCAATATAGAGTTATTCCAAATATCCCATGATGGCCTGATTATGGACTAGTCTAGTAGAACGAAGTTGTACGGGATGCCACGTGGCACTATTTCAACATTTGGCTCTAAAATAGCTACAAGAAAAAGTAACATCTATGTAATTTCAACCATTTTTTACAGAATTCAACTCTAATGCCTAGAACTAAAGTTATGACGATTCTCCCTAGGTCACCTATTTGAGATAAAATTCTGGAGCTTGCAAAAACCCTAACTTCCTCGGATCATATCTCTGAAACTTTAGCGAACAAATATCTAAAATTCTTACATGAGGTTCACCAATATTTTGGCTCCACGTGGTTGCAATTTCAGATTCTAAAGCTTCGTATAAAAAATTTATAGTGAAAATTCCAAGTTAACCTGTTTTATGAAGTGAAACCCTAGAATCCAAAGCTTTCATGCCAAATGTTATGCAAGCAACTCACAAAATAGAAGAAAAGATAGATCTACGACTTAAAAATCAGCCTCTTCGAGGGGGAAAACACCTTTACATTACATAAATGAACAATTCTTGGATGATACAAATGAAAATATCTCCTTTGTATATATAAGAGTCTAAAGGGTCACACTATAATCAGAGCCTACATAAAAATAATAATGTAAGAGCACAACAATAACAATAGTGGGTTTCTATGAGGCACAACAATAAAAATAAGGGGGGTACATGGGCACAATGATAAAAATAAGGGGACTACACTAACAATAAAAATAAGGGGGCTACACTAGTATTTTCGGAACCTAACATCAACCATGGGGGATGATTTACCATTTTTGGAGTAAAATGGTAAAAATATAAAAAAATATAATTTTTTTTTTCAACTCATAATTTCAACTTAGCTCCATACTATTTTACTCAAATTTTGAGCGAGAGAACTTGTTGTAGGCATAATTTAATTTTTCATCCAAGAAGTACCCATGTTGTATACTTTCTATGGACCCTACTACACGAAAAATGTGAAATACATGAAAAAGTGTGATTGCAATCACCTTTTTTTTTCATGTATTTCACATTTTTCGTGTAGTAGGATCCATCAAAAGTATGAAACATGGGTACTCCTTGGATGAAAAATTAAATTTTGCATCCAATGAGTGCTCTCACTCGAAATTTGAGTAAAATCGTAGAGAGATACATTAAAAATACAAGTTGAAAAAATAGTTTTTTCTTTTTTCCCTCTAAAACTTGATGAGGTAATCTAATATTATTTTATTATTTCCACTATTATTTTATAATATTCCTTAGGAGGCTCATTTAGGCTTCAAAATTTGTCTAATGCCACTCTTCTTGAGCACAATTATCCAAACACAAACCGAGGGAAAAAGTTGATGTAGGAAGGTCTATTTACACCATCAAATGAGACTGTAACCCATTGGGAAACAACTTCAGAGTGATCAACATTTGGTAACTTACAATTGTCAAGCTTGTGAATGATCTTTAGGGCTTGAGGACACAACGAAAGGGATGGAACAATTTAATATATCATGAAGTGTTCTTGTCAACACAGTAGACAACGTAGCATATAATCAACCAACACACATATATAAATAAATCAATTCGCATACCCAAAAATCCCTTTCAGAAGCAATGGATTCCCCACACGAATGATATAACTTACATACAACTCTTAGAAGCAAAGAAACTCATGGAAAATATGGAAGCTGAATATAGGATCTATTTTCTCGTGCTCCAACTGGAATTTCAACCGTTCGCACTCAATGTTGAACAACAAATTTATTTACTAGCTTGTATATACCCCAAGTCACTGGATCATCCTAGACTTAGCAGCGCTGAAAGTGCTCTTGCTTCAACCGCATAAGCTAGAGGAAAAATATTGTGGCTCGAACAAATTTTGTGGTTGTTGCGACTAAGGTTGCCGAATGTCTTTATCGCTGAATAGGGCAACCATTTTAGTGAATAATGTGGCTATCAAAAAATTATTTATCAAATATGAACCTCCTTCAATGCAAACACATAGGCTCAGTTTTCACAGAGCAAAAGTCGCAGACATGAGTTGGGAGATACATAGAAACTTTCATCGAAAACCAACACAAAAAGCTTTATATTTTGGCGAGGATTGGATGCCCACATCACGTTGGAATGGGAGGTTGAAAGCCTTTTTATTCCATTTCATTTCTTCTGCTAAATTCACCAAGCGCCTCAAGTAAAGTTCAACGTTCAAAAATGTCCAAACAATGTTTAGTGGGGTAACACAGAGTAATTCCTATGAATGATTATAGGGTGAGAGTGGTAGGCTTGATGGTTCTTTGACAAAGCTCACCGTGGCTAAAATACCAATTCGGTTTCGAAGAAGACCAGAGGAGAGAGCTATAAGCTGACATAAAACATTTGAATTTGTAGAGTTGGTTATAAGAGAGAACACCGTTTTTTACTATTTTAGGATCATGGGTAGTGGAACATTCTGAAGCTGTTGGAACAGGTTGCAGAGCCATTAGGGCACTCTGTCAGAGGTTTTATCAGCGGATTTTCTTGTGGAGCCACCAGGGCTATGGGAATGATCAGCTGTATTGGGCTATGTTC
Organism: Pinus albicaulis; assembly: GCA_034641835.2. Lineage (NCBI taxonomy): Eukaryota > Viridiplantae > Streptophyta > Pinopsida > Pinales > Pinaceae > Pinus > Pinus albicaulis. Next base: position 605,036,974 of record CM076584.1, read on the forward strand.
ATCTGTTTGAGGTGAATGAATAGTCAATTTTTACTGTTTCCAGCACTCTGATTCTGATTATGCAACTATTTCAGCCTATTGAGGCTTTCTTCATGGTGTAAAACTAATTTTGAGCATTAATAGAAGAGGGAAAAGCCCATTTGGGGGCTTTTGGACCCAGCAGATGTAGCCCAAGAGAGGGGCGAACTGCTTTATCAGATGCTTGTTATTATGCTGTGAATTCTTGCTGCTTATTTCCAGAGTTTAATACCTTAAACAATAAATTTAAATAAGTCCTCTTAACACAAAAATGCTTATACAGTTATCAAAACATATTTGTTCCATTGCAGAACACCTTAACATGCTTGTACACTCATAATATTGGTTAATGAATACTTTTCAATCAGAAAACAAATACTTTCATTGCCAGATCATTTCAGTGTTTACTTCATATTTATTTAGGCAGAGCCAGTAAGAGGGCCAGAAGCTTCTGGTTTCATCCTTTCTTTGAAAGGTGAAATAACCAGTAAAAGCCCCTACTGTCTATCTCTGTATAAGAAATATTTTGTTCACACATTTCAGATCATATTGGTATCAGAGTTGTTTTCACGTTTATAATTATTGGAAATAGATACCTTGCACCCTTATTTCAAGTACAATCCATTTTCAGATCAGGTAGAGGTGAAAGACTAAAATGCATAGAAATGCCACAAAACCAGTGGCTCACACTTAAGCAGGGCAGGATTTCGTCCGCTCTGATACCATGTCAAATTCACACACAAATGAATAGAAAAATTAAGATAATATTGATATACCTTTTATTCACAAGATTTACATATTTATACAATGTTTTCTGACCCTTGGTTTCATATTCCAAGTGGTCTCTTGGACTCCAATGACTGTTCATATTCCACACCATAACCCTTAGTGGATTAGGTGTCCAAAAAAGTGTTTATTGTGTTCTATTTATTACATCTTATCTTTCATTCCTAATTCTAGTTTAAGATGTCTTTCTCTTTATTCCGTTCACTTTTATAAAGGTTCAATCTAGTCATAAAGGCTCTCTATGGTAATTTTGCGTAGCCTACCTTTGCTAGAGGGATGCTTAGAAATATGAGGAAAAGTGCTCATAGTTTTAACAAATAGAATTTAGCAAGAAAAAGAGAGAGTAGGTAAAGAAGGAACATATGAACCTAAGATATTTGAACCAGTAGAAGTATGATCCAAAGATTGCAGAAATATATTCAACGATGGCGGTAAACTTGTATTAGATCATTCTATTCAAATTGATGTGACTTCAACACTTCGAAATCATGTGTAGTTTGGTTGTAAAGGTAGATTAAAATAGTTATTTACCACAAAGATATAAGACAGACTACATGTTAAAATTTACCACAAGAGGACTGCTTAAAATTCATTGTAGACAAAAGTTCAAAATATGTAATAATAGTAGCAAAATTATCACCCCGGATCCTCGTCGTTTAATATAAGTTCAAATTCACCGCAAAACTCAAGTGTGGTTTGGATGCAAATATCAAAGAACCAAATGTATGGTTGAAGAGATTAAATATATAGGCAATTCACAGAGATTAGAGAACAAAATATCACATAGACTAATGTTAGCGTCGCATATATAATTGTTCGCAGATAGATGAGTTGCAAAGATCAAATTCGGGAGCAACAAAGATACCTGAGCATAAACATAGACTGATCCATGTTAAGGTAAGTTATAAAGACCATAAATTAGATTTACTTAGTAAATATCCAAGCTTAAAAAGATAATTTTTTTTTTTTTTTTTTTTTTAATAAATGAGGATCTCATTACAGAAGACCAAGCTGAACTAAGAAAATGTTTCAAAAATTGAAAAAAATATATAAATTCTTTTAAAACATTATTAAAAATTTAAAATTAAGATTAAAATATTATATATATATATATGAAAAACCAAAAAATATCTCACTAAAAAAGAACATAATTAAAAAAAAAAAAAAACTAAACAATAAAAAAAAAAATGAAGAGTAACAAAACACTATTAAAAACATAAAAAATCTATTAAAACCATTAATTTTTTAAATTAAATAATAATAATAATAATAATAATAAAATTGTAGTTTGGAGCCCCGCCAAGCATCTTAGGGCCATAGGTAGGGCTGTGGAGCGGTTAAGGTAAGTTGTAATGATGATAAATTAGATGTACTTAGTAAATTTCCAAGCAAGCTTAAAATGATAAAATATATTTATAAATGAATACCTTATTCCAAAAAACCAAGCTGAAATAAAAATTCGTTTCAAAAATTGAAAAATATATAATTTTTTTTTAAACATTATTAAAAAATTAAAATTAAAAAATAATTTAAAAAGAACATAATTTAAAAATAAAAATAAAAATTCAACAAATTAAATAAAAGAAAAAACAAAAATTAAAAATAATTAGAAACAAAACTACTAAAACAATAAAAACATTCAAATAAAAAATATATAATTATAGAACAAGTAACAAAACACTATTAAAACACAATTTTTTATTATTAAAAACCATTTTTTTTTAATTAAAGGAAAAAAATTGTTTTTTGGATTCCCGCCCAACCCCTTAGGGCTGCATGCAGGCTATGAAGCGACACACTACTCCACGACTCCTACGTGTGACCCTTGGGTGCCCAAACGGGGCTCACTCATCGATTCTTGGAATCGATGAGTAGCTATGTGGGCACGCAACCGCTCGTCGATTATGGGAATCAACGAGTGAACCCCGTTTGGGCCCCCAAGGGCCGTATGTAGGGCTGAGCTACACGGTGGTTCGTCGATTCTAAGAATCGACGAGGAGCCTGCACAGGAACCCAAGGGCAACCAAATGAACTTTTATTTATTTATTTTATTTTTCTTTAATTTTTTTAAAATAGCTAGTTTTTATTATTATTATTATTATTATTATTTTTATGTTTTATTATATTCTTTTAATAAGAGCATTTTTTAGTTTTTTATTTATATTTTTAAAATTTTGTTTATTTTTTTCTTTTAATTTTATTTATGTCTTTTCCTTCTTTATGAGTGATTTTTTAATTATTTTTTTGAATTTTTTTACGTTTGAATTATTTTGTTCTTATTTCTTGAAATTTGTATGCTTGATTTTTTTTTGGTTTATTATTATTATTATTATTTATTTTTTTTTAAACTCTCTTTTATGTTTTTTATTTTAAATTTTTTTTTATTAATTTATTAATTAATTTTATAAATTTTAATTATTGTCCTGTTTTGTTTTTTAATTTTTGTTTTGTTTTTATGTAGTTATTTATTTATTTTTCCATTTTTTAACTTCTTTTTGTTACAATAGTTGTGTCGATGTTCGACTAACAAATCATCTCCATTATATGCCAATTTGTTATTTGATTTTTAAGTTTGTGTTACAATGGATCAACTCTATCTCTACTGTGTCCCAATTTCATCCCAATTTCATGGTTGATTTTTAACTTTTCATTGCAATGGGTCAAGTCTGCCCCCACTACATGTTAATTTGATGGTTGATTGTTAAATTTTGTTGCAATGTGTCACATTGTCTTAGGTTAATATTTTTAAAGAGCTATACTTTTAGCATTAAAAAAAAATATCATTGGTACAATGACTCTTGATTTATGTTTTTTTTTTAATTTTTTTGTTAGTTATGTCATTTGATTTTAATTCAATGGTTGGAAATTTTCAAAATTTTAAGGTTTTTCAAAGTCGTGATATTTTACCTTTAAATCTATGGTTAAAAATTTCAAAATTTTAAGGTTTTTTGGAGACATGATATTTATCTTTAACACCATTTTTGAAAATTGTTGGAACTTTTAAGTTTTTTGGAGTTGTGATATTTTATCTTTAACACTATCATCGAAAAATATTAGAAATTTAAGGTTTTTCAGAGTCATGATATTTTATTTTTAATGCCATTAGTTGGAATTTTAACAACAAAAAAAGTGTTGATGCAACATCAACACTTTTCAATTTTGGGGTGTTTTTTCATGTTTATTGTACAAAATTTTTAGTTTTTAATGTCATTGTTATTTTTTTATTTTATTTTTTGTAATATTTTCCCGAATGAAAAACAAGTGTTCTTCTAAGATCAACACTTTTCATTTTCGGGGTGTTTTTTCATGCTTATTGCACAAAAAATTGGTTTTTAATGTTGTTAATTTTTTTGGAATTTTAACGTGAAAAAAATGTTGATTTTTTGTTTTTGAGGTGTTTTTTAATGTTTTTTGCGCAAAAATAGGGGTCTTTTGGGGTACATTTCTCGTTAAGTCGATAAGTTTGCTACAAATTTACCAATGAAACAATCTATATATTTTAATCCAAATTTCATGTGTGCGGAGCAACATTATACTCTTTTTCTTCGCATATGCTTTCCCTCTATATACTCTTCTCTCACATTTCCCTACTTCAGTTTTTAGACACTTTTATTAGTTTTTATTCCTTTTTTTTTATGAGTGAAAAACTTGAATACATATACATACACAAGATATACATTTATTTAAAAAAAAAAAATTATTATTATTTGAAAAAAATAATCCAACTTAAATTTATATCACCTCCAAATTTAATAAATACAAAAAATATTAACATAAATAACAATGTTATTACTTGAAAATATAAATTAAAATAAATGTATATAAATTTATTTTATTATAAAAACATATAATTATTATATATATATATATAACATTTAAAAATATATATTAATAAAAATGGGATCTGGTCCAAACCAATACATTTCCTTGAAAAAACCTTGCACCAAGACACTCCTCTACTGAGAGTTTGATTCCATTCCAACTGAAGAGTTAAAAAAAATCCCTAAAATCCATATATATTTGCAGTCCATTCTTTTCTTAACTTTTTGGCTTTGAGTGGCTTTTCATCTTTCCTGGAGAGTTACCTTCCCAAGTTTTCTGTTGTTAATGGAGTGTCACCCATTTTTTAGAGAAATATATTGTCAAATTCCATCTTTTGGTCTAGAGACAGGAGAATCACTTCCATTTTGTTTTCCCACGAAGAGCACCCTGTGTAGACATTATAGTGGATTTGGCCTTATCCAAAATTGGGGAATCTATCGCAATAGTATTTTTTCTTTGCAGGAACTTCGGTGATATAGGATAATTTCTTTAGATATCTGCTCCACTTCACTGCATGACATTGGCAGGTTGACGGTTGAGGCTACTAGCTCCTGAGAAAAATCACTCACTCTGATGATTTAATACCCTTTTGTGTGACAAATTCATTGCATTGAATGAGAGGGGAGTCCTTTGAAATTAAATAATGATCAAAGTTTGATCCTTCCCACCATTTTGGTTTTCGATAGTTCTCTGTCTTGGACTTCCCAGATTTGGAACAACATTTAAAAGTGTGTCCAATCTCATAGTAGGATTTAAAAGTGTGTCCAATCTCATAGTAGGATCTACAGTGAAAAGAGACATTTTCATAATCCAATGTTTGCACTCATGAATAATTGGGGCCATAAATCTTTATTTCAGTAGGGAATCCCATGTCAAAGTCCATTTCCATGCATATGCAAGCATATGTGGGATTTAGATAATATTTGGTGTCATCATTACGAAAATAGAATTTGTCTAAGGCATTTTTAATTGAAATTAAAGTAGTAAGATTCCACATATGAAAAGGGAGATTAGGGAGCCTTACCCAGACCAAGGAAGTCAAAATTGATGCCGATAGAGGATCAAAAGAGGGGAATTAGGGATGCATAGATAACCCTGCACTACTCCAAAATCATGGAATATAATTTGAAATCTAAACGTGGTCTCTAACTATGTTGAAAATTGTAATGAAAATACCTCTTGCCAGAGGGTAAATGTTCAAGTTTGCAGATATGAGAGGATTAAAATTCTCAGAAATCCAAGAATGGAGATCAACAAGTTTAGAAACAAAGTGGTTAAACCTACAAATCATAAGAACCTCAGAGAAAAAATTTTCTTCACATAAGGCCTCATCCCCTAAGGAAACCTCAAATGAGGGGGCTTCACTGACAGGCAACACTTTGATACTAGAGGAAGGTAAACTAGCAAAAATAAATTTTACAATATCATAGAATGAATGAGCAGGGGCTTGACGAGATCCCACCTGATTTGGAGAAGACACGATGCCCTTATCACCATAAAATGGAACCTAGGGCATAGAAGAACCAGTTGACGAGAATGTTGGAGTTAATGCTTACATTTCATATTTGAGAAGTTGGTTTGTCATGGTTGAGAAATTCTCTCAACCTCTCTCTCTAGATTAGGAATAAGTTGTTGGGAAAAATACTGAGAAGGAGGGGGGTGAATCAGTATTTAGAGATGACTGAAAACTTTTTACTTTTTCTTTCTCTTAAGCCCATACGCTACTTTACTGAACCCAACTCGCGTATACATGCGGATATCCTTAAGAAAACTTGCATATGTCCAGAGATCTTATTACGAATTTAATTCTTTACTTAGATCATTGCATCATTCATTCATCAGATGTTTAGTAAGCAGTAAGAATGTGCAGTAATAAAAGAATAAACCATCACACATAAGCAACACATATGAACACCAGTATTTAAGGTGGAAACCCAATTTAGGAGAAAACCACCGTTGTTGTCGTCTCTGTCTTCAATATTTATTATAAAGAAAACTTCTTACAATGTTGTACTGGTGCAGACTCATACCAGCATGCAGGCACCCACCTGTAGAAGGCTGCAACCTTCTCTCGTTCTCCAGCCACTACTGGAAGGGAGCTCCAACCCCCTGATCTCGTTTACCAACCTCTCCTGGAAGGGAGCTACTACCCCCTTCTCTCGTTTACCAGCATCTCCTGGGAGGGAGCTACTACCCCTTGTTCTTGTTTACCAGCTACCACTGGAAGGGAGCTACAACCCCCTCACTGAAGGCTTCGACCCTTAGCACCACTGCGGACCACGTTTCATCAATTTTCATACTGGATCCAACAGCTTCCACACAACATACCTTTTAGGCCACTTTTCATCAGATTTTCAGATTGGACCCACTCCACACATTTAAGCTCATCATACATCAAACTGAAACTTATAACCCCATCAATTCATTCATTGAATCATCAACCAATCAACCAAAAAATTTATCTTTAATCAACATAATCAGCAGCATAATCAATATTCAAACAACCCAGATCTGTATGAATACATCATTGACAGATAGCAGTAAAACAGCAAAACAGATCAGACATTTCATTCCACATACTTCAGCAAAACCCTAGATTCCATACGCGCTTTTACTTCACTGAACCTGCGTATATACGCGCTTTCATAGAGACAAACCTGCGTATACATCTGTGTATTTTATTCTTCAGAAACCCTAACTGCCATACATGATTTTTCATGAAGAGAACCCGCGCATATACGCGCTTTTTCTGAAACCAACTAGCGTATAGATCTGTAAAAATAAATTTTGTAGAACATACCAGATCTATAAAACTTACCCAGATTTCTTCAATTTCGTCATCAGACTTGCGCCAGGTCTTCATCATTTCTTTTGCAGATCATCCTAGATATTCATCAGTTCTAGATCTAGAGATCTTGAACCTTCATCATATCCATAAGTGCATCATAGATTCAAATCTATCAATTAAGAACAGAGTTCAACCATGCAGATATTTCTTAGAGGAATTTATTCATCAACAACCCTTACACATGCACACCTTGCACTATGATCTTCTTCTCCTTAAATAGATTTAGCTTTTACCAATACCATGAGTCAAAACCACACAACTTCCGATGGTATTCTTGGACGGAATCAAATAAACCATACAGCGCTCAATACCGTGTGCCAAAACCATGGTAATGCCCCTTGGTATTATAATTTTGGAGCGCAAAAGGGCATACGCGACTTGGGACGTACTTATCCGTGTGTATACGCGACTTGGCCTTTACAAAAGCGCGTATACATTGTGACATATTATATTTATCATTTCTCTGGCACATATTGGACTTCTTTTTCTTTGTCTCATTTGAACTTCACTGTAGATACATCATTCTTACATATTTAACACATAGGTTGCTTATCATAGGCAACTCATCAAGTAGGTTTCCATCAAGGACAACTTCATCAAGTAGGTTGCCATCAAGGACAACACATTGCATCATATTGCCAACATAAGTTGGATCTCAGAAACTCTATTTAATAGAGTAATCTGAATGTAATCTGTGTGTGTGAGTTTGTTTACACATACACCATTTGTGTATAATGTATGAGTGTGTTTAGTAATTGTGTGATTTTAGTGATTTCTATCATGGTATTAGAGCACAAAATGAGAGGCCTGTGTTGTGAGTCTGAGTCCTTGGAGAATAAGAGTGAAAATTGATTTCTTATATTGAATTTTGACGGTTTGCAACATAACTGGATGAGGATGGGTTTGTGAGAGTGCTGTGTGTTTATTGTTTACACGCAGGGCCACCTAGTGGGCCTTAGGAGAATTCAAACCTTGAGTAATGTCTCAGCTCGAATTGAATCTGTGAAATTGGCTGTGGATCTGTCACTGACCATTTCATCAAGGGGTCGAACAGCGTGGAGCCGAGAAATCCTTGGAAAATACCCCTCTAGACCGTAGAAACCCCTCTGCAAACTGCGATTAGTTAAATCTAGATGGAATGTCCACGGAATAAGGAAATCGTCGCCCACCAGAAGCAGACACATTAGAGACAGGCCGTATGGTAGCCTCTCGTATGCAAATCCTAAGGTTGCTCATTCCGGGTAGCCATGGACTGGACTGCAGATTACATCTCGGCCCTCAAGAAGGTGGTTCAGGCCATGGAGGTACTTGCAGACTGCTGCTCAAATTTCTACTATGGTTGCAGAACATGTTGATTAACACCAGACCCGCCCTCGCCATTGCCGCTTTGGCTCTCATATTGATGAGCGTCCCAACATTTGTGCTGCATCTCCTCTTTCAAGTCTTTAAATTCTTAGCTACTCTGATCGCATTGGCTATGGAGTTTCTGACCATATTATTGCATGTGTAAGGCTGAAAATGAGTGCTCACTATAACTGGTGTCAATTTTCCAAGGAAAATAAAGAAAATTTTGTTTTAAAAAAAGATTAATATTATAAAGTGTTTGTAAATTAAGTGAGGATGTTTTTTTCAAACTACATAAGAAAGTTAGGATGTAATAACTGATTCTAGATACATTCTGTATCTAGACAACTTCCTTAGATAAATGGTGAGTACAGCGGTTAGCACCCATGTATTTCGGTGGATGGGAGCTTGTCCATAGAATGACTAGGAGTTCAACTATTGCAAATATGCAATCAATTGTGTTTGAAGGTCATAGTAAGGCTCAATATGGATGGTTGTCGAGATAGTATGGCAGTTGCGGATCTAGGGAAGAATCCCTCATTTTTTGAAGACGTAGAGTGGTCTTTTAATGAGGTTATGCGATAGATTGGGATTTTGTCCAGTAATTGACTTCGAGAGGTCCTTGATTCAGGAGTTGAAGAAGCAAACTCAGGAATCCAACTTTCCAACTACACCTTTATGAGGGTTATGAGGCAACTTGATGGAGCATTTACTTATAAGCTAAAGAATGATTGATTATTTTGTTATTTATGAGTGATTTCAATAAATTAATGTAATGTAATCATTAAGGGGGGATGTTGGAGTTAATGCTTACATTCCATATTTGAGAAGTTGGTTTGTGATAGTTGAGAAATTCTCTCAACCTCTCTCTCTAGATTAGGAATAAGTTGGATCTTAGAAACTCTATTTAATAGAGTAATCTGAATGTAATCTGTGTGTGTGAGTGTGTTTACACATACACCATTTGTGTATAATGTTTGAGTGTGTTTAGTAATTGTGTGATTTTAGTGATTTCTATCAGAGAAGGCAAGGAGAACAACCCCGTAGACTTTGTTAGCATGAGGACCAACAACACTCTTCCCCAAAACTGAAGATTTGTTTCCATTCGATGATGAGACTGGGGATTTATGCGAAGAAATCTTCCCATATATTTAATCACCGACAAGGAGGTCTTGTTTGGAGAGTGAGGCAAAGCAGAAGACATAGTCGCAGTTGCGAAAAAGGGGCCAAATACCATAAGAACTCTGTAATCACTGAGAGAAGAGGAGGGAGAGACCGGCTAGGGCCAAACCCTAGCCATTGCAATGCAGGAGAGCTACTTCACCATCGAAACCTCCATATATATATATATATATATATATATATATATATATATATATATATATATATATAATATTATTATACATTGATATTTTGTTTTCAATTCTGTTGATTTTAATTTTGTTTATTCTGAATATTGACAAAATTGCACATCTAGAGAGGATAGAGATAAATTCTCCAACAATATAATTCATATTAAATTAATATAATTTTATCGTTTCAAATTATTGTTTTATTATTCTTTCCTTAAATTTTTTTATCTTTTCATTTCAATTATTATTATTTTTTTATTTTACTTTTGAACTTTAACGCTGACTAAAGGAGACTTGCTAGTTTATTTAGTTTTCCTTTTAGATGAGCAAATAGTTTATCCTTTCAATTTTTTTAAACAAAATGGGTAGAGATTTGTTTCATTAAAAAAATACGGATTACAAGGCCATAACCTTTACATATTCCAATATTTCTTGTAGGTTTGAGATTGAGCACAAAGGCTCAATCAAAACCCTCAAACGAGTTCCCCATGATACAAAAAATTAGGTCCATTTCCAACTAATTTTTTTCCTAAAAACCTCCAAAATACAAACACATTTATATTTCATTTTTCACTGTAATTTTATTTTGATGTAGTTTGAATTCTTGTTTTTCTTGGTGAGAACATTTTCCTTTCTTCCCAACTTGAATCCAACCCCTTTTTTTGCAAATTTCGGTGGATCGTTCTTTGAAAACTGCACGATAATATCCTTGAAATATTCCTCATCCACTTGATCTACCTGAGAAGTTTCCTTTTCAACAATATTCCTTGTGTTTTCTTGAGGGGACCCTTTTTCCATGAGGGTTTTTCGCTTTTCCTCTAATGCTGCATCCGAGGAATTCTTACAGGTGACCGAAGGACCCACATTGGAAAGCGTTTTTTCCTTCTTAGATTCTGTTGCCATGGATGCAATTTATTTGGTTGTATATTATTCCTTATCGTCTTCTAGTTCTTTCTTGTCTTGAAGCTCTTCCTCATTGAATACTGTATAATGATCACCTTGTGCTCCTTCCCACCATTTGGGAATTTGAGATTTTTTTTGGTCTTTGATATTTGGAGAATGCTTGGGGTAGTTTTTAATTACATGCCCCATTTCATAGCATGCTCTACAACAAAATGAAATATTCTTATAGTCAAGTTTTTGGACCCAAACATAGTTTGGAGCCATCAAATTAATCTATGCAGGGAAACCCTTGTTGAAGTCCATCTTCACACAAATGTGGGCATAAGTAGTCTTGTAAATTTTTTCTTTTTCAGGACAACTACAATAGAATTTTCCCAGGGCATTCCCAATGGGGGAAAGCGATGTGTGACTCCATAAATGCAAGGGAAGGTTCAAAAGTCTTACCCAAACTGGGATGTGGATATTGATGTCGTTATCGGGTCAAAATTGGGAGTCTAAGGCTGCATGAAGAGGCCAACACTCCCCCAAAACCATGACCCAGCTTCAAAGATGACCTTCTTGTCCTCAATATTATAAAAAAAAATAGTGAAGAAACCTCGTGCCATAGGGTAAATATTCAACTCATTCATCAAAAGAGGCTTCCATGACTCAAAGATCCATTTATGCATATCAAATAGCTGCGACCAATAACCATTAAACTTACAAACCAAGCCATTCTCCAAAAAATATTTTTCACAACAGGAAGCTTCCTCAGGAACAATGAGGGAAGAAATGTTTTGTCCCATTAGAAGACCAAAACTGAATTTCAACATAGAGCTGTATGAAACTGAAGAAGAGATAGCTTGACCGACAACCATACCTGTAAAAGAAACATATTTTTTTTTGTCAAATCACAAGGATTCACCAATGAATGATTTGCATAATAGATATGTAGAAAATCCATGCAAACAAAGCAAAGATTCAATGGCTAGGGCAAAACCATAGCCACTGTAAGGGTTTCCAGAGCTCCTTCCATTATCCTTTCTTATTTTTATCGAGATAACTTCTTTCTAATTTGTTTGTTGTTATTATATTTTTGGACTCCAAATCTTGCTGGAAGTTAATCTTTGACTTAGTTTAATTTGCTTTTAGAGTACCAAATAATTTATTTTTGCATAACCTTATTGATATAATGCATAGTTTCTTTCTAATTTATTTTTGGTTATTTTATTTCTGGACTTTAAAGTTGGCCCAAACTTTGAATAAAATCCCTGGTTTATCTAAGGGTTTTTTGTTTTTTATTTTTTTATTTTTTTTAAGTAGCAATTATTTGATGTTTTCTTAGTCTTACAGAGAGGATGCATACTTATTTATTTATTTATTTATTTTTCGTTATTGAACCTTTTAAAAGAAATTAAAAATCACCCCTCTCTTACAAATTTACTGGTGAAACAATCTAATATATTATGATCCAAATTTCATATGTGTGGAAGAAATTTTGTTCCTTGCTCCACACATGCATTCACTCCGCACACCTGTTCTCCCGCACTTCTTTGCTTCACTTTTTAGACACTTTTCATAGTTTTTATCCCTTCCTTTTATGAGAGTGAAAAGCTTGAATATATATACATCTATAGAAATATAAATTTATTTTTTTAATAAAAACATTATTATTATTATTTAAAAAAATAATCCATCTTATATTTATCTCAAGCTAAACCCTTTAAAAGGAAGTAAAAATCATCTCTCTTTTACAAATTTACACATGAAACAATCTATATATTTTGAGCCAAATTTCATGTGTGTAGAATAAAGATGTGTGCGAAAGAAATTTTATGTTCCTTTCTCTACACACACATTCCCTTTGCACACCCATTCTGCCGCACTTCTATGCTTCACTTTTTGGACACTTAGTTTTTATTCCTTCTTTTTATGAGAGTGAAAAGTTTGAATACATATACATACACAAAAATATAAATTTATTTTATTTAATACAAATATCATTATTATTTGAAAAAAAATCCAACTTAAATTAATCTCACCTTCAAATTTAATAAATATTAAAATATTAAAAAAGCTTGCTTAGTTGCATGTGCAAACATTGAACTCAAAAAATCATCTGCATTCACCCCTATAGTTGTTGTGTGTGTAGACATCAAACTAAAATATCACGGTATGCATATTAGATAAACATCAAACCCAAATCGTATGGTATGCATATTACATATTTCATTAGTGGTGGGCATCCATAAGCTATAAGTATGATCACTGATATGCAATAGAAACTAGGTAAGGATGACACATTGATAAAAGCATTCTTAACTATCATGAAAAAATACCTGCTACTCAATAAATCTCCCTATTTTTTCTTTCTTTCTATATAGAAAATGTAATGATTAGATTGCTCTGGAAGATGTGTATGCAAGCATAATAAATTTCCAAATATCCAATATCAAATATCAAATTTATGTGAAGAAAAATTATCTATTTTTCTATTGCAAATATGGAAATGATGGTTGATTTATATATAATAAATTGTTCTAAAATGCTATATAATAACCTGAAACTAGCCCAACCAAATATATCAAAGAGGTTGCCACATCCCCACAAATTAACTTTAATTATACACAAAATATAGGGCTACATGTTGGTTTCTCTTTACTATGGAGAGTCATACTTGACTCCAGAAAAGGGTAGTGGATGATTGATCGGTCCAAACCCAAATCAAGTTAAAGAACATGGAAGAAATTAAGTTCATATTTATTCTACTTTTTGGTGTAGATGATAACTATTTCATGAATTTGTACATGGAAAAAATAATCACATGCATTCTTGGAATGCCTTTATTCACATAAAATACTAATAAAGTATTTGAGTTTGTGAGAAATCAAGTGCAAGTGGCTTTTAGTTTGTGAGAAATCAAGCTTAGGTGGATTTAGAACCAGATTTGGTAATAACTTAAGATCGAGTATCATAACTTGATGCAATCTCGAGAATATTTCCACATGTTTAGACCAACATACAAAATTTTACATGGAAGGTATGTGGGTTTGCATCTTGAGATGTTGCTATATGATCTACATCGTTTCTAACCACACCACTAGTCGACACCAACACTGAACCTACTAGATGATTTGAATCATTTCTAACCACACCATGAGTCAATGCTATCACTGAACCTACTAAATTATTTGCATCATTTCAATTCCATGACTGAAGCAGCTCAAGCCTCTCCATTCCAATTGCCTTCTATCAAAATTCTTCATTGGAGTTTTCAGCCTCTACTTATTGTGGGGAAATGAATGAAAGCAAAGTACTTGCAATGCAAAGGGTGAAATCCCCAAATGGCGATTTCCTTGACACGAGTCTGACAATTTGAAATTCCTGTGTCAATTTCCTTGAACAAGTCTCACAATTTTAAATTCCTATGTCAATGCATGCATGATTGCAGTTATTATTATAGATATAACTAAGATATGTATTTTATTAAATTTTTGTTTGATTTCGTTATCGCTTTGTTATAAAAATTATTATGGTTATCTAAATTAGCTTGCTTAATTTTATTAAATTTGGAAGTTATTTAATTCCATTACCAGTTTGTTATAAAATTGTATTATGGTTAGCTACAACAAATTGGTTGATTTTATAAAATCTGGAAGTTATGAATATATTTTTGTTAAACCCGGCCCAACTTTGATTATCATCCAAACGATAAACTAAAAAATTCGAAGATTAAGAGTCTCCATAATATTTATATAATGTACAAGAAAAGTACACACAAAACTGCATTCCTATAGATAACACACTTTGTTTTCTTGAATTTGTACCATAAATAATCATGAACAAATAATATCATGTACAACATAAATGTATTTGCAGAAAAAGAGATCCCAAAACACAATATTTTATTGTACAAAGTTGACTACACAAACATATAACCACAACAAATCGTTGCCACATTGTAAAAACATATGAAAAAAAACCCAACCAAGATATGGTAACAAAAAAATGGGAAAAGTAAAATATTAATGAGAATGAATCTTTTAGAAGAAAATAAAAATCACCTCTCTCTTACAAATTTACTAGTGAAACAATTTATATATTTTGAGCCAAATTTATAATACCATTTTGTAATTTCCCTTAAATAACTACAAGTGAAAGTCAATTTCCTATAATTTGGTAATATTAGAAATCTAAATGAAATATTCTAGAGATTCTAGAATATTGATGAATTAGATTTTTTTTTTAATCTTAGTCATACACTTCATTATTGAGATAATGTGATTGATAAGATTAAATATATTAGTTACTAATATTTGAGAGATTATTCACTAGGATTGAGGAGATTAATTATCTTTTTCAAAACATAAATATGACAAGATGATATACATAGAGTACACAAAGAACAAAGAATACTCAATAAATCAAGAGAGATTAGTTGAGCATATTTCGAGCATAAGATAGCAGATGAGGCTGATAAATAGGAAAAAGAAGGAAAATTCATAGTTGTCTAGTGGGAAAATTCATCTCAATAAGCATAGATATGATTTTGTGTATACTGTACTAATTTTTTTTTGGATAGTAATAAGTAGATTTTCTATTAAATCTGTGCTCGGTCGCAGAAAAATACCCGAAAAGTTTTATATTGTAATCCAATGGAAAATTCTTCAGGGGAAGACAAAAGAGAAGAACCTAAATATTCAACAAACATACTAACTCTAACATACATTTTTCCAACTAGAAAACAACTATAAACATGACAAAATTGGCTAGATAAAAGCACAAATTTGCAGAATGATACCATGAACCAGAGGGAGAGTCTATTGACATTTTATCAGATTAAATAACAAGGGAACTACTCACAGTTCTTCGACGATCACCTTTATTCCTTTGAATTGAAGCTCGACCAATTGATTGGGAAGAGCATCAATATCCTCTCCCAAACGATTCAATTGATCTTGGAGTCATTACATTTCCTCAATCATGAGCATAATCAAATTGGACTATTGGAGAATCTATATTTGAAGGTCACTTCTTTTTGCTTGGAAATTGACAGGGGGATGTGAGTAGATGCTACAAGGACTGCTACAATTTGATTTCTCTGGATTAAACCCATTGCTCTCCATCGCACTGATAGGATAGGTGATGGATTTCGAACAATAATTTGGCAAGGAAATAGAGTCCGAGGGGCCAAAAAGAAGAAGAGAGAACCAAATTTAAGAGAGGGCCAGACTTGATGAAATGAAAGAGACTCCTAGACAGGAAGAGGATCATTCTCAACAAAGAGCCAAAATTAGGACAAGATATATATCAATATGGCATTGAGCTTGAAAACTCATAAGTGGGTACTTACATAACCACAAAAAGCCCAAATTATCACGAAAATCCCCACATGACAGCTTCTGATGGACCTCGTCACCACTATCAAAAGAAAGGAAGGTTGGGAGTGCACATAGTGGAAAAAGGGCATCAAATGTATAAAATAAGATGACAATGTATATGGGAAGGAGAATGAAATTGGACGAAAAAAACACCCAAGGAGACCCCATCGAGCTAGAGGAGAGCAATACCCAAATCCACACCAAAAAGCAGAAAGATACACTAACGAAATTGTGCAAGAGAGGCACCAAAGTGGTGAACATGAGAATGCTAAGTCAGGCATTAGACATAACACAATTTAAGAAGCTTGTTATACTGTTGAATTTCATAGGATATTTGGAGATAAAAGAAACAAGGAGACCTCGAAAAACACAAGGGTAATCCAAGCTCCCTTGCAAACACCAAAAACTTGTTTCCTCCATGTTCACCTCACTAACACCCTTGATGAATATAAGATTAGAAGCAAAGAACTCACATGCCACAAATATCATTTCAACGTTGAATTCCATTAACGCTCACTCCCCTACAGAGTTGAATGATCCAGGTACGAGTGAGTAGGTATAAATGAGAAATTTTACTACTACAGGATTCACCATGTGCAAGGAATGGGGAAGCGCATGGCATATATGCCCGCAACCTGCCACCTAAGCTTTGACAATTAACCCACACCACAAAGCCATAAAATTTTTATTCACATTATTGAAGGGGGTAATGGTGTTTTGTGAATGAACCTCAAGGACCTCCACAACATAATCTTTTATGCTCCCAATCTCATGAAAACCAAATATGAAATAATATAAGGACCTGCATGTTGTTCATCATGGGATAAATTTCCATTCGGTCTTTCCATTGACGACATTTTGTCCTGCCTCCAGTTTACAAGTGTGATTTTCTTGTTCATCAACTTCTTTGTTTTGATTTTTCAAGATATGCAAGAAGACTTTGCTATGGAAAGAGGCCAAGATGCTAAGGATTCTTCAGAGAAGAAGACTTACATTCTTATTCTAATAAAGAGTGCTACTGTGTAAATGTTGATGCTTATAAAGCAAATTATTAGTGACATGTCACATAATCAGGAATTAAAATCAAGAATGGTTGGGAGGTAGGTCTAACACTCTCCCCAAGTAGGTTCAAATACTCAATGAGACATTTGGGCCACTGTGATAAAGCTAAAAAGGTAGATGATCTTGCGAGATGGGATCCCCTTAATGGGTATATCTCTGAATATCTTGACTCTTGCTAAATCATATGTTATTAGTATATATTCCTTTATAGATTTCTATGATTGAAAAAAATGTCACATTTGGATACTATATACCTACATATATTGCACACAAATTATTATTACATGTTCATTCATTGTTTATAAACAAAAAAATACCAAATATAAATTTGGAATATTTAAAGATGTCATGACATAGTTTATAGCACTCATATTTTTAGTTTAAAGAAAAAAATTAACATTATTTTTACAATTAAAACCAAGTTATTTTCTTATACTCTTAAATGTAGAAGAATGAGAAATCCCTTACACAATTGAGGAAATGAAAAATATGAAGCATGGTCTCACTTCTTGTCAGTACATCCCATTATATATATATATATATATATATATATATATATATATATATATATATATATATATATATATATATATATATATATATATATATATATATATATATATATATATATATAATTTATGAGATTTAATAATGATGAAATTTTAAAGTTTTAGTTCTCTTAAAGTAGAAAAACAAGCCTAATTTATTTTAGAAATGCTTGAAGAAAAATAGATAACTTAAGTATAATAAGATGACATTTTGGAAAAAGTTTAGGCCCAATACCAAAAGGTGTGAATAATGGGTCATTTGAAATTTCCTACCATATGAATAAGTTCAGTCATCTTAATACGGAGTTGTCTACCGACAAAACAAAATAGCTTGGACATCATTTTTTGTCGGAAGCCGGTAAAACAAATTTCAAAAAATCAGGTAGTTGGAATGTTTGAATTGCATTTTTGATGGTGGAAATGGATTCAACACATAAAAAATCCTTAGGGCACCCAAAATACTGAAGTTTAACAATTGTAACCAATATTTTCAAAAATCTTTGCTCGAATTTTTCATAATATCACTGAAATTTCTGAGTTATTTTGTAAGTTTTTTTAGACTACGACCCTTAATATGACTACTATAAATTTAAAATATATGAAAACTATTTTCATTCTTGATCAAATTCCCATCAACAAGGGTTAGATTTAATAACTTTAGAATAGAAGTTTTAATCTCGATGCGGGGTTGTGGTTGAGATAAAGATCAATCATCCTTAAGTAGATTCATAATCTATAAAAAGAAAAAACCTTTCATAATATTACACCCTAATATATTAGATGTTATGCAATACCTTTCACTTTAACATCTTTATTATTTTTTTATACACACCTGAAGTAAAGTACTCCAATGAAGTGTTGCATTAATAATTTGCAATGTTCAACTTTTATATTATTATAATTTTTGTTGATAATGTTTTTATGAATTGAACTTGCCACACATAAAAGGAAAAAATAGTTCAATGTTTAAGAATAATTATTTAAGGAAAAAATAACAATGTTTTACTAGTAATTTTCATTGAAGTGTAGTCATTTCAGTGAGTTTATTATTATATATTTTATTTCTTAGCATACTATGATGTTCTTACTACCATAACAACATGCAATTTTTCATTTTATGGCCGTAAGAATTAAATATGGAATATTTAATATATTGTATTTAAAACAAATATTTTGATGTATTGGTACAATTACTTATATATTTGATAGTAAATAGCATGACCTTGGAGGAGGTCTTAGGGTCATTGTTTTTGGAAACTAGGACAATACTAAGAGGGGGTGAATCAATATTGTAACAATTTTACCAATTCACAATTTCTTTTTACTTTGTTTGAGAACAATAAGACAGTAAAGGACACTTTCAACAATAAATACGATAAACAAATACTTCAGCAATCAATGAAACATTCAATAAACAAATAAATTCACAAAATTATTTCCATTTTATTAGTAGAGCAAGCTACTACTTGCAAATATAATGTTTTGGCTTCAACCAGTTAGAAGCTACAAATTCCTAGTTTATCAGTTGCAACTGATTAGAGCTACAACCCAACCTATTATCCAACACCCACTGGAAGGAGCACCAACCCCTAATCAACAAGCTACAACATGATTTGACACTCATTGTTCCGCTTTTCATCCATTTTCATACTAGGACGATGAATGCCTTCTCTGCATTTCTAAAAAACAATTTATCCTTGTTACCCCTCAAAAATCACCTACGACAATCTTTGATTACTATGAAAAACACCGTCTTACCATACCAAAACCTTGTTGATCCATAGGCTCTGTCTCAAAAATCAATTTTGTTGTTGTACATTCTGCTTGATTAAGACTTCTTTTATAGTTTTCCCTTTTGATATCTTTGGTTTTGAATTTTTGCATGAAGTCTTTATTTTTTCCTTTGTCCTATTTAGATTAGTCCTCTGGACTTGTTCTCCAAGTTATCTAACTTCAACCAAATTTTTTACCAGTTGAACTGAGTTTATTTGCATTTTTTAGCTAATATGGACTTTTACAGGTTTTAGCAGTGATTTTTCTATTTTTAGCTACAAGTAAGTTTGGATTAACTTCCAAATTTATAGCTAAACACTCAGTTCTGATGAATTTGGGCTTAAGCCCCCTTCACTGGTTCCTTTTCCTGCTTCTCTGCCATAAGATCGGGTGTCATGACCACTGGCTTAGGCCTTGGGCGCTAAGCCCTTTTAAATCCTATCGAGGGCCTTTTTCTTTTGTTAACAGCTCCCGACTTTTCTTTTTAATTCAATTCTTTAAGATTTATGAGATTCTGGGTTCCAGGATGATCCAGACTTATTCAGGAACACAATAGAATACATATATAAACATAAACACAAAGATGCGGCAGAAATAAAACTTCATTTCATTAATATCAAAGAAATGAAATATACTTACATACAAAATGGAAATAAACTAGCTCGGATGATGGTAGCTTGTCTCTGAGAAGAGATGTAGTGGCTACATGCCTCTGAACTGTGTTACCTTGAAGCTCAATATTTTTATTATTGACCAACAAGGGAAAACCCTAAACAACCAAAACCATAACCCCAGGAGATGGAACACCAAGAGTTTGTGGGTCACGTTGGGATTAGTTGGGAAGCCAACTTTTCAGGGTTGTAACTTGGTGATATTATCTCTGTTTGGCGCATATAATACCTCTTTGGAAATATGTTAGGTCCCTATATTACTAGTGCAGTCCCTTATTGTTGTTAGTTTAGCCCCCTTATTGTTATTTTTGTACCCTTGTAGTCCCCATATTGTTATTATTGTGCCCCATAAAATCCCACTATTGTTATTGTTGTGCCATTACATTATTATTGTTAGGTCAGCTAGGATTATATTGTGACCCCATGGAATCTCATATATAGAAAAGAGGTTTTGTCATTTGAATCATCCAATAATTGTTCATGTATGTAATGTAAAGGAGGTTTACCCCTCGAAGTGGCTGATTTCCAAGGCGTTGATCTATCTTTTCTTCTATTTTGTGAGCTGGTTTCATAACATTTGGTATCAGAGCTTTGGATTCTAGGGTTTCACTGCTTCAAACAGGTCTTCGTGGCATTTTTGCTATAACTTTTTTTCTACGAAGGTTCAAAAGTTAAAAAAAAAATCTATTTGCGAAGAAATATTGAGGAATGTCATGTAAAAATTTCAGATCTTGGTTCGAAATATTTTTGGAGATACGATCTTTGGAAGTTAGGGCATTTGCAGGCTCCCGAATTTCATCTCAAACAGGTGACCTTGGGAAAATCATCATAACTCTCTCTCTGAGCATCAGATTGGAATTCTATAAAAAATGGCCGAAAGTACACGGTCTGTAGTTTCCTTTGTATCAATTTCAAAGCCGAAGGAGGAAACAATGATGCGTAGAACACCGTACAAGTTCGCTCTACTGAACCAATCCATAATTAGGTCATTGCGGGAGATTAGGCATAAATTTGCCTTGAGGAATACAAATCAGGTCAGACCTATGGAATTGGAAAGAATATTCAGAGGGCTACTAAAGGACCGAATATAAAATCTCCGGGATTCGAAATTACAAAGATACATCAGTTTAATATCAAGCTCCTCAAAATCAAGAAAAAAGTGTGTATTTTGTTTTCAAATTGCATAAGTATTGTTTGAAAAATCAATTTGAAGTTTTCCTAAGGGCATATTGAAGCATAGATATCAGTATTGGGTTCTAAAATGGCCCCTAAAAATAATTCAACACCCATTAAGCCCTTAGAAGGCTCTATTATGACTGTTGAAGAGGAATAAGTGCAACATGATATATCAAAATTACAAGACCAAGTGCACCAAATTTCTCTCTCACAAAGAGTAACAAAAAATGATATGGAAGTTTTGAAGAAAGGCATGGAAGCTAAGATGGATGGTTTAAAGAAAGGCATGGAAGATAAGATGGATGGTTTGAAGAATGGCATGGATGACATGGAAGCTAAGATTGATAGATGAAAAAATGAAAGACAACATGGAAGACATGAAGAATGATCTAAAATCATACATGGAATGTTTGAGAAATTTAATACAAGAAATGATTCCTAATGGCGAAAAGGTAGTACAGGAAACTCATGATGAGAACAAAATAAATGTTAATCGTGATTTCATAAACTCTAATGTTGGATTGAAGACCCACCACATTCCAAATATCGATATGAGGAAGTTTGATGGCAAGGATCCCGTAACATGGATACTATATATGGAGAAATATTTTGATCTCCATAATGCGCAAAACACACAAAAGGTATGCATTGAAACTTTATATTTAGAACAACATACATTTGTATGGTATCGATGGCTTTGCTCTCGTAAAAAAATTGTCACTTGGTAAATTTTTACGGAGGAAATGATAGCATATTATGAGGATACAAAGAGCAGCACCTTCTTTAGCCAATTGATAAATCTCAAACAAAAGAGTTCAATGGTGGAGCACATTGAGGACTTCCAAAAATTGAATATAAGGGTAATTGATATTCTAGAGGAACACAAGATTGATGTCTTCATAGGGACTTTAAAGGATAACATCCAACATGAGGTTCACCTTTAGGAACCTGATTCATTGGAGAAGGCATTCAGGTTGGCAAGAAAAAATGAAAGTAAAATTATGGCGATAAGGAAGCCTACCACTCACATCTATAAATATGGAAGTGTTGCAACTCCTAGACTTCCACAACCTACAAGGTTGACACCACAACAATTAGAAGAAAAAAGAGCAAAAGGGATATGCTACAGTTGTGATAGAAAATACACAAAGGGTCATAAGTGTGCTGAGAACAAATTATTTTGCATAGATTGTGAAGAGGAGGAAGAAAATGAACAAGAAACTTCAAAAGAAGAGGATATACGCCAGGAACCAACCCTAGAGAAATAAGAATGAGTCTGACCATATCCTGTAATGCATTGGCAGGAATTAGCACTCCTCAAATTCTCAAGATAGAAGGAAATATCAAGAAGAAAAATGTAAGAGTGTTGATTGATTAAGGTAGTACCCATAATTTTATTCATTGCAAGGTAGCCAAGGAATTGAATTGCTTCCTATACCCAGCACCAAAGTGTCAAGTGATGGTTGCAAATGGAGGAACTATAAATTTCTTTGGAAAATGCCATAATATCAAGCTAACCATGGGGGAATATGTATTTAATAGTCCAATGCTTTCCATTCCAATGGGAGGTGCTGTTGTTGTACTAGGAGTACAATGCTTACAATCTTTGGGGATGGTAAATTTTAATTTTCAAGAACTTTTCTTGAATTTTTTTCAGAAGGAAAGGAAGTTGAATTATGGGGTATCGCAGGGAAGCCAGGAAAGATAATAATCTCTAATTTCATGACAAAGCTTCTGAATAAAGAACAATGAGGCGTAATTTCACAATTATGCTCACTAGAAGTTCCAACATCAAAATCATCTATTTCTCTAGATCTCCAAAAAGTCTTGGACAATCATTCCAAGGTGTTTGAAACTCCCAAAGGAATCCCACCTATTAGCGATCACGATCATGCTATTCATTTGATTCCAAGAAGTGTTCCACCAAACATCAGGCTTTAGAGATATCCTTATTTCCAAAAGAGCGAAATTGAACGTATGATTGCAGAAATGTTAGATGCTGGTATAATTCAACCTAGTCAAAGTTATTCTCTGCTCTAGTAGTATTGGTGCACAAGAAGGATGGATCATGGTGCATGTGTTCGGATTATAGGGAGCTCAATAAGCTCACTATTAAAGATAAATTTCCCATTCCTATGATTGATGAATTATTGGATGAATTACATGGAGAAATTTATTTTACCAAGTTGGATATTCATTTAGGATATCATCAAATTAGAATGAAGACTGAAGATATTCCGAAAACAACATTTCAAACTCATGAGGGTCATTATGAATTTTTGGTCATGCCTTTTGGCCTTACCAATGCACCTTTTACATTTCAAGGGTTGATGAATTCCATTTTCAAACCCTTCCTTAGAAAATGTGTGTTAGCATTTTTTGATGATATACTAATCTACTACAGGTCTTGGAAGGATCATGTTCAACATGTTGACAAGGTGCTCAAACTATTGGAGGAGAAACAATTATACACAAAAACCTCCAAATTTTTCTTTGGAGTACACAAGGTGGAATATAAGGGTCATATTGTATCTCAAGAGGGTGTTAAGGTAGACCCTAACAAAATTAAAGCCATTAAGGAATGGAAAGTCCCTACAACCATAAAGCAGTTGCGATGTTTCCTCAAGTTAACAGGGTATTATCACAATATTATTAAGAATTATGGGAAAATAGCAGCACCTCTAACAACATTATTGAATAAAGATGCATTTTCATGGAATATTGAAGCAACTAAGGCCTTTGAATATCTTAAAGAGGCAATGCGCCTAACACCGATCTTAGCAACACCAAACTTCACAAAAACCTTTATTGTGGAACGTGATGCCTTAGGAAATCAAATTGGTGATGTTTTAATGCAAGAAGGAATACCCATTGCTTTCGAAAATCATCCAATCAAAGGAAAGTATTTACAAAAAGCTATTTATGAGAAGGAAATGTTGGCAATACTACATGCACTAAATAAATGGCGACCTTACCTAATGGGAAGACACTTCAAGGTAAAAACTGATCATGATAGTCTTAAATACTTTCTGGAACAAAGACTATCTTCAGAAGAGCAGCAAAAATGGGTCACAAAGATGTTGGGTAATTATTTTGAAATCATCTTCAAAAAAGGGAAGCTAAATGTTATTACAGATGCACTCTCAAGAAAGGATGAGGAGGTGGAAGCATTGCTTTGTGCCATTTCTATTATCCAACCAGATTGGATAACCGAAACAAGGGAGGAATGGAAGAATGACGAAGAAGTGTGGACACCTATTCAAAAGTTGTAGCAATATTCCAGTACATTTGATACATTTAGTTGGAAAAATGATTCCTTATGGTATAAAGATCGCTTATATATTTGTAAGAATTCCCAACTAAAACAAAAGATTCTTTTGGAATTACATACCTCTCCCTTAGGAGGAAAATCAACATTTTAAAAACTTACCACAGGGTGAAGAAATAATTTTTTTGGGATGGCCTTAAATTTGATATTCAAAAGTTTGTGGCAGAATGTTTGGTTTTCCAGAAAAATAAAGTTGAGACAATTAAGACCCTGGGTTTGCTACAACCTTTATCCATTCCAAGTCAACGTTGGGAGGAGGTTTCAATGGATTTCATCACAGGTTTACATAATTCCTAAGGAAAGAGTGTCATCATGGTGGTAGTTGATAGACTTACCAAGTATGCACACTTTTGTGCATTATCTAATCAATTTAAAGCAAGTACAATTGCTACTGCATTTATGGAAACAATTCAAAAGCTACATGGAAACCCAAATATTATTTTAAGTGACAAAGATCTCATTTTCACTGAAACGTTTTGGACATAATTATTTTATTTTTTGGGTACTCAACTAGCTCATAGCTCATCTTATCATCCTCAATCGGATGGGAAAACTGAGATACTGAAAAAATTCTTGGAAGGATATCTTCATTGTTTTGTATATGATAAACAAACACAATGGGCCAAGTGGTTACCTCTGGTTGAATGGTGGTATAACACTTCCTTCCATATTGCACCAAAAATGACCCCATTTATGGCACTTTATGGATATCATCCACCGTCCATCACATCATCTTTAAGAGAAAATTCCAAGGTTCAAGTAGTGGAAGATCAAATCGAGCATCAACAAGAAGTTCTCAAACTCTTAAAGGATAACCTAAATTTGGCACAAAATCGAATGAAACAATAGGTAGTTCAACATCACAGCGAGAGAAGTTTTGATGTAGGAGATTGGATATTTTTACAGCTACGACCATAAAAACAGATGTCCCTCAAGAAAACTAAGAAGGATAATAAATTATCGCCAAAGTACTATGGTCCTTACAAGGTGTTGCAAAAAATTGGTACTATGGCATACAAATTGGAGCTTCCTGCTTCTTCTCGAGTGCACCCAGTTTTCCATATTTCATGCTTAAAGAAGGTTATAGGTGACAAACTTCCAGTTCAAACAATATTTCCAAAACTTGATGACGAAGGAAAAATCATATTGGAACCTGAAGCAGTCATGGAAACAAGAACTCGACAGCTACAGAATAAATCAATATCAAAGTATCTCATGAAGTGGAAGAACTTACCCATTGAATATTCCACATGGGAGGATGAGAATTTTATACAGAAGAATCCAGAGCTACTCAAGCATTGAGGAAAACACTTTTTTGAAGGATAGGGGCATGTTAGGTCCCTATATTACTAGTGCAGTCCCTTATTTTTGTTGGTGTAGCCCCCTTATTGTTATTTTTGTACCCTTGTAGTCCCCATATTGTTATTATTGTGCCCCATAAAATCCCACTATTGTTATTGTTGTGCCCTTACATTATTATTGTTAGGTCGGCTAGGATTATATTGTGACCCCATGGACTCCTATATCTAGAAAGGAGGTTTTGTCATTTGAATCATCCAAGAATTGTTCATTTATGTAATGTAAAAGAGGTTTCCCCCTCGAAGAGGCTAATATCTAAGGTGTTGATCTATCTTTTTCTTCTATTTTGTGAGTTGGTTTCATAACAAAATATCTCTCCGCTCCGAGTATTGTAGGATTTTCCACAGCCCCCTTCCTATAAGTATGAGCCTGATGCAGACCTCAAAAAAACACCGTTTAGGGGGTCAAAACTGCTTTGGAAGTTCAGGACCCGAAAAATAGCTAAAAATAGTAAATGTTGCTATAAACAAGGAAAATTATGAAACCGACTAGAGGTCTAGGTGGAATAGGCCAGTGGCCATGAATATACACCAATATTAGTCCTCCCTCCTTAGGAATCAATGGTCCCCATTGCGTTTAAAGGCTCCACGAGGTGAGGAAATTTTTGTTGAACCACTTGCCCTAGTGAAGGAGTTGGCCTGCTTTGACAACTAGATATAGATGGATCCTCTATTGGTGGGTGTTCTTGATCTGCGTGTCCATGATCCGATGTGTTGTGTCCTATTCCATGTGTCTGGGTTTAACTCCATTGGTGTGAGTTGTTTTGCAATGTCAAAAGTGTCTAGTAATGGTGGAAAGTTTAGTCAAAGTTGGTCCACATTGAACACTGGGTGTAGACCAAGGAATGATGGAATGTTAAGCTCGAAGGAATTTTCCCCCACAACCTTGGTGATGGTGTACAACCCATATCAGAGCGAGAAAAGCTTGTGGTGGGGCCAAACGAGGGGATCCTTCTGCAATTGTAGCAAAACTTTGTCACCCACTTGGAACTTGTGTGGCACCCGATGTTGATCATGTCGCTACTTGTACTTAGCATTGGCTCTATCTAATATGTCATGGAGCTGCTGGTGGATGTGCTAAATTCACTCATTGAAGTTGTTCACACTATCATATTTGGACTGGACATGAGCTAAATCTTCCTAAGTAGCTGTAAATGGTATGGCCACATCGTTTTGACATAGTGGCTGGAATCCCAATCCCGCATGAAAGAGGATGTGGCTAGTTGAGCTATGGAGAGATCTGTTGTAGCTGTGATGGACATAGGGAAGATTTCATCCCATGTGCGTGGAGGCTATGAGTTGTACATGCACATAATGTGTACGATCATCCTGTTGACAACCTCTGTTTGGCCATCGGTTTGGGTTGGAAAGTCGTGGAGTTAGTGAGCTTGGTATCCAACATCAACTAGAGACGACCAAAATGTACTGAGGAAAATACTGTCTTGATCCGAGATAGTGGACTGTGAGATTCCAAAGTGTACCCACACTCGTTCAAATAATAGCTTAGTAGTGGCTTTTGCTGTGATACTCTTCTTACATGCCGCTAGAATGGCCATCTTAGAGAATCCGTCGACGACCACAAAAACACAATTGTTTCCATGCTTGGTAGAAGGAAGGTCTAACATGTAATCCATGGATATGGATTCCCAAGGTCAAATAGGAGTAGGCAACATAGTATATAGGCCTTTTTTCTTGATGTTCGTTTGGATGACTAAAAAAATGCAGGATTTGATGTACTTTCCAACATCCTGTCGAAGGTTCGACTAATAGAAAGACTTCTGCAACATTGGCACTATTTTCTCTACTCCGAAATGTCGAGCGACATGACTGTAGTGCACTTCCAAAATCATCTTGGCATGCTAACTTGAAGGAAAAAAAAGGTGTCCCAAGTGGCATAACAGTGCATCTTGGAGGTGAAATTTTGAAACTTGTTTTCTTTCCAGGAGCGTCATGTATGTGTTGTTGAATTCTAGATCACTCTTGTAAAGATGTGGTCACCTCAAAGTCACGTGCCCAAAAGAGTCGAGCATAGTGGTCAGTGCCATGATAGGTGGTCCGCTGAGGCAGTTTGCAACATTGTTGGTGCCACGCTTCTTGTACTTAATGTTAAAATGGAACTGTTGCAGGTATCTGGACCACTTATGATGGCGATCATTCTACAACTTCCCTTATGTCTGTATGAATTGCAGGGGCGGTGGTCTGTGTGGATAACTATTTCCTTCCCCAGAATGTAATGCTTCCATTTTCGGTAGTCCTGCAAAATGGAATACATCTCTTTTTCATAGGTGGGATACTTTCGGACTGTGTCTAAAAGTGTCTCACTATGATATGCCACTAGCTGCCCCTACTGAGTAAGAATTGCACCAATAACATAGTACAGACATTTGTCTCAATCTCAAATGGTTGATACAAGTATGGCAATGTGAGAATTGGTGTAGAGCAGAGGCAATGCTTCAACTCGGTGAATTCCTTCTGTTGGTATTCAGACCAAAAGTACTTTGATTTAACTTCTCTCCTTTGTGACTTGACTTAAAGGCCAAGTGATATGAGAGAAGCCCAACACGAACTTGCGGTAGAAGTTGGCAAGACCCAGAAAGTTGCAGAGATCTATTAGAGTGGTTGGGGTTGGCCAATTTCGAATGACTTGTATCTTGGTTAAGTCCACATATACACCCCACTCATCAATGATGTACCCTAAATATTGAACCTAGGTCATACCAAAAGTGCATTTCTCCAAAATGGCACACAACTTGTGTTGCCACAAGGTTTGGAGGAATCGTTGAATATGGTGGAGGTGCTCTTCCCAAATATGGTTGAAGATCAGAATACCATCCAAATATGCCACCAAAAATGAGTTGGTGAAGGGTTGCAAGATTTCGTCCATCAACCTCAACCCGAAAGGCATGACCAACCATTTGAAAAGGCCCTCCTTAGATTTGAAGGCAATCTTCCACACATCGAATGGTTCGATTGATACCTGGTGATAACTAGGCTTCAAGTCAATCTTGTTGAATTATTTGGGCCCCTTGATCTAGTCCAGAAGGCCATTAAACGGTGGGATTGGATACCTATTCTAGACAGTGATCTTGTTCATCACCCAATAGTCAATACAAAGTATCCAAGTCCCATCCTTCTTTTGTACCAACACGATCGGGCTCCCACATTGTGATGAGCTTGGCCTGATGCGTCCTTTCTACAACAGCTCCTGAATCTACCTCTTGATTTCATCGTTCTCCAGAACAAAGAGTTGATAGATCGGTCCATTGGGTAGCAGCGCTCCTAGGGTTAGATCGATGTAGTGCTTGACTTGACAATGTAGAGGTCCCTTGCAGGTGAGGTGAAGATGTCCCTGTACTCCTCCATGACCTTGTCCATATGTTGCTTCAGTGTAGAGGAGCCCTGTATGGAGCTCGTGGCCACAATATTATTCTTTCCCTGAGGGCGAAACATAAGGAAAAAAAATTTCCCAATCTGGGAAATGATCTTATTGTATTGCTTCGTAGTGATAAAATAGATGGAGGTAGGCGATGTTACCTCTAGTATCCTGTACAACTTATTGCCTAAATTAATAATAATAGTGTGAGTCCTAAACTCATATAGAACATGCCGCTTCCACAAGTATGGTTGGCCTAATAATACATCAAAAAATTCAAGAGGAACAACATCACACAGTACCTCATCTGTGAAGGGCTTGATGTTGTAGGGGATGTGTTAAATTGGACAACTAGGTCCAAACTCCATGTTGTGATGCTCAGATGAAGATACCAATATTTTTATTGAGTTCCTCTTTCAAAGAGGTGCAAGATTGATCTAAAGATCATCTTGATCCGAGAAGCATAACATTTATTTTGAATTTATTTTCTAATATATTCAAATATGTGCAGGTCGGCTTTAAAGTTTTGTACCCTAGCAAATGTGTCACACACCCTCAGTGATGGATATAAATAAAGTCAAAATTGGAGGACATTTCACTCATCTCCTCATCACACATATTTCTCTCTCCACTTCTGATTGGTTCGAGCTACTTGGAGGCAAATCTTCGGTTCACACGTGGGAGAAGGACAAAGACAGTTTTTGCTGCAGCTAGGGTTTCCACCGCAGGTTTGACCATCATTGACTTTGGTCAGCGCATGGTCAAAAGGAGCTGAATTTTGGCATAGACTTCGATTTTTGCAGTTCGTACATTTTGGCACAAGAACCGAGGTCAAAGGTTGACCGTAGACCGTGTTTCATTGACTTTTACTTGCTGTTGTTTTGCGTTGACTTTTCTGGGCATTGTTGACTTTTATGGGTTGACTTTTGAGTTGATTGTTTGGTTGATATGAGGGTTGTGTGACATTTCTGGTTAGGTGATCAATTGAGACTTTGCTGGTTGAATCATCATGTTGATCGCCGTAACGCACCAACACATTTATTTGTTTCCGGTTGTCTTTTGTTGATCTACTGGTATGTTCTATCAGCATTTTACTTGATTGTTTATGTGATTGCTGTAGTGAAAGTAAAGTTGCATCAAGCATAGAAAATCTACATAAATTTACATGGTATCAGAGTTGAGGTGAAGACAAGCCCTAGTTTGTAGCAATCACCGAAGAAGAAAATGGGTTCCACAAACTATGGCTTCAAGGAGGATGACAAATTGACTGGGAAGGATGAATTCCATGCTTGGAAGATGATATTAAATCTTAAATTGGAAAACCAAGTACTATTCTTCAAGAATCAATTGAAGAATCTGAAGAAAGGCAGGGATGAGTCTATCCAATCATACTTTTTGAAGTTGACCGAGATCAGGAACAATCTGCTGGCTATTGGGGAGACAATAACTGATTGAGAGATGGTACTCACCGCACTTGGAGGGCTCCCATCCAAATGACATGTGTTCAACACTACCATTCTAAATAATAATGTGATACCTGACTTTGACGAAGTACTATCGAGATGCATTCAAGAAGAGACAAGAATGAAGGAGTATGAAAATGAAGGAAATACTGCCTACGCTGCTCATTCTAGAAAGAAGAACTTTGGTGGTCCAAAGAACAAAGGAAGAGCAGGAGCCCAAGGAAAGAAGGGAAAGTGTTACACTTGTCATAGGCCAGGTCACTATGTTAGAGAATGTCCTTTCAAGAAGGATTCTCCCGATGGTGATGACAAAAATAACAACCGGAGGAATGGAAATCAAAGGAACAACAGGTCCGAGGGAAAAAGGAAGGCTCCCTTCGGCGGAAATGGTCAACCTTTCAAAAGGTCGAGAAAATCCAAGTATGAGGAATCAAATGTTGTTGATAAAAGAAATGAATTCATTCTTGTATCTGCCCTCTCTGTTGCATCTCCACCCGACACTATGGATGTCTGGTTGATAGATAGTGGTGCCTCAAGGTACATCACTGGGTTCAAGGAAGCACTCTTTGATATCGTTGAGAAGGATACTAATCTGGAAATTATCCTTGGAGATAATGCCACATATCCCGTGAAAGGGATAGGGACTGTGGCCCTCCACTTGTCTCAAGGACAAGTCCTCCGCTTGTAGGATGTACTCTATGTACCAAATTTGAAGAAGAAACTTGTGTCTATATCAGCCATGGAAGAAAAAGGTTTCAAAGTGGCATTCATTGATGGAAAGGTGTGCATGTGGAAGAAGAGCTTCAAGGAAGCTATCACGATTGGGTTTAGGGTTGATACACTCTACCAGGTTGGAGGAAGTCCACTGGGAGCGATGACATGTGATACTATCCGACAGACTGAACTATGGCACCAGAGGTTTGGACACCTTCACTACAAGGCCCCTTCCAAATTAAGGAAGGTGGTGACAGGGATGCCCGAGTTCTCAAATAATCATGAAGGTGTATGTGAGGGTTGTGCCGAAGGAAAGCATACAAGGGGACCTTTCCTCTCAAGCATCACAAATACATATGATGTCTTGCAATTAGTACATTCTGAGTTGTTTGGTATGCTTCCCGTGACATCCTTGGGAGGATGTTCTTATTATATGACGTTCATAGATGAATTCTCTCGCAAAACCTGGATATACTTCTTGAAGAAGAAGGATGAGGCTTTCATGTGGTTCCGTACCTTCAAAGCCTTGGTGGAAGTGATGGTAGACACGCTGGCATCAAGAGGGAGACCACAATCTATGCTCAAAGGATATATAATTTATATTCAATATAATCAATGGTCACATCTAGCAAATCCAAAGAGCATGCCGGCCATTAGGAAAATTTGGACGACAACAATTGCTCCAAGTCATTGCTAGACCACATCCCAACAATCGTACATGATATTTTATTAGATAGTCACATTGATATCCTTTCACTAATGGACTGTGATATTCTATTAGCCCTTCCTACTTCATATTAATTATTTTTTTAGTTTATTTAGTTGATATTGTTATAAGTTGTTATGCATCTGCTTTTTTTAATTGATACAAAATATTTATTTTAAAAGGGTTGTGTTAGAGTAAAAAACTAATTTTACGAGGGAAAATTTTAAATATGGAAATTTATTTTCAAAGTTTAGAAACTTTGATGAATCTTACTAGTCCTTAATATGTAAAATGTAAAATGTTTAGTAATATTTTTGGAAAAATATTCAAAATTTTAATGATTTTATAGTCTCTATAATTTTTTAAATATTTTTAACGTAAAATAATTTTATCTTATAAAATTTGGGCTATTTATTTAGAAAAAAATGGAAATTGGCAACATCCTTTTTCTTTGGAAAAAAAATGGAAAGTTAGCCCATCCATGAATATTAGCCCCCAAAACTTTCCCAGGAGCTTAATAGTTTCTTACAGAATGAGTCTGTTACTTGGAAAATTTTACAGATTTCTGATATGGCATCTCCCTGATTTTTTTTCATAATTATATTATTATTCTAGTTTTTTTTTTTTTTTTTTTTTTTAAATATGTATCTTGCATTACAAAAATATCCAAAACACGTAACAAACACACACACACACATATAAGCGATTTTCATTGCCATAAGTGTCTAGGATTTCATGGTGAGGGGATTTTAACCCCTCAATCTCCATTACCCCCTTACTTGTTGAAGATATTCCTCTTCAACTTTATCTATGTGTTGAGAGTGCCTTGAAGCTAAGTTATTTGTGGCTAGAGATAGAGCATCCATATGCCGAGCAAGGTATAAGGCACAAAGGAAATTTTACTCTACTTCTAGAGAGTCCGTCTAATAGTTTTGCAAGTACACACTACAAGGAAAAGACCCTCTAGTGGATATTTTTGAGGAACCCCTTATAAAAATACCCCATACATCTGTTTGTAGTGGAAGTCACTAGAGGAGGTTGGCGGGTGGAGGTTTTTGTGGATGTTTTTCTTCTGGTGCGTTTATCATCCTAAACTGCACCGGTGCATTCAACTAGAGAAAGCACCAATGTGCACACAACATTGGCACACCAGGACAATGTGCGCTCGGTACAAACTCGCTCGGTGCATCTTATTACTGTAGCGCACCAATGCTTTACAAAGATTCCGCACTGGTGTGTCCTAAAACCCCGAACCAAAAGTGAAACAACCCAGTGCGGTTTTAAGAAACTGCACCAGTGCGCCTATAAAACCCATGCACCGAAACTGGATTAAATAAAAAAAACAAATTACGACCAAAAATCCACATTTTTCACTTTTTAGTGCTCCAGAGCTCTCAAGCACTGGTGCATCTTTACCTTGTGTGAGGCGCCCTACCATCAGTGCTCCCATTGCATGCACTGCTATTGTCCATTGCCCACCATATCCATTTTGAATTTTGCAAAATGGTGGGAAAATTTAGTTTTGCAAATTCTATAACCAATATGCCTCCTCGACGGCCAAATGTACAATTATTTTCCTTGTTTTTCCATAATTAAACCTTTTAGCGGATTAGTTTTGTAAAATATCTTAAAATTCACCTTATTTAAAAAAAAAAATTCATGCATGGTGCGTTCGAGCTGTTTGGCTCGCACCGGCCTCCGGTGCGCTGAAATTTTTTTTGTGCACCGCCTCCGGTGCATGACAAAAAAAAGACGCACTATTACCGGTGCATGCTTGTTTTTTGTGGCGCATCGACTGTTTTTTTTTTCAAATTTTTTTATATATGTATATTCCTAAATACATGTCTCATTTAATTAAAAAAATGTATTTAATATGTCAATCATTCAACGACGTGAAAGCAGAGAAGAGAGGGAACAACAACAACAACAGGCGAACAAGTATAACATGGTTCACTTGTGGGAGGCACGAGAGAGGGAGAGAGATGCATACGCTCGCCTTATTACAACATCTACCCAGGGCCTCCTAAGGCAGGTAGGCATCCTCAAGTTCTATGAGGAGGTTACATCCCTAAAGGGCCATGGTGTGTTTTTGCAACATATTATCTACAGGTGGAATTTCCACCTACATGCTTTCCGGGTTGGTCCGAACCAGTGGTACATGCCCACTGAGGAGGACATCTATTTCATTACTGACCTATCGAGGAGAGGGGTGGATTTTCCCTCGTTCCCAAAGGTCCCAGTTGGCTATACAACAGGGAGTGATTTTGTGTACTCCCAGAGATACATTAGTGCAGATATATTGTCTCCTTCAAATTTTCAGGTCTCCAGAGGTCAGTTACGTATTTCTTCATTTGGTAGAGAGGAGGTGAGGTGCCTCTCACTACTGATTTCGACCATTTCACACAACACCAGTGACAGGCAATACATTAGTTTCTCGCTTCTATTTTATGTTGATTCTTTAGTACAGGAGCCACGACTTGTGAGGTGGTCTGCCATTTTTTTGTGACAGTTTTGTATAACTTTAGATAGATGTCGTGCTCATGCACAAGGGAGGGTGAACTTCCATTTTGCTTCAGAGATATTTTGTTTATTTCTTGAGAGGTTTCTAGAGACGAGAACCTACTTTTGTTCGACAACCTTGTAGGTTGATGTTGCATGTACGGATGCAGATGTGGGGATAGATGATGCCCAAGAGGGGCGAGTCCGAGTTTTCCACGAGGACATCACATGATGCACTGGAGTTTCTAGCCAGTGTTGATGATCATCCCTTCCTTATGGTCCCCTGTCCGTATGCTAGTTTGGATTGGCGAGGGTGTGCCAACATCCTCTTCACAGATGATGAGCCACCGGATGATAGAGGTAATATTATTGTTTTATTTAAATTTATTCTAACATGTTCTTTAACTTGTTTTTATTAAACTGTTTAATGAAATTGTCTAATTATTGTTGTGTACTTATATATATTTTGCAGACATTGGATCATTTGATGGCGATGAGATGCCAACGCCACCAAATGATCCAAGTGTGGGACCTGATGAAGATTAGGATATGGCAGATGCTAAGGATCATGCCGGTGTAGACAAACCTGGTCCTCATGGTGCGTCGGTACCGCATTTTTCTAGGCGTAGGCTTGACAGTAGATTGAGGATGGAGTTGGGCAACCAAATCTATGCATTTTTTGTGGAGGTGGGAGTTAGGCCTGCCACTATGAGAGATATACAGGCCGATGCTAGGCTGGTATAGATGTGGAGAGGCATGCCGCGTGACATGTTCAACCTGACACGTCATGTTGTATGAGCTACAAGCTTAGTTTCGCGGTTGAGGAGGGCCCTTCGACGTAGGCGTGGTCAAGACGCAGTACATCAACAGTCCGTGAGCATAAACACATCATCTGATGATCACGAACAGGGGAGTGATCATCGTTCACCTCGTGCAGCAGATGAGCAACCTGTAGCATTGACCAACAGTGATGATGGAGAGCAGGTTGGACCATCGGCCACATCGAGTCAGTAGCCTGCAACATACAGTAGTACTCATGATCATGAGCAGGCTGGACCATCGAACATGTCGAGTCATCACGATGAGCAGTCGACAGTTGATCCTGATAAGCATGAGGCACTAGTACCAGATCAGTAGGCACGTGATGATCGACATGTATCTAAGCTTGTCGAAGCTGCACCATTGATTAAGTAGGCCTCGACTAGTACTATTATTGATGATGTAACACCAGCTGATATTTTACATTTATATTATAGTTGTATATTTTTGACATTATATATATATATATATAGATGGTCCATGAATTTTATGTTCATGTTGCAGTTGTACTTAATTTACATGTTGGTGATCATCATGATGTGTATATTTTTAGGTCATGTTAGATGTATTCATTTAATATGCAGCTTGCAGATAGATGTGTATGTAATAGCATTTATTTGACATGAGATGTATATTTGATGTTTGTGTTGTGATGATGTTATACAATGCTAATTGTGTTTTGTTAGATGATCATGATCACGATGATTAGATGATGTTAACAAATTTGAATGTGTTTTTTAGTCGAATATGATGTCTGTACGATGGTTATCATGATCGTGATGTTTATTTAATTTAATATTAAATGATCATGATATTTATTAAATATTATGTCGTGATTGTAATTGAAATTTTCATTTTAATTGTATGTAAAATTGTATTTGTGTTTGTAATTGTAATATTTAATTTATTGTGAAATGATTGTAATTGTCATTTTAATTGTAATTGTATATATGTAAAATTGTAAAATTCTAATTCTAAATCTAATTGTATGTAAAATTCTAAAATTGTACTTATAATTGCAATTGTAATTGTATGTAAAATATTTGTAAAATTTTAATTGTAATTGTAAAATTGTAATTGTAATTCTAATTGTATGTAAAATTCTAAAATTGTAATTGCAATTGTATGTAAAATATTTGTAACATTTTAATTGTGATTGTAATATTTAATTTATTGTGAAATGATTGTAATTGTATATATGTAAAATTGTAATTCTAATTCTAATTGTATGTAAAATTCTAAAATTGTAATTGTAATGGTATACATGTAAAATTGTAAAATTGTAATTGTAATTGTATGTAAAAATCTAAAATTATAATTGTAAATGTACGTGAAATTGTAAAATTGTACGTGAAATTGTAAAATTGTAATTGTAATTGTATGCAAAATATTTGTAAAATTTTAATTGTATTACTGTGAAATGATTGTAATTGTAAAATTGTAATTGTAATTGTACTTGTATGTAAAATATTTGTAAAAATTTAATTGTATTAATGTGAAATGATTTTATTAAAATTTGTAAATAATTGTAAAATAATAAATCTAGAATAATATGAATTTTTGTAACATAAAGTTTAGAAAATAATGTAAATAAATTCATGTACTTTAGAATTATCATTATTTTATTATGATCTTACATACAAAAAAAAATAACTTTATATAGTACGCCATTATTTTTGAGATCAACATAATTGCAAATTATCAAGTGAAATATTGATATTAACATTAACACAATGAAAATTACCAATTAATTCAAAATACATATTATAATGTTTTGAAAAAAATAGTCTTATAAGTTATAAGGTAGTTAAGTCTTCTTCTTTATAAAAACTCATCTTAAAAATATAAATATTGATGAAATAACACATGTACCATATCGCTCTCGGTTCTCATGATTATCCTCATTATCTTCCAACTCGCATGGCATGATAACACTATTGTTCTCAAAAATATGTTTTGATCTAGGGTCATGTCTCAATACGAACCACCAATCCCTATCCAACACATCTGGGTAAAAAAACACCTAGTTGCAGTGTTTGGGGAAAACATAGGGCTCCTTAGCTTCATCCAACATCTTTCTGGAGTTGATACATATCAGCCTATTATCGCGATCTTCCTTTACATTATTCCGATCAAAGGTGTCCCACCACTTTCACCTAAAAATAACACATTGGAAAGAAGATAAATCCACTTCAATGATCTATTGCATCTTTCCGACGTAACCTAACGTCCCTCGTACTAGGTTTTGATCACGGTGGCTAGATCGACTAGATTGATCGAACTCGACTTCCACTCCATAGTCTTGTGTCATGTGTCCATCATCGGCATTTTCTATGCGAAAATGGTGTCCATATGCCCACATAGATGGGAACAAATGAACCTATAAAAAAGTTAAAAAATCATAGTGTCATGTGTCTTATAATAACCCAACAGTTAAAATATGAAATATAGATGTAATTACATTTGAAAGGTGCATTATTAAGTTTCAAATGTACATATAAATTAAATATATTATTACCGAGTTGTTGCACCTAATCCCTACGTTTAGTGCATCCTCTTCAACACGCAGGTAACGACCGGTTGCACCATATTTCTCTTTGACTTGGTCAGCAACCCAATTGTTGGGGCATATTTTTGACATATTTTCTTTTAAATGATCGGGATAAGGCATACTTCTACCATTCAACCGTCTGAATTCTTTCCTGTCACTATCCCATTTCATCCTCTTTTTTTCGTACAATGCGACCCATGGTTGTGTCGCTTCGTAATTGTAAAGAACAAATTTATTGATTTCTTCAATTTATGCATTCGCTGATGAAATCAAACCGACATTATATAGTACATAGAGATCAAAATATACATTATATCGAAGTTCAACATGAATATTTACTTTGTGTAAATTTGGAAAATTTTAAGTCGCTTACTCTTTATCAAGCGCTTTTTTCCATTCATTTGGAGCAACTCCCCTTCATTTTTGTCTTCATCCCTTTCATCATTCCAAATCACCACACCTGGTCTATTTCCGATCCGCTTAATGTAATCAGTGGTATAATAGAAAGACTCATACAATATGTACCCCTCGGGTTTTGCCCTTTTTCGAACAAAACCTTTCAATTTCTTCATGTACCTCTCTAAGAAGAACATCCAACGACAAGAAACAACCCCAAATAATTCAACCTCATCTACTAGGTGGATTATAAGATGAACCTGCAAGTCCATGAAACTCGTCGGCAGTTCCTTCTTAAACATACAAACAATCTCAACTATATCTTGACGCCATCGTGGAATGTTAGCCACATGGATCTCCTTTGACGTGATCCAACGTACAAATGCAGATAATTTAGATATGGGACGTTCTACGTCTTGAGGGAATTCATGTTTCACACACCCACGCACGAACAAAGGATAATGACACTGCAAAGTTATAAACACATGAAATAATATACACAATTAATTATGTTTTATGATCCCTACATGGGATAAAGTTTATTAATATAACAAATAATAAAATCATGCTTTTGAAATTATACGTACTCTTAGAAGATTCAAATGGTCATGCAATTTCAACCCTGACCAATGGTCATCCACGGTGAAGCAGTGCCGTAGTGAAGACCCGTATGAAGATGGCACCCTCACACCCATTATAACTTCCTTTGCTAAAGAAAGATAATCTTTTTAAAAATCCATGGGACATCACCTTCTTTGAAATACCATGAATTAGAGGGACCAACGCCTGCTTCTCATCCTGTACTTTCTAATCGTCTTGGCCAATATTTCTTTTTAGTTTTTGAAGTAATAAGATCTTTCCTAACAACCAATGTGTCACTTTGTTTCGATGATATGTGCCTCCATAAATATGATGAAACATTTTTAAATATATGCATGGGATCTAATAAGTGGGTAATCTTAAGATGCTCCCAACATGGGAGGTTGTAAAAGATAGATTTCCTTTTCATCCCAATGGGCAATTTCTCAACATAGGTGTCGAAGAATTCTAGATCATCGAACATAGGCTCCTCATTTGAATCGAACATTTCTATGAATTCCTTCTCCTTCTCTCTCTAATATATTGTAAGCCATTTAGCAGGTGTTATTATTGGAGGCCTTTGGGCTCTCTCTCGTTTACCATTGAAAGCGGATGCTGCTCTTCTGTAAGGGTGTTCTTCTGGGAGGAATACCCTAGAGCAATCATACACTAGCTTTCGTAGGTCCTTGGAACATCTAGCTTTCAGAGAAGGTCCATAACATTTACATCCAAAATACCCTTTTGTTACAAGACCTACGAGATTATTGTATACATTTTATATGCATGGCACCTTAAAGAATATCATGAAGATCAAAAAAATTACAACGAATTATATAACTAATATGTGAAAGAATATTGTTACGTATATAAAAAAATCAATAAACATGTAATTTACCAGAGCAAACTCCTAAGCTTGGATAATCTTGTGTCGTGTAAGCACATATGCCATAAAATGTAAAACTCCTCTATGCTGCGATGGGTCTTGATACATTGTATACATTTATCCCATCCCATAATTCCTTCAATTCATCATATTAGGGGAATTTTTAGGTCTAAAATGGGCCTCCTAAGAAAATTATAAAATAATAGTGGAAATAATAAAATAAGATTTGATTACATCATGAAATTTTAGAGGGAAAAAGAAAAAACTATTTTTTCAACTCTTATTTTGAACTTATCTCCCTAAGGTTTTACTCAAATTTCGAGAAGGAATACTCATTGGATGAAAAATTTAATTTCCCATCCAAGGAGTACCCATGTTGCATACTTTTGATGGACTCTGTTACGCAAAAAATGAGAAATACATGAAAAACGTGATATTTCTCATTTTTTGCGTAACAGAGTCCATCAAAAGTATGCAACATGGGTACTCCTTGGATGAGAAATTAAAATTTTCATCCAAAAATTATTCCTTCTTGAAATTTGAATAAACCCTTAGGGAGATAAGTTGAAAATACGAGTTAAAAAAGTAGTTTTTATTATTTTATTATATTTTAATATTTTTACTTTTTTACTCCAAAAATGGTGAATCATCTCCCATGGTTGACATCATCATATTGAATCCTATTGGTTCTCATAAAGTTTATTTTGGTTCTACATTTTTCTTAAGAGGCCCATTTTAGACCTCAAAATTCCCCTAATCCTACCAGTGGTTGTAAGTAGACATCCATATTCTTCACTACCAGGGACTATGAGAGCCAACATAAGATGTTCATTCTTCATGGACAACCATGGGGGGATATTGTTATTGATCACTACTATAGGCCAAACATAATATGTGGTGTTCTGGAGGGAATATGGGTTGATGCCATCCATGACTATGCTGAGTCATAGAGTTCGTACTTCATCCTTGAATTTTTCGAGCCATGTATCCTCTATATGCTTCATGGCTATTGAATCAGTTGGGATTCACATAACTCCCAACTCAATTCTGTGTGATACATGCAATCCCTATAACATATCTAATTCTTTGCACAGAAAGAGCCTTTGAATCCTTGAGATTATAGGCATGTGCCTCAATATCTTAAAAGGAGGACCACATGATTTACCCTTCTTTTTTTATTCATCACACCTATCATGCCCACATTTCGGACATATCTCTTTGTATACATATTCTCCTCTATATAGAATACAATCATGTGGACATGCCTGATATGATATGTACCCAACACCCAACATTTTCGACAATTTCTTTGCCTCTTCGCAGCTACCACACAAGACATTATCACTCGGAAGAACCTTATCTTTGAATAACTTGTAGTTGGTGATCATGGAAAATATTAAATGTACATTAATGCCGATATAATTATTAACGTTCATAAAATTGACCATTTGTAATGTTTATTGTGTGATTATATTTCTCAAATTTATATAAGGGAGGACTTTATGGTAACTTACCTCAAAATTTCTGAGAAACATGCATTCGACAAACCAAACTTTGCTTTCAAGTTGTACAGTAACATCGTTGTCCCCAAATAGGTAGACTTTGACTGGCCTCCATGCCCAAAGAGAGAGGTGGTGGAAGAAAATTTAAGTCTTTCGAAAAAGGTGTCAGCGATATGAGCATCATCCCCTAGCTGATCATCGTTTTGGAATGCATCTAACAACATTGTCTCCATGGAAGTTGTATCCCTTAAGTTATCATCCATACCAAACTCTATTTTATTGCCTCCATTACCAGCTTGTAAAGAACTACTATTGCTGTAGTCATCCCTAATTGGTGAATCTGCATGTAGCGAGAATTGAATCAGTGGTTGATTCAACCATTCTTGGTATCATTACTCTCTGTTTTTTTCTCTTAATTCAACCTTCTCTCGATTTGAAATTGACGCGGGGTGCAATAGAAGACGATAGGTAGGTCACTCATCATCACTAGAATCCTAATAATTTCAAAAAATATATTTGAACATGATTAGTACAAAATCTATGATATCAATTAGGAAGAATGTTGACAATGCACGACTAATTTGTTAACGTAGAAATAATTACATTAATATACCAAACAATTATTATTGCCATCATTGTCCCGGGATTGTGGCTAGAAGATCCAATATTGTTACAATTGGTAGGGTGAAGTGGTTGTCCATTTTCATCTACCAAATGCGCATTGCGGTATGCTGCTCCTGATAAGAGCTTCAAACGTTTTGGAGTTGTTTGATTATTTTGTGCATCTGAACTCAATTATGAATCTGCATGAACTTGCAAATTTGTATACATTATAAATTTTATTAAGCTGATTGACATGGATAAAAAACATAAATTCAATTAGATAATGAAAATATAAATACAATATGAAGTAAATATTACGCCTCGAGATGGATAGGGAGAACTCCGCAATGGACTTTGAGAAATATTATGGAATGAGCTGGATTTTGAAGAATTGTCCATTCGATATAATTATGAAATTTTCTCTCCGCATTTGAGCAAAATCAACAATAAATTTTAGTGCACACACCTAAAAGTAATTTCGCTGCCTTAAAAATGGACTTATTGTTATCGTTGCATATGTACGGATAAACAAACCAGTGTTGTTTTAGTTACTGCGCATCGGTGCCGTGTTATTAACTGACGCACCGGTGCGGTGTTATTAATTAATGCACCGGTGACGAAAATCCGCAAATTAAAAAAACACAACTTTATTTTTTTAAGTGAAAAAAACGGTAAATTGAAAAATGGGCGACAAAATATTTTTGAAAATCTAATTTCATGAAAAAATTCTTTAAATACTAAACACTTTTCATTATTTCACTATTTTGCAAAAAATTTCAGCCAGATATTTGCACGAGACATACCTAGAGCAAGAGAGCACGAGAGCACTGTGGAGCAGTGAAATAATTTCGAACAGAACTATTTAGACAATCAGAATTCCAAACCTCTGGTGATTCAAACCCTGTAGCATATAATTTCAAACAATCTCGTGATTAAATTTTATTGTTTTTTTTACATTTTCTGTAGTATTTTTTACGCAGTAAGTAAAAAAATTTCAATTTGTTGTTTAGTTTCAGAAACAAAAAACAAAAAAAATCCATTTTTACCCTAAACCCTTCATTATTTTTGTTTCCGCACTTGCTTCTTCCTGTTTCTGTAATTTTAGAATTAGGGCTTTTCATTTTAGATTTATAGGGTTTGTATTGCTATATATATAGGCCTATGACATCTAACCCATGGGACGACTTGCATAGTTGGGTCCCAATCCATGTCGGTGATCTGAAAATGGAATGTACTTGAAAATGGTGCAATGTATCCATTTCCATTTATGTAAATGAGTGCAAATACTCCAAATTTTAAATCTGAAAATGTGAGAACTTTTTATTTCTAATACGGAGATAGACTGTAGGGGCATTTATCGGATATGTCACCTTTCAAATAAATGATGAATCCAGAAGCTACCT
Source organism: Pinus albicaulis (assembly GCA_034641835.2). Classification (NCBI taxonomy): domain Eukaryota; kingdom Viridiplantae; phylum Streptophyta; class Pinopsida; order Pinales; family Pinaceae; genus Pinus; species Pinus albicaulis. The sequence goes on from CM076584.1 coordinate 605,080,814, forward strand.
GGCCCTCTTACAGACTCTGCCTAAAGAAATAATAGAAGTAAACACTCAGACTTAATTAAAATGACCTTACTCAAACTTGACATTATGCGGAATTTTTGCTTGAAAATAGGTGTATGTCTTTTCTTATGTTTATGTGTTTTAATTTTATTTGTTTTTGCTGAAACTTAACATGTATATCAGAAACATAATTCAGCCATAGAATAACAAAACACAACAGCAATATAATATAGGAGTTCACCCCAACTCTTGGGCTACATCTCCTTTGAGCTTCATCAACATGACTAGACTCTTTGGGATTAAGATAATTAAATTCTTTTACAAGCTCCACACTTAACCACAATGAATAAAAAATGATTCAAAGGGCTGAGAATACCATTTTAAATCACTTTAATGGCTGTCCAATTCCTGCAAACAACTTTAGGCTTCCATGGACACACATCCTTCTGTCTGTGCACTAAGCTTCTCTGAGCTTCTAAATGGCACAAAATCCCTCAGATTTCTATTTCTGCTCCTGAAACCACTATTTATGCATCCAATAATGATCATACATCAAACAGCAACTGATAAATTTCTTACATTAAGCACAACATCCCCAAAAATGGCTCTCCTCCACGGTTTGTCCAAGGCTGCCCATGACTTCACATCAACTTCTTTGATTCTTAAACCTCTGAAGATGACCTCTGTTAGATTTTAGACCTACTCCATTGGCTCTGGAATGCTCAAATTACCCAAAGTAGACTCTTGGTTCACCTCAAAAGGTTAACCACAACTCAACACAACTACAAACCCAAAGTGGCCCTAGTGGCTCAAAAAGCTTCTCCGAAGCTAAACAGGCTTAAGAACTGCTCCAATGGCTCTAAAACATATCTCAATGGCTTCAAAATGCTGAGAAGATACGAAATCAAAAAAAAATTCGCTCCAAATGGACTCTCCTATCCAAACTTATGATCAAAACAAATTTTGTCCAATCAAGGCAAAAAAATCTCCACTAATTGTGGCTAACTGGAGTTAGCTCCAGTTAAATTTGGTCATTCCGCCAAAGATGGCGCGCTCCGCCAGATTTGACTGCGCGGTTAGGGATAACATTTAATGTTTTAGAAGACGTGGTCACATTTGAACTTATCCGCAGCATTTACTGATGTAACCGTTAGATGTTTTAATGCCGATTGTGGAGGGCTTGGGTCACGATTTCAGCCGCTGATCATATTGAATGAGGGGGCTAGCCCCCTTTGGGCCCCACCCAAACGTAACCAATCACGTATTACATTGACCGTTTGAAACCATAACCACGTATTGATTTTTATGCCATGATTTAAACTTAACCTTGGAACTTTTGGGTTTTTAAAAGAATTCAAATTTGATAATTAAATATATGTGTGGTATTTAATTAATTTAATTAAAAATTTTAATATTTAATATATATATATATATATATGATTTTTTAAATCAAATAAAATATTAAATTTTTATATATATAAAAAAACATTAATTAAACTTTAATTAAAAAAATTTCCAACACATAAATTTATCATTACCCATTCAACATTAGAGGTTATTGGGCGATTTCAAAGTGCAATAACTTCTTCATACGGTAACATATTTGAGTGTTGTTTGCGGTGTCAGCATCGTATCGCCGAGGCCTATTCCGTCGCTCAGGTTCCAACCAATTTTGAGCAAATAAAATTTTGAGCATTTTTCCAATTAGGACATGATCACCTGATCAGTGGGTCTTTGCGTGAATTAAAAAAAAAAAAACATTTTTTTTTTTTTAATCGGTGCACCCTTCATAACCTAACGCACTGGTGTGTTGGCTTATCCCAGCGCACCGCGCACATACTGTTTAATAAAAAATTTAAAAATATATATATTTTTAATCCATGCGCCATATGTAAAATAGGGCACCGATGCGCTATTTCATTATAGCGCACTGCTCATGTACTGTTTGGAAAAAAACAATTTTTTGTTTTGTGTTAATCGGTGCACCATGTAACATATAACGCCCCAGGTCTCCTAGTTGACAGAGAGCACCGTACGGTGGTTCCTTGTTTGTGCGGGGCATTTATAAGAATAGGCTGCACCACCCCCTCCACGACACCATATGCTAACAAAACTAACACTAGATGATTTTTATTTTTTTGTTTGTGTTAATTGGTGCGATGGTTAACATGTAACGCATCGGTGCTCCTTGTTGACATAGAGCACCGTACAATTTTTTATACTATTTGGGTGGTGCATTTATAAGAACACGACGCACCGACATCGGTGTTTACATCATTTAAAAGTGTACCAGTTTCTTGATATATTTTTTTTACCTGAAACGTTGATAATTTATTTTTAAAATATATTAATGAATGATATGGTACAAATTTCATATTGATAAATAAATGGTTGATAAGATATCAAGTAACAAAAATACTAATAACACATCAAGAAAAGCAAAAAAATCAAGCTCTTTGTAAATTCTTTACAAAAAATGTTATTTTTGAACTATATGTAAGTTTAACTAATATGTATTGTTTACTGTGTATCATGCAGAGCCATAAAATGACGAATTTCGATAAGATTATTTCTGATATAGGACCAGAAGAACGTAAAATCTTGATGGAAAAATTGCAAAAGGATGAATCGGGTGAATGAAAAAATACTATCAATCCAATGTGAGTTTCTTTTTTTATTTTTCATTAATAATATACTTAAACTTATTAGATAACATGTTTCAAAAAATCTATTAATTCACATCTGTTTAATGTTCTACAGGGACCAACAACTCAGAAAATGAATGTTGTTCTAAGATAAGAAAAAAATAGAACATACAAATGAAAATGAATTGCTCCTTAGCTCATCTAGAGTGGTGTTGGAGGTTAACGAAAGGGGGAAAAACTTTTACAAAAGTTTGAGGGATCTAGTGGAACGAATGTATAGATGTTATTTCCACTTACAATAAAAAAATCAATCCAATGATTCCAAGAACCAAATTTTATCTAAACTACAGGAAGAGTTTCTAGAGAATTAGTCAAAGAGACATGTCAAACTTTTAATAGCAAAAACGTACAAAAAAAAGAAGGAATGAAAAAGTAATATTTCTTTAAATGTTTTTCTAGAATTATTTATAAATATCACTTTTGTTATATTTAATGTTCATATATCAATATAAAAATTAAATAGTTTATTGTCATGTTACATTTTCAGGAAGATTATGAAAATCTCAAAAGATGAACGAGTTGATATCAGAAATATGCCAGTAGGAATGTCCAAAAAAGTGTACAAGGAGATGGTCAAAGAAATGGAAAAAATTGCATCGCAAGAGGAGCCATCTCAACAACAACGTGTAATTCAAATTTAATATGTAATCATTGAATTTTTCGATCATTAGGTACAATAAATAAAAAATTTAGCATTAAATATTAATTTTCAAGTATTTTCTTGCAAAACATAAAAGAAAATGGAACCCATTCAACACATAAAACAGGACGACAAGGAAGAAAAGGGTTGATATCTAAGTTTGTGAGTAATTGTTACTTCCTTATAACAACTTAACTAGATTTCATTTTTGTATATTTTAATTTGTTTTACAAAAATCATCGTTGAATGTCTTCAAACATGTGCTAACATACAAAGAAGAACCATGAGACGAATTGGTTGACATTGGGTTAAATATGGGTTGTGAGTATATGTTGGCATATCAGAAATTAATTATGGAATTTGTAAGCATCCATCGATCTTGTTTTACTTAGCTTCGTATATAATTAATAAAACAAAAAATATTTTATATTAAATATATGATTTGTTACAGCGATAAAACTTGCAGGAAACAAAGTATGGAACTACGCCAACAGATGAAATCTTGAAAGATGACATGAAATTTGGTTTTGAAAGAATGTGTATATTTCATGAGTCAATTGTTGCTATGGTACATCATTTCTTTTCGATTTACATTGATGTATATCATTTAATATTGCAAATTTCATTATTTTCACCAATGTATATACACTCATTACAGTTTATTTTTATGTTTGTAGATGGAAGGTGAAGAAAAAGAAAACAATCAACACCGTGAACAAAACATTCCTGAAATAACCCAATTCATGGAAGTAGCTCGAGTAGTGAAAACAGTTTAAGTGAAGAATGATGATCATTATGTTTGGATATCAAAGCAAGACGTTGTATTTTTTGAAATATTTGTCTGTGAAATCAGAAATTTTGTTTAACATAATGGACATAGTGTCCCAATTGAAAGACAAAGGGATAACAATAACTATCCCATTTTGTATGACAAAGACTGTCTTATATATATATTTTAATTTATTCTATTATGTTCTCCATTGTCACTGTGAAATGTAACACCATTAATTAAATTTATGTATGATTAAATATTATAATGAAGAGATGTGAAATCTGATGATATGATATAAAAAATTAATCCAAACATCACTTTCAAATGCACTAATAAAAATTGAATTGATATGAATATTGTTATAATATATGTGTCATCTTTTGATGAATAATGAATTTTAAAAAAATCACAATAATTATGATATGATATAACAAATTAATCCAAACATCACATTCAACTGCATTAATAAAAATTTAATTAATATGAATACTGTTATAAGATGTGTTGACTTTTGATGAATAATGAATTTTAAAAAATCACAATAATGGCACTGTCATAGGTCGATGTTTCTAAAAAATAGAAAATGAACACTGGTGTGTGTCAGTTACTGTACACTGGTGCGTTTCTACGACCTATGGGCACCACATAAATACCAATACCAATTATAACTCTTGGTGCATTTGTGTGATATTGCGCACCGGTGTGTTTATGTGAGACTACGCACCGGTGCGTTTGTACGACCTATGGGCATTGCACAAATACCAATACGAATTAGAAAATCGGTGTGTTTGTTTGATACTGTGCACCGGTGCGTTTCTATAAGACTACAAACCGATGTGTTGATACGACCTATGGGCACTACACAAATCCCAATACCAATTAGAACATCCTTGTGCATTGTATCACCTATAGTGCACCTTGTGCGGTTTTAGACCTTTACGGCCCGATGCATGCACCTTCGACTGCCCTGGGCCGACCGTTTAAATGACATGCACTGGTGCGTTAAAACCTTAGTAGCGCACCGATGAAAAAAACATCCGTAATAACCTCTAATCGCCTAATTTTTTTAGTTTTGTTGAAATTTCGTTAAAAGCTCTGCCAAAACCTCTGTTACCAAAAACAGATGTTGTAGAAATTTTTTTTTTGACAACTTTGGCCAATTTTATAACATTAAGAACCTCCTTTATAACCTCCGCTAGAGGGTCTTTTCCTTGTAGTGACAAGAGACTCATCACATTAGCATTACGAGCTGCATTGGATTATTCTATCTCTATTAGCTTACCAGTAATGGCCATCAAGGCTCTATTGTTTGATTGATTTTTTTCTTCCTATGTACACAAGACTTGATGAACTTCCTTGACGTCAGCCCTATCCATCTCTACCCTATCTAATGAACATGACCCAAGACAAAGAAAACTAGGGGAGTGATTAGTTTCAAATTGAAACCAAACAATACTTAAATTAAAACTAGAGTGATTTTCACCCAAGACTAAAATTCAAGGGTTTTATCTATGGGTTGAAACAAATCCATTCAATCCAATTAAAGCCATGAAAGAGAGTTGAAAGTACAAAGGATACATGAGTAAATGATTTCCCCAAACCCTCCAAATGGGTCTTCCTCAACTAGGAGTTGTTAGCTTGAATGAAGAGAGATGAACCATGAATGAAGAAGCAACCACTTATTTTGTTCATTGTAATGGTACACCACCAAGATGAAACCTTCACCAAATCCATATAGACATATGTAAAAGAAAGCATCTATAATCCCGAATAGCTTATGGGAGTTACCTCTACTAACCAAGCATGAAGCCGCTTTGAGGGAGTACGGAGAATGGGTGACCCACGCCCCATATTTATTCATCTGATGTAGCCAACTATCTTCTCGGGAAGAAGCCTCTTATGCCTTGTGCATGGATAAATGTTTGAAACCATATCTAAGAAATTTGGAGCATGGCTACAACATTGTTTTTTTTTTTTTATCAAGGTCCCGGGTTCAACGTTGGTTGCAATTTTAGACCAATGATCAACCTCTAAATCCAACTCCCTTTTGACCTAAAAGAAGGAGATGTTTGTAAATTGGGTAGAGAGGCCTCTGATTCTTTGAATCAAAGAGTGAATAGGGTTTCCAATTGTGAAGGTTTTGGAAACTAATGCTTTGAGTAGCATTAATGAGTCTCCAATAACAAACATGGATCGAACAATTTTCTCTTGGCTAAGCAAAGTCCTAACTAGTGTGAATATGTGGCAATGCTATAAGATGTCCCTCCTCGACCCCAAGAAAATTGAACCACTTTGGTTCCTCTAGGATCTTGGATGATCCCACCCTCGTCTACCACCTTAGCCATGCATGTGTTGTTCAAATATTTAATATTATGTGATATTATCTTAACTATGTTATGGAGTTCATTAAATAGAAAAATATTTAGTTAAAAAACATGTAAAATACATAACAACAAGTGAATAAATTTTAAGAATATCTACAAAATATGAATCTCAATCTCATCAAACATAGTGAAATGCAAATTTTATTATAGGAAATCTAAGAAATATACTACAAGAGCCTAAATGTTGTATAAAATTATAATTTTACACAATAAAATCATATATAACAATGTTGGAGTATTTTAGACTATATATAAGTCCCAATGCATGCACTACATAAGTTGATAATTGTTTTTGAGTGACAAACGTTGGTATGCAACTTTCAAACAACAACTTAATAATAACAATCATAATAATATAATTTTGAGGTCATAGCCAAACTAGACACCAAGTTGGTGTATGAATACCCCTTATCTGTGAGACAATGGACCCCATATGCACAAAAATTTCAATGCTAAATTCTATCGAGGTGTACATACGCTACCCCCTCTAGACTTGAACATGTGACATCTTAGGAGGAAACGCTTGTGTAGGAAGTGATAGTAATCACATAAGATGTAATGCAAGCACCAATCAATGATACAAAATAATATTAATATATTATCTCTAACAAAATTGACCCACATAGAAATATTATATTATTTGTCATCCATGTTGATTCTTTCAAGGTGGAAAAATCAAAGAAATCAACTTAAAGAAGTATTTTTAGAGGCGAGAGCTAGTTTGGAGAATCGGGGTTAGTTCGAGGCCTTAAATGACATTTTTTGGGGCTAAAACTTTGCCGCTTAAACGCTGTGACCCCTACTGCTATTTTACACTCAAATACATTTGAATTATGTCAACCAGAGTTTGGATGAAAATTTATGCTTCCTACAATTTAACCTATCATTATTGACCATGATAATTCAAGAGGATGTCACTTTTTCCCCCATTACTCATGAAAAAGGAGCTAGCCACATCGATCCTATGAAGAAGAATCTAGAAGGGTCAAGTTGTAATTCATATTAAGGGTTGAATGGGTAAAATTTAACTTGTAGTTGGCTATTGGGTTGTGTTATAACCCAACCATTAGGAGGAAAATGGATTCAATAATATTCGGATATGTTTTGTTCCATTGAAGAGAAAAGTAAACGAGAGTGGATAGAGAGAGGGATGAACAAAGAGGGTTTGTGCTATGTCGCAACCCATGGGCCACAATTCTAACTCCTTTGTAATTGTAACATTTCCATTTAGAGAAAGAGAAAGCAAAACAACCTCACCTTCCAACTAAGTTTTCTCCTGAAATATTTCCCAAGTAATATTTTGGTGTTATTATGGTTTGTGAGTGATTGTTTTATCTTCTCTATTTTTAACATTTTATATATTACATGCACAATCATAAAACAATAACTTAATAAATCCATAAAATCTAAGGAAAATTAAGGCTCCTAGTATATATTTTGGATTTCATTATATTTTTTTTCGAGAAATTTAATTGCCTAAATTGCTACACATTAAATTATCATCTGGGGCTCATAAGCTGGCGAGGTGCCCACAAAGTATAAGCAAAATTTGACTTGACTAGTTTTAAATCAATAAAGAATACACCATTCTATTGCAAAGATACTTCTACGAAACATGGATTCATCACTTGCATGCCACATAAATAGAAATTAGATATCAAGTTAAAAATATTGTTCCATTCATCAACATCATACGGATGCCCAACATGTTCAGTAGTTTATGTAGCTCAAAAAATAAATGCATCAAACCACACTGTGCTAGAAACAGAAAGAAAAACCAAGCTCTTGAGAGTTACCAGTCCGAGTCCTGGGGTTTCTTGCAACTCCCAGTGGATCCCTAGGTTGTTAACTCTCCACATAGGGCCCTCACTCCACACAAGGGAAGTCACTTAACTCACAAAATTTGTAAATGAAAAACTTTAGGAAATAAAGTAATCTAAAATACTGTAACTAAAATAACGAAATATATCTATCATAAACTTTATAAAACTACAAATAAAATAAATGCATTTACTACACGTCAAATATGCAAGTGCATCCCAGATTAGGGGCCCCCTCTTGATTGTGATCACTACGGGTGAGAAGAAGCTTTACGTCAAGATGAAACCACCAACAACACTTTTATATTACATCATCAAAGTTTACAGAGTACAAAACGAGTTTACAGTAATAGCCACAACAACAATTCAATTCCTAATGGCGGCTAACCTACTAAACTATTTACAAAGATATATATATGATTCAATGCACCCTAGCTTAGGCCAAGAGATCCAAAATAGAGATTTCGGTCTTATCCTGGTTGTTACAACTATGCAACCAACTACACTAAAATAATAAAAAGGATGCAACCATCCAACAAACCATATACATTTTGGAAAATATGTTCTCGGATGGGAAGATGTTTTGTTACAACAAAAAAAATACATCTTAAGTGGCGTTGATTGCCTTGGTTGGACTAGTCACTGCCGTGACTATCAATACTGGACCTGGACTGTCTATTCATTAGGGCTTTTGGTAACTACCGATAACTTGAATTGATGTATATGGCCAACGCATTCTAGTAACCAACTGTTGTTGATCCTATAACTTATACAAAGAGCTTCAATGCCCAAAGTGATTAAGTAGAACACACAAAAATATAGACCAAAATCAATGATAAAATTATTGAAATGATATTCAGCTTTGTAACTCGTAACTGTTAAAGGCACGATATTGATAGGAATATTAACAAAGTATAGGGAAATTAAAGGCAAAGCATAGGAAAATGGGCCAAAAAAGGTGTTTGATAAGTGCACTGAAGGGTAAAAGTTGAGACTCGTCATCTCCCCCATGCCCAAATCATTGCACGTCTTCATGCTTTTCCCCTTTTGCATCTTGGACCAAGAGGCCAAGATTTTCTGGACCCTTCATTTGCTTCTCTTGGAAAATTTTGAGTTTCATTTTTCTATATCGTTGTACCACTCGTCCTAGCTTCACATACCAAAATGTTCCTCTCTTAACTAAGAATCGATTCTGAGTTGCTACCCAGTGTCCCGATGCTCTCAAGCATTCATTACTTTCTTTTAAGATCTGATTCTCCTATTCCAGGTGTGTACACTTCCCTTCAAATTTTTTGACCTTGTAACTAAGATTATTTATTTTCAATTGTTTACTGTAATGCAGTGTATTCGGTACTTCCTCAGCTGATAAAAATTCCTCCAATTCAAGGGTCTGTTGTACCTCTTTCTTTTATACCATTTTATCAGGTCCTTTAGCTGACTTGCATCTCTATTCCAGGAATAGTCGACAATTCACCTTCCTTTACACGCTCAAATTCTTCTGGTTGCTGCAACACACCAGGGTTATCAGCTATATGCACATCTCCAACTTCCAAAACACTTTTTACTACTAGCCATGTAGTTAGTATTGCATCTCCACTTTTTGGGACATTGTGCTCCTGAAATTCACCAATATTCCATTTTTAGGACCATCCACAATTTGTGCTTCTTCAATTACTTCAATTCCAAGGTCATTTGACACCCAAAATTCCTCAATTAGTTTAGCTTCAAGAACATTCGACACCTGAACTTCCCCAATTAATTCAACTCCAGGATCATCCAGTACCAGAGCATTTCCAATTGGTTCGATTTCAAGGATATCCTCAATATTATTGGGTTCAGGGGCATCTAATAAGTTAGGTTTTGTAGCAGGGCTTTCGACTCCCTCCTCTTCTGAATTAGAATAAGAAAGAGTAAACAAATTTTGACTAATATCTTCATGTAATTTAGATACCACACTTTCCACCAGGTTTGGCCCTGCAATTGGGCTCAAGGGAGCTATTATAGGTTCATAAATTCCTTCCATACTCATGCTCTAACTGTCCAAAGAACACGTATGGGGACAACGAGGCATGCTCTTCAAAATTACCACCTCATCCGAGTCATCATCTGATTCAACCTTCTTCACTGCCTGATTTTCACTGCCAGGAGTAACCCTAGGGAGGGTTTCTTTAGATATTTCATGACTCTTCCCTTTCTTTAGCGCAACTTCTTTCTTTTTCTTCGTACTACAATCCTTCTTTTTAGGCTTCACCTCCTCTTTTGATGAGACTTCTTCATTATCTGTAGGAAATTTATTTTCCTCACTAACCAGGGTTTTTTATTCTTTTTGTGAGGGTTTCATTTTCTTCAAGACAGGGGTATCTTCAGACTCACCAAAAGCCTATCATTAGAGAACTTTTGAGGTCTAAAATGGGCCTCCTAAGAAAAATGTACAACCAAAATAAAATTTATAAGAACCATTAAGATTCAAGATGATGATGCCAACCATGGGGGATGATTCACCATTTTTTGGGTAAAAATATTAAAAAATAATAAAATAGTAAAACTACTTTTTGAACTTGTATTTTCAACTTATCTCCCTAAGGTTTTACTCAAATTTCAAGCAGGAGTAATCATTGGATGCAAAATTTAATTCCTCATCTAATGAGTACCCATGTTGCGTACTTTCAATGGACCTTGCTACACGAAAAATGATAAATACATGAAAAAAACATGATCACATTTTTTTCATGTATTTATCATTTTTCATGTAGCAGGGTCCATTGAAAGTATGCAACATGGGTACCCATTAGATGATGCAATCACATTTTTTCATGTATTTCTCATTTTTCATGTAGCAGGGTCCATAGAAAGTATGCAACATGGGCACTCCTTGGATGGGGAATCAAATTTTTCATCCAACGAGTGTTCCTGCTCGAAATTTGAGTAAACCCATAGGGAGATAAGTTGAAAATACGAGTTTAAAAAGTAGTATTTCTTTTTACCCTCTAAAATTTTATGATGTAATTTAATCTTATTTTATTATTTCCACTATTATTTTATAATTTCCTTAGGAGGCCCATTTTAGACCTCAAAATTCCCTCAATTTCATCCTCTCCTAATATCAAGTCCTCATAAGAACGTTCATCCTATGAATCCTTCCTCTTTCTTTTAGTTGCAACGACTCGACCCTTATTTGTAGGATACTGTTAGGGATTTGTAATCAGTAAGATTGGAAAAGTCCGATCACAGGAACAACATCGTTTCAACCACTTTGAGATTCTAGGATCTAGCCCTCCTGAATCCGGAGAGGGATCTCTCCAATAAGTGCAAAGATGGATTTGTCTTTGAAGTTTGGGGTAATGATGTTAGGCTAGTTATGAGGGCCAAGGGTTTGTTTTGTTTTTGGATGGTTGAGCATGATTACTGTTTGAGCTGGAAAGTTCTAAATGCAAAAAGTTCCAAAGGTGAGAAGTTGCAAGTAACAGAGTAAGCTTTGACCAAAAGATAGATAATTGCAGGTTTTAGTCTATTGGGCTATGGAGTCATAATAGGATTTAATTGGAACAAAAAGAGGCAAGAGTGGTCCATGGGGCAAGTCATCTATGTCTAAGGATCTCTTTAAAGATTTTATTTATGAAATGAAATGGTACAACAAGAAGGGGAAATAAACGGATGAGGAACAAAGAGCAGCCCAGGATCTGGTAAGTACTTCTAAACTAGCCAGCCTTTGACATAGACTCAAAAAAAAAAACATAAGAGTAAACTAGGATCTAGTAAGTATTTTTAAACTAGCCAGCCTTTGATCCACTTTCAATAGAAAACATCTTAAAACAAATGGGAACTTGAAGGCAACCGTTGGGGTAGAAACTAGCGGGCCGGGCTCACCACAATTCCTCACCTAGCTCTGCTTTACTTGGTTACTTTCAAGACAAACACAAAGATAACACATAATGGCCTAAGATCTGGTAAGTACTTCTAAACTAGCCAGCTTTCAACACATTCCAAGGGAAACATTCAGACATTTGTAGAGATGAAACTAGGACTAGGGCTCACCATATCTTCCTCAGTTCATCTTCACTTAACCTATACTGAAAATAACATTTAAAAATAACATTCAGCTAAGACAATAAGATGAGGGAATGCCAACATTCCTATGCTTAAACTGAATTAAATCATTCCCAAATAACACAGATTGGAAGAAAACATTCAGATAAATATTTTTAGTCGGAGAATGTTACTGATATACAACAGGTCCTAACCCCATGCATGTTGTTCTTTATAAAAGAAAATGAAACACAGTGAAAACAGAAATGAAATAACAAGTTACAATTAGAAAAACATCACCGTCAACATAGACCAGGATCCCATGAATCAGCTTGTATTGATGTTCCAAACCAGTTACAGCTTCAATTCCAGTGCTTTAGTTTAGTAATCATCTACACATCTTAGCCTAACTTATCTATCACAAGCAGAGCTCCAAGAGCCAGTGAATACTATTTACAATCAGAAGTTTAAGCTCAAGTGTATATCAAAGTTCTGCAACCAACCCCTCTCTCATCTTCTGCAGTAGTATATATAGAAGAATGAGGAGGTGAGATCTGATAAAAAATCTTAATTACAATTAATACAAACTTAATGGTTTCTGGCCCTTGGGGGGCTCAATGAAGAAACTTACATAGGTGTCCTTTGTATTAAATGTTTTACATAAAGATTTCAGCTTGGCGGGATCTCTATTTGACCTTTGAGGCTTTGTGTGATGTCAAAGTAACTCTAGAAATGTTTGTCATTAAGTTCTCTGGCAGAATTTACTCTCCGGCTGTGTTTGAGACAAATATCTGATCCTGTTCAATAAATTCGGCCTCAGATATGAATTTTTTGAGGCACAGGTGGCATCGTGGTAGCTAGAGGGATCAATTTGCCTTAGCTGTGGTGGTAGAGGATTTTCTGTTCGATGAACCTTTATGATTCCTTCCTTTAACTGTGTTTTAATCGGGGATTAGGCTTTTGATAAACCATCTTAGACGTAATCTCCGAAAACACGTATTCAGTCTTTTGTCCTGGTACATGTTGTCTTTCGGCACTGATACTCTCTGACTGTGCTCTATTCATGGTTTTTTCTGATGTGTAGGGCTACGCAGGGGTCGAATGGCATCAATGCCTTATGAATGATTGATGAAAACGTGGATTTAACACCTGTGAATGATTTCCCCTGGTGAATTGAAGGTAGGAGGATCGTCACCCTCTACTTTCAAATTTTCTTCGAACATAGCGTAAAAAACCATTAAAACCCTACAAAATATGAACAAAAATTATAAAATCCATGCATATATAGGTTTACTGCTTCAGAAGGCACGTGGAGAGAGCGTGGCCGTTGGATGGCATCATCCAACGGTCAGGATTGGTCGGAAGAAGTCATAGAGAAGGCATAAGAATCTGTTAAATCAGAGCCGTCGATTGTGCAGAGATCGACGGTCGGGAGCGGAGGCGGGAGGTCAAAGCGAAACACGTTGACTGGGCGACGAATCAGGGCGATGGAATATGGTCCATCGATCTGCAGATCAGATCGACAGCGGAGATGCTGTTACCGCTGTACCGTAGCCTAGTTAATTGTCGGGCATCTTCGGTGGGAAATCGCTGTGGAATGGGCGGCCTCAGATCAGACGGTGGACGCCAATATCGCGCGGGGTCCACGCCCGATGTTTAACGTGCGATGGACGGCGGTTTGGTGAATAGTGCCCAGGCCACGCGTTAATTGATGAGTGGAATTGTTATCGATCGAAAGGAAACTGCCCTCCGCTCGAAGGCGGTGCGATGAATACCGCCGGTTTTGGCAATGGCGAGTGGATGGCGGGGACCACCGAGGTGATAGACTCCGCGTCGTCGATCTGCGGATCAGATCAAAGGTGGAGATTGATTGGGGATTGAGCCGGCGGAAAAACTTTAGAAAATAATTAAAAACCAAAATTTTGGAAATAACATAAGGTTTTAATATTTTCAGGGGGGGCGGGATATATATATATATATATATATATATATATATATATATATATATATATATATATATATATGATCAGGTGCCCGGCTGCGGGGCCTTTGGGTGCGTGGAGAATTATATGACCGAGGGTCAAAGGGAAAACGGCTAGGACCCATATATGTCCAAAATGTGGGTTTTAATGGGTTTTTCAATGGTTTTCCAAGGAAATTGAGGTTTCCGATATGCTTTGAAAATGAGTTTTAAACCATGTAAAGAGGATTTTCACAAAAGGGAGAAAAGGAATCGTGAAAACAGAGGAGTTTTATGGAGAAAGGGGAGAAAATGAAAGTTAGTTTTGGAAGAAGGGGAAAAGGGAAATGGTGCTGGCAGCAGTAATCTATCTTGGAAATCTGTAGGATTTCTGAATGGGGAATAGGCACAGTAGTAAAAATTGGGACAGAGGCAGGAGGCCTTCAAAAGTCTTCAAGAGCCAACACTTTTTAGTCATAAAATTTGTTCCTTGAAGGCTTAAAAAGTCTTAGCCACCTTTGCTATAACAAATTTATAGGTGGCTAACAGTGGCTCCACTTGGGGATGGTGCCTCTTGAAGGCATCAAGAACTTCAGACTTGCATTCTCTAGGAGGCTGATTAGTTGCCTCATCCATTGGGCTGCATTTATTTCTGTGGGTGATCTTCTTTGTTCTGAAAACATGTTAGCAGTCACAAACAATGGATCTTCATCAACACAAGCTTCTACCTACCCAATCCTACAGATCTAACATTTTTTCTTCATTAGAGTGCACTTGGATTGGCAAACTCTTTCATAACATTTTATTCTTTTGAAAGCAGGAAAACTAATCTATTTCTACTCCTTATTTCTCCATGGACCCAGATTAAACAGTTGAGCCCATATGATTCTCTACCTAATCTACTAATCTGTTAGGATTAAACAGTCTAACAGATTTTTATTCTCTAAATTCTACAACAGAAATTGAAAATCATTCAAGTCAGGATTTAACAGTCTAACTTGATGCTGGCCCATGGCATAAAAACAAGCTGCACATAGACATTTATTTTGCAGAAAATTAAATCAAAATGGAAGGCTTAAGATCTGAAAGTTTTCTCATCATGGCCTTCTCTTATCTTTATAGCTCTAGTTTGAATTTGTTTGAGTTGTTTTGTCTTTATCAACTGGTTCGGATTTTGAGTTGATTGGAACCAAATTTTTACATCTCTCGACTCAAAATTTGAAACAGATTTGAGTCATTTTATTTTTGAAACCTTGGGTTCAGATTTTGATCATGTTTGAACCTTTAATTTCTATCCTAAACTATCTACTGACAAGCCAAGATCTACTGACAAGCCAAGATTAAACAGTTTGGCGAATCAAATTCACTATCCAATCAGCAGAAAATTTAAAGCTAATTAGTCAAGATTAGACAGTTTGACTAACTAGAAGTGTGTTATTCAGGAGTGGCGTTTGAGCTTGCACACTTTCATATTTGTTTATCTTTTTTGGTATGGGGCTATACCTTTCTTGTTTTCAAAATCTGCCCTCTTTTCTTTCTTTCACTGTTTTTGTATTTTTTGATTTTTATAACTTTGAATGCAATGGTGGGTGAAGTATTTATAATGAGAAAAAGATAAAAAGGCTTTCGGAGCATAACTTGGATCAAGAGAAGTAATGCTTAAGCATCCTGCCATTGACAGGACCCCCAAACAATTCTACCCCATTCAACTCCTGCAAGAAAAATTCATTGTTACCAGCAGCTGAATGAATAAAGTAAGGGCCAAGCCATAAGTTGTCAAATTTTCCATGCTTGCCCTTTTCTTCCCTCCTTGAGTCCCACTTTAAAACTTTGTCCCCAATTTTGAAATTGCTGGCCTTTGTTCTTCGATCAAAAATCTTTTTAATGTTGTCCTGTTTTTGCAATGCTTTGTTATAGACTTCCTCTCTGGTTTGCTGAAGATGGATGGTCTGATTTATTCTTCTGATCATGTCGTTATCTTCAGTTTGCAACTCTTGAATCAACTTCATTACTGGTACACCAAGGCTGTTTGGAAAAATTGCATCAGTACCATATACTAGCTGAAAAGGTGACATGCCAATATATTTCTTCAAAGTCAATCTGTCAGCCCACAGTGCATGAACTAGCTTTGTGTGCCAAGACTTCTTGTTATCCTCCAAAATTTTCTTGATTATGTTCACTAAACTCCTGTTTGAGGATTTTGCAAGTCCATTACCTTGAGGGTAATAGGCTGTGAAATGCCCCAATGTTATATGATATCTGTGACAGAATTCAACCATATTCTTTGATCCAAATGCTGCTGCATTATCAGTGATGATCTTGGTAGGACAGCCAAATCTGGAGAGAATGTTAGTCTCCATAAATTTTAGGATAACTGAATAATTGGCCTGCCTACAAGGTATGGCTTCTATCCACTTAGTGAAATAGTATGTGGCAGTGAGAATCCATCTATGTTGGGCATAAGATGGTGGATGGATTTCTCCTATGAAGTCAAGTCCCCACTGTTGAAAAGGGGCTTCAACAATGATTGGATGCACAGGCAGGGGTAGCATTTTTCTTTTGCCTTCAAAAAGTTGACATTTATGAAAGGCTATGATCATCTTGTGCACATCATGAAAAAGAGTAGGCCAATAGAAACCAGCCCTCAAAATTTTGTTGATTGTTGTCTTCCAATATAAATTACCTCCACACTCTCCTTCATGGAACTGGTATTTAACCTTTTCTGCATCAAACTCTGGCAAACATTTAAGCAATACACCACTTGCATTTTTCCAGTAAAGACATCTATCAATAATGCAATAGTTTACAGCTTTCAGTTTGAGGAATCTTGCCTTTGTTTTTGTCAAACCAGGAGGTGTATTCAAATTAAGCAAAACATAAACAATATCAGCATACCAAGGATAATTCATAAAATGGTCTTCAACAATAGGATTTTAGAATCCTTCTTGGTCATCCAAAGCATCAATCATATTAATATCAAGAACTTCAAAATTGGATTCAGCCATTAATCTAGCCAGACCTTGGCCTTTGATGAGTTTACTGGGTTTTATCTCTAAATCATATTCAAGGATAACAACAATCCACTTACCTCTCTTACCATCTGGGTCCTGTGTTAGAATGTCCTTAACAACTGAGTTTGGGACAAAGGCAATGATGTGCGAGTGAAGGATGTATACTCTGAAGTCTTTTAAAGCTTTAACCAAAGTGAAAGCTTGCTTTTCCATGATGTTATAATTCAAAGGAGTATCCCTCAATGCCTTGCTAAAGAATTCAATAGGCTACTCTTGTCCTTGTGGATTTTTCTGTAAAAGGACAGCAACTATGGAATGTTCTGACGCAAACAAAAAAATATAAAAATCTTTTGAAAAATCAGGACTTATTAGAACCGGTGTTTTGGTTAATGCTTGTTTCACCAGCTCAAAGGACTTCTTTGCTTCCAAGGTCCATTTTACCCCTTGCTCCTTCTTTAACGTGTTTGTGATATTCCTAAGGAGCTCAGCCAAGTTGGGGATGAACCTTCTTAAAAAGTTAATCTTTCCAATGAAAGATTGCAACTCTTTGATGTTACGAGGATGAGAGATTTGCAATATGGCCTTAATCCTCTTTGGATCTATCTTAATACCCTCTTCTGAAATGATGTGCCCAAGAAGTTTACCTTCTTGGAGACCAAATAGTGTCTTCTTAGGGTTTAAAGATATCCCAAACTTCCTGCATTTCTCGAAAACTTTTCTCAAATGTTCTAAATGCTCTTCAGCTGTTTTTTAAAACAGAGTGACATCATCAAGGTATATAATGATGAAGTAGCCCAATTCTTCTGAGAATGCTATGTCCATGGCTCTTTGAAAATTTTCTCCAGCATTCATTAGACCAAAGGGCATTTTCACATACATGAAAGTGCCCTAAGGTGTAGTAAAGGCCGTCTTTAATTGATCAGCAGGGTGAACTAAGATCTGATTGTACCCTGAATAGCCATCCAACAAAGAAATTCTTCTAGACCCTACCACCCTTTGTAAAATGTGATCCATCTTAGGTAAATGGTAGTTGTCTTTCAATGAAGCTTTGTTTAGGTCTCTGAAGTCTATACAAAGCCTGATTTCTCCAGTTTTATTCCTAACAGACACCAGATTAGACACCCACTCAGAGTATCTAATAGGGACAATAATACCAGCTTCATACATTTTCATGATCTCCTTCTGAACCAAAGGCAACTGAACAGGGTTTATTCTGCACAATTTTTGTTTGAATGGCTTTTGGTTTTCTTTGAGGGGAATTTTGTGCTGTATTATTTTAGTGTCATAGGATTTCAGATCTTCGTAACTCCACGCAAAAACATCAGAAAACTCTTTAAACAGCTCTATGTATTTAAGTTTAATGTGAGTTGGTAAAGTTTTAAACAGTTTAATCATTTTTGGTTCTCTCTTACTACCTATATTTCACTCTTCCACTTCAGTCTCTACAGGTTCCAGTTTTGGCCTTTTGGCCATATCGTTAAGATCAAACAACTCTTCTAAAGGCGCTAGACCGCTTGGAAAACTTTCATCTTTAGGGTGTAGAGTTTCTAATTCCTCTGTTTCTAACTCTGCAGTAATTTCCTTTTCGTTTTTAAGTTTGCTTGTCAGAAAATTAAAATTGACAAGCTTAGGAGACAATTCTTCTTGACCCAGAAAATTTTCTTCACTGCAGTCTGTATCATAATCTGAGTCCGAACTGTTTAGTTCGAATTCATTTCTGAATTGCATGAAGTCTTCTATTTGTTTGTCATTGTCAAACACCTGCTAATACTTTTCATTATTAGGCACAACTGGTCTAAATTTTATCTGAGTTGTACAGTCTTTGGTTTCATATGGCATTAAGCATGTTCTAGCTGCAAAGGCTAAATTGTGGGCGGCAATATTTCTTTTTCTTGGGACAAAAATCAATTTGGACTCCTCAAAGGTTTTCAAAAGGTCAATGACATCGTTTCGGTAGGCCCTAAGTCTGGGATGATTCACATTATACTCCCCATTGACTTGCCTAATGACTAACTCTGAATCCCCATACACATGAATTCTTGTGGCCCCTAACTTTTTCAACAGATGTAGGCCTAAGAGAATGGATTCATATTCTGCTATGTTATTGGAACACTGAAAGTTTAATTTGCGGGAAATGCTTTCTGTGTGGTTGTTTTCAGTGTTGGAAATCCAGACACCTGCACCAGCGTTAGTCCTAGTGCAGGATCCATCAAAATACATACTCCACAGAGGATGTTAGGTCCCTATATCACTAGTATAGTCCCTTATTATTGTTAGTGTAAACCCCTTATTGTTATTATTGTACCCTTGTAACCCCAATTTTTTTATTATTGTGCCCTTAAATTATTATTATTAGGTCGGCTAGGATTACATTGTGGCCCACTAGGATTATATTAGGGCCCCATGGACTCCTATATATAGAAAGGAGGTTTTGTAAATTGTATCATCAAAGAATTGTTCATTTATGTAATGTATTGGAGGTTGCCCCCTTGAAGTGGCTTATTTCTAAGGCGTTGATATCTCTCTTCTTCTATTTTTGGAGCTGGTTACACAACATTTGGTATCAGAGCTTTGGATTCTAGGGTTTCACTGCTCCAAACAGGTCATCGTGGCATTTTCTCTATAACTTGTTTTCTACGAAATTTCAGAAGCTGAAATTTTTAGGGTGCGAAGCCGAAATCCTGGGGAAGATTTTCTAAAAATTTCAGAGCTTGGTTCACAATATTTTCGGAGATATGATCTGTGGAAGTTAGGTATTTTTTCAGGCTCCTAAACAGGTCATCGTGGCATTTGTGCTATAACTTGTTTTCTACTGAGGTTCAGAATCTGAAATTTTTATGGTGCGAAGCTGAAATCATAAGGAAACTCGTCAAAAAATATCAGAGCTTGGTTCGCAATATTTTTGGAGATATGATCTGTGGAAGGTAGTGATTTTTCAGGCTCCCGAATTTCATCTCAAAAAGGTGATCATGGGAAAATTTCAATAAGTCTCTCTCTGAGCATCGGATTGGAGTGCCATAAAAAGTGGTCACAAGTACACGGACTTTAGTCTCTTGGCTATCAATTTCAGAGGTGAAGGATGAAACAGTGACACGTGGAAATTCGTACAAGTTCGCTATACTGAACCAATCCATAATTAGGTCATTGTGGGAGATTGGACATAACTTTACCTTGGAGAATACAAATCAAGTCAGACCTGTGGCATTGAAAAGAGAATTCAGAGGGCTACTTCAGTGCTGAATTTCAGATATTGAAGAGCTACAATCACAGAGATAATACAATTTCAATATCAAGCTCCTCAAAAGCAAGTAAAAGGTGTGTATTTTTTTTCCGAATTGCATAAGTCTTGTTTGAAGAATCAAGTTGAATTGATTGCAAGGGCATATTGTAGAATAGATATCAGTATTGGATTCTAAAATGGCCCCTAAAAAGAATTCAACACCCATTAAGCCATTGGAAAGCTCTACTATGACTCATGAAGATGAAGAATGGCAACATGACATATCAAAATTACAAGAGCAAGTGCAACAAATTTCGCTCTCGCAAAGAGAAACAAAAAATGACATGGAAGTTTTGAAGAAAGGCGTGGAATCTAAGATAGATGGCATGGAATCTAAGATTGATGGCATGGAGGCTGGCATGGAATCTAAGATGGATGACATGGAAGCTAATATCGATGAGAAAATGGAAAACATGAAGAATTTTCTAAAAGCAGACATGGAAGGTTTGACAAAGTTGATACAAGAAAGGTTTCCTAATGGTGAAAAGATAGTAGAAGAACCTCATGATGAGAACAAAATAAATGTTAATTGTGATTTCATAAACTCTAATGTTGGCGGGAAGAACCACCATATTTCAAAGATGGATATGAGGAAGTTTGATGGAAAGGATCCTGTAACATGGATACTACAGATGGAGCAATATTTTGATCTCCATAACGTGCAAAACACACAAAAGGTACGCATTGCAACTTTACATTTAGAACAAAATACATTTGTATGGTATCGATGGCTTTGCCCCCGTAAAAAAATTGTCACTTGGTCAATTTTTATGGAGGAAATGATAGCACATTATGAGGATACAAAGAGCAACACCTTCTTTAGCCAATTGATAAATCTCAAACAAAAGGGTTTAGTGGGGCAGCACATCGAGGACTTCCAAAAATTGAATATAAGGGTAACTGATATTCCAGAGGAACACAGGATTGATCTCTTCATAGGTACTCTAAAGGATAACATCCAACATGAAGTTCGTGTTTTGGAACCTGATTCATTGGAGAAGGCATTCAGGTTGGCAATAAAAGTTGAATGTAAAATTATGGCGACAAGGAAGCCTACCACTCAATTCTATAAAGAAGGAAGTGTTGCTACGCCTAGATTTCCACAACCCACAAGGTTGACACCACAACAATTGGAAGAAAAAAGAGCAAAAGGGCTTTGCTACAGTTGTGATAGCAAATACACTAAAGGTCATAAGTGTGCTGAGAAGAAATTATTTTACATAGATTATGAAGAAGAAGAAGAAAATGAACAAGAAGAGGATATACACCAGGAACCACCCCTAGAAGAGGAAGAAATGAATCCGACCATATCGTGTAATGCACTGGCAGGAATCACCACTCCTCAAACTCTCAAGATAGAAGGACATATAAAGAAGAAAAGGGTAATAGTGTTGATTGATTCAGGTAGCACCCATAATTTTATTCATTATAAGGTAGCCAAGGAATTAAATTGTTTCTTATACCCAGCACCAGAATGTCAAGTGATGGTTGCAAATGGAGGAACTATAAATTGCTCTGGAAAATGCCATAATATCAAGCTAACCATGGGGAATATGTATTGACTAGTCCAATGCTTTCCATTCCTATGGGAGGTGCTGATGTTGTACTAGGAGTACAATGGTTACAATCTTTGGGGACGGTAGCTTTTAATTTTCAAGAACTTTTCTTAAAATTCTTTTCAGAAGGAAAGGAAGTCGAATTACGGGGTATTGAAGGGAAGCCAGGAAGGATAATAAGCTCTAATGGCATGACAAAGCTTCTAAAGAAAGAACAACGAGGCGTAATTGCACAATTATGCTCACTCGAAGTTCCAACATCAAAATCATCTATTTCTGCAGATCTCCAACAAGTCTTGGACAATCATTCCAAGGTGTTTGAAACTCCCAAAGGACTCCCACCTATTCGTGATCATGATCATGCTATTCATTTGATTCCAGGAAGTGTTCCTCCAAACATCAGGCCTTATAGATATCCTTACGTCCAAAAGAGAGAAATTGAACGTATGATTGCAGAAATGTTAGAGGCGGGTATAATTCAACCTAGTCAAAGTTCTTTCTCTGCTCCTGTAGTATTGGTACACAAGGAGGATGGATCATGGCGAATGTGTCCGGATTATAGGGAGCTCAATAAGCTCACCATTAAAGACAAATTTCCCATTCCTGTGATTGATGAATTATTGGATGAATTACATGGAGCAATTTATTTTACCAAGTTGGATCTTCGTTCAGGATATCATCAAATTAGAATGAAGATCGAAGATATTCCAAAAACAACATTTCGAACTCATGAGGGTCATTATGAATTTTTGGTCATGCCTTTTGGCCTTACCAATGCACCTTCTACATTTCAAGGGTTGATGAATTCCATTTTCAAACCTTTCCTTAGAAAATTTGTGCTAGTATTTTTTGATGATATACTAATCTACAGCAGGTCTTGGAAGGATCATGTTGAACATGTTGACAGGGTGCTCAAACTATTGCAGGAGAAACAATTATATGCAAACACATCCAAATGTTTCTTTGGAGTACAAGAGGTGGAATATCTGGGTCATATTGTATCTCACGAGGGTGTTAAAGTAGACCCTAACAAAATTAAAGCCATTAAGGAATGGAAAGTCCCCACAACCATAAAGAAGCTGCGAGGATTTCTCGGGTTAACAGGGTATTATCGCAAGTTTGTTAAGAATTATGGGAGAATAGCAGCACCTCTAACAACATTATTGAAGAAAGATGCATTTTCATGGACTCCTCAAGCAACTAAGGCCTTTGAACGTCTTAAAGAGGCAATGTGCCTAGCACCGGTCTTAGCTACACCAGACTTCACAAAAACCTTTATTGTGGAATGTGATGCCTCAGGAAATGGAATTGGTGCAGTTTTAATGCAGGAAGGAAGACCCATCGCTTTTGAAAGTCGTCCAATCAAAGGAAAGTATTTACAGAAACCTATTTATGAGAAGGAAATGTTAGCAATACTACATGCACTAAAGAAATGGCGAACTTACCTAATGGGAAGACACTTCAAGGTAAAAACTGATCATGATAGTCTTAAACACTTTTGGAACAAAGACTATCTTCAGAAGAGCAGCAAAAATGGGTCACAAAGATGTTGGGTTATGACTTTGAAATAATCTACAAAAAAGGAAAGCTTAATGTTGTCGTAGATGCACTCTCAAGAAAGAATGAAGAGGTGGAAGCATTGCTTTGTGCCATTTCTATTATCCAACCAGATTGGATAACCGAAGCAAGAGATGAATGGAAGAAGGAAAAAGATGTATGGACGCTCATTCAAAAGTTGCAGCAAGATCCTAGTACATCTGATACATTTAGTTGGAAAAATGATTCCTTATGGTACAAAGATCGCTTATATCTTTGTAAGAATTCCCAACTAAAACAAAATATTCTTCTGGAATTGCACACTTCTCCTTTAGAAGGACACTCGGGATTTTTAAATACTTACCACAGGGTGAAGAAAGAATTTTTTTGGGAGGGCCTTAAATCTGATATTCAAAAGTTTGCGACGGAATGTTTGGTTTGCCAACAGAATAAAGTTGAGACAATTAAGACCCCGGGACTTCTACAACCTTTATCCATTCCAAGTCAACGTTGGGAGGAGATTTCAATGGATTTTATCACAAGTTTACCTAAGTCCAAAGGAAAGAGTGTCATCATGGTGGTAGTTGATAGACTTACCAAGTATGAACACTTTTGTGCATTATCTCATCCATTTAAAGCAAGTACAGTTGCTACTACATTTATGGATAGAATTCAAAAACTACATGGAAGCCCAAGGGTTATTGTGAGCGACAGAGATCCCATTTTTACCGGAAATTTTTGGACAGAGTTATTTTCTTGTTTGGGTACTCAATTAGCTCATAGCTCATCTTATCATCCTCAATCTGATGGTCAAACTGAGATCGTAAATAAATGTTTGGAAGGATATCTTCATTGTTTTGTATCCGATAAACAAACACAATGGGTCAAGTGGTTACCTCTTGCTGAATGGTGGTATAACACTTCCTTCCATACTGCAGCAAAAATGACCCCATTTATGGCACTTTATGGATATCATCCACCATCCATCACATCATCTTTAAGGGAAAATTTGAAGGTTCATGCAGTGGAAGATCACATCGAGCATCAGCAAGAAGTTCTCCAACTCTTAAAGGATAACCTGAATTTGGCACAAAATCGAATGAAACAACAGGCAGATCAACATCGTAGCGAGAGAAGTTTTGATGTAGGAGATTGGGTAATTTTACGGCTACAACCATACAAACAAATGTCCCTCAAGCAAGCAAAGAAGGATAATAAATTATCGCCAAAGTACTATGGTCCTTACAAGGTGTTGCAAAAGATTGGTACTATGGCATACAAATTGGAGCTTCCTACTTCTTCGCGAGTACATCCATTTTTCCATGTTTCATGCTTAAAGAAGGTTATAGGTGAAAATCTTCCAGTTCAAACAGTATTGCCAGAACTTGATGGGGAAGGGAAGATCATATTGGAACCTGAAGCAGTCATAGAAAAAAGAACTCGACAACTACGGAATCGATCAATTTCAGAGTATCTCATCAAGTGGAAGAACTTACCCACCGAAGATTCTACATGGGAGGATGAGAATTTTATACAGAAGCACCCAGAGCTACTCAAGCGTTGAGGACAACACTTTTTTGAAGGAGAGGGGCATGTTAGGTCCCCATATCACTAGTATAGTCCCTTATTATTGTTAGTGTAACCCCCTTATTGTTATTATTGTACCCTTGTAACCCCCATTTTGTTATTATTGTGCCCTTAAATTATTATTGTTAGGTCGGCTAGGATTACATTGTGGCCCACTAGGATTACATTATGGCCCCATGGACTCCTATATAGAGAAAGGAGGTTTTGTAAATTGTATCATCAAATAATTCTTCATTTATGTAATGTATTGGAGGTTGCCCCCTCGAAGTGGCTTATTTCTAAGGCGTTGATATCTCTCTTCTTCTATTTTTGGAGCTGGTTACACAACATTGACTTACCTAATGACTAACTCTGAATCCCCATACACATGAATTCTTGTGGCCCCTAAATTTTTCAACAGATGTAGGCCTAAGAGAATGGATTCATATTCTGCTATGTTATTGGAACACTGAAAGTTTAATTTGCAGGAAATGCTTTCTGTGTGGTTGTTTTCAGTGTTGGAAATCCAGACACCTGCACCAGCGTTAGTCCTAGTGCAGGATCCATCAAAATACATACTCCACATAGGACTATCTTTAGTTTCATCCTGGTTACCGTCCTCTTCAACTAACGTGCTCAAGGGTTGTTGTGGAATCTCAGCACTTAGTTGTATTTGTTTTTATTCCCCAGGTCTTTTGTTAATTGGAGGCATGTTTTCTTGAGTGTCAAGGTTTAAAATCAAAGGATACATGACTTTTAGTCCAAGACCTTTGTTCAGTTTGCTAATGCTTAACGGTTCAACAAACTGTTTTGACAGTTCTGTGGCATTTGCCTATTCCTCCCTATCGGCCATTAACCCTGTTAAAGTAACTTGTTCACTAAGTGTTTCCTTGTTAAACATAATAAAAGAATCAAGACCTGTATTTACATAATACAGGGGAAAGTTTTGTGGTCTGTCTTGACTTGTAACTGTGTATTTCATATGGGACTCCCTGTAAAGTCTTCTATTCTGATTGAAAACAGGGATATTCGCATAGGTCATCTCCATCTGCATAGTCCCTTGTAACTTAGCCCCCCAAGATCTTGATAATAACATTCCATACTTGGGGGGAACATCAGCCACAACGATATCCATTACTAAGCATTTGGATGGAATTTGGGCTAAGTTAACACAGAGGTCTTTGATTAATCCTAAACATTTTACTCTGCTGTAATCAAAGGAGTAAAGGTCTTTGTAAGGTCTAGTGATTTCTAGACCCGGGCTCTCCATTACAACTTTTGGCATTAAATTATGAGAGGCTCCTGAGTCATGCATAGCGTTGTGAAAATTTTTGTCATGAACGTTTAAACTTACATAAAAGGGAGGAACGAGTCCCTCTTGATATCTACCTTCAATCTTAGGGCCGAAAATTAGCTCTGGTTGGTCATCATTAAGATTGAAAGTGTCCTCATTACCTTCAATGTTTAAAGCCTTCAAAATTTGGGTCTTATATACATGTTTGGTAGCTAACTCGGTAAGGGGAACAGAGATTTTGATCTTTGAAATTTCCTGCTCAAGGCTGAAAGGGATTTGGTTCTTTGAATAACTTGTTTCAGCCTTGTTAGCTATCATTCTATCAACAATATCAGCTTGCTAATTTGTTCTATTTCCATTCGACAAAATTGTTTTCATAGGAGTAGTAGCTAAAGTGTTAGTAATACTAAGGTCGACACTCTGTTTTTCTTTGTTTCGAGTGTCTTTGTCTTTAACATTACCCGAATTTACAACCATTTTTTTATCCTTTTGTTTGAAATTTTTAGGCTTGGTTGCAGTGCTGTTTTGTGAAGATTTGTCAGAGGTTTTGTTGTTGGGGGTTTGTTGACTGGTTTTGCTTCTAAGGTCATATTCCTTTTGAGGTTATATGATGACATTTTCCATGTTTTGATAATAATTTTCATCATCGTCTCTTCTGTCATCATAAGGTGTGTATAGACCTTGTTTTCTATCATAATGAATTTCAAAGTCATCATCCTCTACCCCAAACATGTTGATATCATCTTCCTCTGTTATTTCATCCATTTCCTCAACCTCACTTACATAGTTTTGATGAAAGGGAGGAGTGATTTTTTGATCATCTTCCCTAGGTCTGTTTGGAGGTTGGTTCCTTCTAAAATTATGGTTGTGGTTCTGGCTTCTATTTTGAGGAGCATTTTGATTTTGACTGGCTTGTGCTCTCTTAATTATGCTCATCTCTTTCATCATCTCCTCCATCATTCTCTCCATCTTTGAGTTGGAAGTGGAAGGTGAGGATTCCTCTCTAAAGGACACTCTCTTTTCATTTTTCATTCTTGCTCTCTTTTCCATTAAGTTGACCTCCACAGAAAGAGCACCTCTTTGCATATCTTCAAGAGTTGTAAAATCTCTTTCTCTCAGTTGATAGGCCATCTCAGGGTCAAACCCTTCAGGAAACTTGTTTAAAGTTGAGCCTTCTGGAGGTTTTAGTTCTGGGGAAAGTGCATTATACACACTATTAAATCTAGTGCAATAAGCTTACATACTTTCCCCAGTGTTTCTATGGAGGTTCTTGTAATCAGAAAGGACTTGGAGAGGATTCTTCTTTACTTCCCATTTGTTTAAGAAAGTTTGATGGAAGGCTTGGAGATCATTAATACTATGGGGGGTTAAACCTTTGAACCATTTTCTTACTTCTCCCCCTAAGCTCTGAGCAAAAAATATAATCTTGACAGAATCATCATCAATTTCATTTCTGTCAAAGTAGTCATTCATTTTATCCACATGTTGTGATGCAGTTGTAGCATTGCTAGCATCATATAACAGAATCTTGGACTGATAGTCCTGTGGAAGATTGACTAATGGTGCAGGAAGGACTAAGGGAGCATACCATGTTGCCATGATATGTGGTGGGGGTGGATTTATAAGAGGGTTAACAAAAGGTAAAGTGGGTTGAAGTGGAGTGATTTGAACAGTGGATGCAGGGTGAGCAGAAGTGGATGGACCAGGTGTAGATTGTTGAGCTGATCTTGGGTGAGAGACACTTAAGTTGTGAAGGAAATGTAAACCAGGAGGTGTTGTTTCTCTGCTGCCAGGATGTTCACTTGTTTCAGGAGATGAAAGTGAAGACTCGGAATCTAACTAATCTAAATCACCAAGAGACCTAGTTCGAAAGGGATTTACTAAGTCAACTTGTGATTGTTGTAGAGCTGAAAGATTTTTAGGGACTGAATTAGCTCTCAAGGGTGATCTGAACACAGTTGATAATTGAATCCTAGGAGACTTCCTAAGGATAATTTCTGGGTTATCAATTAACTCAGGTGGATCAGGGTCAGGATAGGCTCTAGTGTGAATCTTTCTAGGAGCCACTATGTTGTGTTTTTAGACCCAAATAAACAAGAAAAGTTCAACCAGGCATGACAATCTTTAAAAGGTTAACTAATCTGTTTACACAATTTTAATCCTGCAGTCCTCTGACTGAGTTTGAATGATACTATGATGATAAGGGTTCTTCCCAGTGGAGTCTTAAGGTCTGTTCAGGATTGTGGAGTCGCCAAGTGGAAATTTTAGCTCTTTTGGAGGTAAAAGGTTTTATGGTCCACCACCATGTTTATTGAATACCAATCTGAAATATTTTTAGGTTTTCTGAGTTATTTTTTAATTGTGTGGTTTCTAAGAATGTCCTAACTCTGTTTCGAAACTTAGATACGGTTAAGAGACAAAGACAGTCCACTCTTAGGGCTAAGCCAGCTGATTTTTCAAGGTTAGATAAAGTCTTATGAGAATCCTAGGGTTTTACCTAGCTTGTCACTGATTCAAAAAAGTTTCATCAATAATTACCATTCCTTGGTAGTGCTTGAAAAGGCTGCTTTTTACTCATAATGTTTCTGAAGGTTTTTAAGGGAAGGTTCCCCAGTGGAGTCACCTGAAATGTTAGGGATTTGTAATCAGCAAGATTGGCAAAGTCCGATCACAGAAACAACATCGTTTCAACCACTTTGGGATTCTAGGATCTAGCCCTCCTGAATCCGGAGAGGGATCTCTCCAATAAGTGAAAAGATGGATTTTTCTTTGAAGTTTGGGGTAATGATGTTAGGCTAGTTATGAGGGCCAAGGGTTTGTTTTGTTTTTGGATGGTTGAGCATGATTACTGTTTGAGGTGGAAAGTTATAAATGCAAAAAGTTCCAAAGGTGAGAAGTTGCAAGTAACAGAGTAAGCTTCGACCAAAAGATAGATAATTGCAGGTTTTAGTCTATTGGGCTATGGAGTCATAATAGGATTTAATTGGAACAACAATAGACAAGAGTGGTCCATGGGGCAAGTCATCTATGTCTAAGGATCTCTTTAAAGATTTTATTTATGAAATGAAATGGTACAACAAGAAGGGGAAATAAACAGATGAGGAACAAAGAGCAGCCTAGGATCTGGTAAGTACTTCTAAACTAGCCAGCCTTTGACATAGACTCAAAAAAAAAAACATAAAAGTAAACTAGGATTTGGTAAGTAATTTTAAACTAGCCAGCCTTTGATCCACTTTCAATAGAAAACATCTTAAAATAAAGGGGAACTTGAAGGCAGCCGTTGGAGTAGAAACTAGCAGGCCGGGCTCACCACAAATCCTCACCTAGCTCTGCTTTACTTGGTTACTTTCAAGACAAACACAAAGATAACACAGAATGGCCTAAGATCTGGTAAGTACTTCTAAACTAGCCAGCTTTCAACACATTCCAAGGGAAACATTCAGACAAATGTGGAGATGAAACTAGGACCAGGGCTCACCATATCTTCCTCAGTTCATCTTCACTTAACCTATACTGAAAATAACATTTAAAAATAACATTCAGCTAAGACAATAAGACGAGGGAACGCCAACATTCCTATGCTTAAACTGAATTAAATCATTTCCAAATAACACAGATTGGAAGAAAACATTCAGATAAAGATTTTCAGTCAGATAAGGTTACTGATATACAGTAGTTCCTAACCCCATGCATGCTGTTCTTTATAAAAGAAAATGAAACACAGTGAAAACAGAAACGAAATAACAAGTTACAATTAGAAAAAAATCACTGTCAACATAGACCAGGATCCCATGAATCAGCTTGTATTGATGTTCCAAACCAGTTACAGCTTCAAGTCCAGTGCTTTAGTTTAGTAATAATCTACACATCTCAGCCTAACTTATCTATCACAAGCAGAGCTCCAAGAGCTAGTGAATACTATTTACAATCAGAAGTTTAAGCTCAAGTGTATATCAAAGTTCTGCAACCAACCCCTCTCTCATCTTCTGCAGTAGTATATGTAGAAGAATGAGGAGGTGAGATCTGATAAAATATCTTAATTACAATTAATACAGACTTAATGGTTTCTGGCCCTTGGGGGTCTCAATGAAGAAACTTACATAGGTGTCCTCTGTATTAAATGTTTTACATAAAGATTTCAGCTTGGCGGGATCTCTTTTTGACCTTTGAGGCTCTGTGTGATGTCAAAGTAACTCTGAAAATGTTTGTCATTAAGTTCTCTGGTAGAATTTACTCTCCGGCTGTGTTTGAGACAAATATATGATCCTGTTCAATAAATTCGGCCTCAGATATGAATGTTTTGAGGCACAGGTGGCATCGTGGTAGCTAGAGGGATCAATTTGCCTCAGCTGTGGCGGTAGAGCCTTTTCTGTTCGATGAACCTTTATGATTCCTTCATTTAACTGTGTTTTAATTGGGGATTAGGCTTTTGATAAACCATCTTAGACGTAATCCCCGAAAACCCGTCTTCAATCTTCTGTCCTGGTACTGTGCTCTATTCATGGTTTTTGCTGATGTGCAGGGCTACGCAGGGGTTGAATGGCATCAATGCCTTATGAATGATTGATGAAAACGTGGATTTAACACCTATGAATGATTTCCCCTGGTGAATCGAAGGTATGAGGATCGTCACCCTCTACTTTCGAATTTTCTTCGAACATAGCGGAAAAAACCATTAAAACCCTACAAAATACGAACAAAAATTATAAAATCCATGCATATATAGGTTTACTGCTTCAGAAGGCACGTGGAGAGAGCGTGGCCGTTGGATGGCATCATCCAACGGTCAGGATTGGTCGGAAGAAGTCATAGAGAAGGCGAAAGAATCTGTTAAATCAGAGCAATCGATCGCACAGAGATCGACGGTTGGGAGCGGAGGCGGGAGGTCAAAGTGGAACACGTTGACTGGGCGACGAATCAGGGCGATGGAATATGGGCCATCGATCTATAGATCATATCGATGGCGGAGATGCTGTTACCGCTGTACCGTAGCCTGGTTAACTGTCGGGCATCTTCGGTGGGCAATCGCCGTCAGATGGGCGGCCTCAGATCGGATGGTGTACGCCAATATCGCGCGGGGTCCACGCCCGATGTTTAACGCGCGATGGACGGCGGTTTGGTGAATAGTGCCTAGGCCACGCGTCAATTGATGAGTGGAATCCCTATCGATCGGAAGGAAACTGCCCTCCCCTCGAAGGCGGTGTAATGAATACCGCCAGTTTTGGCAACGGCGAGGGGATGGCGGGGACCACCGAGGTGATAGACTCCGCGCCATCGATCTGCGGATCAGATCAATGGTGGAGATTGACTGGGGATTGAGCCGGCGAAAAAACTTTAGAAAATAATTAAAAACCCAAAGTTTGGAAATAACATAAGGTTTTAATATTTTCGGGGGGGGGGGGGATATATATATAATATGATTAGGCGTCCGGCTGCGGGGCCTTTGGGTGCATGGAGAATTATATGACCGAGGGTCAAAGGGAAAAGGGCTAGGACCCATATATGTCCAAAATGTGGGTTTTAATGGGTTTTTCAATGGTTTTCCAAGGAAATCGAGGTTTCCGATATGGTTTTAAAATGAGTTTTAAGCCATGTAAAGAGGATTTTCACAAAAGGGAGAAAAGGAATCGTGAAAATAGAGGAGTTTTATGGAGAAAGGGGAGCAAATGAAAGTTAGTTTTGGAAGAAGGGGAAAAGGGAAATGGTGCTGGTAGTAGTAATCTGTCTTGGAAATCTGCAGGATTTCTGAATGGGGAATAGGCACAGTAGTAAACATTGGGACAGAGGCAGGAGGCCTTCAAAAGTCTTCAAGAGCCAACACTTTTTAGTCATAAAATTTGTTCCTTGAAGGCTTAAAAAGTCTTAGCCACCTTTTCTATAACAAATTTATAGGTGGCTAATAGAGACGACAAAGATTTATCTCCAAACCCTCCCCCAAAAAGGAAATTGTCCTAGGTTATTTCTTTTTCAATTAAGCCTCTACTAATATTTTGATGAGCCCATGGTGGGACATGCTAGTTTATGCATGTTAAGGTCAGGCTTGAACATTCCTAGCCATCTTAGTCAAGCTTTTCAACAAATAAAAAGGGAGATTCATCTTGCACTTTTCCTTAAAACAAGCTAAAAATATTAAATGATACTTGAAATTCATTGTATACATGTCTTCGCATGTGATATACTTCCACATCAAATATAAGGCTTCACGCCATTCTTCCTTTACCCACGAATGAAAAATCCCTTACTCCAGTTCAAATTTTGTTTCTTGGACACTAAGAATTGATTATAGTCAAATTATTTTGACAACATTCTTGAACCAATACTCTCCTCCTTGAGGGAGGTCAGTACTTTGTTGTAATTTTTTGTAGATGTTCTATGCTTGATGCAACTTTACTTTTATCCCCAATATCAAAAAACAATCACATAAACAAGAAAGTAAAATGCCGATAGAACATACCAATAGATCAAGAGAAGACAAGCCAAAAATATATAAGTGTGTTGGTGCGTTACGGCAGTGAACAGGATGCTTCAACCAGCAAAGTCTCAATACGGTAAGCCAACCAGAAGTGTCACACAACCTTCTCAGACAGCTAGATCAGTCAACCCAAAGTCAACGAAAGTCAATGTTGTCACAGTCAACAGTCAATGCAAACAACAATAGCAAAAAATCAACTCAACCCAGTCAAAAGTCAACGGTCAACCTCGATTTATGTGCCAAAAAATGCGGACTGCAGAAATCGGAATTTTGACCAAAGTTGGGGTCATTTTGACCATGCGTTGACCAAATTAAACGCTGGTCAACTCTACGCTAAAATCCTAGGTCGAAAACAAAAATTTCTTCTTGCTACAGTTTCCCACGTGTGGATGAAGAAGAGCCTCCAAGGTGATCGAAAAAATCAGACGATGAGAGAGAATGTGTGAGGATGGATGAGTGAAAATGTCCTAACGTTGACCTATTTATATCCATCAATGAGGGTGTGTGACACAACTGCTGGGGCTTCAAGCCTACATTTCATTTCAGGCCGACCTACACATATTTTGAATAAATTCAAAATAAATGTTCTACCCATCGGATCAAGATGATCTTTAGATTAATCTTGCACCTCTACGAAAGAGGAATCCAATAAAAATATTGGCATCTTCATCTGAGTAGAACAACATGGAGTTTGGACCCAGTTGTCCAAAATTAACACTCCCTCTCAACTATGGAGAACTCCATCCACCTGTGCCATCCAAACATCGTGTGTCATCCCGCTGTAACTTGCTTTGCTGGCTTCTTTATTTCAAAACAAAAGTGGTTCAGTCACAAAGACATCATTCTTGGCTGACAAATTCAGCCCAGAGGTCCGAAACCTCTATAGGACTCAAAAAGAGTCTCATACCAACCCGAAGTTGGTTTACCTGACCCGAAGTCAGTTGGAGATCTGAAACCTCACTAGACTTGATCCAAAATCAAGTCTTTGGACACGTGCCATCCTAGACATAGAGAGTACGACAATCTCTGATGCGTCCATCAGTCTTTTCTGCTGGTCTCTAGCTTTTCCCACCTCACTGGCCAAATGAGAGGTACTTCCCATGAGTCTGAGACTCAATGGGTAGGATGCATACGGGGCACAACTCATGAGAGGTGAACCAAATCAACATCATAACGATGGGGCAGAACCACCACAAGGTTTGGAAAGCCTAGCCCTGTGTGTGCTTATAGCTCCGAGAAGCTATCCCCAAAGCCCCCTAGAGCTCCAAGAGCTCATCGTCCAACATGACCCTCAACATAGGGTCGTTCCCCAATTCCAAGATTCTCATGGAAGGTTAGGAACTTGACCTTCCCCAGGGGCTTTGTGAGAATGTTCGTGACCTGCTCATCAGTTCCTATATGATCAAACCTTACGGCGCCTTGCTATACCATATCCATAATAAAGTGGTACCTGATATCAATATGCTTGGATCAATCGTGGAATACGGGATTCTCAGACAACCGAATCCCACTCTGGTTATCACAGAGTATCACAGTGGTATCTAGCACATGCCTGAATAGCTCACTGAAGATATTTCACAACCAAATTGCTTCACAACAGGCCATACTCGCTGCAATGTATTCGGCCTCCGCAGTGCTCAAAGACACTGACTTCTGCTTCCTGCTCATCGATGATATCGAAGTAGACCCAAGTGAGAAGCAACATCCCAATGTGTTCTTACGATCCACTACACTACCAGCCCAATCGGCATTAGTATATCCATTGAGTGTCACGCTCCCAACAGTGTATCTCAGCCCATGGTTTATCATGCCCCAAAGATATCTCAACGGATTCTTGGCACCAACCCAGTGAATGTGATGAGGTTCAACCATATGTTGACTCAAAGTGTTCACTGCAAAACATACGTCTGGATGGGTGTTCAATAGGAACATCAGGGCCCCTACAATTTGACGATACTCGGTAGGATTTGCAAGCACGGGCCCAGCAGCGATGCCACTCAACTTCTTAAAGTTGATCTCCATTCGTGTCGACACAGACATACAGTCCACCATTCCAAATATTTCCAGAAGCTTCACGATATATTTTCCTTGAGAAAGGAAAATCTCGCCACGTCTCTGCCAGACCTTGAGGCCTAGGAAGTAATGCATCAATCCTAGGTCCTTCATCTTGATCTCAGCAGTGAGCTCCCTCTTACACTGATGAATGAGAGGGTCAGCACCTATCAGGAAGAGTTCATCCACATACAACACTAGAATGAGAGGCTTTTCTCTATCAACCTTGAAGTAAAGGTTTGGATCAGCATTGCTACGTGTGAAGCCTAGCTTCATCAAGTAGCTATCTGTCCTCTCGTACCAAGATCTGGGTGCTTGCTTCAACCCATAGAGGGATTTCTTCAACCTGAAAACATGGGTGTCTCGACCCTGGACTTCGAACCCCAGAGGTTGCTCCACATACACCTCTTCATTTATCGCACCATGCAAAAATGCGGTCTTCACATCCATCCGATGAAGATTCTATCCTTGCGTAGCAGCAAGGGCTATAATAGATCAGATGGAGGTATATCGAGCCACAGGTGAAAATATAACATCATAGTCTACGCCTTCCTTTTGAGAGAAGCCACGGGCAACGAATCTTGCCTTGAAACTTTCAGCACTACCATAAGATCCATGCTTGATCTTATAGAGTCATTTCGAGGTGACAACTGCTTTGTCCTCCGGTCTTGGAACCACATCCCAGACATCATTCTTCATAATGGACTCATATTATTCGTGCATAGCATCCTTCCAGACTTGATGCTTTACAGCTTCCTCAAAATATCCAGGCTCAGATTGTATGATTATACTCATGGTTGCTAGATACCCTTGGTAACTATTCAACTTCTTTCTTTCACGGAATGTCCCCCTTGGGGCCATATGTCTCTTGGTATCCAAGAGAGTGTCCCTGAGCCATGATGGTCTCTTCCTCATTGAAGGAAGTGGATCAATAGGGTCCACCGGTCCTTCAACATTGGGCATCGTCTCATCCTTCAGTTCTTCTTTATTTCCAGGCCTTGCTTCATGATCTTCCTCAAATCTTGGAAGATTGATTACTTTCCTCAGGGAAGCATCTTCATCAAAGGTAACATCGTGGCATATCTCCACTTCCCTTTGACCAGGCACATAGACTCTATAGGCCTTCGAAGTTTCGCTATAGCCCACAAACATTCCCTTCTTTCCAGAGGCATCTAGCTTGCTCCTCTTCTCCTTCGGCACATGAAAATAAACAAGACATCCAAAAAATATAAAATGATTCTGCTCAGGAGTATAGACAGTTGTGGTCTCCCTCTTGATGCCAACTTCTCTACAAAATTTCTTGAACTCGTTCGTCTCATATTTAGTGCCATTATCAGTCCTCAATATCTTGATCTTCTTCCCTGTTAGATTTCCCACCAAGGATTTGAAGGTACATAACCACATGAAAGCCTCATCCTTCTTTTTCAAGAAGTATATCCAGGTTTTGCAAGAGAAGTCATCTATGAAAGTCATATAATAAGAACATCCTCCCAAGGATGTCACGGGAAGCATGCCAGACAGATCAGAATGAAATAATTGCAAGACATCAGATGTCTTTGTGATGCTTGAGGGGAAAGGTCCCCTTGTATGCTTTCCTTTGGCACAACCTTGACATACACCTTCATGCTCATTTGTGAATTTAGGCATCCCCGTCACCACCTTCCTTGCTTCAGGAAGGGCTTTGTAGTGAAGGTGTCCAAACCTCCGGTGCCATATTTATGTCTGTTCGATAGTATCACATGTCATCGCTTCCAGTGGAATTCCTCCAACCTGGTAGAGTGTATAAACTCTAAACCCAATCGTGATAGCTTCCTTGAAACTCTTCTTCCAGATACACACCTTCCCATCAATGAATGCCACATTGAAACCTTTGTATTCCATGGCTGAAATAGATACAAGGTTCTTCTTAAAATAAGGTACATAGAGTACATCTTACAAGCGGAGGACTTGACCTTGAGACAAGTGGAGGGTCACAGTCCTAGTCCCTTTCATGAGATATGTGGCATTATCTCCAAGGATAATTTTCAGATTAACATCCTTCTCAACCATCTCAGAAAGTGCTTCCTTAAACCCAGTGATGTGCCTTGAGGCACCACTATCTATCAACTAGACAACCATAGTGTCGGGTGGAGATGCAGTAGAGAGGGCAGATGCAAGAATGAATTCATTTCTTTTATCATCAACAACATTTGATTCCTCATACCTAGAATTTCTAGACCTTTTGTAAGGTTTCCCATTTCCACCAGAGGGAGCCTTCCTGTTTCCTTTGAACCTGGTGTTCCTTTGATTTCCATTCCTCCGGATGTTGTTGATGTCATCATCATCAGGAGAGTCCTTCTTGGAAGGGCATTCTCTAGCATAGTGGTCGGTCTTGTGACATGTGTAACATTTGACTGTCTTTCCTTGGGCCCTTGCTCTTCCTTTGTTCCTTGGACCACCAAAGTTCTTCTTCTTAGAATGAGCAATGAAGGCAACATTTCCTTCATTTTCATATTCCTTCATCCTTGACTCTTCTTGTACGCATCTCGATAGTACTTCGTCAAAATCAGGTATCACGTTGTTATTGAGAATGGTAGTGTTGAATACATGCCATTCGGATGAGAGACCTCCAAGTGCGGTGAGAACCATCTCTCGATCAGCTATTGTCTCCCCAATAGCAAGACAATTATTCATGATTTCGGTCAACTTCAGAAAATATGATTCGACAGATTCATCCCTGCCTTTCTTCAGATTCTTCAGTTGATTCTTAAAGAATAGGACTTGATTTGAATTGTGGGCCTTGAACATGTTGACCAAATTATCATACATCTCCTTGGATGTGCCCAACCCAGAGATGTAGGAAACCAGATTCTTATGAATTGAGTCCTTGATCATTAGTTTTGCTTTGATTTCCCCCTTCTTATACTTTGACTTGGTGGCAGCAGGTGCAATGGATGGAAGCTCTTGGATTTTACCCTGTACATAGTCCATGACATCTTGGTCTTCCAACATAAGATCCAATGTCATCTTCCAGGCATGGAAGTATTCCTTCCCAGTCAATTTTTCATTAGCTTTAAAGCCATTATATTTTGAGGTACCCATGCTCTTCTTCGGTGATTTCTACAAACTTGGGCTTTGTCTTCACCTTAGCTCTGATACCATGTAAATTTTTGTAGATGTTCTATGCTTGATGCAACTTTAATTTTATCCCCAATATCAAACAACAATCACATAAACAAGAAAGTAAAATGCTAATAGAACATATCAATAGATCAGCAGAAGACAAGCCAAAAATATATAAGTGTGTTGGTGCGTTACAACGATCAACAGGATGCTTCAACCAACAAAATCTCAATACGGTCAACCAACCAAAAGTGTCACGCAACCCTCTCGGACAGCCAGATCAATCAACCCAAAGTCAATTAAAGACAACGCTGTCACAGTCAACGGTCAACGCAAACAATAGCAACAAAAATTCAACACATCCCAATCAAAAGTCAATGGTCAACCTCGATTTCTGTGCCAGAAAATGCGGACTGCAAAAATTAGAATTTTGACCAAAGTTGGGGTTAGTTTGACCATGCGTTGACCAAAGTCAACGCTGGTCAACTCTGCGCTGAAACCCTATGTCGAAAACATAAATTTCTTGTTGCAATTTCCCACGTGTGGATGAAGAAGAGCCTCCAAGGTGATCAAACCAATCAGATGATGAGAGAAAATGTGTGAGGATGGATGAGTGAAAATGACCTCCAACGTTGACCTATTTATATCCATCAATGAGGGTGTGTAACACAACTGCTGGGGCTTTAAGCCTACAATTCATTTCAGGCCGACCTGCACATATTTTGAATAAATTCAAAATAAATGTTCTTCTCATCGGATCAAGATGATCTTTAGATTGATCTTGCAGCTCTCTAAAAGAGAAATCCAATAAAAATATTGGCATCTTCATCTGAGCATCACAAGATGGAGTTTGGACCTAGTTGTAGGAATTTACAGGGTAAGTTCCTTAGATCAAGAACCAAAGGTCACCGCTCACAAACATATCACAAATAAGTACACCAGTATAATCACGTGGTTAAAACCCTCAAAGAGGGAAACAGTCCACGGCCTAAGCCAACGTGGCCACTTCAGAAAATTTATTAATATAAAAAGAAAAGTTACATATGTTTCTCTCATAAATGGTTACTGGACAAATGACCCTCCATGATCTTTAAATAGAGATCATGGAAAAATCGGGTGTTAAACCACGGAACAAGTGTCGTTAATACCAAGGAGAGAGATAACCGTCGAATCACTACAAATCATGACTGTCGAATTATAAGTAACAAATGTACATGGTAAAGAAACACAATTTACCTAAATCTACACTAGACTAAGTTATTCTTAACTATTTCCTTATTGTCGGAATATCCTAACATCCCCCCTTAAGAACAACTTGGGATAGGATTGAAGGATTTACAAAAGTGACACAAAAGGATCCTATGTCCTATGTGTTGAAATATCCTAACATCCCCCCTTAAGAACAACTTGGGATAGGATTTAAGGATTTACAAAAGTGACACAACAGGAGAAGGAAGAAGGAATTAGAGCATATCCCCCTTAATGACAACTCTCTTGAACTCCAAGCATGGATCAAATTTTGGTAAACTTCGCTTCTGTGAGAGCCTTTGTAAAGATATCAACCACTTGATCATTGGTTGGACAGTACTGCACTTCAATAACACGATCATGAATGAGCTTTCTAATGAAGTGTATGCGGAGTTCAATGTGTTTCATACGCTGATGCTGAACTGGACCTTTACATAGCTGAATGGAACTTTGATTATCACACCAAAGTGTAGTTGGATGTTGCTGATGAAGACCAAATTTAGACAGGATCTGATGAAGCCACATGGCTTCCTTGCTGGCTTCAACTGCACCACGATACTCGGCTTCTGCTGAAGAAAGAGAGATGGCACTTTGTTTCTTACAAGACCAAGTAATAGGTCCTGAACCAAGATTGAATACATATCCTGCAGTAGACTTTCGATCATCAGGTTCACCAACCCAATCAGAATCAATGAAACCAATCAGCAATGGAGATGCTCATGCATTATAATGAATCCCGAACTGAACTTTACCTCGAATATATCAAAGTATTCTTTTAGTTGCTTTCCAGTGACTTTCATGAGGTTGGTGCATAAACCAAGTGACAAGACCAACGACAAAGGAAAGGTCAGGACGGGTATGGGTTAGATACAAAAGTTTACCAACAAGTTGGCGGTATTAGGTAGCATCAACTTCAGGGGTAGTACAAGTGACTGAAAGCTTGACTCCAGATTGAAAGGGAGAAGGGACTGGCTTACAGTCTTCCACATGAAAGTGGTGTAG
Organism: Pinus albicaulis; assembly: GCA_034641835.2. Taxonomy (NCBI): domain Eukaryota; kingdom Viridiplantae; phylum Streptophyta; class Pinopsida; order Pinales; family Pinaceae; genus Pinus; species Pinus albicaulis. The sequence continues at coordinate 605,121,237 of CM076584.1, forward strand.
AAGATCAGAGGCATACTTGGACTGAGAGAGGATAATGCCTTCCTTGGATTGCAGGACTTGAAGACCAAGGAAATAATGCAAGTGTCCTAAGTCTGTCATTTCAAACTACTTTTTGAGGCTATAATTCACATGGTTTAGATGGTTTGGATCACTACCAGTAAGGATAATATCATAAACATAAAGAACAAGGATGGTGAAGGACTTACCCACTTTCTTGCTGTAGACAATGTTGTCAGAATGACACCTAGAAAAGCCATTATTTAAAAAAAATATATCCATTTTGGCATACCAAGCCCGAGGAGCTTGTTTGGGACCATAGAGAGACTTCCTAAGGTGACACACAAGGCTAGAGTCATTTTGGATAAAGCCAGGGGGTTGTTCCATGTAGATTTCTTCATGCAAATCTCCATGTAAGAAGGCATATTTAACATCCATTTTATGGACTTCCCATTTAAAAGAGGCAGCAAGGGAAAGAAAAAGGTAGATAGAATTCATTTTGGCAATAAGGGAGAAGGTTTCAGTATAGTCAATGCCTTCAACTTGTGAAAATCCTTTAGCGACAAGATGAGCTTTATGTCTATCCACTTTTCCATCTGGTCCAAACTTTGTTTTGTAAACCCATCTACATCTGACAAGTTTTCTTCCTTTTGGAAGAGGAACAAGATCCCAAGTATCATTCGCCAATAAGGAACAATATTCTTCATTCATAGCTTCATCACAATCTATATGACCGGAGGCTTCTTCAAAGGTTTCTGGATCATAATTTTCTAGAACTTAAGCCAATAAGGAAGAGGCTCTTTCGAACTGAGAATTAGTACGTCGTCGATCTGCAAGGTCACCTGCAAGAGAAACTGTTGCATCTCGAGTAGAGTGGACCCATCTTGGAAGCTGTGGAGTAAGAGGAATAATTTCAAGAGGTGGAGGATTGTCATCCTCGTTGTCATCATCTAAACTAGAAGGAATTCTATTAAAAATAGAAGAGAGAGAGAGAGGTGGCACATATGCCGAATCAGGCTCGCAGGCCAAAGGTGGCACACCCGCCGAACTAGGCTCGCAGACCGATATATTTTCATCAAATTTTACATCTCTTCTAACGATTATATTTTTGGATTTTGGTTGAAGAACTCTATATCCTTTGACATCTTCAGAATATCCAACAAAAATGCATTTTTCACTCTTAGGTTCTAAGGCTTTATGTTTCGCATCTAGAATATGGGCCCAAGCATCATTTCCAAAAACACGAAAGTGACTTACATCTGGTTTGATTGAGCTCCAAGATTCTTCTGGAGTTATATTCTTTAAAACCTTAGTAGGAGTGTGATTTATTATGTAATTTTCACAGTTAATGGCTTCTGCCCAAAAATTGAGACCAAGTCCTTTAGATTGAAGCATACAATTATCCATTTATTTTAAGGTGCGATTCTTCCTTTTAGCTACACCATTTTGTTGTGGAGTATATGGAACAATATGTTGCAATTGAATACCATGCTCAGTGCAAAATTTGATAAATTTTTTGTTAACATATTCTCCTCCATTGTCTGATCTTAACTTAAGAATTTGATGTCTAGATTATTTCTCAAAAAAGGCCTTAAAGGCCAAGAACATCTTAAAAACTTCACTCTTGAGTTTTAAGAAGTATACCCAAGTGCATTTGGAAAAATCATCAATGAAAGTTAAGAAGTACTTGCAACCAGAGAAAGAAACAACAGGAAGTGGACCACATAAATCACTGTGCACAAGCAGCAAAGGGGCTGAAGCATGCCAAGAGGCACATTTGTCAACACTATCCCGATGATGTTTTCCGAGTACACATCCGGAGAAAACACCATCTCGGAAAGATACCATAGGAAGACCCGTCACCATATTTTCCTTACATAGAGTTTGAAGAGAGTGATAGTTTAAGTGACCAAATCGCTCATGCCAAAGTTTGCTCACTTCATCACTATGAGCAACAAAAACGGAGGGAAGACATGATGACCCAAAGTTTTCAAAATTATACAACCATGTGGAATCATCAACAATGCCAGTAGCTAAAATATGTTTAGGATCTTTGAGGTCCTTGATTACAACATTATGAGGTGAGAATTCTACTATTTTCCCTTCACCTAAATGAGTTATCTGATAAACAGAGATAAGGTTGCATGACAAGGTAGGAACACATAGTACTTCATTAAACTGACCATTATCAAGATGAATGGTTCTAGATCCTACAACACTAAGAGATCTATCATCACCAACATAAATATGTTTGGTGTTACAATAATTTAAAGAAGAAAACATGGCTTTATTTTTGGCCATGTGATAAGAAGCTCCAGAATCAATGAGCCACTCATGAGAATGAGAAGAGGAAGATACATTTAATGCATAACCAGATCTTGATGCTTGACAACCACAAGTAGAAAGTGCCATTCTTGAAGATGAAGGTGAAGAGTGCTCCAAATTGATGTTGTGATTCTTCATTGCTGCTTCTAATGCTTCCATCTTCTTAAAACATTTGGACTCAATATGGCCATCATGATTACAAAAGTTGCAATGTCTATCAGTCTTCTTCCCTTTGTTTTTATTTGCCTTATCATTTTGGTGAGTTGATTTTTCAATTTGCGGCTGAAATTGCTTAGGACCCTTGTTTGGTTTCAGACCATATTTTTTAGGATACTGCTTCTTGGGGTTCTTTTGATATGATTGTTGTTGGGCTGCTAAGGCTTTCTTAGAAGCGTTTCTAGGAGTGATAAGACCAAGGTGTAAGATTTTTTCTTGTTCTCTTATCAAAGAATCACAAAAGGCATCAAAATATGGGTTCTTGTAGGTGGCACATGAAGAAATGATGGCTTCACTAGTGGAATGGAAGGCAGAAACAAATACAGAGTATGCAGGGCCAAGCTTAGTAAGAATGCAATAGATGAGGCTACCATCTTCCTTTTTGACCTTACAACCTTCTAAAAGAAGTCTAAGGGTCTTGAATTTGGACAAAAAATCTTCAATAGAGGAGAAACTATTGGGGTCCAAAGTAAGAAAATCATTTTCAAGCTGGTGGGCCCTGATTTGATTTTGAATGCCAAAGACAGTATTTAGCTCGTACAGGGCTTCATGAGGGGTGTCAATGTCAAGGATATGAAATCGAAGATCTTGAGCAACGGACATTCCTATCAACCCTCGTGCTTGATCTTGTTTATTTTCCAATTTAACGAATTTATCATCATTGGAAGGTTTAGTTTCTTGGCCTGTGGCTATTCTATAAAGACCTTTACTTCTAAGTATATCTACCATGTGAGGTAGCCTTTTGAAATAATTGGTGTTGTTAAGAATAATCAGGCATGCTCTTTCCATTTAAAAAAAAAAAAAAACTAAAGCTAAGAAAAGCTGAAACTAACTACTCCAATGGAAAGATCTCAAAAAATTAGGCCGTTTAAAAAAAAACGGCTCGAAAAACGGCTTCCGGATGAAGAAGTTATGCCTTTTTGAAAAAACGAGTTGAAGATGTCGAATAGTTACGGGAACAGTTTGAAATTTGATGATGAAGTTCGACTTTAAAAAAAAATCCCGCCCCTTTAACAAAAAATTATTACAAAAGAAGCTTGAGAAATAAACTTGAACCCAAGACCTCTATTCTCATAAACTAGCTTCTCACCAAGTGAGATAGTAAAAGGATTCTGTAATTGTTTGAAAGGAGGAAGGGTTTTTTTTTTTTTTACTCTTCAGTGTGCGTGTCTTTTCCTGCACAAAAAAAGACAAAAATCCGAGCAAAATAAAAAACGAAATGCAAGCCTTACGGCAGATTGTTAGATTTTTGGTTAGCCTTATCAGCAACTATCTATTTTTCCACTATTTCTGATTTCCCGAGATCGCACAAAGACGCGGGGAAAGAGCATACGTAGCAAAAAAAAAATCCCTTCCTCCTATTTCTGATTTGCCGAGATCGCACACAGCGCAAAGAAAATAGCATACACATAGAAGAGGGTATAGATCTGACAAATAAATAAAACCTAAAACTGAAATAAACAGGTGGAACCGAAATAAGAAATAAGCAGAACTTTTAACAAATAAAACTACAAAACAGATACTTCATACCTCCAGATCTAAACTGACATAACTTGGGCAACCAGAAACCTTTTCGCATGAAATGAAAGGTGTTCCTCACTATAACAGATGCTCCAGACACAACAGAGTGTTTCTCCAAGCCCGAAAATGTTCATAAATAGTAGATCTAGAAAACAGTAGCCGCATGCAGTCAAACCGGCTTCTGATTTTGATCAACAACGGATGCGACCCTCAAAATAGCTCCAATACCAATGTTAGGATATTCCGACACATAGGAAATAGTTAAGAATAACTTAGTCTAGTGTAGAGTTAGATCAAGTGTGTTTTTTTACCATATACATTTGTAACTTATAATCTGACAGTCGCGATTTGTAGTGATCCGACAGTTATCTCTCTTCTCGGTATTAACGACACTTGATCCGTGGCTTAACACCTGATTGGTCCATGATCTCTATTTAAAGAGCATGGAGGGTCATTTTTCCGGTAACCGTTTATGAGAGAAACATATGTAATTTTTTTTTTTTTTAATATTAATAAATTGTCTGAAGTGGCCGCATTGGCTCAGGTCGTGGACTGTTTCCCTCTTTGAGGGTTTTAACCACGTGATTATAATGGTGTAATGATTTTTGATATGTTTGTGAGCGGTGACCTTTGGTTCTTGATCTAAGGAACTTGCCCTATAAATTCCTACACTAGTTGCCAAAAATTAACATTTGTGCAATCGATTCCTCTGAAACAAACAATTCTAATTGGTTAAATCAAGCCACAACTCCATTAAAATTCTCCGCAAAAGATCTGGTGAATTTGAAGTTGTTCACTGGAACTTCTTGCAAAACAACAACCATATCGCTTCCTCAAATTACTTACGCCCTTGTGGGTACTCATTAAGAAATTCAATTTAGCTGGGCTTGAACATTGGTACTGGGGCTTTCAACATATCGTCTATTGGAGGGGAAGAATGGCTTAGTCTTAGCTTCTTACCTCTGTGCGAGATTAAACATAAAGGTGGTGGATGACGAATGAATTAGTAAGTTTCTATTATGGTGATTCAACTTAAAATTATGTGGATTTGATTCAGTTTGAATCATACAAGCGCATGGTAGTGATCACACATGTGCGATCTACGATGATTGGATAAGGCGAAAACATTAATGGGAAGCATATTAAGAGCTACTCATATGGTGATCATAATTAAATTACGCATCCCTCATGAATTAATCATGTATTAAAAGCATAGTTTGTCTTATTGTAATTATCTCAAGTCATACCTACTGAAATGCCAAGCCTAGATTCTTGTGTCGAACTATGTAGGCCCGTAAAATCTCATCCATTTGTCTGGTGTGCACAAGGTGGTTATGGGAATGAAGATTCTTGTCTTAACTTGTTTGTTCTAAGGTTACCAGAAATTATTTCTTGCTGAAATGGATTCCTGTATCCAACAACCCCTATAATGCTCAAGAAAAATTCATTATGATTATCGATGGAAAGTGTGTCAATGCTCTATATTGTAGATGACTCCAAGCCATGTTCCCGTGCTATGTTTTATTGCGTTCTGTTGCTCTGTTGACTGCTTCCTGTTCAACTGTTGATCATGATTCCCGAAATTTAAGAAAAATAGAGTGTCACTCTTAGAGTAGGGGTTGGTCGCGAATCCTGCAGTAATTTTTAGTAGTCTAAGCCTGTAGTTGTTGTAGCAAGATAAAATCATAAGTCTTCTCACGTCTCGTCCAACCTAGGTACAATATCTCACCATGTGAATGAAGGTGTTAAAGTTAAGAATGTGAGAGTGTCACTGGATTACCAACCATTGATGTATGTTGTTAACTGTTGTGAGGCTACTCACCTTTAATGACAATGAGAGCTAAGGTACCACAATACATCTTGCGACTTAAAAATAAATGTGTTGAAGTTGAGTCACTTGCAAGATCCAGCGAACAGGAGATCTTGATGTATTCCCATTGGTCACAGGCGAGAGATCCCATCATTAATGTTACAAGCCTCAAGGTACTACAAATAGTCTCTAACCTTTTATCCCAAATAATGTGCTAGATTCGATGGGAGAAAGGCTATTAGAAGGAGGGATTTAAGGAATCCCTCATAGAATAACTAGAGTATAAACAAAAAAAATTGAAGATTCATGATTAGAGAAAGAAAAATAAAAAACTATTGACCTAAACATGCCACAAGGTGGTTTTTGTAATTAGGCCCCATTTTTAATTTATTATTATTTTTTTTAATTTTATTCTTTTGATAAAAAAAAAAAAAGAATTCAAGAAGAGGAAATATGAACAAGAAGAGGATCTCCCAACTTTACCATCTCCATCCCATTGTCTTGACAAATTTCTGCTATGAACTCTACCTTGGACATTGAATTCTGATACTTGTGGAACATTCTTTAGATCATCAAGTGTTGGAAATACTGAGCGGGTGGGGGGGTTTGAATCAATATTTATTAGAAATTAGCACTTTAATAATAAAAAAATCAAACCATTAGTTAATCTTCAGTTATTATTATTATTGTTCAATAAGAGCAGTAAGCAACAATGTAAAAATAAAGAAAGTAGGAACAAGATTTTTAGGTGGAAAACCCCCTCCGGGTAAAAAACCACATAATGATTTTCTAATAAGTTCTTTATTATTCATCCTCAACTGAAAATAAATCTACATCTTCCTAGAACTCTAGAAAAGCATTCTTCTCCAGCCCCCACTGGAAGGACACCCCAACGCCCTGGTTTTATCAACAGTCGGCTGGAAGGATGTCCCAAAACCCAAGTGAACCACAACTTACCCTAGCACCACCCTACCACCCTGAAGGGTTTACAGGCCCCAACCTGAAGGTGACTTCATTCACCAACCTAACACCACCCTACCACCCTATAAAGAAAAAATTTAATAAAAAAGGTGCAGATTCCCGTAAGAGGGACAATGATCCACGTCACAATGATTTTCAATAAATGACAGGAAATACTAGGACCATAGCCTTATCCTGATAGACATTGACAATAATCCTGACTCTCCCAACAATGCCTTTTACAACTCTCAAGAAACTTGACTCTTTACAAAATATGGGCTCCTGTACCAGGGATAATTGCCCAGTTATAATGATTTGACTCTTGACCTTTTACGATGCTTCTCAATACATAAGACAATTGTTGATGATGTGACTATGATGGATGCTCTATCTTCATAGAATGTGCAATCTGACTTGCTGTAAGGATGCCTTCGAGAAGTGCTTGTTTGGTTGTTACTTCAATACCTTGTACTCTTGAAACTTTTTCACCTGCAACTAAAAGATCCCAAGACGATACCCAATACCCAAAGATAAAATAAAATTGCCCCTTTCATGAAACTTACCTTTGTCTGCAATACACTTGTTAGTTAAAAACAATAAATATGCAAGGCTTATTAAATAATAATGATATGTACTTGAAGTAAGCTTGTGTCTTGGGTATTTCCCTTATGATGTCTCTTGACTTGTCCAACAACTTTACAATCAATCTAAGACTGGACTAACTGTCAATTATCACAGACGTAGAGAATAATATACACACTAACAACAAACCCAAGAAAAATACACAAGTATCTTAAGCAAGAACTAACCATGACAGACCCTAATCAGCGTGACAGACCTTGACTTGACACAGTTCACTACACTACTATACTAAATGCAACCCTTAATTAATGCTCTAAACTACACTTGATACAATCCTAACTAATGGCCCTAACATAACACAACATTACCTAACTAATGCCCTTAAATGATCTTAATAGAGTCCTAACTATTAGCCCAATCAACCAAACAATAGAATAATGTATATGCTACATCTACTTACGTGGACATTGTTTCAATTGTACTTGAATTTGATTTCAGGACGGTCCAACATACGTTCTTGTTCAACTTCTTTAATATAGGCCTTTTATTATTTTGATAACACTTTAATCCCTTGCCTAGTTCTTCAATGCGTTTGAGTGACTTCAAGGATTGCAATCTGGTTTCTCTTTTGCATATGGGTTCAAACAATGGCTTGTATCTCCATGGTTGTGACTTAACTACTATTTCACTGCATGTACCTAAAATTTCTTAGGCCAATACCTGAAAAAACATTTGGATACCCTTGTTGTCCTGAGAAAATACAATTTCCTAAGTGTTGATACCTTTAGGTATGTTGTTCCTTGTAGTCCATTTGTTGAAGACTGTAAATAGATTTGTTAACTGGCTTGTTACCCTTCCTTCACTCCTTTTTGCAGGATAACCTTTGTTGTTGTAAAAATATGTAATTAGACTTGCATCATGGTTGCTTACAACATGCTCTAAATGACTTCACTTTCCTTGATAATCAAAAAATATGAAATTTTTGTGACAAATTTCAAGTCAAATTACAGATCTGAGTCTCTATTCTTGGCTGTAGGTTCGCTCCAAACATGACTATGATCATGCCTTAAACAAAATATCTTGTTACAAGTCCAAAAACCTTGAAGAGCATCCTAAATATGCCTTGAGGAGTCTTTTGATCCTTCGCTGCTCATAACATACCCTGCAATAAATCGAATCTCCAAGCAAATCAAAGTTACCAAACCCTATCCTTAAGATCCCTACGTTAATACTCATATAGGGTGACCGAAAAGTTCAGATATATAATTTTCACAAAGTCATTCGTTGGTTTTTTTTAAGAGGCAAGACAAAGCTTCTTTTTATAGATTACTAGGATGGCCGTTAAGGTTTAGGAAGGGGATTTATAGGTGAATGTCAGAGAGGGAATAGGAATAACATATTAAACTATTAATTTTATTTGTCTTGTATGCTAAGGAAAGAGGGTTGTTAGCCATGAGCGGTATAGTGATGTAAAGTATTAATAATTTCTTCTTTCAAGATTATACGATGATGAAATATAATAAACAACCTTCTTACAAGATGTTTATCGATCAAATGTAACTGAATGTGTGCCATGTCATCATCTCATGGGGTTTTAAAACAATGTCTATTTTTAATTTATTTTCATAGTTTTATTAAGTTGGTTGTTTAATCCTTAAGGGGTATAGTGATGCATCTTGTCAAGGAATCTATCTAGAAATATCTTGACACAAGATTTCATGAATTTCCATGTCAAATTTTCCATAAGACCGGGATAGCTCCTGGTGCTGCTTGGGTTGACATTAATGACAACCACCCATAAACATAAATGACCCATTGAGCTAGTGGACCCACTTAAGGTCATTTTTCCAAAATCCAAGAAGAGGTCGGCATGGCTTCAAAGTACATTGTAGGATGTAGATAGGCATGCAACTGCCCGTGAGACTTTCAAATAAGGAAAAAATCCTAAGAAGTGCTCAGGCTACACAACACTGATGAGTCACATCATTGACTATGAGCCAACCAACTATGAGGAGGCAACAAGTTATCAAGTTTGGAAGGATGAAATGATGGAGGAATATCAGTTGATCATGAAGAATGATGCATGGGAAATTGTGCCGAAACTAGAGGGGAAGTCAATGGTGACTTCCAAGTGGATCTACAAGATCAAGCATGTGGTAAATGGTGGCATAGAGAAGTAAAATCAAGGTTCGTAGCGAAAGGGTTATCCTAAAAAGATGGAGAGGACTATGAAGACAAATTTGCTCCACTCGTCGGTGGACATGGAACAACTCAGGTTTTTGAGGTACATGAGAAGGAGTATCATATTTGCAGACTAAAGAAGGCTTTGTACTGACACAAGTAGGCACTTTGTCTCTATATTCTCGGATTGATGGATACCTGACGAGTCTTGGTCTCACCAAGAGTGATGCTGATCCAAATATTTACTACAAGATTGTTAAAGTTTAGCCTGTGATCTTGTTGTTATATGTTGATGACTTGTGTTTAACAGGAGTAGAAAATCTCGTTGACTAGTGTTCGAGGGAGTTGACCTTTGAGTTCGAGATGAAGGATATAGGTTTGATGCATTACTATTTGGGATTAGAAGTGTGGAAAAATCCTAGTGAGATCTTCCTTGGTCAAGGGAATTATATTATTACAATCATTCAAAGTTTTGGAATGATGGACTTCAAGTCCATGGTCACTCCCATGGTGACCAATCTGAAGAAGTTGAGATACTTTGACTCAGATTTGGTGGATCCTTCTATGTATCAATAGTTGATTGGATCCTTGATGTATCTGGTTAATACCAGACCTGATATTTTCTTTATAATGAACAATTTGAGCCAGTTCATGGTGGAACTTAGGCATGTACATTGGATTGTGGCAAAACATGTGTTGAGATATGTGTGTGGTACAATTAGTTATGGATTGTGGTAAGTCTTAGATGGTGAAGTAGAACTGTAGGGATACACAAATTATGACTGGGCAGAGGAAATGTCGAAGACATGAAGTGCACATCGGGATGTTGCTTCAGTTTAGGTTCTGCTATCATATCCTGGATGAGAAGGAAGTAGACATCTATCACAATTAACACTGCAGATGCTAAGTATATTGCAGCTAGTCTGACAAGTTGTGAAGCAACATGGCTTCAAAAGCTACTCGGAGGATTATTTGATTAGGTGCTAGAGATGACCATGATACATTGTAACAATCAAAGTTGTGTAAAGATTTCAGAAGATCCAGTTTTCCATGACAGGTCGAAGCACATTGAGATCAAGTACTGCTACATCCAAGACATGGTACAAATGGAAGTAGTGAGGCTTTAATACATTTCTACATATGAGAAGGTCATTGGCATTCTCACAAAGCCTCTATCCCAGATGAAGTTTGTATATTTCACGGACAAGCTTGGAGTGGTTGAGAATGCCTCCCTCGTTGAGAGGGAGTGTTGATATTGTAGCATCAGGGAAAACATTCTCCCTAGGTCAAGTGTATTGAACAAGTTCCATGTATGTGGCTAGGGAGAATGGCCCAGACAACATCAAGGCCTATAAAGTTCCCCTAGTCAGAAGGTTCTGACCATATTTCCAAAGGTTACTTGCCTAGTGGGTAGAGTGAGTGCCTCATAGCATCGGGAAAATATTTTTAACCATTCAAGTTCCATGTGACGACATGGGGGAATGGTAAATGGGCCTAGGGTTTCACCATTAGTTAGGGAGAATCAAATTGGTTCCAAGTGATGACTTGGTTATTTGGTGACCTGTTGTATCTCAAGAAACAATCCATTGGTCGTGGTAAGGAATCAATACTCAAGACATTTTATAAATGTATGTCACGAAATTAAAATATCAGATGGTATTTGTTTAACACCTTTGGAAATTAATTATTTATAACCCTCAATAATCTGATATAATGAAAGCCTTTACAATGCTATTAATTGTTGATATTGAATGAAATGAAAATAAAGAACTGGAAGGGAGACCCAAAATGATATGATGTGAAACATAATCTATCACTTAAAATCTCAGAAGAATTTTATGTAAACAGAATAGTTGGAGTGAAGGAGTGCACATTAAGGTTGTTTAACTCTTACTTACAGATGTAAAAAGAGACCTGCAACTACATTACTTCACTTCATTCAAAGAGGAAAAACATAGAATGAAACTTGGAAAAACATATCAACATCAACAGGTGCAAGAAACTTGATCTTCTTTCATTAATTTTTTAGAGAATTCAGTACAAAATTTATGGTCATCCAGAAGTCCAAAACTCGAAACTCTCTTCATGAGGGGAATTTGAGGTCTAAAATGGGCCTCCTAAGGAAAATGCACAATCAAAAATCACTTTATAAGAACCAACCACATTTTAGGGGATGACATCATCCCTAATGGTTGAGGTGGCATTGCTTGAGTTAAAGGTACTTACTTGTCACATTTTTAGTGGTGAATAAAAATTCATGGTTAACCATGGTAGTGCTATAAGTATCTTTAAAGTCATAAGATAAAGTACTCATAATAAATGTCATTTCACACTTTTTAAATAAAATATTATTAATGTCATTTCATATTTTTTGAAATAAACAATGCATATCCCTACACAATCTTCATGTCTTTACAGACTTTTCAATAAATATTATATTTGTATATTTTCATATATTTATTTTTAAATTATATATTCATCTCATTTTATTTAATATTACAATTTTAAATTTATTATAAGTTAATATCTATAAATATATATTATATATATGAAATAAAAATAAATAAAAATGTAACCTTGTAATTTTAGGATAAATCAAATCTATAAATAATATTATTATAGTATTAATAGCAATACAAAAATATTAAATTTAAATAAATAAAAAATTAGTTTTGTATGATGAAAAAGGTATATTAGTTTTGTATGTTGAAAAAAATTATATTAGGTTCTACATAGTTTGGGGCAAAAAAAATAAAAAAAATTCAATACATATAAATCTTATATTATACTTATAAATATAAATTAAATCTATTTCAATATTTTTTTTCCTTTAATTTTAAATACAACTCAATTCATTTCATTATAATTATGTTAATATTATATATTATTATATATAATATTATGAAAATAATTTAAATGTTATAAAATATATATTATATTCCTTTTTATATTATATATTATTTCTTCTTTTGTTATAAACCAAATCAATTTAATATGTAATATAAAATAATATATTACATTTATTATATTATATTATATAAAAATATATATTACATATATTATATTATATTATTTTTATATAGTATATTAATTGCATGTTATAATACAATTGAAATAATATAAATTTTAATTACTAACATATTATATAATTAAGAATTTATGAATTTATATTTATATTTTATTTTAAGTTATTTAAGTACAAAAGACAAATACATTAGTTGTTGAATGATAATGACTTTTTTCTTGAAAAACTCATTCTTATTTATAGTCACATCAATACAATTTTTTTATTAATTTTATTTTGGTATAACTTTTGAATTGAATTTAACTATGGTTACATGGATTGTGGTGCAAAAACTGAATTGCAAATTCATAAATATTATTTTATTGGTTTAACTGTTATTTTATTATTTCCTTAGGAGGCCTATTTTAGGCCTCAAAATTCCCCTAATGCTTTCTTTTTCATTTTTTTAAATACAATACAAAGAAATTGTAACTGTTGGAACTACTTGTAACTGTTCAAACTACATAAAACTGCATAAAATACCTATTACATGGCAATTAAAAACTTCATTACAACATGGATCTTTTAACAAAAAAATAATTAAAACTAAAGCCTCAATCTATTTGCTGAATTTGAATTTGATTTGTTGCCACTGCATTCTCCAGATTTGCTGACGTGTCCTTCTAAGATGCTAAGGTGTCACCCGGTGAAGCAGTCATCCATGCTCTGCATTTCTTCCATATCTCGATGTTGGTTTTGGTAGAATTGATCAACTTATGATATTATAGCCTAAAGGCAGTGATCCTACTGAAAGTAGGTCGTTTTGTGAACAAAGCCTTTACCATCCAAAGTAATTGAAAATGCCCTTGCAAGAAATTAACAATTGTAGCTCCTTTCAGAATTGTGGTCTTCTCATGGGTATTATCAATTTTACTCTTCGCTAGCACTAACCGTGGCTCATAGGAATCCCATGATAAAAGACTGTCTTTGAGATCGAAGCACGAAGACAATCCTCCTCTGGCCCTTTCGTTAAATATGTTATCAAATCTGTTTGCAACTTGTTTAATCTCTGCCAACTTCTTCTCTGCTGACTTCCTGCAAGCATTTTTACAATCAACTTATTAATCTCTAGAACACACAATGTCTTATCTTTAATTTCATTTTCCTCCAACTCCTGATCTGTCTTAGAATTGATGAAATCAACGAATTTCTTTGCACATAAGGCTCTGTTAAGAGTTTTCTGTTTCACTGCCATAACTATTTTCTCTAAATCTTTGATAATGTTCTTTTCATCTGACACTATTGTTAAGAACTCCCAAGTTGTTCTCATAGCTTCAATGATTTCATTCCATACAATGTCTTTTGCTTGAATCAGATTTATATTTCCTTTCAAATTTTCTTTTAGACTCTTGATTTCATTATTGGCTGTCTGGCAATTTGATTTGTACTTATTGACTTCTCCTTCTTTGGCCTGCATTATCTTTGTCACTGTCTCAAAATCTCTCTGAGCCTTCTTAAGATCATTTTTTGCCATCTTCAACTCTGTACTCAACTGGGATAATCTTGTTGCTGGATCATTAGTTCCGATGCAATGATTATAGTGCAAGAATGAGAATCAATTTGAGTTTGAAAGTTTAGAACAAAATCCTTTAACTTAGAAATATCCTCCTCTTTTTGTAACAACTGCTGTAAAAGATTCTCATTCTCATTCTCAACCTCTGCTACCTCTGCTGCCATTGAGTGTTCTCCAGTAGGCAACTTTAATTTCTTCTTCAACACATTTATCTCTAACTCAACACTCTATAACAACTTCTGTACAACGAACTTATCATTACGATTCACTCCAATCTTTACAATTATCTTCTTCAACTCTTCATTCTGAGTTGACAGAGCCCTGGAATTAGCCTTTTCCAATTTCAACTTCTTGATCACTTTTCCTAGCATATGTTCTATCTTTTGAGCAGTTGCGCTGGACTTGGTTAGATCATTAATAATAAATTTCCCTGTCTGCATATGTAAATTAACTTTATCAAGAAAAGGAATTTTATTCACATCAACAGTTAAATTAATAATTTTAAAACTACTTGACGACCCTACTGTCATTTCAGATGGGTGAGAAAAATAAATTTTAAACTTGTCATTTTCTAAGTCCATGGCGGTCAATAATCTAGTTTGGTCAGGAGTAATCTAATATTCAGCTTTCGCTTCCATACTAGCCTTCATCTTTTGATTCCTCTCTGCAATTTGAGAAAAAACCTGCTTGATCAAAGGGGCTTGATCCTGAACATCTCCATGTCTTGTAGGTGAAGCTGGTACATTCTGATCATCTCCTAATTGAAGGAGGAAACCAGGCTGAGTTCTTGGTATTTCTTCAGTCAATCTTGCTCTCTTCTCAGCTCTATGTTCCTCACCTTCAGAATCAACAACTATCTATTTACTTCTTTTGCTCAATTTTTCAGAAATGATGGGAGTCTGCATGCTGGAACTAACAGAGTCTGCAAAACTTTTATTAGCCAACTTTTCTATTCCAGGCTTACTGTCATGAATGAAAGAATTTTCAACCCTTCTGTTGAGATTACCTTGTGAGGATCATAGGCCCATTTATCACCTAGAAACAAGTGCATACGTTCTAACATCATGTTAGCTTCATTAAATGCTTGCCTCATATTTACTATAAATGGACCCACAGACATAGGCAGCTTAAACAAATGACCCTTCTTCATTGGAACAAAATGAACTTGATCTACATTCAGACTTTGTCTAATAAATTCCAATGCAAACAACCTCATAGGGACAAAAATTGGCAATCTATAAGGTTCTATCCCAGCCGCATATAATCTAATTTCTTAATTATCTTCATATACAAACCAATTCCCAAATTTACAATTATTGCTTAATTGAAGACACTCCTGAGCTTTTGGTAATAAACATGGAGGAGGAACCCCATTCAAAACCTTATAAGCAATTGGCATAAAATAAGTAGCAAAATCAAACACCCCTCCCTCATCTGGTTCATTTCTCACTGTTTCAGTCCAAAAAACTACTGACTGACTTTTCTTAATTTCATTCATTATGTTCAGTCCCAAATGTAAAAATTCTTCTACATTTTGATACAAAAACAGATAAGTGATAAGCGAAGGGAACTTGAAAGCCCCGATGAGGGACAAGCTCATGAGTTGAGTGTTAACAACCTCTTTCCAGTAAGAGGGAATATCCAACACTACTTTAGGCTTCATCATCATGGTAAATAATCCCAACGCTGACCTATCAATTTGAGCAGCATCTTCTTTTCCAAGTATCTTTGACAGAGATTGTAGCATCGGCCTTACTTTTGCATCAAAAATATATTTTGGGAATTCTTTATTATCTAATGAAAATTGCTTCGTATCTGGATTCAAAAAGGAGATGACCTAGGTAAACTCTTGTCCTGCAAGATTATCATAGAATTCTACCAATGATTTATCGGTGAACTGGACATAAGACTCAGACTCAGTATAACACAGGGCTTGACGAATTAACTGGGCTGAAACCTAAAGGACATTTCCCCCTAAGCAATTCATCACAAAACATTTACCATGATATAGTGCAGACACTAACCAACACACAAATTCAGGAAAAATATATGTTTTGGGGATGCATGCAGATAGAACACCAGAAGTGGCCATGGTTGAATAGATGGGGAAATTTTTCTCATTCAAGAGAATTCGCTGGTAGAAGGGAAAATTCTCAGTGGTGCAGACAGTATCCCTAATATCTTGCTCAGTATCCATAAGAGGGATATGGCTGGAAGAGCCGGACAAGGAGGATTGCTTAGCCATGGGATAATGCAGGGTGACAGACAATGATATGCAGAGATAAGCAAATAGAGCAACTGGGATGACTTCGTGGATGACTGAGAATGAGACATTGATAGGAGAAAGAAAGACTTGAACCTTTAAATAGATGACGTCGAGTTCAAACATTAATGCTTAAATGGACAAGTAACGGTACATATGACATGAAAGATGAGTTGTCACCAACTGGATGGATACGATGTTGCGGGGGCGCTGGGGGGTACAGAGCATTCATCGAGGTCCTTCCCCCGTAGTGAATGAGAACTGTTGATTCTTGATCTGCTAATAGTCAGCGGGGTCAACTGCGGAGGCACCTCCTTTGCTAACCTACGGGCTATTTGTGCTCGCGGGTTCCTACTGATCTATATCAAATGAAACTGGCTTTAATCTCGGCCACCAACTTGCATGGGTGTTAGTTGGAACACTCGATCCCACCTTCGCATGCTCCGAAAACATATTAATTGATCAATATACAAATATGAAATGATTTTCACACATATGAAGGATTTTCATTTTATCATATATGCTTTTTTTTTTTTTTTTGAAAATAAAATAAAGGAAAATGCAAATGAGCCACAACATCTGGCTCCATCTGGAGAAACCGCAAATTAGTGCCTTCACTTCAGGCATGGAGTCAAAAATTCTGAATGATATATGAAAAATGAACAATCTTGTTATGTACAATGGTGAACTACTAAACCCTTAATGCTGGAAATAATGCTTCAGATACTTCCCATCACATGCAGCTGTACTGAATTTCCATCTAGATCTTCCAAAATTAATGTGTTATTTGACCTTGCCTCAGATATTCTGTATGAACCATACCATAGAGGGTCAAATTTACCATGCTTCCCCTTTTCTTCTCGCCTGGTGTCCCACCTCAGTACCAAATCTCCTGCTTGAAAAAGAACTTCTTTTGCTTTTCTGTCAAATATAGACTTCATCTTTTCCTGATAAGTAATCAAGATATCCCTGACTTTGTTTCTGTTTTCACTTGACTCAATTACTTTATTCAATCTTCTCACCAGAGCATTAGGTTCTTCCTAAGCTTCTTGAAGGAAAGAAATCACTGGTTTGGCTAGCTGAGTAGAAAAAAGGTACTTGAGTTCCATAAACCAGTTCATAGGGAGACTTACCAGTAGATATTCTGGTAGTAACTCAAACTGCCCAGAGAGAAAACTTCAACTTCATATCCCAATCCTTTTGATTATCGATGATTTTCTTCTTCAATATTCTGACCAATGTCTTATTTGAAGACTCTGCCAATCCATTCCCTTGGCGATGATACACTGTGGAATGTGATAAAATAACATTATATGTTTGACAGAAATTAATGAAATGAGCAGAGTTGAATACCTGAGCATTATCAGTTACAAATTTGACTGGACATCCAAATCTACTGAAAATTTTTTCCTCCAGAAACTTCATCACTACTTGGTCATTCGCCTTTTTGGTGGGTATTGCTTCAACCCATTTTGTAAATTAATCAGTGGCAGTTAGAATCCACTTGAACTGTCCACTTGATGGTGGATTGATCTCTCCAATAAAATCTAATCTCCATTTCCTGAAAGGTTCTTCAATGAATACTGGGATGAGAGGTAATGGAGCAAGTTTTTTCTTTTCAGCAAACAACTGACACTTCTGACAACTTCTGACCAGTCTATAAACATCTGCAAACAAGGTTGGCCAATAGAAGCATGACTTGAGAATCTTATGAGCAGTGACCTTCCAGCTATAATGACCTCCACACAGACTTTCATGATATTCTTTGGTGACTTCAATAGATTCTGCTTCGGTCAAACACAACAGCAAAATACCAGCATGATCTTTCTAGTATAGCTTTGATTCCACTATAGCATATGGCTGATATTTGAGCTTGAGAGCTCTATATTTTGTTCTATTTAGTGAAGTTAGACAAGAAAATAAACGCAGGTAATGCACAATATCTTTATACCAATCAGCGCACAAAAAATTGTATTGAATACATGTCTTGGACTTGTTCTGACCTTATTCATTAACAACTCCATCCACTGGTGCCAACAGATTAATTCCCAAGGCTTGAAAATTTGTTTATGTCAACAACTTCGCTAAACCCTATGCCTTGACCAACTTGGTGGGTTTGATGTCCAAATCATATTCTTATATTTTTTCTATCCATTTCCCCTTTTTCCTTCAACATCACTTTGAACCAACACATCTTTTACAGCAGAATTAGGGACATAAGCTATTATTTGGGATTGTAACACATAAATCTTGAAAGCTTTCAATGCTTTGACCAAAGCATATACTTGTTTTTCCATAATATTGTATTTGAGCTCAGCATCTCTGAGAACTTTACTGAAAAATGCTACTGGCTTCTCCTTACTATCTTCATTTTTCTGCAATAATACAACAACAATAGTAGTAGGGGATGAAAATGAGAATACCTGAAATGCTTTCTGATAGTCTGGGCTAATCAGAACTGGAGCTTCTTGTAGTGCTTCCTTTATTCTAGCAAATGATTCTCTTGCTTCCTTCTCCCATTTCACTTCTGCATTTTTCTTCAACATATCTGTTATGCTTCTCACAATATCAACATAATTGGGCACAAATCTCCTCAGAAAGTTTATTTTTCCCAAGAATCTCTCGATATATTTCTGGCTTCTGGGTAAAGGAATCGTCTGAATGGCTTCCACCCTTGCTGGATCAATCTTTACTCCTTGCTTTGAAACTATGTGACCCAATAATTTACCTTCTTCTAAGGAAAATAAAGACTTATTGGGATTTAATGACAGACCAAACCTCCTGCACTTTTGAAAAGTCTTTTGTAAATGCTTCAAGTGTTCATCATCTGACCCTGAGAAAACGGTTACATTATCTAGATATATAACTACAAACCTGTCACCCACGAACGCTATGTCCATGGCCCTCTGAAATGTTGCACCTGCATTCATAAGGCCAAATGGCATCCTTGAATACATGAAGGTGCCCCAGGGCATTGTGAAAGTAGTCTTCTTCTGATCTTGTTTTTCCACTGCTACCTGATTATACATGAAGAATCCGTCAATCATAAACAACCTGTAAGCTCTTGTCACCTTCTCTAAGACATAATCCATTTTCGGCAATGGATAATTATCTTTTAGGGATTCTCTGTTCAAATTCCTGAATTCTACACACAACCTAATCTCTTCATTCTTCTTCCTTACAAGAACCAAATTAGAAACCCAATCTGAATATCTGAGAGGGACTATAATTTTTCCCTGCAACAATTTCTTCACTTCTCAATTGGAGCTAGCAACAATGGATTGATCTGTCTGAGTTTCTGTCTGTGAGGTTTAATTCCTTCCTTCAATGGGATCTTGTGCTGAATTATACTTTTGTCATATGTTTTCAAGTCTTCATACGTCCAGGAAAACACATCCATATAGTTCTTGAAGAGATCAATCTACTTCTCTTTATAATTTTTTGGAACATCTTTGAATAACCTCACCATCTTTGGATACTATTGGGTTCCCAAATTACAGTCTTCCATCTCTCCTTCTTGATGCATTTTCTATGAATTGACAACAACATCATTGGAATCAAATAATCTTTCAAGAGGAACCAATTCCTTAGGAAATACATTATCTTTTAATTGGATAATTTTATGCTCACCTATTGACTGCTTTAAATTTCTTATTTCTCCTTTCTTCTCTATTTTTTCTTCCTCTTGATCTATCTCAACATCTTCAAAACTTTCAACCATGGTCAAGAAGTGATTTATCTGATCATCATCTTCGAACACCTGCCAATGTTTCACATTGTCAGGAATAGAAGGCCTGTGTCGGATTTCAATCTCATACCTCAATCTTGGATTTATAGGTGGCTTGAAAGTGCTAGCTGCTACTGCTAACGAATCTGACAACCTGTTCTCTTCCCTTGGAATAAATTGTAGATTGAAAGCTTCAAAATAATTCTCAATCGAATCCCAAACTTTGTTCCTATATGATCTCAACCTTGGATGCTTGGTCTGACATTGATTTTTAATCTGCCTTATAATTAATTCAGAATCACCAAAAATAGACATACATTGAATTCCCATTTGTTTGGCAGTTTGTAGACTCAGGATCAAAGCCTCGTATTCAACCACATTATTTGTTGAATCAAATTCTAACTTAAAAGAAAAAGGCATAAGATTACCTTCTGGAGATATCAATAAGAATCTAGCTCCTGTGTCATCCTTTGAGTAGGCACCATCAAAATAGAATTTCCAAACATTTTTTGAATACAACTCATTATGTACAATTGTTGAAGAGAGTTGTATCTCCGTGACTTCAACAAATTATGCATCTTCATGCAGCAAAAAGCAAGAAAGATCTTCTTTTTCCTAACTATAAATGGGGGAATTACCTGCATCTTTCTTTGTGGTAGTTTTCACAAATATTGTTTCTCTATACAACCTCCTTTCTTTCCCTTTGAAAACATGAATGATAACATAAGTGAAGTCCAGCTTTAAAACTCCTCCAAAATTTTCTCCCCGAGATCTTGACAAGAGCATTCCAAATCTGGTTGGAATATCAACAACCACTACATCCATCATAATACTTTTTGATGGAATCTGAGCCAAAGATACTACCATGTCTTTGATTAGCCCAACACATTTCACCCTCTTAGAATCAAATGAGTACATGTCCCTATATGGTTTAGTAATCTGTAAATTCAACTCTTTCATAACAGACAATGGCATAAGGTTGTGAGAAACACCTGAATCCAACATGCAATTGTGGAGGATAAAATCATGAAGAAGCAATGAAATGTAAAACAGAGGAACAAAAGAATCTACTTCTTCAACGTGAGGACCAAAAGTGACTATTGGTTTTTCTTCTTGCAAATTTATAGTATCACCTATGTCTTCAATCTGTGAGAGATTAATGAATTCAACAATTTCTTTTTTGTAACCTGGTGTCTTAGCTAATTCAAGGAGAGGCACCTGAATCTTGACCTTCTCCAATTCTTTTTATAGACTGAAAGCTTGAATATGCTTGACATTCTTCTCAGGTTCTTCTTCATTTCTTCTAGGATTTGAAACCTTTTCAGGTACAGGAACTACCTTCTCCAAAATATTAGTATCAGCAGACTTGCTTTGGGAAGATCCAATGTGTTGCACTTCTGTTCTGTTCACTGGACTCACAGGTTGTTTTCCTTTATCTGCTTGTGTTACTAAGCTCTTTTGTGGTAGAGTCACCATTAGAGGAGGAACAAAATCTTGTTGTTCACCTTCATCATCCTATACTCTTGATCTTTTTCTAGATCTCAAATCATACTTCTTATGCAACTCAGGTTGCATAAAATCTTTTTTTGCCTACAATACTCATTCATCTCATCCTGATCAAAAGACACCTCTGCTTCAGCATATTCTCCCTCACATTCTTCCTCTTCTTCGTCTTCTCTTATGTACATAGTATATATTTGATCTTCGACTTCTTTTTTATCATCCTCTGCTCACTGTGCGGGTGCTGATTCAATGTACAGTGGCGCTTGAACTTGGTCTTAATCTCTTCTCTCCCTCTGCAAAAGTTGTAGGGGTTGTTTTCTGAATTGAGGATTAAATCCTCCTCTATTTTGTTGTGCAGGTATTTGGGAGTTCTTACTTTCTAAATCCAACTTCACAAGCTTGTTTGACAAATTTTGATCACCTTTGTCATATCATCAATTCTTTGATACTGTGGTGATTCTTCTTTTGTTTTTCCCTTATCTTGAACTGACTGCTTCTCTTTAATTTTTCCAGTTGTAGTCATATTTGTTAGGATACTTCGACACATAGGAAATAGGCTCATTTTGTGTCACCTTTGTAAATCCTTCAATCCTATCCCAAGTGATTCTTAAGGGGGGATGTTATGATATTTCGACACATAGCAAATAGTTAATAATAACTTAGTCTAGTGTAGAGTTAGGTAAAGTGCGTTTATTTACTATGTACATTTGTAACTTATAATCCGACAGTCACCATTTGTAGTGATCTAGCGGTTCACTCTCTCCTCGGTATTAACGACACTTGATTCGTGGCTTAACACCTGATTGGTCCATGATCTCTATTTAAAGAGCATGGAGGGTCATTTGTCCGGTAACCGTTTATGAGAGAAACATATGTAATCTTTCTTTTATATTAATAAATTGCCTGAAGTGGCCGCGTTGGCTCAGACCGTGGACTATTTTCCTCTTCGAAGGTTTTAACCACGTGGTAATACTAGTGTACTAATTTGTGATCTGTTTGTGAGCAATGACCTTTAGTTTTTGATCTAAGGAACTTACCTTGTAAATTCCTACATGGTATGAGAGCTATTTTGAGGGTCGCATCCATTGTTGATCCAAATCCAAATCCGGTTTGACTGCATGCGACTTCCGTTTTCTAGATCTACTATTTTTGAACATTTTCAGGCATGGAGAACTGCTTTGTTGTGTCCAGAGCATCTGTTACAGTGAGGAACACTTTTCGTTTCATGTGAAAAGGTTTCTAGTTACCCAAGTTATGTCAGTTTAGATTTGGAGGTATAAAGTATCTGTTTTGCAGTTATATTTGTTAATAGTTCTGATTATTTCGGTTCCCTCTGTTTATTTCGATTTTTATGTTTTATTTATTTGCTGGATGTATACCCTCTTCTTTGTATATGCTCTTTTCTCTGCGCTATGTGGGATCTTGGCAAATCAGAAACAGGAAGAAGAGATTTTAAAGAGAGAATCCATACAGGTGAAAATAGATTTTAGAAGAGAGGAATAACCTGTTTCTGAGTTTTTTATATTAACCCAACGTTTTGGACTTCCAAGTGAGTCCATCATCAGGGGTAGACGCCAAATGTATTTTGACTCTACTTTTCAAAATACATTTGGAGTCTACCCCTGATGATGGACTCTCTTGGAAGTCTGAAACGTTGGGTTAATATAAAAAACTCAGAAACGGGTTATTCCTCTCTTCTAAAAAGAAGAGATTTTTTTGCTACTTATTCTATTTCCCTGCGTCTTTGTGCGATCTCAGGAAATTAGAAATAGTGAAAAAATAGATAGTTGCCGGTAAGGCTAACCGAAAATCTAGCGTTCTGTCGTAAGGCTTGCATTTCATTTTTTTTGGCTCGGATTTTTTTGTTTTTTGTGTAGGAAAAAGCACACACATAAAAAAAAAAAAAAAAAAAAAAAAAAAAAAAAAAAAAAAAAAAAAAAAACATTCCTCCTTTCAAACAATTACAGAATCCTTTTACTATCTCACTTGGTGAGAAGTTAGTTTATGAGAATAGAGGTCTTGGGTTCAAGTCTCTTTCTCAAGCTTCTTTTGTAAAAAGTTTTTTTTTAAAGGGGCGGGATTTTTTTGAAAGTTGAGCTTCATCATCAAATTTCAAACCGTTCCCGTAACTATTCAACATCTACAACTCAGTTTTTTCAAAAAGGCATAAATTCTTCATTCGAAAGCCATTTTTCGAGCCGTTTTTTTTAATCAGCCTGGTTTTTCGAGATCTTTCCATTGTAGCAGTTAGTTTCAACTTTTTTCCAGCTTTATTTTTTTTAAATGGAAAGTGCATGCTCGATTATTCTTAACACCGCCAATTATTTCCAATGGCTACCTCACATGGTAGATATACTTAAAAATAAAGGGATTTATAGAATAACCACAGGACAAGAAACTAAACCTTTCGATGATGATAAAGTCATTAAATGGAAAAATAAACAATATCAAGCATGAGGGTTGATAGGAATGTCCATTGCTCAAGATCTTCGATTTCATATCCTTGAAATTGACACCCCTGATGAAGCCTTGAAAAAGCTAAATAATGTTTTTAGCATTCAAAATTAAATCATGGCCTACCAACTTGAAAATGAGTTACTGACTTTGGACCCCAATAATTTCTCCTCTATCGAAGATTTTTTGTCCAAATTCAAGACCCTTAGACTTTTTTTAGAAGGTTGTAAGGTCAAAAAGAACGATGGTAGCCTCATCTATTCCATTCTTGCTAAGCTTGGCCATGTGTACTCTGTATTTGTTTCCACCTTCCATTCCACTAGAGAAACCATCATTTCCTCAGGAACCGCCTACAAGAACCCCTCTTTTGATGCCTTTTGCGATTCTTTGATAAGAGAACAAGAAAAATTCTTACACCTTGGTCTTATCACTTCTGGAAATGCTTCTAAGAAAGCCTTAGCAGCCCAACAACAACCATATTAAAAGAATCCCAAGAAACAGTATCCTAAAAAGTATGGTCTGAAACCAAACAAGGGTCCTAAGCAATTTTAGCCGCAAACTAAAAAAGCAACTCACCAAAATGATAAGGCAAATAAAAACAAAGGGAAGACAACAGATAGACATTGCAAGTTTTGTAATTGTGATGGCCATATAGAGTCCAAATGTTTTAAAAAGATGGAAGCCTTAGAAGCAACAATGAAGAAGCACAACATCAATTTGGAGCACTCTTCACCTTCATCCTCAGGAATGGCACTTTCTGCTTGTGGTTGTCAAGCATCAATATCTGGTTATGCATTAAATGTATCTTCTTCTTCTCATTCTCATGAGTAGCTCATTGATTTTGGAGCTTCTTACCACATGGCCAAAAATAAAGCCATGTTTTCTTCTTTAAATGATTGTAACACCAAACATATTTACGGTGGTGATGATAGATCTCTTAGTGTTGTAGCATTTGGATCCATTCATCTAGATAATGGTCAGTTTAATGATGTACTATGTGTTCCTACCTTGTCATGAAACTTTCTATCTGTTTATCAGATAACTCATTCAGGTGAAGGGAAAATAGTAGAATTCTCACCTCATGATGTTGTAATCAAGGACCTCAAAGATCCTAGACATATTTTAGCTACTAGCATTGCTAATGATTTCACAAGGTTGTATAAGTTTGACAACTTTGGGTCTTCATGTCTTCCCTTCGTTTTTGTTACTCATAATGATGAAGTGAGCAAACTTTGGCATGAGCGATTTGGTCACTTAAACTATCGCTCTATTCAAACTCTATGTAAGGAAAATATGGTGACGGGTCTTCCTGTGGTATCTTGCAGAGATGGTGTTTGCTCCGGATGTGTATTCGGAAAACATCATCGAGATAGTTTTGACAAACGTGCCTCTTGGCACGCTTCAGCCCCTTTGCAGCGTGTGCACAGTGATTTAAGTGGTCCACTTCCTGTTGTTTCTTTCTCTGGTTGCAAGTACTTCTTAACTTTCATTGATGATTTTTCCAGACACACTTGGGTATACTTATTAAAACTCAAGAATGAAGTTTTTAATATGTTCTTGGCCTTTAAGGCCTTTGTTGAGAAACAATCTGGACATCCAATTCTTAAGTTAAGATCAGATAATGGAGGGTAATATGTTAACAACAAATTTATCAACTTTTGCACTGAGCATGGCATTCAATTGCAACATACTATTCCATATACTCCACAACAAAATTTTGTAGCTGAAAGAAAGAATCGCACCTTAAAAGAAATGGCTAATTGTATGCTTCAATCTAAAGGACTTGGTCTCAGTTTTTGGGCAGAAGCCATTAACTGTGCAAATTACATAGTAAATCACACTCCTACTAAGGTTTTAAAGAATATAACTCCAGAAGAAGCCTATATCTCAATCAAACCAGATGTAAGTCACTTTCGTGTTTTTGGAAGTGATGCTTGGGCCCATATTCCAGATGTTAAACATAAAGCCTTAGAACCTAAGAGTGAAAAATGTATTTTTGTTGAATATTCTGAAGATGTCAAAGGATATAGAATTTTTTAATCAAAAGCCAAAAATATAATCATTAGAAGAGATGTAAAATTTGATGAAAATATATCAGCGTGCGAGCCTAGTTCGACGGGTGTGCCACCTTTGGCTTGCAAGCCTGATTCGGCATATGTGTCACCTCTCTCTATCTCTTCTATTTTTGATAGCATTGCTTCTAGTTCAGATTATGACAGCGAGGATGACAATCCTCCTCCACCTCTTGAAGATGTTCCTTTAGCTCCGCAGCTTCCAAGATGGGTCTGCTCTACTTGGGATGTAACAGGTTCTCTTGCATGTGACCCTGCAGATCGACGATGTACACGTTCTCAATTCCAAAGAGCCTCTTCCTTATTGGCTCAAGTTCCAGACAATCCTGATCCAGACACCTTTGAAGAAGCTTCTCGTCATCCAGATTGAGATGAAGCTATGAATGAAGAATATTGTTCCTTATTGGCGAACAATACTTGGGATCTTGTTCCTCTTCCAAAAAGGAAGAAAACTTGTCAGATGCAAATGGGTTTACAAAACAAAGTTTGGACCAGATGGAAAAGTGGATATACATAAAGCTCATCTTGTTGCTAAAGGATTCTCACAAGTTGAAGGCATTGACTATACTAAAACCTTCTCCCCTGTTGCCAAAATGAATTCTATTCGCCTTGTTCTTTCCCTTGCTACCTCCTTTAAATGGAAAGTCCATCAGATGGATGCATTAGGGGAATTTTGAGGTCTAAAATGGGCCTCCTAAGGAAAATGTACAATCAAAATTCACTTTATGAAAACCAATCAAATTTTAGGGGATGACATCATCCCTAATGGTTGAGGTGGCATTGTTTGAGTTAAAAGTACTTACTTGTCACATTCTCAATGGTGGATAAAAACTCATGGTTAACCATGGTAGTGCTTTAAGTACTTTTAAAGTCATAAAGTAAAGTACTCATAATAAATGTCATTTCACACTTTTTGAATAAAATTTATTATTGTCATTTCATATTTTTTGAAAAAAACAATGCATATCCCTACACAATCTACATGTATTTACACACTTTTCAATAAATATTATATTTGTATATTTTCATATATTTATATAGTATATTAATTACATGTTATTATATAATTTAAATAATATAATCTTTAATTAATAATATATTTTATAATTAAGAATTTAAGAATTTATATTTATATTTATATTTTATTTTAAGTTATTTAAGTACAAAGGACAAATGCATAAGTTGTGCAATGATAATGATTTTTTCTTGAAAAACTCATTCTTATTTATAGTCACATCAATACACTTTTTTTATTAATTTTATTTTGGTACAACCTTTGAATTGAATTTAACCATGGTTACATGGATTTTGGTGCAAAAAGTGAACTCCAAATCAATAAATATTATTTTATTGGTTTAGCTTTTATTTTATTATTTCCTTAGGAGGCCTATTTTAGACCTCAAAATTCCCCTAATGGTTAAATCCGCCTTCTTACATGGAGATTTGCATGAAGAAATCTATATGGAACAACCCCCTGGCTTTATCCAAAATGACTCTAGCCTTGTTTGTCACCTTAGGAAGTCTCTCTATGGTCTCAAACAAACTCCTCGGGCTTGGTATGCCAAAATTGATAGATTTCTCTTAGATAATGGCTTTTCTAGGTGTCATTTTGACAACACTATCTACACCAAGAAAGTGGGTAAGTCCTTCACCATCCTTGTTCTTTATGTTGATGATCATATCCTTACTAGTAGTGATCCCAACCATATAAACCATTTGAATTCTAGCCTTAAAAAGAAGTTTGAAAGGATAGACTTAGGACACTTGCATTATTTCCTTGGTCTTCAAGGCTTGCAATCCAAATATGGTATTACCCTCTCTTAGTCCAAGTATGCATGTGATCTTCTACACCACTTTCACATGGAAGACTGTAAGCCAGCCCCTTCTCCCTTTTAGTCTGGAGTCAAGCTTTCAGTCACTTGTACTACCCCTGAAGTTGATGCTACCTTTTACCGTCAACTTGTTGGTAAACTTCTGTATCTAACCTATACCCGTCTTGAACTTTCCTTTGCTATGGGTGTTGTCACTCGGTTTATGCACCAACCTCATGAAAGTCATTGGAAAGCAGCTAAAAGAATACTTCAATATATTCGAGGCACAATTCAGTTCGGGATTCATTACAATGCAGTAACATCTCCATTGTTGATTGATTTTGATTGCGCTGGTGACTCTGATGATCGAAATTCTACTGCAGGATATGTTTCCACTCTTGGTTCAGGACCTATTACATGGTCTCGTAAGAAAAAAAGTGCCATCTCTCTTTCTTCAGCAGAAGCAGAGTATCGTAATGCAGTTGAAGCCAGCAAGGAAGCCATGTGGCTTCGTCAGATCTTGTCTGAATTTGGTCTTCATCAGCAACATCCAACTACACTTTGGTGTGATAATCAGAGTGCCATTCAGCTATGTAAAAATCCAGTTCAGCATCAGCGTATGAAACACATTTAGCTCCACATACACTTCATCAGAAAGCTCATTCATGATTGTGTCCTTGAAGTGCAGTTTTGTCCAACCAATGACCAAGTAGCCGATATCTTTACAAAGGCTCTCACAGAAGCAAAGTTTACCAAAATTCGATCCATTCTTGGAGTTCGGGAAATTTATCATTAAGGGGGGATAGGTTCTAATGCCTCCTTCCTTCTCCTATTGTGTCACCTTTGTAAATCCTTCAATCCTATCCCAAGTTGTTCTTAACCATGTTAGGATATTTCGACACATAGGAAATAGGCTCCTTTTGTGTCACCTTTTTAAATCCTTCAATCCTATCCCAAGTTGTTTTTAAGGGGGGATGTTAGGATATTCCGACACATAGGAAATAGTTAGGAATAACTTAGTCTAGTGTAGAGTTAGGTAAAGTGTGTTTCTTTACTATGTACATGTGTAACTTATAATCTGATGGTCACGATTTGTAGTGATCCGACAGTTCACTCTCTCCTCGGTATTAACGACACTTGATCCGTGGCTTAACAGCGGATTGGTCCATGATCTCTATTTAAAGAGCATGGAGGATCATTTGTCTAGTAATTGTTTATGAGAGAAACATATGTAATCTTTCTTTTCTATTAATAAATTTCCTGAAGTGGCCATGTTGGCTCATGCCGTGGACTGTGTCCCTCTTCGAGGGTTTTAACTCCCTGATAATATTGGTGTACTGTTAAACACACACATGGTAAATGGGAAAGTAAACACACAAGGGAAAATATAAGCGTCAGATATTTTATTATTCACCATAGATGTACATTTATATTACATTGGTGTGACCCTTGGACTCCACATTCCAAGGTCACTTGGACTCCTTTGTGACTGTTCGTCTTCCACACCTACCCATAAAGGATTAGGTGTCCAACATTCCCCCCCTTAATCTGAAGGGGTATGTGTGAGTCCAAGAAGAGAGTTGTAATAAAAATCTGCAAAGTATGCATGGTGGCACTTAGGTTGAATCAACTCTCTCAAATGTTGGCATAAAGAGGTGGTTTAAGGATGACCACCAACACTGGAACGCAATGCTTATTGAAGTTCCCAGAACTCTTCCAAATCTGGCAAGAAGCTGAGGTCTTCTGCTAGAGGAAGTGTCCCTCATATTTGAAGAGGGAGACCTTCAACCTAGAAGAAGGGAGATCTACAACCTGCGATGGTTTAAGGATGACCACCAACACTGGAATTCTTGATGCATTTCCTAGAACTCTTCCAAAGCTGAAAAGAAGTTAAAGTCTTATGCTAGAGGAAGTGTTCTGAAAGAGGAAGAATATCAACCTCACATAGATGGTTTAAGGCTGTCCACCAACCAAAGGCATGCTCATGCGCATCCGTGTCTCTGGCTACAACTCTGAATTTGGAATGACAAGTTGTGGCTTAGGCTCGCTTGAACTGCTATGTCTCTGGCTACAACTCTGAATCTGGAATGAGAGATTGTGGCTCAGGCTCGCTTGATGTGCACACTTCATCAGAAAGCTCATTCATGATTGTGTCCTTGAAGTGCAGTTTTGTCCAACCAATGACCAAGTAGCCGATATCTTTACAAAGGCTCTCACAGAAGCAAAGTTTACCAAAATTCGATCCATTCTTGGAGTTCGGGAAATTTATCATTAAGGGGGGATAGGTTCTAATGCCTCCTTCCTTCTCCTATTGTGTCACCTTTTTAAATCCTTCAATCCTATCCCAAGTTGTTCTTAACCATGTTAGGATATTTCGACACATAGGAAATAGGCTCCTTTTGTGTCACCTTTTTAAATCCTTCAATCCTATCCCAAGTTGTTTTTAAGGGGGGATGTTAGGATATTCCGACACATAGGAAATAGTTAGGAATAACTTAGTCTAGTGTAGAGTTAGGTAAAGTGTGTTTCTTTACTATGTACATGTGTAACTTATAATCTGATGGTCACGATTTGTAGTGATCCGACAGTTCACTCTCTCCTCGGTATTAACGACACTTGATCCGTGGCTTAACAGCGGATTGGTCCATGATCTCTATTTCTTAGCATGGAGGATCATTTGTTCAGTAACCGTTTATGAGAGAAACATATGTAATCTTTCTTTATATTAATAAATTTCCCGAAGTGGCCACGTTGGCTCATGCCGTGATTGTGTCTCTTCGAGGGATTTAAGTCCCCGATAATATTGGTGTACCATTAAACACACACATGGTAAATGGGAAAGTAAAACACAATAAGGAAAATATAAGCGTGCCAGATATTTTATTATTCACCATAGATGTACATTTATATTACATTGGTGTGACTCTTGGATTCCACATTCCAAGGTCACTTAGACTCCTCTTTTATTGTTCGGCTTCCACCTACCCATAAAGGATTAGGTGTCCAACTCCCCCCCCCCCCCTTAATTAGAAGGGGTATGTGTGAGTCCAGGAAGAGAGTTGTAATACAAATCTGCAAAGTTTGCATGGTGTACCTAGGTTGAATCGCCTTCAACAAGGCATAAAGAGGTGGTTAAAGGATGACCACCAACACTGGAACGCAACAATTATTGCAGTTCCCAAAACTCTTCCAAAACTGGCAAGAAGTTGAGGGCTTCTACTAGAGGAAGTGACCCTCATATTTGAAGAGGGAGACCTTCAACCTAAAAGAAGGGAAATCTACAACCAGTGATGGTTTAAGAATGACCACCAACACTGGAATGCTTAATACATTTCCTAGAACTCAACCAAAACTGGAAAGAAGCTGAACTCTTATGCTAGAGGAAGTGTTCTGAAAGAGGAAAAATATCAACCTCACATAGATGGTTTAAGGTTGTCAACCAACCAAAGGCATGCTCATGGGCATGCATGTCTCTGGCTACAGCTCTGAATCTGGAATGACAAGTTGTGGCCCAGGCTCGCTTGAACTGCTTTGTCTCTGCCACAATCAACTGGAATGAGAGGTTGTGGCCTGTGCTCGTTTGATGTGCACACTTCATCAGAAAGCTCCTTCATGATCGTGTTCTTGAAGTGCAGTATTGTCAAACCAATGATCAAGTAGCCGATTTCTTTACAAAGGCTCTCACAAAAGCAAAGTTTACCAAACTTCGATCCATGCTTGGAGTTCAGGAACGTTGTTATTAAGGGGGGATAGGATCTAACGCCTACTTGCTTCTCCTATTGTGTCACATTTGTAAATCCTTCAATCCTATCCCAATTTGTTCTTAAGGGGGGATGTTAGAATATTTCGACACATAGGAAATAGGCTCCTTTTGTGTCACCTTTTTAAATCCTTCAATCCTATCCCAAGTTGTTTTTAAGGGGGGATGTTAGGATATTCCGACACATAGGAAATAGTTAGGAATAACTTAGTCTAGTGTAGAGTTAGGTAAAGTGTGTTTCTTTACTATGTACATGTGTAACTTATAATCTGATGGTCACGATTTGTAGTGATCCGACAGTTCACTCTCTCCTCGGTATTAACGACACTTGATCCGTGGCTTAACAGCGGATTGGTCCATGATCTCTATTTAAAGAGAATGGAGGATCATTTGTCTAGTAACTGTTTATGAGAGAAACATATGTAATCTTTCTTTTATATTAATAAATTTCCTGAAGTGGCCACGTTGGCTCATGTCGTGGACTGTGTCCCTCTTCGAGGGTTTTAACTCCCTAATAATATTGGTGTACTGTTAAACACACACATGGTAAATGGGAAAGTAAACACACAAGAGAAAATATAAGCGTCAGATATTTGATTATTCACCATAGATGTACATTTATATTACATTGGTGTGACCCTTGGACTCCACATTCCAAGGTCACTTGGACTCCTTTGTGACTGTTCGTCTTCCACACCTACCCATAAAGGATTAGGTGTCCAACATTCTCCCCCTTAATCCTCAAGGGGTATGTGAGTCCAAGAAGAGAGTTGTAATAAAAATCTGCAAAGTATGCATGGTGGCACTTAGGTTGAATCAACTCTCTCAAATGTTGGCATAAAGAGGTGGTTTAAGGATGACCACCAACACTGGAACACAATGCTTATTGAAGTTCCCAGAACTCTTCCAAATATGGCAAGAAGCTGAGGTCTTCTGCTGGAGGAAGTGTCCCTCATATTTGAAGAGGGAGACCTTCAACCTAGAAGAAGGGAGATCTACAACCTGCGATGGTTTAAGGATGACCACCAACACTGGAATTCTTGATGCATTTCCTAGAACTCTTCCAAAGCTAAAAAGAAGTTAAAGTCTTATGCTAGAGGAAGTGTTCTGAAAGAGGAAGAATATAAACCTCACATAGATGGTTTAAGGCTGTCCACCAACCAAAGGCATGCTCATGCGCATCCGTGTCTCTGGCTACAACTCTGAATTTGGAATGACAAGTTGTGGCTCAGGCTCGCTTGAACTGCTATGTCTCTGGCTACAACTCTGAATCTGGAATGAGAGGTTGTGGCTCAGGCTCGCTTGATGTGCACACTTCATCAGAAAGCTCATTCATGATTGTGTCCTTGAAGTGCAGTTTTGTCCAACCAATGACCAAGTAGCCGATATCTTTACAAAGGCTCTCACAGAAGCAAAGTTTACCAAAATTCGATCCATTCTTGGAGTTCGGGAAATTTATCATTAAGGGGGGATAGGTTCTAATGCCTCCTTCCTTCTCCTATTGTGTCACCTTTTTAAATCCTTCAATCCTATCCCAAGTTGTTCTTAACCATGTTAGGATATTTCGACACATAGGAAATAGGCTCCTTTTGTGTCACCTTTTTAAATCCTTCAATCCTATCCCAAGTTGTTTTTAAGGGGGGATGTTAGGATATTCCAACACACAGGAAATAATTAAGAGTAACTTAGTCTAGTGTAGAGTTAGGTAAAGTGTGTTTCTTACTATGTACATTTGTAACTTATAATCTGACAGTCACGATTTGTAGTGATCCGACGGTTCACTCTCTCCTCGGTATTAACGACTCTTGATCTGTGGCTTAACACCCGATTGGTCCATGATCTTTATTTAAAGAGCATGGAGGGTCATTTGTCTGGTAACCGTTTATGAGATAAACATACGTAACTTTTCTTTTATATTAATAAATTTCCTGAAGTGGCCACGTTGGCTCATGCCGTGGATTGTGTCCCTCTTCGAGGGTTTTAACTCCCTGATAATATTGGTGTACTGTTAAACACACATATGGTAAATGGGAAAGTAAACACACAAGGGAAAATATAAGCGTCAGATATTTTATTATTCACCATAGATGTACATTTATATTACATTGGTGTGACCCTTGGACTCCACATTCCAAGGTCACTTGGACTCCTTTGTGACTGTTCGTCTTCCACACCTACCCATAAAGGATTAGGTGTCCAACATTCCCCCCCTTAATCTGAAGGGGTATGTGTGAGTCCAAGAAGAGAGTTGTAATAAAAATATGCAAAGTATGCATGGTGGCACTTAGGTTGAATCAGCTCTCTCAAATGTTGGCATAAAGAGGTGGTTTAAGGATGACCACCAACACTGGAACGCAATGCTTATTGAAGTTCCCATAACTCTTCCAAATCTGGCAAGAAGCTGAGGTCTTCTGCTAGAGGAAGTGTCCCTCATATTTGAAGAGGGAGACCTTCAACCTAGAAGAAGGGAGATCTACAACCTACGATGGTTTAAGGATGACCACCAACACTGGAATTCTTGATGCATTTCCTAGAACTCTTCCAAAGCTGAAAAGAAGTTAAAGTCTTATGCTAGAGGAAGTGTTCTGAAAGAGGAAGAATATCAACCTCACATAGATGGTTTAAGGCTGTCCACCAACCAAAGGCATGCTCATGCGCATCCGTGTCTCTGGCTACAACTCTGAATTTGGAATGACAAGTTGTGGCTCAGGCTCGCTTGAACTGCTATGTCTCTGGCTACAACTCTGAATCTGGAATGAGAGATTGTGGTTCAGGCTCGCTTGATGTGGCTTCAAATCTTGTAGATGACCACCATTTCCCCCCCTGTCAGGTACAAGGTGAGATGATGGCGAAAACTCAACTGCAATTTTGTTCAATATTCTAGAACAAGTTCTAACATGTGACTTAAACATCTTCTTGGTTTTTTATGCACATTTCCAAGAAGAGATCCACCCAAGATGAATCTTTGTTCTTGCAGGAGGCTTGTTTCTGAAGCATTTGTGTGAAGAAATGGTGTGCCGACCATAGTGCTTGCATGGGTGAAGATCAAAATAGTGATCTTTCATATGGCCAGCTCGATCACAGTGTTGCCATTTTAAAATTTTTTGTTGCTGCTTTGGAAGAGGAGCGGGATCTGAAACAGCTTAAGGTGAACCGTCATACAAAAATCTGGCACTCTGAAATTTGATGGGCTTGGAGTAGTTCGGAATATGGAAGGAAAAATCCTTGTCATATCCAAGACCTGTTCTGTGCTTTTTATGGACAAGCTCTTCCCAAGGTCTGATGATGGGCTTGGGAGGCACAGGATGGATGTTTGCTTCTGCGTGCAAATATGATCTTGTACAAGGAACATGATGGGAGTCAACCTCAATGTTACTGACTTGACCATTTGCTGGTTTTTTATGGGTGTCATGATGCTTATGCTGTTGTAACTCATCTTGATGAAACTGAGACTCAAGCTGCAAAAATTCAATCTTGTCTTGTGCATTTTGCAGACATATTTGAATTTCTGAGAGAGTTCCCTTGTAGATTTAGACTGTGTCATTAGTACCACAAAGTATAAGAGTATTCAATAACTCTAACATTGTCTAAATTGGTCTCATTTTAAAACACTCAAAGTTTCTTGTAACTTTAACTTTGAATAATTTATTCCAACTTTACAAATGAAAAGAGTGATGATCACAAAACAAATACCAATTAGAGATCTTGATAATACAAGAAGAAGAAAATATCTATACAATGTAGAACCCTGCACATATGCCCTTTCACGTACTTGATAAGTGACTTACAAGGAAGTTTTTGTCCACTTTGACACCTATAATTATGCAAACATTGGCGGTGACATTTATAGTGGCACCAATAATAAATCTTAAATGCACTGTCGTTCAATAGAAATATTTGAAATAAAAATATAGCAACAAAGAATCACTGATATAGAGGCAATTTCTGGATTTTCAATGCTCAATTATCATACATATAAATATCCCCACCATTGCAAATATCTCTCCCAACGCCTTCCTGCAAATCACTGCTTGCCTTGCCTCGAACCCTTTAACACTATTGAAGCTAATATAGCCACTTTTCTAAGCATATATTTGCATTAAAACACATTGTTATTAGGATAAAATACTGTAATAATTTCACAAGTTACCCAAATAAAATATCGCTCTTCAAGGAGGATATATGATGGTGTTACAATGCTTCCACTGTGCTAGGTGTGTGATCGGTGCCTTGAATTGACTCAACGATGGCTCAATGCCACAATAAGAGCAGGCCGCAAGAGAGGAGAATTGCTTCTCTTAAGGTGTTGTCGCATTACCATACCAGGTCGGGTTGATCCGTTTCAAATTGAAAAGGATTCTAATATGCGGTTCTAGCTTTATTCAACCCGTCGTTGAACTGGGTCCAGGCAAATGGGAGCATAGCAGCATAGATGCTCTTGGTGATTTGTTCGGTGAGCTCAAAGGGGAAGACTCTAGCTCCTCCAACGTGAGCACAGAGCGGGGTGGCGTAGGGAGGTGGAGTTGTCGTTTGGGAGATGAAGTGGCGGAGGAGGTTGCGGGAAGTGGAAGGGACGGGAAGTGCGAGCAGGAGGTTGCGGTGGGAGGCCACGCCATGTTGTATCGAGGAGGAGCCGATGGGAAGCAGAGAGGGAGATGGGATAAGTGCCAGGAGTGGTGGCGCAGTTGGTTAGCGCGTAGGGGGGCCAACGAACAAGGACGGATGCTTGAACAGAACACCAGTCCAATATCCCTTTGTATATCGGTTTCAGATTGGACTTTTCCGAATGGTTGCCATGGGAATGAAGATATTGGGTTTCCTTGAGAGTTCTTGGTTTTATGAAAGCAGTGGCTACCTGGCCAAAATACAATATAAATCCATGCAGTAATTGCAAGGAGGAGAACAACGAACACCACGATTGCAGTTTGCTTCGGCTTTGGCACCATCTAGTATTCCTTTGTCTGCATGTTTGCTCCAGCGGAATTCAACACATTGCTACTCTGGAGTTTAACACATTGTTGGATGTGGTCTCCAGCTCCCTCACACCTTCGACAACTCCCTCACACCCTCGGTTTCTCTCCCACGATACCTGGGCTCAAACACCAGGACTAATTCGATACCAGTGGAACCCAACGTCTTGGTTCGAGTTTCAATCTTGACTCAAAATGTTCACCACGCGCATCTGAGGGTGCGAGGGCACATGAACGTGCCTTTGCATTAGCGAGCCGACGGTGGGTTTTGTGGGCTCGATAAGCGTATATATATATATATATATATATATATATATATATATATATATATATATATATATATATATATATATATATATATATATATTAAAGAGAAATCTTTGTGATGGAAGTCACTGGAATTCGAGCTCTCTCAACTAACACTTCCAGATTGTTCAATGCAGAGAGCAGAGAACGCTTTGTACGAACACAGAGAAAATAGGGACAGAGGATTTATTGCGACATACTTGACCTTGACGGGTTGAAGTTAAGCTTGTTTGTAGACAGAATCAGAGTCATCATAGTTAGTGGAGTGGATACCAATTTGATGCCGGAAGTAAAACTAAAACATAGTGCGGAGCCGACTGTATTGAGCGTCTGAGTATGTGCAGACAACGGTTTGTTATGATTTGAATCAGAAACACAGCGTATGGAAATGCCTATAGAGCATGGGCGCAGGCATATGGCAGGAATGGTCAGTGACAGGAGAAAAATATGCAGGAGGAATATGGCAGAGAATGCAGGAGTACTTCTATTCTAGAAGTCCCAACCACTTAACAAGTCTGGCCCAACAGAGTCAGATGTGCAGAGAATCATGGCTAGAATGGGAGGATTGAAAAGGCCACAAAGACCAGTGGCTCAAATTGGAGCAGGGCCAGCAATCACCCGCTCTGATACCATGTTAAACACACGCATGGTAAATGGGCAAGTAAACACATAAGGGAAAAGATAAGCGTGAGATATTTCATTATTCTCCATAGATGTACATTTATATTACATTGGTATGACCCTTGGATTCCACATTCCAAGGTCACTTGGACTCCTCTGTGGTTGTTCATCTTCCACACCTACCCATAGAGGATTAGGTGTCCAACATGTACTGATTTGTGATCTGTTTGTGAGCAATGACCTTTGGTTTTTTATCTAAGGAACTTACCCTGTAAATTCCTACAATATTAGCCTCAATCTCCAATGCATCAGTGTGTATTTTTTCAAGATTAGGGGCTCTTCTTTCTCTCAATGTAAAAATAAATTTAGTTTCAAAAGCCCCATCAAAAACTACCTTTGCTCCAACCAGGGGGGGGGGGGCTTCATCTCTATAGGTAAACTAGAGTACAATTTGTTAAATCTCTTTACAAACTCAGAAATGTTTTCATTAGGCTTTCTTTTAATTGCATTAAACTCTGCCAATGAGTAACCATGATCTCTCTTTTCTCCCCATCTCTGAGTAAATTGAGTTTCCAACTCTTCCTAATTATTTATTGAACCATTTGGTAAACCTTTGAACCATTTTCTAACCTCTCCATTCAAATACTACACAAATAGTCTCATCACACTGTCCAGATGTTCTACATTTAAATTCTCTGCGAAAGTGCAAAACAAAGGTAAATGTTGTTCTGCAGTTACTTCATCTTCTCCAGTGAAACGAGGAAGTAATTTGAGGTATTCTTGAGGCATGGCATTCGTTGGTTGTGGAAGATTTAAAGGTGCATATCTATTCATTAAGAAAGCTGGTGCTGCCATATTGACACCTTGGTTAATTGTTCCTTGGGTAGTTGAGGTTGATGAACCTGCTATGAAAGTGAAGGCACTAATATGCAGTTATTAGTGTTTCATGGAAAATAAACATTATCCTCAAGTGGAGCCAGATGTTGTGGCTCATTTGCATTTTCCTTTATTAAATTTTCAAAAATACAAAAAATCATATATGATTACATGAAAATCCTTCATATGTGTGAAAATCATTTCATATTCGCATATTGATCAATTAATATGTTTTCAGAGCATGTGAAGGTGGGACCGAGTGTTCCAACTAACACCCGTGCAAGTTAGCGAGCGAGATTAAAGCTAGTTTCATTTGATATAGATCAGCGGGAACCCGCGAGCACAAATAGCTCGTAGGTTAGCATAGGAGGTGCCTCCGCAGTTGACCCTGCTAACTATTAGTAGATCAAGAATCAACGGTTCTCATCCACTACGAGGGCAAGACCCCGACGAATGCTTCGTACCCCCCAGTGCTCTCGCAATGATGAATGCATCCAGTTGGTGACAACTCATCTGTCATGTCATATGTACCATTACTTGTCTGTTTAAGCATTAATTCAGCATTAAAGTTTGAACTCTGCTATCTATTTAAAGGTTCAAGTCTTTCTTTCTCCTATCAGTCTCTCATTCTCAATCATCCACGAAGTCATCCCAGTAGCTCTATTTGCTTATCTCCGCATATCATTGTCCGTCACCCTGCATTATCCCATGGCTAAGAAATCCTCCTTGTCCGGCTCTTCCAGCCATATCCCTCTCATGGATACTGAGCAAGATATTAGGGATACCATCTGCACCATTGAGCATTTTCCCTTCTACCAGGGAATTCTCTTGAATGAGAAAATTTGCCCCATCTATTCAGCCATGGCCTCTTCTGGTGTTCTCTCTGCATGCATCCCCAAAACATATATTTTTCCCGAATTTGTGCGTTGGTTAGTGTCTACACTAAATCCCGGTAAATGTTTTGTGATGAATTGCTTAGGGGAAAATGTCCTTCAGGTTTCATCCCAGTTAATTCGTCAAGCCCTGTGTTATCCTGAGTCTGAGTCTTATGTCCAATTCACTGATGAATCATTGGTATCATTCTATGATAATCTTGCAGGACAGGAGTTTACCCAGGCCATCTCCTTTTTGAAGCTGGATACGAAGCAATTTTTAGCAGATAATAAAGAATTCCCGTTAGAGATTTTTGATGCATAAGTTAGGCCAATGCTACAATCTCTGTCAAAGATGCTTGGAAAAGAAGATGTTGTTGAAATTAACAAGTCAGCGTTGGGATTAGTTTCCATGATGATGAAGCCTAAAGTAGTGTTGGATATTCCCTCTTACTAGCGAGAGGCTGAGCTTGTCCCTCACCGGGTCCTTCAGGTTCCCTTCACTTATCACTTATCTGTTTTTGTATAAAAATGTAGAAGAATTTTACATTTGGGACTGAACATAATGGATGCAAATAAGAAAAGATAGTCAGTAGTTTTATGGATTGATTATGGATTGACACAATAAGAAATGAACCAGATGGGGGAGGGGTGTTTGATTTTTCTACTTATTTTATGCCAATTGCTGATAAGGTTTTGAATGGGGTTCCTCCTCCATGTCTCTTGCCAAAAGCTCAGGAGTATCTTCAGTTAAGCAATAATTGTAAATTTGGGGATTGGTTTGTATATGAAGATCATTCAGAAATTAGATTATATGGGGCTAGGATAGAACCTTATAGATTTCCAACTTTTGTCCCTATAAGGTTGTTTTCATTGGAATTTATTAGACAAAGTCTGAATGTGGATCAAGTTCATTTTGTTCCAATTAAGAAGGGTCATTTGTTTAAGTTGCCTATGTCTGTGGGTCCATTTATAGTAAATATGAGGCAATCATTTAATGAAGCTAACATGATGTTAGAAGGTATGCACTTGTTGCTAGGTGAGAAATGGGCCTATGATCATCACAAGGTAATCTCTAACATAAGGGTTGAAAATGCTATTCTGCTTTCATTCATGACAGTAAGCCTGAAATAGAAAAGTTGGCTAATAAAAGTTTTGCAAACTCTGTTAGTTCCAGCATACAGAATCCCATCATTTCTGAAAAATTGAGCAAAAGAAGTAAAGAGACAGTTGTTGA
The DNA here is from genome assembly GCA_034641835.2 of Pinus albicaulis. Lineage (NCBI taxonomy): Eukaryota > Viridiplantae > Streptophyta > Pinopsida > Pinales > Pinaceae > Pinus > Pinus albicaulis. The sequence continues at coordinate 605,161,878 of CM076584.1, forward strand.
TTCTGAAGATGAGGAACAAAGAGCTAAGAAGAGGGCAATACCGATTGAAGAAATACCAAGCACTCAACCTGGTTTCCTCCTTCAATTAGGAGATGATCAAAATGTACCAGCTTCACCTACAAGACATGGGGATGTTCAGAATCAAGTCCCTTTGATCAAGCAGGTTTTTGCTCAAATTGCAGAAAGCAATCAAAAGATGAAGTCTAGTATGGAAGCGCAAACTAAATATCAGATTACTCCTGACCAAACTAGATTATTGACTGCCATGGTCTTAGAAAAGGACCAGTTTAAAATTTATTTTTCTCACCCATCTGAAATGACAATAGGGTCATCAAGTAGTTTTAAAACTATTAATTTGACTGTTGATGTGAAGAAAATTCCTTTACTTGATAAAGTTAATTTACATATGCAGACGGGGCAATTGATTATTAATGATCTAACAAAGTCTAGTGCAGCTGCTCAAAAGGCAGAACAGATGCTAGGAAAAGTGATCAAACAGTTGAAATTGGAAAAGGCTAATTCCAGGGCTCTGTCAGCTCAGAATGAAGAGTTGAAGAAGATAATTGTAAAGATTGGAGTGAATCCTAATGATAAGTCAGCGATACAGAAGTTGTTGCAAAGTGCTAAGTCAGAGATAAATGTGCTGAAGAAGAAATTAAAGTTGCCTACTGGAGAACACTCAATGGCAACAGAGGTAGCAGAGGTTGAGAATGAGAAAGAGAATATTTTACAGCAGTTGTTACATAAAGAGGAGGAGATTTCTAAGTTAAAGGAGTCTGTCCTTAACTTGCAAACTCAAATTGATTCTCATTCTTTCACTATAATCATGCCATCCAGAACTGATGATCCAGCAACAAGATTATCCTAGTTGAGTACAAAGTTGAAGATGGCAGAAAATGATCTCAAGAAGGCTCAGAGAGAGTTGGAGACAGTGACAAAAATAATGCAGGCCAAAGAAGGAGAAGTCAATAAGTACAAATCAGATTACCAGACAGCCAATAATAAAATCAAGAGTTTAAAAGAAAAATTGAAAGGAAATATAACTCTGATTCAAGCAAACGACATTGTATGGAATGAAATCATTGAAGCTATGAGAACATCTTGGGAGTCCTTAACAATAGTGTTAGAGGAAAAGAACATTATCAGAGATTTAGAGAAAATGGTTATGGAAGATAAACAGAAAACTCTTAACAGAGCCTTATGGGATAATAAATTCATTGATTTCATCAATTCTAAGACAGATCAGGAGTTGAAGGAAAATGAAATTAAAGATAGGACATTGTGTGTTCTAGAGATTAATAAGTTGATTGTAAAAAATGCTCGCAGGAAGTCAACAGAGAAGAAGTTGGCAAAGATTAAACAAGCTGTAAACAGATTTGATAACATATTTGACAAAAGGGCCAGAGCAGGATTGCCTTCGTGCTGGGATCTCAAAGGCAGTCTTTTATCATGGGATTCACGTGAGCCACTGTTAGTGCTAGCGAAGAGTAAAATTGATAATACCCATGAGAAGATTGCAATCCTGAAAGGAGCTACAATTGTTAATTTCATGTAGAGGCATTTTCAATTACTATGGATGGTAAAGACTTTGTTCATAGAACGACCTACTTTCAGCAGGATCACTGCCTTCAGGCTAGAATATCATAAGTTGATCAATTCTTCCAAAAACAACATCGAGATATGGAAGAAATGCAGAGCATGGATGACTGATTCACTGGGTGACACCTCAGCATCTTAGAAGGACACGCCATCAAATCCGAAGAATATAGTGGCAACCAATCAAATTTAAATTCGGCAAATAGATTGAGGCTTTAGTTTTAATTATCTTTTTGTTAAAAGATCCACGTTGTAATGAAGTTTTTAATTGCCATGTAATAGGTAGTTTATGTAGTTTTAGGTAGTTCAAGCAATTACAAGTAGTTCCAGCAGTTACAATTGCTTTGTATTGTATTTAAAGAAATGAAAAAGAAAGAAGAGGGTTCGAGTTTTGGACCTCTGGATGACCATAAATTTTGTATTGAATTCTCCGAAAAATTAATGAAAGAAGATCAAGTTTCTTGCACCTGTTGATGTTGATATGTTTTTCCAAGTTTCATTCTATGTTTTTCCTCTTTGAATGAAGTGAAGTAATGTAGTTGCGGGTCTCTTTTTACATCTGTAAGTAAGAGTTAAACAACCTTAATGTGTGCTCCTTCACTCCAACTATTCTGTTTACATAAAATTCTTCTGAGATTTTAAGTGATAGATTATGTTTCACATCATATCATTTTGGGTCTCCCTTCTAGTTCTTCATTTTCATTTCATTCAATATCAACAGTTAATAGCATTGTGAAGGCTTTCATTATATCAGACTATTGAGGGTTATAAATAATTAATTTCCAAAGGTGTTCAACAAAGACCATATGATATTCTAATTTCATGACATACATTTATAAAATGTCTTGAGCACTAATTCCTTACCACAACCAAGGGATTGTTTCTTGAGATATAACATGACCTATGACTAGCTTTGTTTTACACTGGTCAGGGGAAATTTGACCATATCACCAAAGGGTATTTAGCTAATGGGTGACTAGATCCTTTGCATGATGTTGATGCAAGATGTTTTCCATGTGGTTCTCGAATATAACATGAAGTGGATGGATACATTAACATAGCGAACTCATTCAATTTTTTCTTGGGATGGAGAAATTTTCAGCTAAGTGGAAAATCTGTGGAAGTCAAGGTGAATACCTCCCTAGCTAAGAGGGAGTATTGATTTTTGGGTAGTTGCAAGAGGTATTCCCCAACTATTCAAGTCAACAAAAATAAAATAAAAGAAAAGAAAATAAATTAAATTATTTTTTTGAGGTTAACTTCAAATTTTTAAGTCGACCCAACCAAGGAGACATGCCCCTTGGGCACCTCATGAACACTATATACAAGGCAGTCATGTGCCTAAAAAGGCAATCAATCTTGCATCATTATTTCAAGTAATTGACTTTGATATTTCTAAGGCCAAGGGAAGAATTGCTTATCTAGAGGAGAGGTCGAATTTCTTAGTGTTTTTTATTTTCAATATTTCTGTGGTGAATCATTATGATGAGATCGAGTTGTTGAGGCTAATCCGAGGCTTGATCTAAGGCTCATTCGAGGTGAATAAGGGTGATTTTATGTCTGTTGTGAGGGTTGTTTGGAATCACGTTTACGTTACTATTGAAGGCCTGAGTTAGGGCTATTCTATCCACAAAGAGAGGTTTGTTGTAGGGTTGAATTAGCCTTGTGGAAGCCACAAAGAAAGGGTTGAATTAGCCCTATGATAGTTAGAGGAAGGGGGTCTATTTAGGCTGCAGACAGGGGGTCGTGTTAGGCCTATGTAGGCCGCATGGAAGGGCCATGGTTAGGGATGTGTAGACTGCAGATAGTAAAAGGCCACCAGAGGAGGTTCATTAGAGGCCATGTGGAGGCATGATCTGGTCGGAGGATGCCTATGTACTGTGTGTGTTTTGGGACACAACAAGGGCTAAGACCGAGCCAATGAAAGGGGCTAACAAGCTTGAGATCTGGCAGTGGAAGGAGACCCGAGGCAACGCTGGAACATAACTGACACAAAGGGTGGTTAAGGTTGAGGTTAGGGTAGTAGGTTGACCTAGCGCTAAGGGCTAGTAGAAGGCTAAATGTTTGCTAGCTGGAAGTTTTTCACAATCACCATAAAATTTTTGAGCTCTATTTGACCGATTTTGATAGCACTATAATTTTGGTTTGGTTAACCAAGTTTGACTTGACAATTATCAGAGTGTATTTATGTTGAATTGAATAATTTCTCCTAGAAAATATTACTGAGTTCGTGTTTCCTAGGGAAAAATTTTGGTGTCTACTGTGCATGGTTATTCTACTGTGATATTTACTGTTTCTATTGCATTTACAATTGAATTTTCTAAGTGTAATTGCTTAATGATATTCTTGTATGTGCTAAAGTAATATTATATATCATTGGAAGTAATTATCAGTTGCAGAAAATTGTGTTTGTCTAATTAGCACCAGAAAATTGACACTCTAATCTTTATAAGCAACATATTGGTATGAGCGGAGTGTGTATGGAAATTTTGTAGCAGAGAATGCATTAGTGATTGAGAGAGAAAGAGAATTATTTTGTAAAAGAGAAGCCTTCATGGTCTTAGTATGAAAATTATATGGAAGAAGGATCTAGAGGCTTGTGCAAGTTAGTGCTTGCACAATAGAGAGTTGAAGATTCCTTTCAGTGGGTGTTGATAAATGAGGGAGTTGGAACTTCCTTTCAGTTGGAGCTAATAAAATAGGGAGTTGGATCTTCCTTCAAGTTGGAGCTTGAGAAACCAACAAAGTTGGTGCTTGCATAAAAAATTGATGTACTTAAAGTTGTAGCTTTGTTTGCATCATAATAATAAAAATTGGTGGTTTTCCCAGTTGGTTTTCCATGTTATATCTTGTGTCCCGATTTATGAGTTTGATGTGCTATTGATTATTATAGTTGGTGCTAAGTATTCTTTATTTTGAGAGGGAAATTTTAAATTGTTGGTGCTAAGTATTCTTTACTTTGACAAAGAAATTTTAAATTGTCATAATATTGATTCACCCACCACCTGCCCTCAGTATTATCCTAGTTTCTAAGAGGATTCAGGGGAAAAAAAGGGTAAGGGAAGTCCCCTAATCTTTACATTTAATTCTCTAGCTCTCATGGTGTTCCTTTTCCTGAACCTGGCTTGGGCCACTTCATCGACCTGGGTTTTAGAGAGTCGTGAACATGATTTTTTTTAGAGCATTTTCCTAAGAGATTAGTTCTTTGATTCCACCTGTAAGACCCTACAAATAAGAACTTCACTTCTTCATAACTGTGCAAACATTATAAAAAAATGGAAAAACTATGTAGTGAGTATAAAAGGGTCAATTGAGGGGTGTTAACCATGGGGGTAGATAATGTAAGACATATCTTGTCATTACATTGCAAGTTAGACCCTACATTACTTTGCAAGTTAGACCCTAGACCAATATGTTTGCTACCTCTTGTGCATTGAGAAGGTGGGCTGAAGGAGAGGATGAAAGATGGAGTTGAGGGTGTAGAAGGAATGGCGAGAATGGGAGAAGAGAGGGTTTTTGAGAGTATAGGGGTGAGGAAATTGTGAGTAAAGGGGTGATGCAAAGGGTGTGAGAGGAGGCAGAAGCAGAGGAAGGAGTAGAAGAGAAATCCCTGGTCAGTATTTCGTGCAGAGACCCATTGCAAAGAAGTGATGGCAACAGGGTCAAGGTCGAGTTAGGTCAAGGATGAGCTTGGCACGATGACGATTGAGTTGGGATGGTGGTTGGTCGAGCTAGTTGGGACCATGACTTATCGAGCTGCTTGGGACGGTAATTAGTCAAGAGAAAAATCAATTAGCTAGTTGTAAGGGTTGGTCGACAAGGGACAAGACAATGAGGGCCAACACAAAGTGGGTTGGTCACCGATCGATGAGGGGCTTGGTCAATGTGGGAGCTTGGCCAAGCTTGGACAAGGCGGATCAATGCCAAGACTCCTCACAAGAGACAAAACAACTTAGGGAGTGTTGTGGGTTGATGAAGAGGGCACAATGCAAGCCGACGCAAGGAGAATGACACAATCCAATGCAGGGAGAACAACACAAGACAATGATCAATCGAGAATAAATAAGCCAAGGAAGAGGCGATTATGTAGTACTCAATTCAGTCCATAATGCCCAACTCCATAGTGAATGAATATATTTCTTTGTAACTCACTATAAGCTCTAAGAAAAGAGGATCAAGGCATGGTCTTACTTCTTATTAGAGTTGTCCCCAAGCATATTTCTCTAAGGCACCTTTTGTGTTCAATGTGTGAATGGTGTGGTTTTTTTACTAGTGTTGCTTTCTCTCTTATTTTCTCACTTTATTTCTATATTAAGAGTTATGCTTCTAATATTACATCATCATATGTAACCATTGTGTAATATAAGGTAACCTCATTGCATTATAGTAGCATTTTAAAATCTATTGTGACAAAGTGGAGGTAGATGTGGTGCCACTTGATGTATTCAATTTAGGGTTGGGAAACCCCTACATGTATATGAAAGATCTTATCTTCATTCGAGAGCTAACTAATATTGCTTGATCAAGAATGATTATTCCCTTCATCATTAAAGTGCACAAAGGTAAATCCAAGATCTCTCTCATACGTGCTAGCAAATCCAAGAAGTATAAGCTCAAATAGGAAGTTTGTGTTACGTTTCTTGAGAAGGCATCTCTATAGGGATGTACTAAAGAGAAAAACACCAATTTCAGATGTTTTTATCATTTTATATATAAGTGTTCTAAGATTATCAAGGACTACCACATAAAAGGGAAGTGTAGCACAAGATACAATGGTTGTTCGACTCTCCATTGCAAAACAAGGAATTGTACAAATATTTTATACTAGAAGCAAATGAAGTGAAGCAAAAGTTGTAGCAATTATTGGAGAAATGAATCATACGGCAACTCAAACGTAGTTAGTTTGATATGTTAGATATATGTTGGCTAATCTTGTGTTGTAACCTATTAATGGGCATCCTTGTGATCTTGATGGGTTACATTCATATGTCAGCTTGTGATCACACTTGGTGTTATTTAGGGTCCACAATCTATTTATCTATCAATATATAAGGCCATTACCTCATTTGTACTCATGAAGATACTGAATCAAATTGATTTATAAGATCATATCTTAAGAGGTAATTACTATACCTATACACATATTAACATGGAACAAATTCGTCATCTCTTTTTCCTCAATCCCCTACATTGTCATGCAAACAATCTTCTCATCCACATCAACGTGGCCTTTTATCTTATTCCCCAATTCCACACCTAGAAGATTCTTCTTCTAGGAATAATCCCATTGACAACTCATGGAATTCACCTCAAGATATAACTCCCAAATTTTTTCTTTTGTATAACCATCAATATTGCAATTGTCACAATGATTGTTAGTGTCTTTGCCCACATGTGCAATGGTAGACTAATTCCAATTTTCCCCTTTCCCCTTTTCCCCATTTCCTTTCTTGAAAGTGCTTGATTAGTTAAGTTGTTTTAATCCACTCAATTGACCCTTCTTGTCTACTTCAATGTATTAGACATGTACGTAGGCCTCATTAATAATCATAGGCTTAAATTACATCACTTAGCTCCAAATATGATTGTGAATAATGTCTGGGAACTTGCTCACCACATATGGGTAATTGGGAGAGATTCCCAAATTGATGGCTTGCTTTTGTAACTCTATAGTGTAGTCTTAAACAATTTGTCCTTGATGCTACTAGTAGTAGTGCAACTAAATCATTTATTGCTTTTCATACCCAATAGGGTAAACTATGACTTAAGGAAGTCCTTGACTACTTCCCACTTAGTTACTAGAGGATCCCCCTCCAACCTAGATGTCTTGATGTATTTCTCTAACCGATTTTGACCATTACCTTCCACCTTGAGTTTGGAAATTATTATTTTCTGATCCTCCTAAAGATTATGTACACTAAAATAGACTTCTAAATATTGCAACCTATCATTGAACTAAATTGCACCTACCATAGCTTATAGGGCTTAATATCAAGCTTAGCTTTCACTTTAAATAGGGGCTAGGAAGGTGGGCTCCTAGGACCCCCTTTTTCTATGTTCAACTTTGATTTCTCTTCTTTTTCTTCTTCTTCATGAGAATTGAGCAAGTTCTCAAAGGACTTGAACTTCTTCTCAAGAATTTCTATCAATATTATCTCGTTCTTGGAGATATCAAAGACTTGCAATACCAACTTTGAAAATTATCCTCTAAGTCAACATGGGGTCTTCACCCATGCTCATCCACAATGTTTGAGCCTTATAAATGTTTCCTTATTGTTATGTCAATCTCTAGATCCATAAGGTGCAATGCTTCCTCATATTTGGAATTCCTAAGTTGGGTAAGCATATATTGCATTTATACCACAAAAGCACCCAAAGATAATTGTTTTAAAACAATGTGATCTAAAACCCATCATGGATACTCTATCTACTAGACCATTTGTCACAACAAATCTATTAACTTTAATTGCAATATAATGATTCTATGCTCTAATGCATAAATATTTAAGATATATTTGATACTTTTGTTCCATTTTCTTAATATAATGGCAATTATAATACAATTTACAAATAGGTCCAAACTCATTGTGAATCTGCGAGACACAAACAATACTCTATAGATTGCCTCTCCCACACCACTCTCTTAGTCTCCCCTCAACACTTACACTAAGAAATGATTATGCCAACCAAAGAAAGTGAACCCTTTCACCTTATTAATTTTTTATAACAAGAATTAAGGTTAGGTTTAGGGTTTGCAAACCCTCTTGGAATTTTCGTGATGCTTTTAGAAATATCAAGTGGATTCTAGACATTCCTAACCCCAAATAGATGACTCATAGTGGCTAAAGTGTCTTACTAATCCCACTCTACTAGTCTCCCCTCCACACATACTACTCATACTAAGGAACAATCATGGCAACCAAAGAAAGTGACCCGTTTTTGTCTTGATATCTTTTTTATAGCTATAATTAGGGTTAGCTTTAGGTTGTAGGACCCTCTTGGAATTTTCATGATGGTTCTAGACATCTATAATGGATTTTGAGAATTATTGACCCTATATAGATGAGTCATGATTAGTGGCATCGCTTCCACATGTATCGATGGAAAAATATTGACAACTTCCTTGTCAAGGCCATAAATTTCACATATGAGCATTGTTAAAGTCACACAATAGGAATTACAAATATATTGATGAGAAGAAATACATTACATATTGACATAAATCTACAATTACCATCAATTGTAGCAAGGCCAATAAAAGTTGCTCAAGACACAATAATTGCCATCACTACACTGTTTTTGAGATGGCCAAACATGACCACTTGGATCAATGGGTCCTAATTTCTATTCACCCCATTCCACAACATCAATAAATTGATATAGAAACTATAGAAATCCATTTTGGATCACTTTGTCAAGAAAAAATCTACCTTGCGCAAGTCTTGCATCCTCTAGTCAACCAATTCAAGGGGCCAACCCCTAGATATGCGATGCAATCACTTTTGTTGTTATATTCTAAATTAAATTAAAGAGTTATGGATTGCCAACCACTAATGGAATCCCTTGTAGAGTTTTCAAGGGTTAAGTTGATCAACTCCTGATTCAAAAATTTTGATAAGCAACATTGTGCAAAGACCTCCCTTGCCTTATATACAAGTCATCACCCACGATTTCCCACATAGATGTAAATAATTTACAAGGTAATCATAGAGACATGGGTGTTGATTTTTTAAGTGTAATGTAGACAAGCACAATATTTCTGAAATACTGATAATTACTTTTGATGTTGACCTTCTTTTATTTTTGTTCCAATATATCATTCAACAATTACACTTCAGAAATTCAACCATACAAGGATAGTAGAACAATAGAGATCATAATGCACAATAAAATGACAAGATTTACCCTGGGAAAACACCCAACAACCTTTTTCAATAAAGAAATCCTTTTGTTCAATAAGAAACACACCTAAACCTATGCTCAACCCTGGTCAACCCCTCCAAGTCAAGCTTCCCAATCTAATACAGAATTTAGCTCTGCCTAATCTGACTCAAAATTTCGACCCCTACATTGCCCAAAATTTCAGCCCTTAGTAACATAATTGCCCATAAATATGCAAACTGCAAAGAGAGAGACTATACACACATGCGAGCTAGAAGAGAGATGGAAGAGATGAAATCGTCCTTCTTTTTCGTCCTCTTAGTCCTTCTTGTCCTTTGCTTGCTTGCTCAAAAACTTGCTTGAGAGAGATGCAAATTGGTGGTGGTGAAATGAGGACGAGCTACCACTATATAGTGATCTTCTCAGTTGAAGGAGTGTTTTTACCTTACGCTGACTTGAGTTGGAGGGAGGCCAACTTGACAACTTTTGGAGCCAAAAATTACAATTGAAAACTTCAAATTTTCTTTTAAAAATCATAATGGGTCTTCGACTCAAAATATATTTTCTTTTGACTCGAGCATTTAAAATATACTTTTACAATAATCAATACAAGTACATCAAGTAGCCAAATATACATTATAAAGATTGATCATAGTTACAAATTCAACAATGGGAATTTTCTATTTTTTATCTGACAAAGGGATGAGAAGAATTCTCATCCTTTTAGATATTTTCCAATTCAACATGTCTCTTTCAATCATATATAACTGAGAAAGGACCACTTTGGAGCAAACTTCCCTAGCATTCCAAACCACATAAGAATATGAGTAAGCTGCAAAATGTTCCAAAATTGAAGACAAAACATATTCGTTGCCTGAGAAAGATCCTCCAAACTGCCATCATTTTTTGGTCCCAATTTCTTTTTAAGGTAACTATTCCTTAGTGGGAAATCAAAATAGAATTGTATTGGTTCATCCCCCTCCTTAATGCACTAGAGGTGCATTTTCACCCTAGCACCTCTAGCACCTCACATCTAATAAGATGGTCTAGTCTGGCAGCCTCCTCCTGCAATGTTATATTAAAGAGATATTCCTCGAAGAATAGTCTAACCTCCTCAAGTTCCTTTCTCACATTTCTAATTTGAAAATTTCCACTTCCTAATGCAATAAATCAACCTACCCCAACGAAGGATGACACTCACTATTTTTCCATTACAAGGACATAGGGGTAAATAATACAGAAGGAAAGGTCGGTGTATACTTGTGCCCTAACAAAGACTAAAACCTACTAAAAAAGATAAGCATCCTTCCAAATCAAAATGGTATTGTACTAAACAGATAAGGAAAATACCACCTCTTAGTCATAGACAGGCCAAGGTATTCATGATTGTGACAAAAATGATTTATGGCTATGGAGAGGAGGATCCATCATCAAGATTCATTATGCCCAATTTTCACAGCTGACATTTTGTATAATCAACATCTTGGAAGGCATGGTCTTAGAAGAGATATTATATCATAATAGATTATTGTAGTCAAACAATGTATCTAGTTGAACATTTGGGTCAACTAATCCATGTATTTTCAAATACAAATTGAAAGCCATGTTTAGAATAGATGAATTGATAGTCTAATTAGTTGTATGTAAGTTGAAAAGTCATAGGTTGGTCGATTAGTTCGTTAACTAAACTCAAATTTGTTGCATGTTCGACTCTGAACAGCTCTACCACCAATTTTTTAACTTTACCTGTATATATGATGATGAGAGCTTAGACCTTGGATCATAGTTTTTATATCGTAGTCTGGTAGATAGTCAAATCTACTTCCGCCTTTTAATACAATTAATCTTCCCTTCAATTATCTTTAATTGAATGGCTGTAAGATTTTCGTATTTTCTTGTCTGTCCCATTTTATTTGAGATAAAATATCCTATACGCTAATGGCCACTTCGAGGTAAGCATACTCCAAAGATGTAACCATCTGTTATATGATCACTCTCCAGAATAACCAATTTCTCAGTGTTTGAAGGTATTTGGAGTACATATTGTTTACTCATCCAATGACGGCAAACTGATTGGTATTTAAATCAGAAAATCATCTTGCTAAGCATGCTCCAAAGATGCAACCATCTGTTATACGATTACTCTCACAGATATCCAATTTCTCAGTGGTTGAGGGTAATTGGAGTACAAATGGTTTGACTCATCCAACGAAGAAAAATTGATTTAAAACAAAATACCTGATTTACAATTCATAATACCCTTTGACTTGTTCGAATTGACCCAGAGTACAAATATCCAAGAAATGGGAACAACTCACACATGATGCTATATGTGTGGATGACGAGATTAAAGTAGATGGCCCTATTAAGATACCTATAGTCACATGTGAGCAAATTCCACTAACCATGTAACGTAGGTACTCTGATTTTCAACTTTAAAGGTTTTCAAATTTGATTATTTTTGTAACTATTTAGTATTTACATTTTGAATTAATATCAACAATAATATTATTTTGCGTTTTATGCTTTACTAGTTTACCCTCTCAACTCCGCTTCATATATATATACGACACACCCTCCCCCTACGCGCCTTAACCTCTATGCATCTTAATTTTAAGAATCCCATCCATGCTTTTCTTAGTCATTGAGTACCTTTTTTTGCTGAAAGCCTTCAGCCTTTGTTGTACAATTTAACAACTTTAAAATAATATAAGCTTCAACAAATTTTTGCTGAAAGCCTTCAGCCTTTGCTGTACAATTTAACAACTTCAAAATAATATAAGCTTCAACAAAGAACAAAAGATGGGAACTGATGGCAAGAATGGTGAAGCCAACTTATTACACAATGCCTCAAACTATGCTGTCAAATCATTTAACTAGAATGCAAGAATTTGTTTCACATCAATGCCATGGGTGACAGTTATATATTTCTCCCGCATGTTCATGCTGGGATTCAGCATTAACTCTTATCCCTCAACATCCGGCCTTACTGGAAAGTCAAGGCCACTAAGCACAGGTAGGGTTTCCATGTCATCCTCTCCATATAAAGGAAACAACCAATATAGCTTTTGCTTTCCAAAAACCTTGCACATGAAAATGAGATGAAAATTAGCTTAAAGCACATTCATTTATGTTGTATTAACCAGTCTAAATAATAAGAAGACAATAGAATACAAAAGTGGTATGTGTTGATGTTTGTAGCTCAGGCAAGTACTTCTACACAGGGTTAAGTGTCTAGACGTATGGAAGTTGCCTAATTACCCTTTAACCTCAGCAATTGCTTTTGATTACTAAAGTAATTTCTTTTTATGAGAAAACATAGAGTTTAATTTAATGAAATCCGAAGGTTATTTGCATTAGTGAATCAGATAAATCTTAATCGTTGATTTCAACTGAAATTGAGGTTTAATCTCAACTGTCAATCACTTTGAAAATCAGGGTTTTGGATTTTATCATAACTCAAACTTATAAAAAGAAGGCTGGGCCAAGGGAAAAGCCACATTATTGAGCACAAGACACAGTGTAATAAGTGAGGATCTCAATGGTTGGGTGGACATTCATCCAAGTGTGCAGCGACCAGATGAAGACAACAACAGTGTGTGTCAGCAAGGGAAATCATCCAAGTGTGGAGGCCATGGCTGTACAGGGGCAGATCGAGTTGGTTGAAGCATTGATCAGGCCGTACAACAAACCAGGTTGCAGATTTTATCAGCAGCGTGGTTGTACAGCAAGCTGGAGAGGCCGTACAGGCCATATGGGTCACATCAAAAGACAGAAAGTGGTTTGCGGATGATTCAGAAAATTTTAGGAGGGTCGTACAGCTTGTACAGATGCCCAGTTTATTCCCAGACTTTTTCTGTACCTAAATTGTTTTCTGAGTAGGTTATTTTCCTAGTAAGGGAGCCCCTTGTGTGCCTAGAAATTTATTAGATGAAAAACATATTTTGAAGGGAAAATATTTGTGTGTATTTTTCTGTTGAAATTGGCTATTTTGTTTCCGCTGTTTGATTTATTTGTTGGTCAGTTAAAATACCAATGGTACTTCTTTTACTAAAGCTGAAATTTAAATTTCAAAATCAGCAAGAAAATTTACTAGGAAATAATTTATCATGTATTGGAGTTAGAAAATCAACATGGTATCAGAGCATCTTTGAAAAGGAGGTTGATTTCCTAACTTGCACTGCTGAAAAACAGCAGTAAATTATTGTGAGTGCTAGAAGGAATTAGCACATAGCAGTTTATTTTTTCCAATCTAGAAATGGCAGCAACCAATTTCAGGTTTGGAGACAAGTTGGATGAGGTCTCAAATTTTCTACCCTGGAAGGCAAGGATTACCTTGCTGCTGAAAGAAAATGATCTTTGGGAGTTTGCTGATAAGGAGATTCAGCCACCAACAGAGCCAACACTATTGGCAGCCCATGAAAAGGACATTAAAGCTCCGCAAATCATTATGTATGCCGTGAAAACCTGATCCCTCACTTGGCAGAAAAGAAGACAACTAGGGGAATCTTCAAGAACAATATAAGATCCATCCAAATGTCATGATCAGACAATATTACCAGCTACCTGATGAAGATCATCCATATACAAACTCAACTTGCAGCCATTGGAGAGAAAGTGGAGGATGCAGAATTGGTGATTGTGGCATTGCATAGGTTCACCAAGTCATGGGAACCATTTGTCAAAGGGAATATGCGCTCAGGAGCACCTGCCCAACTAGGAGAGGCTTTGGGATGACTGCATCTAGGAAGAGGCTCTGGAGAAGTTTAAGGCAAGCAAGCAAGGATGTGGAGAGGATAATCTGGCCTTAGTCAGTCAGGCCAAGAAAGGCAAAGGAAAGGGTGCTGGCAAGAAAGGAAAGGATGAGGGGTCAATCTCAAAACTGAGCAAGAAGGATGCATCACAGTGTCCAGAGAAGAAAAAGGGGAAGGGGAAGTCACAGCAGACAATAGCATCAGCAAAGATACAACTTGATGAGTTCGCAGCTAAGTTTGAGAACTTCTCATTGGTCTCCTGTCTATTTACTAGCACTACCACCAAGGGTGCCTGGTGCTTGGACAGTAACACAAGAGCAAGACTCTTCATCAGCAACACGAGAACTCTTCGACAATTTGATAGAGAAAGACTGAGATCTACATGTGGAGCTTGATAACGATGCCAGGTATGCAGCGAGGGGTGTTGGAACTATCATGGCATAACTTGACTATGCAAGGTCACTAGAGGCTAAGAAGGCGCTATATGTGCCAGAGTTAATGAAGAACTTGCTCCCAATCTCAACCAAGGATGAAAGAGGATTTGTAGTGATGTTTTGGAAGGGACGGGTACTCATATGTCCAGAGGGAGCTGGTCCTGACACAACAAGGGTCATTGGAATTAGGGAGGGAAGTCTTTAGAGGTTGTAGGGGAAGCCATTACAGGCCTTGGTGTTGAATTTTCTACTAGGATACACAGTATAAGCTGATTTTTTGATCTGATAATTACTTCCTAATGATTTCCTATGAATTTATCTTATGCCACATATATCATTGAGCAATTATACACATAAAATCTCAATAGTAATGCAATGAAAAAAAGAGGATCATAAAGAAACAACCATGCACAATAGAGACAACAAATTTACCCTGGGAATGTTGATAAATTAGATTAGGGCAACATTTCATTTATCTTTTCCTTGACATTTACTTGTGACATTAAATTCTTCTTCTTGTGATTTATGCTTATGTTCTCGTCATCAAATAAATGGCAAAACAATAAAGATCACATGAACACAAGATATAGGCTCCAAGCCAGGGCAAAACCCCTCCAAGGGGAAAACCTGCAAGAACTTCTCTTCTAGTAGAATCAATTCAAAGGAGACTTCCAAGACCAAAGACCAAACCATGGCTTCCATCAAGACCAAGTCAACCAACCAATACCATAAGGAGAGCAAGACCAAAAATCTTCCATGAACAAGGCCCTTCTAGCCCTTTTGACCTCCAAGACAAGCTACAACACCTTCTTGAAACTTCAGACCTGAGGTGAGCCCAGAAACCTTAGGCTCCTCGCACGTGTGAGCTGTAGATGAAAAAAACCAGACTTTTGAATCCTTCAAGACTTGCTTCCTTCCTTTGCTAGGCTCTTCTAGCCCCTTGTGAACTTCACACTTCATTTCCTAGCCACAGATAAGATCCAAGATGCATATGCTTCATGTGTGTCTAATGAGGTCGACGTTCCATCCTTTTATAGCCTTTCCAAGAGGCTCAAAAAGCCCTCTCTTGGACGACATCTTCCTGGCTAGCTGACTTGATTTAGGGAGCCCTTCTAGACACTTCCAAATATAATAATAATATTTCTTCCTTTGATACATGTGCCCAAATGGATCTTTTACAATGAATATGACCATGACTCGTGACAAAATCCTAGAAGCATTCAATGGATGTTTCACCTAGTGACCAAAGACATAAGCATGGAACCCATGCTTCATAGAAAATTTTCTTTTACATTTTCTTTCTTCTTTTGATCAATACATAGGAATCACATCATGACACGAGTCAAATGTCAATTATGAAGACCGAAACTAGTTACATTCTTCAACACTCCCTCTTAGCTAGGGAGGTATTCATAATTGTCCAACCGGTACAAGGACAATACTCCCTTTGAAAAGTTCTCATAAGAAAAGTCGGATTGATAATCCAACTGTAAGCATCAACATTATGATCAACCAACATTGTCTTTGAGACCTAGCTAGACAAGCTCTACTTCATTCAAGAGAATTATGCTGGGAGAATTTACGTGTGATACCGCACTACCTCTACAAGGCACATACCCCATCTGGATGTCCACAAAGTATGTCCTTTTAGGACTATTCTTATCTTGGATTCTTGGCCTTGAATTCTCAAAGAATATCGGTCCTCTTTGCCCACTCTTATCTTGGATACCTATCATATCCTCAAAGACCAATGATGATAGTATCGCCGAAATATTGCTGATATTCAGAAATATCGCGATATTTTCAGGGAAACGAAATATCGCTGAGAAAAGAAAATATCGCGATATTTTGCCGAAATATCGCACAACGATCCAAAATATCGTAGGGCTTCTCTTGGCCGCAACTAGAAAAGGGAAAACTCTTTTTTTTTCTCATTTTTGTTTGTGAGTGGCTGAGAAGGAAGGGGAAAGCATTGTGGAGGTTGTCAAAGAGGGATTGGTGATCAAACAACCATTATCACCAACAACTAAGAATTTCTTCATCATCAAATATTGAAGAACAATGAAACAAACTTCATCTCTTTCATTAAGAGATATGCTCTTCCAAACCCTTATTTTAATGAATTTTTTCATAGATTTAGGGCTATGCATGCTTGCCTCTTTGCCTACCAACATTATTCTACTTTGTTTTTTTCCATTTACTATGATTTTCATGCCCATGAGCCAATGCAAGGGTTTTTTCCAAATTTGGACAGCAAGCTTCAAATTTTTTTAACATTCTTATGCACCCTCTTATTGCCAATTTTTCATTCACATTGCAAATAATGTATTTGTATTCTTATAGTAAATTTCTTTTTTTTTAAATGACATGCTTATTACTTATTATTTTAAAATTTTTATGCATGGGTGTTTAATGTCAATTTTTTGTTTTTTTGTGCCCTAGGTTTGAATTAGTTCACTACAAAAGTCAAATATGCCAAAAGCCTTGGACCCATTTTGGGAGTATGGGGAGCCTGATGGTGGGACAAATTAGGAATATTTATCATGCAAATTGTGTGGGAACAAAATGATAGAAGGGGTTACGATATTGAAATACCATCTGGCTAGACTCTCTGGACATGATGTTGGGCTTTGTACAGTTTATAGTTCGAAGCTTATACAAAAAGCTCTTGAAGTAATTGATGAAAAAGACAAAAAGAAGGAAGAGGTAGAAAGAAACAAGGTTGCACGTGCAGGTAGATCTTTCGGCATATCTTCTTCTGATTTTGAGGCTGAGGGTAGTGGGAGGGGCTCCACAGCTATCACCTACAACAACTAGTGCTAATGTTGTTGGGAGTGGGAGGTCATCATTTTTTGTTCCACGAACAGGACATTGATCACAACCTTCCATAAAATCAGTGGTTAAAAAAAAATGCTAGAAGTAGATAGAGTTATGGGCAGGTGTCTTTTTTGGAGTGACTTGCCTCTCAGCATCACCAAAACCAATCCATTTTGGCCGCCAATGTGTGATGTTATTGCTGTTGTGGGCCCAGGTTACAAAAGTGCTACATATGAGGAGTTGCGGGGGCCAGTCCTTAAGGCAGAAAAGCAGCGCATCAACTCTAGATTCACAGAGTTGAAAAAAACATGGGAAGTGTCTAGATGCACAGTGATGCCTGATGGTTCGACAGATAGGAAGGGTATGACCGTTCTAAATTTCATGGTACATTGTCCTATGTTTATTAAATCAGTGGATGCATCAGCACACATAAAATATGCAACAACGATATGTGAGTTGTTAAATGAGTTCATCCGAGAGATTGGTGTGCAGAATGTGGTGCAAGTCATAACAGATAATGCAACTAATTATGAGGCTGCCGGCAAGATGCTTATGGAGAAGCACTGCACATTGTTCTGGACTCCATGTGCAGCACATTGTATTGATTTGCTGCTTGAGGATATGGAAAAACTCTCCTTCATCAAGGAGGTGATTGATATGGCTAGGAGTGTCCCCAAGTTTATATATAACCATGTCTTCGTTCTTAGCCTCATGCGGAGATTCACCAGAAACAAGGAGTTGCGGCGTCCTGCAATCAAACGGTTTGCCACCAAATTTATTACTCTTCAGCTTTTGCTTCGATGCCAGTTTGAGTTGAAGCAAATGTTTATTTCTGATGAGTAGTGTGATTGTAGATACAACAGGAGACATGACAGGAGAGCCATTGCAAAAATGGTGTACACTAAGATATTTTGGCAGGGAGTTGAAGAAGTGTGCTCAGTTAGTGAACCTATAGTAAAGGTTCTGAGATTGGTAGATGGGGAGAAGCCTACAATGGTTTATGTGTATGAGGCCATGGATAGGGGCCAAGGAGGCCATTCGTTCTTATTATGAAGAAAAGTGTTTTGTTGGGCTTGATAGACATGATGTTATGGGATGTGATTAATAGTCGGTGGACAGGGATGCTTCATCGACCCATTCATGCAGCAACACTCTTCCTCAACCCTGTATTTTCATACAAATGCGCCCTTGATTTTGATGGTGAAGTGATGGAAGGGCTCCATTCTTGTATTCAGAGGATGGTACCCGATCCTGAACTTCGTAGCAAAATCAACCGCGAGATACATTTTTATCAGAATTGTGTTGGCCTATTTGGCTTTGATAATGCTATTAGGGAAATGACCCTCTTCATGCCACGTAAGTGACAAGCCATCACTCATTAGAATTTTCAATTTAGAATTTACTTATTTATAATTCTAGATTTTTAAAATTAAATTATGTAACTTGCATTTGAAAGTTTAATTATGTTTTATGTTTTTGAATTTTTTACTTCTTTATTTTGTTGTAGATATTTGGTGGCGAACCTATGGTGCAAGGGCACCAAATTTGCAGAAATTGGCCATAAGAATCCTGAGTCAAAGATGTAGTTCTTCAGGGTGTGAGCGCAATTGGAGTGTATTTGAGAAAATACACTCAAAAAAGCGCAACAAGTATAACTTTGACCTTCAGCGTTCAGTTGAGCAATTACATTTATTGTAATTTTAATTTATGACCCTTAAGTGTCAAGAGGGAAGACTCATTAGGCTTTTGGACACTCTTACAGGTTGGAGTTCACACGTCTCAATGATTTGGTGTATGTGCATTACAATATCTGACTTCGAGTGAAGAAAATACAAGCACCAATGGATCCAGATGCCATTTCCTTAGACAATATTGCTGTATTGTCTTAGTGGAGGGTGAAGACTGAGGACCCGTCTGGAGTGTAAAAACTCTGGTAAACTTGATAATTATATATTATTATTGATGAAGATGAAAAAGATGATTACAATGGGGAATCACCGAGGCTTTAAATATAGCCTCAAGGTGTCCCTTGGTGAAGAGGCATGATCTTTGATCATGCCCTTTCACTTAATAAAACCTAATATAACTATATCTAACTAACAATTAATAAAATTTACATAACATCGCCCCTCTCTTAAAGATGCTTTGTCCTCAAAGCATATGTAACGATGGACAATGTTGACGAACGCCTGGGTTTCTTGAGCGGCGGGCTCTTGCTTCCCACATTTTAAAAAGGTCGTGGAGCATATTCTCGAGTTCAATCTTTTGTTGATCTGGATAGAGAAAATATCTGATATCGACAGGGTCGGATCCTATCTTGACTTCTGGTGACTCTTCGTGGCTCCCTTTTGAAGATAACATTTCTAACTGATGACATTGTACTGTAGATGTTGGCGCTCCTATTTGAATCATCTTCGTCATCAGAGAGGAAGATACGAATTGATCTTCTGGGGCTTGGAATCCATACAACCTGTGTTTCTGCCCTTTCCACTTAAAACTTATAAACTGCTTCTGATGGTTGGCAGAATAAGTACCTAAAGTTTGTAGCCATTGAATTCCTAAGACCACATCTACTCCTTGTAATGGAACTGTGTAGAATGGAGATTCTATATGAAAGTCTTTAATCTGCAATTTCACTTTATGGCATTTTCCTACTTGTTCAATCTTCTTACCATCGGCCACCATTACCTTCATATTAGGCATGGGAAAAGTAAAGAGGTTGAGTCTTTTGGCCATGGTTGAATCTAGAAATTTGTGCGTGCTGCCTGTGTCTATTAGAACCATTACATTGTTTTTCTTAATATGTCCTCTTAACCTTAGGGTTTGAGGTTGTGATATGCCTGTCATAGCTGATAATGACACTTGCGGAATAGTTTCGCCATCCACTTCTGGAGAGAACTCTAAGTTGTCTTCTAATCCTTCTATACATGAATCAGTACTGTTAGCGTCGTTAGTTGCTTCACAACTGTATAGATTTTTCGCTTTTCCATTAGCACATCTGTGCTTAGGGTCCCAGTTTTCACCGCAGCGTTTGCACTTGCCCTCTCGCATTCTTTGTTTTTCCATACTAGATTTTTCTTCTTCACGAAGATGGGCAGGGACATATTTTGTGACATCTATATTTTCAAATTGAGGAAACCGTCGTCTCGAATATACTTTTTCTGGTTTTGATAATCTTTCAAATTTCTTTTCAGCAGCTTTTGCTTTTTGCCTTGCTACTTCTACAGACGTAATTTCATGTAGTTCTAGCTCTTCCTGTATATGGATTTTAAGTCCTGAGATGTAGGACTGGATTAAACGAGATTCCGACAATCCGGGTACTCGTGTTGCCAAGGTCTCCCATTCTCGAGTGTACTCATCCACATCTCCTTTTTGGCGTAATTTGATAAAGGTTGAAAAAAACTTTTCTTCTTTTATGCCTTGAAACCTTTTGAAGAACGCATCCTTAAATTTCCTCTAACTGATAGCGAGCGTCGTCTTTTTCCACCACATATACCAATTATATGCTTCTCCTTCCATTTTCATGGAAGCATGCTTAATTTTTTCGTCATCACTAGTAATGTCATAAATCTCAAAATATTCTTCTGCTTTATTAAGCCATGCAATGCTATTTATTTCATTACCATCAAATTTGGGTAGGTCGATCTTGGCTTTGCGCTGATATGCTAATGGTGGAACAAGAAGGGGATATTGATTAGCGAATGCATTCCAGAGCTGCTTATTTTGAAAATCTGCATTACTATCTTCTTGATGATGTGGGGAATCAGTTTTTTCCTGATGCTCTTTTGAGTTCCTTGAATCTGCGGAATTGTTTTGTTGATTTTGTTCCTTGTTAGGAGATATTGGGGATTGTGTCTGATTTAATTTATCTAGCTTATCATTTAGCTTATTGAAGAGTTCGCTCTGCTTTTCTGTGGCCTCGTGATGATTTAGCCACATTTGTCTTTCTATTCGATTTGTTGTATCATGAACCTTTTTGATGTCGTTGGAATGCCCTGCAACTGTACCTTCAAGATCGACTAATCTTTTTCCGAATTCTTCGGAATTATTAGTGATCTGTTTCTCGAGATCCACCAATTTTTTCTGGAATTCAGCCATTGACATTGATGACGACATCAAAAGCGTATGAGGTGGGGAGTATTTTTCTACCAGTTTTCTCCTCTTTTTTCTTTAAAATTAATTAATTAATATTTAATTTATTTTTTATTTTTTTAATTAATTAATTAATATTTAATTAATTAATTAATTAAATTAATAATAATTTTTTTTTTTTAAATTATATAATTATATATATATATAATTATTAACTGAAAACTATATAATATAAATAAATTATATAATTATAAATATATATATAATTATCAATTTGAAAACTATATAATATATAAATAAGTATATAATTACAATATATTTATATAATGACCAATTGAAAACTATATAATATATGGTTTATATAATTTCAAAAAAAAAAAAACTTATATTAGCGTTGCGGAAGTGGACGTTTAAATTTGTGAATGGGCACAACCCCCCGGACACACTGGTTCACGATTTTTTTTAAAATAATTTTTTTTTTATAAACGCACTTTCTATTGGTTTATTGCTGTGACACAGCAAACCGGCAGCCCGACGTGGACAGCACCCGTGGGAAGGGCGGAGGGATAAACGTGATGCGGAAGGATAGCTGTTGAGTCTGTTGACCACGTTGGCTCGGGCAAGGGTCACGATTTATTCACCGAACAGGTTCTGTAGATATAGCTTGGTCCGAGGTAAATTCACCGAACAGGTTTGACTTTTTTACACAGGTAATATATCACTAAATTCAGACCTCTCTCATAGAGACGAACCACTGAATTATATGCGACAAAATTCGGCTTATATGCACAAGACACAAGTGATACAAATATTGTCCTTCGAGAGCATATATAGACCACAAATATAATACGATTTTCCTGTCACTGGCCAGGCAACAAGGCGCAGAGAAAATAGCAGCGGATGGGGATTGACCGTGGGACAGCGTGAGTGCTGGCGGAAGGAGAATACGGAGATGGGTAAGGCGTTGATAAGATGCAGGGAATTGGGCGTAAGCGTGAGGGAAACGTTGTGCGAGATTAATTAATTAATATTAGAAAGTGGACTGTCCGCAGTGATAACAGAAATCGATATGAATGTTGTATGGAGGCGGAATAATGGAGTGTATGCTGTAGCGTGGGGGGTAAGCTGTAGCGTGGGGAAAATTTATTTATTATATATATATATATTTTTTTTTTTTTTTTAAAACGCAGAGTGGGAGTGAGGGACAGATCGGATATGAGAGGAGATCGCTACAAATTTTCTTTTAAAACTGATACTGTCCACAAGCACTTGAAAAAATCTGCAATTCTGGAATCGCTGCTGAACAGTTTGGAAAGCAATACTGCACTTATTTAAAAAAAAAATTCTGAAATTTCCTTCGAAATTCTTTAACCGTAATTCTGGAATTCCTTAATTCTGGGTGATCACACAGATCCCGAAGAGCGATGGTTTCGATACCAATGGAGTGTAAAAACTCTGGTAAACTTGATAATTATATATTATTATTGATGAAGATGAAAAAGATAATTACAATGGGGAATCACCGAGGCTTTAAATATAGCCTCAAGGTGTCCCTTGGTGAAGAGGCATGATCTTTGATCATGCCCTTTCACTTAATAACCTAATATAACTATATCTAACTAACAACTAATAAAATTTACATAACACCGTCTTGGAGGAGTCACCTGCATGGTTAGAGCCAGAGGAACCATTAGAACAGGGGCAGCAAGAGGAAGAGGAGGAGGAGGACACTGTGGGAGCATCAACGTCAGCACCATTTGCTATAGACGTAGGAGAGCAGAGCTCCATATCCAGCAGTCAGTATTTGACATTAGGTGCAGGGTCAGGGCCTTCTACTGCTAGGGGCAAGCCTGACAAACAACCCCTCATTTTTTCTCGTAAAAGGAGGAGAGGGCACTGATTTCAGATAGATCGCTGCTAGTTTTATTTGTTTCGTTACATATAACTCATGATGATGAGATACGTTTATATGTGTGATGTTATTTTGTATTGGTTCTCCACATTTGAGTCCTTGATTGGACAATTATCAGGAATCAGTAGGATTTGGTATCGTCTTTGATGTATCGTTTTTAATTTACATCCACTAAAACATATATATCAGTGTTTTCTTCATATTTATGTGCCAATGTGTTTATTTCATGTTGTTATTGCTTTATATGTTTAAAAATCTGAAAAAAAATGAATATATTATGCATTTTTTATACTTGCCAATATTTTCGCCAATATTGTCGATAAGATCTTTTTTGGACCCTCGCCGATATTTTGTCAATATCGATATATCAACACTGGGTTACAGGTAGTAGGAGGTAATTGGGCATCGGGAAATGAACGTTGGCAGGATGTGAAATGAACGTTGGCGGGAAGCGATATGAATGTTGGCGGATAGGTGGTATTCGGAGGGGTTAGGCGATGGTAAGTGGTATGGAGCAGGGGGGGTGCGAAATGCTATGAAGGTGACACGTTGCAAGGGGCCCGCCAAATATGAAACCGCTTTTCAAACCCCCGCCCCCCCCTGCCGTTAACGAGAAATGGAGAAAGGGGGTGCGAAATACCTTCACCGTTGTTGATCTGGGCGAGGAAAATATCAACCGTCAAAATCCGCTCTGGAGATAACGCAAACAACAAAAAAGGTTTGTCATGTTGCGACTTTAGGATAAAACAGTAACATGCGATTTATTTACAAAAATAATTAATCACTTATGAAGTGATTAATTACTAATAAAAACATAATTAAATCCTAATCTATTTGTGGCACATTTAGTCTAGCTGCCAATTATTTTTCTTAAGTCCATGTTCAACTAAGATTAAACAATTTGGTGAACTTTATTTCCTAATCTAAATGCATAAATTTAAAAAGTTCGATCATGTTTAAACAATGTGTTTCAAACCATATTATTTTTGGGTTGTGGCATTCTAACACGCTACACGTAAAAATCTCTTTTTTTATTTGAAACAAAGCAGTTTCATTTCTTTTATTTCTTCTATCTATGCCTAGCATTTTCAAATCTTTTTGCCTTTATTTTTTAAAGCATCTAATCTTAACATTTTTTGAAATGATTATTTTCTTTTCACATTGAGTCCTAACATTTTTTGGATTTTCATATATTTATATTCAATCCTAACATTTTTTAATTTTCCTTTTTTCTTCTAAAATATCTAACTTATCAAAACAAGAAATGTTACAACACCTAGCACTGTTGCCTGTTGCATTATTATCATATGAGATTCATGATTACATATTAAAGAAAGTCCCATATGGACTCAAGTTAGTCCCTTGGACCTGGCGTGTCTTGATTGATGGATATCTGAAGCAGACTCCAACCCCCCTTCAAAGTTAAAGGATCAAATCACCTCATCAAGAGGGAGTTGATCTTTGAGCCCCGATGATCAACTACATGAGATTAAAAGTGTAATAGAGAGATGATGACGACTTCTTTGTTAAAAAAGTATGTTGTGATAGACTTGGCATAATGGATTACACTGAAGCAGTTGAGATAGACTCCTCTTCAAATACAGATTTTATGGATCCTACGATGAGCAGGTAGACAGATTCTTGTTTTGCATTATGTACTCTTAACCCAGATAGAGCCTATGCATGTATATTGGGTTGTTGCTAAACATTTTCTAAGACAACTATCAATCATGGATTGAAATACACTGTCAAACTTGATGGATATACCAATGTTTATGGACTAGAAATGTTGTTGACTAGAAGAGCACATCTGGGTCTTGTTGTAGCTTGAGGTCTACCATGATTTCTTGGATAAGCCAGAAACATATGTCTGTTAATTTGAGTACCACTGAGGCAGAGCAAATTGTTGATAGGATGGCTAGCTGCGAGGTAGTGTAATTGAGAAAGTTGTTTGGAGAGTTGTTTTGGTCATGGCTGTAATATACTGCGATATTAAGAGTGGGATCCGACTTTCTAAGAATGTTGTGTTCCACGATAGGTCCAAGCACATTAAGATTAGATATCACTATATCCGGGATATGGTGCAAAGAAGAGTCGTAAGACTCCATCACATTTCAACTAATGAGTAGATAGTTGGCATTCTTACCAAGGCCTTGCCAAAAGGGAAGTTCTTGTTCTTCAGAACGCAACTTGTACTAATGGATGTGACCCTCCCGGCTAAGGGCCACGGCTGATCGAGAACACTGAGCTAGCTCTTCCCCCACTATTTGAGCTCCTCGGGAGGGAATCGAGCCGGAGAGCTCCTAGGGTTGAGGGATCTCTGGACAATAGGTGCGTGTGATCCCTACCCTTTGTGGTAGTTTGGGTATCTCCCCTATTGTCACTGTAGGGTGTGTGTGATCCTTGTATTTTATGACAAGTTGGGTATCTCCACCTAGCAGGTCTAACAGAGTATACCCCAAAATGCATTCTACCCTCAAGCTAGCTTCCAAAGATTTCCTCCCATCTAGCCAATGGGTGAGGATACTTGGGTGTGTGTGATCATTACCTTTCATAGTAAATGGTATCTCTCCCAAGCGATGGGATGCAAGTGTTCTACCATTTGACTCGAGGATCAAGGTGGGAAGATCAGCAGACAATAGGATGGTTGTGATCCTGATTCCTTACCTCTCATGGTAAGTTGTATCTCTGTTAAGTTAAACATATTCTATGCCATTTCAGATTAGGGCACAAAATCCTAAAGCAGATAGAACATACCAGGAGATCGATGGAAGACAAGCCAAAACAGAGATAATGAATGGTGGCGTTACAGCGATCAGCAGGATGCTTCTACCAGCAAAGTCTCCAATAGGTCATTCAGCCAGGCGTGTCACACATACATAACCCCAGTACAACCCAAACAAAGAACACTCCACAAATACGCAGCACCAAGAACGCAGCTCCATAGCTATCAAGGAGAAGGAAATCCTCCACACAATATGTGTATAATGAACTCCAAGTCTCTCCAATATATAGGCATCTTTGGGGGTGTGTGACATGCTCTTTACGACATTTAAGTCTATATTATATTCCAGGCCGACCTAGCACATAAGTGGAATAAATTCAAAGTACATGTTCTGCCTATCCGATCGAGATGATCTTTAGATCAATCTTACACTTCTTCGAAAGAGGAATCCAATAAAAATATTGGGATCGTCATCTGAGCAACACAACCCAGAGTTTGGACCTAGTTGTCCAAATTTAACACTCCCTCTCAACTAGGGAGAACTCCGTCCATTAGTGCAATCCAAACATCGTGCATCATCTCGCCGTAACTTGCTTTGCTGGCCTCTTTATTTCAGAACAGAAGCGGGTCAGTCATAAAGACATCATACTCGACTGACAGATTCAGCCCAGAGGTTTGAAACCTCTATAAGACTCACAGAGAGTCTCATACCAACCCGAAGGTGGTTTACCTGACCAGAAGTCAATTGGAGGTCCAAAACCTCACTAGGACTCGAGAATCATATACTAACCCGAAGTCAGTTGGAGGTCTGAAACCTCACTAAACTTGATCCCAGATCAAGTGGTTGGACACGTGCCATCCTAGACATAGAGAGTACGGCAATCTCCGATGCGTCCATCGGTCTTGCTATGTTCTCTATTCACATTTCCCACCTCATTGGCCAAATGAGAGGTACTTCCCATGAGTCCGAAACTCCATGGGTAGGATGCATACGGGGCACAGATCAAAGAGAGGTAAACCATCTCAATATCATCACGGTGGGGCAGAAGCACACCAACTAGGTTCAACAAGCCTAGCCCTGTGGTTGCTTATAGAACCATGGCTATCCCCAAGGCCCTCCAGAGCTCCCAGAGCTCATCGTCCAACAAGACCCTCAGAACAAGGTCGTTCCATGATTCCAAGATTCTCACGGAAGGTTAGGAACATGATCTTCCCCAAGGGTATTGTGAGAATGTCCGTGACCTGCTCATTAGTTCCTATATGATCGAGCCTTACGGTGCCTCGCTGTACCATATCCCGGATAAAGTGGTAATAGCCATCAACATGCTTGGATCAATCGTGGAACTTGGGTTCTATGACAAATGAATCCCCCTCTGGTTATCACAAAGGATAACGTGGCATCTAGCACATGCTCGAAAAGCTCGTTGAAGAGCTTTCACAACCAAGTGACTTCGCAACGGGCCATACATGCTGCAATGTATTCGACCTTAGCGGTGCTCAAGGCTACCGACTTCCTTTTCCTGCTCGAAGTAGATCTACTTGTGAAGTAGCATCCAAATGTGCTCTTATGATCCACCACACTACCAGCCCAATCGACATCAGTATATCCAAGGAGTGTCATGCTGCCAGCAGTGTATCTCAACCCATGGTCTACCGTGCCACAGAGATATCTTAAGAGTTTCTTGGCACCAACCCAGTGAATGTTATGATCAACCATGTGTTCACTGCACAACATACGTCTGAACGGTTGTTCACTAAGAACACCAGAGCCCCTACGAGTTGAAGATAATCAGTAGGATTTGCTAACACGGGCCCAGCAGCGCTGCCACTCAACTTCTTAACGTTGAGCTTTATTAGAGTTGACACAGACTTACAGTCCACCATATCAAATCTTACCAAAAGCTTCACAATGTATTTTCCTTGAGAAAGGAAAATCTCGCCAGGTCTCTGCCAAACCTCCAGGTCTAGGAAGTAGCGCATCAGTCCTACATCTTTCCTTTCGAATTCAGCAGCGAGCTCCCTCTTGCACTAATGAACGAGAGGGTCAGCACCTGTCAGGAAGAGGTCATCCAAATACAACACCAGAATGAGAGGCTTCTCTCTATCAACCAGAAAGGTTTTGATTCAACATTACTACAAGTGAAGCCCAGCTTCATCAGATAGATATCTATCCTCTCATACCAAGCCCTGGGGGCTAGCTAATCTGTAGCCATGGGTGTCTCGATCCTGGACTTTGAATCCTAGAGGTTTCTCTTTCTACACCTCTTCCTTTATCGCACCATGCCAAAAAAGCGGTCTTCACATCCATCTGATGAAGATTCTGTCCTTGCGTAGCAGCAAGGGTAATAATAGATCGGATGGTGGTATATTAGGCCACAAGTGCAAATATGTCATCATAGTCTCTGCCTTTCACGAGCAACAAATATTGCCTTGGACTTTTCATCACCTCCATCAGATCCATGCTTGATCTTATAACGAGGTGACAACAGCTTTGTCCTGTGGTCTAGGGACCGTATCCCAGACATCATCCTTGCATCCTTCCAGACTTGATGTTTTATAGTATCATATTGAACTCATGGCAGCTAGATACCCCTGGTATTTATATGGCTTCTTGGTTTTCTTCCGGAATTTCCCCCTCTGAAGCCATATGTCTTTGAGTCATGAGGATATTCTTTCGTTCAGCAATGATATTAGCTCAGGAGCATATACAGTTGTATTCTCCCTCTTAATGCCAGCTTCTCTCGAGAGAGAAGACATCTGTTTTAAATGAGAGCATCCTAGACACCAACTTGGAAAGGGGTCTTAATCTCACACAGTCAAAGCAATCAAGACTCATAGCCACATACTGTCATCTAGCTATCATGCATATATCATATACAATATTTGATCAAAACTTCACAAGCTTTGCTGATCAAGACTCAAACAACGTGACAGAAGGCTGCGAAAACTTCTCAGTTCATACTTACAATTTTATCATTACGCTCCAATGTAGGACTGATACTGTCACTAGCTTATTGCTAATATGAATTTCGTAATCATGGGTGACTGTCTATGTCACTGTCATAGTGACAGTGACAAAGAATGATAGATTTAGCTCCTCAAGTTTGCGGCTACAGAATAGTCATATCACTGATTACGATGTGGCCATAATTTTATCGTATCCATAACCATCTTCTTCATCATGGTCATACTGTCATATAGTATTGAAGATTTCAATTTTCAGAGGCATGCATATCCTGTCATATGTCACTGTCGAACAGGGATAATATATCATGATTCCTCCTCTCATGATCCTGCACTGCTTCTTATTGTCCATTTGCCATTCTTATGGTCATTTTTAGAGGACTGCCCCTAAGGCTATCTGTAGAAATTTCTGATTTTCCACCCCGGTTTTTAGTTTCACCTTATTTCTCCAATTAGTTAAATGCCCTTTCCCATAACCTTACATTCAAAAAGATGGAAAATAAATATTTGCTGAAAACACAAATTCTGGAAATTTTTCACAATGCTGAAAATGCAGAAATAAAAATCAGCAGACTCAAACAGCCATTCAACACATTTTAACACAGTGATTTTTGGTCAAGGTGACCCTGGAAAAACCCCCTACAACTCTTGGGGAAAACCAGTTCAAAAGCTTCTTATTTCTGGGAAAAAAAATGTTTTTTACAGTGAGAGAAATACTCAGAAAAATCAACAAGTACAAATTACAACTTATCTCGTTTTCCGTACTTTACAACCACCTCGAAAAACGTGCAAACAGTAAAACAGAACAGCAATAAATGTTCTACGGCCTCCTCGATTTTCGTGCCCAGATTTTCTGCACTAAATGCCGTTGTACGGCCTCCTCGATTTCTGTGCAAGCATCAATAAATGCTGCGATACGGAATCTCGATTTTTGTGCCGAAAAAAAAAGCAGAAACTGCTGTATGGAATCTGCCTCAAAATCTGTGCAAGAGGACAGCGACTTGTTGTACGGCCTGCCTCGAAATTCGTGCCAGAAAAACAGCGTTCTCGAAAACTGAGCCAAACTTGATGTACAGCCTCTTGGGAAACGTGCCAAAAGGCTGTTGTACGGTCTCTAGAAAATCGTGCCAAAAACTGCCTTGGAATGTGTGCCAAAGCGCTGCCTCTTTCTCCTCACTGCCCAGAAATCTCTCTTGCTCTCTTTCTCTCCTTCTCGCAATCTGCTCATGAAAGAATGAATGACCTTTTCCTCCTTTTCCTCCTTTAACCTAACCTTAAGTGACTTTTGGGGAATCCCTAAATCCAATGGCTGAAATAGATTGAGATCTAGGGCTGAGATTAAATGCTCATTTAAATCTCACTTTCTATTTTTTAATTTACCCCACTTTAATAAAGACCCACTTAGTCATTTATTTCCAAAGTCACTTTTCCTTTCTAATTTTACATTGACTTTATTAAAGTCACTTTAAAATTAGACTTTAATAACTTTATCACTTAAAGTCACTTTTAAATTAGATTTGACTTTATAAAAATTATAAATTCACTTTAGGAGAAAAATTAAATTCTTTTGGACACTTTTCCCTAGGCCAAAGATCAAAGCCTTAGGGAACCACCTGTCCTCCGGTAACCAAACTTCAACACTATCAAAATTGGCCTAGCTCTATGACAAATCAAATTCTCTTGTCACTCCCCCCAAGGCTTACAGATTTGACCATCTTGACAATAATCTGACTGCTGCACCCTCTAAAGATCCTTCCAATTCCATAAAAAAACTGCTTCTAAGGGCTTCCAAATCTCAGATCTGCCATTTTTCTCCTAAATTGCACAGATCTAGGGACCAATCGTACAGATGTTCCAAGCATTGAATTGACCCTTCTACATGTCAGTCCATACCTTATATGATGCCTTTCTGTTACGCAGATCTAGCACAGTCATAACTGCACATCAATCATTGTTGTTTATCACCTATGAACATACCTCAGCTTGATTTCTCCTCTTCAAGGTGACCCGTACACACCTGCCCTCTTGGCTCTTCTAATCACAGTGCTCAACAATTTTGCTAATGATGATCAATAATTTGCAGGCCATGATGGATACAAGTAGCCAAGAAATCAATTGCAGAAGTGACAATTTTATCAAACAGATCAAAAGACTAAATCTGATAATTATTTTGCAGGGACTGTCCAAAAAGAATGCGTAGTAATTCAAAGGCTTCACTGAATTTTTGTATACTGTTGTAATTTACTGTTAGGGTATTTTGCACGCTGCACCGTCCACTAACCAGTCATTGGACAGCCTTCTGAAACTGCGGCCTAGGCAAGACACAGTGCCTTATGAATGGGCTGATGTTCTGGGTGTGAGACAAACTTTTAAAATTCTTTACGTTGGTTTGTTCATGGGCAAAGATTTGGTCACAGGTTAGGGCTCCACACCAACCCAACCTTCTTGCTCAAAACACACCTCAAATGATGCAACCTCCTTTCCTTGCATCAACGGTGACCTTGTAATGTGAGGAGGCACCTATATTTTCATGATAGGGTTGTTTTGACCCTCAAAATGCCACCTACAGGCCTGCGGCCTAGACATTTCAGGTAGGTTTCTTTGACGATTTTCTTGCCCAGACCACAAGCTGTCTTCAGCTACCTTTGCGTCCTAAGCAAAACATCAAACATGAACATAAAACTTACCTCTGAGGAAAACGTCAAACTGTTGTTGGTTAGGGCACATATAGCCTTCAATCAGCCATCAAATTTGTTGCGGCCAGGCCTGGGAGAAGTGTTGTCTTCCTTAACTGTTGTTCTAGGCAGACAGTCTCTAGACAGCTCCACGCTGGTTTGATTTGGAGAGGTTAGGCCTGCAGCCTACCTCAGTTTACAGTGGCTCCTTAACAGCCCTCAAAACAGCCTAACAAACTTTAGATCTGGCCCATAGTTGCTCCCCCTTGCTGCGGCTGCCCTTCAATGGGAGGTTGCCCCTCCATTTTGCTAAAAACAGCCTCTTATGAGGGCTATTTACCCATTTGACAACCCTTAAAACAGTTCATTTGCTGCGGTCTTCTTCCAAGGGACCTCGGCCTTCCTTCCTACACTCGGTCACGCAAAAAACAGACTTAAAAAACAACCTTAAAATACTTCTGTTTTGACCCTTAAGCAAGTTGTTGTTCTAGGCACGTTACAACCCAAGAACCCTTCATGCTGCCTTGTTATGGGAGGCTAGGCCAGCGGCCTACCTCAGCTGGCTTCCTTACTTCGGTTTAGCCTTCAAACTCCCCACACATAACAATGTTTAGCATGTCTGTTCCTCAGCCAACTAGCCCAGCAAACTGGCCCTTAAGACAACCTTCTCAGATCTGTTTTGCCCCTCAAACAGTCCTTCATCCTAGTCCGCATATCCTACAGCACATCGACCTCCATTCAGACCTCTCCACGCTGTCTTGAAGTGGACTCTCTTCCATGTTGTCTTGAACCTTCCCTTGCTGCTAACCGAACTTGAAACAAGCCTTAACCAGATCTGTCTTATCCCATAAACATGCCTCAACAATACGCTGTCACCTACAGCTCCTTCCACGCTGTCTAGGGCAGACTCTCTCACGCTGTTCCAAGCCTCCTTGTTCAGCTAGATGAGATGCACTTGTTGGATCAATAGATTTTCAACACAAATTGGGCATTGTCTTCCTCATAAGGCTCTGATACCATGTTAAGTTAAACATGTTCTGCGCCATTTCAGATTAGGGCACAGAATCTTGAAGAAGATAGAACATACCAGGAGATCGATGGAAGATAAGGCAAAACAGAGATAATGAATGGTGGCGTTACGGCGATCAGCAGGATGCTTCTACCAGCAAAGTCTCCAATAGGTCATTCAGCCAAGCGTGTCACCCATAACCCTAGTACAACTCAAACAAAGAACACTCCACAAATACACAACACCAAGAATGCAGCTCCATAGCTATCAAGAGAGAAGGAAATCCTCCACACAATATGTGTATAATGAACTCCAAGTCTCTCCAATATATAGGCATCTTTGGGGGTGTGTGACACACTCTTTAAGACATTTAAGTCTATATTATATTCCAGGCCGACCTAACACATAAGTGGAATAAATTCAAAGTACATGTTCTGCTCATCCGATCGAGATGATCTTTAGATCAATCTTACACCTCTCCGAAAGAGGAATCCAATAAAAATATTGGGATCGTCATCTGAGCAGCACAACACGGAGTTTGGACCTAGTTGTCCAAATTTAACAATCTCGCATATTGTCATTGGACAATAGGATGGATGTGATCCTTACCTCTCATGGCAAGTGGTATCTCGCCTAATGTCATTAGACAATAGGATGGTTGTGATCCTTGCCTGGTAAGTTGTATCTCACCTATTATCGATTAGATATATAGGGTGGCAGTTTAATCTCCCCTATTGTTTGTGGATATAGGGTGGAAGCCAAAGCTCCCCTATGATGATTCTTCTTCTTTAGATAGAGACATCATTGTTCAACTAATGATCAAAGGAGAGACGATTTGAGACAAGATGTGATGAGATGGATGTCTTGTTGATGCAGCTGAGATGAAGGTCATGAAACATGACCAGGAGACTTGCAGGGTTTGGAGGATCTAATCGATATCCCCTATTGTTGGTTGTGGATTATTTTTTCTTCGACGAGATGAGACTTATGATGAGGATGGAAATTCCTCCCTAGCTGAGAGGGAAGGCTGAAATTTGGGCAGCTATGGGACAAATTTCCCATGAGAAACCCTACTACCCCAAATATGAATTCAAATCGGTTAATGGAAATTCACATTGGTTAAAGAAATATTATTATTAATACAACTCTACTTGGGCATACCATTGTATAAAATAATTCATAATAAATATATTTAATTATATCAAAAAATGAAAATCATATTTTGTGGTCGGCCTCCTTTAAGTATATGTCGGCTCCCTTATGTGGAATGTGACATCTCAAAATGGCTATAAGTAGCCAATTGGAATGGCTCATTAAAAACACACAACTCACATGATTCATATTATTCTAAGGTTTGCTAACAATCTTCGAGGTCCAATTGTCTCACCTTCTGTAATGATTCACAATAAGTTCGCACTTACCTCTGAGGCATCGACATATCTCTATGGTGGCATCACTTCTCTCTGTGGTTCGGTACTCTACACATTGACATCACTTCCTTTTTGTAGCTCGACTTTCTTATGGCTTGTACAGGTTCACACTGGCTCCAATCTACATCTCTGTGGCTCGATTACATTATAATGACTTGTTATATTACATTGGAGCCTTGCTATTTCTATATTACAGTAGCTTGCATTAATCTATGGCTCGATCTACACATTTGTAATGGCTCACATTTACAGTGGCTTGATACTCTATGAGGTTCGATATTTGTATGGCTCGTATATTTACAGTGGGTGATATATGTATGGCTTGCTATTTCAATGCTACACTAATTTCAGTGATCACATTCAATTTATGGCTCGCACTCTACAGTGATCGCATTCAGTTTATGGTTTGCACTCTATAGTGAGCGCATCCTACAATGCTCGCATATATATTTTGCATTCATACTTTTGATGACTAGCATTACTCTGTAGCTCAAAGATTCACATTTTGTTTCTGAGGCTCGCTTTACTTTCTTGGCTCACATCTATCTGTGGTTTGCATCTATGGTTCGCATTGTGTCTCACATACTTAAGTTCGCTCTAAATTCTCTGTGGCCGTTTCTCTTTCTTGTGACTCACATTATACTTTGTCTCGCATTCTATTCTCTAAAGTGAACATACATTTCAAAGGCCCACATTATATCTTGATGGTTCACAACTCTATCTCTGGGGTCTTATCACTATGATTTTAGGGACATGAAGACAATGATTTATATGACTAAGATTTGGAGATATGACAACAATCCACATAACTAGGATTCTTGATATGGCATGAATATAATAATGACCTAGATTTATAACAGTGTCCAGTTTCCTATAACAGTAATGTTAAATTTGGACAACTAGGTCCAAACTCCGGGTTGTGCTACTCAGATGACGATCCCAATATTTTTATTGGATTCCTATTTCGGAGAGGTGTAAGTTTGATCTAAAGATCATCTCGATCGAATGAGCAGAACATGTACTTTGATTTATTCCATTTATGTGCTAGGTTGGCCTGGAATATAATATAGACTTAAATGTCTTAAAGAGCATGTCACACACCACCAAAGATGCCTTATATAATGGAGAGACTTGGAGTTCATTATACACACATTGTGTGGAGGATTTTCTTCTCTCTTGATGGCAATGGAGCTGCGTATTTGTGGAGCGTTCTTTGTTTGGGTTGTACTAGGGTTATGTGTGACACGCCTGGCTGAATGACCTATTGGAGACTTTGCTGGTAAAAGCATCCTGCTGATCGCTGTAACGCCACCATTCATTATCTCTGTTTTGGCTTGTCTTCCATCGATCTATTGCTATGTTCTATTTGCTTCAGTATTTTGTGCCCTAATCTGAAATGGCATAGAACATGTTCTAAAATTAACATGGTATCGAAGCCTTATGGGAAAGACAATGCCCAATTTGTGTTGAAAAGCAATCTCCGATCTATTGATCCAACAAGTGCAACTCATCCGGCTGAACAAGGACGCTTGGAACAGCGTGAGGGAGTCTGCCCTAGATAGCGTGGAAGGGGCTGTAGGTGACAGCATATTGTTAAGGCATGTTTGTGGGCTAAGACAGATCTGGTTAGGCTTGTTTCAAGTTCGGGTAGCAGCAAGGGAAGGTTCAAGATAGCGTGGAAGAGAATTGACTTCAAGACAGCGTGGAGAGGTCTAAATGGAGGCGGAATCGCTGTAGGGTATGCGGACTAGGATGAAGGACTGTTTGAGGGGAAAAACAGATCCGAGAAGGGTTGTCTTAAGGGCCAATTTGCTGGGCTAGTTGGCCGAGGAGCAGACATGCAAAACACTATTATGTGTGGGTAGTTTGAAGGCTAAAACCCAAGTGAGGAAGCCACATGAGGTAGGTCGTAGGCCTAGCCTCCCAAAACAGGGCAGCATGAAGGGTTCTTGGGCTATAACGTGCCCAGAACAGCGACTTGCATGAAGAGGAGCCTTCCTTGCCTAGGCCACAAGCTAGAACAAGGTTGTTAGGTGACTGTGTAAGGGTTGGTTGCAGCATGAACTTGCCCTAACCAGGTGTCAGGAACAGCAAGAGACAAACACGTGTGCAGCGTTGTTTTGCAGGGGTGTTGGATCCTAGTTTTGGATCTGTTTTGGATCAGTTTGAAACCAACGAAAAGAAGAGATCTGTTGTCTTGGTTGAATCTAGGCAAGTTCTCTGGTTGTCTCATGGAGAAAAACACTAAAACCTGAAGCTCTCTCTTTGCGTGAATTTGCAGTATAAAAGCAAATTGACGTCAGTCCCAGAGCAATAAAAGCACTCCAGCGTGGATATCAAACGCTAGATCTAGGGATGTTTGGGTTGGGTTGAAGACTGCTTAGATACAGGAGGACAGCCGCAGGGTCTGAGGCAATGTCTGGGCATATTTGTTGAAAGTCTAGTATCATTTGAAGGTCTTGAAGGGCAATAAAAGGGAGCCGCTTTCTCTTAGCAAACTTGGGTATTATTTGAAGATGTTTAGTCCTGTTTCACAAAGCTGCAACCCTAGAAGAAATCACAGGTAAGTTGCACAACTTAAACATCACAGATCTGGGTGTCGTGAGGTGAGTTTGGGGCTGGAAATTAGCCCTAGACAACAGGACGTTGGCTCATGGGCAGAGAAAGCCTAACCGCAGTTGCTAGGAGGCCATTTGAAAAAATACTAAGAAAGATAAGGTGGATATTACAGGCCTGAATTTTGTTTGAAGGCAGCGTGATGACTGTTGTGGTAGGCCGCAAGCTATACCACAACAGCACGCCTTGTATGGGCCACTTTAAGGGCTGTTTTTTTTTTGGCTCTTACCCTCAGCGTGAAGGAAGAGTGTCTCCTCAAGAAACAATGTTGTAGATTGCAGGTGGTTATCACATTCGTTTTTGACTGTGTGCTCACTAATCCTGGGTTGGCTACATGCGTGAGGCAGCCACAAATCCAAGCCAAAGTTGGACGTAGATCAATCACAATAATTCCCAGATCTGTGCATAAACAAAGGAACACCATAACATTTATTGATGACTTGAGGTAAGTAGACCTGATGCAGTAAGGCTAAGCATATGATGCATAAACAGGACTTCAAGTGAAGACAAATATTTGCAAGTTCTATATCTGTAAAAGCCGACATTCTTAAGAAATTGTTTTGATGTACTTGACAAAGGCTATAAGATCTTTACATGCAGGGGCAGTGAAGTGACTCATCTGACAGTATTATGATACTGTCACAGTTGACTAGTGACAGTGGTTGTGAACCAGCATATATCTGAACTTAATCTATTGGCAGTGACCTTAGAAAGTGTCTTGTCCAGATTTATCCTATTGGATGTTGGGGCAGAAACACTGATGAGCTGGTGTATCCTTATGACTGTGCTAAAAGAAAGGTGTCATATAAGGGATGAACTGGCATGAAGAAGGGTTGATTCAGTGTTTGGAACAACTATATGATTGGTTCCTAGATCTGTGCAATTTAAGAAACAAATTGCAGATTTGAGATCTGAAGATTTGAAGCCCTACATTAGTCAACTATTAACTGTAGTTGGGCAAATCTGGAAGATAAGAAGCAATGCAGAATGCAATGCCAGATGTAGTAGATGTAGCCCTCAAGTGCAGAATCATGAGAGAAGGAATCATGATTGGATCCCTAGTTCTGTGGGTTGCAGTAAAGAAAATCTTAGAAAGCTAGTTGAGGAAGCTACAACAAATCTCCACAAAAAATCAGGTAATTGCTATAAGCTTGAAATCTTCAGTACTGTTAATGATGAAGAAAACAGTGATGACAGTTCAGAAGGTATCTCTGTATCCGCCATTTTGAGGAGCTAAATCTGTGATTCTATGTCACTGTCATTATGACAGTGACATAGACAAACACCCATGTTTACAAGATTCATAATAGCAGTAAGCTTGTGACAGTATCAGTCTTCCATTGGAGTGTAATGATAAACTTGGAAGTGTGAACTGAGAAGTTTTTTTTGCAACCTTCAATCACGTTGTTGGAACATTGAACCTTGACCAGCAAAGCCAGTGCAGTTTTGAACAAATATTGTATATTGACAATATATGGCTATGAGTCTTGGATGGCTTTGACTATGGGAGAATAAGACTCCTTTCCAAGTTGGTGTCTGGGATGCCCTCATTTAAAATAGATGTCTTCTCTCTCAAGAGAAGTTGGCATTAAGAGGGAGAATTCAACTGTATATGCTCCTGAGTTAATATCATTGCTGAAAGAAGACCCTCATGGCTCAAAGATATATGGCATCAGAGGGGGAAATTCCAGTAGAAAAACAAGAAGCCATATAAATACCAGGGGTATCTAGCTGCCATGAGTATAATATGAGCCTGGATCATTTGAAGAATCTGTAAAGCATCAAGTCTGCAAGGATGCGAGGGTGATGTCTAGGATATGGTCCCTAGACAACAGAACAAAGTTATTGTCACCTCAGTATAAGATCAAGCATGGATCTGATGGGAAAATGTGTTGCCTGAGACTTCTCTAGGAAGGCACTGATTATTATTGCACCTATAATCTATTATTACCCTTGTTGCTACGCAAGGAAGAGGTGTATGTAGAGCAACCTCTGGGGTTCGAAGTCCAGGATCGGGACACCATGTCTGCAGGTTGAAGAAAGCCCTTTATGGGTTGATGCAAGCACCCAGAGCTTGATACGAGAGGATAAATAGCTACCTGATGAAGCTGGGCTTCACTCATAGTAATGCTGATCCGAACCTTTACTTCAAGGTTGATAGAGAGAAGCCTCTCATTCTGGTGTTGTATATGGACGATCTCTTCCTGACAGATGCTGACCCTCTCATTCACCAGTGTAAGAGGGAGCTCACTTATGAGTTCGAGATGAAGGACCTAGGACTGTTACACTACTTACTAGGCCTGGAGGTCTGGCAGAGACCTGGCGAGACTTTTCCTTTCTCAAGGAAAATACATTGTGAAGCTTCTGGAAAGATTTGATATGGTGGACTGTAAGTTCGTATCGACACCAATGAAGCTCAACTTTAAGAAGTTGAGTGGTAGCGCTGCTGGGCCCGTGCTAGCAATTCCTACTGAGTATCGTCAACTCGTAGGGGCCCTGATGTTCTTAGTGATCACCCATCCAGACGTATGTTGTGTAGTGAACACTTTGAGTCAACACATGGTTGATCCTCATAACATTCACTGTGTTGGTGCCATGAAACTCTTGAGATATCTCTGAGACACGATAGACCATAGGCTGAGATACACTACCGGGAGTATGACACTCCATGGATATACCAATGTTGATTGGATTGGCAGTGTGGTGGATCGCAAGAGCACATCTGGATGCTGCTTCACACTTGGGATTGCTTCGTGCAGGAAACAGAAGTCGGTAGCTTTGAGCACCAATAAGGTTGAATACATTGCAGCATGTATGGCTTGTTGTGAAGCCACTTGGGTGCAAAAGCTCTTCAGTGAGCTGTTCGAGCATGTGCTAGATGCCACCGTTATCCTTTGTGATAACCAGAGAGGGATTCGTTTGTCATAGAATCCCGGGTTCCACGATTCATCCAAGCATGTTGATGGCCGGTACCACTTTATCCAGGATATGGTACAGCGAGGCGCCGTAAGGCTCGATCATATAGGAACTGATGAGCAGGTCGCGGATATTCTCACAATGCCCTTGGGGAAGATCATGTTCCTGAATCATGGAACGACCCTATTTGGAGGGTCCTTTTGGACGATGAGCTTTGGGAGCTCCAAGGGGGTTTTGGGGATAGCTTTGGTGCTATAAGCAACCACAGGGCTAGGCTTGCCTAACCTAGTTGGTGTGCTTCCACCCCACCATGATGATATTGAGATGGTTTACCTCTCTTTGATCTGTGCCCTGCATGTATCCTACCCATGGAGTTTCAG
Source organism: Pinus albicaulis (assembly GCA_034641835.2). Taxonomy (NCBI): domain Eukaryota; kingdom Viridiplantae; phylum Streptophyta; class Pinopsida; order Pinales; family Pinaceae; genus Pinus; species Pinus albicaulis. The sequence continues at coordinate 605,202,079 of CM076584.1, forward strand.
ACTCATGGGAAGTACCTCTCATTTGGCCAATGAGGTGGGAAATTTGAATAGAGACCATAGCAAGACCAATGGACGCATCAGAGATTGTCGTACTCTTTATGTCTAGGATGACACTTGTCCAACAACTTGATCTGGGATCAAGTTTGGCGAGGTTTCGGACCTCCAACTGACTTCGGGTCAGTGAAACTAACTTCGGGTTAGTATATGACTCTCTTGAGTCCTAGTGAGGTTTCGGACCACCAATTGACTTCGGGTCATGAAAACCAACTTCGGGTTGGTATGAGACTCTTTGTGAGTCCTATAGAGGTTTCGGACCTCTAGGATGAATCTATCAGCCGAGGATGATGTCTTTGTGATTAACCCTTTTCTGTTCTAAAATAAAGAGGCCAACAAAGCAAGTTACGGCGGGATGACGCACGATGTTTGGATTGCACTAGTGGACGGAGTTCTCCTTAGTTGAGATGGAGTGTTAAATTTAGACAACTAGGTCCAAACTCTGGGTTGTGCTGCTCAGATGACGATCCCAATATTTTTATTGGATTCCTCTTTCGGAGAGGTGTAAGTTTGATTGAAATATCATCTCGATCGGATAAGAAAAACATGTACTTTGAATTTATTCCACTTATGTGCTAGGTCGGCCTGGAATATAATATAGACTTAAATGTCTTAAAGAGTGTGTCACACACCCCCAAAGATGCCTATATAATGGAGAGACTTGGAGTTCATTATACACACATTGTGTGGAGGATTTTCTTCTCTCTTGATGGCGATGGAGCTGCGTTCTTGGTGCTGCGTATTTGTGGAGTGTTCTTTGTTTGGGTTGTACTGGGGTTATGGGTGACACGCCTGGTTGAATGACCTATTGGAGACTTTGCTGGTAGAAGCATCCTGCTGATCGTTGTAACACCACCATTCATTATCTCTGTTTTGGCTTGTCTTCCATCGATCTATTGCTATGTTCTATCTGCTTCAGTATTTTGCGCCCTAATCTGAAATGGCATAGAACATGTTCTAAAATTAACAAGTAACCTTTATATATGGCAATGGTCTTTGATATGACAGTGAAGGCAACTATAGTTGGTAGTCTTATGACAATTTATATGGCAGTAACTGTGGATATGAAAGTAACCATGATATGGAAGTCAATATGGTAGGAATCGTGTTACCTTGATGAATATCAGTAAACTTATGAGGGCAGTGACCCTGATATTATGATATATGATGACAGTGTCCTTGCACTTACGATAACAGTGATGATGTTCCTTGATACTGAAGACTCCTGATATTGATGACACTTAATGTGGTGACATGGATGATGCTACTTGAGACAGTGATATGATATCAACTCTCTTGGACTTGTTTGATTATCGGAGGTCAAATTGTTCAGCTCACAAACGAAGTTGTAAACTGACTTGGGTTGGCTCTAGGAGGCCTGATAGGATTGTTGTATCTCATTCTTATTGTACTTTGTATCTCAGTTGAACAATTGATGAATATCTAATAAAAGAAGAATTTGGTTGGGTTTTCCCCCTTGTGGGGTTTTCCCTGGTCTTTGACCTAAATCATGGTGTCTCTATTGTGCATGCTTTTCTTCTGTTGTTCGTTTCTATTCTGTTGCATTGTTGATGCTTATTGTTCTCTCTAAATAATTGCTAATAATGATATAATATTATGGTGTGAAAGTAATGTGAAAATGTTAAAAGCTTATGAATGCAATTATCTACCATAGAGAACAATCTAGCCCTAAAATTTAACACAACGATCATCAGCTACTTCCAATTCAGGGATTCAAACTTTAGGTGGCGAGGAGTCAACAACACATCCTACCAGTTCTGTTAGGAGACTTCGATGGTTTGAGCAGACATATAGTGCCAAGACCGAAGGGCAAGTCAGTGGCGAGTTCTACATGGGTCTTCAAGATCATACACATTGTAGATACTTGCATAGAGAAGTACAAGGCAAGGTCTGTGGAAAGAAGATTCTCACAGAAAGAGAGAGTGGACTATGAGAAGGCATTTGCTCCAGTCGCCAGGTATACTTTCATTAGAATTGTTTTATTTATTGCTTCAGTCATGAGGTGGAGGGTACATCAGATGGATGTGAAGATAATGCTCCTCAATGGGGTGATTGAGGAGGTGGTGTACCTAGAGCAACCTTAGGGCTTTGTGGTACATGGGATGGAGTCCCATGTGTGTAGATTGAATAAGGCCTTATGCAGGTTCACGCAGGTGCCCAGGGCGTGGTACTCAGGATTGATGGGTATTCACTGAGAATGGGCTTCACCAAGAGTGAGGTGGATCCCAACCTATACTTCATACTTGTTGGAGATGATCCACTCATATTGGTGATGTACATGTATGATTTCTTTCTGACAAGTGCAGAAAGTCCCATAGCAAGGTGCAATGCAGAATTGGTTACAAAGTTCCAAATGAAGGACATGTTAGAGTTTGGCCACTAGACTCAATGCACACACTCACACTAGATTTGGTAACAACTTCCACTTAACTTTACTCAACTAATAAACTAAAATATACTAATGTGTCTAAATTTTACATAGTGGAAACTTTAAAACAGCAATTAGATCATGTAGAGTAACAAAAAAATTTAGCCCCAAAAACAAAATACTTCTTAGTCCTTCAACAAGAATCTAGGGCTCGTGTACAAGGGAAAATGGCCCTTTTACAATGCTCAGTAAAATGCCAAATCACAAGGGAAAACTTACACAAAAAATTCTTACCCAATTGCTAAAACTCTCAGCTTCAGTGCCACAGTCTGCTCATTGTACTTGCCATAGTTTGTTCTCTATTGTAGCTTAGCCCTTCTCTATTGTCCAAACAAGGGAAAACTCAACCCTTCTCTCTTGTCCAAACATGGGAAAACTTAACCCTTCTCTGTTGTCCAAACATGGGCAAACTCAACCCTTCTTTGTTGTCCAAAAGGGGCAAACAAAGTCTTCCACGGGCCTATACTTGTGATAGAACCTCCTCTTCACAAGCCTGCAACCTCCTCTTTGTGTGTTGCAGCCTATCCTCACGTCTGTGAACACTCCTTTAGGGAAGTGGCCTTACCTTTGTCTATTGCATTTCTCCACAAGGGCTACGTACCCACCTTCCACAGGCCCTCTTGACCCTCCATAAGTCTGAGGCCTACTCGGCCTTGTCCTCCACAAGATGTTCTCTTAGTGCTCTTGCCAACCGCAAGAATGAATCACTCACCCTTGTACTTATACTTTTCCAAAGGGTGCAATACTATGGGTCTATACCATGGGTGATCGAAATACCATTAGTAATCCGAATACCATGGGTTATCAAAATACCACGGGTCATCGAAATACAATGGGTCTTGTTACCCACCACTTGTGGGTAGTATATATAGGAGAAACATTTTCTCCTAGATGCTCCTCAATCAACATCTAGCAGCCCCTTACAGCTAACAGATAGCTCGATGTGCCATTATCTCTGCCACCTGAACCAGCCATGTGGTCCCTCGCCCACTTGTTATGATTGTATGTTTGAAGGTGGGTCTCCTGACCCCGAAGGTATGGCTTTTCATTGGTATAGTTGAGTAATTTTCCTTACTTGTCATGGGCACTTTTGGGCATGGATTGGTGGGGGGATTCAGCGAAAAGAGTGAGCTAGGTCTGTACTCTTGTCTCCACTGCTCGATTCCATGGTTACCCTTGTATCCTAGTCCCGTGGGATCTCCTTTCTTGGCCACTAGTTTTAGGGATGGCACTAAGTGGGAAATATCGATTTTGGTTGTGTAGTCCTGCTTCCCAACACCATATACATCACCCCCTTCCACTCATTTTAGCCCCATTCATCTTTTCTCCCATCCGGGTCCACATGTGTCCACTAGGTCGACATAGGGTTAGCCTCCCACTCCACTTGTCCACACCTTGGGTCAGGCCTGGAACGACGCCACAAAGGTTGATGCAACTAAAAGAAAAGAAAAAAGCATAATTTGGCCACTCTCAACAGGAAATGCACCAAAAAATGCAAAAGATGGTCGAGACATACAAATTTAGCACGTGGGCAAAAGCCAAACATGAGCCCTCGCCCTTATCCACGACCATCACCCTGGTTCCTATGGGCCCTAGATGAGGCCCCCTTCATCATTAAGGAACCCATGATTGTCCCAAACCCTGGTGGGCGATGAACTGGCCCACCTTAAGGGGGTATCCATTGCATATATATTACACAACATGCTCTCATCGCCTGGAGCCCCGAGCAGTTATGAAGAAAAATTAATCGAAGGCAATATGAAGAAGGTTGGAAAAACAATGGCTGGGGCAACTCATGTACTGCCATTTGCTCCTACACTCGTATACCCAGGTGTGGCCTTCCCTAATTATAGCTACCCTTGTACCATGACATGTGGTCTGGATGATTCCTTGATCCCCACTCCATTCCATTACTATATCATTTGCCAACTACCACTTGAAGGATGTACCATGGACATGTCACCCCCTTTAAAGGTTGAAACCACCTAATAAGGTCCTTGATTAACCCCCTATTGAACTTGGAGACACTTGTACATGCCAAAGCCCACTATGGAAGGGCATGCCACCATGAAGTGCCCCATTGATTCCATGACTTCTAAGCTCTTTTACTTGATTATTCTAATGATTTGTTGTTTTGGAGGGCAAGGGGACGCATTGGATCTTATGCAGGATTGTAGGTGGGTTTCCATTTTGGGCTTGGTCTCCCTATACGGGTCCTAGCCCTCCAAAGGGCTACATTGGCACTTGTAGGGTGAGCGTTGAGAGCCATGGGCCTCCACCATAGCAGAGATTACTTCATGGATCCCCAAAAACGCTCATTGATTGCTCATGTTCCACCTTTTGGATGAGGATGATGCACCTGGTTCACCATGCCTAGCCAACTCCACACTTGCACCATATGCTTGGCAGATGTTCCAGGGTCTAGAGGATGTCTCCTACTGCACAGGGATGGCTTATATCATCATCTTAGCCCTTACAGATGGTCTACAGGCATTTTCGATCCACTTGGAAATCCATAAGGATTTCTGTGCCCCCACACCCAATTGGGAGCACCACAGTCCTTTCTTGGAGAACATGGGGCCAACCCCATGTCCCCATATGTGCACCTGACCTCGTTGGGGATTGTTTTTGCACAAGAAATACGAAACAAAATAGCCGAGACAGATAGATATCAAATTTAAAATAAGCCAAGTGAAAAGAGATAGTTCATTGCGTTAAACAAGATACAATGCTTCACTTGTTTCTTCGAGGGGCACCAAAATACAGCTCAATTACAATACGACACAATACTTCTTCCTTCTATCTAATGCTATTTATAGCCTAATGACATCCAAAACCCTAATTAGTAGTGGGCCTTGACATAATCATGGGTTAACCACCTTATTTATTAACTAAGGACCGTTTATAACTAATTGTGGTCCCTTTTCTAGAATGTGGGTCGACCACTTACAATTATTATGAATGCAGATAACTGCTTATGGGTTTTATTGACTCAACCAACTAACTATGACTCAGACTAGGCCCTTATGGGCTTATTACATAAATAAAGGGCTTAGGGTTGGACCCTAACATGCCCCCCCCATCAAAAGCAACCTTGTCCTCAAGGTTGAAGTTGGTGAAACTGCTAAAGAATAGTGGCCGGTTCCCATGTCGCATCTTCCTCAGAGGTGTCTTTCCACTTGATTAGTACTTCCTTGATTGTGTGACCACGAAGATGATGTTCGCGAGTATTCGGGACCTGTTCTGGTTGGAGCCAAAGTGAGCCTTCCTCATCTAATTCTGGCAGCCTTGTTTGAACCCTGCAATTGTTCCCCACCACTTTCTTGAGGCACGAGACATGAAATACTGGGTGGATTCGTGAAGTGGTTCGTAAAGCTAGTTTGTAGGCGACGACTCATATACGCTGAAGTACTTGATAAGGCCCATAGAATTTGGGTGCGAGTTTCTGACATATTTTTTCTTTGAGAGAGATCTGCTTATATGGTTGGAGTCGTAGGAATGCTTGGTCATTGACTTGCAATGACTATTCGAATCGATTTTGATCGCCCTGTTGCTTCATTCTGTTCTGTGCTTGATGTAGATTATCTTTGAGACGAGCGATCATGACAGCACGATTCTGTAGTAGTTGATCAACTTCCTGCACTTTGGAACAACTGGGGAGGTAAGACACTGGTGACGGTGGAAGTTGGCCATATACAACCTCATAAGGTGTCATCTTGGTGGCTTCATGATAGTTAGTGTTATACCACCATTCAGCTAGAGGTAGCCATTGGACCCATTGATGTTGCTTGTCAGAAGTGAAACAACGTAGATAGGTCTCCAAGCATTTGTTGACTGCCTCTGTTTGACCATCAGTTTGAGGATGATAAGCTGTACTGAGTTGGAGTTGCGTGCCCTGGAGCTTGAAAAGTTCCTGCCAAAATTTGCAGGTGAAGGTGGGGTCACGGTCTGACACAATAGAAGTCAGCGTACCATGTAGTTTGAATATTTGGTCCATGAGACTTTGCGCCACCAATGTTGGGGTAGAGCACAAAAATGGGCATATTTGGAAAGCCTATCAACAACCACCATGAGAACTGATTTGTTTCCGGACTTTGGGAGGCTAGTAATGAAATCCATGGAGATGTTTGTCCATATTAAAGCAGGGAGGGGTAAAGGTTGTAAGTTTCCCGGTTGTTTGATTGTTTCCCCTTTGTTGCGCTAACATACATCACATTCAGATACAAAAGTAAGAATGTCAGTTTTCAAGCCAGTCGAAAAGAAGGAGCGGCGGGTGTGCACATAAGTCTTTTGAAATCCTGAATGTCTGGTTGTTGGAGAGGAGTGAAATTCAGCCAAGATGCGGGGTTTGAGAGCTGAGGTTGGGAAGAGCACTATTCAATTCATGTAACGCAAAACCTCATCCTGCCAAGAGTAGTCAGTTGAGGCATTAGAATTGTCTCTCAAGTTATTAATGAGTTGGGACAGGGAGGGGTGGGCAAACCATTCCCAACGAGCATCTTTAATCCAATCTGATTGGGGTAGAGAGAGTGATAAAAGGGTGCCCTCATCCTCAAATTGTTGTGATAAGGCATCAGCTACTACATTGTCATGTCCCTTTTTGTAAATGATTTCATAATCATATCCCAACATTTTTGCCAGCCATTTATTTTGTTGTGGCGAGGATAGACGCTGCTCTAGAAAATATTTCAAACTATGATGGTCAGTACGAATTTATCTCCCCAATAAGTATGGGCGCCAAGTGTCTACTGCATGTAAAATGGCCATCATTTCTTTCTCATATGTGGATTATCCCAGATGTTTGCCACTGAGTTGTTGACTAGTGAAGGCCAATGGTCTACCTTCCTACATTAATACTGGACAAATGCCCGTGCCAGAGGCATCACATTCAATCACAAAATATTTGGTGAATTCAAGTAGAGCCAAAACTGGAGTGGAGCACCTAGCTTGTTTGAGAGCCACGAAATCCTGTTGCACGGTGTCAGTTCATAAGAATGAATTTTTCTTCAAAAGATTAGTTAGGGGATGTGCAATGCGACCATAGTTGCTGACAAATTTGCGATAATAACCTGTGAGACCCAAGAATCCCCTCAAATTCTTCAAGGTTTTGGGTTGGGGTCAATCCTGCATTGTCTGAATCTTCTTCGAATCAACCCTTACTCCATCGCGTCCATCGCGTCCCACAATGTGTCCCAAATACTCAACTTCTTCCATTCCAAAGGAGCACATAGAGAGCTTGACAAACAATTTATGGTCTTGGAGAAATTGTAGTATTTGGTCAACATGCTGAAGGTGCGTATCACAAGTGAGACTGTAGATGAGAATATCATCGAAAAATACAAGGACAAATTTTTTGAGATAAGGTTTCAAAAGGTGGTTCATGAGGCTCTGAAAAGTGGAGGGAGCATTACAAAGGCCAAATGGCATGACCAAGAATTCATAATGGCCTTCATGAGTTCGGAAAGTTGTTTTGGGGACATCAACTTCCTTCATGCGTATTTGATGATAGCCTGAGCAGAGGTCTAGCTTGGTAAAGAATTTAGCACCATGGAGTTCATCAAGCAAATCATCCACCATGGGAATAGGGAATTTGTCCATGATAGTGAGCTTGTTAAGGGTCCTAAAGTCAGGACACATGCGCCATTCTCCGTCCTTCTTTAAAACCATGACGACAGGAGATGAAAAAGGGCTTGTGATGGGACGAATAACCCCTGCTTCTAGAAGCTCCTTGATGATTTTTTCAATCTCATTCTTTTGGGCAAAAGATAGCGATATTGACGAACATTTGGCGGTTGAGTGTTACACAGCAATTTGTCACTGTCCTTGTAGTCCTCGCTCCTTAATCCTGTAAGACCCATACAGTGACCCTTGTGTACTTTCCAAGCATGGAATACATACCCCTAAACCACACTTTGTCTGCCAAATCATCTCCCTATACAACTTTTCTAGAAGATCCCTATATAAACCTGATTTTCAAGGTCGGCGCTTTCTCTCAGTGTTTGACCTGCACCGATAGCAGAGATTTGCACTGAGACACATCGATCGACGCTCTATCTTAATGTCAGACCCGCGTCGATCCTCTTTTGGAAAGTTTTTTAAATAGAAGCGAAGCTTCTGTGACTAGAAGCTTTGCGAGGTGGCGAGCTAGAAGTTTGTTTTGAGGATATGGACGAGGAATTCCCCTTTGGGCTTCTTGTTCCAAAGGAATAGGAACTACTCCAAAGGATGAGCTCTTTTCCCATTATTTGAGGGCCCATAACCTCCTCCTCCATTGTTATATAAGGAGACCTCTTTCATCTTTGTTGCCTTAGTCTGAGTTAGAAAGTTGGACTTAGCTAGGGAGGAAAAGCAATTATAGCTTCGAGAGAATAGTGCAAAGTGTGATTGTTTTTGTGTGTTAGGAACATAGTGAGATCTTAGACCTTTGTGTATGAGGGTGTTGCAAACGTGCTTTTATTTGTCTAATAGTCACGCCGATTGGCGCTTGTTGTCAGTTAGCAAGCCGCGCCAATGGGCCGTTGGCACTAGTTTCAGCCCCCCTAAAGTCGTTATAATTCCAGCATGTTTGAAAAATTAAGATTTTTTCCCTAAGTCTTTCAACAGTGTGTCTTGCCCTTCCGGTCTTTTTCTCTGTATGATTTACTTTTTCTCCCCTTCACTCAAGTTGGTTTTATTGACTCATTGGCTTGGTTTTTGGTTGTTTTTTGGGATGTGCATCCTTACATCCTAGTTTTTCTAGGATCGTACATCAATTGCCTGGTTGCATGCTTCGCGGGACATCGCCCTGCTGATTGAGTCAATTTCCTTGCTTGGTGAGCCAACTGTAGTTCATAGTATTAAAAATCGGCCGGTTTGAACCAGAAACTGGTCAAACCGGCTGGTGATAACATTAGTTGATCCAAATTAGTTGGAAAACCCGGTTATACCCTCCATGTCGCCTGAAAAGCCCGGTTAACCGATGTTGACCAGCCAGTTCCGTCCTTAACCGGTCGGTCAACACCTCTTTTGCTGCGAGGATCCACGCACGACCAACAAGGAGTTTTAGGGTTGATATGGAGGGAAGGGGAGGGTTGTTTCCCTCCAAAAACACCCTCCCCAATCTTTTATAAGCAGGGGCAGCCTCTCCTTTGTCTCACACCATCTCATTTGCAGTTTGTGAGTTTGATTGAGAGCTAGGAGAGTGTTGAGTGTTTGCCGGAGCAGTGATCTTGGAGGCTTGGAGTTGGAGTTGGAGCTATCTTGGATATATTTTGGAGCTGTCAGTAGTGTTGGCATCTTCAAAAGGACGCTAAGGAAGCTAGTTTGCATTGCCAGGTAAGGATTTTCACTTGAAAAATCCATCATTTCATTGTTGTTCATGTATTTATTTTCTCATGTGTTTAGCTATGCTATTTCTCTCAAATCTCTAGTCCTATGCTATCAAATTTCGTATGTTTGAATGTGCATTTTGTTTCGTAAATTTAGCCTTAGTTGTCCATTTATCTTAGCTGCATTTTTTTTTAAATGCCAGATTTATTTCCAAATTTCAATTATTTCAAGTCAAGATGGCTCCAAAAACCAAGGACAGTGCATGGGCCCATTGTGATGTGTTTGATGGAAAGATGATATGCAAATTTTGTGAAAAATGTATTGGAGGTGGGGGTATTCTTAGATTGAAACAACAGTTGGCTGGGATAAGAGGCCAAGTAAAGCCATGTGATGCACCTAATGAAGTGATAGGTCCGGTTAGGCAGAATACCTTGCCAAGTTTGAAAAGTTTGAGGAGGCTAAGGCTAGGAAGAAGGCCATCCAAGACGAAATTGCAAGGAAGAGGGAACTAATAGAAACCCTGAGACAGAGTAGGTATGATGATTATGAGATTCAAGACTCCACTTCTATCCCTTCCACCAATGACCCCTTTCACTATGTTCCTCCTGTTGGCCAAAAATCAAAACCAACAAAGAAACCCAACCTCCAGAGTTATTTTTCATCCACTGCTAATCGCACAGCCACTTCCTCTCAGCCAAGTCGTCAACCCACTTTGGATCAACATTGGAAAAAACAATGCAAAGAAGCTTCTTATCAGTACATTGCTAGATGGTGGTATGATTCATATATCCCATTTAATGTTGCTCGCTCACCTTATTACCAATCTATGTGGGACTCTATTTTAGCTACAGGAAAGGGCTTCAAAGGCCCTACTATGCATGACTCGAGGGGATCTCTTTTGCAACAAGAGATTTGTAATATTGATGAGTATTTGGCTGACTATAAAGAGTCATGGCTCAAAACAGGTTGTTCCATCATGTCAGATGGATGGACTAATGGAAAGAACCACACTATCATTAACTTCCTTGTTTCTTGCCCTCGAGGAACAATGTTTTTGAGATTAGTTGATGCATCTGATAAGGTGAAGGATGCAACCCTTCTATTTGAGATTTTTGATGAGATTATTCAGGAAGTGGGGGAGCAGAATGTTGTGCAGGTCATCACAGATAATGCCTCAAACTATGTTCTTGCTGGAAAGATGCTTGAGTCCAAGTATAATACCATATTTTGGACTCCATGTGCTGCACATTGCATAGACCTCATGCTTGAGGACATAGGCAAAGTGGATTGGGTAAAAAACACTGTAGAGCATGGCAAGTGCATTACAAAATACATTTACAACCATTCATGGGTATTGAACCTAATGAGGGAAAACACTGGGGGTAAAGAGCTTGTTAGGCCTGCCATTACGAGATTTGCAACTCACTTCCTCACGCTGCAATGTCTCAATTCTCAACAGAAAAACCTGCAAAAAATGTTTTCTTCTGATGATTGGACTGAATCCCGATGGGCTCGTAGACAAGATGGAAAAGACACCAAAAAGAAAGTCTTTGACAATTATTTTTGGAAAAGGTCTTCAGAGCTAGTAAAAATTACTGAGCCCCTTGTTAAGGTGCTAAGGATGGTGGATGGGGAAAAGATGGCAATGGGATACATTTATGAGGCTATGGATCAGGCAAAGGAGCAGATACGGGCAGTTTACAGGGACAGGTTAGCTAAATATGGCCGGATATGGGAGATCATTGATAACAGGTGGAACAATCAACTCCATCGTCCTATACATGCAGCTGGGTATTTTTTGAACCCTAAGTATCATTATAAAGCTCGGCTAGGAGATCAGCAGGATAGAGAGGTCAGATTTCGATTGATTGATTGCTTGGAGCGCATGGTCCCTATCCGTGTAGACCTTTTGGAAACACATAAACAACTTACTCTTTTCAGTATGGCAGCTGGTACCTTTGGAAAGAACTTGGTGAAAATGGCAAGAGATGTGGATCAACCAGGTAAGAAATTCCAATTTGTTTTTCTTTTCAAGTTAAATTGTTTGTAAATAAGTAATGAAATGAACTATGTTACTAATGAATGCCTTTTTATTTGCAGCACATTGGTGGGAGTCATTTGGCAGCCAATGTCCTCAATTGCAAAAGTTTGCAATTAGAATCCTTAGCTAAACTTGCAGTGCTTTAGGTTGTGAGCGCAATTGGTTTGTTTTTGAGTGCATACACACAAAGAAGTGAAACTGTTTGGAACAAAAACGATTAAATGATCTTGTGTTTGTGCAATACAACCTTCGCTTGAGGTGGAACCAACTGATGAACAAAACACTTGATCTAGATGCCATTGTGTTCGCTGATATTGATCCAACATCAAAATGGGTGGAGGAGACTAAAGATCTAGTGTTTGAGGCAGATTTTGATTTTGATGCAGCATTAGCGGGGGGTGAATTTGAAGCAGATTTGGTGGTGCTATCAGACAGAGACACAGGATTGGTCGCTGAATCAAGGAAAGGCAAACAACCAATGGAAGGCACTAGTCATACAGCTCGAGTAACTCTTGCTTCCATTAGGTCCACTTCTATTGTTATTCGTGGCCGTGGTATTCAGGTTGCAGATGAGCCTGAGGCTGAGGCATCCTCAGACTCTGATCCAGATGATGTATATGCAGTTGTCGATGTTGATCCTGTGTCTAGTAGCGGTGATGAATTTGATGATTGATCATGATTCATGTGTAGTCTTGTATTAGGTCAATGGCCTGATAGCTTGTAACATTGTTTTTGGACTTTATGGGCCATTTGGAGCCTCATTGCTTATGTATTTTTCGATGATATGTATTGCACTCGGTGCCATTTTGATATACTCACCTTTGCATGGTATATAAATGAGCAAACTTTGCATATTTTGTCTCTATTGGCTTGGAATCATGGTTGCAAATCTTAAAAATAATTTTTTTTATTAAAAAATAATTATTTGATGTATTTTTTTTAAAACCGGTTCGTTTAGACCTGACCAGTACCGGTTAGACCGATTCCGGTCCGGTTACCGGTTCATTAGGTCCATGGGTGCAGTCACCAGTTCCGGTTTTTAATACTATGCTTTAGTTGCTTACCTTTTGCTTTTTCGTTGATCGAGTGTTCAAGTCTCAAGTGTCTCTCGAGTTCATTTGGTCCGCTTGTTCGCTTTTGAGCATAGATTACATTGCTCATTTTTCAGCTGAAAAGTCTTCTTTCTCTGATTTCTTGATGTAAAAGGGAATGAATGCCTTGTTTTGATCCCATGGTTTGGAAGTTCTCTTTGTCCTTCAACACATATGTCTCGTAGCCTTTTAAGGAATTTCGTAACAAAGTGTTCAAAACAGGATTGTATTCTTAATGTTTGTTGCATCCCCTTTGCATTAAGCGAATTTGCGTTTATTTAATTTTCATCTCAAAGTTTGCTTTTCGTTAAAATGCATTAGATCAAGTTGCATTGAAAAGCCATGTTTGAAATTTATCATTGAACTTAGATTACATTGTTTAATGAATGGAAAATAAAGTTCACATTGAGTGCATTCTATTTCATTAAAAGCTTGCATTAAGTAGATTCTCATTTCATTGAAAAATGCATTAAGTGCATTCTTATTCATTCAAAAGAAAAAAAAATTGTGCATAGATTACAATTGCATAGTTTTCAAAACAAGGATTTTGCATAGATTGCATTGCATAATTCACATCTTTGAATGTTTTAGATTACTTTTGGATGGTGAAAGTCATCTAGTTTGAAAATGTTTCGTTTGCAGTATTACTGCTTGTTGCATCATTATTTGAGACTCTTCCTTTAACTAGATAGCATTCATCAAATCGAAATGAATGGTTTTTTTTCTCATATAGTTGCATATAGGAGTTCTCTGATGACATCGGTAGGGCCTTGGAACTGAGACATAATTCAAGATCAACCATAAAATTTATTCAATCAATCTAAGGAAACATTGAAACTTAACGCTCACATTTAGAGGTCTAGGCTAGTGACGTGTTCTGGCATCGTTAAACCGAGTAGCTGTCGTTCGCCACCTGGCATTAGACAACACTAGCACGGACTTGTGCTCCCCATACCATTGCCTATATAAAGGGAGACCCTCATAGGTTACAATCCTTTATCCATAAGTAGCTGAGTCCGTCGCCTTGTAGCCGTGATACACCGAACACAGCATTCGAGGAGACTGCCTGCACGTATGTTAAGTCCTTGGTCATTTCACTTTCATTTGATCACCAAGGTGTATATTGCAGTTCATGGGAAGCTTGGTACACCCTCTTGCTTAGATATCCTGAGTAGTCATTTTTTATCTTTACTGACTTTAAATTTGAAAAGACCATCGAGCCCTTATCCTTTCGAGCTCATTAAAACTAAAAGTGGCTAGAGTCACCTTTTGTCCTTTTCTCGACTCTTAAAACATGAAAAGGCAGAGTTTTGTTTCAGTGTCTTAAAAAATTAACTGTCGACGAAATATTCCTAGTTAAAGTTACATTCCTTAGTGATTCATTAAGATTGAGGCCAATGGCGATGTTTCCAGGGTTCACCAACCAAGGAATCCCCTCAGATGGGAATCCTGGTCCTTTTCCTTCGTTCGGGAATGTTGGTTCCCCATATATGGCAATGTTGTCCCTTCCTGGGTTAACTATTGGTCTACCCGTTTGGTAATTTTTGACCTCGGTGGTTCCGAACATCCAAAGGGCTTCTCAACCAAGTTCTCTTCCGCCTGAACCATGTCAACCCCATGTTGATCCTAAGGTTGACCGCTCACCTTCTTCGCCCATTTCTTCACCTCGTTCTTCCTCTTCGCCTGGTGAAAGTTTGGATTTTAGTACCCAGGTGGCTAAGAAGAAGAAGAAGGAAAATAAGCTAGGGGGGAAATCAGCAACTATTACTACCCATGCGGCTAATATCAAGAAACCTCCCACTCCGTCTCGCATAATCAAATTCCCTTGCAAGCTATGTGAGGGTGACCACCTTCTTCGTGATTGCCCTGGTATTCCCAAGGTGCTAGAAGTGTGGTCTATTGGTTCGATTCGCCCTTCATCATCAGCCTCTGGGCATCATACTGATGATGAGCCTTCAGCTAGAGATAATGAGACTCGTAAGAAACAGGGTAAGATCAAATTTCCCTATAGGTTGTGTGAAGGGAACCATCCCATTCACCTCTGTCCTTATATGGATGAAGCTTCTAAAGTATTAGATACCCTTTCGGCTTCTGAGTCACGTCTTCCCGTTGGTTACCAGATGATTTCTTCGAGTCCTCGACTAGCTGGTCAAGTTATTGATCGAGATTCGTCTCCGGTCAATTCCACTCTCCCTGAAAGTCAGTCTCCTGAGTCCATTTTTGACCAATCATTGGTTGAGAAAAAAGTCGACCTGATTCCACCTACAGTTCATCAGGTCTTTTCCGTCAAGAGTGGGTCTCATCCCAGTCAGGTTCTTTTTGTTTCCTCTGATTCCCCGAGATCCAGGAGGGTGATCCTCCGACTCCTGTCGCCACGGTTCCAGAAAGTGATCCTCCTTCTCTTGTTCCCAGAGCCCAGGAGGATGGTCTTTCCGCTCCTGTAACGCAGGGGAATAATCCTCTTATGCCTATGGCACCCCCTCCGTGTAGCTTGGTCGCTTCCTTTGATTGGTGTTGATTCACAAGATACCGTCTTCCTTCTTACGTGCCCTTTGAGATCACTATACAGGCCTGCAATATGGTCGTACCGGGAACGATTATAGATGAAGGCGCCTCGATTAGTATTTTGTCCTCAACTACATGGCAAGCTTTGGGTTTTCCGCCGCTTGTGCCTGTTACTCAGAATCTGTTGGCTTTTAATAGAGGAACAAGTCAACCATTAGGGATCCTTCCGAAGTTGCTTATTACTTTGGGAGGAAAAGCCGTCTATATAGACGTGATGGTTGTCCAAGGCCCCTTGGATTTTAATTTACTCCTGGGACGTGACTATGCTTATGCCATGGGTTCGCTTGTCTCTTCCCTCTTTCGTGTGATCTGTTTTCCACATGAAGGTCGGATCGTGACCATTGATCAACTTTCATTCTTTGGTCCTAATGTGACATCTGGTCTACCGTCATCCCTTGTTGGTCCTTACCTGTCGGTGATATCTTCCCTGCCACAGGTCAATTATGTGGCTACCTGTTCCATGTCCACGTCCGCTGATGATTCAGTCAATGAGGTAGTACACAATGTACTAGGGGCATTGGGTCCTGATTTCCAAGATGTAGTTCTCCCATCAACTGAGAACCTCTTGGAAGCCATGACTCTTTGTATGTCTTGACAAGCTTTTCGGAGCAGAGTTCGTTTTCTTGTGTCAAGCTCCTTAAAAAATGAAACAAGGTCTTCGGAGCAGAGTTCGTTTTCTTGTGTCAAGCTCCTTAAAAAATGAAACAAGGCCTTCAGAGCATAGTTCGTTTTCTTGTGTCAAGCTCCTTAAAAAATGAAACAAGCTCTTATGAGGATAGTTCTTTTACTGTGTCGACCTCATTAAAAAATGAAACGGGTTCCCTTTCCAAGTCGAGTCTTTCGTCTGATCTCGTAATTGCACCTTCATTCCATCCACCTATTGGTAACCAGTAGTCTACTCAAGTGAATGCCATGAAGTTGGGGGGCATGTACATCGAATTGAGTCATCATGTTGGGCCCATGCAAACATTTCAAGCATATTTTCTTTCCATTTCAAGCTTGTGTAAAAATGAAACCTGTTTCAAGCATAGTTTATCTTTGTTTCAAGCTTGTGTAAAATGAAACCAACTTCAAGCAGAGTTTCCTGATTTCAAGCTTGTGTAAAAATGAAACCATTCTTATTTTACCTCTTGTGATGGCCATCTTATCAGCCTGTTTTGCCAGATGAACCTTAGTTTTCTCATTCCACCATCACCATCTGCTTGGTCGATCATACGCCTTCACTTGATTGTTTTACCCATTCCTGAGGAACATCTGTAATGAGTGGTCTTGTTAGCCAGCCACTTGACCTTTACTTGTTCTGAGTAGTTCCACCATCACTGGAACCAGTTGCTACCCTTAAAACCACTCGTTCCTCCAGGAGTCAACTTTTAGCTTTTTTCTGACTCTCAAAAATTGAAAAGATTATCGAGACTCTTGTCGTTTTGAACTCGTTAAAGGTTGCGAAACGTCATCTACCCAGTATATGTTTACCCCTTTTTCGGGCTGGGATAGATTATTTACGACAAATGAATACCTTAGCCTATCACAACTAAGAGGTTCTCTTAGACACAGTTTTCTACCTTTTCGGATCTGTGAGACTAACGAAAAGGAACATGCTGGAGTTTTCTTTTCCGCTTCTTTTCAAACTCTCTAAACATGAAAAGATGTCGAGTTCTTCCTTTTTCAAACTCATTAAAACCTAAATGACATCGGAAATCATCACCATGACATTACCAAGTTCCTCCTTCCTAGGGCTCGTAAAATGTACTAGGATGGATTTGTCCGAAGGACAAACTTATACGACAAGCATATGCTATCCTCTTCAAGCTTGTGTAAAAATAAAGAGGTACTCGCCGGAAATGGTGCGAGAAAATGGAAGTTATTCGTCAGTTGTATCAGCAGTATGTCACTCTTGAACATGACACTTATCTATTTCGTGTCGAGTTGGGATATCTTCACTCTGTCACTTTGCCTCCATGGGTTTGGGAAATCCGTTTGCCTCTCATTCGATTACCAATCTTGTCAACATGACCTCTGATCCTATTTGAGTCAAATGCTGCCAAATTCCAGAGTCGTGTCGCCGATATGTTCAAGAGCAAATCCTTTTGTAGTTTGTACATTCTTGATCGTCTGTTTCAGTCTTGAATAACACGCATATTACATCCTCTGTTTCGTGTCAATGATGTGGGATTCATTATGACCCTCCTTCGACAGATCGCTTCCTGTCAACTTCAGCTCATTATTCGGGAAGTTGATCTAGAGACTCCTTTCTGGTACCTTAGAGCTTGCATGCCCTAATGGCAAGTTCTTCGCATTCGAAGACAGGTTCTCATCATTGGCCTTCGATCGGGTGATTTCACGGGTGTTCGACTTCAGCTCACTGTTCACATTTCGCGAATTGTACTAGTAGTACCTTGAGGACCATTGTCATCATGGGTGGTTTCTCTCGCACCTGTTAACAGTTTACATCATTGACTGGTAATCAGGCAATTTTCATGCATGTTCGACTTCAGCGCATTTATTTGTATGCTTGAAATTGTACTTGATCGGGTCGTGACGGAGCACAAGACCCTGGATTTTATTCTATAGAGTCCAGGTTGCGAGGCGATATGATTTGTCCATGATTGGATACATGTTTCTTTTAGATGGATGGTTGCAACCATACCATGCGTCCATATGAGATCCTTCTCAGATGGATGGTTGAGACCATACCATGGTCTCTTTTACGGATGGTTGCGTCCATACCTTGATTCATGTATTTTCATCAGAGATTTCAGTTATGTATATGTATCTATGCTTGATTTGCAGGTCTCCCGACAGCAGCGTCTGGTTCCTTGCACGTACTTGTAAATCATATCACCCCTCACTCATGTTCGGATTTCATAATTTAGGGGGCATCTGTTACACAACAATTTGTCACTGTCCTTGTACTCTCCGTTCCTTGATCCTGGAGGACCCATACAGTGACCCTTGTGTACTTTCCAAGCATGGAATACATACCCCTGAACCACACTTTGTCTGCCAAATCATCTCCCTTTACAACTTTTCTGGAAGATCCCTATATAAACCTGGTTTCCAAGGTCGGCGCTTTCTCTCAGTGTCTGACCCGCGCTGATAGTAGAGATTTGCACTGAGACACGCGTCGATCGACGCTCTGTCTTAATGTCGAACCCGCACCGATCCTCTTTTGGAAAGTTTTTTAAATAGAAGCGAAGCTTCCGTGACTAGAAGCTTCGCGAGGCGGCGAGCTGGAAGTCTGTTTTGAGGATATGGACGAGGAATTCCCCTTTGGGCTTCTTGTTCCAAAGGAATAGGAACTACTCCAAAGGATGAGCTCCTTTCCCATTATTTGAGGGCCCATAACCTCCTCCTCCATTGTTATATAAGGAGACCTCTTTCATCTTTGCTGCCTTAGTCTGAGTTAGAAAGTTGGAGTTAGCTAGGGAGGAGAAGCAATTATAGCTTCGGAAGAATATTGCAGAGTGTGATTGTTTTTGTGTGTTAAGAACATAGTGAAATCTTAGACCTTTGTGTATGAGGGCGCTGCAAACGTGCTTGGACACAAACCTGCCGAAGGAGAGCTTGAACATCAAGGCTTGGTTGTAAACTCCCCTTGTCTTTATCATAATCAAATGCATCTAATGTTTACTTTCCACTCTTGTTTACATTTATAATGAAATTTCTAGCATTCCTTGATCAGTGAGATAGGTTGTAATTGTTTTATGTTTGTCGTGATATAACGCTTGTCATGGTGTCTTGATTTTCTGTACAAATAATCAAACGTTGGTAGCAGCGTGCATCGAGCTTGAGAAGAGCGACGGATCAAGAAGCTTCGACGGAAGACGACAACATAGCATCAGGACAAGGTAGGTCCTCTCCCTTGCTCTAAATTTCATTTACAATCTAGGAAGGTAGATGTTAGTATGTTCCCGTAGTTGCTAGACCCACCCTAGGGCTAGAGGGATCGCCTCTATCCGCAGAGGGGATTTACCTGGACAACACTGAGCTCATGGGATCAGAGGGATTCTATGATCATGCTCACCCAGAGAAGGGGGGAGTTCCTGTGGTTTGTCAAATACCCGCTGAAGGCTATCTAAGACCTGTTGTATATCTGGATGAATTTGGGGAGGGGCATATTCAATGGCTTGGATGGCATTAAATTGAGCTAAACCCCATGATGGCCCCTTTTTAAAAGCTTCTCCATTCTAGCGAGCTAATGATAGTAGGAGCACCCGCCTGGAGTCCCCTCAGTGTATGAGTGTGGCCTTCCTGCTTAAAGCTCATATATAACTCTTGGAAATCCATTGTTATAAGGCCTAGTGTGCAAAGCCATTCTGCAACTAGGACAATGTCGCAACCACCCATTTCAATGGCAAACATGTGGGATTTAAGGTGATAATCCCCTATTTGAAGCTTAATGTTTTCAAAACCACCCTCACATTTCATGGTCCCCTCATCAGCGATCAATACTTGGAAATTAGAGACAACCCTTATTAACCATTGTGTTGCTTCCGCTACACGCTTATGGACAAAGTTACGAGTACTTCCGCTATCAATCAGCACCACGACTGGCCTATGTTTAATGAAGCCACAGATTTTAAGAGTTTGGGGTGAAGAAATTCCAGCCAAGGCATGTAGTGATATAACTGGCTCATCTGGCGAAGCTGCGAGATCCTACTCTGGTTCAAGTTGAGTGTCACTCGCTTCATCCTCATCCATGTCAGGGTTGGGGGCTTCCTCTGCTATATTGTTTTCAGTGGCATCAATTTGGAAGAATTTTGGTTCCTTGCATTTATGCCCTGGGGCGTACTTATCATCACAGTAGTAGCAAAGTCCTTGTTTCCGTCGTTCAGCCATTTCTGTCGGAGACACCTTCTGAACCTTCAGTGTTTGGGTGGGGCCCATGGCCTGGGTGGGACGTGGCTTTGCAACAAAATTCGGGCGATTGGACTGAGCTTGTAAGGCAACTTCCACCTCTAAGGCTTTTTGACATGCGTCCAAGTAGAGGGGTAGTTCATCCAGACATGGGCTTGGATTGCTTCCTTCGGGCCACTGAAAAAACATTCCATATAAAAGGTATCTGATAAGCCTTTAGTTTTGATGGCCAACTTTTCAAAAGTAGCAATGTAGTCCTTGACTGTACCGGTTTGTCAGAGCTTAGTGAGTCGTCCCAAAAAATGAGATTTCCGATCAAAACGGTCACACAGGACTTTTGAGAAGACGTTCCAAGATAACATCAATGGGTAACATTTTTTATGCCATTGCCACCATTGCCATCTTTCTTGGTCCAAGTAAAGTGCTCCCACTCTTAGTTTAGTTTCATCGTCATGGATATTAGTTTAGTTTCATCGTCATGGATATTATTAAGTACGAAGGACTGTGCCATTTGAGCCAACCATATTGTAGGGTTCGAGCCATCAAATTTGTACATGTCTAGCTTGGGCACCCGTTGACTCGAAAAGTGGGACCCTCCATGGAAGTGAAGGTGATGGTTGGATTCACCTTCTTCGTATGCCTCCCCACGTGTGTCTTCCTTGCTACGTGATGAAAATAGAGACAAAGCTTCCTAGATTTGGCAAGAAAGTGTAGAAATTTTAGTCTCAAGGTCGTCGATTCTTTCGTTCAACTTTTCTGCAGCCATTACTTGTGAGCGGGTATCGTACATGCACTAGCCCAAATTTGGGACCCTGAAAAAATGTGGGTTGATAAGTGAATGGTACCACTGCGATCAGCTCGCTGATCAAAGTCGTATGGGCTAGGTCTCTAGAAAGCGTCTCAAAATGGCTTCAAATTTTTTTATTTTTATTTTTATTTTTAACTCTAAATGGAGTTTTACTCCTCGTTGATCAATACTGCAGTGGTCAAATACCCGAAAGCTTGATACTGCCAAATGTCCTGCAAAAATCAGGCCTGGACTAGAGTAGCTAGACCTGGATGTCTGGGTACCGTCATATGTGCCGCAAGAATCAGATCTAGGTGATGGCAGCCAAAACCCTTACTGTACTCTGAGCTGAATCTGTGCTGCGAATACCCCAAAAGCTATATGGACGACGTCGGCTAATCAAAACAGGTAGATCTGAGCAGAATAGAGAATAGGAGCGGGATTAAGATATATGGGGAAACTATAGTCAAAAGGAGGGTCAGATGCTACAGATCGCAATATATGCAGGCGTCCAACAATAGTACTCGACCCAATCTTTCGGGCACCAACTAAGGAGGATCAACCATACCCTTAGTTGTACTACCCGACTACCCTGTTCTACGTGCAAGTAATCTCCTCGAGTACTGTTCTCGGTGTATTGTAGTAGCAAGACGACTGATGGCTGAACTATGGTTAGGTTTCAGGGTTTCTGTAATATCCCCAGATAGGATATTTAACTAAATTTGCATAAATCACACTAACCCAACATATTACCATAAAATTTCTGAATTAATAAACAGAAGATTGCCATGTAAAATAGAACACATAAGCACTGCAATCTATCAACACATCAAATAGGAAGAATCTCAGCATTTTTTATTATAGATAATACCGGGGTTACAAATACATCTAACCCAAAGGAAGAGCTGAGATGGAAGACTGGCCACCAAGATGAGTTGTTGTGCGCTGGCCTCAAAACTAAACTGTTGCACTCTCCCTCCAGCAACAGCTATCACTGAACACACTGAAGATAATGAAGCACGAGTTGAAGACCTGAATGATCCTCACACCAATCCCTGAAGCTCTGCAAAACTTCTGAGTGAAGTCTCCTCAAGAGAGTTGGGTTTTCGTCCAACACTCACAAATCACCCAAGGGTTTCCGTCCTGGGGCTACGGCTGAAGTAGAGAACAACGTCTCACACCTCTCATACAATAAAATGATATGATCCAAAAATATCTCTCAATGGCCTCCTCCCTTTCTTTTATAGATCTCTTAGAGCCTTCTAGAGCATTATTTTATTACTATTTTATTCATGGAGCACTTTTCCCTCTTATTAAAATATTCCTTTTTAATGCAGAAAAGGGTAAATTGGCTACCACGCCTCGTCCGATCACTGAAACCCATGTCTAACCATCCCACCATGTAGGTATCCTCGTCCTGGTTCCAATGAGCTATTACACTAAGGTGTTCCATCATGTATTCCTCTCGGAATGCCACCTTGAGCGTTATCAGCTGAATTAAGCCCAAAAATAACTCAAATTTCTGAAAGTTGTCGAAATGCACCGAAACAAAAGCCAAACTACTCGGATGTTGGAATATATCAAGCGAATTCCACCCAACCGCATAGAAACTCCTCAAAACTCCTCCAAAAAGCCTTTGGGCCCGTGATAACACCAATCTGTATCTGTGACCCGTCTACTTCTAACTCTGGGAGTCCATCCTAGCCCTCTCACAGGTGACACCAAAAAAAGGAATATTACAGACCTTTCGCCCCAAGATTGCTTGCCCTCAAGCAATCCAAATATGTGGGCCACCCTATTGGCCCGCTGCAACTAAGACCCAATGCCCGGATCCCATACAAACCCATGGGTACTGCTATACACCTGTGTCAAGCCACTTGGAATAGACCCCTCAATGTCGGGATCCCAAACTGATCTCTCACTGTACCAGTTAACAAACAGTCCTCTCGGATCCCCACGCCACGATGGCCAACCATCGCCCAAGTCCCACGGCTCGGACTACGCATTGCCTCTGGCTATAACTGATGCTCTAAGAGGTGAAGACCACGTCTCCTGCTACACTGTATCTATGACGATGTAAGCTGCCCCACAAACTGTGTACCAACTCATCACTTCTCTCCAATCCAACCCCTGATTAAATCCAATGTTGATCCTGCTCTCCTGAAACCAGGATGGGATGCTGAAGAAATGACGATCTGTGCCCCACTGCCAACTGGAATCTGTATCATCTGTCATGTCTAAGGGCCCCAGCTTTGCTGTGCTCCCTACGAAGAATATTGTACCATCAAGAGGGTACCAACTCATGATCTCCCGCCAATCCATCCTGGAAGAAGAATCCAATGTAGCAACAACTGCATATGGAACATGCCTGGAGTGTTGTCGCCAGCCCGTAATCAACTCATACTTCTCTGCCCTGTCTGCCAACGAAAGCTGCCTGTAGAAGAAAGCCCCTCTCTCCATAATGGGCCAAAGTGGGCAAGATATTCTGCAAGCCCCATCGATGTACTCCTGGAGAGTGCTACTCACTGAAAGTACTGCAGCTCGACCGACTGCATGTACATCTATCTGCACCTCATCAATGTGTCGGCCCAAAGATGGATGATCCTCCATCTCCAACAGCTTATCCCTCTCATGATCGAGAATGTAATGCTCCTGCTGTCCCCTAGCCCCCTGCAAAACTATCCCATCAACCTCCAACATCTCCAGAGGATATAGATTTGCAACTGCTGTCACCGTACTCAGTGTCTGTGCATCTGACTGCTCCTCCTCAGTGGCTGACCCCAAGGTTAGCCGCATATCCATCATAGACTCAATGTGAGCCTCCATCTGGCTCTCCCCCAAAGGACTATCATCCCTGATGTGCATAGTATCCTCCTCTGCTGACTCACGCTCCATCATATGCTGCTCTGGCTGAATCGTCACAAGTGACTCATCACCCAGAGTATCTCCCATAGAGTCCTCTGACTGCTCACCTTGCATACTGGAATGTAGCTCTGGCCTACTGCCATAACTCCGCATGACTTCTCTCGCTCCCCAGAAGAATCATCATCTGATCCCATGGACTCATCTGGAGAAGAGTCATCATCCTGACATACAGAAGGAACGTCTACCTGCTCTACCTCTACCACCTCATCTGCAACTCTCAAACATGAGTGATCAGGCCCCCATGGTCCTTTGCAAATGAAGCAAAGTCCCTTCCTCCTCAGTTCATTTCTGCTGCATGATCCACCAAACTGGAACAACTCCTCCCTGGTCAACTGTCTCCTGAAAAGCTTAATGTTCTGCTCAACCAGCCCTTGGGCTAGTTCATAAGCAGCAGGTGAGACCAACTGCTCTCTCCTCCAAATGCTCAGCAACCTAGTCTGCAACTCCCAGCAAATGGCCTCACAGACTCGCATACACGACGACAGGATGGACTGCATGTGTGCTATGACTGTGTTAGAATGATGTCTCCTAATGCTGAAGAAGCATTGGAACATCTGCAGAATCAAGCCATCACACTCAAAGTCAAACATGATCTCATGAGTCCGGGTCATGGCCATGATTTCTAAAACCTTAAGCTTCCTCCCAAATGTAGAGCCTGCACAGTTGTCCAAATCCCGAAAGGTTCCTACTATCAGTCTGAAAATTCTTTTCATAATATCATCATTGTAGGGAGGGAAGGGTGTTGTTATCCTCAAAATATCACTGAAATAAGAGGCAGTTATAAGCTTGACTCTCTCACTTGGATGTTCCAAGAATCCAGCTTGTACCAATGCAAGCATAGATGGCTCCAAAGCCCAATTTAAACTCCAATTAGATTGCTCTACCTTTGAAAGGCAAGATTCCAGTTTCTCTAACATGGGAAAGTCATTTTCTGATCTTCCACTCTTTAAGTCCATCCCAAGTGCATAAAGCCAATTTCCCACTTCTTCCTCCTTTTGCAAATTCCTTGGATGCCTTTGCCAGAGCAAATTATGTACCTCCTTGGAGAAGGGTCTATTGTTTTATTTCAAGGAACTAACTTCTGCATTGTTTAATCTTTTTGGTCTTTGGTTTAGATCGCAACCCACTAAGGCACTGCTATGTTGATTTAGGAGTTGTTTTAAAAACTTCATTGTTTCAATGACATATATGGAAGTAACAGTGGTTTAGCTGGACTTGCACAAGGCAAGCTACAAGCACAAGGCAAGCTATAACCACCAGGTGATGATTGCAAGGAAATCCAACCACTCCAATAGCAAGCTCCTCCAGAAACAGCACTGCTGCTCCAAGTCTACACTACTGCCTGACATCGGCCTCTAATTTACCCACTGAAAACTGCTCAGAAAATTCTAGGAATTTGGGAAGGTAATCCTTGCCCAAAACCCAGAAAACCCCAGAAAGGGTTTCTTCTAATTCCAACCTTCAAAATCTGACCCTTTGTAGTTTGGCCCTCTTACAATTTCGTTCTCTGGCACTACAGCTGCTACTGTCAATCATTGCTCTCCAAAATCCCATCAAACCTCCTCATATGGCTCTCCTATCAATTTCCCAACACCCCAGCTCTAAAATCCCACCAATGCGCCTCCCACAAATGAGCCTCCTCCAATGACTGCGTAGGCCCTTTTAACCAAAATAGCTACAACTGAAAACTGGAAACCCGCAGGCTGATTCAAGATTGAAGCTCTGATACTACTGTAATATCCCCAAATAGGATATTTAACTAAATTTGCATAAATCACACTAATCCAACATATTACCATAAAATTTATGAATTAATAAACAGAAGATTGCCATGTAAAATAGAACACATAAGCACTGCAATCTATCAACACATCAAATAGGAAGAATCTCAGCATTTTTTATTATAGATAATACTGGGGTTACAAATACATCTAACCCAAAGGAAGAGCTGAGATGGAAAACTGGCCACCAAGATGAGTTACTGCACTGCGCTGGCCTCAAAACTAAACTGCTGCACTCTCCCTCCGGCAATAGCTGTCACTGAACCCACTGAAGATAATGAAGCACGAGTTGAAGACCTGAATGATCCTCGCACCAATCCCTGAAGCTCTGCAAAACTTCTGAGTGAAGTCTCCTCAAGAGAGTTGGGTTTTCGTCCAACACTCACAAATCACCCGAGGGTTTCTGTCCTGGGGCTACGGCTGAAGTAGAGAACAACGTCTCACACCTCTCATACAATAAAATGATATGATCCAAAGATATCTCTCAATGGCCTCCTCCCTTTCTTTTATAGATCTCTTGGAGCCTTCTAGAGCATTCTTTTATTACTATTTTATTCATGGAGCACTTTTCCCTCTTATTAAAATATTCCTTTTTAATGCAGAAAAGGGTAAATCGGCTACCACGCCTCGTCCGATCACTGAAACCCATGTCTAACCATCCCACCATGTAGGTATCCTCGTCCCGGTTCCAATGAGCTATTACACTAAGGTGTTCCATCATGTATTCCTCCCAGAATGCCACCTTGAGCGTAATCAGCTGAGTTAAGCCCAAAAATAACTCAAATTTCCGAAAGTTGTCGAAATGCACCGGAACGAAAGCCAAACTACTCGGATGATGGAATATATCAAGCGAATTCCACCCGACCGCATAGAAACTCCTCAAAACTCCTCCAAAAAGCCTCTGGGCCCATTGATGACACCAATTTGTACCTGTCACCCGTCTGCTTCTAACTCTGGGAGTCCATCTTAGCCCTGTCATAGGTGACACCAAAAAAAGGAATATTACAGTTTCTTGGGGAGCTTCCTATATACCCGAGGGTACATGGAAGTGCAGTCTATGCGCGGTTCTGTCTAATGCGCTACTACTCAAAGGCGTACCCACAGGGGTTACAAGGGAGTCCAACAAACGTGACCACCTCTTGTAGTTCCTGCAAGCATGCTTCCCCAAATATGCAGGTTTATGCGCTCAACGACAGATCCCATGGTTTAAAGAAACCGGAACATGTCTCTAGCCTAAAAAAAAAATCTGTGAAAATTGGAGGTCTCGCTGGCCCTGGAAAGAGCTCTGATACCACTTGTTATGGACTTGACCTGTTAGACGAGCCAGAACACAAGAAATACGAAAAAAATAGCTGAGACAGATAGATATCACCAAAAAATAGAAAAGCGACAGAGATATTTCATTATGCAAAAACAAGATACAATGTTCACTTTTCTCTTCGATGGGGCAACCTCCAACAAAGAAGATTTCAATTACAATACAACACCATACTTCTTACTTCTATCTAATGCTATTTATAGCCTAATGACATCCAAAACCCTAACTACTAGTGGTCCTTGACATAATCATGGGTTACCCACCTTATTTATTAACTAAGGCCCGTTTATAACTAATTATGGTCCATTTTCTAGAATGTCGGTCGACCACTTACAATTATTATTAATGCGGATAACCTCTTATGGGCTTTATTGACTCAACCAACTAACTATGACTCAGACTAGGCCCTTATGGGCTTATTACATAAATAAAGGGGTTAGGGTTGGACCCTAACATTGTCCACTATATTTGGAGTCCAGTTCTACATCATGGCACCCCTTGGATTTCATTGGGCCTCCTCAAAGCCCCAACGACTCACTATATTGATCATTCTGCCCTCTTGAGAGGCTTATTCTTATGTTATTGAGCTATTTTGGTGGGCTTGCCACCAAAAGTATTGTTATTATGCACATTATTTTATTTTAGGGGCATTATAGTCCAAATTAGGCAATTTGAATCCCTTAGAGGATTGTATAAATAGAAGTGGGGCGATTCATTTTGATCATCATCACTTGGATTGGGATTTAGTAACTCTTGAGAATTTCGTATTCCCTTTTGGAGGACAAGTTTGGATGTCATGGATGAATTTTGATGTTTTGATCTATTTTTCTTGTCTTGGAGCTTCATTATTGGCATAATATGATGATTGGATATACTCTTTTTACATGTAAGTAATATTTCATGCTTATTCTTGTTATTTACTTTGTCACATGAATGTTGCTAGGATTTTCGCTATACAAGTCTGAAATTTACTGCTTTCCTATGAGAAATTGTGGGAATTTTGATGTTTTATAGTGTTGCATCATTGTATGGGCCATGTATGAATGGGTGAATGTTCCTAGAGATTATTTTGTTGAAATACATCTTAACAACTCATCAATTATTGCATATTGAAGAATAAAGATCTTCTGGCAACTACTCTCATGCCCTAATTTCCATGTGGAGTTGTCTAGAGGTCTCCTTGATTGGGAATAGTCTCTCTACAAGTTCATATTGACTCCATCTCTCCCAAAAGCAAGGCACTAATCCATCCACTGGTGGTCACCTAAACGCCTATTTTTCTTGCTTCCTATCTCTTTCTAGGCCTAACCACAATAGGTCACCTAGAGCATCGAATAAATCTCATTGTAGCCATTAAAACACTTTGATTTTTTGTCCATAACTGCACTAGGGTTTCCTCTAGAGGCCCTCCAAATTTGAGGCAATTCTGATTGTGGGATCCCGAGATATAGCAAGCCTTAGCTCACAGATCATTTCTTGCCCTAGGTTTGCCTTCGCTAGTGTCCTCATTTAGATCATTGCATTCATTTCTCCAAAGAAAATTTGTCCTTTGGTCCTCTTCTCTTCCATAATTAGGTCAAGCCCCTCCTCGGTTGATCAACTCCACATCCATGACCTAAATCTGGGTCCACTTGGTCCCGTGTGGTCTCGCAACCTTATAACTCTAATTCCACAAAGATCACATAAAGACCAAGTCTCCATAAGGATTTCTGGGCCTAGGAATCATCTTTACAAGATACATTCCCAAACCCTAGCCTCGAGAATCCTCTTAGCCCTTCCTAGAGAGCCTATCACCTTGCTTTCAAAGCAAGAAAGCCATACAATTGAATCTCTCTTGTGAATAGGCCTTAGGAATCACTCCTTATCCTCTTATTGATCTATTCATCTAGTGATTCCCCTTATACCGAGTCTCCTCCTATCGGTGAAAGCCATAAAGAGCAAGGAGCCTTAGCTGAAGTGACAGTGGGCTATCACTCCATCATTTCCCTTAAACTAGTAGTTGCTCTATAGGATCCCCCCATAGGACCCTTGCTAGTTTGAGTAGTAACAGGTCTATGGGTGCAAAGCTCGATCACTTAGCCCACTTGCTCCACATGTGAGAATACTCTCGATGCTACACAAAACATCAACACTCCCTCTTAGCAAGGGAGGCATTCTCATAACACTACCTAAAAGTGGCTCTACCTTCAAACCTAAAACACATTTCCACCCTTGATCCACTACCATAGTTGTTCCATATGCCACAAAAGCAATTCTCATTGTATGACAGGGGCCCTTCTTCAAAGACACCCTGCTCCTAAAAGCCTCCCATTCCTAAGCATCCTACAAGACCATCCTATACCATGACTTCCTGAACCTTAAGGTGGTCTTCCTTTGAGCTTCTTGACACCTCTAAAGACTGACTCCCTCTTGAGCCTACTCACTCCATCTAAAGTCTGACTCCCTTTGACTCCAAATCGCAGGCCTTCTCGGCCCTCAAGGTCTCTGCTTGACCTTCACTCCAAGTCTCTCACTTGGATCTCCAATGGCTATCTAACCCCTCTTTCCTTCTCGATCTTGCCTTCTCAGCCCCTCTTCTATCACAGGAACAGATCTAGCCCTTACTCAACCCCTCCAAGTTCATATCTCTTCACAAGACCTTCACACCTGGATCATAATGGATCTCTCATTCTCTGTTAGGGAAGAACACAATTGCAGAAGACACGTGCAAAATATGTAAATATTATTTATTATTGAAGAATGAATGATTGATGATTACATGCCTTCATGATGGTGTGCCTAAATAGGCATTGACTGGTCACGAAGGTGAATGGTCATGTCATTTGACTTTTCCCTTCGTAACTAATAATTATTTTTTTAATGTTTATTTATCAATTAATTATTTATTTTATTATTGTTTATCAATTTTTTTATTTTTTATTATTTTATTCGTCTACAGGGTCCTAGATACGCAGTGATCGGGTGCGCTATTAAGGCACTCCTAAATGTTAAGTCATCAATTCAATTCCTCGCACTATTCGAGTGTTATTCTTGGACATGACCATGATGTAGCCTCACCAATGCCATACTTACAAAAAAAAAAATTATTTTATTCATAACATTACCACCCCCTTAAGATGCTTTGTCCTCAAAGCATGGGTAATGTTGGGTGTTGTTGTTGAAGCTTCTCTATTTCCCATGAAGAATTTTCTTCTAGAAGTTTTTTCCATTTAATGAGGTATTCTTTAATAGTTTTAGAACATAATACTTTTTCTCTAGTAGCAAGAATGCCTTCTGGTTCTAAAACTATTCTTCCTTTGTCATCAACTCCGAGTATTTCCGTTTGAGATGACTAATTTTGTCCTAGCATTTTTTTAAGACACAATAAATGGAACACATAATGGATCCGACAGTTATCTGGTAATTTCAATCCGTAAGCCACTTCAATGATTTTTTTGATTATTTGGAAAGGTCCATAAAAATTGGAGCGAACTTGTTCTTTCCTTGTTGCTAAAGAGAAAATTGCTTCTAAGGTTGAAGTCTTACGAAGACCAAATCACCTTCTTCGAATTCTCTCTCTCAACAGTGTTGATCGGCTTCTTTCATCCAATTACTAGCTGTTAAATTTTTTTGCAATATTTTAATGATTTGTTGATTTTCTTCCAACTGATTCTTCACTGCTTGAACCTTAGATTCACTTAATGCGAATTCCTTCCATTTTGGAGGTTCATAACCATCTACGGCTTGAAAAGGGGTCATTTTAGCAGATGTATGGTAG
The DNA here is from genome assembly GCA_034641835.2 of Pinus albicaulis. NCBI lineage: Eukaryota > Viridiplantae > Streptophyta > Pinopsida > Pinales > Pinaceae > Pinus > Pinus albicaulis. The sequence continues at coordinate 605,233,012 of CM076584.1, forward strand.
GTGGAATTGTACCACCATTCTGCTAGATGTAGCCATTGAGACCATTAGTTTTTCTTATCTGTTACAAAACAACGAAGATATGTTTCCAAATATTTATTCACTATTTATGTCTCTCCATTTGTTTAAGGATGATAAGTTGAACTCATGTTAAGGGATATTCCAGCCTGGTTACAAAAATCCTTCTAGAAATTCCCTTTAAATTCTATGTCTCTATCACTGACGATGACCTTGGGGAGGCCATGTAATTTATAGATGTTTGTGTAGAAGACTTATGCAATTTGTTTTGTTGAATCTGTCTTCTAAACTCCATGAAATGTGAATGTTTGGTTAGCCTATCCACCACAGCAAATATTTTGTCCTTCCCATGAGACATAGGCAACCCTTCGATGAAATCCATCGAGATTTCCTCCCATTTTTTATTTGGGATATGTAAGGGGTGAAGTAATCCTGGGGTTAGGACATTCTCATATTTATTCCTTTGACAAACATCACATTCCTTAGGACATTCTCATTTTTATTCTTCATCTTTTCGTGAAAGTGCGTCAGCGACTATGTTATCCTTCCCTCTTTTACGTGATATTTCCATGTCAAATGTGGAGAGTTTCCCCATCCACTTTTGTTGTTCTGTAGATAATATCTTTTGTTGTAACAAAAATTGAAGATTGGTGTGATCTTTACAAATCAAGAACTTGCTTCCCAAAAGGTATTGATGCCATTTATTCAATGCATGTACAATGGCAAGCATTTCTTTATTGTAAGTAGACTTCAAGCTTTCCCTTTTGTTGAGCTTTCGACTTTCAAAAGATATTGGTTGGTTGTCTTGCATTAATATTGCTCCAAGTCCAAACCTTGAAGCATCACATTCTACCACAAAGGGCTTGGAAAAATTTGGGGTTGCTAGTACTGGAGTAGACGACATTACTTCGTTTAATGTATCAAAACACTCTTCTACTTTGCTACCCCATTAAAAGGCATTTTTCTTTAATAAGTTTGTCAAGGGTGCAGTCGAGTGCACATAGTTTTTGGTAAATCTTCTATAATAGCCTGTTAATCCCAGATATCCTCTTAGTTTCTGGTTTTGGCCACTCTTTGATTGCCTTGATTTTATTGGGGTCTACCTTGACTCTTTCCTTGGATATGATGTGGCCGAGGTATTCGATTTCTTTTTTACCAAAAGTGCACTTCGATAATCTTGCATAGAACTAATTCTTTTCTAGTAAGGAAAGTACTTCCTCTAGGTGCTTGAGGTGCTCCTTCCATGTTTTTTTGTAGATAAGGATATCACCAAAGAAAACTAATACTAACTTTCATAAGCATGGATGAAAAAGCTCATTCGTAGTTGCTTGGAATGTAGCTGGGGCATTTGTTAATTTGAATGGCATCATCCTGAATTCATAATGTCCTTCATGTGAAAATTTCATCTATTGCAGCAACTGGAAAATATTCTTCTAACTGTAAATTTAATTATGCAGTTTATTTTCACAACTGCAATTTTCACAATAAAATTACTATGGAAAATAAAATACTGGACCCTGAGAAATTCTAACACACACATAAGAATATTAACACAGTTATTTTTGGACAATTGTCCCCGGAAAAACCTAACTTGGGAAAATTGGTGCAGCAGATGAGGTTTTCTTATTAATCTTTAGCAGCAAATCTGAGTACAAGAATTTTAGATGCCCTACTGACAATCTAAACTGAGGAAAATACTGAGAGAAATTTTGTGAGGATTTTCTCCCACTCCACAACAACTTTCTGCCCCCGAGATGGACCCTCTGCCTTCATGCTGGAGCCTCTGCGTCACTCTCTGCGCAGTGATTGTGCAAAGCTCTTGTGGACTTCGCTCTTCCTCACTCTGCCTCTTCCAGAATCCAGAAATCTTCCTTCTAGATTACTGTTGCTCCCTATTCTCACCTGCTACTCACCCTCTGGCTCTATCTCCTCTGTTGAATCACAACCACTGAAAAAATCGAACTGCCTGGGCAATTGAGTAACTGCATTGGTGTGTTATCCATCTACCCATCAAATTCTTCTTATAATCTTTTGTTGGAGCACCAACGACCAAGATTAAAACATAATCGATGACCCAGATTAATTCCATGTCGATCCGTGTGAGTTTCTAGATGATTCTCACCTTATCTCAATTAATACTGATTAATTAACCATATTCTAAGTTTAGACTTAGGAAATATTTAAAAATTGGTTAATAATCCAATTAAGACACTTCTAGGTGGAATTTCCATAAACGATTCTGGGTTATGGAGAACTCATGTATTCTAGCCTCTCCACAAAATTTCGTAGCTAGAACACATTTGATGCTACAAAAACTAACACCCCCTCTTAGCGAGGAATGTGTTCTAGTGCTGCCCCTACTGCCACAACACCTTGTTTCTGCATCATCTCCTGTCACGTTGCTGATGTCTGGCTACTACTGCCCACCAACGACTGCGCAACTCTGATATGAGTTGCATCTGTATTGCTACTGACCCTACTAAACTGCTACCAACATTGCATCTGCGCTGCAACTCCCTCTCATCTATTGCTGCTGCAACTGCAACATCCGCAACTGAGAAACATCCAAAGTACCTTGTCCCTGCTACTGAAACAAGTTCTCCACCATACCCATTTGTTCCCTGAACTGGAGGAACTTAGCTCTCCTTCGAGCTTTTGTGAGTAGGTTTGCTACCTACTCTTCTATGGGAACATACTGCAGCTACACTGCCCCATGCTGTACACAGTCTCTGATAAAATGGCATCTAATATCTATGTGTTTTGACCTGTCCCGAAACATTGGATTCTCAGAGAGCTTTATGCAACTCTAATTATCAAAATAGACGTTGGTTGCTCCCATCCTCTGTCTGAACAAGCTCACAAGCAGCTCCCTAAGCCATATAGCTTCGCACGTAGTTGTGCTAGTTCCATATACTATGCTTCTGCTGAGCTTAGTGCTATTGACTTATGCTTCCTTCTACACCAAGAAACCATCCCTGATCCAACACTGAAGCAGTACCTGAAAGTACTTTTCCTGTCCACTGAACTGCCTGCCCAATCTGCATCTGTGAACCCACATAGTCTGGCATCATCCCCTCGAGCATACCTCAACCCATACCCGACTATGCCGTGCACATACCTCAGAATATGTGTCGTTGCTACCCAATGTACCCTCTTCAGCTCTACCATGAACTGACTTAGGGTATTGACTCTGAAGCAAATGTATGACCTTGTGTTGACCAAATACATGAGAGACCCAATGAGTTGTCTATAGAAGGTAGGGTCGACTTCCTTGTCATCTGATGCATCTATCTTTTTCCAATTTGTGATCATGGGTGTAGTCATGGGTCTGCAATCCTACATTCTGAACCTCTTCAGAATATTTGTAGCATATCTTCCTTGTCAAAGGAAGATCTCCCCATTCTTCTGCCACACTTCCAATCCTAGAAAATAGTGCATCAACCCTAGATCCTTCATGCCAAATTTTGTTGCGAGGTTCCTCTTGCAGTCTTCTATGAGCCCTGATGATCTTGTCAAAAAGAGATCATCCACATATAAAACTAGAATGAGTGGCTCGCCTCCTACCATTAAATAGTAGAGGTTGGGATCTGCATCACTCTTGACGAATCCCAACTGCTGCAAGTAATTGTCAATCCGACCATACGAAGCCCTAGTAGCCTGCTTGAGCCTGTATAGAGCTTTATTCAGTATGCACACATGAGTGTGCTTCTCATGAGTTTCGAAGCCCTCTGGCTGCTCTATGTACACCTCTTCTTCTATCACCCCTTTCAACAATGTTATCTTGAAGTCCATCTGGTGAATCCGCCATCCCATCTGAACTACTAGGGATATAACTGATCTGATAGATGTATACCTGGCAACTGGAGCGAAGGTCTCTTCGTAATATATTCCTTCTTTTTGTGCATACCCCTTTGCCACAAACCTAGCCTTGTACTTCTCTACACTGCCATCTGCAACGTACTTGATATTGTAGATCCATCTAGAACTTACAATTGATCTGTCTTCCAGCCTCGATACTACAGCCCACACATCATTTATCATGATAGAACTATACTCTTCTACCATGGCATCCACCCACACCTGATGTTGTGCGGCTTCCTAAAAGCTAGAAGGTTCTGCAACTTGAGCTACCAAAGCTTGATATCTATCAGGTTGTCTGCACTGTCTTGTGTCTGTCCTAGGAGTTCTGATAAACTTCTCTACATCTCTCATTGTCTGACGAACTTCTCTGCTGACCCGTCCACTTGTGGTGGGAGGTTCAACTAGCTCCTCTTCCTGTCCTTGCTGCTCTGTATGCTGACAACTCCCTGGATCTCCTACCCCTGAGGAAATACTGGTACTAGTCACTATACTTGATCCCTTTGACTATCATCCTGTTGGTCCCACTGGTTGCCCCTACTGCTGGACTAATGGAACTTCTGCTGACTGATTTTGATCTCCTGCGGGCATCTCTCGAGATCTCCTAAAAGCTCGGTCCTCCATAAACTTTATGTCTCGCCTCGCTACAATCTTCCTACTGCTAGGAATGTAGACCATGTATGCCTTTGACGTCTCGCTATACCCGACGAGAAACCACTTCTCTGCAGTCTGATCCAATTTGCTACATTTTTCATCTAGCACGTGGCAGTGAGCCACACTCCCAAAAACCCTCAAGTGACTCACTTCAGGCTTCTCTCCTGTGAAGACTCTTTCTGGCGTTTTCTTCCCCAATGCTCTATGAGGAGTTCTGTTCTGAATATACACTGTCGTGTTGCATGTCTCTGCCCATAAAAATCTGGGCAAATCTTGATCATATAACAATGCCTTTGTAGCCCCAACTATAGTTCTGTTTTTCCGCTCTGCTACCCCATTTTGTTGAGGGTTATATAGAGTTGTCCATTCTCTTTTGATGCCTTCCTTCGCGCAAAAAACTGTGAAGTTTTTATCAATATATTCTCCACCATTATCTAAGCGAAGTACCTTGATCTTCCTCCCTGTCGCATTCTCTTTTGATGCCTTCCTTCGCGCAAAAAACTGTGAAGTTTTTATCAATATATTCTCCACCATTATCTAAGCGAAGTACCTTGATCTTCCTCCCTGTCGCATTCTCTATGAGAGCTTTATACTCTTTGAACCAATCAAAGACCTCATCTTTGGTCTTTAAGAAATAGATCTAGGTCTTTCTGGAATGGTCATCAATAAAAGTATTCACCACCACTAAGAGCTCTAGTGGACATCGGGTCACAAATATATGAATGTATAAGCCCTAACACGCCATCTGCTCTATTGTCACTTCTTGGGAATGTTTCCTTCACATACTTCCCAATTACGCATCCTCTGCACACATCGTCGTGCTCTGTACTAAGATCTGGAACCCCTGTTACAGCTTCTCTGAGCATCTTGAGTGCTCCATGGTGTAGATGTCTCATTCTCTGTTATGTATAATTTATTAATTATTATTTAATATAGTTGTCTTAGGTTTATTAAGTGAAAGGGCATGATCAACGATCATGCCTCTTCACCAAGGGACACCGTAAGGCTGTATTTAAAGCCTTGGTGATTCCCAATTGTAATCATCTCATCTTTTATCAATAATAATATATACTTATTCAAGTTTACTAGAGTTTTTACACTCCATTGGTATCAGAGCAGTCGCTCTTCAGGATCTGTGTGATCATCACAGAGATTAAGGGATTACAGAGAAAATTGCAGAATTGTTTAAAAATCGGGTGCTTGTGGGCAGCAACAATTGTTTAAAAAAAAAAATGCAGATTGCAATTTTTTTTCTTCCACTGTCATCATTTCCGTCCTCCCCTACCTTCCACGCTTGCCGTCCCTTCCTTCCCATTCCACACACTACCCTCTCGGCCCTCACTCCCCATTCCTCGCGCACTCACCCATCCCCACCCTCTGCTCACCCCATCACTCCCTTACCCCTCCCCCTTACGGTTCACCCCACACCCGCCTACCTCGCTCACCCCTCGCACTCACCACCCCGCACTCACGAGCCCCAACCCTGCTAAACCCTCACCCCTACCCCGCTCAAGGCTCACCGCTCTCGCCAGCTCCACGGCCCTCCCCTCACGGCTGTGCCCTCACTCCTCCCCGCCTCCCGCGCCTCCCTGCCTCTTCCGCCCAACTCCCCTCCCTCGGCCATCCCCCTCGGCCCCTCACATAGCACTCCCCTTTCCGCTGTCCCTCCGGCCCATTCCCCATCGTCCTGCTGTCCCCGTCCCTGCCCTTCCACGCCGCCCGTAGCCTCCCTCCCGCCGTCGTCTTCCTTGCCCTTCTGTCGTCTTCCCTGCATCTTCCGCACCCCCCTTCCCGCCTTTTTCCGGCCCCTTCCCCTGCCATCCTGCTGTCCCCGTCCCCTGTCGGCGGTCTGTCGTTCCCACCGCAGCCCGCAAACAAGTCTGCTGTCCCCACAGCAGCAAACAACAAAAAAAAAGTGTGTTTTTTTTATTTGTGAACCATTGTGTCCATAGGGTGTGGACGTTCAAAACTAAATTCGATTTTTTTAAAATATATATATATATAAACAGACTCAATTTTTATACAAACTTAATTTAAAACTAATTTTATATAAAAATTAGTTAAAAAATAATAATAATAAAAATATTATTATTATTTACAAAAAAAAAAGAGAGGAAAAATAAAATTGGCAGATAAATATTCACCACCGCATTCACGTTCAATGTCTTCATCAATGTCGATGGCCGAATTCCAAAAAAAATTGCTAGATCTGGAGAAACAGATCAATAATAATTCTGATGACTTCAGCAAAAGATTAGTCGATCTCGAGGGTACAATTGCAGGACACTCCAACAATATCAAAAGGCTTCAAGATACGACAAATCGAATAGAAAGACAAATTTGACTAGATCATAGCGAGGCCACAGAAAATCATAGCCAAGCAATGCAAAAGCTAACAGAACTCTGCGACAAGATAAATCAAACGCAACGACCAATATTCCCCAATATGGAACATAATCAACAGAACAATTCAGCAGATTCAGGGAATTCAGAAGAGCATCATGAAAAAACCGATTCCCCACACCATCACAAAGATAGTAATGCAGATTCTCAAAATAAGCAGCTCTGGAATGCATTTGCTAATCAATACCTCTTTCTCGTTCCAACGTTAGCAAATCATCGAAGAGCAAAAATCGAGCTACCCAAGTTTGACGGTAATGAAAAAAATAGCGTTGCATGGCTTAATAAAGCCGAAGAATATTTTGAGATTTATGACATTAATAGTGATGACGAAAAAATTAAGCATGCTTCCATGAAAATGGAAGGAGAAGCATATAATTGGTATATCTGGTGGAAAAAGACGACGCTTGCTATTAGTTGGACGAAATTTAAGGATGCATTCTTTAAAAGATTTCAAGGTATAAAAGAAGAAAAGTTTTTTTCAACATTCATCAAATTACGCCAAAAAGGAGATGTGGATGAGTACACTCGAGAATGGGAGACCTTAGCGACACGAGTACCTGGATTGTCAGAATCTCGTTTAATCAAATCTTTCATCTCAGGACTTAAAATCCATATACAAGAAGAGCTCGAACTTCACGGCATTACATCAGTAGAACTAGCAAGGCAAAAAGCAAAAGCTGCTGAAAAGAAATTTGAAAGGTTATCTTGGTCAAAATCAGAAAAAGTATATTCGAGATGAAGATTTCCTCAATCTGAAAATATAGATAACACAAAATATGTCCCACCCCATCTTCGTGAAGAAGAAAAATCTAACATGGAAATACAAAGGATGAGAGAGGGCAAGTGCAAAAGTTGCGGTGAAAAGTGGGACCCTGAGCATAGGTGCGCTAAAGGAAACGAGACAAAGAATCTGTATAACTGTGAAGCAACTAATGACTCTCACAATGATGAATCAGATGCAACCACCCCAGAGTTCCCTCCAGAACTAGATGATGGAAGCATTACGCAAATGTCTTTATCAGCTATGAGAGGTATATCACAACCTCACACACTAAAACTAAAAGGACATATTAAGAAGAACAACGTAATGGTTCTCCTTGACACCGGTAGTACCCACAATTTTTTAGATTCGACCATGGCCAAAAGACTCAACATCTTTACGTTTCCCATGCCCAATACGAAGGTAATGGTGGCCGATGGTAAGAAAATTGAGAACGTAGGGAAATGCCATAAAGTCAAATTGCATATTCAAAATTTTAATCTAGAATCTCCATTCTACACCGTGCCATTACAAAGAGTAGATGTGGTCTTAGGAATTCAATGGCTACAAACCTTAGGTACTTATTCTGCCAACCATCAGAAGCAGTTTATAAGCTTTAAGTGGGAAGGGCAGAAGCACAGGCTGTATGGATTCTAAGCACTAGAAAATCAAATCGTGTCATCATCCCAGATGATGAAGATGATTTGAAAAGGAGCACCAGCCTATATAGTACAATGTCATCAGCTAGAAATGTTATCTACAAAAAGGAACCATGAAGAGTCACCAGAAGTACAAGGACTAGTTCAGAAACACGAAAAAGTATTCCAAGACCTGCCAATGAAAATGCCTCCTAATAGGGAAATCGAACATCTAATAGAAGTCAAGGCCGGATCCGACCCTGTCAACATCAAATCTTATCGCTATCCACATCACCAAAAGATTGAACTCGAGAAGATGCTCCACGATATTTTAAAAATGTGGGAAGCAAGAGCCTGCCTCTCGAGAAACCCAAGCATTCGTCAACAATGTCCATCATTACATATTCTTTGAGGACAAAGCATCTTTAAGAGAGGGGCAATGTTATGTATAATTTATTAATTATTATTTAATATAGTTGTCTTAGGTTTATTAAGTGAAAGGGCATGATCAACGATCATGCCTCTTCACCAAGGGACACTGTAAGGCTGTATTTAAAGCCTTGGTGATTCCCCATTGTAATCATCTCATCTTTTATCAATAATAATATATACTTATTCAAGTTTACCAGAGTTTTTACACTCCATTCTCCTATGCCATAACTCGTTTAGCTCCTTCCCACTGTTACTGTTGCTACTTATTAGTGCCATTGAGTCAACTTGCAACCTGTATAACTTGTTGCTTCAAGCTCCAATTTTTTTCAACTTCTTCCAGCTTGAGTATTTGACATACACTTTCTTTCCTACGAAGTGGACATCATACCCCTTGTCCTGCAACTAGGACACTGAAATCAGGTTCATACCCAATCCTGGCACATGTAATACATTTGTAGCATTGGCGCTAGTTCCTGAATCCCTTTGAAAATCTATGGTGCCTCTCCCTACTGGAGTATTGTTGCCCATAGTAATCTGGAAGTCCATCTGCTCCTCCTTGTAGCTAGAGAAATATTCTCTAACTCCTGTCATATGAGCTTATGCTCCACTATCCACATACCAGACACCAAGTGAAGCTGATCCTGATAAGCAAGCAAATTCGTCATCCAACCTGGAAGATAAATCTGAAGCTTCCTAACTGTTAATTTTGTCCATTTCTGCTATTTTTCTTTCCTCCCGACGTTGATTCTACACTAAAAAAATGCGTCTAACTAGAGATCTGCTCTGCAAAAATTACGAGGTTGCTCCCTCTGCCTCTGGAGTTATTCGATCTAGAGAAACCGAATTTTTCTGTCGCTTTCTTTGAAAAAACGATTCTCCTCAAGTAACTCGGTTTTCTTGCAAGGTGACTACGCTGCCCTTTAGGGTTTCGATCTGTTGCTCACACTGAACAATGAAACTCCTTCTATCTTTGTTACTGATCTCTCCAGCTAATCATATCTGCTCTCATACCATGTAAAAAATTCATATATTGTAACAACTGGAAAATATTCTTCTAACTGTTAATTTAATTATGCAGTTTATTCTCACAACTGCAATATTCACAATAAAATTATTGCGGAAAATAAAATACTGGAAACTAAGAAAATCTAGCACACACATAAGAATATTAACACAATTATTTTTGGACAATTGTCCCCGAAAAAACCCAACTTGGGAAAACCGGTGCAACAAATGAGGGTTTTCTTATTAATCTTTAGCAGCAAATCTGAGTACAAGAATTTTAGATGCCCTACTAACAATCTAAACTAAGGAAAATACTGAGAGAAATTTTGTGAGGAATTTATCACACTCCACAACAACTTTTTGACCCCGAGATGGACCCTCTGCCTTCACGTTGGAGCCTCTGTGTCACTCTTTGCGCAGAGCTCTTGTGGACTTCGCTCTTCCTCACTCTGCCTCTTCTAGAATCTAGAAATCTTCCTTCTAGACCACTGCTGCTCCCTCTTGTCACCTACTACTCACCCTCTGGCTCTATCTCCTCTATTGAATCACAGTCACTGAGAAAATCGAACTGTCGGGGCAAGTGAGTAACTGCACTAGCGTGTTCTCCATCTACCCATCAACTTCTTCTTATAATCTTTTGTTGGAGCACCAACGACCAAGATCAAAATCTAATCGATGGCCCAGATTAATTCCCTGTCTATCCGTGTGAATTTCTAGATGATTCTCACTTTATCTCAATTAATACTGATTAATTAACCATATTCTCTATGTTTAGACTTAGGAAATATTTAAAAATTGGTTAATAATCTAATTGAGACACTTCTATGTGGAATTTCCAGAAACAATTTCTGGAAATTGGAGAACTCATGTATTCTAGCCTCTCCACAAAATTTCGTGGCTAGAACACATCTGATGATACAAAAACTAACACTTCATGAGTTCTGAACATAGTCTTCTCAATATCTTCCAACCTTACTTGTATCTGATAATAACTTGACCTCAGAACTAATTTTGAGAACTTTGTGCCATGGAGTTCGTCTAACAACTCATTTATGAACAAAATGAGAAATTTTTTCATTAAAGTTATTTTGTTTAACCCTCTATAATCTATACATAGTCTAAAAGTTCCATCCTCCTTTTAAACCAATACCACTGGAGCTGCATACGAGCTTATGCTTTTTGTAATAACTCCACATTTTAGCAATCCTGAATTAGCCTTTCTATCTCTGTTTTGTGATGATGGAGGGTAGCGATATGGTTTGACATTAACTGGCGCTACATCTGGTTTGACTTCTATAATGTGTTCTATCTTCCTTTCTAGCAGTAATTTCATAAGATATTCTTAAAATACTTTGTTATACTTTTGGACTAGGACTGCAATATCTAGTTGTTGTAATTGAACTGCATTTGTAGTTACTAATTCTATTTGTTGACATTGTGCAATATATACTGGCACTCCTTTTCAATTAAGTTTCTTCATTTGTTGTGCAAATACAATTTGAGTAGTAGGTGGTTGGAATCCAAACAACTTATATCTTCTACCAGCCCATTTGAACTTAATAAATTTCTTTTGATGATTTGCGGAGTATGTTCCCAATGTTTGTAGCCATTGTATTCCCAAAACGACATCTACTTCTCCCAGGGGTACTGTGTAGAAACTAGATTCCAATTCATAATCACTTAATTGTAATTTAGCCCTGTGACATTTCCCATCTCCATCCTATTCCTTTGCCATCTGCCTCCATGACTCTTATATCTGCTGCTAGGTACACAAATAGGTTTAGTTTCCTTGCAACATTTATATCTATAAAATTATGAGAGCTTCCTATGTCTACTAACAACCTGATGTTCTCCTTTTTTATATGCCCTCTTAATTTTAGCGTTTGTGGTTGTGCTATTAATGTGATTGCAGCTAGAGAAATCCTAAGCATGCCTTCTCCTTCAAGTTCTGTGTTTGGGGCTTCATTTTCTTCATTAGTCTCTTCATTTGAGTCACTGCTAGCTGAGTCTTCCTCCTGTTTTGCTTCACAAATGCAGAGTTTTTGTGTGTTGCATTTATGACTTAGTGCATATTTGTCTCCACATGTCCAACATTTGCCTTCTTCTTCTCTGGATTAGGGTGGTTGTTACCTTCTTCTCGTAATTGGGGTGGTATATGCTTGTTAGATTTATCTGAAAAAAAATTTACTTGATTTTTCTTTTGAATATTTGTTTGATTTCTTGGAACCTATGAATGATGTCTTACTGAATCTGTTTTTTTGTTCAATAAGCCTTGTCGCATGTTTATTAAAAAAAATTTGATGTTTATTAATTAATTAATTATTTTATTATTGTTTATTGATTTTTTATTATTTATTTAATTTATTATTTTATTCATTTATTTATTCATAACATTCTCTTATGTTGATCTTCTCTCAAAATCCTAGCACATTTGATTAATGAATCTCTCATCCATTTCTCTTTTTCTACGCACAACGCTGCAACTGTCCACAATTCCTTGTGTGAATGATCTACTCCATGTCTCGACTCTCACTAGGCATGTTGATCCTGGCCTTCACAGCCCACACAAACAATCTACCATACTTAGCTAACTCTCTTGGCATGGTTCTTCAGAAAATTGTTGCTACCTGCAACACTTCCTAGTACCTACACCACCCTCTCAAAGTTGTCATCTGTGCAAATCTCAGATCCAATTGCCCTTCTTAGAGACCATGCCTTTATACCATGTTAGAGTTTAGGCACTATAGTCAAAGCACACACACACACACACAACTTCCACTTTAACTTTACTCAACTAATAAACTGAAACATGCTAATGTGTCTAATTTTTACACAGTGGAAACTTTAAAACTAGCAATTAGATCATGCATAATAACACAAAAATTCAGCCCCAAAAACATAATTCTTATTAGTCCTTCGACAAGAATCTAGGGCTCCTATACAAGGGAAAATGGCCCTTTTACAATGCCCAGTAAAATGCGAAATCACAAAGGAAAACTTACCCAACTATTGAAACCCTTCTCAGTTTCAGTGCCACAATCTACTTACTGTTGTAAATCAACCCGTCTCTGTTGTCCAAACAAGGGAAAATTCAACTCTTCTTTGTTGTCTAAACAAGGGCAAATGCATCCCTTCTCTATTTTCCAAGACTCCAAACAAGGGCAAACTCAACCCTTCTCTGTTGTCCAAACAGGGTAGAATCATCTCTTCTCTGTTGTCCAAACAAGGGCAGACCTAACCCTTCTATGTTTTCCACACAAAGGAAAACAAAGTCTTATACAGGCCTTGGCTTCTCTCCTACAGGCCTGCGGCCTGTACTTGTGTTGTGGCCTCCTCTTCACAGGCCTATGGCCTTTCTTTCAGGTTTGCGGCCTCCTTTTTGTGTGTTGCGACCTATCCTTAGGTCTACGACCACTCCTTTAGGGAGCAACCTTACCTTTCTTTGTTTCAATCTGCCATAAGCGCTACGACCCCACCTTCCATAGACTCTCTCAACCCTCCACAAGTCTGAGGCCTATTCGTCCTTCTCCTCCACAAGATGCTCTCTTGGCTCTCTTGCCAACCACAAGAATGAATCATTCACCATTGTACTTATATTTTTCCAAAGGGTGTAATACCATCGGTCTATACCATGGGTTATCATAACACCACTGGTCATCAAAATACCATGTGTCTATGGGTGCAAAACCCCATCACTTAGCACACTTGCCCCACGTGAGAATACTCTTCAAGCTACCCAAAACAACATCAAATTGATGGATTACTTCTTGAGATTAAGGGTATGGAAGATGTCAAGTGAGATCTTTCTTGGTCAAGGGAAGTATGCAGTAGAGATCTTAAGAAAATTCGAGATGAAGGACTGTAGACCTATGGCTACACCTATGATCACCAATCTGAAGAAGATCTCGACTTCAGATTTAAAGTTGGTGGATCCCATTTTGTATAGACCACTAATAGGGTCCTTGGTGTATTTGTTCAACACCAGGCCAAATATTTGTTTTGTCATGAACACTCTGAGCCAATTCATGGTGGAACCAAGGTAGGTGCATTGGGTAGCAGTGAATCATGTGTTGAGGTACTTGAAAGGTATAATGGAGTCTGGTCTGAGGTATCTTGGAGGTCATGGAGTGAGGTTGCAGGGATATACAAATTCAGATTGGGCAGGGAGTGCGGCAGATAGGAAAAGCATCTTAGGGTGTTGCTTTTGGATCAATGATGATTTCCTAGTTCAGCAGGAAGAAGACTTCTGTGGCACTTAGTTTAGCAGAAGCAAAGTATATGGCAGCTAGTATGGCGAATGTGAGGCTATTTGGCTGCACAAGTTCATCACAGGATTATTTGGCCAGGAGTTGGAGGCTACGGTGATACACAATAATAATTAGAGTTGTATCAAACTCTAAAAATTCAGTGTTCCATGAGAGCTCCAAGCATATTGAAATTATATATCATTTCATCAAAGACATGATCCAAAAAGGGGCAATGAAGCTTCAGTATACCTCCACAAATGAGCAAATTGCAGACATTCTCACCAAACCCTTGGTGAAAGGGAAGTTTGTGTTTTACAGGGCCAAGCTAGGAGCCTAGGAGTGGTGGAGAATACCTTTCTCACTAAGAGGGACTGTTGATGTTTGTAGCTTAGGCAGGTACTTTTGCATAGGATTAAGTGTCTAGATGTGTAAAACTCGCCTAATTACCCTTTAACCTTAGCAATTATGTTAATTATTAAATTTTATTTTTTTATGAAAAAAATGTGAATTAAATCAAATGAAATGCAAAGATTATTTGCTTTAGTGAATTAGCTAAATCTCAACAGTTGATCTCAAGTGAAGTTGAGATCTAATCTCAATCATCAATTACTTTGGAGATAGGGTTCTAGATTTAGTCATATCTCAAACTTATAAAAGTAGGTTGGGATAAGGGAAAAGACAGATTATCGAATGCAATACAATGAGATAAGTGAGGATCTCAGTGATTGGATGAAGAAGAACATTCATCCAAGTGTGCGACAGCGAGAAGAAGACAACAACGGTGTGTGGCAGCAAGGGAAATCATCCAAGTGTGGAGGTTGTGGCTGTACAAGGGCAGGTTGAGGTGCAGATCATGTTGTACAGCAGACCAGGGCACAGATTTGATCAGCAGTGCAGTCCTATTGCAGGCTGGAGAGGCCGTACAGGCCATATGGGTCACATCAGCAGGAAGCAAGTGGTTTCTTGGTGATTCAGAAATTTCTGGGATGGTCATATAGCTTGTACAGGTGCCTAGCTTATTCCCAGAATTTTGTTGTAGCTAAATTGTTTTCTGAGTGGGCTATTTTGCCGATAAGGGAGCCCTTGTATGATTGGAAATTTATTAAATGAAAGGAAAATTCTGAAAAGCAAAAATTTCTGTGGAAATTCGCTGTTTTGTTTCTGCTGTTTTAATTATTTATCAGCCAGGGAAAATCCCAGTGGTACATTTTATTCAGCAAAGCTGAAATTTTAATTTGAAAACCTGCAAGGAAATTTACTAGGAAATAATTAGTCATTTACTAGTGTTAGAAAATTAACAAGTACAAAAAGAAGCCATACCTGCTCAAAATTTTTCTTTCGACCCATGTCATATCTCCATCTGCTTGTTTTCTTTTTCTCATAAACCTGGGAAAGAAAGATATAAGAACAACTTGCACTACAGAAAAGTGAGAATAAATAGTATAGAAAGAAGATCACTCACCTCAATCGTAGTTGTATTACTGGACACCAAAGATGCATGCATGATGAGGAATCCAAGAAGACTTAGTGCAAAGGCAACATTAAGAACTGCACCAAACAAAAATGAGCCTGCGTTACTGCCAAAATTCAAATCATTAACATCATCAAATAAAAAATTATCATCTATACTTTTCCAAGAAAGAAATTTGGATAAATAAAGATGGTGACCGATTATTACTAAATGCAAGAAATGTTGTTGCAAGACCGCTAGGAGAATCACTACGATTTTGGAAGCCTTTGAAGAAATTAATAAAGCATGGTAGCAGCACAAATGTATCCAATGTTGTCGCAAGAAATGTATATAGCTGCATTCATATCACAAATGAATTAAATTCTACGTATGACATTAAAGTTAAATAAACATGAAGTGTGGCAATCCAATATAGAAGAAACAAAAACCAGTTTGGTTTGCCAAAGGCTATGTTAAACATCATAAATTGGACAAATAAATTTCTGTCTCCAAGCACAAACACAATACATAATAATTGGACAAGACAGCAAACAAATACTGGGGAATCCATTCTATGTGACAAGTGCAACAAAACTTTGACATCTTAGTCAGAGTTAAAAGGTTGTTAGCATAGGGAAGCATGCAATGATACAATAAATCTCTTAGCAGATTTCGACAAGAGATGCAATAAACATCTAACAAATTCAAGCCTAAACTAGCAAATTTCAGAAAAGTTGCTTTAGTTTAATCAAGTATAATGTTTCATCAAAAGCAACATTATTCGTTGAGCTACCAATCAGAGAGAATATCACTGATACTAATCTGTCAAGTAAATAATTGAAATCGCCACTCATAGAAACGTGCCAGTGGAACTAACATAGAAATAATAGAGAAATGAGCTTTGACTTAAAAAGGCCTCAACCATGGGTTGCCTCCTTTGGAACGCCTGGAGGATTAAAGGATGGGCCTATGCTATGCTTCACTGTATGTGTATCCTAGCATAAAAGAGACATTTACACTGATTGCTCTGCTCAGGTTCTACTAATCAGAGGATCAGTGTTTTAGCTCAAAAATGAAAGTGCTTAGAATTGAATGAAACCAAAACGATAGCGACCGGCCTGTCGCCAGGAATCCAACGCAACTCGTTTCGTTGAAAACCGAGTTCGGATGAAAGGGTTATGGTCTGCTGATCGTCGTTCAGAACAGGGAAATTTTTATAAAAAAATTGCAGAACAGGTATAGGCTGATGACATGGCAACCCAGTGAGCATTCAGGGAATCTTCTTCAGTTTTTGTCCAATGGGACTGTGACAGGTGTCACTGCTGAATTCGCCAATTTGGTTTGTGAAGGTAAAATTTGTCCAATGACCTCCTAAGGTTGATTTTGGGTTTATGGTATTTATGTGCTGGAAAATATTTTTTTTAATTAATTAAAGTTATATATATATATATATATATATATATATATATATATATATATATTTCAATTATAATTCAAACTTTAATTAATATTATTATTTCCACACATAAACCATATGTTATACCTAAAGTCCGATTTTCATATCTCGGGTGGCATTACAAACCAAGGTTGCTGGGAAGCGTCTTCCCCCCCCCAAAACGATCCCGCTCCCAAAACGCGCTCTGTTCGAGAGCGTTTTGGGAGCGCGAGCGCGCTCCCGAGCCTGAAAAAACGCTCCCTGGTTTCTAGGGAGCGTTTCAGGGAGCGCTTGGGAGCAAACGCTCCCCGAGCGCTCCCTCCATTTAAAAAACGATTCGGGAGCATTTTTTAATTGGAGGGAGCGCTCTCGGGCAAAAAAAAGCTCCCTGATGCGGAAAAATCGACTGCGATTTTTTTGGGGAGGGAGGGGGGGTGGCTAATAAAAGGCCCTCCCCTCCTCATTTTTGTCATTGTTGGTTTGTCAATCAAGAGAGAGCAAGGAGAGAAGGAGAGAGGAGTAAGTTGCAAGAGAGCAAGGAGCTTGGGGAGAGCAACAAGGAGGATTGAAGGAGTCAGGGCAAAGAGGTAGGAGTTAGGACTCTCTCATCTAGTTTTTTTTCTATGTTACATTTTTAAGTTGTTCAAAAATGAAAACTTAAATTTTTTTCTCAATGTTGCATTTTAATGTGTTGAAAAGTGAAAAATTGAATTGTTTTTTTTCTATGTTGCATTTTTTCCTATTCCCATTTGGTATTCCTCCATTTTTTTGCAGGCTAGAAACTTGAAACTTGAAACATCATGGCTATATGGCTTGGGGTTTTTTTCATGTTGGTTCCTTTCTTTGTAATAATGGTGTTGGAGAGTAGAAGAAAGAGGCTCATTCGAGAAGAGGAGGATGAAAAAGTGGGTTATAGTGGATTTGATGAAAATCATGAAGAGGAGTATGCTGAGAAAGAAGGGGAGAGTGGAGAATGTGAGGCCACAGAGACACCAACTAAACATGACCAAAGTCAAACACCATTGTGGAAATATGTTCAGAGGCAGGAAGGAGGGAAAGCGGGTGGAACCACTAAATTTCTTTGCCCCCATTGCAATAAAGAATACACAGGTTCATACAATCGTGCTAGAAGGCACCTTTGTGGGAAAATGCCATGGAATGGAGATAAAAATATACGAATCAAAATTTGTGTAAGTGTGCCAGCAACAGATAGAGAGAAATAAAGAAAGGAAGAGGAGGTTGCCCAACAGAAATCTAAAAAATCTAGGGGTTTCATTGATTCTTATGCACCATCAGGTCCATCACATCATGGACAAAGAAGTCCATCAACTTCCACCCATGGTAGTGGATATGGAGTCACACCTAGACCAAACATCTCCTTAAGGCATAGAACCATATCCGATTTCCTTGACGAAGGGTCTAGGAGTGATGTGGATTCAAAAAATTTCCGGTTTCTCTATGCATGTGGGGTACCATTCAATGTTCTTCACTCACCTTATTGGCATGAAATGGTTTCTGCTATTAATAATGCCCCCAAAGGATACAAGAGCCCTGGGTATGACAAGGCCAGAACCGTGGGACTTGATCATGAAAAAGCTAAAATAACTCATTCTTTGAATAGAATGACAAGTTCTTGGAATGAGCATGGGGTGTCCATTGTATCTTATGGATAGACAAATGTAAAAGGAAAGCCATTGATAAGTGTTTTGGATGTGTCCATTAGTGGTGCAATATTCCTTTCAGCGAATGATTATTCAGACAAATTCAAGACCGGCATTAACATTGCAAAACCATTACTTGAAACAATTGAAAGTATTGGGCCATACAATGTCGTCCAAGTCATCACTGATAATGTTGCTAATTGTAAGGCAGCGGGAGCAATTATTAAGGATAAATACCCCAACATATTTTGGTCGGATGTTTGGTTCACACAATGAACCTTTTGATGCATGATATAATTAAAAACAAAAAACCTCAATTCAAATGGCTTGGTGATTTGTACAATAGAGGTAAAAAAATGATAAAATTTATTACAAATCATAGCAATACCCATGGGCCTTTCCATACTCACTCAAAATTGGAGTTGTTGACGATAGCAAAGACTAGATTTGCTAGCTATTACCTCACCTTCAGGCGCCTTTTGAGGGTAAGAGAGTCATTGGTAGTCATGATATCAAGTCCACACTGGCAGGGATTAAAGGACAGGGCAGCAACAATAGTTGACAGGCAAGGTTTTGAACAGGTAGAGGAGACCGCTCTTGATCCTTTGTCTTGGGCACGTGTGAGGGAAATTTTGAATTTCACCAAGCCCATTTATCACATAATTCAGTTTTCAGATACAGATAAACTAGTGATTGGGGAGGTGTATGAGCAGTTGGATAGCATGTTGGGGCAAATAAAAAATGTTAAGGAAAATGATCCCAACTTGTATTCAATGATTCACGACTGTGTGTTTGCACAATGGAATAAACTTAATGTTCCACTACATGCCTTAGCATATATCCTTATGCCAAAATACTACTCTCCATCTTGGCTGGGCCAACCTGCACCTGGAGGTGGGGTTAGGATCAAACCTCACACAGATCCAGAGATACAAGAGGGATACATGAAAGCATTAGACAAGTTGGTCCCCGACAGGAAAGAGTGTGCTAGATTGCACCTTGAATTAAGCAGATACTTCAGTTGCACTGGTAACTTTGGTTCTTTCCATGCAATGGAAGATAGAGACAGATTTGATGCTCTCACATGGTGGAAAGCATATGGCGGCATGGGACTTTTGCCAAAGTTGGCAAAAACATTTCTCTCACAAGTTGTAAATACTTCTTCTACACAGAGGTGTTGGAGCACCTACAGCTTCATACATAATGTGAGAAGAAACAGGCTGAATGAACACCGAGCAGAAAGCTTGGTTTATGTGCACTACAACTTGAGGTTGTTGAGTCATTATTGTGATCGGGCTTATGAGAATCAATCATATAAAGTTCGGGACAACAACCCAGAGGACGATAATTTGGAGGATGGCAATGTACATACGAAAGAATTAGAAGCATAACTTTTGAGGGATGATGATGAAGCAACTACAGCCATGCCACTGCCACACCCAGGGCCAATCCCACCATCCAGTAGCAGTGCGGGTGCTAAAGCTAATGTTCAATTTCCAGCTATTGTTCCTTTGCAGATTCAGTGTCCACCTACATCCTCACGTGGTCCTCCGCCTTCTAGTTATGGTCGTGGTACTCTTGAGAGTACTAGAAGACCACCATTGCCTCGTGGTTCTCACAAATTAGACATTTCTCGTGGGCATGGCAAGGGGCCAGCCAATAGATAAAATAGATTTACAGTTTACTAGTCTTTTCTATTTTCTAGTAGTTTTTAACTTTTATAACTGTTGAACAGTTGAAACTTGACTCTTTCATATTTATTATGATCATTTTTGTAAACAATATATGACAATTTAAGTTTGAAGTTTGAATTTGAAAGGTGAAACTTTGAAGTTGGCATTTATAAGCTTATAAGTCATTATGAATAGTGAATATGATGCTTCATGAAAGTTGAAATTTGTTTCATTTCGTTTCATTTTACAACATTTCATTTCATGTTAAATATTCTTTGTTGTAATGGTTATTGGTTACACTTAGCTTACAAGTACAACTATGGTGATCAATGAATCAATGATGATAAATTTTATATATCAATGATGATAAATGTTATATATTGAATTTTGAAATCAATGAATCAATGATGATAAATGATATATATCAATGATGATAAATGTTATCTATTGAAATTTGAAATCAATGAATCAATGATGATAAATGTTATATATTGAATTTTTAAAGCTTAAAACTTTAAGATTGATGAATCATAAGACTCAAGCGTCAATATGTTATATGTTTCTAACTTGTGGGCGTGGTTGATGAAGATTATAACTTTTAGATGATTGATGTTATATGGTTCAATCTATGTTTTTATTTATTTTATGTTTAATTCATCATTCTACATGCTTTTGTTGACATATAGGCATCAAAATATTAAAAAAAAAATATAAAAAGTATATATATTTAAAAAAACGCTCCCCGAAACGCTCCCGGACCGGGAGCTTTTGAAAATGGCGCTCCCGCTCCCACTCCCAAGTAACCATGTTACAAACCATAGGTTACGTGGCATATATATTAAATGGCAAATGTTTTTTATAAACATTGGTTAATATTCCAAAGGTCCGACATAAAACAGTGGCAACAGCGCATATATCCAAAGTGGAGCGAATTAATTATATGATATCGTGGCACATATTAATACATAACCAAAGGCCTGGTTACAAGGTTTGAATGATGCATTATGCTAAGGTTGGGAAACGTATTAAATGTATGTTGAACAAAACAATGTAGCGTGGGGCAGGGTCGGGGTTCGACCCCATGACCTCCCCCACTCCATTCTTTCCGCCTACCGTTAGGCCATACTCATGTTCCTTGAAAAGGAATGAACCAACGATATATTTGAATGCATTGTTGATCAAGTGGCAGGAACGAAGGGGGCCAACCCCGTAGGCCAGCCCTCCTCGACGTGACCCAACGACGTGGCCATGTTTAAACGCTCAACCATAATGCGGATTTAAAGTGCACTTATCCCATTTAATCTGGGATTAAGCCCTAATTAATCCAGTTCCTAATTAGCGGCGGTGCTAAATTCGAAGATTCTGCCAAACTTGTCGGAGTTAGCTGGAGTCCTTCTAGATTTGGAGGAGAAATTGGGAGAAAATTTGTTTTTGCCATAACTGAGTCAATTTTCGACCAAATTAAGCTCAGAAAGAGTCATTCTTGGCTTATTGGCATGCTACGAACACATTGGAACAGGTTGCAGAGGCAGAGGAGCAAGTTTACAGAGGTTTTTGTTGCCTTGAAGAATTTTGAAGCCCAGAGCCACCAAGAGGGAAGGCCATGCCTAGAACATCTGGTAGCCAAATTGAGTAAATAAATAGTCATTTTTGATAGATTTCAACATTTTAAACTCATTGGAATAGGTTCCAAGAGCATTTGATGCATGTAAACAGCAATTTGAGAACAATTGATCTAATATAGAGGCCCAAGCTATGAAGCTGGACCAAGGAGATGTAGCCCAGGAGGGGTGAACTCCTTCATCAAAACTCTATTTTAATGGATCAACTGTGATGGTTTGCAGTTATTTATGTTGTTGTTGTTCAACCTTTTAAATTCATGTTTTATGCTTTCAAATACACTCATAAAATTTAGTTGTAATTACCTCTTTGACACATAAGCAATAAGGGAACCTGTACATCAAGCATAAGATCAGTAAATAAGTTTTATATCTAACAATAAAATTAGCATAGCAAAACTAACATTCAAATTCAGATCAAGTTGTTATCAGAGCATAGGTTGAAGAGCTTGGTTGAAAGGCAAGGTTATTTGCTTGATAGTTGCTTGAAGATTTGTGCAAGTTTAATGGCTGTAATTTTGTGATGCTGACAAGGTTAAAGTTGCAGAAAGGTGAAGGGAAATTGTTGGTTGCAAATCTTGAGATTAGGACCAAAAGAAGGAGAGTTGAAAGAGCATCATCTTCACC
Organism: Pinus albicaulis; assembly: GCA_034641835.2. Classification (NCBI taxonomy): domain Eukaryota; kingdom Viridiplantae; phylum Streptophyta; class Pinopsida; order Pinales; family Pinaceae; genus Pinus; species Pinus albicaulis. Next base: position 605,255,489 of record CM076584.1, read on the forward strand.
CAAAGTTCCACTCATAGTTGCATCTGAAGAACCTCAAGTTTTGTCTCAAGAAGCTGAGATTGAAGAGGTGCAATTTGTACAAGAAGTTGAGATGATTGAAGAGGTACAAGCATCAGAAGTTGAGCTTGAATCCATAACCATTATGTCAGGTGTTGGAGAGAATCAAGGACATTCAGAAGAGGAAGATGTCAAGAGAGACTTCAAAGACAAAGAGAATGGTTAAAGTTATGTTTGATGTATTTACTGTTGGGATGGCAGGAGAAGGTTCTAAGCCTCCATATGGAGAAGGAACTTTAGATGGTAAGAGGGATGAAGAGAAGAGTTCAAAAGGCAGCAGAGGAAAGCCACCTCCATCTCCACCATCTTCATCATCCTCATCATCTCCATCTGCATCATCTTCCACTTCCACCACAAAAACCACTCACACTCACTCAAAAGCCACAAAAGGAAAACCTCCATTACTTAAATTGGACATTAAGTTTGAACTTCCTATGTATAATGGCGAGGTAAATCTAGAGAGGCTTGACAATTGGATATGTCAATTTTATTGCAGAATTCAGAACCTTCATGAGGACGACATAAATATCCAGTTGGCTTCATTAAGGCTAGAAGGAGCAGCACTAGTTTGGTGGGAAGCAAAGACTCAAGAGGAAATGTGAATCCATGGTAAGATATCCATTTCTTGGGTTGAGTTTATTTCTTCCATTAAAAGACAGTTTTATCCATTAGCCTATATGCAAAAAGCTATTATGAGTTGGCAAAATTTTAAGCAACTCAAGGGTCAAACAATTCAAGAATATACTCAGGAGTTTAGGAAAAGGGCTTTTTTGTTAGGAATAAATTTGAATTCCCAAGATACACTCTTGAAATACATTGGGGGTTTACATTCTTATTTGAAACATACTATCATTATGTTTAACCCAAGCAAATTAGATGAAATTTGTGTACAAGCCACACACTTAGAGACAAGAGGGAAACAAAGCATAGATGAGAAAAGTGAAAGTGAGGGTAAAAAAAAAAGGAAATTTTTATGGAAGAGGTAAAAGAAATAGCTTTGTAAAAAAAGAGAAGGAAAAACTCACATGCAAAAACTGTTCAAAGACTGGCCATGATGAAGACCATTGTTGGCAACTTCATCCAGAATTGAAACCAAACAGACTGAAAGGCAAAGAGAAGGGTAAAACTGTTGCTATAGTTGAACATGACTTAGGGTCAGATTCAGGAGATGAGACAAATATTACAGCCATGGGTTTGAAAGGTAAACATGTTGCAAACACCAGTTCTTCAAATTGTTCAAATGTTACTTATGATGAAGATACAAAAATAGAACTTTTCCATATTAGAGTTGTCTCTAAACATACCAAGATTGATACACTTTTTGATAGTGGGTCACAAACTAACTTGATTTCCGAAGACTTGGTTAAGCAACTAAGCCTTGAAACTATTGGACATCCAAGCCCAAATCCTTTGGGTTGGATATGCGAGAATGCAAACTTGTAGGTGACAAGGAAGTGCTTACTAAGATTCACCATCAACTCAAACTTTCTTGATGAAGTTGAGCTTGATGTGGTGTCGCTTGAGATATCAGGTATTGTATTGGGAAGTCCTTATCTGTATGATAGGAAAGTAGTATTTCATTGCCATGAGAATAAGTATCACTTGTTTAAGGATGGTATTGAGTACATAATTAGAGCGCATAAGAAGAAGACAGGTTTGTCTCTTATACATGCAAGTGCAATGAGGAGGATAATAAATGCAAGTCAAAACTTGACATTGTTGATGATCAAACAAAGAGATGTATTGAATCAAACTTTTCAAAAAGATGCTTATGCTTGTAATGAGTTGTTTCAGGGATTTAACAGGTTGTCTTTAAAAGAAGGTGAACAAGATGAAAAACATTTGCAGCAGTCAATAGTAGTGTCGAGCAGTGTTGGAAACAAGAAGTCTGTGCAAGAGAGTGCAAAGGTCAAAGAGAACGCGACAAAGCAACTTAGCAAAGAAGGCATGGGTTCCACAAATGTTGGTTTATGGTTTACAAAAGGTACATGGCAATGGCGAAGATACTTGTTCAAGAGTTGACACAAGTACAAAGCGAGATCAGCTAAAAATCGCCATGGTGATAGTGTGCAAGGTGAGAAAGTTTTTAAGTTTCCTTTGATTGTTGACCAAGGTAGGAACAAGATGGTTTCTGCAAAAATAGATTGTTGTTCTGCAAATTCAAAAATATTGCAACATGATGATGTCAATGACAGCAAGAGAAGGTCGCAAGAATCAAGGAAAAATTTGACTTTTTGTGAAAATCTCCAAATGATGAAATTGGGAAAATTTCAGTGGATAGAGACTGGAAGGATGAGGGAACAGTACCCTCATCCACATGATCAGTAATCAGAGAGTTTTTGGGGTCCAAAAGGCTTCTAGTGGGGGGGGATGATCAGAGGCTCAGCGTTTTAGCTCAAAAATGAAAGTGCTCAGAATTGAATGAAACTAGAACGACAACAACCGGCCCATCACCAAAAATCCAACGCAACTCGTTTCATTGAAAATCGAGTTTGGATGAAGGAGTTATGGTCTGTTGATCGTCGTTAAGAATAGGCAAAAATTTTATAAAAAAATTGCACAACAGGGACAGGCTGATGACATGGCAGCCTAGTCAGCATTCAAGAAATCTTCTTCAGTTTTTGTCCAGTGACACTATAACAAGTGTCACTGCTAGATTAACTAGTTTGGTTTGTGAAGGTAAAAAATTTCCAATGACTTCCTAAGGCTGATTTTGGGTTTATGGTATTTACGTGCTGGAAAATATTTATTATTATTATTATTATTATTATTATATATTTCAATTATAATTCAAACTTTAACTAATATTATTATTTCCACACATAACCCATATGTTATACCTAAAGTCCGATTTTCATATCTCGGGTGGCATTACAAACCATAGGTTCCGTGGCATATATATTAAATGGCAAAAGTTTTTTATAAACATCCGTTAATATTCCAAAAGTCCGACACAAAACGGTGGCAACAACGCATATATCCAAAGTGGAGCAGATTAATTATATGATATTGTGGCACATATTAATACATAACCAAAGGCTTGGTTACAAAGTTCAAATGATGCGTTATGCTATGGTTGGGAAACATATTAAAGGTATGTTGAACAAAACAATGTAATGTGGGGCGAGGGCGAGGTTCGACCCCATGACCTCCCCCACTCCATTCTTTCCGCCTACCATTAGGCCATACTCATGTTCCTTGAAAAGGAACAAACCGATGATATATTTGAATGTGTTGTTGATCAAGTGATAGGAACGGAGGGGGCCAACCCTCCTCCGCATGACCTAACGACGTGACCATGTTTAAACGCTCAACCATAATGCGGACTTAAAGTGTTCTTATCCCATTTAATCTGGGATTAAGCCCTAATTAATCCAGTTCCTAATTAGCGGCGGAATGAGCGGCATCGCTAAATTCGGAGATTCTACCAAACTAGTCAGAGTTAGCTGGAGTCCTTCCAGATTTGGAGGAGAAATTGGGGGAAATTGTGCTTTTGCCATAACTGAGTTGTTAATTTTGGACAACTAGGTCCAAACTCCATGTTGTGATGCTGAGATGAAGATACCAATATTTTTATTGGGTTCCTCTTTCGGAGAGGTGCAAGATTGATCTAAAGATCATCTTGATCCGATGAGCAGAACATTTATTTTGAATTTATTTTTTAATCTATTCAAAATATCTAAAGGTCAACTTTAAGGTTTTGTACCCGTGCAGATGTGTCACACACCCTCACTGATGGATTTAAATAAGGTCGACGTTGGAGGACATTTCACTCATCTCATCCTTACACATTCTCTCTCCTCATCTGATTGGTTCGATCACTTGGAGTCTTTTCTCTCTCCACACATGGGAAATCTGGCAACAACAATTCTATTTTTTGGTCTAGGGTTTCTGCAGCAAAGTTTGACCAGTGTTGACTTTGGTCAACGCAAGGTCAAATCGACCCGAAACTCTCCCAAAATCTCGATTTCCCTAATCTGCATTTTCTGGCACTATTTCTGAGGCAAGACGTTGACTTTGACTTTTCAGCATTGACCTAGCCACTGCTGCTGTTTGCGTTGACCATTGACTGACAGCGTTGACTTTTGGGTTGACTTTTGAGTTAACCATTTCGTTGTCCTGAGGGTTGTGTGACATCGCTGGTTAGCTGACCATATTGAGACTTTGTTGGTTGAAGCATCTTGTTGACCGCCGTAACGCACCAACACAAATATATATTTCTGGCTTGTCTTATGTCGATCTACTGGTATGTTCTATCGGCATTTTACTTTATTGTTTATGTGATTGCTGTCTGAAATTGAAGAGAAAGTAAAGTTGCATCAAGCATAGAACATCTACATAAATTTACATGGTATTAGAGTTGAGGTGAAGACAAAGCCCTAATTTGTAGCAATCACCAAAGAAGAGGATGGGTTCCTCAAACTACAATGGCTTCAAGGCTGATGACAAACTGACTGGGAAAGATGACTTCCATGCTTGGAAGATGACATTGGATCTTATGTTGGAAGACCAAGATGTCATGGACTATGTGCAGGGTAAAATCCAAGAGCCTCCATCCACTGCAACTGTTGCCGCCAAAACAAAGTATAAGAAGGGAGAGATCAAAGCAAAGTTGATGATCAAGGACTCAATTCACAAGAGTATGGTTGCCTACATCTCTGAGCTGGGCACATCCAAAGAGATGTATGATAAGTTGGTCCACATGTTCAAGGCCAACAATGCGAATCAAGTCCTATTCTTCAAGAATCAATTGAAGAATCTGAAGAAAGGTAGGGATGAGTCTATTCAATCATACTTTCTGAAGCTGACCGAGATCAGGAACAATCTGCTGGCTATTGGGGACACAATAGCTGATCGAGAGATGGTACTCACTGCACTTGGAGGGCTCCCATCTGAATGGCATGTGTTCAACACTACCATTCTCAATAACAATGTGATACCTGACTTTAATGAAGTACTATCGAGATGCGTACAAGAAGAGACAAGGATGAAGGAGTATGAAAATGAAGGAAATGTTGCCTATGCTGCTCATTCTAGAAAGAAGAAATTTGGTGGTCCAAAGAACAAAGGAAGAGCAGGGGCCCAAGGAAAGAAGGACAAGTGTTACACTTGTCATAGGCCAGGTCACTATGCTAGAGCATGCCCTTTCAGGAAGGATTCTCCCGATGGTGATGACAACAACAACAACCGGAGGAATGGCAATCAAAGGAACAACAGGTTCAAGGGAAAGAGGATGGCTCCCTCCAGCGGAAATGGTCAACCTTTCAAAAAGTCGAGAAATTCCAGGTATGAGGAATCAAATGTTGTTGATAAAAGAAATGAATTCATTCTTGTATCTACCCTCTCTGCTGCATCTCCACCCGACACTATGGATGTCTGGTTGATAAATAGTGGTGCCTCAAGGCACATCATTGGGTTCAAGGAAGCACTCTCTGATATAGTTGAAAAGGATACTAATCTGGAAATTATCCATGGAGATAATGCCACATATCCCATAAAAGGGACAGGGACTGTGACCCTCCACTTGTCTCAAGGTCAAGTCCTCCGCTTGCAGGATGTACTCTATGTACCTAAATTGAAGAAGAACCTTGTGTCTATATCAGCCATGGAAGACAAAGGTTTCAATGTGGCATTCACTGATGGAAAGGTGCGCATGTGGAAGAAGAGCTTCAAGGAAGCTATCACGATTGGGTTTAGAGTTGATACACTCTACCAGGTTGGAAGAAGTCCACTGGGAGCGATGACATGTGATACTATCCGACAAACTGAACTATGGCACCGGAGGTTTGGACACATTCACTACAAGGCCCTTCCCGAAGCAAGGAAGGTGGTGACGGGGATGCCCGAGTTCTCAAATAATCATGAAGGTGTATGTCAGGGTTGTCCCGAAGGAAAGCATACAAGGGAATCTTTCCCCTCAAGCGTCATAAAGACATCCGATGTCTTGCAATTAGTTCATTCTAATCTGTCTGGTATGCTTCCTGTGACATCCTTGGGAGGATGTTCTTATTATATGACATTCATAGATGACATATCTCGCAAAACCTGGATATACTTCTTGAAGAAGAAGGATGAGGCTTTCATGTGGTTCCGTACCTTCAAAGCCTTGGTGGAAAATCTGACAGGGAAGAAGATCAAGATATTGAGGATCGATAATGGCACTGAATATGAGACGAACGAGTTCAAGAACTTTTGCAGAGAAGCTGGCATTAAGAGGGAGACAATTGCCTACACTCCTGAGCAGAATGGCGTTGTTGAACGAAAGAACAGGACCATTGTGGAAGCTGCCCATGCCATGCTATGTGACCAGGGTCTACCGAAGTTTCTGTGGGGAGAAGCTACAAACACTGCTGTGTACATAAAAAACCGATGCCCGCATTCCGCTCTGGACTCCAAAACTCCGAAAGAGGTTTTCACTAGTAAGAAACCTGACGTCTCACATTTTAGAGTTTTTGGATGTCCTGTTTATTTTCATGTGCCAAAGAGAAGAGGAGCAAGTTGGATGCTTCTGGGAAGAAGGGAATGTTTGTGGGCTACAGCAAAACTTCGAAGGCCTATAGAGTCTATGTGTCTGGTCAAAGGGAAGTGGAGATATGCCACAATGTCACTTTTGATGAAGATGCTTTCCTGAGGAAAGTAGTCAATCTTCCGAGATCTGAGGAAGATCATGAAGCAAGGCCTGGAAATCAAGAAGAATCAAAGGAAGAGATGACGCCCGATGCTGAAGGACCGATGGACCCGATTGATCCACCTCCTTCACTGGGGAAGAGACCATCATGGCTCAGGGACACTTTCGAGGATGCGGAGGGACATATGGCCCCAAGGGGGACATTCCGTGAAAGCAAGAAGCCGAGTAGATACCAAGGGTATCTAGCAGCCATGAGTACTATTGTACAATCTAAGCCTAGATCTTTTGAGGAAGTCGTAAAGCATCAAGTCTGGAAGGATGCTATGTACGAAGAGTATGAGTCCAAAATGAAGAATGATGTCTAGGATGTGGTTCCAAGACCGGAGGACAAAGCAGTTGTCACCTCGAAATGGCTCTACAAGATCAAGCATGGATCTGATGGAAGTGCTGAAAAATTCAAGGCAAGATTCGTTGCCCGTGGCTTCTCTCAAAAGGAAGGCATAGACTATGATGACATATTTGCACCTGTGGCCCGATATACCACCATTCGATCCATCATAGCCCTTGCTGCTACGCAAGGATGGAGTCTTCATCAGATGGATGTGAAGTACGCATTTATGCATGGTGCGATAAAGGAAGAGGTGTGTGCAGAGCAACCTCTGGGGTTCAAAGTCTAGGATCGGGACACCCATGTCTACAGGTTGAAGAAATCCCTCTATGGGCTGAAGCAAGCACCCAGAGCTTGGTACGAGAGGATAGATAGCTAACTGATGAAGCTGGGCTTCACTCGTAGTAATGTTGATCCGAACCTTTACTTCAATGTTGATAGAGAGAAGCCTCTCATTCTGGTGTTGTATGTGGATGACCTCTTCCTGACAGGTGTTAACCCTCTCATTCATCAGTGCAAGAGGTAGCTCGCTGCTGAGTTCGAGATGAAGGACCTAGTACTGATGCACTACTTCCTAGGCCTAAAGGTCTGGCAGAGACCTGGCGAGATTTTCCTTTCTCAAGGAAAATACATTGTGAAGCTTCTGGAAAGATTTGGTATGGTGGATTGTAAGTCTGTGTCAACACTGATGGAGCTCGATTTTAAGAAATTGAGTGGCAGCGCTGTTGGGCCTGTGTTAGCAAATCCTATTGAGTATCATCAACTCGTAGGGGCCCTGATGTTCCTAGTGAACACCCGTCCAGATATATGTTTTGCAGTGAACACTTTGAGTCAACAGATGGTTGAGCCTCATCACACTCACTGGGTTGGTGCCAAGAATCTTCTGAGATATCTTCGAGGCACGATAAACCATGGGCTGAGATACAATGCTTGGAGCATGACACTCCTTGGATATACTGATGCCGATTGGGCTGGCAATGTGCTGGATCGTAAGAGCACATCGGGATGCTGCTTCACACTTGGTTCTGCTTCGATATCATGGATGAGCAGGAAGCAGAAGTCAATGGCTTTGAGCACTGCGGAGGCCGAATACATTGCAGCGAGTATGGCCTGTTGTGAAGCAGTCTGGTTGCAAAAGCTCTTCAGTGAGTTGTTCGAGCATGTGCTAGATACCACCGTGATACTTTGTGATAACCAGAGTGGGATTCGCTTGTCCAAGAATCCTGTGTTCCACGATCGAACCAAGCATATTGATATCAGGTACCACTTTATCCGGGATATGGTACAGCGAGGCGCCGTAAGGCTCGATCATATAGGAATTGATGAGCAGGTCACAGATATTCTCACAAAGCCCCTGGGGAAGGTCAAGTTCCTAACCTTCTGTGAGAGTCTTGGAATCATGGAACGACCCTATGATGAAGGTCTTGTTGGACGATGAGCTCTGGGAGCTCTAGGGGGCTTTGGGGACAGCTTCTCAGAGCTATAAGCAACCACAGGGCTAGGCTTGCCAAACCTTGTTGGTGTGCTTCTGCCCCACCGTTGTGATGATTGAGTTAGTTCACCTCTCATTATCTGTGCCCCGTATGCATCCTACCCATTGAGCTCAGGGCTCATGGGAAGTACCTCTCATTTGGCTAGTGAGGTGGGAAATGCTAGAGACTAGTAGCAAATACTGATGGACGCATCTGAGATTGTCGTACTCTCTATCTAGGATGGCACGGTCCAACCACTTGAAATGGGATCAAGTCTAGTGAGGTTTCGGACCTCCTACTGACTTCGAGTCAGATAAGCCAACTTCGGGTTGGTATGAGACTCTTTATGAGTCCTATAGAGGTTTCGGACCTCTGGGCTGAATCTGTCAGCAGGGAATGATGTCTTTGTGACTGACCCACTTCTGTTCTGAAATAAAGAAGCCAACAAAGCAAGTTACAGCGAGATGACGCACGATGTTTGGATTGCACAGGTGGATGGAGTTCTCCCTAGTTGAGAGGGAGTGTTAATTTTGGACAACTAGGTCCAAACTCCATGTTGTGATGCTCAGATGAATATACCAATATTTTTATTGGGTTCCTCTTTCGGAGAGGTGCAAGATCGATCTAAAGATCATCTTGATCTGATGAGCAGAACATTTATTTTGAATTTATTTTTTAATCTATTCAAAATATGTGCAAGTCGGCTTTAAGGTTTTGTACCAAAGCAGATGTGTCACACACCCTCACTGATGGATATAAATAAGGTCAACATTGGAGGACATTTCACTCATCTCATCCTCACACATTCTCTCTCCTCATCTGATTGGTTCGATCACTTGGAGTCTTTTCTCTCTCCACACCTGGGAAATCTGGCAACAGCAATTATGTTTTTCGATCTAGGGTTTCTGCAGCAAAGTTTGACCAACGTTGACATTGGTCAATGCAAGGTCAAATCGACCCGAAACTCTCCCAAAATCTCGATTTCCCTAATCCGCATTTTCTGGCACTCTTTCCGAGGCAAGACGTTGACTTTGACTTTTCAGCTTTGACCTAGCTGCTGCTGCTATTTGCGTTGACTGTTCACTGATAGCGTTGACTTTTGGGTTGACTTTTGAGTTGACCGTTTGGCTGTCTTGAGGGTTGTGTGACATTGCTGGTTAGCTGACCATATTGAGACTTTGTTGGTTGAAGCATCCTGTTGACCACCGTAACGCACCAACACAAATATATATTTCTGGCTTGTCTTCTATCGATCCACTGGTATATTCTATCAGCATTTTACTTTATTGTTTATGTGATTGTTGTCTGAGATTGAAGAGAAAGTAAAGATGCATCCAACATAGAACATCTACATAAATTTACATCAGAAAGAGTCATTCGTAGCTAATTGCCATGCTATGAACACATTGGAACAGGTTGCAGAGGCAGAGGAGCAAGTTTACAGAGGTTTTTGTTGCCTTGAAGAATTTTGAAGCCCAATGCCACCAGGAGGGAAGGCCATGCCTAGAGCATCTGGTAACCAAATTAAGTAAATAAATAGTTATTTTTGATAGATTTCGACATTTTAAACTCATTGGAATAGGTTCCAAGAGCATTTGATGCATGTAAACATCAATTTAAGCACAATTGAGCTAATACAGAGGCCCAAGCTATGAAGCTAGACCAAGGAGATGTAGCCTAGGAGGGGTGAACTCCTTCATCAAAACTCTGTTTTAATGGATCAACTGTGATGGTTTGTTGTTATTTATGTTGTTGTTGTTCAGCCTTTTAAATTCATGATTTATGCTTTCAAATACACTCATAAATTCAGTCTTAATTACCTATTTGACACACATAAGCAACAACGGAACCTGTACATCAAGCATAAGATCAGTATATAAGTTTTATATCTAAAAATGAAATTAGCACAGCAAAACTAACATTTAAATTCAGATCATCTACAAACTTTCCAAATGGTTTATTAGACAAATAAACAAGTTCTTCATTTACTGTTAGATCCTCAAGTTTGCCAAGATAGCTTGTTAACATAATTGTGTCATACAAATGGTCTAGATTTTTCAACTAGTGACCAAAGGCTGGAAGAACATAAACAAATTTGTAAATTTTGAAATGAAGGAGACATGGGCGGGGTAAGGAATCAGAATGCACAAAGATATGGTAGGCTTTTAGTTGTAGAAGTGATTAAGCTACTAGCATACCAATAGAACTAAGCAGAAGCCTCTTCACCCAAGGGCCAATCATTGGCATACATTAGGGGAAAATTCAATATTTTGAAAGACATTTGAGGGAATTTGTTCATCTTGAAATTGGATAAAAGAAAACATAGTTACAATTACTACAAAATCCAGCACCTTATTGGAAAGCCTCACTAATCAATCTAGATTAAGAGCAACAATGCAATTAGTTACCACAGTCACCTTAGCAATTATTCCTCTGATATTCTGTGGTTTGATACAATCCCCACAAGGGGAGCTTCCCCGGCAAATCTTAAGGATTAAGCAACCCAAGTAATTTAGTCTAAATAACCCTCAAGGGATCTACTACAAAATGTTGAGATTCAACAAGAAGATTCAGCACCCACACTAGTGCATTAAGAACCTGGTTGCATTTAGCACCTGGTTGCATTAACCACCTACACTAGGGTGGGGCCCACAGGGCTATTTTTGGGTGCATGTCTATTTTTATTATCCCTTAATTTAGATGGACATTAAACTGTTCTATTCTCAATGTGGACTTGAAATAGTTAACTGAAGTGGCAAATTCAGTTACCTAGTGAATTTCGAGTTAAGAGGTTGGTTGGTGGGACATGCAGAGTAATTCTAGTTGTAACAGAGTTCGAAGTGCAGTGGTGCATGAGTTGGTGCAAGTTGTAAATCAGTTTAACTCAGTTAAGTGAGTTAAACTCAGTTGTGCTAGTTGTAACTAAAGATACACTAGTGAGAGATCTAGTGAATTAAATATTAATTAATTCACAATCAGTGATCTCACATGCAACTGAGGATTTACTATTATTAGTTGCATGCATGTTAGATCCAATGGAGACTCATTTGAGTTACAGGTGAAAGGGAAGTTGACTATCAGTTGTAGGATTATCTGCTTGCACACATGCAGGAAACACTCATTGGAGTGCCCATGATACTTGCGCAGTCAAGGCAAGCAGGATTGCATTCATTCAGGGATTTCACAAACAAGGCAACCTGTCTGGAGGCAGTAAATTGGCTAAGAAATTTTCCAGTTTTTGTATGACAGTGTGAGGCAATTAGCTGATGTATTGAGGGCTCTTGTGAGAAGAGTTTTGTATCTAATTGTTTCATGATCCATGCTTAATATACAATAGAAAATAGTCGGGTTTTTAGCTGTAAGCTTTCCCCGGGAAATTATCCATGTTGTGTGTGATTGATCTTTCTTCATATTCACGTGATTAGCGATTGTGTTTTTAATTCCGCAAAAGATTTGTAAAAGCGATTCAGTGTTTAACTTTAGCACATTGTCAGATCGGGTGAATCCAAGATATACATGCTTGTTGTATAATTTCTAAATGGTATCAAAGCACAGGAAATTGCAAAAGAGAAGCAAGAGTTGAGTTTGTGATTGGATAGAATTCGAATTTGCAAAAAGACTTTCTTGGTGCTACAGTTGATTCATGATCGAAATGGCTTTTAATGGCTTGAGGTTAGAGTATGCACTCGAGGGCAGCTCGAACTACATTGCTTGGAAGGACAGGATGGAGGCAGTACTCGAAGACAATGGCTTCAAGGAATTCATTGACAAAGATGTTCTTAAGCCAGATGCTGCAGATGTTGCCAATCTTGATGCATGGCAAAACAAAGTGGCAAAGGCGAAGAGGATCCTGTTGGAGGAAGTACGAGATCACATTGTCTCAAGCCTGCATGGGAAAGCCACACCATATGCTATGTGGAAGGCTTTGACGGATCTATTCCAAAGCAGCAGCGACCGTAGGAAATTGGCGCTCAAAGATAAACTCAGGAAGATCAAGATGGAAAAGGGCGATCCCATTCCAAAATATCTCACGAAGTTTGTCCAATGTCGAGATGAACTGGGGAGTGTGGGAATAACAGTCACTGATGATGATTTGATGAGCTTGGCTCTCCTAGGACTTCCTAAGAGTTGCAACAGTTATCAAGACTCTGTCAACGAATGGGAAAAATTGCCAGATTGGGAACGATTGTGGTCGGATCTGGTGCAGGAGGAGTTCAGACGGAACACCAGAGATGGATCTTCATCTAAGAATGAGGATGAAGAGGATTGTGCTTTGGCTGCCAAGGCAAGGAACGGGAAAGGGAAGAAATTTCCTTCAAAATCCGAGTCCAAAGGCAAGAAGCAGGACATGTCCAAGGTGAAGCATTTTCACTGTCACGAACATGGGCATTTTGCTACTAACTGCCCACAAAAGAAGAAGAAGGTTGTTGGACCTGCAGCTGTTGAGGACTTTACCTTGCAATTTGAGCTTGACTTCTCCTTGATTGCATGCATGGTGTCAAGTGCATTGGGATCGGTGTGGTATTTGGATAGTGGCGCTTCCTTTCACATGATGGGAGATAAGGAACTTTTCGGTGACTTGGAGGAGAAAGATCTCCAGATGCATATTGAGATGGGTGACAACGGACAGTACAGTGCTACCAGGATTGGTACCATTACCCTTCAGAGGGAGATAGGTAAACCATTTAATTTAAAAGATGTAATGCATTTACCAGGTCTAAAGAAAAATTTGGTATCAGTCGCAATGTTGGACGACAGAGGCTATGACGTTGTTTTCAGTGATGGAAAAGCTTTCCTGCGACATAAAACAACGGGTCAAGCCAAGAGGATAGGGATTTGAGTTAAGAATCTCTACAAGCTGGAGGTAGATGGTTGCGCTGCCATGATGGGCAAGGCGGAGAAAGTGGTGAGTCGGGATGAGGGCGAATTATGGCACAGGCGATTGGGCCATCTTCATCATGGAGCCTTGAAAGTCATGTAGCAAATTTCTACTGGACTTCCAATGGGAACACTTGCTCAGTTAGATCAGTGCAAGGGTTGCACCATGGGGAAGTATGTAAAGCCCACCTTTCATGAGAAGGAGAACCGTGCTTTGGGGATCCTTGAGAGAATTCACACAGACGTGTGTGGACCATTCTCGGTTGCTTCAACAACAAAGCATAAATACTATGTAATATTTGTTGATGACTTTTCTCGTAAATGTTGGATCTTCTTCATGCAGAAGAAAGATTAAACATTCTCTAAGCTCTGTGAGTTTAAGGCATTGGTGGAGAAAGAGTCGGGGAAGCAAGTGAAGGCTCTTAGGAGCGATAATGGTGGAGAATACATCTCTAACGAATTCAAGAACTTCTGCAGCAAAGAAGGAATTCCAAGAAAACTCCTAGCGCCTCATAACCCACAGCAGAATGAGGTCGCAGAGAGGAAGAACAGAACGATCGTGGGTGCAACATGAGCGATGTTGCATGATCAGGGCCTACCAATGCATTTGTGGGCGGAAGCATGCAATGTTGCGGTTTATGTGCAAAATCGTTGTCCTCATAGAGTACTTGGCATGAGTACACCTGAAAAGGCTTTCACTAGTAAGAAACCTGATATTTCACACTTTAAGATTTTTGGCTCATCTGTTTATGTGCATGTGACCAAGGATGCCAGGAAGAAGCTAGAACCGACTGCTGAAGTTGGGATTTTGTGGGGTACACTGAAACACCCCATAATTATCATGTGTATTTGCCAAACGGCATAATGGCTGTTGTGCGACGGGATATAAAATTTGATGAGGGGAAAGCCATGTGGTTGTCCCTTGAGAGGGAGTTGGACTTGCATGTAGAGGAGGAACTGCTGGTTCCCAAGGATGAGTCTCAAGATGTGGATCAACCACATGAGGAGGTTCATGGAGTGGAGGAAATCACTCATGCAGAGCCATCCATCAGAAATGGCAGAAGGCGCACCATTGAAGCTGATAGGCTGAGACTTGATGTTGCACAGAATGTAGGAGCCCCTACTTCATAACGCAGATAAAGACAGTCTCCTGACTGATTTACTAGATACATGGCTCATATGAGCAAATGTATTGTAACTGAACCATCTTCCTTTCAGGAAGCAGTGCAGCAGCCTACTTGGGTTGATGCAATGGTGGAGGAGTATGACTCCATTGTCAAAAACAGTGCATGGGAGGTAGTCCCAAGACCGGTTGACAAATCAGTGGTAGGTTCAAGATGGATCTACAAGGTAAAGCAAGCTACTGATGGGAGTGTGGAGAAATACAAGGCCAGATTTGTGGCCCGGGGTTTCTCACAGATCGAAGGGATAGATTATGATGAGACTTTTGAGCATGTCGCAAGGTACTCTTCCATAAGATCCATCCTTACACTCTCAGCGCAGATGGGCTGGCGCATTCATCAGTTGGATGTGAAAACTATGTTTCTCAATGGGATCATTGAGAAAGAGGTGTACATAGAGCAGCCTAAAGGTTTCGAGATCTTCAACAGCGAGTCGCATGTGTGCAGACACAAAAGAGCGTTGTATGGGCTGAACCAAGCACCTCGTGCTTCGTACACTCGGATAGACAACTATTTCACCAGACTGGGCTTCACCAAAAGTGAAACAGATGCAAACCCGTACCAAATTGTGGTTGAGGGTAAGCTATTGATCATTGTTCTTTATGTTGATGATCTAATTTTGACTGGTGATGAGCAGCTGATACACTCATGCAAGGAGGATCTTGCAAGGGAGTTCGAAATGAAGGATATGGGCCTCCTTCATTATTTCCTTGGATTAGAAATATGGCATTGGGATGGTGAACTTTTTGTGTCTCAAGGCAAGTATGCAAAGGAGATATTGGGTAAGTTTAACATGGAGAGTTGCAAACCCATGGATACTCCTCTTCCAAGAAACTGGAGGAAAGAGGATGCTACTTCTGGAGAGGTAGTGGATACTACTGTCTATCGACAGTTAGTGGGTTCGCTAATGTATCTAGTGAACACGAGACCGGACATTTGCTACGTAGTTAACCAACTGAGTCAAGCTATGGTTAAGCCTACCAAGCTCTTTTGAAAGGTGGGGAAGCATGTCCTGAGATACCTAAGGGGCACATCAGAGTATGGTCTATGGTACAGAAGGATGGATGGAGTGAAGTTGCATGGCTTCACGGATGCAAATTGGGCTGGAAGTCCATCGGACAAAAAGAGCACATCAGCGGGGATCTTTAGCATTAGATCGACAGCATTTTCCTGGTACAGCAGGGAACAATGATCCGTGGCACTCAGCTCAGCGGAAGCATAATACATGGCAGCAAGTCAAGCTGCATGTGAGGCTATCTAGATGAGAAAGATCTTGGTTGGTTTGTTTGGTTCTCAGATGGATCCTACAGTGATTCATTGTGATAATCAGAGTTGCATTAAACTCTCGATTAATCCTCATTTCATGATAGGTCCAAGCATATACATATCCGGTACCATCATCTCAGAGATTGTGTGTAGAGGAGGATCATGTTGCTTCAGTACATTCCCACGGAAGATCAAGATGCAGATATTTTGATGAAGGCACTCACCATGAGCAAATTCGAATACCATAGAGACAAGATTGGGGTGAAGGATAATCCCTTTCTTGTTGAGAGGGAGTGTTGAGATTCAACAAGAAGATTTAGCACCCACACTAGTGCATTAAGAACCTGGTTGCATTTAGCACTTGGTTGCATTAAGCACCTACACTAGGGTGGGGCCCACAGGGATATTTTTGGGCGCATGTCTATTTTTATTATCCCTCAATTTAGATGGACATTAAACTGTAATCTATTCTTAATGTGGACTTGAAATAGTTAACTAAAGTGGCAAATTCAATTAGCTAGTGAATTTCGAGTTAGAGGTTGGTTGGTGGGACATGCAGAGTAATTCTAGTTGTAACAGAATTCGAAGTGCAGTGGTGCATGAGTTGGTGCAAGTTGTAAATCAATTTCACTCAGTTAAGTGAGTTAAACTCAGTTGTGCTAGTTGTAACTGAAGATACACTAGTGAGATATCTAGTGAGTTAAATATTTATTAATTCACAATCAGTGATCTCACATGCAACAGAGGATTTACTATTATTAGCTGCATGCATGTCAGATCCAGTGGAGACCCAGTTGAGTTCTAGGTGAAAGGGAAGTTGACTATCAGTTGTAGGATTATCTGCTTGCACACATGCAGGCAAACACTCATTGGAGTGACCATGATACTTGCGCAAACAAGGAAGGCAAGATTGAATTCAATCAGGGATTGCATTCAGCAGGGATTGTGCAAGCAAGGCAGGTTGTCTGGAGGCAGTAAATTGGCTAAGTAATTTGCCAGTTTTTGTATGACAGTGTGAAACAATTAGCTAATGTACTGAGGGCTCTTGTGAGAAGAGTTTTTGTTAATTTTGGACAACTAGGTCCAAACTCCACGTTGTGATGCTCAAATGAAGATGCCAATATTTTTATTGGATTCCTCTTTCAGAGAGGTGCAAGATATACCACCATCCGATCTATCATAGCCTCTGCTGCTACGCAAGGATGGAGTCTTCATCAGATGGATGTGAAGACCGCATTTCTGCATGGTGCGATAAAGGAAGAGGTGTATGTGGCGCAACCTCTGGGGTTCGAAGTCCAGGATTGTGACACCCATGTCTACAGATTGAAGAAATCCCTTTATTGGTTGAAGCAAGTACCCAGAGCTTGGTACGAGAGGATAGATAGCTACCTGATGAAGTTGGGCTTCACTCGTAGTAACGTTGATCCAAAACTTTACTTCAAGGTTGATAGAGAAAAGCCTCTCAATCTAGTGTTGTAAGTGGACGACCTCTTCCTGACAGGTGCTGACCCTCTCATTCATCAGTGCAAGAGGGAGCTCGCTACTGAGTTCGAGATGAAGGACCTAGGACTGATGCATTACTTCCTAGGCTTGGAGGTCTGGCAGAGACCTGACGAGATTTTCCATTCTCAAAGAAAATACATTGTGAAGCTTCTGGAAAGATTTGGTATGGTGGACTGTAAGTCCGTGTTGACACCGATGGAGCTCAACTTTAAGAAGTTGAGTGGCAGCGCTGTTGGGCCCGTGCTAGCAAATCCTACTAAGTATCGTCAACTCGTAAGGGCCCTGAGTTTCATAGTGAACACCCGTTTGGACGTATGTTTTGCAGTGAACACTTTGAGTCAACATATGGTTGAGCCTCATCACATTCACTGGGCTGGTGCCAAGAATCTGTTGAGATATCTACGGGGCACGATAAACCATGGGCTGAGATACACTGTCGGAAGCGTGACACTCCATGGATATACTGATGCCGATTGGGCTGGTAGTGTGGTGGATCATAAGAGCACATCGGGATGCTACTTCACACTTGGTTCTGCTTCGATATCATCGATGAGAAGGAAGCAAAAGTCAGTGGCTTTGAGCACCGCAGTTGAAACAGAAGTATGGCCTGTTGTGAACAAGTTTGGCTGCAAAAGCTCTTTAGTGAGTTGTTCGGGCATGTGCTAGATACCACCGTGATACTCTGTGATACCCAAAGTGGGATTTGGTTGTCCGATAATCTCGTGTTCCACGATCGATGCAAGCATATGATATCATGTACCACTTTATTCGGGATATGGTACAGCGAGGCATCGTAAGGTTCGATCATATAGGAACTGATAAGCAGGTCGAGGATATTCTCACAAAGCCCCTGGGGAAGGTCAAGTTCTTAACCTTCCGTGAGAATCTTGGTATCGTGGAACGACCCTATGCTATGGGTCTTGTTGGACGATAAGCTCTGGGAGCTCTGGAGGGCTTTGGGGATAGCTTCTCAAAGCTATAAGCAACCACAAGGCTAGGCTTGTTGAACCTTGTTGGTGTGCTTCTGCCCCACCGTTCGGATGATTGAGTTGGTTCAACTCTCATTATCTGTGCCCCATATGCATCTTACTCATTGAGTTCAGGGCTCATGGGAAGTACCTCTCATTTGGCTAGTGAGGTGGGAAAAGCTAGAGACTAGTAGCAAAGACTGATGGACGCATCAGAGATTGTCGTACTCTCTATCTAGAATGGCACGGTCCAACCACTTGATCTGGGATCAAGTATAGTGAGGTTTCGGACCTCCAACTGACTTCGGGTCAGATAAACCAACTTCGGGTTGGTATGAGACTCTTTGTGAGTCCAATAGAGGTTTCAGACCTCTGGGATGAATCTGTCCGCCGGGAATGATGTCTTTGTGACTGACCCACTTCTGTTTTGAAATAAAGAAGCCAGCAAAGCAAGTTACAGCGAGATGACGCATGATGTTTGGATTCCACAGGTGGATGGAATTCTCCCTAGTTGAGAGGGAGTGTTAATTTTGGACAACTAGGTCCAAACTCCATGTTGTGATGCTCACATGAAGATGGCAATATTTTTATTGGATTCCTCTTTCGGAGAGGTGCAAGATCGATCTAAAGATCATCTTGATCGGAAGAGCAGAACATTTATTTTGAATTTATTCAAAATATGTGTAGATCTGCCTTAAGGTTTTGTGCCCAAGCAGTTGTGTCACACACACCCTCATTGATGGATATATATTGGTCAACGTTGGAGGAAATTTTCACTCATCTCATCCATTCCTCACACATTTCTCTCTCCTCATCTGATTGGTTTGATGACCTTGGAGGCTCTTCTCTCCACATGTGGGAAATTTCAGAAGCAGCTCTTTTCTGTTTTCGGCCTAGGGTTTCTGCAGCAGCTCTTTTCTGTTTTTGGCCTAGGGTTTCTGCAGCAGCTTTGACCAACGTTGACTTTGCTCAACGCAAGGTCAAACAGACCCAAAACTCTCCCAAAATTTTGATCTTTCAAATCCGCATTTTTTGGCACTACTCCCGAGGCTAGACATTGACTTTGACTTTGCTGCGTTGACCTAGCTGCTGGTGCTACTTTTTGCGTTGACCATTGACTGACAGAGTTGACGTTGGTGTTGACCGTTTTCGCTGTCCTAGAGGGTTGTGTGACATTGTTGGTTGGCTGACCATATTGAGACTTTGTTGCTTGAAGCATCCTATTGATCGCCGTAACGCACCAACAAACATATATTTTTAGCTTGTCTTTTGTCGATCTACTGGTATGTTCTATCAACATTTTACTTTGTTGTTTATGTGATTGTTGACTGATATTGGGATTAAAAGTAAAGTTGCATCAAGCATAGAACATCTACAAAAATTTACAGTTTTGTATGTAATTGTTTCATGATCCATGCTTAATATACAATAGAAGAGCAATGTTTCAGCTACAGAGGGGAGTTTAGGCAAAAGGGATGGTCTGATCCCAATGCCCAGAATCAACAAGAGGTAGAGAGCAGCTTCCAGAGGCAACGCAGAGAAGCAGCAGCAGCAGCAGAGAGGGCAACTACTGCGCAACGCAGGAGCAGCTTCAACTACGCAGGTGCTATGCAGTCTCTCTCAGGGCAGCATTGGGCAGTAGGGGACCCACAGGGGTTACGCAGAGTCCCTCAAGGGCAGCGTAGGGTCTGCGTTACCCATTCTGGGGTTACACAGCCCTCTCTAGGCCAACGCAGAGGGACGTAGAGGTTGCAGAGGCTGATGCAAGGGCTTCAGGGGCAGCGCTGGGATTTCTAGGGCCAAGATCTGGTTGAGTCCTGTAAATCCCGTTTGAGGGTGTGGATCAGTCAATATTTTGCCTTTAGAACAGCAGGGTAGCTGCAGATCTATATATTTTCTCTGTCAGGTTTTCTAGATCTGGAACCCAGATTTGTTGTATTCAGAAAACTCTTAATAATAAAACCCTCCAGCAACCAAAAGACCGGTTTTCCCGCATTGGGTTTGTCCGGGGACTATTGTCCAGAAAATCCTTGTGTCACTTTCTCTGTGTGCATGCACTTTTTTGTTTTAGATCTGAATCGGTGAAAGTCTGCTATGTGTTTGCTTCGATGTTAATCTGAAGTTTCAACATTAATAGCTTAATTAAGTAGGAGAAGCATAACCACATCTAACAGTAGATTTTTGTATAGGTAACATTCAGAAATTTTCACATGATATCAAAGCGATTCCAGACATAGCAGGGTCACCAACAGAAGACTAAAGGATCTTGCTGCAGAAAACAGCAGCAAGAGTAGCAACAGCGATAGAAGGCCAAATCTGAAGGGGCAGCACAGTTTCAGAGGGAGCAGAATCACGTAGAGGGCAGGGTGACGCAGTGTTACGTTGTCTCCATGCAGACCCACGTCTTACTGCGCAGAGGCAACGCTGGGATTGTCTGAAGTCAGCCAGGGTGACGCAGATCTGAAGCTGTCTAATCCAAAAGTGCCTAAAGCAGAGATGCAGAACTTCAGAAGGTCCTAGTGGGGTTAAATTTCTGAAGTTTTCAGAATTTAGCCTAAGCACTAGAGACAAAGTGCGGGAGGAGATCAACTTCTTAGAGGGTTTCTAGCCAAAGAAACTTGCAGATCGATCAGAGGCTCGAAGAGAGCTGAATCATTGTTTTGGTAGATTTCAAAGAAGGGAAATCAATTGTTAGAGGGAGCAGAAGGTACCTGTTTCGCCAAGGCCCTTAGATCCAGATCTCTATCACAGAGAAGAGTAGCACCGACAGATTTCTGAGCAGATGAAACCTCACAGACTGCGTGTTCAGGATAGATTGGATGGCCTATCCAACTTTGCAGTTTGAAGGCTAAAATCCTGATAGTCCTTGAGGCATATTGTCTAAAAGACCATGCAGAATGAGTTTTGGCCATGGCGACTAATGCAGATCTCCTGAGGAAGCATAATGAAGCTACAGGGCATGCCAAGCGGCTGATAAAGGATGGAGTTAAGGACCATGTTGTCCCCATATTATTAAAAACCGAAAATGGTGACCGGACCGGTGGACCTAATGAACTGGGTTTCTGACCGGAACCGGTCTAACCAGTACTGGTCAGGTCTAAACGAACTGGTTTTTAAAATAACACATTAAATAATTATTTTTTAATAAAAAAAAAACTATTTTTAATATTTGCAACCATGATTCCAAGCCAATAGAGACAAAATATGCAAAGTTTGCTCATTTATATACCATGTAAAGGTGAATATATCAAAATGGCAGTAGGTGCAATACATATCATCGAAAAGTACATAAGCATTGAGGCTCCAAATGGCCCATAAAGTCCAAAAACAACGCTGCAAGCTATGAGGCCATTAGCCTAATACAAGACTTCAAGTCTGGAGTCTAGACTCTACAGTGTACACATGAATCATGATCAATCATCAAATTCATCACCACTACTAGACACGGGATCAGTAGCTGCATAGACATCATTTGGATCAGAATCTGAGGATGCCTCAGCCTCATCTGCAACCTCAATACCATTGCCACCAATAACAATAGAAGTGGACCTAATGGAAGCACGAGTTACTCGAGCTGCATGACCAGTGGCTTACATTGGTTGTTTGCCTTTCCTTGATGCAGCTACCAATCCTAAGTCTCCGTCTAATGGCACCACCAAATCTGCTTCAAGTTCATCCCCCGCTAATGCTGCATCAATATCAAAATCTACCTCAAACACTGGATCTTCAGTCTCCTCCACCCATTCTAATGTTGGATCAATATTAGCCAACACAATGGGATCTAGATCAGGTGTTTTGTTCATCAGTTGGTTCTGCCTCAAGCGAAGGTTGTATTGCACAAACACAAGATCATTTAACTATTTATGTTCCAAAAGGTTTCTCTTCTTTGTGTGTATGCGCGCAAAAACAGACCAATTGCGCTCACAACCTGAGGCACTGCAACTTTGGCTAAGGACTTTAATTGCAAACTTTTGCAATTGAGGACATTGGTCGCCAAATGACTCACACCAATGTGCTGCAAATAAAAAGACATTAATAAGTAACATAGTTCATTTCATTACTTATTTACAAACAATTTAACTTGAAAAGAAAAACAAATTGGAATTGCTTACCTGGTTGATCCACATCTCTTGCCATTTTTTCCAAGTTCTTTCCAAAGGTACCAGCTGCCATACTAAAAAGATTAAGTTGTTTATGTGTTTCCAACAAGTTTGCACGGATAGGGACCATGCACTCCAAGCAATTAATCAATCCAGATCTGACCTCCCCATCCTGCTGATCTCCTAGCCAAGCTTTATAATGATACTTTGGGTTCAAAAAATACCTAGTTGCATGTATAGGACGGTGGAGTTCATTGTTCCATCTGTTATCAATGATCTCCCATATACGGCTATATTTAGCTAACCTGTCCCTGTAAATTGCCCGTATCTGCTCCTTTGCCTGATCCATAGCCTCATAAATGTATCCCATTGCCATCTTTTCCCCATCCACCATCCTTAGCACCTTAACAAGGGGCTCAATAATTTTTACAAGCTCTGAAGACCTTCTACAAAAATAATTGTCAAAGACTTTCCTTTTGGTGTCTTTTCCATCTTGTCTACGAGCCCACTGAGATTCAGTCCAATCATCAGAAGAAAACATTTTCTGCAGGTTTTTCTGTTGAGAATTGAGACATTGCAATGTGAGGAAGTGAGTTGCAAATCTCATAATTGCAGGCCTAACAAGCCCTTTGTCCCCATTGTTTTTCCTCATTAGGCTCAATACCCATGAGTGGTTGTAAATGTATTTTGTAATGCACTTTCCATGCACTACAGTGTTTTTTACCCACTCCATTTTACCTATGTCCTCAAGCATGAGGTCTATGCAATGTGCAGCACATGGAGTCCAAAATATGGTCCTATATTTGGACTCAAGCATCTTTCCAGCAAAAACATAGTTTGAGGCATTATCTGTGATGACCTGCACAACATTCTGCTCCCCCACTTCCTAAATAATCTCATCCAAAAGCTCAAATAGAAGGGTTGCATCCTTCACCTTATCAGATGCATCAACTAATCTCAAAAACATTGTTCCTTGAGGGTAAGAAACAAGGAAGTTAATGATAGTGCGGTTCTTTCCATCGGTCCATCCATCTGACATGATGGAACAACCTGTTTTGAGTCATGACTCTCTATAGTCAGCCAAATACTCATCAATGGAACAAATCTCTTTTTGGAACAAATCTCTTTTTGCAAAAGAGATCCCCTCAAGTCATGCACAGTGGAGCCTTTGAAGCCCTTTCCTGCAACTAAAACAGAGTCCCACATAGTTTGGTAATAAAGTGAGCGAGCAGCATTAAATGGGATATCTGCATCATACCACCATCTAGCAATGTACTGATAAGAAGTTTCTTTGCATTATTTTTTCCAATGTTGATCCAAAGTGGGTTGATGACTTGGCTGGGAGGATGTGGCTGTGGGATTAGCAGTGGATGAGAAATAACTCTGGATGTTGGGTGTCTTTGTTGGTTTTGATTTTTGGCCAACAGGTGGAACATAGTGAAAGGGGTCATTGCTGGAAGGGATAGAAGTGGAGTCTTGAATCTCATAATCATCATACCCACTTTGTCTCATGGTTTCTATTAATTCCCTCTTCCTTGCAATTTCATCTTGGATGGCCTTCTCCCTAACCTTAGTCTCCTCAAACTTTTCAAACTTGGCAAGGTATTTTTCCCTAACAGGACCTATCACTTCATTAGGTGCATCACATAGCTTTACTTGGCCTCTTATCCCAGCCAAGTGTTGTTTCAATCTAAGAATACCCCACCTCCAATACACTTTTCACAAAATTTGCATATAATCTTTCCATCAACCACATGACAATGGGCCCATGCACTGTCTTTGGCTTTTGGAGCCATCTTGACTTGAAATAATTGAAACTTGGAAATAAATCTTCCATTTAAAAAAAATTGCAGCTAAGATAAATGAAAAACCAAGGCTAAAATTAGGAAACAAAATTCACATTCAAACATACAAAATTTGATAGCATAGGACTAGAGATTTGATAGCAATAGCATAGCTAAACACATAAAAAAAGTAATACATGAACAGCAATGAAATGAGGGATTTTTCAAGTGAAAATCCTTACCTGGAAATGCAAACTAGCTTCCTTAGCCTCCTCTTGAAGATGGAAACTCTACTGATAGCTCCAAACTATCTCCAAAAGAGCTCCAACTCCGACTCCAAGCCTCCAAGATCACTGCTCCAGCAAACACTCAACACTCTCCAAGCTCTCAATCAAACTCACAAAAGCTCCAAATGAGATGGTGTGAGACAAATGAGACGCTGCCCCTGCTTATACAGGATTAGAGAGAGTGTTTTTGGAGGGAAACAACCCTCCCCTTCCCTCCAAATCAAGTGTGTGGGTCCCAAATGCGAGTTAGCAGCTGACCTTTCCGTTAAGGACAGAATTCGCCGGTTTAGCGATAAACCGGCCAGTCAGCACCGGTTAGACCGGATTTTCGTGCGAAGGAGGGTGATAAACCTGGCTTTTTGACCGGTTTTGACCAGCCAGGCCTCTGACCAGTCAGTTTGACCGGTTTCCAATTTGACCTGACCGGTTTTAATACTATGGTTGTCCCACACATAGCCAAAAAGAAAACAGCCAATGAGATGTGGAAGGCTTTAACATCCCTATATGAGGGAAAGATGCTTCTAGAGACTCAGATGCGGTCATTCATGATGACCAAGGGGGAAGACATGGAAGATTTCCTCTTCATATTACAGTCGATCAGAGACCAGTTGACTGCCACGAGTGCAAAGGTGGAGGATGATGTGATGGTCAGGACTACTCTCAATGCAGTCACAGATGAGTGGGAAACCTTTGTCCAAAGTATCCTGGGCAGAGCAGACCTTCCCGACTGGGACAACTTGTGGGCAATCATGCGTCAAGAAGAACTCACCAAGAAGCAATACAGCTCGGGATCGAGTAAGGTGAAGAAGGAAAATGAAGAAGGTGTAGCCTTGGCATCAAAGAAGCAGCAAGGGAAGAAAAAGCAGGATCTATCAAAGATCAAGTGCTTCCAGTGTGGCGAACTAGGACATTTCACCAGCAATTGTCCTCAGAAGAAAAAGGACAAGGAAGCCTCTTCTTCCAAGGCTATTGTGGCAGATGATGGGTCAGAAGACGATGTAGCCATGAGCACTCATGAACCACGAAAGTGGGGTGACATGGATCTGTAGAGCAGCTACAGAATGAGGGCAGGATCCTTGACCAGTTCATCTCTTGGATCACATCCAAGCTACGGGAGCCTTAAGACAATAGCGGGGCAAGTGGAGCAGTGGGTGCATAGATCACAGATGGAGCAGAGGCAGATCTGAAGGTTGGAAGGACCAGCACAGTGCAGATGCAGCACCAGCGTAGGGGATGATGTGACTTCAGCAGTGCAGAGCACAACTGCTTACGCAGAGTAGAGTTGCAGCAGCGTGGAGGCTTCATGAGGACAGCGCAGTGCAGTAGCAGCATGAGAGATTTCAGCACAAGGGGTTGATGTGACTTTGGTAGTGCAGAGGGAGTCTGCTTACGCAGTGCATAGTTGTAGTTGTGCATCATCCTCCAGATGTCAACATAGATCAGCAGCCGATGGAGCTTCAGTGATGAGGTTGCAGCCCAATTGACTTGTCTGTCAAAGATTGGGCAGGAGATTCAGTTGTTTCTCTCAGCAACTGAAGATGCAATGCAATAGATGGCAGCACCGATGCAGCAGATTGAGAGGGAGTTGCAGTACAGATGTGGCAGTGGCGGTGATAGCGTCATGGCAGCAATACAAAATAGCAGCAGCAGTGCAGTTATGAAGGGCAGCAGACCAAAGCATCAACAGCACAGAAACCAGTGCCCAAAACCTTGTGATACATGGTGTGATGTATTGCTAGTGCACAAGCTGTGCTAAGAGCGAGTGTTGTGATTTTGTGTATTGGGTTAGCATCGGATGTGCTTTAGCTCCCAAAATTTGTGGAGGGACTAGAGTACACCTAATCTACAAGACCCAAAAAGGGATTTGGGAAATTTCATCTGGTTTGGAAGATATTTAATTAATTAATTATTTTAATGTATTTCCCAAGTCTAAACTTAGGAAAATTAAATAATTAAAGTTAATTAAATTAAACATGTCATGAAATTGTCTTAAGTCACATGGATCAAGCTTTCTTTTAATCTTAGCCATTGATTCAAGATCTGATCATGGTTGTTGGTTTCCAAACGAGAAAAGTATAAAGGAAAGACTTAGGGTCATTTGTAAAGACACACAGAGAGGCAGAGCACTGAAGCTAAGCTGAGATTCTAGGGCAGGGTTTGCTAAGAATTCTCAGAAGTGTTTCAGCTGCAGAGAGGGGAGTTTAGGCAAAGGGGATGGTCTGATCCCAGTGCTTAGAATCAGCAAGAGGCAGAGAACAGCTTCCACAGGCAGCACAGAGCAGCAACAGCAGCTGCGCAATGCAGGGGCAGCTTCAGCCACGCAGGTGCTACGCAGTCTCTCCTGGGGCAGTGTTGGGCAGCAGAGACCCTCAGGGGTTACGCAGAGTCCCTCAAGGGCAACGTAGGGTCTGCGTCACCCATTCTGGGGTTACGCAGCCCTCTCCATGCCAGCACAGAGGGACGCAGAGGCTGCAGAGGCTGACGCAAGGGACTCAGGGGCAGCGCTGGGGTTTCTAGGGCCAAGATCTGGCTGAGTCCAGTAAATCCCATTTGAGGGTGTGGATCAGTCAATATTTTGCCTTCAGAACAACAAGGTAGCTGCAGATCTATATTTTTTCTCTGTTGGGTTTTCCAGATCTGGAACCCAAATTTGTTGTATTCAGAAAACTCTTAATAATAAAACCCTCCAACAACCAGAAGATCGGTTTTCCCGCATTGGGTTTTTTCGGGGGCTATTGTCCAGAAAATCCTCGTGTGACTTTGTCTGTGTGTGCATGCACTTTTCTGTTTTAGATCTGAATCGGTGAAAGTCTGTTATGTGTTTGCTTCGATATTAATTTGAAGTTTCGGCATTAATAACTTAATTAAGTAGGAGAAGCATTACCAGATCTAACAATAGATTTTTGTATACGTAACATTCAAAACCTTTCACATGGTATCAGAGCAATTGCAGATCTAGTAGGGTCACCAACAAAAGACTAAAGGATCTTGCTGCAGAAAGCAGCAGGAAGAGCACCAGCAGCAACAGAAGGCCAGATCTGAAGGGACAACACAGTTTCAGAGGGAGCAGAATCACGCAGAGGGCAGGGTGACACAGTCTTACGTTGTCTCCACGCAGGCCCACGTACTTACTTCGCAGAGGCAGCGCTGGGATTGTCAGAAGCCAGCGAGGGTGACGCAGTCTTACACTGTCTCCACGCAGGCCCACGTACTTGCTTCGCAGAGGCAGCGCTGGGATTGTCAGAAGCCAGCTAGGGTGACGTAGATCTGAAGCTGTCTGATCCAGAAGTGCCTGAAGCAGAGCTGCAGAACTTCAAAAGGTGCTGGTGGGCTTAAATTTCTGAAGTTTTCAGAATTTAGCCTAAGCACTAGAGACAGAGCAGGAAGAGATCAGCGTCTCAGAGGGTTTCTAGCCAAAGAAACTTGCAAATCGATCAGAGGGCCGAAGAGAGTTGAATCATTGTTTTGGCAGATTTCCAAGGGAAATCAGTTGTCAAAGGGAGCAGAAAGTGCCTGTTTCGCCAAGGACCTTAGATCCAGATCTCTAGCATAGAGAAGAGGAGCTCCGACATATTTTTGAGTAGATGGCAACTCACGCACTGCATGATCAGGATAGACTGGATGGCGTATCCTACTTTGCAGTTTGGAAGGCTATAATCCTGATAGTCCTTGAGGCATATTGTCTAAAAGACCATGCAGAACGAGTTATGGCCACGCCGACTGATGCAGATCTCTTGAGGAAGCATAATGAAACTGCGAGACATGCCAAGCGGCTGATAATGGATGGAGTTAAGGACCATGTTGTCCCACACATAGCTGAAAAGAAAACAGCTAATGAGATGTGGAAGGCCTTAACATCCCTATATGAGGGAAAGTCCGTCCAAAGGAAGACGCTTCTAGAGACTCAGATGTGGTCATTCATGATGACCAAGGGGGAAGAAATGGAACATTTTCTCTTCAGATTATAGTCGATCAGAGACCAGTTGACTGCCACGGGTGCAAAGGTGGAGGATGATGTGATGGTCAGGACTGCTCTCAATGCGGTCACAGATGAGTGAGAAACCTTTGTCCAAGGTATCCTGGGCAGAGCGGACCTTTCCGACTGGGACAACTTGTGCGCAATCATGCATCAAGAATAACTCCGTAGATTCATCAAGAAGCAGTACAACACAGGATCAAGTAAGGTGAAGGAAGACGAAGAAGATGAAGCCTTGGCATCAAAGAAGCAGCAAGAGAAAAAGCGGGATCTATCAAAGATCAAGTGCTTCCAGTGTGACGAACTAGGACATTTCGCCAGCAATTGTCCTTAGAAGAAAAAGGGCAAGGAAGCTTGTTCTTCCAAGGCTGTTGTGGCGGATGATGGGTCAGAAGACAATGTAGCCATGAGCGCTCATGAACCACGACAGTGGGGCGACATGGACCTGTAGAGCAGCTACAGAATGAGGGCGAGATCCTTGAGCAGCTCATCCCTTTGATCACATTCGAGCTACGGAAGCCTTAAGACAGTAGCGAGGCAAGTGATCACAGATGAAGTAGAGGCAAATCTGAAGGCTGGAAGGAGCAACATAGTGCAGATGTAGCAGCAACATGTGGAAATTTCTAAATCTTCACAATTTATGCAGAAATTATTTACTGTTAATTTGGTTATGCTCCTCCTACTTAGACAAGTTATTAACTGAATAAATTCAAGTTAAAATCGAAGCAAAACACATAACATATCTCCACCAATCCAGATCTAGAACAAGTTCATGCACACATAGACAAAGTGACATAGTTATTTCTAGACAAATAGTCCCTGGAAAAACTCGATGCAGGAAAATCGGTCTTCTGGCTGCTAGAGGGTTTTATTATTAAGAATTTTCTGAATACAACAAGCATGGGTTCCAGATCTGGAAAACCTGACAGAGAAATAATAGATCTACAACTCACTGGGTGATCAAGGGCCAAAAATAATGACTGATCCACACCCTCAAACGTGATTTACAAAACTCATCCAAAATTAGGGCCTAGAAACCCCAGTTTTGCCTCTGAAGCCTCTGCGTCAACCTCTAAAGCCCCTCTGACCCTTAGCGCTGCTCCGAAAAGGGCTGTGTTACCCCAGACTGGGTGACACAGTCCCAACTCCCTACGCTGCCCCTTAGGGTTTCTACGTAACCCTTGAGGGTTTCCTACAGAAAATTACGTTGTCTTTGAGGGACTGCGCAACACCTGCGTAGCACAGTGCCGCCTTTCCTGCTTCTGCTTCTCTACGCTGCCTCTCTAAGCTGATCTCTACCTCTTGTTGATTCTAGACCTTGGGATCAGATCATCCCCTTGGCCTAAATTCCCCTCTCTGCAGCTGAAACACTTTTGAGAATTCTTAAGCAAACCCGCCCTAGAATCTCAGCTTAGCTTCAGTGCTCTGCCTCTGTGTCTTTACAAATGACCCCAAGCCTTTCCTTTATACTTTTCTCATTGGAAAACCAAGGGCCATGACCAGATCTTGAATCAATGGCTAAGATTAAAAGAAAGTTTGATCCGTGTGACTTAAGACAATTTCATCACATGTTTAATTAAATTAACTTTAATTATTTAAGTTCCCTAAGTTTTAACTTAGGAAATACATTAAAATAATTAATTAATTTAATATCTCCTAAACCAGGTGAAATTTCCCAAATCAATTTCTGGGTCTTGTAGATCAAGTGTACTCTAGTCCCTCCACAAAATTTGGGAGCTAGAGCACAACTGATGCTACCCCAAATACACAAAATCTCAACACAGAGTAGAGGTAGCAGCAGCGTAGGGGTTGATCTGACTTCAACAGCGCAGAGCAGAGCTGCTTACGCAGAGCAGAGTTGCAGCAGTGTGGAGGCTTTAGGAGGACGGCACAATGCAGCAGCAGCGTGAGAGATTTCAACACAAGGGGTTGATGTGACTTCAGCAGTGCAGAGGGAGTCTACTTACGCAGTGCAGAGCTACAGTTGTGCATCATCCTCCAGATGTCAGCACAGATCAACAGCCGATGGAGCTTCAGTGATGAGGTTGCAGCGCAACTGACTTGTCTGTCAAAGATTGGGCAGGAGATTCAATTGTTTCTCTCAGCAACTGAAGATGCAGTGCAATAGATGGCAGCACGGATGCCGCAAATTGAGAGGGAGCTACAATATAGATGTGGCAATGGCGGTGACAGCGTCATGGGCAGCAGTACAGAATAATAGCAGCAGTGCAGTGATGAAGGGCAACAGACCAAAGCATCAACAGCACAGAAACCAGTGCCCAAAATCTTGTGATACATGGTGTGATGTATTGCTAGAGCACACTCCGTGTTAAGAGGGAGTGTTGAGATTTTGTGTATTGGGGTAGCATCAGATGTGCTCTAGCTCCCAAAATTTGTGGAGGGACTAGAGTACACCTTATCTACAAGACCCAGAAAGGGATTTGGCAAATTTCATTTGGTTTGGATGATATCTAATTAATTAATTATTTTAATGTATTTCCTAAGTCTAAACTTAGGAAAATTAAATAATTAAAGTTAATTAAATTAAACATGTGATGAAATTCTCTTAAGTCACATGGATCAAGTTTTCTTTTAATCTTAGCCATTGATTCAAAATCTGATCATGGTCGTTGGTTTCCCAACGAGAAAAGTATAAACGAAAGGCTTGGGGTCATTTGTAAAGACACACGGAGAGGCAGAGCACTGAAGCGAAAAGCTAAGATTCTAGGGCAGGGTTTGCTAAGAATTTTCAAAAGTGTTTCAGCTACAGAGAGCGGAGTTTATGCAAAGGGGATGGTCTGATCCTAGTGCCTAGAATCAGCAAGAGGCAAAGAGCAGCTTCCAGAGGCAGCACAAAGAAACAGCAGCAGCAGCAGCAGAAAGGGCAGCAGCTGCGCAGCACAGTGGCAGCTTCAGCGACGAAGGTGCTACTCGGGGCAGCGTTGGGCAGCAGGAGACCCTCAGGGGTTACGCAGAGTCCCTCAAGGGCAGTGTAAGGTCTATGTCACCCATTCTGGGGTTACGCAGCACTCTCCAGGCCAGCGTAGAGAAACGCAGAGGCTGACACAGGGGCTTCAAGGGTAGCGCTGGGGTTTCTAGGGCCAAGATCTGGATGAGTCCTGTAAATCCCGTTTGAGGGTGTGGATCAGTCAATATTTTGGCTTCAGAACAACAGGGTAGCTGCAGATCTATATTTTTTCTCTGTCGGGTTTTCCAGTTCTGGAACCCAGATTTGTTTTATTCAGAAAACTCTTAATAATAAAACCCTCCAGCAGCCAGAAGATCGGTTTTCCCGCATTGGGTTTCTCAGGGGACTATTGTCCAGAAAATCCTTGTGTCACTTTGTCTCTGTGTGCATGCACTTTTCTGCTTCAGATCTGAATCAATGAAAGTCTGTTAAGTGTTTGCTTCGACGTTAATCTAAAGTTTCAGCATTAATAACTTAATTAAGTAGGAGAAGCATAACCAAATCTAACAATAGATTTTGTATAAGTAACATTAAGAAATTTTCACACAAGGGTCCAAAATCTCTTGAAATTTTCAATATTCCCTTGGCTGGGGACCTTCAAAAATTAAAATTTCTACAACCAACAAATTTTTTAATTTGGAGAATTAGTTTTTCCTAGGACCTCAAATTAATTAAATTTTTGGCTTATAATTTTAATTTAAATTTGCCAAAAAATTTAATTAATTGACTCATTAGGGGATTAATTATTTTTCCAACCCTCTAATACTTTAGCCATGGTGTCTAACTATGAGGGACAATGCACTAAAAATTTTTACACAAGATATTACAATTTGACACATGAAGAGGGATAACACATTCGTAAATAGACCCTTAAATATCTACCCAATTCTGCGACTCAAAATATGATCTAGCAGACCAAGTAATCTATAATAAAATAATCTAGCCAATTAGCTAGGATTATTCCCAAATTACTTTTACAAAGACTCGATAGAAAACACTAAGACTCACTTAGTATCTTGACGACAAAATCGACCCTAGCTTTGGGGTGAGGTTGGAGGGGAAAACTCTGTCAATCATTGGTGTCGAGAAACACAAATGAATCAATGAGACGAAAAACCTCCTAGGATAGAATCATCACCAAAATACTAGGCTTACCTAAGTTGTTACATACATGATAGTCTTACTAAGATCATTACATTATAAATATGCAAAATGGGTTTACATCTTTTACAAAACTATTGATGGATGATGAAATCTGAATAGCGTGAACACCTCGAACATGATAAATCCCATTTGCAAAAATGGGGGTGTACTGCTATGGGCTCGTTGACACAGAGTGGTCAACACATTCAACAACACTTTGGTGAAAATTTCATCAAAACCCTAATTCTTCAAAAAGTACAAGATGGAAGAAGATACTTAAAATAAATTAATACAAAATCATCAAAGAATCACCATCCATCATCCAAGGGAACCTTCCAATCACAATATTCTCCTCGAGACAAATTTGCTCATTTAATGCTTAATAACAACCAAGATAGAAGAAACTAACTAGCACACATTAGTCTCCAAGTGTGTGTGACAATGATTCATGGATAAATCGACTTCCCTCTACTTATTTGAGGGCAACCCAGTCAATTTTATCCAAAAATAGACTAAAAGCCCTAAAAATAATATTAAATTTGATTACAAGTTGTATAGATCACACATTGAACCCCAAAGATAGCTAACTCAAAGATAAAACATAAAAGCAATCCCCTTGAACCCATACGTGCAAGCTAAAAAACCTCCAAGGGTAATGTCATACTGTGAAAGGTATATCTCAATAAAATATGTCATGGATGACTGAAAGAGGATGTGTCTCATCCCAAAAGTCACATCTCCTCATCAAAAAGGTGCTCAATCATCAAGCAAGGGTCCCTGAACAAGACATCATCAGAACTAGCCCACATCATCAATCCAAGCCACATGAAGCTAGGGCATGATGTTATCATGCTTAGTAGTGTACCATCTCCTCTAGAGGGATATCAAGTCATCATCATCATCCAATCCCCTCAAAAACAAGGCAACATTCATCAGGAATGTGCAATGCCAGTTTGGAGGCATCCTATCAACTATGGGGTACATCCACTCTTAAGGTAACGTCCTGGTTCAAAAGTACAGCGTTTCAAGTCCTATAGGGAGAGAAGAGTGGCATTAACTATGTTGAAGGCACCCCAAGGTCAAGGCTTCGCAAAGAACGGTCAATGTCCTAAGTCAAAGTGCCTAATGAAGTCATCAAGTGAGGTTGGACATTCTCTTTGAAGTGTTGGAGAAGCATAATACAATCCCTCAAAGGATGGCAGTTGTACCTAGGAGAAAAGATCTAAAACATACTCAGAAAGTCAAATGAGATCAACATGATTAGGTGCAGAAACCATAAGAGTAATAGAGTGGGCATATTCAACGAAAAAGGGCATCAAAGTACTTCACACAAGCATCATCTTCAAATATCTTTCTAGCTTATAACTCGTAAACAAGTTACCTTTCTTAGCTATGGGAGGGTCATCACAAGACCTTATTAGGTGCTTCCAACCGTAAGGGGAGGAACAGTTGCTAGACCAAACCGCCAATCAACAAGTGCAAGTGATCAAAGACATGGTATATAGTTTACTTTGTGGAAGATGCCACAGTCTTTGTACCAGTTAAGAAATTCCAACATCCTTTGCGGTGTGAAGAGGGAGCGATCATGGGACAAGTTACTCCCCTCCTCAACCTACTTTTACCATCTCTCTTGTCCGCCTTTTTCATCATTGATTTTTCTTTTAACATAAATAGCTTGGATTACAAGCTTTCATTGATTCATCATTGACCCCTTAAAGATGAATTGTTTTTTCTCATAAGGGTTGGGATATTCAAAGTTCCTTTCATTTAGATAGCTCATGCATCAACCAAGGACTGGGTGAGGGCTAACGGAGAAGGGTAGAGCTCAAGCTAGGCTTTTTTCCACACGCTTCTATTTATCCATGCCAATCTTTTTCATTTTAACATTATGGCTCATGTTTTTTTGTTTTTTCTACTACATCAACCTCTTAGGGCAAAGTTTTCAAGCCCCTGCTCAAGGATGAGGAAAACAAGGAACCGATACTAGTGACCAAGGTTGCGGGGTAGCCCGCCCCCCCTCTCAATCCCACTCCGAAAACGCGCTCCGAGCGGGAGCATTTTGGGAGCGCGCTCCCTGCGTTTTCGAGAGCGCTTGGGGAGCGTTCGCTCCCGAGCATCAAAAACACTCCCAACTCGATTTTGTGCAGAAAAAAATAAAATAAAAAATTTGGCCAACAACCGAGGAAAACAAGGGAAGGCGGAAAACGAGGGAAGGGTAGGGTAGGGGATAAAAGCCCTCCCTACCCAATACATTTTTCATTTTAGTTTGAGAGAGAAGAGAGCTACAGGAGAAAGAGGAAGAAGAGAAGAGAGGAGAGGAGAGGAGAGGAGAGGAGGCCTCTGCTTGGATCAAATCATCGAAGGACAAAGAGGTAGGACCCCAATCCCCAATGATTTAATTTTTTTTTCTCTATGTTTTTAATTTGTCTAAACATGAAAATTTGTTTTTTTTTCTATGTTTGATAAATTGATAATTAACTTGTTGAAAAATGAAAAAACAAAGAATTTTTTTTGCTATGTTGCATTTTCATTTGTTTAAAAATGAAAAAAATGAATTTTTTTATTTATATGTTGCATTTTAATTTCTTGAAAATTGAAAAACTGAATTTTTTTTTTTTTCTATATTGCATTTTTTCCTATTCCCATTTGGCATTTCCCCATTGTTTTGCAAGTTAAAAACTTGAAACTTGAAAGTTGAAACATCATGGACATGGCTATATTTCTTGGCATTTTCTTCATGTTGGTTCTGTTTTTTGTTATTATGGTATTGGAGAGTAGGACAAAGAGGCCCAATCCAGAACCGGACAATGAAGAAGTGGGTTACAGTGGATATGATGAAAACCCTGAAGACGAGTACCAACCTAAGGAGGAAGGGGACTTAGGGGAGAGTGGGGATAATGAGACCACAGCGATACCAACTAAAATTGACCAAACACCATTGTGGAAATATTTTACTAAGCCTGAAGCAGGGAAAGGGGGTGGAACCACTAAATTTGTATGCCCCCATTGCAATACACAATACACAGGTTCATACACCCATGCCAGAAAGCACCATTGTGGGAAAAGGCCATGGGATGGAGATAAAAATTTATGAATCAAAACTTGTGTAAGTGTGTCAGCAACAAATAGAGCCAAATACATAAGGGAGGAGGAGGAAGCCTAATACAAATTTAAAAGATCTAAGGGTTTCATTGAATCTTATTCACTATCACAACATGGACAAAGAAGTCAATCAACTTCCACCCATGGCAGTGGATTTGGAGGCACACGTGGACCAAACATCTCTTTAAGGCGTAGAACCATATCCGATTTCCTTGACGAAGGGTCTAGGAGTGATGTGGATTCAAAAAATTTCCGATTTCTCTATGCATGTTGGGTACCATTCAATGTTCTTCATGTGAAATTTTCAAGAGGAAAATATTTATGCAATACTTGGTTTATTTCTCCTACTTAAGAGATAAGTTATTTACAGATGCTTTAATAAATTCTGAAATAAACACATTTGCAGATCTTCACTATCGTTAAGAGCATAAGAATAGAAAGTTAATTTACACAAGTAGCACAATAGAAACAACCACATGAACAAAGTTGTTTTTGGACAATTGTCACCGGAAAAACCCAATGTGGGAAAACCGATGCAGTAGATGAGGTTTTATATTTAATTTCAGAAATGGAAAGTACATTTACAGGAGTCTGATGAGCAGAGAAAAATAGAAAACACCTAGCTGAATTTTCTAGACCTTCCAAACAAATTTCGGACCCTCGCGGTGACCTCCTTCACCCTCTGCGTCATCTAGCGTGAGAGCTCTACGCAGTCCCTCTCTGGACTGCGTGATTCTGCGTGGGGGGGTTCTTCCTGCTGATCAGCTCACCCTTCCCTTCCTCCTCCTGACTTCTGTTTCCCGATGACTGACTCCTCCCTCCTCCTTCTACTTCTGCAACCCAGCCTCTACAAACTCACCCACTGAAATCGAATTCTCTTGCTTCAGAATTGATTTCCTTCGGGTACTGAGAGTGTCCCCCGGCTTAATTTCCAAATGGCCCTCAAGTCTCTTCTTATAGTCTTCCTGCTGACGAATCAACGACCCAGATTATATCGTTAATAAATGGCTCAGATTAAAAGATGACTTGATCTTCGTTTTCTAGAAGATTCACACTCTGCTCTATTAATACCCTTTAATTATTTAATTTCCCTAAGTTTAAACTTAGGGTCTGCATTAAAATAATTAATTATTTTAATAAAGTCATAACTGAGTGGAATTTCCACAAACGGTTTCTGGGTTCTCTGGATAATTGATGTCCAAGCCTCTTTACCAAAAATGAGACTTAGAACACTTTCTGATGCTATAGAAATCAACACTCCCTCTTAGCGAGGAAGGTGGTTAAGCAAGGTATCGTTGTACTGCTTTGACTCTACATCATCTGTTGCGCTGATAATGTCCTGGCTGCTGCCTGATCACAGCATCATCCGTACTGCATCTCCCTCTTCTTCTGAAGACCACCCTTTCCTCTAATGGAAGGGGTTCTCGACCATCCCCATATTCTCTCTGAAGTAAGTGAACTTGATCTTACTTAGAGCCTTTGTGAGGATATCTACCCCCTGTTCTCCCGTAGGAGTGTATCGCAACTGTATTGCTCCTCTCTAGACATAGTCCCTGATAAAGTGACACTAAATGTCAATGTGTTTCGACCAGTCATGAAACACAGGATTTTCACAGAGCTTAATGCAACTCTGATTATCGCACATAATCCCCATTAGTTCCATCTGCTGCTTGAGCAGGTTCAAGAGTAACTTGCGGAGCCATATGGCTTCGCACAAAGTTGTGCTTGCTGCCATGTACTCTGCCTCGGCTGAGCTCAGTGCTACGGACTTCTGTTTCCTACTGCACGAGGAGGTTATTCTTGATCCGAGACTGAAACAGTACCCACTGGTACATTTCTGATCCACTGTGCTTCCAGCCCAATCTGCATCTGTGAACCCACTCAACTGGACCTCATTGTTAGCCACCTATAAAAATTTGTCATATCAAATGGTGGCTAAAATCATTTTTAAGCCTTCAAGAAACAATTTTTTGGCCAAATTGTGAGTTCTTAAAGTCTTATGGAGATAACTAATCCTCTAGTTAATCTCCATTGTTGTTTCCCTCATAAACCTGAAAAATATGTTGTTTGCAAGGAGAAAGACTGCTCAAAAAACCCATTTTACCCCTCCTTCCATTCATTAAATAACACCATTATCATCCCCTTTTTCTTCATAAAATTCCTTCATTTCCCTCATTTTCCTTCATTTCCTTCATAAATTCCCTTTGATAAGGTTTGAAACTCCTTTTAAACCTTATCAGAACTCTGTAAATCCTCAAAAAATACTTCAAAAATCCTAAAAAAAACAGTCTTTTTACACTAAGGCCTTAAGCCCCTTTGGCCTTAGCCCCAGCTCCTTCTTTCCGCAATAAAACCGGAGCTGTAACCCGCAGTTAAGCCCCTATCGCGCAATTGCATTGGGGTTTTCTATTGTTCCTTATTACCTATTACTTTTGAAAACTCCGATTGCGATAGGCCCTTTTCTTTTAAACACCTGATCCCTTCGCCTTCTTCATATAACACAAAGCCCCGCAACCGGGCGCTAAAAGGCTTAAAAACCTTTCCCGAATATAACTTTCCTTTGTTATTTCGTAAAAAACCCGACTTTCTTGGTTATTTCACAAAACCGATCTGTTCAAAGTTTTAAAGAATATTGACCGTCGATCTAATAACGATCAACAATCATCGCAAGTCCGCTTCGGGTCCCCCTTTTCTTCATATCCTTCAAAATTTGCGATGCAATCAAACCTCAACCGTCGATCTGACCCTCTGATCCGACGGTCAATCCACAATCGCATCGCACATTTTCAACTTACCCTCTGTTATTTCCCTCCTGCCGATGCGATCCCGTGATCAATTCTCCACCGTTGATCTGCTCTATTGCTCCCAAATCTAACGGCCCATATTGCTCCCCTTTCCAAACCCCGCCCTTCCGCCTTTGACTTCATCGTTGAATCCCTGCCGTCGATCTAGTTTAAAGATCAACGATCCTCACACAATCGCATCGCAAAATTTCTTTACGCCATCCTCTGCCCTCTGATTGGTGGTCCTGCGATCAAATCTGGATCGTCCATTTCATAGATCCAACGGTCCAGATCAAACCCGTCTTCCCTTTGTTATTTCGTAAAACCGACAGTGCAATTCTTTGGTGAGGATCCACCGTTGATCTTTGCAGATCAACTGTCCACGTTGCACCTGATCTCCGCCCAACCCTCCATCTCACATTGTTTTCATTTACCCTGAGAAGTAATCTGGACCGTCCATCATTCAAATCCCACGGTCCTTATTAAATCCGATAGGCTCAACTCCTTTGGGACCTACCTCCATCATCGTTAGATCTCGACCGTCCATTCCTGAGATCCAACGGTCGAGATCTAAAACAGCCATTTACTCCACCCACCATTTTCGTCCGTGCATCTTACCTCCATCGCGCTCTCCTCACAACCGTCCCAGGCGACATATTCACTTTGATTAGATCAACGATCCTCACACAATCGCATCGCAAAATTTCTTTGCGCCATCCTCTGCCCTCCTCTGATTGGTGGTCCTGCGATCAAATCTGGATCGTCCATTTCATAGATCCAACGGTCCAGATCAAACCTGTCTTCCCTTTGTTATTTCGTAAGCCCGACAGTGTAATTCTTCGATGAGGATCCACCGTTGATCTTTGCAGATCAACGGTCCACGTTGCACCTGATCTCCACCCAACCCTCCGTCTCACAATGTTTTCATTTACCCTGAAAAGTAATCTGGACCGTCCATCATTCAAATCCCACGGTCCTTATTAAATCCGATAGGCTCAACTACTTTGGGACCTACCTCCATCATCGTTAGATCTCGACCGTCCATTCCTGAGATCCAATAGTCGAGATCTAAAACAGCCATTTACTCCACCCACCTTTTTCGTCCGTGCATCTTACCTCCATCGCGCTCTCCTCACAACCGTCCCATCTGACACACTAGATCTGATGGCCAACGCGCGATATCGCATGATTTTGCGCCCGGAATTTAACGTTTTAAAATTACGCGATATGGGCGGTTTTAAAAATTCACGTGTCAAACAGCAAAGCATATCGCGTTTTTTTGGCCAATTTTCCAAACCGCCTCAAAGCAGCGCGAAACCAGCGGTTTTTTCAGTCGAAACCACCTTTCCCCATCATATTACATTTTCTCTTTTAAAATCTTCGTCATTCATTCTTTTCCTCCAACGGCCCAAATTTCATCAAAGCCCCAAGTCTTTGCTCCTTCGCTTATTCCCTTGGCCATCTCATCGACCGTTTTTCCATCGTCGATCTCCACAGATCGACGGTCTTGATCAAATCTTTCCCCCAATTTATCCGCCCACCGTCTGAACTCCCAAGCGACCTCATCAAAGGATCTCAACCGTAGATCTCTGTTAGTTGATCTAATCTAACGGCCCAGATCATTCTTCGACCCCAACTTTCTTTTAAGCCCATTTTTACTTCCGCCAAAGATTTTTCCCTTTTTTCACTACATTTTCCTCCATTCCGCTATAAATTTGCCCCCTCCGCAGTATAAAACTCCCGATTGATCTCAGCCGTTGAACAACCCAGATCAATGGCTCGGACTTAATCTTAACCCCATTCATCCAACCGACTCCCCTGTTGACCCCATCAAGCAATCTCGACCATTGGTTGATTCCATCCAACGGTCACAATTAAACCTAACCTCCAAAGCAACCTTATCCTATTCCTTCACGGATTTTCTTAACTTTTCTGTGTTTTTGCAGGTTTTAAAGGTTTCTCAACTGTTTGAAAAGAAAATCAAAGGTCGAGGATGACGATCCCCCAGGCCATTATCCATGAGAACAAAGAATCTATAGGGCTCCAATTATCATTTTACCTATGCCTCATGAGCACTGGTGACATTATAAAATCCTCTGCGCGCCTGCAAAACAACAAAAACACAATAAACCTTAATTTTACAGAGAGTATCAGTGTCAAAGTATGGAATCACAGCCGAGATGAAGAATTAAAGGTTTTAACACAGTTACGAGGGATTAAGGCATAAATTCGACTATCACAAGCCTAATCCACACATTTAAAGACATGTATGAAGACCTGAAGACACAGATTAAGCCTAATCAGGCCTAAACACAGATCAAAAGCAAATTAACAGTGTTTTAGGTTAAAACAATGAAATCTGTCAGTCTGAGAAGCCTCCACTGCCACATCAGAGGCTAATTGAATCCTCTCCAGCTACCAAAGAGCCACCTGCGGCCTAATAAATCAAATAAGGCAGAGTTATTGCCTCAGTCAGTGATATTTTGCCTAAAAGACAGCCAGAGTTATTGCTAACTCGCCTCAAGAGTTTTTAAGTCAACAAAATTTGCCCAACAAGCTTAATACTTAATGAAAATCAATTAATACAGAGAAAATATCAAAAAGCTTCTCTATTGAGCCCCTCAAAGGCCGAGAAGCATTAAATTGTATTAATTGAACCTAGAGATCTTTTCTCTCAATCCACCTCCTCATTTCTTCTATAAATACTCCTGTAGAAGATGAGAAAAAGGTTGGTCACTGCATATCTGATGCATGTGAATAGTTTTCTGAAGCTGCTGTAAGTTTTGTTTGTAATTGAAGATACCTAAGTTGAGATGAGAAGTTTGAAGCTGTAGAGAACCACTGGACTTGATGATTGTAACTGGTTTGAACATCAAATACAAGTTGATTTATGGGATCCTGGTCTATGTCAACGGTGATGTGTTTCTTATTGTAAATTGTTATTTTCTTTTTGTTTCTATTTTTTCCATTTTCTCTGATAAAGAACAGTAAATATAGAGCTAGGATTTACTCTTACAAGTACCCTACTCTCACTGATAAGCTTTATCTTTATGTTTTCTTCCAATTGTGTATTTAAGAATGATTTAATATAGTCCAAGCAGTTAGGAATACTGGTGTTCCCACGTCTTAATGTCTAAACTTTAAACATTGTTCTTGAATGTTATTTTCAGTTTATGCTAAGTAAAGTTGAACTAGGGAAGTCTATGGTTAGTCCTGTCCTCTAGTTTTATCTCCAAAGGTTGTCTGAAAGTTTCCCTAAGAGTATGTTGAAAGCAGGCTAGGTTCAAAGTCCTTACCTGATCTTAGACTATTCTTTGTTTATTTTAAGTGTTGTCTTGAAACGTTTGCTAATTAAAGTTGAACTAGGGAAGTCTATGGTTAGCCCTGTCCTCTAGTTTCTTCTCCAACAGTTGTTTTAAAAAGTTTCCCTTTGAATATGCTGAAAGCAGGATAGGTTCAAAGTCCTTACTTGATCTTAAGCTATTCTTTTTTTGTTTTAAATGTTTTCTATTGAAAGTGCATCAAAAGCAGGCTAGTTTCAAAGTCCTTACCTGATCTTAGATTACTTTTATGTTTTTCTCGAGTGTATGCCAAAAGCAGGATAGTTTCAAAGTACTTACTTGATCTTAAGCTGCTCTTTGTTCTTCATTTGTTTGTTCTTCATCTCTTCTTGTTTCATTCCATAAAATCAACTTAAAGAGATCCTTAAACATAGATGACTTGCCCCATGGACCACTCTTGAACCTTGTTGTTTCAATTAAATCATATTATGACTCCATAGCCCAATGGATTGAAGCTGCTTCTTGCCTATCTTGTTAGTTGAATTATCCCTTCATCTGCATATAACCTTGACCCTTCATTTAGACTTCCTTCACCTTCATGTACCTTTGCCCAACCAAAACAAACAAAAACCTTGTTCTTCATAACTAGCCTAATATCATTTCAAAAGCCTTAAAGATAAATCAATCTTTGCACTTATAGAGAGATCCCTCTCTGGATTCAGGAGGGCTAGATCCTAGAATCCCAAAGTGGTTTAAATGTTCTCTCTGCAGCTTTAGTCTTGCCAATCTGCTCAAATTACAGGGAGCCAACATTTCTAGCGACTCCGCTAGGGATTTCTGAGTGAACTTCATCCTAGATACCTCTAGGTCCTCTAGAAAACCCCTCATTCAAGAACATTTGGTGTGTTAGCCAGTTGAGCCACCAGAACTAACGTTTCTGGCGACTCCACTAGGGATTCTGAGTAAAACCCTTAAAACAAGACACTGAGTATTCAGTGCAGTACAAGTAGCCCTCTTCAAGCACTACCAAGCAAATGGTAATCATGATAAATCTTATTTGAATCAGTGACAAACTAAGTAAACCTTAGGATTCTCATAAGAATTTATCAAACCTTGAAGGAATCAGCTAGCTTAGCCATAAGAGTAAACTTTCTTTGTCTCATTACCGTAGCTAAGTGTTGAAACAGATTTAGGACACTCTTAGAACCCATAGGACTGAAAAAACTCAGAAAACCCAAAAATATTTCAGATTGATATTCAAATAAACATAGTGGTGGACCATAAAACATTTTACCTCCAAAAGAGCTAAATATTTCCACCTGGTGACCCCACAATCCTAAACAGACCTTACAACTCCACTGGGAAACCCATTATCATCATAACATCATTTAAACTCAGTTTAGAAGACTTTAAAGATGAAAGTTTTCTTGTTTAAAGATCAGTTAGCCTCCTAAAGATTGTCATATTTGGTTAAACTTTTCTTGTAAGTTGGGTCTGAAAAACAT
Source organism: Pinus albicaulis (assembly GCA_034641835.2). NCBI lineage: Eukaryota > Viridiplantae > Streptophyta > Pinopsida > Pinales > Pinaceae > Pinus > Pinus albicaulis. The sequence continues at coordinate 605,298,759 of CM076584.1, forward strand.
AGCATAGTGGCTCCTAGAAGGATTCATACTAGAGCCTATCCTGACCCAAACCCTCCTGAGATAGTTGATAACCCTGAAAGAATACTCAGGAAGTCTCCCAAGGCCAAATTTTCAACTATTGTCAAACCACTCCATAGAGCTAATTCAGTTCCTGAAAACCTTGTAGCTCTACAACAATCACAAGTTGACTTAAGAAATCCATTCAGAACTAGGTCACTTGATGATATAGATTGGATAGATTTTGAGCCTTCACTTTCATCCCAAGACAGAAGTGAACATCCTGGTAGTAGAGAAACTACTCCACCTGATTTACATTTCATTCATAATTTTGGTTTCTCTCATCCTAGATCTACTCAACAATCTATTGCTAGTCCATCCACATCTGTTCTTCATACATCCACTGTCCAAACCACTCCATTCCAGCCCACTTTCCCTCTTGTCAATCCACCACTTGTAAACCCCCCACTTTTTCCACAACTTCCTATCATGGCAACATGGTATGCTCCCCTAGTCCTTCCTTTACCTCTAGTCAATCTTCCACGAGACTATCAGTCCAAGATACCTTTGTATGATGCCAATGGTGCTACTACTGCTTCACAACATGTGGACAAGATGAATGACTACTTTGACAGAAACGAGATTGATGATGAAACTGTCAAACTTAGACTATTTGCTCAAAGTTTAGGGGGAGAAGCAAGAAAATGGTTTAAAGGCTTAACCCCTCACAGTATTAATGATCTCCAAGTCTTCCATCAGTTATTCTTAAACAAATGGGAAGTCAGAAAAAACCCTCTCCAGATACTTTCTGATTACAAGAATCTCCAAAGAAACACTGGGAAGAGTGTACAAGCTTATTGCACTAGGTTCAACAGTGTTTATAATGCCCTTCCCCCAGACTTGAAACCTCCACAAGGCTCAGCTTTAAACAAGTTTCCTGAAGGATTTGATCCTGAAATGGCCTATCAGCTGAGAGAGAGAAATCCTTTGACTCTTGAAGATATGCAAAAGGAGCTCTCGCTGTAGAAGTTAATTTAATGGAGAAAAGAGTAAGAAAGAGGAATGAGAAGAAAGTGTCCTTTAGAGAAGAATCTGCACCTTCCACATCTAGCTCAAAAATGGAAAGAATGATGGAGGAGATGATGAAAAAGATGAGCATACTTGAGAGAGCACAAGCAAGTCAAAACCAATCAGCTCCTCAAAACAGAAATCAAAATCAGAATTTTAGGAGAAACCAGCCTCAAAACAGACCAAGGGAGGATGATCAACAGATTACACCTCCTTTTCATCAAAACTATGTAAGTGAGGTTGAAGAAACAATAGAACAAACAGAGGAAGATGACATAAACATGTTGGGAGTGGACAATGATGTTTTTGAAGTTCATTACAATAGGAAACAAGGTCTATACACACCCTATGATGATAAAAGAGCAGAAAATGAATTTTATTATCAAGAAATGGAAAATGTCATCATAGAAACCCCAAAAGAATATGACCTTAGGAGTAAAAGCAATCAAAAAACTCCCAAGACTAAGACCTCTGAAAATTCTGCAAAAAGCAGCCCTGTAAATAAACCCAAAGTTACAAAACAAAAAGACAAAACAGTGGCTGTAAATTCTGATAAAAACAAAGAAAAAAACACTCAAAGTAATGAAAAACAGAGTGCAAATTTTATCAGCGCTAGTACTTCAGCTAGTGCTCCTGTCAAAACAATTTTGACCAATGTAAATAGAGGAAATCAGCAAACTGATTTTGCTGATAGAGTGGTAGTTAATAAGGCTGAAACAAGCGTTTTTAAAAATCAGATGTCTTTTAGTTTGGAGCAGGAAATTGCCAAAATCAAAATCTCTATTCCTCTCACTGAGTTAGCTACCCAAGATATGTATCGATCCCAAATTTTGAAGGCTTTTAACATAGAAGAGAATAATGGCACTGTCAATCTTAATGATGACCAACCAGAGCTCATATTCGGTCCTGAGATTGAGGGTAGATATCAAGAAGGACCAGTTCCTCCTTTTTATGTTAGTTTACAGATTCATGACAAAATTTTACACAACACTATGCATGATTCAGGGGCCTCTCATAACTTAATGCCCAAAGTTGTAATGGAGAGCCTAGGCCTTGAAATCACTAGACCATACAAAGATCTTTACTCCTTTGACTCAAGCAGAGTGAAATGTTTAGGTTTAATCAAAGAACTTTGTGTAAACTTAGCACAAATTCCAGCCAAGTGTTTAGTAATGGATATTGTAGTTGCTGATGTACCCCCCAAGTATGGTATGTTGTTATCAAGATCGTGGGGAGCTAAGTTACAAGGAACAATGCAAATGGATATGACATATGCTACCATCCCTGTTTTTAATCAAACTAGAAGACTTTATAGGGAATCTCATATGCAATACATGGTTACCAGCCAAGAGAGACCACAAAACTCTCCTCTTTATTTTGTACATACAGGCTTTGATTCATTTATCCTTTTCAATGATGAAACATTCACTGAGCAAGAAACCTTAACTGAATTAGTGGCAGATATAGAAAAAGAGGAAGACAAGACAGAACTTTCAAAACAGTTTGCTAAATCAAAAAATCATAGCAAACAAATTACAGGTCTAGAGCTGCAAATCAGTCATCCATTGCTTTTCAAACTTGAGAGTCAAGAGAAGGGTCCTCAACACAATGAAAAACACGAGGAACTACAACAAATTCGATATAGTGCTGATCTTCAAGAGCAATCCAAAAGCGCACTAGATGAAGAGGATAGTAACCAAACTAGTGAATCTGAAACTAGTCCTCTTTGGAGTATGAACTTTGATGGGTCTTGCACTAAGAGTGATGCAGGCGCAGGAGTGTGGCTTCACAATACAATGAACAATCATACTGAAGGGCATTCCTGCAAATTAAACTTTCAATGCACCAATAACATAGCTGAGTATGAAGCTCTCCTTTTAGGCATGCACTTATTGAAGAAATTAGGGGCCAAAAGAATAAAGGTTCATGGTGATTCTGAACTGATAATTAGGCAAGTGAATGGGGAATACACTGCAAAATATCCCAGACTTAGAGCCTATAGAAATGATGTCATGGATTTATTGAAAACATTTGAGGAATTTAAACTTATCTTTGTCCCAAGAAACCAAAATATCCAAGCTAATGGTTTAGCTTTTGCTGCTAGAACATGCCTAACTCCTTATGAAACCAAACAATGCACAACTCAAATCAAATTTAGACTAGTTGTCCCTGATAATGAAAAATATTGGCAAGTGTTTGATGGAGACAAACAAATAGAAGACTTCCTACAGTCCAGAAAGGAGTTTGAGCTACCAAGTTCGAATTCAGAGTATGAAGATGACTGTTCTACTAAGGAAAATCTACTTGATGAAGAAGAAAACTCTCGAAAGATTGTTGTTATAAATCTATTAGCTAATAAACTTGAACATAACACAGAGATTAGTGCAGATTTACCAAAAGAAGACTTAGAAACATTGCAATCTGACACACAAAGTTTGCCAAAAGGTCTGGTCCCTTTAGAAGAGTTGTTTGATTTCAATGATATTGCCAAGAAACCAAAACTAGAGCTTGTTGAAACTGAAGTAGAAGAGTGCAATATAGGCAGTGAACTAAAACCAAAAATGATCAAACTGTCTAAAACTTTACCAGCTCACATCAAACTGAAATACATTGAGCTATTTAAAGAATTTTCTGATGTTTTTGCATGGAGTTACGAGGATCTGAAGTCCTATGACACAAAAATAATTCAACACAAGATACCTCTCAAAGAAAACCAAAAACCTTTTAAACAAAAATTGCACAGAATCAACCCTGGGCAATTACCTTTGGTTGAGAAGGAAATCAAGAAAATGTATGTAGCTGGAATTATTGTCCCTATTAGATACTTAGAGTGGGTGTTTAATCTCGTGTCAGTGAGGAAAAAAACAAGAGAAATAAGGCTTTGTATTGACTTTAGGGACTTAAACAAAGCCTCATTAAAGGACAGCTACCCTTTACCCAAGATGGATCACATTTTACAAAGGGTAGTCGGTTCTAAAATAATTTCTTTGCTAGATGGCTTCTCAAGATACAATCAGATTTTAGTACATCCTGATGATCAACTAAAAACAGTCTTTACTACACCTTGGGGTACTTTCATGTATGTGAAAATGCCCTTTGGTTTAATGAATGCTGGTGTTACTTTTCAGAGAGCCATGGATATTGCATTCTCAGAAGAATTAGGCTACTTCATCATTATTTACCTTGATGATATCACTGTTTTTTCCAAAACAAATGAAGAGCACCTAGAACACTTGAAAAAGGTCTTCGAGAAATGCAAAAAGTTTGGGATATCTTTAAATCCAAAGAAAACAATGTTTGGTCTCTAAGAAGGTAAACTACTTGGACACATCATATCAGAAGAGGGGATAAAGATAGACTCAAAGAGGATTGAGGGTATATTGCAAATCAATCATCCTAGAAACATCAAGGAACTTCAATCTTTCATTGGAAAGATTAATTTCTTGAGAAGATTCATACCCAACTTAGCTGAACTCCTTAGAAACATAACAAACACGCTAAAAAATGAGGAAGGAGTTAAATGGACCTTGGAAGCAAAGAAATCTTTTGAACTGGTAAAACAAGCATTAACCAAAACACCGATTCTTATAAGTCCTGACTTTACAAAAGATTTTTACATCTTTTCATTTGCATCAGAACACACAGTCGCTGCTGTCCTATTGCAGAAAAATCTAAAAAGACAAGAGCAGTCAATTGCATTCTTTAGTAAGGCATTGAGAGATGCACCTCTGAAGTACAATATTATGGAAAAACAAGCATTTGCCTTAGTCAAAGCTTTAAAAGACTTCAGAGTTTATATTCTACACTCCCACATAATTGCATTTGTGCCCAACTCAGTTGTAAAAGACAACCTAACACAGGACCCAAATAGCAAGAGAGGAAAGTGGATAGTTGTGATACGTGAATATGATTTAGAAATCAAACCCACTAAACTCATAAAAGGCCAAGGACTAGCAAGATTAATGGCTGAATCTAATTTTGAAGCTCTTGATATAAACATGATAAATGCATTAGATGAAAAGGAGGAATTGTCAACCCCCATTATTGAAAATCATTTTATGAATTCCTCCTGGTATGCTGATATTTTATATGTTTTACTCAATTTGAATACACCTCTTGGTTTGTCTAAAACAAAGGCAAGATTTTTAAAGTTAAAAGCTGTTAACTACTGCATTTTAGATAAATGTCTATATTGGAAAAATGCTAGTGGGTTATTGCTTAAATGTTTGCCTGAGAATGATGCAGAGAAAATCAAGCATGAGTTCCATGAAGGAGAATGTGGAGGCCACCTCTATTGGAAGACAACTGCCAATAAAATCCTTAGAGCTGGTTACTATTGGCCCACCCTCTTTCAAGATGTCCATAAAATGATTATTGTCTGTCATAAATGTCAACTCTTTGAAGGCAAAAGAAAATTGCTTCCTTTACCCTTGCATCCAATCACTGTTGAAGCTCCTTTTCAACAGTGGGGCTTAGATTTCATAGGAGAAATCCATCCACCCTCATCTGTCCAACATAGATGGATTCTCACTGCAACAGACTACTTTACCAAATGGATAGAAGCCCTCCCTTCTAGGCAAGCCAATGACTCTGTCATTATAAAATTCCTTGAAAATCATATCCTCTCTAGATTTGGCTGTCCTAGGAAGATTATTACTGACAATGTTGTTGCATTTGGATCCAAAAAGATGGTTGAATTTTGTCACAAATATCATATTACATTGGGCCATTCTACTGCTTATTACCCTCAAGGTAATGGGCTGGCAGAATCCTCAAATAAAAGTTTGGTAAACATAATCAAGAAGTTGTTGGAGGATAATAAGAAATCATGGCACACAAAGCTAGTACATGCATTTTGGGCCGATAGATTAACACTTAAAAAATCAATTGGAATGTCACCCTACCAGTTTGTTTATGGAGTAGATGCAATTTTTCCAACTAACCTAGGAGTGTCAATCATGAAGTTGATCCAAGAAGTACAGTCTGAAGACAATGACATGATAAGAAGAATCAATCAGACTATACATCTTCAACAAACCAGGGAGGAGGTCTACAACAGTGGGGCTTCCTTTACCCTTGCATCCAATCACTGTTGAAGCTCCTTTTCAACAGTGGGGCTTAGATTTCATAGGAGAAATCCATCCACCCTCATCTGTCCAACATAGATGGATTCTCACTGCAACAGACTACTTTACCAAATGGATAGAAGCCCTCCCTTCTAGGCAAGCCAATGACTCTGTCATTATAAAATTCCTTGAAAATCATATCCTCTCTAGATTTGGCTGTCCTAGGAAGATTATTACTGACAATGCTGCTGCATTTGGATCTAAAAATATGGTTGAATTCTGTCACAAATATCAGATTACATTGGGTCATTCTACTGCTTATTACCCTCAAGGTAATGGGCTGGCAGAATCCTCAAATAAAAGTTTGGTAAACATAATCAAGAAGTTGTTGGAGGACAATAAGAAATCATGGCACACAAAGTTGGTACGTGCATTTTGGGCCAATAGATTAACACTTAAAAAAATCAATTGGAATGTCACCCTACCAGCTTGTTTATGGAGTAGATGCAATTTTTCCAACTAACCTAGGAGTGCCAGTCATGAAGTTGATCCAAGAAGTGCAGTCTGAAGACAATGACATGATAAGAAGAATCAATCAGACTATACATCTTCAACAAACCAGGGAGGAGGTCTACAACAGAGCATTACAAAAGCAAGAAAGCATCAAGAAGCTGTTTCATAGAAGAACAAAGGCCAGTAATTTCAATATTGGTGACAAAGTTTTAAAGTGGGATTCAAGGAGAGAAGATAAGGGCAAGCATGGAAAATTTGATAATTTATGGCTTGGCCCTTATCTCATTCATTCTACAGCTAGTAATAATGCTTATTTTTTGCAAGAATTGAATGGAGCTTAACTTTTTGGAGGTCCTGTCAATGGCAGGATGTTCAAACATTATTTCTCTTAACCATATCAGTTTGGAAGCCTTTTTACTTTTTCTCATTATAAATATCATATCCATCATTGCATTCAAAGTTAGAATATGAAAAAATTCAAAAAACAATAGAAAAAGAAAAGAGGGCAGATTGTAAAAAATAAGAAAAGTACAGCCCCATATCAAAAAAGAGAAACAAAATCTGAAAGTGTGCAAGCTCAAATGTCACTCCTAAGAAACACACTCCTAGTTAGTCATACACCCTAATCATGACTAATTAGTTTTCAATTTGCTGTTGATAGGTTAGTGAAATAAATTGCTAAACAGCGTAATATTGGCTTATCAGTTAGGTAGATTAGGATAGAAGAAAAAAGATTCAAACAAGCTCAAAACCTGAACCTATGAGTTTCAAAAAAGACGTAAAGGCTCTTATCTGTTTAAATCTTGAGCCAAAGATAGAAGCAAATTGGTTCTAATATGCCCAAAACTTGAACCAGAGAACAAAGAGAGAACAGCTCAAACAAGCCTAAAAACAAACCTGAAGAAGAGAGAAGGGTGTTCTTAAACTTTCAGATCTTAAGCCTTCACCATTTTGATTCAATTTTCTGCAAATAATTGTCTATGTGCAGCTTGTTTTTATGCCATAGACCAGCAACAAGTTAGATTGTTCAATCCTGACTTGTATGCTTTTGAATTTCTTGTTTTAGAAATTAGAGAATAAAAATCTGTTGGACAGTCTAATCCTAACAAAGAGTAGTTAGGTAGAGAAACTTATGAGTTCAACTGCCTAATCTGAACTCATGGAGGAATAAGTTTAGACTTAGATTAGTTTACTTTTTTCCAAAAGAATAAAATGTTTGTAAAAAGAGTTTGCAAATCCAAATGCACTCTGAAAGAAGAAAAAATGTTAGATCATTAGGATTGGGTAGGTCGAAAGCTTGTTTTGATAGAATTCCAATGTTTTAATGGCTGCTGACATTGTCAGAGCAAAAGAAGATCAGCAAATGAAAGAAAGTTGCAGCCCAATGGATGAGGCATTGATCAGCTTCCAGAGAAGACATGTCTGAGGTTCTTGACACCTCCAAGGAGCTGCCATCCCAAGTTGGAGCCGCTGTTAGCCACCTGTAAAAATTTGTCATATCAAATGGTGGCTAAAATCATTTTTAAGCCTTCAAGAAACAATTTTTTGGCCAAATTGTGAGTTCTTAAAGTCTTATGAAGATAACTAATCCTCTAGTTAATCTTCACTGCTGTTTCTCTCATAAACTTGAAAAATCTGCTATTTGCAAGGAGAAAGACTGCTCAAAAAACCCATTTTTCCCTTCATTTTACCCCTCCTTCCATTCATTAAATAACACCATTATCATCCCCTTTTTCTTCATAAAATTCCTTCATTTCCCTCATTTTCCTTCATTTCCTTCATAAATTCCCTTTGATAAGGTTTGAAACTCCTTTTTAAACCTTATCGGAACTCTGAAAATCCTCAAAAAATCCTTCAAAAATCCTAAAAAAACAACCTTTTTTACACTAAGGCCTTAAGCCCCTTTGGCCTTAGCCCCAGCTCCTTCTTTCCGCAATAAAACCGGAGCTGTAACCCGCAGTTAAGCCCCTATCGCGCAATCGCATCGGGGTTTTCTATTGTTCCTTATTACCTATTACTTTTGAAAACTCCGATTGTGATAGGCCCTTTTCTTTTAAGCACCCAATCCCTTCGCCTTCTTCATATAACCCAAAGCCCCGCAACCGGGCGCTAAAAGGCTTAAAAACCTTTCTCGAATATAACTTTCTTTTGTTATTTCGTAAAAAACCCGACTTTCTTGGTTATTTCACAAAACCGATATGTTCAAAGTTTTAAAGAATATTGACCGTCGATCTATAAACGATCAACAATCATTGCAAGTCCGCTTCGGGTCCCCCTTTTCTTCATATCCTTCAAAATTTGCGATGCGATCAAACCTCAACCGTCGATCTGACCCTCCGATCCGACGGTCAATCCACAATCGCATCGCAAATTTTCAACTTACCCTCTGTTATTTCCCTCCCGCCGATGCGATCCCGTGATCAATTCTCCAACGTTGATCTGCTCTATTGCTCCCATATCTAACGGCCCATATTGCTCCCCTTTCCAAACCCCGCCCTTCTGCCTTTGACTTCATCGTTGAATCCCCGCCGTCAATCTAGTTTAAATATCAATGGTCCTCGCACAATCGCATCGCAAAATTTCTTTGCGCCATCCTCTGCCCTCCTTCGATTGGCAGTCCGACGATCAAATCTGGATCGTCCATTTCATAAATCCAACGATCCAGATCAAACTCGTCTTCCCTTTGTTATTTCGTAAGCCCGATAGTGTAATTCTTCGGTGAGGATCCACCGTTGATCTTTGCAGATCAACGGTCCACGTTGCACCTGATCTTCGCCCAACCCTCCGTCTCATATTGTTTTCATTTACCCCGAGAAGTAATCTGGACCGTCCATCATTCAAATCCCACGGTCCTTATTAAATCCGATAGGCCCAACTCCTTTGGGACCTACCTTCGTCATCGTTAGATCTCGACCATCCATTCCTGAGATCCAACGGTCGGGATCTAAAACCGCCATTTACTCCACCCACCTTTTTCGTCCATGCATCTTACCTCTATCAGGCTCTCCTCACAACCGTCCGATCTGACACCCCAGATCTGACGGCCAGCGCGCGATATCGCGTGATTTTGCGCTCGAAAGTTAACGTTTTAAAATTACGCGATATGGGCGGTTTTAAAAATCCATGTGTCAAGCAGCAAAGCATATCGCGTTTTTTGGCCAATTTTCCAAACCGCCTCAGAGCAGCACGAAACCAGCGGTTTTTTCAGCCGAAACCACCTTTCCCCATCGTATTACATTTTCTCTTTTAAAATCTCCGTCGTTCATTATTTTCATCCGACGGCCCAGATTTCATCAAAGCCCCAAGTCTTTGCTCCTTCGCTTATTCCCTTGGCCATCTCATCGATCGTTTTTCCATCGTCGATCTCCGTAGATCGACGGTCTTGATCAAAACTTTCCCCCAATTTATCCGCCCACCGTCTGAACTCCCAAGCGACCTCATCAAAGGATCTCAACCGTAGATCTCTGTTAGTTGATCTAATCTAACGGCCCAAATCATTCTACGACCCCAACTTTCATTTAAGCCCATTTTTACTTCCACCAAAGATTTTTCCCTTTTTTCACTACATTTTCCTCCATTCCGCTATAAATTTTCCCTCCGCAGTATAAAACTCCCGATTGATCTCAGCCGTTGATCAGCCCAGAGTAATGGCCCGGACTTAATCTTAACCCCATTAATCCAACCAACTCCCTTGTTCACCCCATCAAGCAATCTCGACCGTTGGTTGATTCCATCCAACGGTCACGATTAAACCTAACCTCCAAAGCAGCCTTATCCTATTCCTTCACGGATTTTTTTAACTTTTTTGTGTTTTTGCAGGTTTTAAAGGTTTCTCAACTGTTTGAAAAGAAAATCAAAGGCCAGGGATGACGATCCCCCAGGCCATTATCCATGAGAACAAAGAATCTATAGGGTTCCAATTATCATTTTACCCGTGCCTCATGAACACTGGTGACATTATAAAATCCTCTGCGCGCCTGCAAAACAACAAAAACACAATAAACCTTAATTTTACAGAGAGTATCAATGTCAAAGTACGGGATCACAGCCGAGATGAAGAATTAAAGGTTTTAACACATTTATGAAGGATTAAGGCATAAATTCGACTATCACAAGCCTAATCCACACATTTAAAGACATATATGAAGACGTGAAGACACAGATTAAGCCTAATCAGGCCTAAACACAGATCAAAAGCAAATTAACAGTGTTTTAGGTTAAAACAATAAAATCTGTTAGTCCGAGAAGCCTCCACTGCCACATCAGAAGCTAATTGAATCCTCTCCAACTACCAAAGCACCACCTGCGGGCTCATCAATCAAAGAAGGCAAAGTTATTGCCTCAGTCAGTGATATTTTGCCTAAAAGACAGGTAGAGTTATTGCTAACTCGCCTCAAGAGTTTTTAAGTCAACAAAATCTGCCCAGCAAGCTTAATACTTAATGAAAATCAATTAATACAGAGGAAATATCAGAAAGCTTCTCCATTGAGCCCCTCAAAGGCCGAGAAGCATTAAACTGTACTAATTGAACCTAGAGATCTTTTCTCTCAATCCACCGCCTCATTTCTTCTATAAATACTCCTGTAGAAGATGAGAGAAAGGTTGGTCACTGCATATTTGATGCATGTAAGTAGTTTTCTAAAGCTGCGGTAAGCTCTGTTTGTAATTGAAGATACAGAAGTTGAGATGAGAAGTTTGAAGCTATAGAGAACCACTGGACTTGATGATTGTAACTGGTTTGAACATCAAATACAAGCTGATTTATGGAATCCTGGTCTATGTCAACGGTGATGTGTTTCTTATTGTAAATTGTTATTTTCTTTTTGTTTCCATTTTGTCCATTTTCTCTGATAAAGAACAGCAAATATAGAGCTAGGATTTACTCTTACAAGTACCCTACTCTCACTAATAAGCTTTAACTTTATGTTTTCCTCCAATTGTGTATTTAAGAATGATTTAATATAGTCCAAACAGTTAGGAATGCTGGTGTTCCCACGTCTTACTGTCTAAACTTTAAACATTGTTCTTGAATGTTATTTTCAGTTTATGCTAAGTAAAGTTGAACTAGGGAAGTCTATGGTTAGCCCTGTCCTCTAGTTTTATCTCCAAAGGTTGTCTGAAAGTTTCCCTAAGAGTATGTTGAAAGCAAGCTAAGTTCAAAGTCCTTACCTGATCTTAGACTATTCTTTGTTTATCTTAAGTGTTGTCTTGAAAAGTTTGCTAATTAAAGTCGAACTAGGGAATTCCATGGTTAGCCCTGTCCTCTAGTTTCTTCTCCAACAGTTGCTTTGAAAAGTTTCCCTTTGAAAATGCTGAAAGCAGGATAGGTTCAAAGTCCTTACTTGATTTTAAGCTATTCATTTTGTGTTTTAAATGTTTTCTATTGAAAGTGCATCAAAAGCAGGCTAGTTTCAAAGTCCTTACTGATCTTAGATTACTTTTATGTTTTTCTCAAGTGTATGCCAAAAGCAGGATAGTTTCAAAGTACTTACTTGATCTTAGGCTGCTCTTTGTTCTTCATTTGTTTGTTCTTCATCTCTTCTTGTTTCATTCCATAAAATCAACTTAAAGAGATCCTTAAACATAGATGACTTGCCCCATGGACCACTCTTGAACCTTGTTGTTTCAATTAAATCCTATTATGACTCCATAGCCCAATGGATTGAAGTTGCTTCTTGCCTATCTTGTTAGTTGAATTATCCCTTCACCTGCATATAACCTTCACCCTTCATTTAGACTTCCTTCACCTTCATGTATCTTTGCCCAACCAAAACAAACAAAAACCTTGTTCTTCATAACTAGCCTAATATCATTTCAAAAGCCTTAAAGATAAATCAATCTTTGCACTTATAGAGGGATCCCTCTCTAGATTCAGGATGGCTAGATCCTAGAATCCCAAAGTTGTTCAAATGTTGTCTCTGCAGCTTTAGTCTTGCCAATCTGCTGAAATTACAGGGAACCAACACTCATCACCCTTGGTGTACTTCAACCCATATTCAATTGTCCTTCTCAAGTATCTAAGTGTTGGAAACACTGAGAGGGGAGTGAATCAGTATTTCTTTTCAATTGTTAATTATTGCCAGTTAGATTCTTCACAATTAAAGACAGAGAGATATATATAATAATGATATTAAGAATTAAAGAGAACTTCAATCCCTTTTTAATAATAGTATACAATAGATGAGAGAAGGGCACCAACTCTTTTAATGAAACAGGCACCAACCTGTTTGCCAAGCACCAACATGGACTTTGATGAGGCTCCGACCTCTAGGGCTTCAACCCTATCTTCTCAAGGCACCAACCTTGTGTTTAGGAGCTCCTACTCCAAGAACACCAATCCTTTAGAAGTCCTTAGAGAGAAAGTGTGTGATGTACTTACTTAAGTGTCTTCAACAAGATTCTTCACTATTCAATTAATTTGATCCAAAGTTGTTCTTGACTATCCAATAAAATGTTTCCAAGAGTCCTTTGTTATATGTGACTGTCCTTGTCTACAAATACTTAACTGTTGTAACAATTCTTCCACAGGACTTCTTCAACCCAAGTTTTTTCTTCACACAATCCGAGTAGGTGACTATTCCACAGGTCTTGCTGCACAATTGTCCGAGCTTACTGCACTGGGTAGTCCACCCTTGTTCGAGGTATCTATTACCGAGCTGCAAACTAATGTGACTGCCCTTAATAAGCTTCAAAAGATGAAACAGGTCCGAGCTATAAACATAGTTTGAGCTACCTGTAGTCTGTAGTATAAGCTCTATCCAAGATGATTGTCCCTATGTCCTGAAGCATACTAATCTGAGCTTAGTTATATGCTTCCAAAGTGAGCCAGGTCCGAAGATTCAGGTCCACAGATGAGTTTTTGAGCCTCCTGCGCCTATCCGCAATTTTTGGGGTGAGTTGTCCAGCAATTGAACTGCAATTTGAGTTGTTGTTTAGCCTCCTATTTACAGGACCGAGGTCTATCACAGATAACTCAACCTTCAGGTTTAACCCAAAGAGTTCTTCAACTCCTTCTCGACTTCTAAATCTTCATTAAGTTCACGAGGTATGAACTGAGTTTCTATGGTGTATGTTTGATAACCGAGTACTGTGCTTGACCACCAAAATATGTGTTTGATAAATGAGTACGAATTGTATATATATAGCCTTCTTATGACCTTGTTTGGAGGCCGACTTGTATCCCTGTGCATAGGTCAGCTCAAAAACATAAATATATCCTTAATTTGAAAAATTCATATCTCCCAAACGGCATGGAGTTTCGGGTCAAGTAATAGCTCATCGGAAAGACAAAAATATGCTCTAAGAGATGGCATAGGTGTCAATTTGGAAGTATGGCTTTAAGGAGGTAAAAAAAAAATTCTTTGTGACTGTCCTTAATTTTTCTTTGTGACAGAATGCCTTCTCCATTGCTTGGCTTCTTCTTCATTTGTCTTTTCCATTGTTTGGCTTATCAATCATGGGGTCATAGCACCATCATGTAGGAGAAACTTCAAATGATATCTTCCATGTTGCCATCAATGTCTTTCAACCTATTGCCATCAATGACAACTTGGATTAACAATCTCCCCCTTTGTCATTGTATGGCAATATTTTTCTTCTCTCCCCCTTTGACATCAATGGCAATGGGGTGCCAAAGTGCTCCCCCTGTCATGCTGCTCCCCCTAACATATTGTACCCCTAACATGCTGCTTGATTTAATGTGATGCAAGAGCAATGACACCCATCTTTTAGCGAATATACTTGAATGCTTCTCGTGGAAGGGGTTTTGTAAGGATATCAGCGATTTGCTCTTTTGTATTGACGTATTCCAACCTGATATTGCTTTCAGCAACTTGTTCATGGAGAAAGTGGTATTTGATTTGAATATGTTTGGTTCTTGAGTGCATTACTGAATTCTTTGAAAGACTGATGGCGCTAGTATTGTCACAAATAATAGTAATTGGTTGCTTAGTTTCTATGTTGACATCCTTCAAGGCTTCCTTCATCCATAGAATTTGTGTACAACAATCAGCAGCACCTATATATTTGGCATCAGCTGTAGAAAGGGATGCAGAGGATTGCTTTTTGCTGAGCCAAGATACAAGACAATCTCCCATAAAGAATGCATTTCCACTGGTGCTTTTACGATCATCCACGCTTCCGGCCCAATCAGCTTCAGAATAAGTTGTCACAATAAGAGTTGAACTCTTAGGATACCAAAGACCGAAATCAGTCGTTCCTTTCAGATATCTGAGAATTCTTTTCATCGCTGCTAGATGGGATTGTTTAGGGCTTGACTGAAATCTTGCTACCATTCCTACTGCTTGCATAATATCTGGGCTTGTAGCTGTTAAGTATAAGAGAGCTCCAATTATTGACCTATAAAGAGTTGCATCTATCTGATGGGTATCATCGTCTTTGCTTAATTTACAATCTGTGGTCATTGGTGTGCTCATAGGTGCACAATCTTCCATCCCATATCTTTTAAGCATGTCATTAAGATATTTTGCCTGAGATATAAACATGCTTGCAGAAGTTTGAGATATTTGTAGCCCAAGAAAGTAAGACAACTCACCAATCATTGACATTTCGAATTTTTTGGACATATTTAGAGCAAATTCATGGCTCATTTCTTCATCATTGCTAGCAAAGATTAGATCATCAACGTAAACAAGAGTGATCGGAAGTTTTCCCTTGTCCATCTTCATGTAGAGATTGCTACCTGCCACTCCCTTTTTGAAACCTTCTTGTTGCAGATAGTGATCCAACTTAGTATACCATGCTCTAGGGGCTTGTTTTAATCCATACAAGGCCTTTTTTAGTTTGCATACAAAGTTTTTTCCTTCAGCAAGATCAAATCCTTCTGGTTGCTCCATGTAAACTTCTTCCTTGAGATATCCATTCAGGAATGCTGATTTTACATCCATTTGATAAACCTTCAATCCTTTTGAGCAAGTAAATGCTAAAAACATTCTTATGGCTTCCATTCGAGCTACTGGTGCAAAGGTTTCTTCGAAGTCAATTCCTTCGATTTGCGAGTATACTTTGCAGACAAGTCTGGCTTTATTTCTAATGATTTGTCCATCTTCATTCATCTTGTTTTTGAATACCCATTTTGTTCCAATTATATTTTTATTTTTTGGGCGCGGTACTAGTTCCCAAGTCTCATTTTTTTTTATTTGAGACATTTCTTCTTCCATGGCCTTTATCCAATAAGGATCTTTGCTTGCTTAAGAAAAAAATTCAGGTTCTATTAAAGATAATAAACAAGTCTGGCTTTATTTCTGATGATTTGTCCATCTTCATTCATCTTGTTTTTTGAATACCCATTTTGTTCCAATTATATTTTTATCTTTTGGGCGAGGTACTAGCTCCCAAGTCTCATTTTTTTTCGATTTGAGACATTTCTTCTTCCATGGCCTTTATCCAATAAGGATCTTTGCTTGCTTGAGAAAAAATTTCAGGTTCTATTAAAGATAATCGAGCCACATCATGTTTTCTTGGGGTGCTTATCATTCTTCTTCAAGTTTGGATTCCTTCATCTATATTTCCAATGACTTGTTGTTCCGGATGATATCTTTGAACAAACTTGATCTTGGAGTGAGTTTGTGAAGATTCATTTTGAGGTTCACTTTGAGATTCTTCATTCTCCTCTTCTCTTTCAGGTTCTTCTTCTTCACTTTGTTCAAAGAAAGACTCAACTTCATGATCTTCAATTCTTTTTTCTGGAAGGCCTTCATCAATCTTCACATCAATGCTTTCCACTATTCTTCGTAGACGATTGTTGTAACATTTGTAAGCTTTGCTCCTAGTGGAGTATCCAAGAAATATTCCTTCGTCAGTTCTAGAATCAAATTTACCTGGTGAGTCATCATTTATTTTTGTGAAACATTTGCTTCCAAATATTCTGAAATATTTCACTGAAGCAGATCTTCCTTTCCATAATTCATAAGGAGTCTTTTCATTATTTGGTCTCAGTTGAGTTCGATTTAAGGTATAAACTGTGGTGCCAACTGCTTCTCTCCAGAATTTTGGTTGCAAATCAACTGCTAGTAGCATTGTCCTAGCCATTTCTTGAATGGTTCGGTTCCTTCTTTCAACTATTCCATTTTGCTGGGGTGTCCTAGCAGTAGAGAGTTTTCTTTCGATTCCATGCTCTTTGCAGAATTTATCAAACTCTTTCGAAGTGAATTCTCCTCCTCTATCCGTTTTAAGACATTTAATCTTAGAATCTTTTTCATTTTCAATGAGAGCTTTAAGATTCTTAAAACACTCAAATGCTTCGGATTTGTTTCTTATGAAATATATCCACATCATTCTAGTATAGTCATCAACAAATAGAGAAAAGTACCTTTCACCTTGAAGAGTTGGAGTTCTAGTTGGCCCACACAAATCTGCATGAATGATTTCCAAAGGTCTTGATGTTGAGAACTCCTTGGTTTTGTGGCTAGTTCTGGTTTGCTTTCCATGTTGGCATGGGCCACATACAACTTGATTTGGTTTGCACATTTTGGGAATGTCCCTCACTGCATTATTTTTGCTGATGCTGACTAGGTTGTCAAAACTTGTATGCCCCAATCGCTTGTGCCATAACCAAGTTTCATCTGTTTGACTTAAGTAACATTTATCTTCTTGGATTCTACTGAGAATGTAAACATTATCTGGTGTTCTAACTCCTTTCGCCACAAGCTCTCCTGAGGACGAGTTTCTTATTTCACAATTTTTTGTACTAGAGACAACATTATGTCCTTGGTCACAAATTTGGCTGACACTTAAGAGATTGTGTTTGAGCCCTTCTACCAGCAAGGTATTTTGAGCCTTTCCAAGTCCATTGACAAGGGTAGCACTCCCTTTTCCAGTGATTTTAGCAGATCCACTTCCAAAGGATACATTTCCATTTTTCTTGTTCAATGAGATAAACTTCTTTTGGTCACCTGTCATATGTCTCGAGCATCCACTATCCACGAACCAATGATTTTCTTCATTATGAGCACATAGAGCTAAGCCACATTTATCAGTTTTGAGATTTACGTTTTTAGCTTTTTCCCTTTTGAGAGGGCAATTTTGTTCATTATGATCATAATCATCACATAATGAGCAAGACGGATCAAACTTAGCCAAATCAAAGGAATTGTAAGTTTTGATTTGTTCTTGCTCTTTAGGCCCACACAGTTGGTTTGGTTGATTATTCAATCTTGGTGTTTCATTCTTATGAGCCTTGCAATGCTTAGCTTGATGCCCAAAGTTTTTACAATTGTAACAATGCCCAAGAAAAATAGTTTGATACATATTGTAGTATCCATAGCTTCAATCAACATTCTTCCTTGGAGTTGCTCTTTCTTCAAATCTTGGTTTTGAGATGTGACCTTTTTCCTTAGATGACTTTTCTTCTTTTGGATGGCAAGAGAGTACATCAGCATAACTTCTGGCATTATTCTTCGTACTTGATGATTCTCCTTTGAAACCAATTCCAGACTTGTCATGTTGAGGTCTTTGAGTATTAAGAATGTTGTCAAGAGCTAGAGAGCTTTGCCAACTGCTCTTGATTTGCTCCAATTCCTTTCTTAGGGACACTATTTCAGCTTCACGTTTTTCACAGATATCATCCTTCTCTTTTAACTTGATGTTCAAGAAGTCTTCCCTTCTTTTTGCTTCCTCTCTTTCTATTTTGAGAGAAATTATCTTCTTTTGTAGATTCTCATTTTCTTCAATGGCACTTATTAGCAAACTATCCATTTTTCTTTCATCTTCTATTTCTGAGTCATCATCATTTGTAAATGCCATGAATAGCGTTTCTTTGCTTCCAACATAATTACTTTCCTCATCTGATTCATCATCGCTTTCTTTGTACTGATGCACATTTCTAGTTGATTTCCTCATTATGAATATGAATTCATCTTCATCAGACTCATCTTGTTTAGAGAAGAATTTCTTCTTATTAAACCCTTTCTTCTTGTACATCATTCTTTTAGAGTCCTTTTCATCATCACTATCATGTTTATTAGGACATTTTGCAGCGTAATGACATATTCTTCCACAATTGAAACAAATAAGAGGGTGCTTACCTTTTAGCTTAGATCCCCTTTTTAGTCTTCGTACAAATTGAGCTAACTCGTTTTCAGTATCTAATTCATCGTTGTTGTAATTCCATCCTTTTCCTTCTTTAGTAGATTTTGAGGCTTTGAAAGTTGCTTCTTTGAAATTTGGGATCCCTTTCCTCATCTCATAGGCAATAAGAATTCCATGAAGTTCATCCATCTTGAGAGTATCTAGGTCCTTCATTTCTTCTATGGCACTTACTTTGGAGTCGAATCTGTCAGGAAGTGATCTTAGGATTTTTTGAACTATGGTGCTTTCTTCAATATTTTCCCCTAGTCCTTTAAGAGAGTTAACCACTTCAGCTACTCTGAGGAAGTATGATGCAATATCTTCTTCATCATCCATTTTCAGACTCTCGAATTATCTTCTATAGGTTTGAAGCTTTGCCTTCTTAACTTTGGAGTCCCCATCATATAGCGAAACCAATTTATCCCATACTTCTTTGGTTGAGTCACAGTTCATGACTTTCGTAAATACGGAATCGGTGATTCCACTAGTGATGGAATTTAAAGCTTTGGCATTAGCAATGTAGGCTTTTCTTTCATCTGGATCAATTGGAAGACCGACGGGAGCTTTATATCCATCCAAAACAAAGTGCCATACTTCAGGGTCAAGAGACATTAGATAGTAGGACATCCTCTTTTTCCAAAAACTAAAATTTGTTCCATCAAAGATAGGCAGTTTCCCTGTTGCTTCCATGTTCTTCATTGTGCCTGAGAATCCTTCTTCCAGCAGTTAGGCTGATAATGAAGAAGTTGGCTCTGATACCAATTGTTGGAAATACTGAGAGGGGGGTGAATCAATATTTCTTTTCAATTGTTAATTATTGCCAGTTAGATTCTTTACAATTAAAAACAGAGAGATATATATAATAATGATATTAAGAATTAAAGAGAACTTCAATCCCTTTT
Organism: Pinus albicaulis; assembly: GCA_034641835.2. Classification (NCBI taxonomy): domain Eukaryota; kingdom Viridiplantae; phylum Streptophyta; class Pinopsida; order Pinales; family Pinaceae; genus Pinus; species Pinus albicaulis. The sequence continues at coordinate 605,318,392 of CM076584.1, forward strand.
TAATAATAGTATACAATAGATGAGAGAAGGGCACCAACCCTTTTAATGAAATAGGCACCAACCTTGTGTTTAGCAGCTCCTACTCCAAGGACACCAATCCTTCAAAAGTCTTTAGAGAGAAAGTGTGTGATGTACTTACTTAAGTGTCTTCAACAAGATTCTTCACTATTTAGTTAATTTGATCCAAAGTTGTTCTTGACTGTCCAATAAAATGTTTCCAAGAGTCCTCTGTTATATGTCATTGTCCTTGTCTACAAATGCTTGACTGTTGTAACAATTCTTCCACAGGACTTCTTCAACCCGAGTTTTTTCTTCACACAGTCCGAGTAGGTGACTGTTCCATAGGTCTTGCTACACAATTGTCCTAGCTTACTGCACTGGGCAATCCACCCTTGTTCGAGATATCTATTATCGGGCTGCAAACTAATGTGACTGCCCTTAATAAGCTTCAAAAGATGAAACAGGTCCGAGCTATAAACACAGTTTGAGCTACCTGTAGTCTGTAGTCTAAGCTCTATCCAAGATAATTGTCCCTATGTCTTGAAGCATACTAATCTGAGCTTAGTTATCTGCTTCCAAAGTGAGACAGGTCCGAAGATTCAAGTCCACAGATGAGTTTTTGAGCCTCCTGCCCTTATCTGCAATTTCCGAGGTGAGTTGTCCAGCAATTGAACTGCAATCTGAGTTATTGTTTAGCCTCCTGTTAACAGGACCGAGGTCTATCACAGATAACTCAACCTTCAAGTTTAACCCAAAAAGTTCTTCAGCTCCTTCTCGGCTTCTAAATCTTCATTAAGTTCATGAGGTATGAACTGAGTTTCTATGGTGTATGTTTGATAACCGAGTACTGTGCTTGACCACCGAAATATGTGTTTGATAAATGAGTATGAATTGTATATATATATATATATATATATATATATAGCCTTCTTATGGCCTTGTTTGGAGGCCGACTTGTATCCCTGAGCATAGGTCAGCTCATAAACAGAAATATATCCTTAATTTGAAAAATTCATATCTCCCAAACGGCATGATGTTTCGGGTCAAGTAATAGCTCATCGGAAAGACAAAAATATGCTCTAAGAGATGGCATAGGTGTCAATTTGGAAGGATGCCTTTAAGGAGGTAAAAACAATTTCTATTTGTGATTGTCCTTAATTTTTCTTTGTGATAGAATACCTTCTCCATTGCTTGGCTTCTTCTTCATTTGTCTTTTCCATTGTTTGGCTTATCAATCATGGGGTCATAGCACCATCATGTAGGAGAAAATTCAAATGATATCTTCCATGTTGCCATCAATGTCTTTCAACCTATTGCCATCAATGACAACTTGGATTAACACTAAGAACCAATGTTTTGAAAATCACGATTGGGATTAAATCGGCGAGGGGAAAAAATCGGAAAAAATTGTAAAAATTGGGAAAAATCGGTAAAAATCGGGAAAAAATCGACACATACAAAATATTCATTTTTTTCCAATTTTTTTAATATCTAAAGCACCCACAACATAAAATAAATGCATTGACACATAAATATGAAAAAAAAACTAATATATAAGATGTGTAATATCATGTCTAGTGCTACATCACACATAATAGTGAATCATGTCCTGAATACTAAGTCCTGAGTCTCAACTCAACCTCAAAATATCAACAAAAAATATAATAATGCATCTCATATCATGAGTCATAATGTTATATACAAAGGAATGCACCAAATAATCTATACTACTGATTTCCTCTGCACCTCTTGCGAGAAAATGTAACAGCTTTCCCTCTAGAGGAAGAAGCTGGCGAGGCTGGCAATGGACTCTGTTGTGCTCCAGAACTTGAAGCACCAGGAGCTAAAGGAGGCAAACCACGTCCTCTACCGGTAGCAGGGGTAGGTGGTGTCACCTCCTCCTCCTGTTGTTGCTCCTCCTCCCCCTCCTCCTCCTCCTCATGAAACTCATCATTGATTCATCGCTACTAGAAATGGGATCATCAACAAGAGATACATAAACATCATCTAACTCAAACTCTTCAGACTTGGATTGCTCAACCTTATAACATGATAGAAATTGAAAAAGTTTAACATGCCTAACCAACGATTTTGGTTTGAGTGAAGGGTTCATCTCCTCAACCTTAAAATGCGGTAGAAAAAGATTAACATGCCTAACCAGTTGTTTTCCTTTGAGTGAAGGGTACATTCTTGTTAAGGCCACGGTAGGGGAGTTCAACAATCAATACCACCAACATCAACAAAGTTCAACAATCAATGCCACCAAAATCAAGGTTCTCAAAGGACTTCATGCTCTTGATCAAATGCCAATCCCATACCTTTACACATGATAGAATCAAATGGAAACATTGCAAACCCCAAAACCATGAAACCCTGAAAACCATTATGTCTGCTGAATTTTGAGTGACATCTAAAATTCTGGTTTCTCCATATGAAGTCCAATGAGGTCGAAACCACTCTCAAACATCCTAAGTCATTTCATGGTAATGTTAAAAATTTAAGTAAAAGGATGAAAATGAAAAGTAAAGGAAATGTCACTTTTACTTTAAGAATTTAACATTACAAATGAAAGGCCGTAAAATGACCAAAAAAAAAATCGATTTTTGAACTTATAGGGTTGTTGTTTGATGGGCTCAATATTTTACCAAAAAATTTAAATTTTTACGATTTTTTCCCAAAAAAAATTTCCAAAAAATCGCCGATTAAATCGGCCTTCCGAAAAAATCGTGATTTTTGCTTTGCTAAGAACATGTTTGGCTACTGCCCAGTGAGCCCTCCTTGGTTCCACCATGAACTGACTGAGGGTATTCATTGCATAACAGATGTCTGGACTCGTATTGACCAGATACATCAATGATCCGATAAGTTGTCTGTACAATGTGGGATCAACCTCATCATCCTCCGATGTGTCTATCTTCTTCCAGTTAGTAATCATTGGCGTGGCCATGGGTCTACAGTCTTCCATCTGAAATCTCTTCAGGATTTCTGTCGTGTATCTTCCTTGTCCTAGGAAGATTTCCCCTTTCTGTTGCCAGACTTCTAATCCAAGAAAATAGTGCATCTGCCCCAGGTCCTTCATGCCAAATTCTATTGCCAGATTCTCCTTGCAGTCCTTGATGAGCTTGGATGATCCGGTAAAAAACAGGTCATCCACATAAAGAACAAGGATAAGCAGCTCATCTCCTACTCTCAAGTAGTATAAGTTGCGATCTACGTCACTCTTGATGAACCCCATTTTCTGCAAGCAGATATCAATCCGACCATACCATGCCCTGGGGGCTTGTTTTAAGCCATACAAGGCTTTCTTAAATCTACAAACATGAGTCTTCTGCTCATGTGTCTTGAAGCCCTCTGGCTGCTCTATGTACACTTCCTCCTCTATCACCCCGTTCAAGAACGCAGTCTTGACATCCATCTGGTGAATCTCCCATCCCATCTGCGCAGCCAGAGATATGACGGATCTGATAGAAGTGTATCACGCTACTGGAGCAAAAGTTTCTTCATAGTCAATGCCTTCCTTCTGGGCATACCCCTTTGCTGCAAATCTTGCCTTGAATTTCTCTATGCTGCCATCTGCAGCATATTTGATCTTGTAGGTCCATTTGGATCCTACAACAGATCTGTCATGTGGTCTAGGGACTACTTCCCAAACATCATTTGTCATGATGGAGCTATACTCCTCCACCATGGCATCCACCCATACCTGATGTTGAGCTGCTTCCCGAAAGGTAGAAGGTTCTCCAACTTGAGCTACCAGTGCCTGATATCTGTCTAGTTGTTTCCTTATCCTCTTCCCTTCTCTAGGGGCTCCAAAAAATTATTCTGCATCCTTAAGAATTTGCTGGAGTTCTCTGCTTGATCTCCCATCAGTGGTGTGTGGTCTCACCTGTTCTTCCTCCTGTTCTTCGTCGGAGGAACTTCCCTCAGAATTATTGTGCCTTGGAGAGGCACTGGACCACTCCTTTATATGACATTGAGGCTGTACCAGTGGATCTTCCTCAATCTGCGTATATGTGGCCATCTCTCGAGATTTCCTAAAGGCTCTCTCCTCCAGGAATTTTACATCTCTTCTTACCACGACTTTCCTGCTCTCTGGAATATAGATGCGGTATGCCTTTGCATTCTCGCTATAACCAATCAGGAAACCCTTCTCTACAGTTTGATCCAACTTCTTCCTCTTTTCATCTGGAATGTGGCAGTACGCTATGCTGTCGAATATCCTGATGTGGCTCACTTCTAGCTTGCTGCCTGTGAACACACTCTCGGGAGTTACCTTTCCCAAAGCTCTATTGGGAACTCTGTTCTGAATATATATTGTTGTGTTGCAGGCCTCTGCCCATAAGAATTTGGGCATATCTTGGTCGTACAACATTGCCCTCACAGCTTCTATTATGGTCCAATTCTTCCGTTCTACAACTCTATTTTGTTCTGGATTGTATGGAGCTATCCACTCTCTCTTGATGCCTTCCTGTGCACAGAAATTTGTGAAGTCGATATCCATATATTCTCCACCGTTATCTGACCGCAACTTCTTGATCTTCTTTCCTGTAGATTTCTCCACCAATGCTTTGAAATCTTTAAACCGATCTTTGGTCTTCAAAAAAAAGATCCAAGTTTTCCTGGAATAACCATCAATGAAGGTGGCAAAATACTTTGCTCCACTGAGAGCAGTGGTGGACATTGGACCGCAAATGTCAAAGTGTATTAGCTCTAATACACCTTTGGCTCTGTTGCTGCTTCTTGGAAATGCTGCCTTAGCGTACTTCCCTAGTACGCATCCCCTGCAAGCTTCGTCTTTCTTCGTGCTGAGTTCAGGAGCCCCTATGACAGTATTTTTGAGAATCCCCAAAGCTCAATGATGTAGATGCCCCATCCTTGTTTGCCATAATTCATTCAGATCTCTGTCGTCTATACTGTCGATCAAAGCCACCGGGGATTCAAGCTCGAGCTTATACAGCTTGTGACTCCTTACTCCGATTTGTGCCTTTTTGCTCCAGTTAGGGTGTTTGACATACACCTTACCTCGAATAAAGTATACGTCATAGCCCTTGTTCTGAATTTGAGACATCAAGAGTAAATTCATTCCCAACCCTGGTACATGCAGAACTTTCGTGGCTCGAATCTTGTTGCCATCCTCAGTCTGAAATGTTACAATACCTCTCCCGATGGGGGTACATTTTGCCTTATTTCCCATAGTTATCTGGAAATTCATCTGTTCTTCTTGGTAGCCCGAAAAACATTCTCGAACCCCTTGTCATGTGAGCAAATGCTCCACTGTCAATATACCAAACACTTGGAGGAGTTGTGCTCGACACATAGGCAAGATCCTCCTCTATTATGGATGCCAGCACCTTCATGTCGTGTTCTCTCTACATTTTTGCGTGAACCCTTCCGGATGATGGAGTTTTGGTCCATGGTAGATCCTCCCTTCCTGTTTTTAGCCCTTTGCTCTGATACCATGTGAAATTTTCAAGAGGAAAATATTTCTGCAATACTTGGTTTATTTCTCCTACTTATGAGATAAGTTATTTACAGATGCTTCAGTAAATTCTGAAATAAACACATTTGCAGATCTTCACTACTGTTAAGAGCATAAGAACAGAAAGATAATTTACACAAGTAGCACAATAGAAACAACCACATGAACACAGTTGTTTTTGCACAATTGTCCCCAGAAAAACCCAATGTGGGAAAACCGGTGCAACGGATGAGGGTTTTATATTTATCTTCAGAAATGGAAAGTACATTTACAAGAGTCTGATGATCAGAGAAAAAATAGAAAACACCTGGCTGAATTTTCTAGACCTTCCAGACAAATTTCAGACCCTCGGGGTGACCTCCTTCACCCTTTGCGTCATCCAGCATGAGAGCTATACGCAATCCCTCTCTGGACTGCGTGATTCTGCGTGGAGGTGTTCTTGCTGCCAATCAACTCACCCTTCCCTTCCTCCTCTTGACTTCTGTTTCCCGATGACTTACTCCTCCCTCCTCCTTCTACTTCGGCAACCCAGCCTCTACAAACTCACCCACTGAAATCGAATTCTCTTGCTTCAAAATTGATTTCCTTCGAGTACTGAGAGTGTCCCCCGGCTTAATTTCCAAATGGCCCTCAAATCTCTTCTTATAGTCTTCCTGCTGACAAATCAACAGCCCAGATTATATCGTTAATAAATGGCTCAGATTAAAATATGACTTGATCTTCGTTTTTTAGAAGATTCACACTCTGCTCTATTAATACCCTTTAATTATTTAATTTCCCTAAGTTTAAACTTAGGGTCTGCATTAAAATAATTAATTATTTTTAATAAAGTCATAACTGAGTGGAATTTCCATAAACGATTTCTGGGTTCTCTGGATAACTGATGTCCAAGCCTCTTTACCAAAAATGAGACTTAGAACACTTTCTAATGCTATAGAAATCAACACTCCCTCTTAGCGAGGAAGGTGGTTAAGCAAGGTACCGTTGTACTGCTCTGACTCTACATCATCTGTTGTGCTGATAATGTCCTGGCTGCTACCTGATCACAGCATCATCTGTGCTGCAGCTCCCTCTTCTTCTGAAGACCACCCTTTCCTCTAATGGAAGGGGTTCTCGACCATCCCCATATTCTCCCTGAAGTAAGTGAACTTGATCTTACTTAGAGCCTTTGTGAGGATATCTACCACCTGTTCTCCTGTAGGAGTGTATCGCAACTGTACTGCTCCTCTCTACACATAGTCCCTGATAAAGTGACACTAAATGTCAATTTGTTTCGACTGGTCATGAAACACAAGATTTTCAGAGAGCTTAATGCAACTCTGATTATCGCACATAATCCCCATCAGTTACATCCGCTTCTTGAGCAAGTTCAAGAGTAACTTGCAGAGCCATATGGCCTAGCAAGAAGTTGTGCTTGCTGCCATGTACTCTTCTTCGGCTGAGCTCAATTCTACAGACTTCTGTTTCCTACTGCACGAGGAGGTCATTCCTAATCCGAGACTGAAACAGTACCGATTGGTAATTTTCCAATCCACTGTGCTTCCAGCCCAATCTGCATCTGTGAACCCACTCAACTGGACCTCATCACCCTTGGTGTACTTCAACCCATATTCAATTGTCCCTCTCAGGTATCTCAGAACATGTTTGGTTGCTGCCCAGTGAACCCTCCTTGGTTCCACCATGAACTGACTGAGGGTATTCACTGCATAACAGATGTCTGGTCTCGTATTGACCAGATACATTAAGGATCCGATAAGTTGTCTGTACAATGTGGGATCAGCCTCATCATCCTCCGATGTGTCTATTTTCTTCCACTTAGTAATCATTGGCATGGCCATGGGTCTACAGTCTTCCATTTGAAATCCCTTTAGGATTTCTATCGTATATCTTCCTTGCCCTAGGAAGATTTCCCCTTTCTACTGCCAAACTTCTAATCCAAGAAAATAGTGCATCTACCCCAGGTCCTTCATGTCGAATTCTGTTGCCAGATTCTCCTTACAGTCTTTGATGAGCTTGGATGATCCGGTCAAAAACAGGTCATCCACATAAAGAACAAGAATAAGTGGCTCATCTCCTACTCTCAAGAAGTATAAGTTGGGATCTGCGTCACTCTTGACGAACCCCATCTTCTGCAAGTAGCTATCAATCCGACCATACCATGCTCTCGGGGCTTGTTTTAAGCCATACAAGGCTTTCTTAAGTCTGCAAACATGAGTCTTCTGCTCATGTGTCTCAAAGCCCTTTGGCTGCTCTAGGTACACTTCCTCCTCTATCACCCTGTTCAAGAACACAGCCTTGACATCCATCTGGTGAATCTCCCATCCCATCTGCGCAGCCAGAGATATGACGGATCTGATAGAAGTGTATCGCGCTACTGGAGCAAAAGTTTCTTCATAGTCAATGCCTTCCTTCTGGGCATACCCCTTTGCTACAAATCTTGCCTTGAATTTCTCTATGTTGCCATCTGCAGCATATTTGATCTTATAGATCCATCTAGATCCTACAACAGATCTGTCATGTGGTCTAGGAACTACTTTGGAGTATAAAAACTCTGGTAAAACTGATAAATATATATTATTAATGATGAAAAGATGAGATGATTACAATGAGGGATCGCCTAGGCTTTAAATACAGCCTCAAGGTGTCCCTTGGCGAAGAGGCATGATCTTTGATCACCCTTTCGATAATGACCTAAGATAACTAAATCTAATTAATAAATAATAAAATATACATATATTTACCCCCTTCTTCGTCACTTTGTCCTCAAAACATACGTAGCATATGTAATGACGGGTTTTGCTGGCGAAATGCTTCAAACTCCCAAAATTCTTCTTCAATGGGCAATTCCTTCCACTTGATTAAATATTCCATAATAACATGAGAGCGCATCTTCTTATCACGGGTAGATAGGATACCTTCGGGCTCAAGAAAAAGCTTGCCTTCATCATCCAAAATGGGAAGTGTTTTTTGGGGAAACTGATGGTTACCCAGTGCATTTTTTAAGTAGGATGCATGGAAAACATTGTGAACATGACTGGTATCGGGAAGGCTCAACCCACAAGCGACTTGACTGATATTTTTAATAATTTGATATGGACCATAAAACTTTGGAGCTAATTTATTTTTTCCTTTTGTCTTAGAGACAACTGCTTGTATGGTTGAAGCTTGAAAAACACCCAGTCTCCAACTTTAAATGATCTCTCAGTGCGATTATGGTCAGCCTGTTGCTTCATACGATTCTGTGAAATATTCAAATTTTCTTTTAGAATTTGGACGACCTTTTGGTGTTCTTCTAGTTGATTTTTTACTGCTGGCAAATTTGTTTGAATTGAAGCAAAATCTTTCCACTTCAGAGGCTCATATCCATATAGAGCCTAGAACGGAGTCATTTTTTGCAATGTATGGTAAGTAGAATTATACCACCATTCAGAAAGATGCAACCATTGAACCCACTTATTTTGTTTCTCCGTAGCATAACACCGTAAGTAAGCTTCCAAACATTTATTGACAACCTCTGTTTGCCCATATATTTGAGGGTGATAAGCTGAGCTCATGTTGAGATAGGTTCCAACATGGTTGAACAATTCCTTCCAAAATTTACCTTTAAATTTGGCATCCCTGTCGCTGACAATGACTTTCGGGAAGCCGTGCAATTTATAAATATGTTTGCAGAATATCTCCGCAATTTTAAACACCTATGAAATCTGTTTTAATAGCGATGAAGTAGATGAAGTAGAGCATATGATTGTCATCTACTACAGATCTTATCCTTACCATGGTAAGATGATATTGATAAAAATCACTAATCTTTTATGCAGGCGAATACTAAGGATGAAGTAACCTAGGTGTCATAATATTTTCACTTTTATTTCTTTGACACATGTCACATTCTCCAACATATTTTTCAATATCGTGACTCATACCCTTCCAAAAAAATAACTGACGTGCATTGTAATAGGTTTTAAAATATCCTACATGCCTAGACGACATGGAATCATGTGATTCCTTGAGTATTTTTTATATAAAATTGGATTTTGAGTTTAGATAAATTCTTTCTTTGTACCATAAGATATCATTCTTCCACTCAAATTTGGAATTCCTTGGAAGATTATTGATTATAGCCAACATTTTTGGATCTTTGGTGTACTCACATCTAATCTCATTAAGCCATTTAGGCACAACAACCGAAACTGCATGTAGTCTTGATTCTTCATCTTTTCTGGATAGGGCATCCACTACTACATTGTCTTTTCCTTTCTTGTGTAATATCTCCATATCAAAAGTGGCAATCTTCTCGATCCATTTTTGTTGTTCTTCAGGGAGTGTTTTTGTTGAAGGAGATACTAAAGACTGTTATGATCTGTTCGGATGGAAAATTTACTTCCTAACAGATATTGTCTCCATTTGGCCAATGCATGCATAATTGTGAGCATTTCCTTGTTGTATATGGACTTGGGACGCTCTCGTTTATTTAGCTTTCTAATTTAAAAATTAATAGGGTGCCCTTATTGCATTAATAATGCACCAATACCAAATCCAAAGGCATCACATTCGATGATAAATGGTTTAGAAAAGTTGGGAGTTGCCAATACTGGTGCATTAGCCATTACTTTCTTCAAATCTTCAAAACGCTTCCCTACTTCCTCATTCCATTCAAACGATTTTTTCTTTAAAATATTTGTAAGAGGTGCAGTTCTATGCGCATAGTATTTAATAAATCTTCGATAATATCCTGTTAATCCTAAAAATTCTCTGAGCTTGGATATATTCACTAGTTTATTCCATTCCCTTATAGCCTTAATTTTAGAAGGATCCACTTTCACCCCTTCATGGGATATTATGTGTCCCATATATTCGACTTCTTCTTTTCCAAAGGTGCATTTGGATTTATTAGCATAAAATTGATGATCTTCTAATAATGTGAGAACTTTATCCAAGTGTTGCAAATGCTCTTTCCAAGTTTTATTATAAATCAAAATATCATCAAAAAATACTAGTACAAATTTCCTAAGATATGGACGAAATAATTCGTTCCTAGTAGCTTGGAACATAGCTGGTGCATTTGTCAACCCAAAGGGCATTACTTTAAACTCGTAATGACCTTCACATGTTTGAAATGCAGTTTTTGGTATATCTTCCAATCTAATTCTCATATAGTAATAACCTGACCTTAAATCTAATTAGAGAAGTATTTTGCGCCATGTAGGTCATCTAGCATTTCATCGATAAAGGGAATTGGAAACTTATTTTTAATTGTTATCTTATTTAATCCTCTCTAGTCAATGCATAGCCAAAAAGATTCATATTTTTTTCTTACCAATATGACTGGGGCAGCATATGGACTCATGCTTTTTGAGATGACCCCACATTTTAAAAGGTCTTGGATTATCTTCTCAATTTCATTTTTATGGTGATGTAGGTATCGATAAGGCTTGATGTTGACAAGGTCTGATCCTGCTTTGACTTCTATTGTATGTTCGATTTCCCTATTCAGAGGCATTTTCATTGGTATGTCTTGGAGTACTTTTTCGTGTTTCTGAACTAGTTCTTGTACCTCCGGTGATTCTTCATGGTTTCTTTTTGTAGATAACATTTCTAACTGATGACACTGTACTATATAGGCTAGCCCTCCTTTTCATATCATCTTCATCATCTGGGATGACGATACGATTTTATTTTCTAGGGCTTGGAATCCATATAACTTGTGTTTTTTTCCTTCCCACTTAAAGCTTATAAAATGCTTCTGATGGTTGGCAGAATAAGTACCCAAGGTTTGTATCCATTGAATTCCTAAGAGCACATCTACTCCTCCTAGTGGTATGACATAGAATGAAGATTCCAAACTAAAGTCTTTAATCTGTAATCTGACTTTATGGCATTTCCCTACTTGCTCAATATTCTTACCATTGCCCACCATTACCTTCATATTAGGCATGGGAAAGGTAAAGAGGTTGAGTCTTTTGGCCATGGTTAAATCTAGAAAATTGTGCATGCTGCTAGTGTCGATGAGAACCATTACGTTGTGTTTTTTTAATATGTCCTCTTAATTTTAGTGTATGAGATTGAGATATACCTGTCATGGCTGATAATGACACTTGCAGAATGTTTTCATCATATACTTCTGGAGAGAACTCTAGGGTGTCTTCTATTCCTTCTACGTCTGAATCATCATTGTTAGAGTCATTAGTTGCTTCACAATTATACAATTTTTTTTATTTTCCATTAGCACATCTGTGCTTAGGGTCCCAATTTTCGCCACAAAGTTTGCACTTTCGTTTTCTCATCCTTTTTATTTCTATGTTAGATTTGTCTCCTTCAAAAAGGCGTGGTGGAACATATTTCATGTTATCTTATTTTGTAGATTGAGGAAACCTTCGTCTCGAATATACTCTTTCTAGTTTTGTCCCAAAAAACCTCTCAAATTTCTTTTCAACAGCTTTTTCTTTTTGCCTTGCTACTTCTACTAATGTAATTTCATGAAGTTCTAGTTCTTCTTGAATGTTTTAAGTCTAAGAGATGTAGAAGTACAAGGATTAGACGAGATTAAGACAATCCAGATGCCTCGTGTTCGCAAAGTCTCCCATTCTCGTGTCTCTCGTGTACTCATCCACATCTCCTTTTTGGCGTAATTTGATAAACGTTGAAAAGAATTTTCTTCTATATGCCTTGAAATCTTGCAGAAAAACGCATCACTTAATTTCTGTTTGATAACGTCGTCGTCTTTTCTACATATACCAATTATACTTCTCCTTCCATTTTCATGGAAGCATGTTTAATTTTTTCATCATCATTAGTAATGTCATAAATTTCAAAAATATTCTTAACGCCAGTAAACGGCTCAACACTATTTTCATTACCATCAAATTTGGGTAGATCGATCTTGGCTTTGCGCTGATATGATAATGGTGGAACAGGAAGGGGATATTGATTAGCGAATGCATTCCAAAGTTGCTTATTTTGAAAATCTGCATTACTGTCTTCTTGATGATGTGGGAAATCAGTTTTTTCCTGAAGCTCGTCTTAGTTCCCTGAATCTGCGGAATTGTTTTGTTGACTTTGTTCCATGTTAGGAGATATTGGGGATTGTGTTTGACTCAACTTATCTATTTTATCATTTAGCTTGTTGAAGAGTTCTGTCATATTGTTCATTGCTTCTGTGGTCTCGTGATGATTTAGCCACATTTGTCTTTCTATGTGATTTGTCGTATCATGGATTTTTTTGATGTCGTTGGAGTGTCCTGAAACTGTACCTTCCAGACTGACTAATCGCCTTCCAAATTCTTCGGAGTTATTATTAATTTGTTTTTCAAGATCTCCCAATTTCTTCTAGAATTCCGCCATCGACATTGACGAAGACATAAGTATTATGAGGTGGAAGATATTTTAAGTTTCTCCTTTTTCTTTTAAAATTAATTAATTAATATTTAATTAATTAATTAATTAATGTTTAATTAATTAATTAATAATTTTTTTTGAATTAATTAATTAATAATTTTTTATTTATTTTTTTAAAACTATATAATTATTATATATATATAATTTTAAATTAAAAATTATATAATATATATAATTTAATTATATAATTGTTATATATATATATATATAATTATTAAATGAAAATTATATATATATATAAATTATATAAGTATAATATATACGTATATAATTATCAATCAACTATATGTTATATATTTTATATAGTTAAAAAAAAAAGCGATCTGCTCGCGTCACAAATATTTTGATACAAATTTAACCGATTTACAAATTTTGAGCCAAATCTGATTTAAACGCGTATATTATATACGGAAATCATATTGTATTTGGAAGTGTTTTTAACGCAGTAGTCAAATTTTTTTTTTTTTTTAAACAACACGCGTTTCTTGTGTTAACTTTGTTCCGGTTTAAAAAACGTTGTGTAATTGTGGTGTATATTTATTACTTGGATTTAATTGCTATGTATATTTCTCTGCGTTTAATAGTCAAACAACTCAAACAAAAAATCGTTGCCGTTTCGATTTTTTTAGACGCGTATACTTCTATACACGATGTAATCACGGTTCGCAATTTTGTCGTTTTAAGTTAAACGCTGTATGGTATACTGGTCCGCTTAACCCGAATTATTCGCTGCAGCTGTAAATCTATACGTTGGTCTGTAAACCTGTTGACACTTAAACCTGTTTCACGGGAAGTGCAGGGTAAACGCTGTTACAAGCCGTTCCGTCCAGATTTAACTATGCAGCCGTCCAACTATGCAGCTGTCCACCGTAAGGGTAAATCGATACAGACAGATGCAGTGGTGGATCGATACCAATGGAGTGGTAAATGCTGAACACTTTCGGCTTGTTTTAAAAAAAATTCTGAATTTCCCTTCGAAATTTTTTTAACTTGATGATCACACAGATCCAAAGAGCGATGGCTCTGATACCAATGGAGTGTAAAAACTCTGGTAAAACTGATAAATATATATTATTATTGATGAAGATGAGATGAGATGATTACAATGAGGGATCGCCTAGGCTTTAAATACAGCCTCAAGGTGTCCCTTGGCGAAGAGGCATGATCTTTGATCATGCCCTTTCAGTTAATAACCTAAGATAACTAAATCTAATTAATAAATAATAAAATATACATAACATACTTCCCAAACATCATTTGTCATGATGGAGCTATACTCCTCCACCATGGCATCCACCCACACCTGATGTTGAGTTGCTTCCCGAAAGGTAGAAGGTTCTCCAACCTGAGCTACCAATGCCTGATATCTGTTTGGTTGTTTCCTTATCCTCTTCCCTTCTCTAGGGGCTCCAAAATATTCTTCTACATCCTTAAAAATTTGTTGGAGTTCTCTGCTCGATCTCCCATCAGTGGTGGGCGGTCTCACTTGTTCTTCCTCCTGTTCTTCGTCGGAGGAGCTTCCCTCAGAATTATTGTGCCTTGGAGAGGCACTGGACCTCTTCTCTATAGGACATTGAGGTTGTACCAGTGGATATTCCTCAATCTGCGTATCTGTGGCCATCTCTCGAGTTTTCCTGAAGGCTCTCTCTTCCAGGAATTTTACATCCCTTCTTACCACGACTTTCCTGCTCTCTGGAATATACATGAGGTAGGCCTTTGCATTCTCACTATAACCCAATGTTACCAGACTCGGAATCGGCAATAAATCGGCGAGGCAAAAGAGCGAAGAGTTTGAATCGGATCGGGAAAAAATCGGGAAAAAATCGGCAAATTCAATAAATAAAGATATACACATATATTGAATTAAAACAAATATTTTTCATTGATATTCAATAAAGCCATGTCCAAACAATGCAAAATATCAATAGATGTCCAAAATATCATGAATGAATAAGTATCTCATATATGTTATGAGTCCAAACATGATCCGAAGTACTGAGTCCTAACCAGTGACTACATAGAACTAGAAGCGTATGCTTCTAAAAGTTTACAAAATTGAAAATACTGCCAAGCAAATTAGTAAAAAATCAATAACTGAGAGTCTAAGACTCTGAGAGTGAGAACTAGAAGCAATTCCTCCCACTCCTTCACTTGCTTGACTCTCTAAGTTCTCCAAGTCATGTAGACTTAAAAGAGGAGGCTCCTCCTCTATTTGGACCCAATCTGATGCATTTGTAGTTTGCAGATCTATCTCCTCAAGGTCGATTGGTGAATGATCCAAACTTGTCATTATCGTGAGACATTGAAATGTAAATTAAAGTTTGAACTTTAAAGTTTAAATTTTAAAGTGCAAATCAAATTATGAAAACTTCAAATTCAGGCTCTCACCTAGTATTTGCTTGTTGCGAAGTCGTAGATTGTAATGGACAAATACAAGGTCATTTAAGCGTTTTTGTGTCAATCGATTGCGCTTCTTAGAATGTATTTTTTCAAACATGCTCCATTTGCGCTCACAACCTGAAGCACTACATGATTGGTTTAAGATTCAAATGGCGAATCTCTTCAAATCTGGGGTATCACTACCAAAATTTTGCCACCAAAGACCTAGCAAATGCCAAGTGTTTGTGAGTAGTAAGTACTAAATAGTAAAAGCTTAAAAGAAAACAAAATTTAATAAAACATTTAACATACAAAATAAATTTTAAACAAATTTAATGAATTGATGAAGCCTTCAGGGTACTTGGTAGCATCCTAGTCCTTTCTCGTATAGCACTGGTATAGGCAAATAATTTGGCTGGCATCCTATAATCCTGTAGTTGGGAAAAGACACGGCTTTGAATTTCTGGATCAGGGGAGCACCTTTCAATGCATGTCATAAGTCCTCTGCCAACCTCCCCATCTTCATTAAATTTGCTCTTATCATAAAAATACTGTGGGTTTAAGAAGTACCCAGCAGCATGTAAGGGGGAATGCAATTGCCTATCCCAACGTGCATCAATAATATCCCAAAGAGGTAAATACTTTGCCTCCTCATCCCCATATCTTCTTTTGATGGCCTCCTTTGCGAGATCCATCGCCTCATAAATGTAACCCATAGCGGGTTTGTCACCATCAACCATCCTGAAAGTTAGCTTTCAAAATTAATGAATTATGAAACTTTGAAAATAAAAAGAAGCTTGAAATGAAATTTTAAAAATGAAACAAGTTAAAAGACTTGAAGTACCTGAGAACTCTGACAAGGGACTCTGTCACAGCAATAATCTCTTCGGCATCTTTCCAAAAACCGTCATTAAACACAAGTGCAACAATTTCAATGCCTTCAAGGGTCTTGGAATGTTTAGATGCTATCCACTCAGGCCCCAAGAACATCCTCTTCAGATTTATCTTTTGCTCAACCACAGATTGCAAAGATATGAAATTTGTTGCAAATCTAGTCACTGCAGGTCGAACAATTTCTTTACCTTCAATGTATTTTCTCATGGTGTTTAGGACAATAGTGTGGTTGTACAGGTATTTGGTTATGGATTTTGCCTTCTCCACAACCTCATGTATCCAATGAAGCTTACCAATGTCCTCAAGCATTAAATCTATGCAATGGGCAGCACAAGAGGTCCAAAAAATAGTGGGGTGCCTAGTCTCGAAAAGTCTACCAGCAGCCATATAATTAGCTGCATTGTCGGTGACAATTTGTACAACATGTTCTTCTCCCACTTCTTGAACGACTTCCTCCATCATTTCACAAATAAGTTGGGCAGTCTTAACCTTTTCTGAGGCGTCCACTGATTTGAGAAACATTGTGCCTGCTGGACAAGATACAAGGAAATTTATTAAAGTTCTATTCCTCTGATCAGTCCATCCATCACTCATGATGGTGCACCCCGTCTCTACCCATGATGAACAAAACTCAGCTAGCACAAGCATGACATCTTCAACACTCTCTAACAATAAATCTGTCCTAAGGCTCTCTGATGTAGGGGCTTTGAATCTTGGACCTACAACAGCGACTGCATCAATCATAGCTTGCCAATAAGGACTTCTGGCACAATGGAAAGGTATGTCAGAATAGAACCAAAAGTTAGCAATGGCCTTCCTTGCCTGTTTATGGATATCTTTTTTCCAACCAGTGCCATCCAAGGTAGGTTGGGAACCAGGTTTTGTGTGGGGAGGAAAAAAAGTGTTTATGTTTCCACCTCCAGTGTTGAATCCAGGTCGATTCATCTGGGCTTGAGTTTGACTTTGACTTGGACTTGGAGGCATGTGTGAAAAACTTGGGAATGGCATTGAGAACTCAACAGAAGGAGATGAAAGGGGGGTATTGGAAGAAGAAAGGTCAGCTCCAAGAGTTCCTATTTCTTGTTTTTGCTTTGCTCTCTTAGCATTATTCTGACTCAACATGTCAAGGGCCAAGGTTGCTTGGTGTTTGACATTATCGTCAACCTTGTCACAGAGACCTATATCATGCCCGGGTATTTGTGCAAGGTGGTACTTGAATCTATAGACGCCTCCACTACATTCTCTTTTGCAAAATTTACAAAGGAGCTTGGCGCTTCCGGGAATCTTGTCACAATAAGCCCAAGCAAAATCCTTCTCCCTCAGCATTGTAGTTGTTTTGGACTTGTGTTTAAATTGTGGCTTCTGTTAAGATTGAAGAATCGAGATTTGAAGTTGTGGCTTTGCTGCTTTTGTTTAATTTATGGCTCCTGCTGCCTGCAAGACAAAATAAATAAAAATTAAAAATGCAAATAAGTAGGAGAGATGGACAATGATTGAAACTTGAAAGTTATTGGTGATTTTTTGGATGCTAAAGCCTAATGGTAGTGTAAAAGCACCTAACATGGAACTAAATGAAATAAAATAAAATAAAGTTCTCTGACTAATCACCAATCCAAAAGCACCAATCTGACTATCCAATGGAACTAAGTTCTCTTCCTTTCAAAGATGATCTGGCTTCTTTCCCAGCAGATCACACCTACGGGAGCTACCAAGCGAGGTACTTTCTGCATTGAGGTCAAGAGATTGACTGTGGTATCCACCTGGTATTGAATTGTGGGGAGAAAATTTATGTTGCAAGGGATATGGTAAACATAGCAGAACCAGAAAGGATACACACAGGATTTCGGTACGATGGAATCTGGGTTCTGGTGTTCCGATATGCAAGTGATATCTATATGGGTTCTCACATTTGAAAATGCTATCTATATGAGTTGTAGTATTTGGTATTTAAATGATATCTATATCCAGATTCGGAACCACTGCCTTAGGTTTAGCACAATCCATGGATGGTTCCGCCCAATGGTAATTGGAGCCGGATTCCCTCCGGATTCAGAAAGCCGACAATAATCTGAACATGAAACTTAAGCAAATAAAATAATGAACCCGATAAAACTCAGAATCTCAGATGTAAGTCAAATAATGAAGTTATGAACCCGAACCTCCGCGCAGGAAGGCGCTGCTCCACGAATCACAATGATGGCGCTGCTGCTCCACAGTGAGCTTTGATGGCTCGAGCGACCACGATTATGGAGCTGCTGCTCCACGGTGAGCTTTGATGGCTCAAGCGACCACGATTGACGGAAAATGATATCCTCAGCGAGCGGGTGTGCGAAACGGACGCGGCGGGACTGATTAAAACTTGACAGTGACAATTTAAAAAAAAAAATCTAAAACCCTAAACTGCCGATTCAGTCGGGAAAATCGCCGATTTGAAACGCCGAGTTGACTCGCCGAGCTGAATCGCCGATTTTGACTCGCGCGTAGTTGACTCTGCTCGTTTGGCCGCCGAGCAGAGTATGACTCGCGATTAATCGGGATAATCGCCGAGTCCTGTTACACTGCTATAACCCATCTGGAAACCCTTCTTTGCAGTTTGATCCAGCTTCTTCCTCTTTTCATCTAGAACGTGGCAATACGCTATGCTGTTGAATATCCTGATGTGGCTCACTTCTGGCTTGCTGCCTGTGAACACACTCTCGGGAGTTACCTTTCCCAAAGCTCTATTGGGAACTTTGTACTGAATATATATTGTTGTGTTGCAAGCCTCTGCCCATAAGAATTTGCACATATCTTAGTCGTACAACATTGCCCTCGCAGCTTCTATTATGGTCTGAGTCTTCCGTTCTGCAACTCCATTTTGTTATGGATTGTATGGAGTTGTCCACTCTCTCTTGATGCTTTCCTGTGCACAGAAATTTGTGAAGTCGTTATCCATATATTCTCCACCATTATCTGACCGCAACTTCTTGATCTTCTTTCCTGTAGAGTTCTCCACCAATGCTTTGAAATCTTTAAACCTATCAAAGACTTCATCTTTGGTCTTCAGAAAATAGATCCAAGTTTTCCTGGAATAATCATCAATGAAGGTGGCAAAATACTTTACCCCACTGAGAGCAGTGGTGGACATTGGACCTCAAATGTCAAAGTGTATTAGCTCTAATACACCTTTGGCTTTGTTGCTGCTTCTTGGAAATGTTGCCTTAGCGTACTTCCCTAGTACGCATCCCTTGCAAGCTTCATCTTTCTTCGTGCTGAGTTCAGGAGCCCCTATGACAGTATTTTTGAGAATCACCAAAGCTCCATGATGTAGATGCCCCATCCTTGTGTGCCATAATTCATTCAGATCTTTGTCATCTGTACTGCCGATCAGGGCCACCGGGGATTCAAGCTCGAGCTTATACAGCTTGTGACTCCTTACTCTGATTTGTGCCTTTTTGCTCCAGTTAGGGTGTTTGACATACACCTTATCTCGAATAAAGTATACGTCACAGCGCTTGTTCTGAAGTTGAGACACCGAGAGTAAATTCATTCCCAACCCTAGTACATGCAAAACTTTCGTGGCTCAAATCTTGTTGCCATCCTCAGTCTGAAATGTTACAGTACCTCTCCCGATGGGGGTACATTTTGTCTTATTTCCCATAGTTATCTGGAAATTCCTCTGTTCTTCTTGGTAGCCCGAAAAACATCCTCGAACCCCTTGTCATGTGAGCAAATGCTCCACTATCAGTATACCAAACACTTGGAGGACTTGTGCTCGATACACAGGCAAGATCCTCCTCCAGTCTGGATGCCAGCACCTTCATGTCGTGTTCTCTCTGCATGCTCTGGAGGACTGCGTGAACCCTTCCGGATGATGGAGTTTTGGTCCATGGCAGATCCTCCCTTCCTATTTTTAGCCCTTTGCTCCGATACCATGTGAAATTTTCAAGAGGAAAATGTTTCTGCAATACTTGGTTTATTTCTCCTACTTATGAGATAAGTTGTTTACAGATGGTTCAGTAAATTTTGAAATAAACACATTTGCAGAACTTCACTATCGTTAAGAGCATAAGAACAGAAAGATAATTTATACAAGTAGCACAATAGAAACAACCACATGAACACAGTCGTTTTTGGACAATTGTCCCCAGAAAAACCCAATGTGGGAAAATCGGTGCAGCAGATGAGGGTTTTATATTTATCTTCAGAAATGGAAAGTACATTTATAGGAGTCTAATGAGCAGAGAAAAAATAGCAAACACCTGGCTAAATTTTCTAGACCTTCCAGACAAATTTCGAACCCTCGGGATGACCTCCTTCACCCTCTGCATCATCCAGCGTGAGATCTCTACGTAGTCCCTCTCTGGACTGCGTGAGTCTGCATGGAGGGGTTCTTGCTGCTGATCAGCTCACCCTTCCCTTCCTCCTCCTGACTTCTGCTTCCCGATGACTGGCTCTTCTCTCCTCCTTCTGCTTCTACAACCCAGCTTCTACAAACTCACCCACTGAAATCGAATTCTCTTGCTTCAGAATTGATTTCCTTCGGGTACTGAGAGTGTCCCCTGGCTTAATTTCCAAATGGTCCTCAAGTCTCTTCTTATAGTCTTCCTGCTAACGAATCAACGGCCAAGATTATATCGTTAATCAATGGCTCAGATTAAAAGATGACTTGATCTTCGTTTTCTAGAAGATTCACACTCTGCTCTATTAATACCCTTTAATTATTTAATTTCCCTAAGTTTAAACTTAGGGTCTGCATTAAAATAATTAATTATTTTAATAAAGTCATAACTGAGTGGAATTTCCACAAACAATTTCTGGGTTCTCTGGATAACTGATGTCCAAGCCTCTTTACCAAAAATGAGACTTGGAACACTTTCCGATGCTATAGAAAACAACACTTCGCTCACCATGTTGGCATGAAATGGTTTCTGCCATTAATGATGCCCCCAAAGGATACAAGAGCCCTGGGTATGACAAAGCTGGAACCATGGGCCTTGATCATGAACAAACAAAAATAACTCATTCTTTGAGTAGAATGAAAAGTTTTTGGAATGAGCATGCGGTGTCCATTGTATCTGATGGATGTACAAATGTAAAAGGCAAGCCATTGATCAGTGTTCTTACTATATCTGTTAGTGGCGCAGTATTCCTTTCGTCTCATGATTATTCAGATAAGTTCAAGATCGGCATCAACATTGCAAAGCCATTACTTGATACAATTGAACGTATTGGACCATACAATGTCATCCAAGTCATAACTGATAATGCTGCTAATTGTAAGGCAGTGGGAGCAATTATTGAGGATAAATACCCCAACATATTTTGGTGGGGTTAGGATCAGACCTCATACAGATCCCGAGGTACAAGAGGGATACATGAAAGCATTAGACAAGTTGGTCCCTGAAAGGAAGGAGTGTGTTAATCTACGCCTTGAATTAGGCAGATACTTCAGTTGCACTGGTTTGTCTTGTTCTTTTCATGCAATGGAAGATAGGGACAGGTTTGATGCTCTCACATGGTGGGATACATATGGCGGCATGGGACATTTGCCAAAATTGGCAAAAAAGTTCTCTCACAGGTTGTAAATACTTCTCCTGCAGAGAGGTGTTGGAGCACCTACAGCTTCATCCATAATATGAGAAGAAACAGACTCAACGAAAATTGAGCAGAAAGCTTGGTTTATGTGCACTACAACTTGAGGTTGTTGAGTCATTATTGTGATCGGGCTTATGAGGATCTCTCATATAAAGTTTGAGACAACAACTCAGAGGATGATAATTTGGAGGACGGCACTATACATCTGGAAGAATTGGAAGCAGAACTTTTGAGAGATGAGGATGAAGTAGTAGTAGGCATGCCATCGCCACACCCACCATCTGGTAGTAGTACCAGTGTCAGTGTTCGAGTTCCGACTGTTATTCCTTTGCTACCTCCACCCCATCCTCACGTGGAGGGCATGGGGCTTCAAGTCATGGACGTGGTACTTCCAGTTCCCGCGAGGAGACTGCTAGAAGACAACCACTACCTCGTGGATCTGCTCATAAATTAGACATTTCTCGTGGTAAGAGGCCAAGCAATAGATGAAATAGATTTACAGTTTACTAGTCTTTTCTATTTTCTAGTAGTTTTTAACTTTTTATAACTGTTGTAGGTTGACTCTTTCATATTTAATGGAAGATATATTTTGTAAACAATATATAACAATTTAAGTTTGAAGTTTGAAACTTTGAAGTTGACAGTTATAACTTATAAGTTTATAAGTCATTATGAATTATGAATATGATGCTTCATGAAAGTTGAAAGTTGTTTCATTTCGTTTCATTTTATAACATTTTTCATGTTAAATATTCTTTGTTGTAATGGTTACACTTAGCTTACAAGTAAAACTATGGTGATCAATGAATCAATGATAATAAATGTTATATATTGAATTATGAAAGCTTGAAACTTTAAGATTGATGAATCATGAGACTCAAGAGTCAATATGTTGTATGTTTCTAACTTATGGACGTGGTTGATGAAGATTATAACTTCTAGATGATTGATGTCATATGGTTCAATCTATGTTTTTATGTTTTTTATGTCTAATTCATCATTCTACATGCTTTTGTTGACATATAGGCATCAAAATATAAAAAAATATAAAATATATATATATATATATATATATATATATAACTCTCCCAGAAACACTCCCGAACCGGGAGCTTTTGAAAATGGCGCTCTCGCTCCCAAGTAACCTTGCTAGTGACAGATAACAATCAACCAAAAGATGGGATATGAGTATATAGGGAAGATGGAAGGTGTTAAGTATGGATTATCATGAACACACAACATCAATTAGAGCCTCCTATTTGTGCCCCTTGTAGACAATGAATGAAAGGCCTCAACGAAGGTCACATTGGACTAGGGGCAAGTAATAACCATTGAGGTGAAGCAGTAGAACAAGTGTATTACCAAAGGTGGTCTATCATCCAATTCAACCTGTGATCCATATTGGAATGCCTTTAAACATTAAATGAAGTAGTTGAATACAAAAATGGTTAAGGTACATCATATTTGTTGACCCGCCCTCATTGGATGAGTAGGCTAGATGAAGAAAGGACAAATTAGAGAATGGATGCAAGACATCTGAGGCTAACTACCTGTGGATCTTGATAGGGTATCTGGGTGGCAAGACGAAACATGAGGAGAAAAAATTTCTCCTAGGGGTCACTCACATGGGTGGGTAACAATTACCATACAATTTGGATTTGCTATGATTTGGAAAAAAACATATTGGAAAAAATCCAACTTAAAAAAAATACAGGGATACAAATCTTACTAATACGAAGCCTTTTTCAACTCTGTGACATTATTTATTACTGCAAATATCTTTGAGATCGAGGGTTAAGAGGGAGTGACTTGCTTGGCAGGAAGTTTCTGAGTTTCTTGGTCATTTGAGAGTGGTCTCCATGTTAAATTTGAGTTAACGTGTTCTTTGCTTAGGACAGTTACTTCAGAGATCCATATTAGCCCGATTTTCCATCAGCAATCACATAATACATTATTATAATGACAGTAACCGAAGAAAGAACATAGACAAAAGATGCAGAAGACAAGACCAGACAATAGAACACAAAAATGTGGCTCAAGCCAGGGAAAAACCCCAAGAAGGGGAAAACCATTGATCGATTCTTATTATTATTATTATCAAATGTTCAGCAAAGAAAGAGAAAGAGAGTACACTTAAAGTCAAATTGACTTTTCATTGTGTTGATCAATACCACTGTCCAAATGTCAAGGAAATAACCCAGTAAAGTCTGCACTTCTGTCTCTCGATCTAACCAGTGGTCCATAATAGATAAGGCATCCACATAATGGACTTCAAAAGAAGCTCGATCCTGGATACATATATTCGGCCTTCTTTTTCTGTAGATGAGGAACCCAATGTAGTTTGATTCTGGATTGAATGCAGATCTGGCTAGGGCATACATCTGCCCTAACCTACAGCAACAAACTCACGATATTAATCTCAAAGCCATTCGATCTTCTTTGTAGAGAAAGCGGCTTAGACCAGGCTAACACCTTAGCCTCTTTTCTTTCATTCAACTGAGGTCTGAACCTGCCAAGCTCCATAGAAGGTCTGCGGCCAACAAGGAAAGATGAATATTGTCCAGAATACCCATCGATCTAGTTTAGACATGCTACTAATTGCCTTGGTCTTCTGCCTGAGAAACTTGGCCTGATGTGGAGAAGGGTTTTCCATATAAAACTAGCCCAAACTTACCCTAAAGGCCTACTGCCTAATCAACAGAATATTTTCGCTTTGTGACAGAAGAGAAAGCCCAAAACAGAATACTCCTTTGTCCTCCTTCTGAGCTCGGTTACCTCAGACATGGTTTTGAACCTTTTGATGTATGAAATGAGGTTGAAGGCACCTCTATATATACTAGTCGTTGGGGGTGAAGGGACGTGACTATCGGGCTTGATGAGCCGACATATAGGTGAGGCCGACCTTGATAATTTATATGTGAGAGAACATAAACTTTGAAGCTGAGGGAAAGGCCGAAATTCGGCCCTCTTGGAGACCTGTGACAGATCTATTTATGGACAGAATTGAAGGGTTCTTTATATTGGATATTGGAGGGCTGGCTTGGCACTTGTGGGAGGTCATCTTACTAGTCAGTATTTGTCTATGATATGCTATTCTGTTGTACAAATTGGATTGAATTGGACATTCTCTCATAAGGAAAGGTTGCTGTGTTTTTCTCCTTGGAGTGGGGTTTTCCCAGGGTAATTTTTTGGTGTCTCTTGTTCATTGTCTTACTGTGATCTGACTGGTCTATGGATCTTAATGTTAATAGTTGAAATTTTTCATGTATAACTGCTTAATGATTGGACTTTTCTAAAGAAGTCAAATTGTATCATTGGAAGTAGTTATCAGTTTGAAAATTGCTCTAGTTTTGTATGCTACTAGAAAAATCAACGGTACCTACTAGATTATCTTACTCTTGACAAGAATAAATTGGAAAACCTATTTTCCCCCTTAAGGCTACATTCAATAAATGTTGATTCTTCATGGGAAGCATATTTAATCTACTTAAAAGTTAAAACTCTCTCTGAACAGTGAAAATGGTTAATCTAGATTCTAAACATGCGAAGGGTAGGTCAGGAATTTCCCCTTTCTTCTCTCAATGAATGTTACAAGCATTTAATCTTGACAATAATTATTTCAAACATAACAAAAAGACTCACACAGAAAGCTCATTGTAGAGCTTATAGTATGCAGACTTCATTTGACAGTAACCAAGATGTGTAAGAAACTAGTTGGAAACAAATAGGCCATACCTAGGGCTAGCTGCTTCTAGACTTTCCTCCGATTCAATTATACTTATAGTAAGAGCCTTAATCACTTATAACACATACCTATACTTGTCAAATCAACACGTCGCACCACCTTAAATGTCATGACACATCGGATCATGTTGTCATTTTTCACATTTGGTTACATTCTGCATGTGTGTTTGCAAATGAACTTTTATGCTCAGAAATAAACTTTGCATGGTACTGCCTAGTAGTCCATCTTTGCGTTAGTTCCTCTGTAGTGAACTGCGGAACATATATGGTGGGAGCAAAGCACGGAGCTGGAGAACAAAACAGACCAAGGAGCCATTTTTTAGTGGGAGCATGCTCTCAAGAGCTCTCTTGAATGTGGTTCGTTTTGGGAGGACACTCCTCCCACAACACTACCATCAAGAGTGCAATATGTGAACAAGATTGTGGGGGTCAAGAGCAAAAAGGGCTTCTTGGATGAAAAAGTATCAAAGGTAACCTTTACAAAATACCTCTATTAAATAGAATGGTAGAGAGGTTGGTCAAGATGGATAGTTCCATAGGTAAGTTCATACCCCCAGGGGCCAGTACTATGCTATGAGTTCTACTTTCACCAAAGTGTTGCTAACCTAGTGAAGGATCAATCATGTGTTCTAGAGTCCACAAAAGGAGAGAAGTTGAAAGTTTGTGTTAATGGTAAAAGGTAAGGTGGTCTGGGGGGTGTGGAGGGGTGTTAGGGGGTGGGCATGAGGGAAATTAATGTGCTAGATTGATTGTGCTGAGGAGGGATGTTGGGATAATGTCAACACACAAATATATGTGCGCACTGTAGACACATGTATGTTGATTATTTAATGTTCAATGTTAAATGTTAGGATGTGTTACCAAATGTACTATGTAATAAAGTAAAGGTCAGATGATTAAACCACCATAACTTCCTTAGCGTCCTATAAATAAGTAACGTGACATGTTATATATGTGCGAGAGAGATGAATCTGCTGCAGCATCAATAAATAAATGTGATCAGTTATCATCAGTCTACCTCTATGTTCATCTTCAATGTGCATGCACCCTTAAAAAAACTAATCAGTTCACCCCAAGAAAAGTGGACTAGGCCTTACTTCTGAACTGTCAAACAAGGACCAGTGCAATATATAAAAAAATTGGACAAATTGGGATGATTTTTCCAGCTTGATATCAATGAATATAAGCTTCACCAACAGTTCTTTCACACAATCTTCAGTCATGAACTTGTCATTTAAACAACATAGTTTGAAATGCAGCTAGTGACTGCAGTTCATTGATACTTTTTAAATCCGGATAAAGAAAAAACAAATATAGTTGTAAAAAATCTGGCCATGTGATAAACTTATTCTAGATAACAGAATAAAGTTATCAGTGTGTCGAATCACTAACAAATATTTTATTCAACAGAAATTGTCAGTCGACATTGAAAGATTGTCCATTCAGGCAAACAGAAAGAAGATATCAGAGTGTTGAATTACCAACAAATGCTTTGTTAAAAAAAAATCAGTGGACAGCAAAAGATTCTGTTATGGATGATAATTGAAACAATAGAAGCAAAAGGGAATACCAAGAAAAGGAGAAAGAACTTATAATTGCGTGCCCCAACACAATTGACAACCCAGACACAATGATGGTCCATTTTCAATATGCATCTTTGACCTGCAGAAAATATATTTGTGTCATGAAAAAAAAAAATTATGAAGGAAAAATACAGCTAAATATCATAGCTAACAAGTGTGTTCACAAGGCCTTAGCAAATTCAAACATGTATCAAAATAATTAAACCTTCAAAATGTATCATCTAAAAACCATTAGAAAATTCTCTTTCATATAGAGAAAATACTTTTTTTTCAACTACACACAGCACACCACAAAGCATGTTGATGGTTGTGGTGTTCCACGGGATATTATGGATTGATTCAGTGGCTCATCCTAGTACTTAGTTCGTTCTTCATGGTTACGCTTGACACTCATATGGTTAGTGATGACATGCTCTTTGATGCTATGATGGCCCATGTATTCATATTGTTCACATTGCATACATCTTCTAGATGGATCAGCTTATGATGATGCTTGCACCTTCCTTCACATGAGTTAATTCGGCAACACGGTATGTATGGAGCCCTAATCATCGCATTGATACTGTATGATGTGATATGACTCTTTAGGAAGTGCACCCTAGGAGCTGAAATGTCTATTATGCTCTTACGATCATGTGTGATGCAACAGATTATGACTTTCATAGAGCACTCACCCTCTTGCCTCGTGGACTTCATGCATATTACTCAATGCTTTGATGAAGCAACATATGGTTTTGAGCTTATTAATTTGACATAGTTTTGGTACTATCTTTGAGAAGCGCTCAACTCCCCCAATTGATACTTCATGACACATATATTCCAGATTTTGAGGAAATATTTCCTATGGCATTCTGACAGGTTCCTTGGGCATTGCAGCAATGCCTAGGGCACTGTGTCCATCGATTGGGTGTTGTGACTTGCCTTGAGAGTTGTGAAAGGAGAAAATGTAGCCTTGGTGATTTCCTACATCAGCAGCAAGTAACACACTGAGTTTGCAGAGGTAGATTTGTATTAACATTATCCATTGGCTTCTTGATAGATTTTTTTTCCACTATTCTGGTGTTTAAAGTTGACATGGAACCTAGACATGCTATACACAGAATGCCTCTAAGAAGACTACCATTGATTGTAACGAACAAAGTTCGTATACTCAAAGGAATGCTCTGATACCAATGTAACGAACAAGGGAGGAATGCTCTGTTACCAACGTAACAAAATTCATCTACCCAAAAGTTAAATACTCCAGAAGACTTGGAACATGAAGATCTCCATTGAAGATACAAGAATATATATTAAAATGTATGAGTGAGAATGTGATGTTACAAATGAGAGTGAGGGCCTGCTTATATACCCTAGGCAAGTGTCCCTTTATGAACGGTCATGTCCTTAGGGACATACCTCTTCATTAACTAACTGTTAATTAATCATTATTTATGATGTGTTATTATTATTTATATTTACATTATTTATATCTATATTTTATTCATAACATTGTCTTCCTCTTCGGAAAACTTTGTCCTCAAAGCTTACTAATGAGAAAGCATGTCATCCGTTTCTTGGTCTTGTAGTTTGTTTGCATTCTTTCGAATTCTTGGAGTTGTCATTTTCATTGATACCAAATGATAGGATCCTCTAAGTGATAAACAAAATTGTCGCACTTAGAAAGGATCTGGCCATCCTAAATCAATCATTTGTGGAATCTTTCAGTTACTGGAAACTTGTGATGAATTGTTATCACCGGATTGAATTGTGCACACTTCAATATTCTTCGGAACATAAGTTTGTTGGTTATGCATTTAGTGATACGAATGTGAAGACTGATTGAATTCTCTGCTCTTGTGATTCAGATGTCGATAAAGATTTTTTGTGGTTTGATTTTCCCTTATCATGTGTGTGGCAATATTCTGATTTACTTCAAGTATTGATGTTGTTGAATTGGTTACATAATCCTCACTTGGAATTTTCATTGTCTTAAATGCAACATTTGAGCGACTTTTTTCTTCAACTGGCTTGTCTTCTTCTTGAGTTGTGATATTCATTGGATCGGTATTTATTCCTTTCTCTTCAACTTGGACTTCTACATTCAAAGCTTCCTTCTCAATAAGTTGTTATACCTTGTTTTCCAATAACTTCTTGTCCTTCTTAAGCTTCTTAATTTGTGTCAGTGATTTTTCACTATGGTCTTAAAGCCGAGAAACCTCTTCATTTTTGTCAGCGATGATTTTGTCAACTTCTTTTTGCATATTTTGTAGTATTTTTTTACCTTCTTGAGAAATTACTTTTGAAATATCTTGTATGTCTTCTGGTGTTACTGAATTTGGCTTCAATGTAACATCTTGTAGTGTTAATTTTTTTCTTTTTGTATGAAAATGTCAAAAACTTCTTTTTTGTATTTAGGATGAAGGACCTAGAGTTTTCATCCAAGGTGAGCCCAAAGCAATGTCACTATTGTCAAAAAAT
Organism: Pinus albicaulis; assembly: GCA_034641835.2. Classification (NCBI taxonomy): domain Eukaryota; kingdom Viridiplantae; phylum Streptophyta; class Pinopsida; order Pinales; family Pinaceae; genus Pinus; species Pinus albicaulis. Next base: position 605,347,903 of record CM076584.1, read on the forward strand.
AAATTTTTCATGATGAATTGAGAGATAAAAGTATAATCCCCAATACTTAGTTGTAGATTGTTTATGTTGTATTGTTTGTCACTTGCGTCAACAAAATTCATTTAAATTATATCCAATTCAAGGATCACTAATTAGTTAGCACATTTAGTATCAACATAATTACCATCTTCGGTAGGACCGATAGAGATTATAATATCTCTTCCTGCTAGTGATCCTTTGATTTTAAATAGTGTACTAACACATTTACTTAAGGTTTTGGGAAATCTTTCATTACTTGTCTCCATTTCACTACTTTCAAGATGAGCTTAAGGTCTAAAAGTATCTCCCTCCTTTCTTTTCTTTTTATATATATATTTTTTTAATCAACTTAGGGTTAACGGTAACCCTTTCTACTTTTTATAATAATATTTTCCTCTTACTATATAATCTCTTTCTAAAATATTACTCCCCTTTCCTTATAATACTTCCTTTTATATATAAAGATCCACTTTCAAAAAAAAATGTTTTTTTTTTTTGTTAATTACCTATAAAAAGCATTTTTATATGAGCGACTTTCAATATTTAATTTTCTTTTTATCTTAATTGAAATGTTTAAGATGAAATTGGCACCACGATACGATTGAAATAAGAAACGACACCACAGGCATTGGTTGAGATCTCAGTTTTGGGTAACTATACGCAATTTTATTATCGTAACTTTCGTGTCAGCCTTTGAGTTTTAAAGAAAAACAGGTTCCTGAATCTCTAAACTGCGGCTTTTCTTCCCCATGACGGTTTATAAAAATGGCTATCCTTTCAATTCATTAGTTGGAACCCACAAAAAATGTCGCGGATTTTCGCAAGTTTGAGCGGCAGATCCTAGGTACAGAGGAGAGGTAATTGGTAACCAATTTTTGTACAAAAAGGCACAAGGGCATGAATATGTACTGACGTCAACTGTGACGGAGGTGGAAGGTTGTGGCGAGAGGGACGACGTCGTGGATGTCACGCTGCAAAGTAAGTCTAAAGATGAGAGAAGAAACCAGTTGCGTGGCGGTGGAAAGGGTAGTTGTAGTGTTGGTCGATGTCATATTGTCGATGAAACTGGAAGTGGATGTTGAGATTTTTGGGTAGCATCGAATGTGCTCTAGCTCCAAAATTTGGGGGAGGAGCTGAAGTACATAAGATCTCCAAGACCCAGAAAGTGTTTGGAGAAATTCCATCTGGTTTGATAATTATTCAGATAATTAATCTTTTTAATTAAAGTGAATTAAATTAAACATGTGATGAGAATGTTCTAAGTGACGTGGATCAAGCAGCTTCTAATCTTAGTCACTGATTAGAGATTAGATCATGGCCGTTGGTTTTCCAACAAGAAAAGTATAAGAGAACGGCTTGGGTCAGTTGGTAGACACACATTGGCAAAGCACTGAAGCTAAGTCGAAATTCTAGGGTGTGGTTTGCTAAGAATTTCGAAATAAGTTTGTAGTGCGGTGAGGGGTAGTACTGGCGAGGGATTCTGATCCGAGGCCAAGAATACAACAACGGCAGAGAGGCAGCATACCCAGCAGCGCAGAGGTCAGCCAGAGCCACGCAGAGCCAGCGCAAAGGCAGCAGGAGCCCTTCAGGGTTGACGCAGGCCTAGTCAGGGTAGCGCAGGGGCAGCGTAAGCCCAGAGAGGATGACGCAGGCCCTTCCAGAGCAGTGTAGAGGCCAACGCAGGCCAAAAAGGCTAACGCAAAGGGCTGAGGGACAGCGTTGGGTTTTCCGGTGGGCTAGAAAGGACTAGAGTTCTGTATATCCCATTTAAGGGTGTGAACCAGCCATATTTTTTGTCTCCAACTGAAAGAGGTATTACTGCCGTGATTTTCTCTGTAGGGCCAACCATGTCTGGTACCTAGAAATTGTTGTGTTCAGATTCTGCATAATAATAAAACCCTCTAAAGCTAGTTGCACTGGTTTTCCCGCATTGGTTTTTTTCGGGGACGTTTGTCCAAAAAATCTGTGTCACTTTGTCATGTGTGCGATATGTTCAGTAAATGATCTGTAAATGTGTAGTCTGCAGTTGTGTTTACTTTGTTGATTTTACTGAATAATTCAAAAAATTAACTTGTAATTTAATTCAAGTAGGAAAAGTAAATCAAGACACTGCAGTAGGATTTCTATATTCAAAAATTTTCACATGGTATCAGAGCATTGCAGATCAAGCTCAATCACCAGCGAAGCGGCTGAAGAATTTTTTTGCTGCAGAGAGGCAGCTGAAGCAGCAGAGATCCGGAGAGGGCAGCGCAGCACCGGGAGGACGCAGTCCCCGCAAAGGCCACGCAGGGGCTGACGCAGTGCCAACTAAGTGATGCAGAGCCTTCCAAAATGACGTTGGAGCAGCCTGCGTTGCACTAAGCTAGTCTTCTCACGCAAAGGCTAGCTAGAGCGACGCACTCCAGTTTCGAGTTTCTGTGCAAAGTTGCAGTAGTCCGGAAGCAGAGCTTCAGATCTTCATAGGTTGTTGGTGTGGTGGAGATTTTGTCGGTGCAGAATCGTGCCTAGATAAGTTGACAAAGAGTGGGAGGAGAACAGTCACTCAGCAAATTTTTGCCAAAGAAATCTGAGGATCGATTAGGAGGGTGATCGAAGAGGGTTGATTCATAGGATTTGGCAGATTTCCAAGGAGGGAAATCAGTTGTCAGAGGGAGCAATTACTATAGAGGGTGCCTTTTCACCAAGGACCCTAGATCTAAGCTTTTTTTGAGAGTAGCAACAGCAGCAGGGAGAGGAGTATCTGTTTCGACAGATTGTTTCTGAGTTAGATGGCGCCATACGGACTGCGTGATCAAGATATGTTGGACGGCTTGTCCAACTTTGCTATCTGGAAGGCCAGAATCCTGACGGTCCTTGAGGCATACGCACTACGGGTGCATGCAGAGAACGTCTTGGCTTCTCCAATCGATGTTGCACTTCTCACGAAGCATAATGAAATGGAGGCGCATGCTAAGCGCTTCATCATGAACGGGGTCAAGGATCATGTGGTCCCACACATAACCGAGAAGAAGACAACTAATGCTATGTGGACAGCGTTAACCACAATGTATCAAGGGAAATCCGTCTAGAAGAAGATGCTTCTGCAGAACCAAATGAGGTTGTTTGTGATGAATAAGGGAGAGGAAATCGATCCTATCCTCTTCAAATTGTAGTCGATCCGAGATCAACTGATTGCCATGGGGGTCAAGGTAGAGGATGATGCCATGGTGAGGACTGCTCTAAATGCAGTCACAGATGAATGGGAAATGTTTGTCCAAAGCATCTTGGGCAGACAGGACCTTCCAAGCTGGGACGACATGTGGGCTATCCTTTGACAAGAGGAAATCCGTCAGATGACCAAGAGACAAGCCAGCACCAGATCAAGCAAAGTGAAGAAGGAGGAAGAGGAATATGCATCCCTTGCATCCAAGAAGCAACAAGGGAAGAAGAAGAGGGATCTATCCAAGATCCGATGCTTCAGGTGTGGTGAAATTCGACACTTCGCCACCACTTGTCCTCTAAGGAAGAAGGACAAGGAAGTTGATTCCAACACTGCGACAGCTAAAGAAGACGATGGCTCTGATGATGATGTGGCCATGAGTGCTCATGTGCCTCGAGAGAAGAGAGGGGTGATATTGATCTGTAGAGTAGCTACAAATGGCAGGTAGGATCCTTGAGGTTCCCAAACTCTTGGATCACATACGTGTTATGGGAGCCTTAAGACCAAGGTTGTGGGGGAGTGGCTGCCCCCCCCCCTCGAATCCGCTTCCGGAGCGTGCTCCCTCGAACCTACTCCCGGAGCGAATGCTTAGAGGGTAATATTAATGACAAGGATCCTTATACAGATCCAAAGGCAATGATAAAGATATCTCTGGATATTAATGCTTAGAGGGTGATATTAATGACAAAGATCCTGATTTTCCAACAAGACTAAAAAATTAGACATTTCTCATGGCAGCAAGAGGCCCAAGCATTAGCTATAGATAATAGATTTACTTGTCTTTTCTAGTTTCTAGTAGTTTTTATAACTGTTGACTCTTTCATATTTATTATGATATTTTTTGTAAACAATATATGAAAATTTAAGTTTGAAGTTTGAAGTTGGCAATTATAACTCATTGGTAATGAATTATGAATACGATGCTTCGTGAAAGTTGAAAGTTGTTTCATTTCATTTCATTTTATAACATTTCATTTCATGTTAGATATTTTTTGTTGTAATGGTTACACTTATCTTATAAATACAACTTCGGTGACCAATGATAATAAATGTTATTTATTGAATTTTGAAATCTTGAAACCTTAAGATTGATGAATCATGAGACTCAATATGTTGTATGTTACTAACTTGTGGACGTGGTTGATGAAGATTATAACTACTAGATGATTGATGTTATATGGCTCAATCTATGTTTTTACGTTTTTTTATATCTAATTCATCATTCTACATGCTTTTGTTGACATATATGCATCAAAATTTAAAAATATATATATATATATATATTACATAAAAATTCGCTCCCTGATTCGCTCCCGAACAGGGAGCTTCTGGAAATGTCTCTCCTGCTCCTGCTCCAAAGTAACCTTGCTTAAGACAGTAGCGGGGATGGTTGGAGCAGTGAGTGCAGAGGATCACGGTGAAGCAGAGCGCAGAGCTGGGATGTTGTAGAGGGAGCAGCACAGTGCAAAGGCAGCAGCAGCGCAGAGGGGTTGATGGGACTTCAGCAGCGCAAAGGAGGCAGTGCTTACGCAATGCAGAGTTGTAGCAGCGCAGTGGCTTCAGGAGGACAGCGCAGAGCAGCAGCCAAGGGAGCTTCAGTGATGAGATGCAACCCGTCTAACTTCTCTGTCAGTAAATGGGTAAGGGTCCTTCAGTTGCTTACTTCTCAGCAACTAAGTAGCAGTGCAGCAATTCACAGCACGATGCAACAATTTGAGAGGGAGCTGCAGTATAGATGAGGCAGTGACAGTGGCAGAGTCATGGGCAGCAATACAAAGAGCAGCAGCAGCGCAGTGATGGAGGGCAGCAGGCCAAGCATCAGCGTGGAGACCAATGCCAGAGACTAGGGCAATACTTCGGTGTGGATGTATTGCTAGAGCACACTCCTTGCTAAGAGGGAGTGTTGAGATTTTCAGGTAGCATCGAATGTGCTCTAGCTCCGAAATTTTGTGGAGGAGCTGGATTACCTGAGATCTCCAAGACCTAGAGAGCGTTTGGAGAAATTCCAACTGGTCTGATAGTTATTCAAATAATTAATCTTTTTAATTAAGGACCCTAAGTCTAACTTAGGAAAATTAAAAGACTAAAGTGAATTAAATTAAACTTGTGATGAGAATGTTCTAAGTGAAGTGGATCAAGCGGCTTCTAATCTTAGTTGTTGATTAGAGATTAGATCACGGTCGTTGGTTTGCCAACGAGAAAAGTAGAAGAGAAGGGCTTCGGGTCAGTTGGTAGACACACATTGGCAGAGCACTGAAGCTAAGTCGAAATTCTAGGGCGTGGCTTGCTAAGAATTTCGAAGTGAGTTTGCAGTGCGGTGAGGGGCAGTATTGGCAAGGGATTCTGATCTGAGGCCAAGAATACAACAGCGGCAGAGAAGCAGCATACCCAGCAGCGCAGAGACTAGCCAGAGCTATGCAGATCAGCCAGAGCCACGTAGAGGGCAACACAGAGGTAGCAAGAGCCCTTCAGGGCTGACGCAGGTCCAGTTGGGGCAGTGCAGGGGCAGCGTAAGCCTAGAGAGGATGACATAGGCCCTTCCAGAGCAGCGTAGAGGCTAACGCAGAGGTTGAGGGATAGCAGTGGGGTTTCCAGTAGGCCAGAAAGGCCTCGAGTTCTGTAAATCCCGTTTGAGGGTGTGAATCAGCCATATCTTTTGTCTCCGAGTGAAAGAGGTATTACTGTCGTGATTTTCTCTGTAGGGCCAACCATGTCTAGTGCCCAGAAATTGTTGTATTCAAATTCTGCATAATAATAAAACCCTCTTGATCTAGTTGCACCGGTTTTCCCATATTGGGTTTTTCCAGGGACATCAGTCCGAAAAATCTGTGTCACTCTGTCATGTGTGCGTTATGTTTAGTAAATGATCTGTAAATGTGTAGGCTGCAGTTGTGTTTACTTTGCTGATTTTGCTGAATAATTCAAAAAATTAACTTGTAATTTAATTCAAGTAGGAAAAGTAAATCAAGACACTGCAGTAGGATTTCTATATTCAGAAATTTTCACACAGGACAGTGGTTACAGTGTTGGCCGACAGGTAAAACGAGCGTTGCGTGCGACAGGAGACGTGGTCGTCTGGCACTAACAACTGCCTGGGTGGACGACAATGTCATGTGATGTATGGTGCGAATAGTGGCGGCGTACAACGGTCGGACGATGGCAGTGTGAGAATTTCTTAATTTACTAAACAGAAACCCTACTGTTAAATCTTGATTTACTTCTCCTACTTGCATGAGTTATTAATCTGAAAAATTCAGCATTAACATCGAAGTAAATATAGTTAACAGCCTATAGATACAGATCAAGTATTGAATAACATGCTCAAAGGCAAAGTGACACACAAGGATTTTCTGGACAAATGTTCCCGGAAAAACCCAATGCGGGAAAACCGGTGCTACTAGCTTCTGGAGGGTTTTAATTATTATGCAGATTCTAAGTACAACAAATATGGGCACCAAACTGGTTAACCCGACAGAGAAATAAAAACGACAACAATACCTCTATTCTAGAGACGGAAAATCTGACTGATTCACACCCTCAAACAGTATTTACAAAACTCAGCCCTTTTCCGACCTCTGGAAACCCCAGCGTTGCTCTAAAGCCCCCTGTGTCAACCTTCCTGGCCTGTGTCAGCCTCTGCACTGCTCAGGAAGGGCCTGTGTCACCCAAGAAGGGGTTACACTGCCCTAACTGGGCCTGCGTCAACCTTCCTTGGCCCCTGCTGCCTCTGCACTGCTCTAGATTGCTCTTTCCCTTGTTGTACTCTTGGCCTGGGACTAGACCATCCCCCTCACCAATACTGCCCCTCGCTGCAACTGAAACACTTCTGAAATTCTTAGCACACCACGCCCTAGAATCTTAGCTTAGCTTCAATGCTCTGCTAGTGTGTGTGTTCTCCAACTGACCCCAAGCCCTTCTCTTATACTTTCCTCGTTGGAAAACCAACAGTCGTGATCTAATCTCTAATCGATGGCTACGATTAGAAGTTGCTTGATCTGCTTCACTTAAGTCATTCTCATCACATGTTTAATTTATTTTACTTTAATCTTTTAATTTTTCAAAGTTAAACTTAGGGTCCTTAATTAAAAAAATTAATTAATTAAATATTTCTTAAACCTGATGGAATTTCTTCAAACGCTTTCTGGGTCTTGGAGATTTTATGTACTCTAGTCCCTCCACAAAGTTTGGCAGCTAGAGCACATCTTATGCTACCCCAACACCCCAAAATCTCAACACTCCCTCTTAGCGAGGAATGTGCTCTAGCAAAACACTTCACCTAGAAGTATTTCTCTGATCTCTGGTGTCGGTCCCTGCACTGATGCTTGGCCTGCTGCCCTTCATCACTGCGCTGTTGTTGCTCTTTGTACTATTGCCCATGACTCTACCACCGTCACTGCTACATCCGTACTGCATCTCCCTCTCAAATTGTTGCATTTGTGTTGCCAACTGTTGCACTCCAACTCAGTTGCTGAGAGTAAGCAACTGAAGGACCATCACCCAATCTTTGACAAACAAGTCAGTTGGGCTGCATCTGATCACTAAAGCTCCATAGGTTGTTGCTCTACGTTGTCCTCCGGAGGCTACTGCGTTGTTGCAACTCTGCACTGTGTAAGCAGTCCTCTTCTGCGCTGCCTCTGTGTTGTTGCCCTCTACGTTGTTGTTGCATCTGCACTGCGCTGCTCCCTCTTCAGCGTATCAGCCTTTATCTCTGCTTCATCCATGATCTTCTACACCCACTGCTCCACTTGTCCCGCTACCATCTTAAGGCTCCCGTAGCTCGTATGTGATCCAAGAGTTGGGCTACTCAAGGATCCCGCCACCACTTTGTAGCTGCTCTACATATCAATATTGCCCCACTTCCGTGGTTCATGAGCGCTCATGGCTACATCATCTTCGGAGCCATCGTTTACTACAACAGCGTTGGAACTAGAAGCTTCCTTGTCCTTCTTCCTTTGGACAATTGTTGGCGAAGTGTCAAAGTTCGCCACACTGAAAACATTTGATCTTTGACAGATCACGCTTCTTTTTCCCTTGCTGCTTCTTTGATGTCAGGGTTGTATCTTCCTCTTCCTCCTTCCTCACCTTGCTCGAACCGGTGTTGGTATGCCTCTTGGACATTCGGCGAATCTCCTCTTGTCGAAGGATAGCCCACATATTGTCCCAATTAGGAGGTCCACTCTACCCAAGAGACTTTGGACAAATATTTCCCAGTCCTCTGTGACTGCATTGAGAGTAGTCCTCACCATGACATCATCATCCATCTTAACCCCATGCCAGTCAGCTGATCCCGGATCAACTGCAGTCTAAATAGGAAAGGATCGATTTCCTCTTCCTTGGACATCATAAATAACCTCAGCTGGTTCTCAAGAAGCATATTTCTATGGACGGACTTCCCTTGATACAATGTGGTTAAAGCTTCCCACATCTCATGAGTCGTCGTCTACTTCGCTATGTGTGGTACCACATTATATTTAACCCTGTCCATGATGAAGCGCCTAGCATGTGTCGCTGCTTCATTATGCTCTGCCAAGAGTTTCGCATCGGTTGGTGTAGCCAAGACTTTTTCTGTATGCTCCCTTAAGTCGTATGCCTCCAGGACTACCAGGATTCTGGCCTTCCAGATAGCAAAGTTGGACAGGTCGGCCAACGTATCCTGATCACGCAGTCTGTGTGGCGCCATCTGCTCAAAAATTTGTCAGAACAGATCCTCCTCTCTCTGTTAGAGACTCAGACCTAAGGTCCTTGGCAAGAAAGGCACCCTCTGCTCCCTCTGACAACTGATTTCCTCCTTGGAAATCTACCAAAAAAACAACGAATCAACTCTCTTTGATCACTAGACCGTCCCCCTCGCCAATACTGCCTCTCGCTGCAGCTAAAACACTTTTGAAATTCTTAGCAAACCACGCCCTAGAATCTCATCTTAGCTTCAGTGCTCTGCCAGTGTGTGTGTTCTCCAACTAACCCCAAGCCCTTCTCTTATACTTTCCTCGTTGGAAAACCAACAATCATGATCTAATCTCTAATCGACGGCTAAGATTAGAAGCTGCTTGATCTGTGTCACTTAAGTCATTCTCATCACATGTTTAAATTAATTAACTTTAATCTTTTAATTTTCCTAAGTTAGACTTAGGGTCCTTAATTAAAAAGATTAATTAATTAAATATTTCTTATCTTGATGAAATTTCTTCAACGCTTTTTGGGTCCTGGAGATCTTATATACTCTAGTCCCTCCACAAATTTTGGGAGCTAGAGCACATTTGATGCTACCCCAACACCCCAAAATCTCAACAGGCGGAGTCTACTCAAGCAGCGGTGATGCTCTCTCGCGGCATGACAATCGTCTGTCGTGGCTACACTAGTTTCGAATGATGACTGCCTTTGGCTGCCAATGGATCCAATTATCTTTGTGACGTGGGAGGAGTTTAAGAATGGCAATGGTGTCCGCGGTTGCGGCTCTACAGTCGTTGTAATCTATATACAGTTTTTTATTGTTATTCTTGTAATTCCCTCTTTTATTATATAATTTCTTTTAATATTATTTTTTTTCTAGAATTTTTTTTTCAATTTTGTTTTTTTTAAACCTTTTTTTTGTGATTTTTTTTTATATAATCTATTTTAATGGCCAAAGTTTTTTTTTTTTTTTGGTAATAAAAATGGCCAAAGGGGAGAAACTCTAAAAACTTATATAGTGAAATGCTTTCAATTTCACGACAACAAAGTTGATGCAAGGTTGATGGCAAAAGGTCAGATTAGAGTGGCTCTGTGCAATGGTTGAGCGGCCAGAGGATTGAACTACTCTAATACCAATGTATCGAACAAAGTTCGTGTACTCAGAGGAATACTCTGATACCAATATAATGAACAAAGTTCGTATACTCAAAGGAATGCTCTGATACCAATGTAACGAAAAAAATTCGTCTACCCAAAAGTTAAATACTCCAGAAGACTTAGAATATGAAAATCTCCATTAAAGATACAAGAATATATATTAAAATGTATGAGTGAGAATATGATGTTACAATGAGAGTGAGGGCTTGCATTTGTACCTTAGGCAAGTGTCCCTTTATGAATGGTCATGTCCTTGGGGACATACCTCTTCATTAACTAACTACTAATTAATCATTATTTATGATGTGTTATTACTATTTATATACATATTTTATTCATAACATTGATGAGTTCAAATGTGTCGACAGCCACACTAAGAATTTAATATTACCAACATCCTGTGGTATCATAGCACATCAAAGCAAGGATTTTTATCAATGGTCTGGATGGAAGAAAAAAAGCGAAAGTGATCTGTTTGCCAGACCAGATTGCGTTTTGTAGCATAAGCAAAAGCAGTTCCTTGTAACACTACTCACATTTTCTTGTAATAAGCTTGGGGCACAGTGGTTGGGCTTGCATCCTTTGTATCAATGCATATTGGTTTGTATTGCAGAAATGAATGTACCTCCAAAATTGACATACAAAACGGTGAGCTTGATCCCTTGCTAAATATGTAGTCTGTACTCATGAATAGACATAGGAAGCCAGTCTGCTCAGAAGTTTTCTGATATGACCACAAGGGGGAATATATGAGTTTAAATGTATATGATATGACACCAAGGATGGCCATATATGGAGTTAAATGAACACTGGTTAGATGCATATGTAATAAGGTCAGCGTAATAATAAAGGGGCTACATTTGTAAATACGTATATACAGAGATCATATAGTCATTATTAAGGATATGTGATTTGGATGTATGAATGTAATGGGGTATTTGGAGGAGTTCCTCCCAAAGTTACTTGGGAGCGAGAGCGAAAATGGGGAGCGGGAGCGGGAGCACCATTTTCAGAAGCTCCCGGTCCGAGAGCGTTTCGAGGAGCGTTTTTTTATAATATATATATATATATATATATATATATATTATTTTGATGCATATATGTCAACAAAAGCATGTAGAATGATGAATTAGACATAAAAAACATAAAAACATAAATTGAACCATATAACATTGTTACACAGTAATTTGTCACCGTCCCTGCAATCCCCGTCCCGCACATTGGAAGGCTCATTTTGTGACCTGTGAGCAGTGACATGGCTTGAAACCACTTTCATGACATCCCTCTGAACAAGAGCTTTCATTGCCCTTAAGACATCTCCTTGTGAAAAACCCTAAAAATGGCCCTTTTTGCATTGGCGCGGGTAGCCAGTTCAGCACCCGCGCCAATGGGGAAAATCCTTCAAAGAGGTCGCGCCAATTGGCGCTCTGTCCTAGAGTCGCACTCGCGCCAGCCAATTTAAGGGGTGTTTTTTAAAAACAAATGGCGGAAGTTTCGTCCTAACAAATTCCTGGACTGCTATCTATCTTGAGTTGGGAGGTTTGGCTACGGATTTCCATAGAGAGGAAGTGGTTTGCCACCTCTCATGGAAGCTTCCTTGATGATAGGGCCAATCCCATGGTTATAGAGATCCCAACTCCCCTTCCTCCATCTATAAAAGCTTGCCCCTCCCCATGGCAAGCTAGTCTTCAAGTTCCCAAGAGCTTTCACACCCTTATGCTGCAAGAGCCTTCTTGAGTCCCTTAAGGCCAAATCCAAGCAAGGAGACTATTGTCAAGTATCCGGAGAGAGAGGCTTGTCCCATCCTTGACAGGCTTTATCGAGACATGTTTTGCTGACGACCCGCCAAAGGAGAATTCGGCGTCGAAGCTATGGTTGTATTCTTCTTTTGACTCATTAATGATAAGCGACTATTGGTTATGGTTCCACTCTTGTTCTTGATTGTGTTCATGAGTTATGTCCTCTTCGACTGACATGTAGTTGTATATACTGGATTTTATGCGTGCGTTTGTGTTGTTTCTTGCATGTGCAGGTGTCCGATCACGGAGATCGTGAGGATTGTGATTTGCCAGGGCGAAGGGACGGGAGCACCACCTCTTCTACAAACGACAGCGTTGGATTCCAGGTAAGCCTTCATCGCAAGTCGGTTTATTTACGATTAGGAACCTGCACTGTAGCGTGTTTGATTGTTGCTAGACCCGATCTGCGCTAGTAGGGATCGCCTTTGTCCGCAGAGGGGATTTACCTCTTCAACAATTTGGCGACTCCACTGGGGATCGTTAGCTTGTTGTCGTTTGTTTTATGAGCTATAGACGGAGCCTGAAGTTAGCCAGATAGCCTTCGAAACGCTTTTGCTCTGCAATTGCAAAGTAGATCAACGCTGCTTCAGTCAATCTCCGGTTTAGTTTGTAAACTGAACGTTTGGAGCATTGTCTTGCCTTTTTGGTTGATTCTTGACCCTCCTTGCTTGATCAGCTCTTTTGGGCTGGTTCTTTCTGTGAATTTGGGTCTTTGATAGCTTGAACATCACTGATCAGATCTTAGATTGCTTATTTTTTATTTTGGCATAGCAAACTTGACTGGCGCGCTTTTTAGCATGACAGTCGCGCCAATTGGCGCCAGTTGTCCATTTATTACCCGTGCCAATCTTGATATGGCGCTAGTTTCAGCCTGACAGTCGCGCCAATGCTGGGGACTGCTGGGGTTTGCTCTGTTTTGAGCTTTCTGAGCTTGATCTGTGTGTTTAGCTTTGCCTCGCTTTGAGCCTAGATTACATGGTTCATTTGAGTCTTGGAGATTTTGCTGGAAGTGGTGAGTCTGGTCTTGGTTGGGAGAAATTCTTTGTTTTTTCATTTTCAGGCATTGGCGCTTGTTGTCAGTTAGCAACCCGCGCCAATTGGCCATTGGCGCTAGTTGTCAATGTACAAGTCGCGCCAGTTGGCGCTAGTTGTCAATGTACAAGTCGAGCCAATTTCAGGGTGTGTGAAAATTGAGACTTTTTCCCTGAATCCTTCACCAGTGTGAAAATTGAGACTTTTTCCCTGAATTACTTGATGTAAAAGGGAATGAATGCCTTGTTTTGATCTCATGTTTTGGAAGTCCTCTTTGTGTTTTGTCACCTTTTGAGAATTTTGTTACAAAGTGTTTTGAAACAACGATTGCATTCTTAGTGTTTTTTTACATCTCTTTTGCATTCATCCTTCATTAAGAGGATTTGCGTTCTTTTAGTTTTCGTCTCATAGTTTGCTTTTCGTTAAAATGCATTAGATCACATTGCATTGAAAAGTATTTTTTGAGATCCATCATTGAACTTAGATTACATTGTTTAATGATTGAAAACTAGAAATCGTTTTGATTGCATTCTCTTTTATTAAAAGCATGCATTGAGTAGATTCTCATTTCATCGAAAAATGCATTGAGTGCATTCTTATCATTTGAAAAGGAAAAGGAAATTGTGCATAGATTACAATTGCATAGTTTTTGAAAAAGAGGATTTTGCATAGATTACATTGCATTATTCGCATCGTTGAATGTTTGAAATTACTTTTGGATAGTGAAAGTCATCTAGTTTGGAAAAATTTCATTTACAGTGTTGTTGTTTGTTCATCATTGTTTGAAGCTCTTCCCTTAACTAGATAGCATTCATCGAATTGAAAAGTTTTCTTTTTTCATATAGAGTGCATTTAGGAGATTTTCAGACATTACATTCGCTAGGGCCTGAAAACAGAAACATAATTGAAGATCAACCATAAAATTTCCTCAATTTACCTAAGGAAGCATTGAAACATTAACGCAACATTTAGTGGTCTAGGCTAGAGACGTGTTCTGGCGTCTGAAAACCTAGTAGTTGTCGTTCGCCTCTTGGCTTTAGACAGCACTAGTACGGACTTGTGCTCCCTGTACCGTCGCGTATATAAAGGGAGACCCCACTAGGTTTCTATCCTTTATCCATAGGAAGTCGAGTCTGCCGCCCTATACCTATGATACACCGGACACAGCATTCGGGGAGATTGCCTGCACGTACGTTAAGTCCTTGGTTGATTTCTCTTTCATTTTGAAACCAAGGTGTATATTGCAGTTCACGGTTATTTGGTACACCCTTTGCCTAGCATTCTTGAGCAGTCATTTCGATCTTTTCTGACTCTTTAAATTTGAAAAGGTCATCAAGCGCTTGTCCTTTCACGCTTGTTTCCAATCTGAAAGTGATAGAGTCACCTTTTCCCTGTTTCTCGACTCTTAAAAGATGAAACGGTAGAGTTTTGTTTCAATGTTTTAAAAATTAACTGCCCACGAAATATTCCTGGTTAAAGTTAGTTTCCTTAGGGTGTTCTTCTGAAGATCGTTTCTGATGGCAACTTTTCCGGAGTTCACCAACCAAGGAATCCCCTCGGAGTAGCCTCTAGAGCTTTTCCTCCTTTTTAGATATTGATTGCTCCTTACATGGCAACGTTGTCCTTCTGAGTTAACTGTTGGGTTTCCTGTTTGGTTGTTTTCAACCTCTGTGGTCCCGAATGTCTCGGCTACTGTTCAATCAGTTCCTCCGCCTGAGCAACATCATGTTGATTCCAAGGTGGACCTCTCCCCTTCTTCGCCTGTTTCTGCGTCCTCCTCTTCTACTTCGCCTGGTGAAAGTCTGGATTCGAGTAACCAGGTGGCTAAGAAGAAGAAGAAGAAGACAAAGAAGAAGAAGTCCGATAAAGGAGAGGCTAGTTCTGCGGCTATTGCTTCTGAGAAGTCTCCTCTTGATAAACCTTCCAACCCTCCACGAAAAGTCAAGTTCCCTTGCATGTTGTGCACGAGAGACCATCTTCTTCGAGACTGCCCTGGCATTCCCAAGGTGCTTGAAGTATGGTCCAACGGTTGTCCGCCATTGCCTTTGGCTTCTGGGAGTCAGGTTGGGGGCACATCTTCAAATGGTGCCGGTAAGGCTCCTAAGAAGCAGGGTAAGATTACCAATCCCTGTAAGTTGTGTGAAGGGCACCATGCCATTCACCTTTGTCCGTACATGGATGAAGCCAAGAGAGTCTTGGACAACTCAACCGGTTCTACACCATGCCTTCCAGGTGGTTATAATCGGCTTTCTTTGAGTCCTCCACCTGTTGATGCCACGATTGGTCAAGAGTCATCCTTGGTCGATCCCGCTCCCTCGGAAATTCAAATTCAGGAATCCATCCCCGACCAACCATTGGTCGTGGGATCAGTTGAGCTGGCCCCGTCTGCGGTGCACCAGGTCTTTTCCGTTGAGAGTGGACCTCACATCCCTCAGGTCCTTCTGGTTTCTTCAGATTCCTCGGACTTGGAGAAAGATTCTCCTGTCCCTACACCTCAAGAAGCTACTCCTCCACCTCCCGTGATGGAGGTTCTGGAGGATACCCTTCCCGACTCCGTGATGGAGGTCGTGGAGGATTCTCCTTCTTCTTCCGTAACACCAGGGGAAGACCATCTCGGTTCGATGGTAGCCCCTCCAAGTAGTTTGGTCGCTTCCTTTGATTGGAGTTGATTTGCAGGATACCGCCTTCCGTCTTATGTTCCTTTCGAGATCACAGTACAGGCTTTTGGTCTGGTTGTACCCAGCACCATTATAGACGAAAGTGCATCTGTTAGTGTTCTATCCTCAACTACTTGGCAAGCTTTTGGCTCGCCGCCGCTTGCGCTTGTTACGCAGAATCTGTTGGCATTTAACAGAAGAACGAGTCAACCGTTAGGGATCCTTCCAAGGTTACCTATTACTTTGGGAGGTAAAACCGTCCATATGGACGTGATGGTTGTTCCAGGCCCCTTGGATTTCAATCTGCTCTTGGGGCGCGATTACGCCTATGCCATGGGAGCGCTTGTCTCCTCCCTTTTTCGTGTGGTCTGTTTTCCACATGAAGGGCAGATCGTGACCATTGATCAACTTTCGTTCTTTGGTCCCGATGTGGCAACTGGCCCGCCATCATCCCTTCCTGGTTTTTATCCACCCGTTGTATCTGCCCCACCGCAGGTCAACTATGTGGCTACCTACCCCGTGCCTGTGCTCAGTGATGATGCCGTCGTGCATCAGGTACTGGGGACATTGGGTCCTGACTTCCAAGATGTTTTCCTTCCATCGGGAGTGGAACTCTTGGAAGTGATGACTTCTTGTTCATTATGACAAGGTTGTCGAAGCACAGTTCATTTTCTTGTGTCAAGCTCCTTAAAAAATGAAACCGGGTCTGGTCAGAGCATGGTTCCCTTCCTATGTCAAGCTCTTTAAAAAATGAAATCAGGTTGTCAGAGCATGGTTCCCTTCCTGTGTCAAGCTCTTTAAAAAATGAAACCAAGTTGTTGGAGCATAGTTCCTTGTCTTGTGCCAAGCTCCTTAAAAAAATGAAACAAGGGTGTCCGAGGATAGTTCTTTTAATGTGTCAACATCGTTAAAACAATGAAACACATTCCCGTTCAATTCGAGTCTTTGTTCAGATCTTGTAAAATCCCAGTCGAGTCTTTCTTTTGATCTCGTAACTTGAACCTTCACTCCATCTGCCTTTCATATGGATTGAAGCTTGGGGGGCATATTCCTCGAATTGAGTCACCATGCTGGGGGCATGCTTACTTTTTCAAGCATAGTTTGTTTCCGTTTCAAGCTTGTGTAAAAATGAAACCAGTTTCAAGCATAGTTTATCTTTGTTTCAAGCTTGTGTAAAAAATGAAACCAACTTCAAGCAGAGTTTTCTGATTTCAAGCTTGTGTAAAAATGAAACCATTCCCATTTTACCTCTTGTGATTGCCATTTTATCAGCCTGTTTTTGCCAGATGAACCTTGGTTTTCTCACTCCATCGTCACTATCTGCTTGGCCGATCATATGCCTTCACTTGGTTGTTTCACCCATTCCTGAGGAACCGCTGCGATGAGTGGTCTTGTAGCTAGCCTCTTAACCTTTATTTGTTCAGAGCAGTTCCATCATTACCGGAACCAGTTGCTACCCTTAATACCACTCGTTCCTCTAGGAGGAGTCATCTTTCAGCTCTTTTCTGACTCTATAAACATGAAAAGATTGCCGAGGCCCTTGTCGTTTCGATCTCGTTAAAGTGGACACGAAACGACATCTACCCAGTATACGTTTACCCCTTTTTCGGGCTGGGATAGATTATTTACGAAAAAGGAATACCCTAGCCTATCGCGACTAGGAGGTTTTCTCAGATATAGTTTTCTACCTTTTCGGATCTAAGGAACTATTTACGAAAAGGGACCGTTGGAGCTTACTTTTCAGCTGTCTTTTCAAACTCTCTAAATATGAAAAGACGCCGAGTTCTTCCTTTGTCAGACTCGTTAAAACCTGATGACATTGGATTCAGTCGTAATGATGGTATTCGAGTTTCTCCTTCCTAGGGCTCATTAAATGTACTAGGATGGATTCGTCCGAAGGACGGATTTATATGACAAGCATATGGTATCCTCTTCAAGCTTGTGTAAAAATAAAGAGGTACTCACTGAAATGGTGGGGAAAAAATGGAACCAACATCATTGTCGTGTCAGCAGTATGTCGCTCTTGAACATGGCACTTGTCTGCATTCGTGTCGAGTTGGGGACATCTCATATCATTCCCTGTTTGCCTCCATGGGTTTGGGTGATCTCTTTTGACCTCTCATCTGCTCTTTGCCTTGTCATCATGACCTCTGATCTTTTGATGTCAAATACTGCCAAATCCACTGTCGTGCCGGCAATATGTTCAAGAGAAGTTGACCTCTGCAAATACCAACCTTCCTCTGATTCTCATCTGATCTTGATTCACAAAGACATTATGTTCCTCTGTCTCGTGTCGATGATGTGGGAAACACTATGACCCACCTTCGATCAAGGTCACTTCCTGTCGACTTCAGCTCATTATCCAGGAAGCTGATCTAGAGACTCCCTTCTGGTACCTTGGAGCCTGCATGCCTCAATGGCAGGTTCTTCGCATTCGACGTGAGGTTTTCATCATTGGTCTCCGATCGAGTGATTTTGCGGGTGTTCGACGTCAGCTCACTGTTCACATGCCGTAGATTGTACCTGTAGTACCTTGAGGACCATTGGCATTAATGGTGGTACCTCTCGCGTCTGTTAATAGCTTTCATCACTGGCTGGTAATCAGACGATGTTCTTGCATGTTCGACTTCAGCTCACATATTCGCATGCTTGAACTTGTAATTTGTTCGGGTTGAGATGTAGCGCAAGACCCTGGATTCTGCCTGTTATGATCCAGGCTGCGATTTTGTGGATTATTATGATTTGTTACATGACTCACTGATTGGATGGCTGCGACCATACCTGAGTCTATTTATCGATCCCCACTGGATGGCTGCGTCCATACCTTGGATCTGGATTATTGTATACTCTGTTATGGATGGCTGCGCCCATACCACATATATCATGTATTTGAGACATCAGTTGTACTTCTTCACGCAGGTTTTCCGACGGCGGAGTTTTCAGTTGGACACGTTCTTGTAAAGCATTTCACCCCTCTCTCTCTCTCGGGCCTCATGCTTTAGGGGGCATCTGTTACACAGTAATTTGTCACCGTCCCTGCAATCCCCATCCCGCACATTGGAGGGCTCATTTTGTGACCTGTGAGCAATGACATGGCTTGAAACCACTTTCATGACATCCCTCTGAACAAGAGCTTTCATTGCCCTGAAGACATCTCCTTGTGAAAAACCCTAAAAATGGCCCTTTTTGCATTGGCGCGGGTAGCCAGTTCAGCACCCGCGCCAATGGGGAAAATCCTTCAAAGAGGTCGCGCCAATTGGCGCTCTGTCCCAGAGTCGCACTCGCGCCAGCCAATTTAAGGGGTGTTTTTTAAAAATAAATGGCGGAAGTTTCGTCCTAACAAATTCCTGGACTACTATCTATCTTGAGTTGGGAGGTTTGGCTACGGATTTCCATAGAGAGGAAGTGGTTTGCCACCTCTCATGGAAGCTTCCTTGATGATAAGGCCAATCCCATGGTTATAGGGATCCCAACTCCCCTTCCTCCATCTATAAAAGCTTGCCCCTCCCCATGGCAAGCTAGTCTTCAAGTTCCCAAGAGCTTTCACACCCTTATGCTGCAAGAGCCTTCTTGATTCCCTTAAGGCCAAATCCAAGCAAGGAGACTATTGTCAAGTATCCGGAGAGAGAGGCTTGTCCCATCCTTGACAGGCTTTATCGAGACATGTTTTGTTGACGACCCGCCAAAGGAGAATTCGGCGTCGAAGCTATGGTTGTATTCTTCTTTTGACTCATTAATGATAAGCGACTATTGGTTATGGTTCCACTCTTGTTCTTGATTGTGTTCATGAGTTATGTCCTCTTCGACTGACATGTAGTTGTATATACTGGATTTTATGCGTGCGTTTGTGTTGTTTCTTGCATGTGCAGGTGTCCGACCACGGAGATCGTGAGGATTGTGATCTGCCAGGGCGAAGGAACGGGAGCACCACCTCTTCTACAAACGACAGTGTTGGATTCCAGGTAAGCCTTCATCGCAAGTCGGTTTAATTATGATTAGGAACCTGCACTGTAGCGTGTTTGATTGTTGCTAGACCCGATCTGGGCTAGTAGGGATCAGGGTTGCGGGGAAGCTTCAAACCCCCTTCGCTCCCGCTCCGGAAACTCGCTCCGTGCGGGAGCGTTTCGGAAACGCTAGGAAACGCGCTTCCGAAAACGCTTCCTGGCGGGAGCGTTTTTCGGGAGCGCGTTTCCGACCTGAAAAAACGCTCCCTGTTTTTTCGGGAGCGTTTCAGGGAGCGTTCGGAAGCGAATGCTCCCTGAGCACTTCCGACGTTTAAAAAATGCTTCGGGAGCGTTTTTTAAACGCTGGAAGCGCTCAGGGAGCGTTCGCTCCCGAACGCTCCCTGGAAAAAAAAAACGCTTCCTGCCAGGCGGAAATTTTTTTAAGTGAAAAAACGAATTGTTTATAAGGGGGGAGGGGTTCATTTAGCTACTCTTTCCCTACGTGGACCCACGCATGGCCAGAAATGGGTTTTAGGGCTGATGTGGAGGTAAGGGAAGCATTGACATTTCATGGTAATGTTAAATTCTTAAAGTAAAAGTGACATTTCCTTTATTTTTCATTTCATCCTTTTACTTAAATTTTTAACATTACCATGAAATGACTCAGGATGTTTAAGAGTGGTTTCGACCTCATTGGATTTCATATGGAGAAACTAGAATTTTAGGTTTCACTCAAAATTCAGCAGACTTAATGGTTTTCGGGGTTTCATGGTTTGGGAATTTGCAATGTTTCCATTTGATTCTATCATGTGTAAGGGTATGATATTGGCATTTGATCAAGAGCATGAAGTCCTTTAAGAACCTTGATGTACCCTTCAATCAAAGGAAAACAACTGGTTAGGCATGCTAATCTTTTTCTACCACATTTTAAGGTTGAGGAGATGAACCCTTCACTCAAACCAAAATCATTGGTTAGGCATGTTAAACTTTTTCAATTTCTATCATGTTATAAGGTTGAGCAATCCAAGTCTGAAGACTTTGAGCTAGATGATGTTTATGTATCTCTTGTTGATGATCCCATAATCCATTTCTAGTAGCGATGAATCAATGATGATTTTCATGAGAGACCATGTTCCTCAGTGATTTGTAGTTTTGATGTCTATTTTTGCTACTACTACTACTACTAAAGTTGTAGAGGAGTTTTAGGAGTCCTCAAACTTTGAGCCATATTATTTATGTAGCTCATGTTGATGATCCGTTGTCTAGTAGTGGTGATGATTTTGATCATGATGAGGAGTGATCATGTTGTTGATCACTAATATGTAGTCTTGTATTAGGCCAATGGCCTCATAGCTTGTAGCATTGTAGCTTGTAGCTTGGCATCAGTAGCACCGCCACACAGGGCCAGTCCCACCATCTACTGGTAGCAGTGCGGGTGCGTGTGCCAGTGCCAGTGCCAGTTCTCGATATCACACTATTGTTCCTTTGCAGATCCAGCCTCCACCTTCTAGTCATGGTCGTGTTACTCCTGAGAGTACTAGAAGACCACCATTTCCTCGTGGCTCGCACAAATTAGACATTTCTCGTGGGCGTGGCAAGGGGCCAGCGGCCAGCCAGTAGATAAAATAGATTTGTTGTTTACTAGTCTTTTCTATTTGTTGTTGACAGTTGAACAGTTGAAACTTGACTCTTTCATATATTTAATGACAATTTAAGTTTGAAGTTTGAATTTGAAAAGTGAAACTTTGAAGTTGGCATTTATAAGTTTACTGTTTACAAGTCATTATGAATTATGAATATGATGCTTCATGAAAGTTATATGGTGATCAATGAATCAATGATGATAAATGTTATATAATATCAATGATGATAAATGTATATTGAATTTTGAAATCAATGCATCAATGATGATAACTGTTAGATATTGAAATTTGAAATCAATGATGATAAATGTTATATCTCAAATTATCAATGATGATAAATGTTATATATTGAATTTTGAAAGCTTGAAACCTTCAAATTGATGATTTGCGAGACTCAAGAGTCAATATGTTGTATGCTTCCAACTCGTGGGCATGGTTGATGAAAATTATAACTTCTAGATGATTGATGTTATATGATTCAATCTATGTTTTTATGTTTTTTATGTCTAATTCATCATTCTACATGTTTTTGTTGACATATATGCATCAAAATATAAAAAATATAAAAATATTAAAATATATATATATATATATATATATATATATATATATAAACGCTCCCGAAAACGCTCCGGACTCGGAAACTTTTAAAAATGGCGCTCCGCGCTTCGCTCCCGCTTCCAAGTAACCTTGGTAGGGATCGCCTCTGTCCGCAGAGGGGATTTACCTCTTCAACAAACATCAATCATCTAGAAGTTATAATCTTCTAATCTAGAAGATTATGTTTCTAATCTAGAAGTTAGAAACGTACAACATATTGACTCTTGAGTCTCATGATTCATCAATCTTAAAGTTTCAAGCTTTCAAAATTCAATATACAACATTTATCATCATTGATTCATTGATCACCATAGTTGTACCTGTAAGCTAAGTGTCCAACTTCAAAGTTTCAAACTTCAAACTTAAATTGTCATTTATTGTTTACAAAAAATATCATAATAAATATTGAAGAGTCAAGTTTCAACCGTTATAAAAAGTTAAAAACTACTAGAAACTAGAAAAGACTAGTAAATCTATTTTATCTATTGCTTGGCCTCTTGCCACGAGAAATGTTAAATTTTTGAAATTTGAGCAGATCATGGTAATGGTGGTCTTCTAATGCTTGGCCTTAATGCTTGTTGGCATTATCTTCCCTCGGAAAATATAATTAAAAAAATGTGAATAACTTCTCTAGAAATGTTAAAGGGTATTTGTAAAGATGTAAGAATGAAGAATAGTTTCTCTAGAAATGTTAAAGGGTATTTGTAAAGATGTAAGAATGAAGAGAAGATACTTTATGTCAGACACCCACTTAAAGATAATGATCCAATAAAATATTCACACAAATTCCCAAGATGTAACTTAGAAGAAAATGAAAAAGCTCTAACCTGTGGTGTGTCTTGGATGAAAAAATGTGCATACTGTCAACCATAGAAATCTAGATGGTTGTAAAGATTTAAAAATCTTAAAAACGATGGTGTATTAATAAACACTGAACACAAATTGAGAAAATCACATGATACATCTAGTTTTTGGAACACTTCTAAGAAAATATCATCCTAAAAGATACGGTAAGATATTGTAATGTTGGGGTCACATTAGGCAGCTTATACTGGGGCTTTGATTTTGATATCATTGTGCAAGAAGCC
Organism: Pinus albicaulis; assembly: GCA_034641835.2. Classification (NCBI taxonomy): domain Eukaryota; kingdom Viridiplantae; phylum Streptophyta; class Pinopsida; order Pinales; family Pinaceae; genus Pinus; species Pinus albicaulis. Next base: position 605,370,711 of record CM076584.1, read on the forward strand.
ACATACTTTTTTATGTGATGGCCACTTAAGAAAAAAAAATGGGATCTTGCCTAATAAAATATAATAAGAGTTAAAATCTTAGAGTCGTAAGTCAGTGCCTAGGGGGAGAATGGGATCTGCACTTTAGCTCACTATTTAGGTATTCGGTATGTCCAACAGGTGGAGAACACGTAGAATGTGTTGCTAAGGAATAAATTAATTTCTTTTAATGAAATGGGAAATTCAACCTAAAAGGCATATCATTAATTATCCAAAGTTTCAGCAATTTCATTTTCATCAACTTGTTACCCACTTTGCCATTAAGGTCATAAAATCTCTAAGAAACAGTAGATGGGAAAATACGCAAGCCCCCATCTCATGCAAGCAATATGGCCATGACCTAAAAGGGTAGAGGCATTGATAAAACATCAACAAATTTTTCAGTCATCCATCACTGTCTCCAATAAGGTGGCATATCTTGATTGCAAAGGACTGTCAACTTGGTTTCAATGTGAGAAAGGAGTAGGTGTAAGGCATTAACAATAGTACAAAGAATGATTTCATAATGTTTAGGCCCTTTTTACAGTGGAGAGAAATTGTTGTTGAATTAAATACTGAGTTTCAAAGGGTCATATATTTTGCTTATAATAACTACAACACAATGAGTCTTAAAGCTAAGCTTTTGTTTTTATTCCTTAATGAAAAAAAACCTTTACTCATATCATGACAGTTGATCCTTGCATAAAACGAATATGATGTATGATTTTCAACTAGTTTGAACAAAATCCCCACTTTAAGGTAGGAAATTTTGTCTCAAGATTGTTAGAGGATATACCTTTCGTGGGTTTACAATAAAATTATGGCCATTACCAAATGGAATTGTATCATAATATGTTGAAAAATAGTTGATACACATATTATATTGACAGTATAGTTAGGTTGGCAAATGGATGATTTAAACAAATGGAGAGCAAGTAATTTTATTTAAGACTAAGTCTTTAAGTAAAAAAACGCTCCCTCCCTAAAAGAAACGCTCCCTAAATTCTCCCTAAAATGCCCCCTGAAAACTAGGGAGCGGTTTTTCTGTTTAGGGAGCACGCTCTCGAGGCGCTCCCAAATAGATCTCGCTCGGAGCACGTTTTGGGAGCAAGGTCGAGGGGGGGGGCTCCCCCGCAACCCTGGTTTCTCCTATTATTTAAGGGGTTATTGTGTAACTTATCTCCCTTATCTATCTTGGAGTTTTGCTCCACACTTACATTGTGGTATGTAATTTTGGTTTCTTATAATATTTCAAATATTTGATTCATAACATTTTGAGTACTAGACACTTTTAAATTATGGAGTTGATCACAAGGTTTTCAAGGTGTCAAAGGTAGTCTGATAATTCGAGATAGTTTTGACATTCCAAATATCTAGCAGTAGAAAGATTGTACTTTCCAAGTGTATACTAGCCCTGACATCCAACATGAAAGAAGCCTAATGTGCATTTATAGCTGCAAATTGTAGCATGGTTTGCAGAACATAATTGGTCCTCAGATCTGTTCACTTATGTGACAGTCTCGAGGGATGATCTAAAAGCTATGAAAGTGGAAACAGCAGTGTTTGGCTTGTCACCGAATGAGATTGATAAGAAACCGTATATTTCATGTCTTCCAGATAGACACTCTTCTCAAGTTCAAATACCTGTAATAGCAGAAGTGTACTCAAACACACAAATTTTATTAATAAGGAAAAGATAATTACATAAAATCTGCAAGAGTTTACACACAATCACTCAACACTCTTGCAAGAAGAGAAACAAGCTTTAAATAAGCTAATGTCCTAAACTAATTTTGTTGTGGATCACTCATTTCATTTACAAGTGTCCATTTCCATTTAATGCTCTCATAACAACACTCCTAACTATTTTCCTAAATTAGTTCCTAAGAAACGACACCTTTCTAGATGTCATATCTTCTACAACAATTGTCAGTTTTTGTAGCGTCGGATGTGTTCTAGCCATGAAACTTTGTGGAGACGCTATTACATGAGATCTCCAGAACCCAGAAATCGTTTCTAGAAATTCCGCCTAGAAGTGTCTCAATTAGATTATTAACCGATTTTTAAATATCTCCCAAGTCTAAACTTAGGGAATATGGTTAATTAATCAATATTAATTAAGATAAGGCAAGAGTAGTCTAAAAACTCACACGGATCGATTCCAAGATGATCCTAACCATCGATTATGTTTTAATCTCGGTCGTTGGTGCTCCAACAGAGGATTATAAGAGGAGGTCGATGTGGTGATGGAGAATACACTTGAACAGTTGATCGATTTCCAGAGTAGTAGCACTCAGTTGCCGAAGAGAGAGTCAATGAGATCGAAGCAGTGTGAGGGGCAGCAACAGTGATCCGGAGGAAAGATTTCCAGATTCGAAGAGGCAGTAGCAAGAGGGTCGAGTTATCTCAGAGAGGCAGCACTAAGGGACATCGCAGTTGCTTCAACCAGGCAGTTTGATTTGGAGGAAGGAAAAGTTGTTCTCAATTCTAGATGTCGAGAAGAAGTCCCAAAGGCCAGAGAGACGATTTTCTCAGCATCCAAAGGCAGAACGACTTCATCAGAGCCTAGTCCGAGGCAAGTCTTCTAGCCAGCTACGCAAAGCAGCGCAGAGGCTGACGCAGAGCTCCAGGATGTCGAGTTTTGGTAAGCAAGTCGTGCCAGAAATTGCTTGTGGGAGCAGCATAATTTCCCTTCAGTATTTTTTCCCAAATTTTCTTGTTGTTTGGATTGCCAATTGGACATCCATAGATGTACTCAAATTTCACTGTTGCATAATAAAATAAAACCCTCACTGTTGCACTAGATTTCCCAAGTTGGGTTTTTCCTGGGACTTTTGTCCAAAAATAATTGTGTTAATTTTATGTGTGTGTGTGTTAGCATTTCTTCCAACGTTTATTATTCCGCAGTTTTATTTCCGTAGATTGCAGTGTGATTTATTCAGTATTTGTCGTAGAAAACAGCAAATAAATTGTTAAATAACATTAACAATTAGGAGAATAATTTCCAGTTGCTGCAATAGGATTCTGGTTTAGGAATTTTCACATGGTATCAGAGCGCAATTGATCAGCCGGAGATCTCAGAGGCGAAAAGGAGGAATTATGCTATTCAGTGTGGGCAGTAGATCAAAATTCCTAGGGGCAGCACAGTCAGTTTGCCAAGAGGCCAAGTTGCTTGAGGAAATTCGATTTTTCTGAGTGGCAGAAAAATTCGAGTTTTCTAGATCGAGTGGCTCTAGAGGCTGAGGGAGCAGCTCAGTATTTTTCGTTGGGTAGATCTCTAGCTGGATGCAAAGGGTTTTGCAGTAGTTTGCTAGTGTAGAACCTGCGTTGGGTGGAAGAAGAGCACAAATAGAGGGGAAATTTCTCTCAGGGAACTTCTAGTCTCGAAAGTTCGAATTTCCAGCGATCAACAGTAGCAGCTAACAAAGCCACGCATTCCAGGAGGGAGTGTGAGTAGCAGAGCAGCAGTCAAGCACAAGGGAAGAGGGAGTTTTTGACATTTTTTCAGAGATGGCCACTACAGGGCTAAGACATCAAGACAGGTTGGATGGTGCTTCCAATTATGTCATCTGGAAGGCAAGGATCTCCTTCCTTCTAAATGAATTTGGCCTAAAGGCATATATTGATAATATGGTGGCAGTTCCCACGGATGCAGATCCGCTGAAGGAGTACAGAAATGAGATGGCACAGGCGATGCGGTTGATCCTAGATGGAGTCTTGTATCATGTAGTCTCGCATATAGCTGGCAAGGATTCTGCCAAGCAGATGTGGGATGCTCTCGCCACGTTGTATCAGGGTACTTCGGAGCAACGGAAGATGTACCTTGAGGAGAAGCTGAGATGCATCTGGATGCAGAAAGGGGAAGGCATAGACCCCTTCCTCACCAGAATTCAGGAAGTTTGGGATCAATTGTCAGTTGTTGGGGCAACACCTCAAGCTTCAAAGCTAGTGAGGTTGTGTTAATTTTGGGAAACTAGGTCCAAACTCCATATTGTGATGCTTAGGTGACGATGCCAATATTTTTATTGGATTCCTCTTTCGGAGAGGTGCAAGATCGATCTAAAGATCATCTTGATCGGATGAGCAGAACATGTATTTTGAATTTATTCCACATGTGCAAGGTCAGCCTGATTTATCCCACATGCATAAGAGATGTGTCACACACCCCCACATATGCCTATATATTGGAGAGACTTGGAGTTCATTTTACACACACATTTTGTGGAGGCATTTTCTTCTCTCTTGGATGGTAATGGAGCAACATTCTTGGTTCTGAGTTTAGGGCATCTTGGTGCAGCGTTTTGGGGTAGTGTGACACATGTGGGAGGCTGACCTTGTGAAGACTTTGTTGGTTGAAGCATCCTACTGACCGTCGTAACACCACCATTCTTTATCTCTGTTTTTAGCTTGTCTTCCATCGATCTATTGGTATGTTCTATCTACATCTTACTTTCATTGAGCCCTAGAATTTTAAAGTATATTTTCATCTAGCATAGAACATCTTCAGTATTTAACATGGTATCAGAGCTAGGAGAAGACAAAGCCCATCTAGTTGAGAATCTAGGGCAGAGCGAGATAAGGATTGTTTTTTTGGTGTCCGAGTTGCTGGAAGAAGGCCGTGTGAGGAGACCTTTGTTCCAGGTCTGTTGGGGTTGGTTCGTGCCCTAACCTTCAGCATGGAGGAAGAAGCCTAGCTGCAGCCAGAAGAAGCCTAGCCGCAGGCAGAAGGAGCCTAGCCGCAGGAGCCTTGGGACAGCGTGGGCATTTCTGCAGTGGAGGCCGAATGTTGTAGGAGACAGCGGTTGTTTTAAGTGGAAAGAGCCTTCTATGAACAGCGTGAAGAGGCTGCCAAGGGTTTCAAAGAAGAGCAAAGAAGTTGGGTCTGCTTTGAGTGAGTCTATTTGCTTGCCGAGGAAGCTATTGGTAGACTGTTGATGGTTTCAGGAAAATCTCAGTAGATGTATTGGGGTTTCGTTACATGATTTCCCTCCTCCATATAGGACGAGCTCCTCAGACAGGATGTTGAGCAAACATGGGTTAGTTGATTCTTAATATGGACATTATTAACCCTCTCCCTCAGGTTGAGATCCATCATCAAGTCAGTCGCAGATCTGTGAACTGTTTAGAGCTGCCTAGTGTGTGAATCCTCTAGAGAAGGATTATCGCAACTCCAAGGAGGTTGCTTCAAACAGGTCGCAGCCCTATTCAGGCCAGATCTAGGGTCACAATAATGCCGCAACCATCAGGGAAGTTGTGGAGGGTTGAATCTAGCTCTAACCAGTTGTGGAAGGCTGTAACTATAGCCCTAATCAGCCTTAGATTGTGGACAGTATTTGAAGGGTCATCTAAAGGAACAGCGATCTCAGGAGGCAGAGAAGGAAGAATTAAGAGAATATCTAAGGTTAAAAATATGAATTAATACCCTCGAACCTGTAGCATAAATTGTTGTGGCTCATATCAGCTGTAAGGGCTCGAACTAGGCTCAGCCAACCACAGAACTTCGAACAGGCAGCCACAAAATTCAGATTAAGTTATAGGTAGTCACCCACAGACCCTCAGACTCAAGCATAGGAGCTACAACCTCGGCTTTGATTGTAATTTATGTGGATCGGACCAATTGCAATGACAGTCTAGCATCATACTTTCGGAGGACTGTGGGTCAGTGTTTTGGTTGAGCTAAAAGAGCTTTGGATCATCCTCATTAAATTCTAAGCATCAACAGTCATTCACAGTCAAACCTGCAGTACATTAAATTGAGACTCGGTCTATTCTTCAGAACTTGTTGCAACATTGAATCTTATTGAAAAGCTGAACAACTCGAACTTGTTTGTGGCTTGGATATGTAAAGATTCTTGTAGTCTTTTCGATGGAACTTGGATTGGTGAATAGTGCAGTCTTGGTAGAGCCTGAATCTATGGGCATCACAGTCTCGGTGGAGCTCAGATTTGTGGGTAGTGCAGTCTTGTTGGAGCCCAGATCTATGGGTATTGTAATCTCGATGAAGCTTTAACCTTGGAATGTAAATCATCTATAGCACAACCGATTTGGTGGCTCAAAAATGGATCTCTGTTATCTTGACTGACCAATGATATAACATTGTGAAGGACTGTGAACTTTTAAAGGCTTAGTGATAAAAAGTTCAGACTTTTAGTAGAGGAGATAATTACAGCATCGGTCTAATCTTCAGAACTTGTTGCAACATTGAATCTTATTGAAGTGCTGAACAACTCGAACTTGTTTGTGGCTCGGATATGTAAAGATTCTTGTAGTCTTTTCGGTGGAACTTGGATTGGTGAATAGTGCAGTCTTGGTAGAGCCTAAATCTATGGGCATCACAGTCTCGGTGGAGCTCAGATTTGTGGGTAGTGCAGTCTTGTTGGAGCCCAGATCTATGGGTATTGTAATCTCGATGAAGCTTTAACCTTGGAATGTAAATCATCTACAGCACAACCGATTTGGTGGCTCAAAAACGGATCTCTGTTATCTTGACTGACCAGTGATATAACATTCTGAAGAACTGTCATCTTTTAAAGGCTTAGTGATAAAAAGTTCAGACTTTTAGTAGAGGAGATAATTACAGCATTTGCAGCATTTTGATAAGTGAAGTTTTGGACAGTGAAACCTTTTTGAGACCTGTGGAGGGTACCTGAAGTATAAAGCTACAGGACTTCGGACTGTCCTTACAATCTGAAACTCAAACTGTCTAGTAGGGCTCAAACCCTTGACTATAGTAATCCTGAAATGCAGTGACAGTTTTGTAGTGAATCTATGATGGCTAGATGAAGAGTTGTCACATTATTGTATAGTTACATCAGTGACTCCGTTATATCTCTGTGGAGGCTCAATCAGTCAAGATCAAGGATAGTCGTTACACTTTGAATACTTGAACAAATAAACTTGAAAGTGTGAACAATGAAGTTTTTGGAGCCTTGGACAGTCACGTATTTGGAGTCTTGAACAGTCAAGTATTTGGAACCATGGACAGAGAAGCATTTGAAGTTTTTGGACAAGTGAAATATGATAGTCATGTGTATGATAATATCATGGAAACTCTGTAATCATTGATATGATAGTGTATGATACCTGTCAAGATGCATGACAGATATATGGCAGTATATGGCTATGATTCTTGTATGGCCTTGACAGTGGGAGAATAAGATTCAAGCCCATGATTACAAAGCCCTTTCCGAGTTGGTGTCTGGGATGCCCACATTTAAAATAATCATGAAGGCATTTGTCAAGGCTGCAACAAAGGAAAGCATAGGGGACTTTTCTTCATTCCTCAAGTGTCACAAAGACATCGGATACACACTGACTTATCTGATATGTTGCCTGTGAAATCCTTGAGAGGATGTTCTTATAGATGTCTTCTCTCACAAGAGGAGTTGGCATTAAGAGGGAGACTACAACCGTATATGCTCCTGAGCAAATAACGTTGCTGGAAGAAAGAGGAGAAGACCCTCATGGCTCAGAGACATATGGCCCCAAAGGGGGAAATTCCGGGAAAGCAAGAAGCCATATAGATACCAAGGGTATCTAGCTGCCATGAGTACAATATGAGCCTGAAGAAGTCGTTAAGCTTCAAGTCTGGAAGGATGCTATACACAAGAGCAGGAGTCCATTATGATGTCTAGATATGGTTCCGAGACTGGAGGACAAAGCTGTTGTCACCTCGAAATGGCTCTATAAGATCAAGCATGGATCTGATAGTAGTGTTGAAAATTTCAAGGAAAGATTCGTTGCCCAAGGCTTCTCTCAAAAGGAAGGCATAAATTATGATGATATATTTGCACCTGTGATCTATTATTGACCTTGTTGCCACGCAAGGATGGAGTCTCCATCAGACGGATGTGAAGAACGCTTTTTCTACATGATTCGACAAAGGAAGAGGTGTATGTGGAGCAACCTCTGCGGTTCAAAGTCCAGGATAGAGACTCTCATGTATGCAGGTTGAAGTAAGCCCTCTATGGGCTGAAGCAAGCACCCAGGGCTTGGTGCAGGAGGATAGATAGCTACTTGATGAATCTGGGCTTCACTCGAAGTAATGTTGATCCAAACCTTTACCTCAAGGTTGATAGAGAAAAGCCTCTCATTTTGGTTCTCTATGTTGACGATCTCTTCCTGACAGGTGTTGACCCTCTCATTCATCAGTATAAGAGGGAGCTCGCTTCTGAGATCGAGATGAAAGACCTAGGACTGATGCATTACTTCCTAGGCCTGGAGGCCTGGCAGAGACCTAGCGAGATTTTCCTCTCTCAAGGAAAATATATTGTGAAGCTGCTGCAAAGATTTGATATGGTGGACTATAAGTCCGTGTCGACACCGATGGTACTCTTAAATAAGTGAAAGCATTGTTGGGCCTGTGCTAGCAAATCCTACCGAGTATTGTCAACTCGTAGGGGCCCTGATGTTCTTAGAGAACATCCATCCAGACATATGTTGTGCAGTGAACACTTTGAGTCAACACATGGTTGATCCTTATAACATTCACTGGGTTGGTGCCAAGAAACTCTTGAGATATCTCTGGGGCACAATCGACCATGGGTTGAGATACACTGTCGGGAGTTTGAGACTCCGTGTATATCCTGATGCCGATTGGGCTGGCAGTGTGGTGGATCGCAAGAGCACATTTGGATGCTGCCGCACACTTGGGTCTGCTTCGAGCAGGAAGCAGAAGTCGGTAGCTTTGAGCATTGCTGAGGCCGAATACATTGCAACATGTATGGCCTGTTGTGAAGCCACTTGGGTGCGAAAGCTCTTCAGTGAGTTGTTCGAGCATGTGCTAGATGCCATCGTTATCCTTTGTGATAACCAGAGGGCAATTCGTTTGTCAGAGAATCTCGTGTTCCAGGATCGATCCAAGCATGTTGATGTCTGGTACCATTTTATCTGGGATATGGTACAGCGAGGCGCCGTAAGGCTCGATCATATAGGAATTGATGAGCAGGTCGCGGATATTCTCACAAAGCCCTTGGGGAAGGTCATGTTCCTAACCTTCCGTGAGAATTTTGGAATTGTGGATCGACCCTATTTGGAGGGTCATGTTGGACGATGAGGTCTTGGAGCTCCAAGGGGGCTTTGGGGATAGCTTTTTGGAGCTATAAGCAACCACAAGGCTAGGCTTGCCGAACCTAGTTGGTGTGATTCCACCCCACCATTATGATATTGAGTTAGTTTACCTCTCTCTGATCTGTGCCCCGTATGCATCCTACCCATGGAATTTCAGACTCATGGGAAGTACCTCTCATTTGGCCAATGAGGTGGGAAATGTGAATAGAGACCATAGCAAGACCAATGGACGCATCAGAGATTGTCGTACTCTCTATGTCTAGGATGGCACGTGTCCAACCACTTGATCTGGGATCAAGTCTAGTGAGGTTTCGAACCTTCAACTGACCTCGGGTCAGTTAAACTAACCTCGGGTTAGTATATGACTCTCTTGAGTCCAAGTGAGGTTTCGGACCTCCAACTGACTTCGGGTCAGTTAAACCAACTTCAGGTTGGTATGTGACTCCTTTGAGTCCTATAGAGGTTTCGGACCTCTGAGCCGACTTAGGGATAGCCGGGAGTGATGTCTTTGTGACTCACCTTTTGTTTTGAAAAAAAGAAGCCAGCGAAGCAACTTATGGCGGGATGACGCACGTTGTTTGGATGGCACTGGTAGATGGTGTTCTCCCTAGTTGAGGGAGTGTTAATTTTGGGCAAGTAGGTACAAACTCCATATTGTGATGCTCAGATGGCGATGCCAATATTTTTATTGGATTCCTCTTTCGAAGAGGTGTAAGATCGATCTAAAGATCATCTTGATCGGATGACCAGAACATGTATTTTGAATTTATTCCACATGTGCAAGGTTGGCCTGATTTATCCCACATGCATAAGAGATGTGTCACACACCCCCACAAATGCCTATATATTGGAGAGACTTGGAGTTCATTTTACACACATTTTGTGGAGGCATTTTCTTCTCTCTTGGATGGTGATGGAGCAACGTTCTTGGTTTTGCGTTTAGGGCATCTTGGTGCAGCGTCTTGGGGTGGTGTGACACATGTGGGACGCTGACCTTATGAAGACTTTGTTGGTTGCAGCATACTGCTGACCGTCATAACGCCACCATTCTTTATCTCTGTTTTTGGCTTGTCTTCCATCAATCTATTGGTATGTTCTATCTGCATCTTACTTTCATTGAACCCTAGAATTTTAAAGTATATTTGCATCTAGCATAGAACATCTTCAAAATTTAACAATTTCTCTGAATAATCATATGCTGAAAGAAATATTGCACCACTAACAGACACAACCAAAACACTTATCAATGGCTTTCCTTTTACATTTTTCCATCCATCAGATACAATGGACACCCCATGCTCATTCCAAGCACTTATCATTCTATTCAAACAATGAGTTATTTTAGCTTTTTCATGATCAAGTCCCACGGTTTTGGCCTTGTCATACACAAGGCTCTTGTATCCTTTGGAGGCATCATTAATGGCAGAAACCATTTCATGCCAATAAGGTGAGCGAAGAACATTGAATGGTACCCCACATGCATAAAGAAACCGAAAAAAAATTTAATCCACGTCACTCCTAGACCCTTCGTCAAGAAAATCAGATATGGTTCTATGCCTTAAGGAGATGTTTAGTCCAGGTGTGCCTCCATATCCACTGCCATGGGTGGAAGTTAATGGACTTCTTTGTCCATGATGTGATGGACCTGATGGTGCATAAGAATCAATGAAACCCCTAGATCTTTTAGATTTTTGTTGGGCAGCCTCCTCTTCCTTTCTGTATTTCTCTCTATCTGTCGCTGGCACACTTACACAAATTTTGATTCCTATATTTTTATCTCCATCCCATGGCATTTTCCCACAAAGGTGCCTTCTGGCACGGGTGTATGAACCTATGTATTCTTTATTGCAATGGGGCTAAAGAAATTTAGTGGTTCCACCCTCTTTCCCTCCTTCCTGCCTCTGAACATATTTACACAATGGTGTTTAACTTTGGTCATGTTTAGTTGGTGTCTCTGTGGCCTCGTGTTCTCCACTCTCCCCTTCCTCCTCAGCATACTCCTTTTCAGGATTTTCATCAAATCCACTATAACTCACTCCTCTTCTCGAATGGGCCTCTTTCTTCTACTCTCCAACACCATTATTACAAAGAAAAGAACCAACATGAAGAAAACCCCAAGCCATATAGCCATGATGTTTCAAGTTTCAAGTTTCTAACCTGCAAAAAAATGGAGGAATGCCAAATGGGAATAGGAAAAAATGCAACATAAAAAAAACAATTCAATTTTTCACATGTCAACACATTAAAATGCAACACTGAGAAAAAAAATCAAGTTTTCATTTTTGAACAACTCAAAAATGCAACATACAAAAAAGAAAACTAGATTAGAGAGTCCTGACTCCTACCTCTTGGTCCTGACTCCTTCAATCTGTTGAGATTTTTTGTATTTGGGGTAGCATCAGTTGTGCTCTAGCTCCCAAATTTTGAAGAAGGACTAGAGTACACTTGATCTACAAGACCCATAAATGGATTTGGGAAATTTCATCTGGTTTAGGAGATATTAAATTAATTAATTATTTTAATGTATTTCCTAAGTTAAAATTTAGGGAACTTAAATAATTAAAGTGAATTTAATTAAACATGTGATGAAATTGTCTTAAGTCACACGAATCAAGCTTTCTTTTAATCTTAGCCATTGATTCAAGATCTAATCATGGTCGTTGGTTTCCCAACGAGAAAAGTATAAAGGAAAGGGTTGGGGTCATTTGTAAAAACACATAGAGGCAGAGCACTGAAGCTACGCTGAGATTCTAGGGCGGGTTTTCTAAGAATTCTCAGAAGTGTTTCAGCTGCAGAGAGGGGAATTTAGGCCAAGGGGATGATCTAATCCCAGGGTCTAGAATCAGCAAGAGGCAGAGATCAGCTCAGAGAGGCAGCGCAGAGAAAAAGGAGAGCAGCAGCAGAGAGGGAAGCAACTGTGCTATGCAGGTGTTGCGCAGTCCCTCAAGGATAGTGTGATTTTTAGCAAGAAGCCCTCAGGGGTTACGCCGAGACCCAAAGGGGCAGCATAAGGCCTGCGTCACCCAGTCTGGGGTAACGCAGCCCTTTCCGAAGCAGCGCTAAGGGACGCAGAGGATTCAGAGGCTAACGGAGAGGCTTTCCGAGACAGCGTTGGGATTTCTAGGCCCTAATCTTGGCTGAGTTCTGTAAATCTCGTTTGAGGGTGTGGATCAGTCACTATTTTTGGCCTTAGAACAGTCAGTGAGTTGTAGATCTATTATTTCTCTGTTGGGTTTTCTAGATCTGGAACCCAGATTTGTTGTACTAAGAAAATTCTTAATAATAAAACCCTCCAGCAGCCAGAAGACCGATTTTCCCGCATTGGGTTTTTCCGGGGGACTATTTGTCCAGAAAATATCTGTGTCACTTTGTCTATGTGTGCATGTACTTGTTCTAGATCTGAATTGGTGAAGATCTGTTATGTGTTTTGCTTCGATTTTAATCTGAATTTATTCAGTTAATAACTTATCTAAGTAGGAGGAGCATAACCAGATTAACAGTAAATATTTTTGCATAAAGTGTAAGATTCAAAAATTTTCACATGGTATCAGAGCAATTGCAGATCTAGGAGGGTCACCAGCAAGAGACTGGAAGTCCTAGCTGCAGAAAGCAGCTGGAAAAGCAGCAGAAACGCAGATCTGAAGGGACAGCGCAGTTTTCAGAGGCAGATTCACGCAGAGGGAAGGGTGACGCAGTCTAACACTGTCTCCTAGCAAGCCCATGCAATTAATGTGCAGAGGCAGCTCAGAAACAACACTGGATTGGTCTGAAGCCAGCCAGTGTGATGCAAATATGAATCTGTCAAATGCAAAAAAGACTGAAGATTAGCTGCAGAGATTCAGAAGGTGTTGGTGGGGTTAAATTTTTGAAGTTTTCATATTTTTAGCCTAAGCACAAGTGACAAAGAGCGGGAAGAGATCAGCTTCTCAGAGAGTTTCTAGCCAAAGAAACTTGCAGATTGATCAGAGGATCAAAGAGAGCTAAATCATTGTCGATTTGGAAGATTTCCAAGGAGGGAAATCAGTTGTCAAAGGGAGCAAAAGGTGCTTGTTTTGCCAAGGGACTTAGATCCAGTTCTCTAGCAAAGAGAAACGGAAGTTCCGACACACTTCTAAGCAGATGGCTCCTCATGGACTGCGTGATCAGGACAAATTGGATGGCCTCTCCAACTTTTCAGTTTGGAAGGCAAGGATCCTGATAGTCCTTGAGGCATATAATCTTAGAGACCATGCAGAGAAAACTCTGGCCACGCCGACCGATCCAGATCTCCTTCAGAAGCATAAGGAAGCTGTTGGGCATGCCAAGCGGTTGATCATGGACGGAATTAAGGACCATATTAGCTGAGAAAAAGACAGCTAATGAGATGTGGAAGGCCTTAATCTCCGTAGATGAGGGAAAATCTTTCCAAAGGAAGATGTTGTTGGAGACACAGATGAGGTCATTCATGATGACCAAGGGAGAAGACATGGAGCATTTTCTCTTCAGATTGCAGTCAATCAGAGATCAGTTGACTACAATGAGTGCAAAGGTGGAAGACGATGTAATAGTCAGGACTGCTCTCAATGCAGTCACAGATGAGTGGGAAATCTTTGTCCAAAGTATCTTGGGCAGAGTGGACCTCCCAGATTGGGACAGCTTGTGGTCAATTCTGCATCAAGAAGAACTCCACAGATTCACCAAGAAGCAACACAGCTCTGGATTGAGCAAAGTGACGAAGGAAGATGAAGAAGATGCAGCCTGGGCATCAAAGAGGCAGCAGGGAAAGAAGAAGAAGGATCTGTCAAAGATCAAGTGCTTCCGATGTGGTGAAATGGGACATTTTGCCAGCAATTGTCCTCAGAAGAAAAAGGACAAGGAAGCGTCTTCTTCCAAGGCTGCTGTGGCAGATGATGGGTCGGAAGATGATGCAACCATGAGCGCTCATGAACCATGAAAGTGGGGCGACATGGATATGTAGAGGTGCTACATAGTATGAGGCGGGATCCTTGAGCAGCTCATCTCTTGGATCACATGCGAGCCATGGCAGCCTTAAGGCAGTAGTGAGATAAGTGGAGCAGTGGATGCATAGATCACAGATGAAGCAAAGGTGGATCCAAAGACTGGGAGGAGCAACTCAGAGCAGAGCAGCAGCAGCGTAGAAGCAGCGGCAGCACAGAGGCTGATGTGACTTCAGCAGCGCAAAGCAGAGTTGCTTACGCAGTGCAGAGCTGCAGCAGCGCAAAAGGCTTCAGAGGGACAGCGCAGTGCAGCAGCAGCATGAGAGATTTCAGCACAAGGGGCTGATGTGACTTCAGTAGTGCAGAGGGAGTCCGCTTACGCAGTGCAGAGTTGTAGTTGTGCATCATCCTTCAGATGCCAGCACAAATTTGTAGCCTATGGAGCTTCAATGATGAGAATGCAGCCCATCTGACTTGTCTATCAAAGATTGAGCAGGAGATTCAGTGTTTTCTCTCAACTACTGAAGTTGCAGTATAGCATATCAGTAGTGGCAGTGCTATGAGCAGCACAGATGCAGCATATTGAGAGGAAGCTACAGTACAGAGGTTGCAGTGGCAGTGGCAGAGTCATGGGCAGCAGTACAGAAGGGCAGCAGCAATGCAAAGTTGAGTGGCAGTAGGCCAAGCTTCAGCAGCACAGAACCAATACTCAAAGTCTTGTAATGTATAGTGTGATGTATTGCTAGAGCACACCCTTGATGCTAAGAGGGAGTGTTGAGATTTTGTGTATTTGGGCTAGCATCAGTTGTGCTCTAATTCCCAAACTTTGAGGAAGGACTAAAGTACACTTGATCTACAAGACCCAGAAATGGATTTGGGAAATTTCATCTGGTTTAGGAGATATTAAATTAATTAATTATTTTAATGTATTTTCTAAGTTAAAACTTAGGGAACTTAAATAATTAAAGTGAATTTAATTAAACATGTGATGAAATTGTCTTAAGTCACACGGATTAAGCTTTCTTTTAATCTTAGCCATTGATTCAAGATTTGATCATGAACGTTGGTTTCCCAACGAGAAAAGTATAAAGGAAAGGCTTGGGGTCATTTGTAAAGACACACAGAGGCAGAGCACTGAAGCTAAGTTGAGATTCTAGGGCGGGTTTGCTAAGAATTCTCATAAGTGTTTCAGCTACAGAGAGGGGAATTTAAGCCAAGGGAATGATCTGATCCCAGGGTTTAGAATCAGCAAGAGGCAGAGATCAGCTCAGAGAGGCAGCGCCGAGAAGCAGGAGAGCAGCAGCAGAGAGGGCAGCAACTGTGCTATGCAGGTGTTGCGCAGTCCCTCAAGGACAGCGTGATTTTCAGCAGGAAGCCCTCAGGGGTTACGCAGAGACCCTAAGGGGTAGTGTAAGGCCTGTGTCACCCAGTCTGGAGTAACACAGCCCTTTCTGGAGCAGCGCTAAGGTACGCAGAGGCTTCAGAGGCTTTCCGAGACAGCGCTAGGGTTTCTAGGCCCTAATCTTGGTTAAGTTCTGTAAATCCCGTTTGAGGGTGTGGATCAGTCACTATTTGGCCTTAGAACAGCCAGTGGGTAGATATATTATTTCTCTGTCGGGTTTTCCAGATCTGGAACCCAGATTTATTGTATTCAGAAAATTCTTAATAATAAAACCCTCCAGCAGCGAGAAGACCGGTTTTCCTGCATTGGGATTTTTCGAGGACTATTTGTCCAGAAAATATCTGTCACTTTGTCTATGTGTGCATGTACTTGTTCTAGATATGAATTGGTGAAGATCTGTTATGTGTTTTGCTTCGATTTTAATCTAAATTTATTTAGTTAATAACTTATCTAAGTAGGAGGAGCATAACCAGATTAACAGTAAATATTTCTGCATAAAGCGTAAGATTCAGAATTTTTCAAACAATCCTCCTTGTTGCCCTCTCCAAGCTCCTTGCTCTCTCCTCTTGCTCTCTTCTCTCCTTACTCTCTCCTTGCTCTTTCCTTCTCTCCTTTCTCTCTCTTGATTGACAAACCAACAATAACAAAAATGAGGGGAGGGCTTTTTATTACCCACCCACCCTCCCTCCCAAAAAAAATCGTCGTCGATTTTTTTCCACGCTGAGAGCATTTTTTTTGCCAGGGAGCGTTCGGGAGCGGTTCCTCCATTTAAAAAACGCTCCCGAATCATTTTTTAAATGGAGGGAGTGCTCGAGGAGCGTTCGGGAGAAAACGCTCCCCGAGCGCTCCCTCCATTTAAAAAATGCTCCCGAATCGTTTTTTAAATGGAGGGAGCGCTCGGGGAGCGCTCCCTAAAACGCTCCCTAGAAACCAGGGAGCGTTTTTTCAAGCTTGGGAGCACGTTCCCAAAATGCTCCCGAACGGAGCGCGTTTTGGGAGCGGGGTCGGGGGGGGCACTTCCCAGCAACCTTGCTCCATATGAAATCTCTTTAGAATTTATGTACTATATCTTCCTTGACCAAGGAAGATCTCACCCATCTACTGCCAAACTTCCAACCCCAGAAAATAATGCATCAGCCCTAGATCCTTCATGTCGAATTCTACAGCTAATTCTCCTTGCAGTGCTTGATAAGCCTAGATGATCCTGTCAAAAATAGATCATCTACATACAGCACCAGTATCAGAGGCTCATCCCCTACTCTCCGATAGTAGAGATTTGGATCTGCGCCACTCATGACAAATCCCATCTTCTGCAAGTAGTTGTCAATTCGACCATACCAAGCTCTAGGGGCTTGCTTCAGTCCATACAAGGCCTTCTTGAGCCTGCACACGTGAGTTTTCTACTCATGCGTCTCAAAGCCCTCTAGTTGTTCAATACATACTTCTTCTATCACCCCATTCAAGAATGCAGTCTTGACGTCCATCTAGTGAATCTCCCATCCCATCTGCGCAGCAAGGGATATCATGGATCTGATAAAAGTATATCGGGCTACTGGGGCGAAGGTCTCTTCATAGTCTCTCCCTTCCTTCTGAGCGTATCCCTTGGCCACAAACCTGCCTTTAAATTTCTTGATGCTGCCATCTGCAGCATATTTGATCTTGTAGATCCATCTCGAACCCACAATTGATCTATCCTGAGGCCTAGGAACCACTTCCCAGACATCATTTGTCATGATGGAGTTGTATTCTTCCACCATCACATCTTCCCACACATGATGTTGAGTTGCCTCCTGAAAACTAGAGGGTTCCCCAACCTGGGCTACGAAGGCTTGGTACTTGTCAGGTTGCCTGTGCTGCCTCTTCTCATTTTTAGGGGCTCCGATAAAGTCCTCTGCGTCCCTCAGAATTTGTCGTAATTCCCTACTCGTCCTACCACTGGTAGTGGGTGGATCTACCTGCTCTCCTTCTTGCAACTTCTCGGGAGATGTATCCCTTGGATCCTCGTGCCTTCGAGAAGCAGTCATGTTACCCTTCGCAGGTCGTTGTGGTTGGACCAACAAATCCTCCTTAGATTGCGTAGCAGAAGGCATCTCCCGAGATTTCCTGAAGGCCCTTTTCTCCATGAACTTCACATCCCGTCGTACTACAATCTTCTTGCTCTCGGGAATGTAGATGTTGTGAAATTTTCAAGAGGAAAATATTTCTGCAATACTTGGTTTATTTCTCCTACTTATGAGATAAGTTATTTACAGATGCTTCAGTAAATTCTGAAATAAACACATTTGCAGATCTTCACTATCGATAAGAGCATAAGAACAGAAAGATAATTTACACCAATAGCACAATAGAAATAACCATATGAACACAGATGTTTTTGGACAATTGTCCCCGGAAAAACCCAATGTGGGAAAACCGGTGTAGCAGATGAGGGTTTTATATTTATCTTCAGAAATGGAAAGTATATTTACAGGAGTCTGATGAACAGAGAAAAATTAACAAACACCTGGTTGAATTTTCTGGACCTCCCAAACAATTTTTGGACCCTTGGGGTGACCTCCTTCACTCTCTGCGTCATCCAGTGTGGATGCTCTGCGCAGTCCCTCTCTGGACTGCGTGATTTAGCGTGGAGGGGTTCTTGCTGCTGATCAACTCACCCTTCCCTTCACCTTCCTGAGATCTGCTTCCCGATAACTGACTTCTCCCTCCTCCTTCTGCTTCTGCAACCCAGCCTCTACAAACTCACCCGTTGAAATCGACTTCCTTCGGGCACTGAGCGTGTCCCCGGCTTGATTTCCAAATGGCCCTCAAGTCTCTTCTTATAGTCTTCTCGTTGATGAATCAACGGCCAAGATTATATCTTTAATCAATGGCTTAGATTAAAAGATGACTTGATCTTCGTCTTCTAGAAGATTCACACTCTGTTTTATTAATACCCTTTAATTATTTAATTTCCCTAACTTTATACTTGGGGTCTTTATTAAAATAATTAATTATTTTAATAAAATCATATCCGAGTGGAATTTCCACAAACGATTTCTGGGTTCTCTGGATCACTGATGTCTAAGCCTCTCTACAAAAAATGAGACTTAGAACACTTTCCGATGCTATAGAAATCAACAGATGTGGTAAGCCTTTGCATTCTGACTATATCCCACCAGATGTCCCTTTTCCGCAATCTTATCCAATTTCTTCCTCTTCTCTTCAGATACATGGCAATATGCTTAAAGTGGCTCACCTCTGGTTCCTGCCAGTGAAGACACTTTTTGGAATGATCTTACCCAATGCACTGTGAGGAATCCTGTTCTGTACATAGACAGTTGTATTACAAGCTTCAGCACACAGGATTTGGGCATGTCTTGATCATACAGCATTGCCCTTGCAGCCTCGACAATAGTTCTATTCTTTCTCTCTGCAATTCCATTATGCTCCAGATTATACGGAGCAACCCACTCTCTTATGATGGCTTCCCTTGCGTAGAACTCTGTGAAGTCTTTATCGATGTATTCTCCACCATTGTCTGATCGCAATGTCTTTATCCGCCTTCTTCTCAAATTCTCCACCAGAGCTTTAAACTCCTTGAATCGATCAAAGACTTCATCCTTGGTCTTGAGAAAGTAGATCCAAGTCTTCCAGGAATGGTCATCAATAAAGGTGGCGAAATATTCAGCACCACTAAGAGCTCTAGTGGACATTGGTCCGCAAATGTCTGAGTGTATTAAAACCAACACAGACATACTTCCCCAATACGCACCCTCTGCAGACATCGTCTTGCTTGGTGCTCAGTTCTGGAACTCCCGTGACAGTCTTCTTGAGAATTCTTAACGTCGCATGGTGTAAGTGCCCCATTCTCCTGTGCCATAATTCATTCAAATCCTTCTCATCAGTGCTGCCTATCAGCTCCATTAGGGATTCGAGCTGTAACTTGTAGAGTTTATTGCTCCTAACTCCGAATTGTGCCTTCTTTTTCCAACTCGGGTGTTTGACGTATAATCGTTTGCCAATGAAGTAAACGTCGTAACCTTTGTTTTGAAGTTGTGACAGAGAGTAAGTTCGTCCCCAACCAGGAACATGCAGCACATTGGTGGCATGAAGCTTATTACTAGCTTTTGTTTGAAACACTATGGTACCTCTTCCAACAGGGGTACATTTGGCCTTATTGTACATGATGATTTTAAAATTCATCTACTCTTCTTGGTAGCTTGAGAAACATTCTCATACTCCCGTCATATGAGCAGAAGCTCCACTGTCAATATACTAGATCTTTGGAGAAGCAGAGCTTGACACACAAGCAAATTCTTCTTCCAATCTGGATGCCAAAACAGAAACGTTGTGATCCATCTGCTCTTTCATGCTTTCCCTCTTCTCTGGGGAACTGTATGAACCCTTCCGAGTTGTTGTTGTAGCAACGTCTGATCTTTGTTCCATTGTAGAGTCTCCACTCCTGTTACTCAATCTCAGCTCTGATACCATGTGAAAATTTCAATCTTGAGATACTATTGCAGTGATAGATTTACTTCTCCTACTTACAATAAGTTATTTACAGAATTATTCAGTAAATTTTGAAATAAACAATACTAAGCAATCACTCATCTATATGCAGAGAACAGAACAGTAGAAAATACAAGCATAAAAATCTATCCCATAGACTATTATTTTTGGACAATTGTCCTCGGAAAAACCCAATGTGGGAAAACCGGTGCAATAATGAGGGTTTGAATTATTCTTAAGCAGTGAAATCTTTACAAGGAAAGTCTGACAGAAAAAATTGAGAAGACTTCTTAAGATACACCTGAGAGAATTCTTCTTCGGTACCCAGAAGAATTTCTGACACTGGAGGGAGTCACCATCCCTCCCTGCGTCACTCTGCGTGGCCCTTTGCGCAAAGCCAGCGTAGCCTGCATCACCACTGCGTGAGGCTACTGCGTTGCTCCTGCATGCTGCTTCTCTGATCTTTTGTTGCCTCCTTCCCTCGAACCTCGTCACTGCTACAACCCTCTGCTTTCTTCACCCTGCAATGCTCCCTCTAAAATTGGATTCTATTCCTTCATAATCAACTTCCCTCGAGTTACTGAAAGCTTGCTCGGCTTGCTTTCCAAATGACCCTCAAGCCTTCTTTTATAATCTTCTCATTGATGAATCAATGGCCCAGATTAGAAGTTTAATCAATGGCTAAGATTAAAACTTGACTTGATCTTCATTCTGTAGAAAATACACACTCTATCTTATTAATACCCATTAATTATTTAATTTCCCTAAGTTTATACTTAGGGTCTCCATTAAAATAATTCATTATTTTAATAAAACATGAACCGAGTGAAATTTCCACAAACGGTTTCTGGGTTCTTTGGAATACTGGTGTTTAAGCCTCCTCACCAATTTTGAGACTTAGATCACTTTCCGATGCTACAAAAATCAACAGGAAAGAAGGCAGTGTGGCTCTAGTTAGCCCACTAGAGGATGGTGGTTGCACAGTAGGTGAAGGGTGGTCATACAGTTGAAGTCTCTCCAAATAGAAAATCCTGACGAGCGCTTCGTTTCTAGTTCTGCATTTTGATCTCATCTAACATCTCCTTCTGCCCTTTTGCCAAATCACTCAGGGCTTTCAAGAGACTATCAAAGGTCATCTCTTCCTTGCTCTTGGGCTCCTCTATATCCTCTCCTATCACCGCCTTCCCACGGTCCTCAGTGTCTGGAGTGATCTCTCACTCCCTCTCTTTGCTCTGGTACCTTTATCTTCTGTAGGTAATATTCTGTCTCTCCTCCTCAATCATAGCAAGAGTTCTCCCACAATTGAGCCAAGATCTGGGCTCTGATACCACTTTAATGTTCCAAAATAAGAAAAACAGTGGTACGCAAGCACTGAAATTTTAAAACAACTTAGTAAACACCCAAAACAATCAAAAATATGGAAGCAGCTGAGCCATTTTATTATAAATTGGTGCAAGAGTTCTCCCACAATTGAGCCAAGATCTGGGCTCTGATACCACTTTAATGTTCCAAAATAGGAAAAACAGTGGTACGCAAGCAAATAACAAATTTATACCACTGAAATTTTAAAACAATTTAGTAAACACCCAAAACAATCAAAAATATGGAAGCAGCTGAGCCATTTTATTATAAATTGGTGCAAGAGTACAAATATATGGAAGGAATGCACCTGGCCTTGCCTTTTTGGTAAGCAAAGTAATGATGACCCAGAAACTATCCAATTGTTGCTCTGCGCTACCCCAGCAACTTTGCACTGTCTGCTACAAAGATATGGCTGAAAACCCCACCTCTGGTGCTCAGAAAATTCTACAAAATTATTTCTAGGCTCCTCAAGCCAAACCCACTAAAATCCAGAAATGGTTTGGCCTGGTTTTGACCCTCCAAAATCGACCCCCAAAAGCCTTACGCTCTCCAATAGTTGTTGAAGCATGTTGTCTATCCAAACACCAGCAAAACCCTTCCCAAACACTCCTAAAATGTAGCAATCACTCCACCAACACTTCTCTTATTTCTCCCAGCAAGAAATGGCCCCAATAGTTGAGACTCTATTTCCCACGTGTGCCCAATTTCTCTCTTCTGCGTTGGCCCAAGAGACTACAAAATCACTTCTAAATATTGTTGCCACTTCCAATCCCCAAACTCACCAAATGGCCAACAAATCTCCTGAGCCTTCTTCTCCAAATTTCCCCCAACAATAGCTCTCCGAAAGAATGTTGAAATCGTCACACTCTATCCTCTACTGCTTCCTCCAGGAATATGCACTACCTGGGCAAACTGAATATAAATGACGGAAATATCTCCACAAATCTCCTCCGGATGATAATGGATGAACCTCTCTAGGGTGGCACTCAAAGTCCCCCGAAGAAAGGGTGAGTTCTCTGCTTGGAAAACTCTTGCTAAACAGCAAGTGACCCGACTAAATGTTGATTTATAGTAGCATCGAATGTGCTCTAGCCTTGCAATTTTGTATATAGGCTAAGACACATGTATTCCATAATACCTAGAAAATATTTTGGAAAATTCCACTTAGAGATGGTTTAATTAAATTAATTAATCATTTTTTAATGTTTTCCTAAGTCTAAACTTAGGGAAACTGATTAATTAAAGGGTATTAATTAAATTAAGCGTGAATCTTCTAGATAAAGTCATGGATCATCTCTCAGTTAATATTAGCCCTTGATTATATTTTAATCTTGGCCGTTGAAGGGTCAACGAAACATTATAAGGAGGAGGGTGAGGGGCCTATGGAAATAATATTGAGCATTTGGCATTTTCGAGTTGTGAGAGAGACACAACTTTTTTATCAAGATCGAATCAGTAGGGCAGGGTTTGCTAGGTAATTTTGATTCAATGATCAGTTCCAGAGAGGGGCAGATGCAGTAATTGGTCAGGAGGACCAGGAGTACATTTCAAAGAGAGAGGCAGCAGTGACACAAAGGAGGCAATGCAATCATCTGGAGGGGTGACGCAGTTCCTGAAGGGAATCACACAGAAGTGATGCAGTGCCTTCTAGATTCAGTCCGGAGATAGCTGGAAGCTGGGGTTTCTGAACAAGGAGGGCCAAAACTCAGTTTCAAATTAGCTTAATCGTTTGCAGAGGAGAGGTGACACAGTTCTTCATCTTGCCCACGCAGGTTTACGCAGTAGCAGCGTAGGCATCGCGCAAAGGCAGAGAGGGGCTTCACCAGCGCTGTTCAGATCAGTGGGGGACTTGCAGAGTGAGGTATATCTCACATCTCTTCTGTTGCCGAGATTTTCTCTGAAGGGTGAGCGGATATTGGCACCCTAGTTGTACTCAAGATTCTGCTACTTAATAATACAAAACCCTCAAATCTATTGCACCGGTTTTCCCGAGTGGGTTTTCCTGGGACATAGTCCAAAATTAACTGTGTCAAATGTGGATGTTTTTCATTGTATTTTGTTCAGTTTGTTTCAGCACTTAGATTTATTCCGCAGCATTATTTGTGTAGACTGCTTCAGTAATTACTTCGATATTTCACTGTAATGAAATAATTATGGAAAAAAATGGGAGAAGTAATTCACATTTGTTGCAGTAGGAATCCCGATTTAGGATTTTTCACATGGTATCAGAGCTTATTCAAGCTGAAGTGCAGGAGAAACAAAAGAGAACCAGCAGTTCAGCGCTGAAGAAACTGGGTGTTGCGTAAGCAGCAGTAGACTACCTGAGTAGTTACGCAGTCCAGGCCAGGAGGGCAATCCAGCGCAAAGAAAGCTCCCTCTGAAAGAGTTGACAGAGGGGTAAGCTTTTTCAGTTGCAAAACAGGCAGCGTATCAGACCAGAGTAGTTGAAGGACGCAGTAGTTGCACAACAGTGAGTGCTGGTGCATAAGTGTCAGAAAATTTCTGAAAAACACAATTGGGGATTTCTTGACCTCAGAGAGTTCTCTTACTTGAAGAGACTCAGTTTTTTCCCGTGCAGCAGCAAAAGAATTGACTTACTCTTCAAGGAGTGCGTAAGTCTAGCTGAGCAGAGGGTTAGAGGGAGAAATCGACAGTTGAGGAGATGGCCAGCAATGGACTTGCGTGACAAAGATAGATTGGAGGGTGCCTCCAACTATGTTATTTGGAAGTCAAGGATTCAGTTTCTCCTTGATGAGCATGATCAAAAGGCCCTCATTGACAGCGCGTTACAAAGCCGCTGCATGCAGCACATCTGAGAGACTTCAAGAAGAACATACCAAGAGCCAAGCGATTGATCCTAGATGGTGTGAAGGATCACATTGTACCCCACATAGCAGCAAAGAACACTATTAGAGAAATGTGGGTAGGGCTGGAAAAGCTATACCAAGGATCTTCCGAGCAGCGGAAGATGTATCTGGAGGAGAAGATGTGTAACACCAGGATGAAGAAGGGAGAGCATTTTGACTCTTTCTGTAGAAATTTCTGAATCTTATATCTTATGCAGAAATTATTACTGTTAACCCGATTATGCTCCTCCTACTTATACAAGTTATTAACTGAATAAATTCAAGTTAAAATCGAAGCAAAACACATAACAAATCTCTACCAATTCAGATCTAGAATAAGCACATGCACACATTGACAAAGTGACACAGTTAATAGTCCCTAGAAAAACCCAAGGTGGGAAAACCGATCTCTGACTGCTAGAGAGTTCTATTATTAAGAATATTTCTGAATACACAACTCTAGGTTCCAGATCTGGAAAACCCAACAGAGAAAACTCTAGATCTACAGCTCACTAGCTGATCTAGGGCCAAAATAATGACTGATCCACACCCTCAAACAGGATTTACAGAACTCAACCAAATCTAGGCCTAGAAACCCCGGCGCTGCCCCTGAAAGGCTCTGCATCAGCCTCTGAAGCCCCTGAAGCCCTTTGTGTCAGTCTTGGTTGGCCTCCAAACCCTCAGCGTTGCTCCGGAAGGGACTGCGTTACCCCAAACTGGGTGACGCAGTCACTACGCTGCCCCTAAGGGTCTCTGCGTAACCCCTAAAGGGTTTCCTGAAAATTACGTTGTCCTTGTTGCTGCTGCCTTCCTTTGCGATGTCCTTGAGCTGATCTCTTCTCTGCCTCTTGTGTATTCTAGACCCTAGGATCAGATCATCCCCTTGGTCTAAGTTCCCCTCTCTGCAGCTGAAACACTTCTGAGTATTCTTAGCAAACCCTACCCTAGAATCTCAGCTTAGCTTCAGTGCTCTGCCTCTGTGTGTCTTTACAAATGACCCCAAGCCTTTCCTTTATACTTTTCTCGTTGACAAATCAACGGCCATGATCAGATCTTGAATCAATGGCTAAGATAAAAAAAAAAGCTTGATTTGTGTGACTTAAGACAATTTCATCACATGTTTAATTAAATTCACTTTAATTATTTTATTTTCCTAAGTTTTAACATAGGAAATACATTAAAATAATTAATTAATTTAATATCTCCTAAACCAGATGAAATTTCCCAAATCCATTTCTGGGTCTTGTAGATCAAGTGAACTCTAGTCCTTCCTCAAAATTTGGGACCTAGAGCACAACTGATGCTACTCCAAATACACAAAATCTCAACACTCCCTCTTAGCATCAAGGGTGTGCTCTAGCAATACATCACACTTATGCATTACATGATTTTGGGCACTGGTTCTATGCTTGTTGAAGCTTGGCCTGCTGCCACTCAACTCTGCACCGCTATTGCCATTCTGTACTGCTGCCCATGACTCTGCCACTGCCACTACAACTTCTGTACTACAGCTCCCTTTCAATATGGTGCATTTGTGCTGCTCATAGCATTGCCACTGCTGATCTGCTGCACTGCAACTTCAGTTGTTGAGAGAAACAACTAAATCTCCTACCCAATCTTTGACAAACAAGTCTGATGGGCTGCATCCTCATCACTGAAGCTCCATAGGCTACAGATCTGTGCTGGCATCTAAAGAACGATGCACAGCTACAGCTCTGTCTGCGTAATCAGACTCCCTCTGCACTACTGAAATCACATCAACTCCTTGTGCTGATATGTATCACGCTGCTGCTACACTGCGTTGTCCCTCTAAAGCTCTCTACGCTGTTGCAGCTCTGCACTGCGTAAGTAGTACTGTTGAGATTTTGTGTATTTGCGGTAGCATCAATTGTGCTCTAGCTCCCAAACTTTGTGGAGGGACTAGAGTTCACCTGATCTACAAGACCCAGAAATGGATTTGGGAAATTTCATCTGGTTTAGGAGATATTAAATTAATTAATTATTTTAAGTATATTTCCTAAGTTAAAACTTAGTGAACTTAAATAATTAAAGTGAATTTAATTAAACATGTGATGAAATTTTCTTAAGTCACACGGATCAATCTTTCTTTTAATCTTAGCCATTGATTCAAGATCTGATCATGGTCGTTGATTTGTCAACGAAAAAAGTATAATGGAAAGGCTTGGGATCATTTGTAAAGACACACAGAGGTAGAGCACTAAAGCTAAGCTGAGATTCTAGGGTAGGGTTTGCTAAGAATACTCAGAAGTGTTTCAGCTGCAGAGGGAAATTTAGACCAAGGGGATGACCTGATCCCAGGGTCTAGAATACACAAGAGGTAGAGAAGAGATCAGCTCAAGGACAACATAGAGGAAGGCAGCAGCAGCAGTAGCAAGGACAGCATAATTTTTAGGAAACCCTTCAGGGGTTACGCAGAGACCCTTAGGGGCAGCGTAGTGACTGTGTCACCCATTCTGGAGTAACGCAGACCCTTCCGAAGCAGCGCTGAGGGTTTGGAGGCCATCCAAGGTTGACGCAGAGGCTTTCAGGGGCTTCAGAGGCTGACGCAAAGCATTTTAGTGACAGCGCTTGGGTTTCTAGGCCCCAATCTTGACTGAGTTTTGTAAATCCCGCTTGAGGGTGTGGATCAGTCATTATTTTGGCCCTAGATCAGCCAGTGAGTTGTAGATCTAGCATTATCTCTGTCGGGTTTCCCAGATCTAGAAAGCAGATTTGTATATTCAGAAATATTCTTAATAATAGAACCCTCCAGCAACCAGAGACCGGTTTTCCCACCTTCAGTTTTTCCGGGGACTATTTGTCCAGAAATAACTGTGTCACTTTGTCAATATGTGCATGTGTTTATTCTAGATCTGAATTGGTAGAGATCTGTTATGTGTTTTGCTTCGATGTTAACTTGAATTTATTCAGTTGATAACTTATCTAAGTAGGAGGAGCTTAACTGGATTAACAGTAATAATTTCTGCATAAGATATATTATTTAGAAATTTCTACATGGTGTCAGAGCAATTGCAGATCTGAAGGGACAGCATAGATGACAGGAAGGGAGGATCTGGCATTAACCAAAGGAAGGGTTCACATAGTCAAAAGGACTCACGCAGTCCTCCAGAGCATGTAGAAATGCAAAGGGAACATGACATGAAGGTGCTGGCATCCAGACTAGAGGAGGATCTTGCCTGTGTGTCAAGCACAGCTCCTCCAGATGTTTGGTATATTGACAGTGGAGCATCTGCTCATATGACGGGGGTTTGAGAATGTTTTTCGAGCTATCAAGAAGAGAAGATAAATTTCCAAATAACTATGGGAAATAAGGCAAAATGTACCCCCATCGGGAGAGGTACCGTAACTTTTCAGACGGAGGATGGCCACAAGATTCGAGCCACGAATGTTCTGCATGTACCAGGGTTGGGGATGAACTTACCCTCGATGTCTCAACTTCAGAACAAGGGCTATGACGTATACTTCTCAAGATAAAGTATATGTCAAACATCCTAACTGGGGCAAAAAGGCACAAATCGGAGTAAGGAGTCACAAGTTGTATAAGCTCCAGCTTGAATCTCCGATGGCCCTAATCGACAATACAGATGACAAAGATCTGAATGAGTTATGGCACAAAAGGATGGGGCATCTACATCATGGAGCCTTGGGGATTATCAAAAATACTGTCATAGGGGCTCCTGAACTCAGCACGAAGAAAGACGACGTTTGCAAAGGATGCGTACTGGGGAAGTACGCTAAGAGAAGCAGCAGCAGAGCCAAAAGGGTATTAGACTTAATACACTCTGACATTTGCGGTCCGATGTCTACAACTCCTCTCAGTAGAACAAAATATTTTGCCACCTTCATTAATGATTATTCCAGGAAAACTTGGATCTATTTTCTGAAGACCAAAGATGAAGTCTTTAATCGGTTTAAAGATTTCAAAGCATTGGTGGAGAACTCTACAGGAAAGAAGACCAAGAAGTTAAGGTCAAAAAACGGTGGAGAATATATAGATAAAGACTTCACAATTTTTTGTGCACAGGGAGGCATCAAGAGAGAGCGGGCAGCTCCTTACAATCTAGAACAAAATGGAGTTGCAGAATGGAAGAATCGGACCATAATAGAAGCTGCAAGGGCAATGTTGTATGACCAAGAAATGCCCAAATTCTTATGGGCAGAGGCCTGCAACACAGTAGTCTATATTCAGAACAGAGTTCCAAATAGGGCCTTGGGGAAGGTGACTCCCGAAAGTGTGTTCACAGGCAGCAAACCAGAAGTGAGCCACATCAGGATATTCGGAAGCCTAGCATACTGCCATGTTCCAGAGGAAAAGAGGAAGAAGCTAGATCAAACTGCAGAAAAGGGTTTTCTAATGCGCTACAGTGAGAATGCAAAGGCATACCGCGTCTATATTCCAGAGAGCAGGAAAGTCGTGGTAAGAAGGGATGTAAAATTCATGCAGGAGAAAGCCTTTAGGAATCTCGAGAGATGGCCACAGATACGCAGATTGAGGAAGATCCACTAGTACAGCCTCAACGAGCTCTGGAGGAGAGATCCAGTGCCTCTCCAAGGCACAATTGTTCTGAGGGAAACTCCTCCGACAAATAACAGGAGGAAGAACAGGTGAGACCACCCACCACTGATGGGAGACCGAGCAGAGAACTCCAACAAATTCTTAGACATGAAGAAGGATTTGTTGGAACACCTAGAGAAGGGAAGAGGATCAGGAAACAACCTGACAGATATCAGGCATTGGTAGCTCAGGTTGGAGAGCCCTCTACCTTTCGGGAAGCAGCTCAGCACCAGGTATGGGTAGATGCCATGGTAGAGGAGTATAGCTCCATCATGACAAATGATGTCTGGGAAATAGTCACTAGACCACACGACAGATCTGTTGTAGGATCCAGGTGGATCTACAAGATCAAATATGTTGCAAATGGCAGCATAGAGAAATTCAAAGCAAGATTTGTAGCAAAGGGGTATGTCCAGAAAGTAGGCATTGACTATGAAGAAACCTTTGCTCCAGTAGCACGGTACACTTCTATCAGATCCATCATCTCTTTGGTAGCGCAGATGGGATGGGAGATTCACCAGATGGATGTCAAGACTGCGTTCTTGAACGGTGTGATAGAGGAGGAAGTGTACATAGAGCAGCCAGAGGGCTTCGAGACACATGAGCAGAAGACTCATGTTTGCATACTTAAGAAAGCCTTGTATGGCTTGAAACAAGCCCCCAGGGCATGGTATGGTCGGATTGATGGCTACTTGCAGAAGATGGGGTTCGTCAAGAGTGACGCAAATCCCAACTTGTACTACTTAAGAGTACGAAATGAGCCACTTATTCTTGTTCTGTATGTGGATGACTTGTTTTTGACCAGGTCATCCAAGCTCATCAAGGACTGCAAGGAGAATCTGGCAACAGAATTCGACATGAAGGACTTGGGACGAATGCACTATTTTCTTGGGTTAGAAGTTTGGCAGCAAGAAGGGGAAGTCTTCCTAAGACAAGAAATATACACGACAGAGATTCTGAAAAGATTCCAGATGGAAGACTGTAGACCCATGGCCATGCCAATGATCACTAACTGGAAGAAGATAGACACATCAAAGGATGATGAGGCTAATCCCACATTGTACAGACAGCTCATCGGGTCATTAATGTATCTGGTCAACACGAGACTAGACATCTGTATGCAGTGAATACCCTCAGTCAGTTCATGGTGGAACCAAGGAGGGCTCACTGGGTAGCAGCCAAACATATTCTCAGATACTTGAGAGGGACAGTCGAGTATGGACTAAAATACACCAAGGGAAATGAAATCCAATTGAGTGGGTTCACAAATGCAGACTGGGTTGGAAGCACAGTAGATCGGAAAAGTACCAGTGGGTACTGTTTCAATCTCGGATCAGGAATGACCTCCTGGTGCAGCAGGAAACAAAAGTTCGTAGCACTCAGCTCAGCCGAGGCATAGTACATCGCAGCAATCACAGCTTCGTGTGAGGCCATATGGCTCCGCAAATTAATCTTGAAATTACTCAAGAAACGAATAGACTCGACCGGAATCATGTGTGATAATCAGAGTTGCATCAAGCTCTCTGAAAATCCTACGTTTCATGACCGGTCAAAGCATATTGACATTCGGTGTCACTTTATCCGAGACGATGTTCAGAAGGGAGCAGTACAGTTGCGATACACTCCTACAGGTGATACACTCCTACAGGTGAACAAGTGGCATATATCCTCCCAAAGGCTCTGAGTAAGGTCAAGTTCGCTTACTTCAGAGAGAAGATGGGGATGGTCGAGAACCCCTTCCACTAGAGGAAAGGGTGGTCTTCAGAAGAAGAGGGAGCTGCAGTACGGAGGTTGCAGTGGCAGTGGCAGAGTCATGGGTAGCAGTACAGAATGGCAGCATCAGTGCGGAGTTGAGTGGCATGAGGCCAAGCCTCGGCAGCACAGAACCAGTGCCCAAAATCATGATGCATCGTGTGATGTATTGCTAGAGCACACCCTTGATGCAAAGAGGGAGTGTTGAGATTTTGTGTATTTGGGGTAGCATCAGTTGTGCTTTAGCTCCCAAACTTTGTGGATGGACTAGAGTTCACCTGATCTACAAGACCCAGAAATCGATTTGGGAAATTTCATCTGGTTTAGGAGATATTAAATTAATTAATTATTTTAAGTATATTCCCTAAGTTAAAACTTAGGGAACTTAAATAATTAAAGTGAATTTAATTAAACATGTGATGAAATTGTCTTAAGTCACACGGATCAAGCTTTCTTTTAATCTTAGCCATTGATTCAAAATCTAATCATGGCCGTTGATTTGTCAATGAGAAAAGTATAAAGGAAAGGCTTGGGTCATTTGTAAAGACACACAGAGGCAGAGCACTAAAGCTAAGCTGAGATTCTAGGGCAGGGTTTGCTAAGAATACCCAGAAGTGTTTCAACTACAAAGAGGGGAATTTAGACCAAGGGGATGATCTGATCCCAGGGTCTAAAATACACAAGAGGCAGAGAAGAGATCAGCTCAAGGACAGCTCAAAGGAAGGCAGCAATAGCAGCAGCAGCAGGGACAGTGTAATTTTCAGGAAACCCTTCAGGGGTTATGCAGAGACCCCTAGGGGCAGCGTAGAGGCTACGTCACCCATTCTGGGGTAACGCAATCCCTTTCGAAGCAGCGTTGAGGGTTTGGAGGCCATCCAAGGTTGACGCAGAGGCTTTCAAGGGCTTCAGAGGTTGACGCAGAGCATTTCAGGGATAGCGCTGGGATTTCTAGGCCCTAATCTTGACTAAGTTCTGTAAATCCCGCTTGAGGGTGTGGATCAGTCATTATTTTGGCCCTAGATCAACCAATGAGCTGTAGATATAGCATTATCTCTATCGGGTTTTCCAGATCTGGAACCCAGATTTGTATATTCAGAAATATTCTTAAGAATAGAACCCTCCAGCAGCCAGATACCGGTTTTCACACCTTGGGTTTTTCCGGGGACTATTTGTCCAGAAATAACTGTGTCACTTTTTCAATATGTGCATGTGCTTATTCTAGATCTGAATTGGTAGAGATCTGTTATGTGTTTTGCTTCGATGTTAACTTGAATTTATTTAGTTGATAACTTATCTAAGTAGGAGGAGCTTAACCAGATTAACAATAATAATTTCTGCATAAGATATAAGATTCAGAAATTTCTACAAGTACTGCACTGCATTGCTGAAGTCATCAGCCTCTGCGCTACTACTGCTTCTACGCTGCTGCTTCTTTGCTCTGCGTTGCTCCTTCCAGCCTCCAGATCTACCTCTGCCTCTGCCTCATCTGTGACCTATGCACCCACTGCTCCGCTTGTCCCGATACTATCTTAAGGCTGTCGTAGCTCGCTTGTGATCCAAGAGATAAGCTGCTCAAGGATCCCGCCTCTCTTCCATGTAGCTCCTCTACATGTCCATATCACCCCATCTCCGTGGTTCATGAGCACTCATGGCTCCATCATCTCCTGACCCATCATCTGCCACAGCTGCCTTGGAAGAGGATGCTTCCTTGTTCCTTTTCTTCTCCGGACAATGGCTGGAAAAATGTCCCATTTCACCACACTGGAAGCACTTCATCTTTGAAAGATCCTTCTTCTTCTCTGGTTGCTTCTTCAATGCCAAGGTTGCATCTTCCTCATCTTCCTTCTTTGCTTTGCTCAACGCAGGGCTATGCTGCCTCTTGGTGAATCTGCGTAGTTCTTCTGGCCGCAGGATTGACCACAAGCTGTCCCAATCTAGGAGGTCCGCTCTGCCCAAGATACTTTGGACAAAGGTTTCCCACTCATCCATGACTGCATTGAGTGCAGTCTTGACTATCACTACATCATCTACGGTTGCACCCGTTGCAATCAGTTGATCCCTAATTTCCTGCAGTCTGAAGAGGAAGTGTTCCATGTCTTCTCCCTTGGCCATCATGAATGACCTCATTTGGGTCTCCAACAGCATTTTCCTTTGGATTGATTTTCCCTCATATAGGGAAGTCAAGGCCTTCCACATTTCGTTAGCTGTCTTCTTCTCAGCTATGTGTGGTACAATATGGTCCTTGATACTGTCCATAATCAGCCACTTGGCATGCCCAACAGCTTCCCTATGCTTCCGTAGGAGATCTGCATATGTCGATGTGGCCAAAGTCTGCTCTGCATGGTCTCTTAGATTGTACGCCTCAAGGACAATCAAGATCCTTGCTTTCCACACCGAAAAGTTTGAGAGGCCCTCTAGCCTATCCTGACCACGCAGTCCATGAGGAGCCATCTGCTCAGAATGTGTCAAAGCTCCTCCTCTCTATACTAGAGATCTGGATCTAGGCTCCTGCACCCTCTTCTCCCTCTAACACTTGATTTCCCTCCTTGGAAATCTACCAAATCAACTATGATTCAGCTTCTCCTTTGATCCTCGGATCAAACTCTAAGTTTCCTTTGGAAATAAACTTTTCTGAGAAGTTGATCTCCTCCCCATCTTTGTCACTTGTGTTAAGGCTAAAAATATGAAAACTTCAGAAATTTAACGCCACCAGCTCTTCTGAATTTTTGCAGTTTTTCTGCAGTCTTTTTTGGATTTGACAGATTCAGATCTGAATCACACTGGCTGGCTTCAAACCCAACCAGCGTTGTTTCTGAACTGCCTCTGCGCAGTAATTGCGTGGGCTTGCTAAGACATAGCGCTGGACAGCGTCACCCTTCCCTCTGCGTAAATTTGCTCCTGAAAATTGTGTTGTCCCTTTAGATCTGCTTCTCTGCTGTTTTTCTACCTGCTTTCTTCAGCTACATCTTTCAGATTCTTCAGCTGGTGACCCTCCTAGATCTGCAATTGCTCTGATACCATGTAGAAATTTCTGAATCTTATATCTTATGCAGAAATTATTACTGTTCACCCGGTCATGCTCCTCCTACTTATACAAGTTATTAACTGAATAAATTCAAGTTAAAATCGAAGCAAAACACATAACAGATCTCTACCAATTCAGATCTAGAATAAGCACATGCACACATTGACAAAGTGACACAGTTATTTATGGACAAATAGTCCCCAAAAAAAACCTAAGGTGGGAAAATCGGTCTCTGGCTGCTGGAGGGTTCTATTATTAATAATATTTCTGAATACACAACTCTGGGTTCCAGATCTGGAAAACCCAACAGAGAAGACTCTAGATCTACAGCTCACTAGCTGATCTATGGCCAAAATAATGACTGATCCACACCCTCGATTTACAGAACTCAGCCAAATCTAGGCCTAGAAACCCCAACGCTGCCCCTGAAAGCCTCTGCGTCAGCCTTGGATGGCCTCCAAACCCTCAGCGTTGCTCCGGAAGGGACTGTGTTACCCCAAACTGGGTGACGCAGTCACTACGCTGCCCCTAAGGGTCTCTACGTCACCCCTGAAGGGTTTCCTAAAAATTACGCTGTCCTTGTTGCTGCTGCTACCTTCCTCTGAGTTGTCCTTGAGCTGATCTCTTCTCTGCCTCTTGTGTATTCTAGACCCTGAGATCAGATCATTCCCTTGGTCTAGTCCCTCTCTGCCTTCAAACAACACGAGTATTCTTATGACTCTGCCTAGAATCTCGGCTTAGCTCCAGTGCTTTGCCTGTGAATTTAAATGACCCCAAGCCTTTCCTTTATACTTTTCTCGTTGACAAATCAACGGCCATGATCAGATCTTGAATCAATGGCTAAGATTAAAAGAAAGTTTGATCTGTGTGACTTAAGACAATTTCATCACATGTTTAATTAAATTCACATTAATTATTTTATTTTCCTAAGTTTTAACGTAGGAAATACACTAAAATAATTAATTAATTTAATATCTCCTAAACCAGATGAAATTTTCCAAATCCATTTCTGGGTCTTGTAGATCATGTGAACTCTAGTCCTTCCTCAAAATTTGGGACCTAGAGAATAACTGATGCTACCCCAAATACACAAAATCCCAACACTCCCTCTTATAGCATCAAGGGTGTGCTCTAGCAATACATCACACTTATGCATTACATGAATTTGGGCACTAGTTCTGTGCTTGCTGAAGCTTGGCCGTTGCCACTCAACTCTGCACTGTTGCTGCCATTCTGTACTGTTTTCCCATGACTCTGCCACTGCCACTGTAACTTTTGTACTGCAGCTCCCTCTCAATATGCGACATCTGTGCTGCTCATAGCACTGCCACTGCTGATCTGTTGCACTGCAACTTCAGTTGTTGAGAGAAACAACTAAATCTCCTGCCCAAACTTTGACAAACAAGTCTGATGGGTTGCATCCTCATCACTGAAGCTCCATAGGCTACAGCTCTGTGTTGGCATCTAAAGAACGATGCACAACTACAGCTCTGCCTGCGTAATCAAACTCCCTCTGCACTACTGAAGTCACATCAGCTCCTTGTGCTGAAATCTATCACGTTGCTACTGCATTGCACTGTCCCTCTGAAGCTCTTTGCGCTGCTGCAGCTCTACACTGCGTAAGCAGTATTGCACTGAACTGCTGAAGTCACATCAGCCTCTGCCCTGCTACTGCTTCTACGTTGTTGCTGCTTTGCTCTGTGTTGCTCCTTCCAGCCTCCAAATCTGCCTCTACCTCTGCCTCATCTGTGATCTATGCACCCACTGCTCCACTTGTCCCGCTATTGTCTTAAGGCTGTTGTAGCTCGCTCGTGATCCAAGAGATGAGCTGCTCAAGGATCCCGCCTCTCTTCCATGTAGCTCCTCTACATGTCCATATCACCCCACCTCTGTGGTTCATGAGCACTCATGGCTGCATCATCTCCTGACCCATCATCTGCCACAACTGCCTTGGAAGAGGATGCTTCCTTGTCCCTTTTCTTCTCCGAACAATGGCTAGCAAAAAGTCCCATTTCACCACACTGGAAGCACTTGATCTTTGAAAGATCCTTCTTCTTCTTCGGCTGCTTCTTCGATGCCAAGGCTGCATCTTCCTCATCTTCTTTCTTTACTTTGCTCAACGCAGGGCTGTGCTGCCTTTTGGTGAATCTGCGTAGTTCTTCTTGCCATAGGATTGACCACAAGCTGTCCCAATCTAGGAGGTCCGCTCTGCCCAAGATACTTTGGACAAAGGTTTCCCACTCATCTGTGACTGCATTGAGGGCAGTCCTAACTATCCCTGCATCATCTACGGTTGCACCCATTGTAGTCAGTTGATCCATGATTGTCTGCAGTCTGAAGAGGAAGTGTTCCATGTCTTCTCCCTTGGCCATCATGAATGACCTCATTTGGGTCTCCAACAACATTTTCCTTTCGATTGATTTTCCCTCATACATGCAAGCCAAGGCCTTCCACATTTCGTTAGTTGTCTTCTTCTCAGATATGTGTGGTACAATATGGTCCTTGATATTATCCATAATCAGCCACTTGGCATGCCCAGCAGCTTCCCTATGCTTCCATAGGAGATCCGCATCTGTCGGTGTGGCCAGAGTCTACTCTGCATGGTCTCTTAGATTGTACGCCTCAAGGACAATCAGGATCCTTGCTTTCCACACCGAAAAGTTTGAGAGGCCCTCTGGACTATCCTGATCACGCAGTCCATGAGGAGCCATCTGCTCAGAATCTGTCGAAGCTCCTCCTCTCTATACTAAAGATCTGGATCTAGGGTCCTTTACGAACTGGGCACCCTCTTCTCCCTCTGACACTTGATTTCCCTCCTTGGAAATCTACCAAATCAACTATGATTCAGCGTCTCCTTTGATCCTCTGATCAAACTCTAAGTTTCCTCTAGCAAGAAAATTTTCTGAGAAGCTGATCTCCTCCCAATCTTTGTCACTTGTGCTAAGGCTAAAAATTTGAAAACTTCATAAATTTAACCCCACCAGCTCTTTTGAATTTCTGCAGTTTTTCTACAGTCTTTTCTGGATCTAATAGATTCAGATCTGAATCACACTGGCTGACTTCATACCCAACCAGCGTTGTTTCTAAGTTGCCTCTGCGCAGTGATTGCATGGGCTTGCTAGGACACAGCGTTGGACAGCATCACCCTTCCCTTTCCGTGAATCTGCTCCTGAAAACTATGTTGTCCCTTCAAATCTGCTTCTCTGCTACTTTTCTACCTGCTTTCTTCAGCTAGATCTTTCAGATTCTTCAGCTGGTGACCCTCCTAGATCTGCAATTGCTCTGATACCATGTAGAAATTTCTGAATCTTATATCTTATGCATAAATTATTATTGTTAACCCGGTTATGCTCCTCCTACTTATACAAGTTATTAACTGAATAAATTCAAGTTAAAATCGAAGAAAAACACATAATAGATCTCTACCAATTCAGATCTAGAATAAGCACATGCACACATTGACAAAGTGACAGTTATTTCTGGACAAATAGTCCCCGGAAAAACCCAACGTGGGAAAACCAATCTCTGGCTACTGGAGGGTTCTATTATTAAGAATATTTCTGAATACACAACCCTAGGTTCCAGATCTGGAAAACCCGACAGAGAAAACTCTAGATCTATAGCTCACTGGCTGCTCTAGGGCCAAAATAATGAATGATCCACACCCTCAAACGGGATTTACAGAACTCAGCCAAATCTAGGCCTAGAAACCCCACCGCTGCCCTTGAAAGGCTCTGCGTCAACCTCTGAAGCCCCTGAAAGCCTCTGCGTCAGCCTTGGATGGCCTCCAAACCCTCAGCCCTGCTCTGGAAGGGATTGCATTACCCCAGACTAGATGACGCAGTCACTACGCTGCCCCTAAGGGTCTCTGCGTAACCCCTGAAGGGTTTCTTGAAAATTACGTTGTCCTTGCTACTGTTGTTGCTGATGCCTTCCTCTGCATTGTCCTTGAGTTGATCTCTTCTCTGCCTCTTGTGTATTCTTGACCCTGGGATCAGATCATCCCCTTGGTCTAAATTCCCCTCTCTGCAGCTGAAACACTTCTGAGTATTCTTAGCAAACCCTGCCCTAGAATCTCAACTTAGCTTCAGTGCTCTGCCTCTGTGTGTCTTTACAAATGACCCCAAGCCTTTCCTTTATACTTTTCTTGTTGACAAATCAACGGCCATGATCAGATCTTGAATCAATGGCTAAGATTAAAAGAAAGCTTAATCCGTGTGACAATTTCATCACATGTTCAATTAAATTCACTTTAATTATTTTATTTTCCTAAGTTTTAACTTAGGAAATACACTAAAATAATTAATTAATTTAATATCTCCTAATCTAGATGAAATTTCCCAAATCCATTTCTGGGTCTTGTAGATCAAATGAACTCTAGTCCTTCCTCAAATCTAGGACCTAGAGCACAATTGATGCTACCCCAAATACACAAAATCTCAACACTTTCCTGTCTCGAATTCAGGATAACCAAGACCAGCTGTCAGCAGTGGGATCAGCACCTAGAGACTCAGAGCTAGTAAGGCTCACTCTGAGCTATGTTTCAGAAGACTATCAGGTCTTTGTCCAGAGCATTATGGGTAGAGAAAAACTCCCATGATGGGAAGCGATGTGGGCAGTCTTGCAGCAAGAAGAGCTAAGGAGAGATCTCCTCAAAATCCATATTGAGGATGGCAGCAACGATTCGAAAGTCAAGAAGGAGGAGGAAGATAACACAACCCTTGCATCAAAGGGGCAACAAAGGCAAAAGAAGAAAGATCTGTCCAAGATCAAGTGCTTCAAGTGTGGGGAAATGGGCCATTATACCACACAATGTCCTCTTAAGAAAAAGGACAAGGAGGAGAAGCAAGATCCTCAAGCCGGAGCTTCCAAGATTGAGGCAGAAGTTGATTGTGCTATGTTTGCTCAAATTTTGAAAGGAGAGAAGTGGGCTGACTTGGAGTTGTAGATCCAGAATCTACAAATGGCAGGATCCTTGAGTATTTCTGAACTCTTGGATCACATGCGAGCTACAGCAGCCTTAAGACAGTAGTTGGATGGACAGTTGCAGCGGAAGATGAAGAGACAATGCAGTGGCTAGCAGTACCAGAGCCTGATCAGCGCAGAGAGGGAGTAGCAGCAGTAGCAGCCCACTGCAAAGTGGTGTAGTGCAGTGCTCATGCAGTGTATCACAACAGCAGCGCAGCATATTCAAAGAGCTAGTGCAGAAGTTAGCAGCAAACAGTCTTATCATCCAAGATGCAGTTTTTCTTGTCCAATTTCCGATGTTTTTCTGTTGCAATTAGCAACAATGCAATGGTACAAAAGCAGCAGTAGTTGACCAGCAGCAGCAGCAGCAGCAGCAGTGGAGCAACAGCAGCGTAGTGCATAGTGGTGCAACGCAGTGCAGAGCAGCGCTCACATAGTGCAGAGTAGTTCTCACGTAGTGCAGCAGCATGGTTGCAGAATTCAGAGGGAGTTGCAGTACAGTGGCAGTTGGCAGCAACATGTAGAGTCAGCAACAATACAGATGCAACAGTTGTGCAATGTTGGTGAGCAGCATCAACAGCACAACAGCAGATGTTACAGAAATCAGAGCAGCACATAGAGTTGTATTGCTAGAGCACTTTCCTCACTAAGAGGGAGTGTTGATTTATGGTAGCATCGGATGTGCTCTAGCCTTGTAATTTTGTATATAGGCTAAGACGCATGTATTCCATAATACCCAAAAAAAAAATTCCGACTTCCACGTACAAATGGTTTAATTAAATTAATTAATCGTTTTTTAATGTTTTCCTAAGTCTAAACTTAGGGAAACTGATTAATTGAAGGGTATTAATTAAACTAAGTGTGAATCTTCTAAATAATGTCATGGATCATCTCTCAATTAATCTTAGCCCTTGATTATGTTTTAATCTCGGTCACTGAAGGGTCAACGAAAGATTATAAGGAGGGTGAGGACCTATGGAAGAAATATTGAGCATTTGCCATTTTCGAGCTTGTGAGAGAGACGCAACTTTTTGATCAAGATCAAATCAGTAGGGCAGGGTTTGCTAAGTGATTTTGATTCAGTGATCAGTTCCAGAGAAGGGCAGATGCAGTAACTGGTCAGGAGGACCAGGAGTACATTTCAGAGAGAGGCAGCAACGACGCAGAAGAGGCAACGCAGTCATCTGGAGGGGTGATGCAGTTCCTGAAGGAAATCACGCAGAAGTGACATAGTGCCTTCTAGATTCAGTCCGGAGATAGCTGGAAGCTGGGGTTTCTGAGCCAGGAGGGCCAAAACTCAGTTTCAGATTAGCTTGATCATTTGCAGAGGAGAGGTGACGCAGTTCTTCAGCTTGCCCACGCAGGTTACGCTGTAGCAGCGTAGGCATCACGCAGAGGCAGAGAGGGGCTTCACCAGCGCTGTTCAGATCAGTCGGAGACTTGCAGAGTGAGGTATATCTCATATTTCTTCTGTTGCCAAGATTTTCTCTAAAGGGTGAGCCGGATATTGGCACCCTAGTTGTACTCAAGATTCTACTGCTTAATAATACAAAACCCTGAGATCTGCTGCACCGATTTTCCCGATTTTGGATTTGCCGGGGACATAGTCCAAAAATAATTGTGTCAAATGTGGATGTTTTTCATTATATTTTGTTCAATTTGTTTCAACACTTAGATTTATTCCGCAGCATTATTTGTAAAGACTACTTCAGTAATTACTTTGATATTTCACTATAATGAAATAATTATGGAAAATAATAGGAGAAGTAATTCACATTTGTTGCAGTAGGAATCCAGATTTAGGATTTTTCACACTAAACAGCGCGAGCAACAGAAACAAGTTCAATAAGCCAAGAATACCAAATGGAGTGTGTCGTCTTCCTTTTATAACTTTCGCGGAGCCATTATTCCCGCCTGTTCTTCCTTCGTGGGTCCCTCACCAAGCCTTCGATTTCCCTCTCATGAATTTCGAATCATTGGCTTAGGGAGTGCGTATTTCTTATGTAGGTGGTCCCCACATACCATTAACAAAACAAAATAAAATAAATTAACTTGCCACTAACTCCTAAGTCTTCTACCAAAAATCAAATGGGTCGCGCCTTCACGAAAATTGGCCCCCAAAATGTAGAAATTAATCTTGTTCCAAAATAATTTAAGAAGGGACATTACAATAAACTAACGAAAAGCGCCCATTTTATTCCCGTAAGAGATACTTATGAAGTTGTTGACATAGCTCTAGTATTTATAAATGAAATCATTGGATTTCATGGAGTTCCTAAGAAGGTCATATCAGATAGGGATCCACGATTCATTTCAAGATTCTGAACTTGTATGCAGTCAACCTTAGGAACTCAACTAAATTTAAGTACAACTTATCATCTAGAGATTGATGGACAAACAGAAAGGGTGACCCAAGTAATCGAGGATATGTTGATGATGTACGTTATGGATCAGCAAACACACTGGGAAAAGTACTTACCCTAGGTTGAATTTATCACAGTTCAATCAAAATACCTCCATGTGAAGCATTATACAGCAGACCTTGCAGAACACCGCTAAGTTGGGACAAGTTAGAGGATCGGGTAATAGTGGGACCGAAATTATTTCAAGAAATGAAAGAGGAGGTAAAACAAATTAGGCAATGGTTAAAGGAAGCACAAGATAGACAAAACAATTATGTTGATGCTCACAAGACAGATAAGAATTATGAAGTATAGGATCAAGTTTTATCCATCAAACCAAACAAAAGCACCGTCTGGTTTGGAAAAGGAACGAAGTTGTCGCCCGGTTCATTGGGCCATTCAAAGTTTTAGAAAATGTTGGACCTGTTGCCTATCGTCTTGCACTACCACCCCATTTGCATAAAGTTCATAATGTTTTTCATATATCTATACTGAGACATTATATAGTCAACAAATCTCATAACCTTCAATGGAAGGAACTGCACATATCGGACGGTCAAACCATTACATATACTGGAACGTAGGGTTCGACAACTGAATAATCGCCTGGCAGAGCACGTTAAGGTCCAGTGGGACAAGTATAGCCCCAGATTGGCTACCTGGGAAGATACAAAGACCATATGTCGGAAATACCCCGATTTGTGTTGATTTTGAGGAACTTAGAACCTTATTTTGTTATGCTTAATTTATTTTAGTTGGATACTTAAAACTATCATTTTGAACTATTACATGTAAAAATGAATTTTATTTCTCTTTGCTGGTACATAGATACCAATATGAAATATGTTATTTGCTTAATATGGATACTAGTATGAAGTCTAGTATTTGTTTAACATTGCTATGAAATCTGAATTATGAATTATGTTATGGATAAGATATCTACAATTTTATTTTATGCTTGCATATCAACATAATTGATGAGATGGAACTAAATGAATGACAACACTTGACTACTTAATACGAAAGCTAGCTTGTTGATACATTGACTAGACATAGCCAAATATGTTTTATGAATTTAAAGATCAATCTCATAAATGGTAACATGATAGAAATACAAGGAGCTATTATTTTGAATATATCGATGCATGTGTTATAATGCATGGACAAGTGTTTACATTGCAGATAATATCGTTACCAAAACGACCATGTGATGACAAAAGTTTCAAGAACAATTGAGGCCCAATGAGGCTCCATGATAGGATGTTGACCTTGGCCCTACTAGGAGGGGTGGAGGTGTTACCCACCGTTTATCCTCCAAAACCTGGAATCATGGGAGAACTATGTGAGTCACGTTCCCCTAGACGTGTGATGATGACTGTCGAATGCCTATTGGGAAATTAGGTCGATATAGTCAACGGTGTAACCCTTGAGGTTTATAAATGGTTAGATCAGTATAGCTAACGCCATGGCATATCCCAGTAGAGGACGAATAGGATGGGAGCAAAAGAGATTAGGAAGAATAGGATGATTTTAGATTAGTTTGGGAACCCAGCTGGGTCAGGGCATGACTTTTAAAGTTGCAAACCTATAAATGTTCAAAACACAAATTTTTAAAGTGTCCTCACATTAAACGAAAATTTAATCACAGGACGTAATCCTTACATGATTTTACTAATCACTAAAAAATTACTAATATACTACATAAACAATAACTTCAAGACGAAGTTTTCTAAAGGAAAAGTGTATGTAATGACCCATATCTAATATTGAGAGCACAAGAATATTAGCATGCATACGAGGCATGCATATGATAGCTACATATGCATGTATCGCATGCATTGCACTAGTATACCCTAACGGGTTATGAAAATGTTCGAGTAACGAGTAAATAGATTAATTATGGAAAGTACCAAGTAAACATCTAACACAAAATATATATAATGAAGAAACTGAGCGGGTTACTTAATGTGTGTATACCCATCATATATATATATATATATATATATTGAACAAAATAAAGGATAAAGGAAATGTATCATACAAAATAATAAGGGAAGTACAATATACAATAGAAGGAATAATAATATAAATTATTATGTCAAATTAAAAAGGCAATTATATATATATAAGCTAAAAGGGGTCTACATTGTATGTATCTATTATACAATCAAATGGGAGCATGATAAACAAATCTCATGGAATTATAGTTAATTAAATAAATCATTAAAATCCACACAATAATAAACTATTTTGGAACCGACTCAACCAAATAATGATTCAACTATTATAATATCCAAAGGACAACCAAATTAATGACCATAACTATTCAACCGTCCAAAGAGAAATGGGATAATGGTAATGATTGTTTCAATCAGCCAGGGGGCGGACGACCACCTAGAATTGACAAACCAGTCACCATGCTGTCAGGAGGAGGCAACCGACGGAGATTTTGATAGATTTGGTTAATGAAGAGGCGGTGGAAGGATGAAAGGGGGTGAATATAGGGAAGTGAAGGAGGCTTTTCTAGGGGCTCTACACTATATGTATCTATTATACAATCAAATGGGAGCATGATAAACAAATCTCATGGAATTATAGTTAATTAAATAAATCATTAATATCCATCGAATAATAAACTATTTTGGAACCGACTCAGTCAAATAATGGTTCAACTCAAAGAAGCGAAAATCGCGATTAAATCGTGATTTTTTTTTTAAATCGCGATTTTTTCGGAAGGCCGATTTAATCGGCGATTTTTTGGGCGATTTTTTGGATTTGAAAAATAGGCCAAAAAATCGCGATTTTTTCGGTAAAAATCGTGGCCCATCAAACAGCAACCCTATAAGTTCAAAAATCGATTTTTTTTTGTCATTTTTGCAGCCCTCTCATTTTCCTGACACACCCTGTTGGCAGTTAATGCCACAATGTTTTAAAAAACGGAATCGGTCAGCTACCAGGTCGAGGTAATGACTCGGTAATGACTCGGAATCGGTAATGACTCGGTCGACCAGGTTTCAATGACTCGGTCATGACTCGGTTTTTGTAAAAAATACATTAAATATTAATTTTTTTGTACAAAAACATAAAGTTAAAGATTTTTATTCATGTTTCCAAACACAAAGCATTACAATATAGACAAAAGACAACATATGATAAAAGTAGGCTCTCGGTCGACCAGGTTTCAATGACTCGGTCATGACTCGGTTTTTGTAAAAAATACATTAAATATTAATTTTTTTGTACAAAAACGTAAATTTAAAGATTTTTATTCATGTTTCCAAACACAAAGCATTACAATATAGACAAAAGAGAACATATGATAAAAGTAGGCTCATGAATATATCCATTATATCAAAATGGCACCCAGTGTACTGTCTGAGCCATAGTACTCTCTGACACACTGATAGTAGTGCAAGTACTAGTCAAAACATTTGCCTATTCCAAATTTTATCTCACATATGGTTAGCCATTAACTACCATCATATACCATTCAAGTACTGTTTTTTTCCCTCTTCATTTTTTTCCAATTGTGTTGGTAGGTTGGCCTTCCATGGTCAAGTGGATAGTTTGGCCTTCATGGTTACATTTCATGCATTGTTTATACCTGCTCTATGTAGATTTCTCTTGTATAAACCAGAAGGGAATTCTTATCATTGAAGAAATGTCAAGGGTGTAAATTTTCTGCTTGCATTCTGTGGAATGTGTTTATTGACATTCATTTCTAGAGTCTAGATCGTACCTATTGATTGAAATGCTTTTGTTACACAATAAATTGTCAAATAGCAATAGAATCAGGTGTTTATAGTATATAGTATATACAATGACAGTGGTGCCTTCACATAAGATTAGCAAACCATAAACATAAAGACTCCTAGCTAACA
Source organism: Pinus albicaulis (assembly GCA_034641835.2). Taxonomy (NCBI): domain Eukaryota; kingdom Viridiplantae; phylum Streptophyta; class Pinopsida; order Pinales; family Pinaceae; genus Pinus; species Pinus albicaulis. The sequence goes on from CM076584.1 coordinate 605,415,437, forward strand.
ATTTCCACCACACAATGGTATGTGTTGTTCACAACTTCAAGACTGTTCACAGCCAATATTGTATCACAGACACAGTAATAGACATAGCTAATCCATTATCCAGTAGTTCTACTAAAGTCTGTAATAATCTACTTCTGTCCCGAGTCACAAATGCTCAAACAAATTGCACAAGATAGATGTGAGCTCAATAGAGGGGGTGGGTTAGTTTTATAGCATTGGGAGGGCTTAGGGATGCATAAAAAACCCTAACAGCAAATAAAAATCGGTTTTAAAGTCCGCAAATTAGCAATTTTTGGGCCCACCGGCCGCCGGCATTGACCACGCCTGGTTGACTCGGGCTCGGCCTGGTCGGCCGGTTTATTACCGAGCCGGCCTGGTCATTACAAAAACCGGCCGGCTCGGTAATAAACCGGCCAGCCTGGCTGGTTATGAACCTGGTCGGACCGGCCGCCCAACCGGCTCGGTCGACCAGGCCTGGTCGGTTTCGACCAGGCCGGTTTTTAAAACAGAGGTTAATGGTAATGTTAAATTCTTAAAGTAAAAGTGATATTTCCTTTACTTAAATTTTTAACATTACCATGAAATGACTCGGGATGTTTAAGAGTGGTTTCGACCTCATTGGATTTCATATGGAGAAACTAGAATTTTAGATTTCACTCAAAATTCAGCAGACTTAATGGTTTTCAGGGTTTCATGGTTTGGGGATTTGCATTGTTTCCATTTGATTCTATTATGTGTAAGGGTGTGAGATTGGCATTTGATCAAGAGTATGAAGTCCTTTAAGAACCTTGATGTTGGTGGCATTGATTGTTGAACTTTGTTGATGTTGGTGGTATTGATTGTTGAACTCTCCTACCGTGGCCTTAACAAGAATGTACCCTTCACTCAAAGGAAAACAACTGGTTAGGCATGTTAATCTTTTTCTACCGCATTTTAAGGTTGAGGAGATGAACCCTTCACTCAAACCAAAATCATTGGTTAGGCATGTTCAACTTTTTCAATTTCTATCATGTTATAAGGTTGAGCAATCCAAGTCTGAAGACTTTGAGCTAGATGATGTTTATGTATCTCTTGTTGATGATCCCATTTCTAGTAGCGATGAATCAATGATGAGTTTCATGAGGAGGAGGAGGAGGAGGAGCAACAACAGGAGGAGGAGGTGACACCACCTACCCCTGCTACCGATAGAGGATGTGGTCTGCCTCCTTTAGCTCCTGGTGCTTCAGGATCTGGAGCACAACAGAGTCCATCGCCAGCCCCGCCAGGTTCTTCGTCTAGAGGGAAAGCTGTTACTTATTCTCGCAAGAGGGGCAGAGGAAATCAGTAGTATAGGTTATTTGGTGCATTTCTTTGTATATAACATTATGACTCATGATATGAGATACATTATTATATTTTTTGTTGATATTTTGAGGTTGAGTTGAGACTCAGGACTTAGTATTCAGGACATGATTCACTATTATGTGTGATGTAGCACTAGACATGATATTACACATCTTATATATTAGTTTTTTTTTCATATTTATGTGTCAATGCATTTATTTTATGTTGTGGGCGCTTTAGATATTAAAAAAATTGGAAAAAAATGAATATTTTTGTATGTGCCGATTTTTTCCCGATTTTTACCTATTTTTCCCGATTTTTACAATTTTTTCCGATTTTTTCCCCTCGCTGATTTAATCCCGCTCGCGATTTTCAAAACATTGGTTCAACTATTATAATATCCAAAGGACAATCAAATTAATGATCATAACTATTCAACCATCCAAAGAGCAATGGGATAATGGTAATGTCTGTTTCAATCAGCCAAGGGGTGGACGACCGCCTAGAATTGACAAACCAGCCACCATGCTGTCAGGAGGAGACAACCGACAGAAATTTTGATAGATTTGTTTAATGAAGAGGTGGTGGAAGGATGAAAGGGGGTGAATATAGGGAAGTGGAGGCTTTTCTAGGGGAGATGGTTGACAGATGGGAGAAGAACAGGAGAGTTTTGGAGTATTACACAGATGGGTGAGGAATTTACAACAGAAAGCCACGACAGAGAGTGAAGCCTTGATTGTTCTTGAAGTTTTTGGGCACAGGGATCCAGAGAGCTTCAATTTTGAAGTATTCTGGAGCTGGGTACCAAGATTGTGCCCAGTTTGGCAGAAAGGTTTTGGTCATTTTGGTAACGGGAGTAAATTTGGAGCTACGACAGTTCGGGATCGACTTCAAACAAAATTTTAGGTAAGTACTTGTAAATGAATGGTTGAATTTTATTTTCTCTGGATATTCTGAGTATAAATTTCGTTAAAATTCTGTTAATTTTCCAAACTTAGATTTTTCTGTGAATTGTTAAATTCTGGTTATTAATTCACTGTTAAGTTAAATTTCATCATTTTCTGTTATTATCTGACCTAAGGCGTTAAACCAAGTCCAAGTCCAAGTCCAAAAATTTTGCCAGAAACCCATCTGTAGCAGTCCAAAAACCATTTCAAAGATATGTTCATTTGTTTTCTTTGGCAAACAAGTAATAAACTTTAAGTGGAAACTCAAAAGTGATCCCTCTTAAGAAGCCTAAGATTATGATCCCACGAAATATAAAATAGAATAACAGATGAGTTCGTTGAACATTCCACTATCCTCACAGTCTAATTATAGACATACAATGTTTTCACAAGAATCCATTAAGAATAACACTCAAATTTCTGTGTAAAACTGATAAAAGGTCTCATAATTTAATCTCCAGAATATGATAGCTAACATTGGTAAATTCAAATAATTAAGAAAATAAATTTATAGCTATCATTTAATCTCAAAAAACTAACAATATTCTAGATGTATACAACTTAGGTATTTATGAAAATATAAGAAATTGTTGAAAGCATCCAGTTCAATAGTGAAGAATAATGAGTAAAGTACTGATGATATAGATGTTTGGAGGGTACTTACACACACGACAATGATGGCTCCGTGGTGGCTTGATATTTTCACACTTGGTGCAATAGCGCAGACCTGGTATTTGAGCCATGCCACCAACCAATGGCTGTGGAAATGTATTTGATATAGATGGTAGACTTCCAGATATGGGCATTGTTTGTGCCTCTGCAGCTTCCTCATCTACGATTGGCCTCCAATTTTGTGGGACACTACCAGGATCCGACAAGACTACCATGAAGTAGCACCATATCAGCATTACCAGCTGCGACATAAATTTCAGGCAAAGCAAAATGACACAATTTCTAAGCACGATTAGGTTATTATATCTGATAAATATTGCAAACTTTATCAGAACTCTGCAATTAATTGATAATTATTGCATCTTAAGAATGTTCTATTTTACAATATTCTATATTTGAAGAGAGAGAAACGGTATGCTTAGACTTGATTAATGATGTGACCAATAAACATGTTCATGTTATTAAATTGGAAGCATGTGACAATTTCCTGCTTCCCAAATTTCGAATTAAAACAACAATTAAAAACAATACACTACTACACATAAAATGAAACTTACATATAGGCCACTTTACAATCCATAGAAATATAACAGAACAAATAGAATAGAACACATGTGACCTGCAACAAATGGTGTTCATATAACAGCGAAAGGTCAACAGATATATATATATATATATATATATATATATATATATATATATATATATTGCAAAATGTTGTCGAAACCAGAGAAGAGAAGACGCTCAACATGTTTACTTTATGGGAATTTATATGTGTTGTGGAAATTGGAGGAGAAGATTGGATTACAGAATTATGAACATATATATTACTAATTATTTTCAAATAAATGCATCAACATCTATCATTTCAAGTAGAAAGTTACCTTGACTAAGAGATACATAAAATTTCAGACAAAAACCCTTGATTGCATAAATCTGCATCTGGAAAGAAACTAAATCAATAATAATGGAAAGTGGCCTTCAAATCAAGAAAATGATGGGCATGAAAGATTGGGTTAACATGACAATGAACATCAAAATATATATATATATATATATATATATATATATATATCAAAACCTTTCTCTTAATCTATAGAAAAGCCCCCTACCTCGTGAAATAACATTGTTGTTCAGATGTAAGGTAGTTTGCTCCAGTTTTTGAAATAAAGTTATAATAGTGCTGAAAGTAAATTGTTGTTAAATTGTTTGTAACATTTGGGCCACTGGCAGGTTCTTCCAGCAAAAGAAAATCAGAAGAACCATATAAGAAAGTCTATTTTAAACAAAATGTTACAAGGAGATGCTTGTGGTGGGTTGGGGGGTGAGGCGGGGGCATGCATTCCCCATGGTTCCAAGATGGGGAAAATCAGAGTGGGACATTTCCTCACATCCTCATTTTGGGGAAAATTGGTGATGCAAGGTGGGATGTTTCCCAAGAAATGGGGGGCATTTCCCATTTATGGGGGAAGACTGAGCACTGCTGATTTTTCCTCGACACTTCAGCTACAGGTTTATGTGTAAGAACACGATCATAAACACACTGAAATACCACAACACTAGCACTTTGCACAGTGGAAAACGTACAGCAGTGAATCAATGTAGTACACGACAATTTTTAACCCAAAAATTATTATATTACAACTTTAGTACAACAAACATAGGGCTCTCATACCATGGATATGGCCCTTACAATTATCCTTGATACAAGAACAACTAGGGCTTGATGTCAACGACTTATGACACTCAAACTACCCTAAACAAGATACCCTTGAATACTTGGTTATGGAGCGCTTCCATAGCCCTTTCAGTCCACGTACCTTGAACACTTCTGGCAGGTCCTTTGCCACCTCTTCTGCTGCTCAAAAGTACTTCTGCAACTTCAGAATGCTTGCATCTTCAGCTGTCCAATCTGCCTCTATCAACCTTCTAGCTTCTTCTAGAATGACTGTACATAGGCTGCCTTCACACAGTGTCTTTGCTGCTCCAAGTTCACTGTCATAAGGTCTTCCAAGCTGCCCACTTACAGTCGCTTTGCTCCTCCAAGGATGACTGTTCTAGGGCTCAACAATCTGCCCTCCAACAATACTCCAGCTGCTCCAAAAGATATTGTTCATAGCGTCTTCTAAGGTTTCCCTTACGCAGTGACAAGTCTGCTCCTTTGTCACACAACTTAGGGTTTCTTGTACACAGCCCTCTTAACAATGATTTGTTGCACCAAGTCACTGAACTAGGGCACAATATCACGCTCTCAAAACACCACTTATGGACAGACCTTCAAATACTACATCAACCTAGCATTCATCATCATAAGGAACAATCTACATACCTTTTCTAGACTCCCAACACAGTCTGAAATTCTCAGCCCTGTGCAAGAATAACCCTGAGATTTTCAGCCCTGTTTTAGGGCTCCTGTCACAGCCACAGGTCTGCGCTAATATCGGCGCAAACAAACCTCTCCAAAACCAGGATAAACCTTTCCTTTAGGCCCTCAACTTCTGCATATACATTTGAGGAAGTGCGGCCCTCATTCCAGCCTTAACCACAGCCCTCATGGCCCTCCTGTACAATGGAAATTAGGGTCTCGGCCCTCCCTCACAGCTCAGAACTTCCTTGGCCCTGTTCACAAAGATTTACCATCAACCATATGCCCAGAACCATTCAGATAATTCGTCAAGCAGTCTCCCTAACTCGGCCAATCCAAAACATAGAAAAAAAACAGACTCAATCTTGTCCTTCTTCACTCTCCAGCTCAGCTCCTTTAGAGGTTTGCGACTATCTCAGATTAGTCACTTCTTTGATGAACGCGCTTGTGATGTGTGGAATGAGCTCATCCTTGTCTTCTATTTATAGTGTTCATGGTGGAGTTCATTAGCCACCAAGGGTCACACCACATCATTAAAGCCAACCTAAGCATCCTTGTTTAAACACCATTAAATCATTAGACAAAAATTTATTTCATTCATCAAATGCCACATCATTGAATCCTTAGATTCCCCTTAGCCCTTCAAAGGTGCCCCTCATGCTCTCAATGAATAAAATATCATTTTCTCCTCTTGGTCTTGCACCCACAACTTTGGGTACAAAACCCATTGCTTGGGTACACTGCCCACAAACCACTTTTGTGGGTCAACTCCTCACAAACCGAGTACCCCAGGGGTTGTGGGAGTACCTCCCAAGCTACACAAATCAACACTCCCTCTTAGCGAGGGAGGTACTTCCACCACTCGGAAGTATCTCGTCATCGTCGATGACACTGGCCCAATCTCTGGCATTCACCATAGCAGTATACCCTGTAGAATGAACCACACTATTCTCAATAGTGTCTATGCCTCCAGAAGATTCCCACTTCTTCCTTTTCTGATAGGAATTCATGACATTCCATGGTTCCTTCTTACCAGTTGTAGAAATCCCCTTACTCCCAAATGACCATCTGCTTTTCTTGGGTTGCGGATTCTCCCTCTGAACTTACATACTCCCGTTCAAACTTGACTCCCTTTGAGTCTCAGGAACCTACTTCTTCTCATGATCTATAGGCTTGTCCGTCAGTTGATATAGACCATGCTCCCTAACTCCAATGATAACTCCAGCAGAGTTAGAGCCTTTGGGCATGAGTCTTGCTTTCCCATCCTGGAACATCACCTCAAACCCCTTCATCTTGATCACTGAAACAGAAAACACGTTGTATCTAAGCTTCGATACCCACTATACATCTTGAACTCGCAGCAGCCTACCTGAATCCATCTTGAATGGCACAACACTTGATCCTTTGATCACTTTCTAACTCTCGTCACCAACCACCATGTGCAACTTCCAGTCGCATTCAGTTAATCTCTCAAAAACTTCATGCAAACCTATCATATGCTTCGACGCTCCATTGTCCACGTACCATGCAGTCTCATTGATGGTACCCTCACAGAAATGGGAAACTAGAGCAAAGTCTTCATCCTCCAACCTTCTCTAGAGGTCATCTAGCTCAAAAGATGTAGCAACAATAGCTACCTCCTTCCCCTTCTTCTCATTGTCTCCCTTCTTCTTACACAGACACTTGCTCAAATAATGACCATATTTTCCACACGTATAGCACTTCAGCTTCCTCAAGCCTTTCGTTGCCTTTCCCTTCATCCTCCCTGCAAGAGCCACATTATCATTAGAAGTCTTCTTCTTATGAAGGTCCTCATCTCGCAGTTCTTCCTCAATGAGGTCATCCCATAACCTGTTACAATCTGGCAACTTTTCTCAAGCGACGATCCATTTGATAAATGGATTCCATTCCTCGGTAAACCCTTTCAAAGCAGTCCTCACCAGCGTATAATTTGGAATATTTTCACCGATGGCAGCAAGCTCATCTAGAACTTGAGAAAGTCTCGTTAGATACAGAGCCACATCTTCACCATCCGACATCTTTGTGTTCTTCAACTTATCTCTCAATACCAGCAACTGATTATCGTTCTTATTCTAGAACAAATCCTGAAGAGCTTTCCACATCTCATGGGCAGTGTTCTTCCCGGACAGATGATGTATTAAGTGATCTTTGACACCATAATACATCATCTAGGATGGTCAGTTTCACCTTCGTATCCAACTCTTCGTACACTTACAACTCCTTAGGGTCAGTTGGCTTCTTAATCTCCTTGTCAGCGAACTCCCAAATCTTTTTCACCAGCGAGACTAGCTTGATCCTTTCCTTACAAGGACTATAGTTGGGCAACCCATCCAACCTATTGTCATATCTTAGACAATAGCCATCCTCGCCATTGTTATTAGTCCTTCAATAACAATGCAACCAACCCCCTCTTGAGTTGTACATGGTGTACACTGTGATTCAGTTGTCCCTTCAAAGTAGCTATGATACCATGTTGATTTTTCCTCGGCACTTCAACTACAGGTCTATGTCTAAGAACACGATCATAAACACACTGAAACACCACAACACTAGCACTTTGCACAGTGGAAAACGTACAGCAATGAATCAATGTAGTACACAAGACAATTTTCAACCCAAAACTTGTTATATTACAACTTTAATACAACAAACATAGGGCTCACATACTAGGGATCATGGCCCTTACAATTAGCACCGATACAAGAACAACTAGGGCTTGATGTCAATGGCTTGTGACACTAAAACTACCCTGAACAAGATACACTTGACTTACTTGTTGATGTAGTGCTTCCACAGCCCTTTTAGTCCAAGTACCTTGAACACTTCTGGCAGGTCCTTTTCCACCTCTTATGTTCCTCACAAGTACTTCTGCAACTTCATAATGCTTGCATCTTCATCCATCCAATCTATCTCTATCAGCCTTCTAGTTGCTTCTAGAATGACTGAACATAGGCAGTCTTCACACATTGTCTTTGTTGCTCCAAGGTCACTAGCATAAGGTCTTCTAAGCTTCCCACTTACAATCACTTTGCTCCTCGAGGGATGATTGTTCTCGGGCTCAACAATCTTCCCTCCAACAGTACTTCAGTTGCTCCAAGAGATATTGTTCATAGGGTCTTCTAAGGTTGCCCTTACGCAGTGACAAGTTGCCCCTTTGTCACGCAACTTGGGGCTTCTTGTACACAACCCTCTTATCAATGATTTGTTGCACCAAGTCACTGAACTAGGGCACAATATGACATTGTCCAAGCACCATTATGGGTAGACCTTCAAATACAACATCAACCTAGCATTCATCATCATAAGGAACAATCTGTTGAGAATTTGGAGGGTCGGAGATTAATTCAAATTCTCTCCTTGATAATTACTTGTGAGCTTACTTAATTTACTTATGTCATCTCTTCTTAGCTTATGTAGTCTTTCATCAAGTCAATTACCAAAATACAAGAGACACAAATTTAGGCTCTGCCAGCCAGGGCAAAACCTCTCCCTCTTGGAGAGGAAAACCCACGAAAATTCTTCTTATAGATTTTCAAATGACAAGTACCATCACCAAGACTCAAACCCTTAACCTATGAATGCATCCAAGACCTTGCCACTGCTTCTTTAATGACCTCCAACTCTAATCCTTCTTTTCTTCACCAATCTGCACCAACACTAGAGAACTCGGTCTCTAAGTTTATCTTCAAACACTCCTTATTTCTTAGTCAAATATTGAAGACAAAATCATCTTCACTTCACATACATTTGAAACTTTATTCACTGCAGATATATGAACTGTAGTTAGGAAGGTAAATCACAGATTTACCTCCCTCCCTTTTTCACACTTTCTAACAGCTCTCTTCCTTGGATTATCCACAAGCTTTGCTACGCATGGATCACTGCCTCAACTTCGCATGAACTGCAGGTGTATACCAATCTCACTTCTGATCTGCAATTTTACTTCAGGACAGTCCGCAAATCATTCTTCAAATAAATCCGCACTTTAATACTTGAAAGTTGTCCTTTAACTTCACTTTTATTCCAGACCTTGTCACACTGTCACCATCTTAGAACTATCCGCAATTTTCTTCAGAGTTGTCTGAATTACTGTCTCCAAATGACTGCAGATCAATCAATATATATAGTGGTAGCTTATCTGTTTTAAGCCAACCATACATTTAGCTTGTAGGCCGACTTTAATTACTGTTTGTAGGCTGACTAGATCACAGCATCTTGGGGCTTATCTTCCAGTGTTGAATGAGGGCTGACTTAAGCCATTCTTTCATTGTTTTATGGTAAGGTCTTGGAGCATTTTCTCTAGACTAGTCACTTCATATACATGATACTTAATTACACTTGTAACCAGAAGACAAACCCTAATAAACATCAAGAAGAAGTTTATTGACCTATAATAAAAAGCTTGCTCATGAAGCAAGTATAACAAAAATATAAATACATAATTACATATTCAATATGAAGATCAATCCTAGTTACACTTTTCAACACTCCCTCTTAACTAGGGAGGTATTCGTACAAGTACATGGTCACTTTCAAACTGAAGAATCTTATAAGAAGAATCGGATTGGTAATCGCATCTGTATAGCATCATATCAACCAACATTGTCCTAGTGCAAGACCTTGACTAACAGCCCCATCTCTCAACAAGACAATGGGCTTCAATGTTGGCGAAACACATGACTTATAGACACCATAGTCATTGTCTCTCCAAGGTACATACTCCACCCATGTGTTCCCAGAGAATGACCTTCTTGGACTATTCTTCTCTTGGGTAACCAGCCCTCAAAGAATATCGGTCCCATACTACTTTTATCTTGAATGTCCTATAACAGTCTCAAAGAGTATCGAATGCCAGATGATTACCCAATCCTCCATTCTGTCTTCCATGTGAAGACCAGAATGATGTGTCTATCCATTCTCTCCACATGGCCTTCACTAAGACTTATGGTTGTTAGTCCTAGTCTAGTGTATGACACATGTATTAGAAAATCATATACGTCACTCCCTCTTAGATTAGGAAGGACATACTTCAAGTTTCTTCCAAGTAAGAAACTTGTCACCAAGCTCCCTCTCAATCAGGGACCTACAGCAGCAATAGTGAGACACCCAGTTGCTCATGAAGAATTCCTCCCCTCGATGTCATGGATTTCGATATTGAGCAATCTTAAAACTTTGGCTTCATAAGGCACAGATCATCCATCACTTTCATCCATGAGTCGTGTCAGCTTTCAGAAAGTGATTCATCAGACTTCCTTATCTGGTCCACCTTTATGACATGTTGCTTTCCTTCAAACCATTTCCCAAGGATCTTACATCCTTTCACATGATTGGCAGCCCTGCATAAATTCATCCAGATAAACATATACATATGAATTTTTAAATCAAAAGTTACCTCAGTGATGACCTTTCACCATGACATCTTCCTGTAGGCATCGGCATCCTCTATTCAGATTGACACGTCTCCTAAAGATATGTCTTGACAAGGGTCTTCTTCTTTACCAGACTTCTATCAGAGTCTACATATCCTCCCAGGAAATCTCCTAGTCACATATTCTTGGCTTCCGAATGAAAATCACCTCTTGACATGGTTGCACTTCATGATCTTTTCCTTTCTTTCTCCACACATCTTCATTCCCAGGAACTTCCAATTCCCAGTTCCTTGTTTGTATACAACCAACTCATATTCCATATGTGGACATATTATGTTGATTTCATCTGATAATGACAATTTGTGTAAAGGAAGAGATCCTCCTTTCTCTGATCATACTTCTAAAGATAGAAGTTCATTACCTGCAACCATATGACATGACCTCACAACATCCAGTGTCAACATATAAATATATATACCTCATACCTTTTTTCGTTGAGTCATCCTGTAGCAATTTTACTAGAATGACGAACTTCATTCCATTGACCTGCTTCATCAATATGTCATCACATCCTAATCCCAGAATTCTGTAGCATAGGATTCTCAGTTTTGAGTGAAGCTCAGCTTCATCAAGTAGCTATCTATCCTCTTGTACCAAGCCCTGGGGGCTTGCCTTAACCCATAGAGGTCTTTCTTCAACCTGCATGCATGAGAGTCTCTATCCTAGACTTCCAACCCCAGAGGATGCTCCACATACACCTCTTCCTTTATCGAACCATGCCAAAAGGGGGTCTATCCATCTGATGAAGACTCCATCCTTGCATAGCAGCAAGGGTAATAATAGATCACAGGTGCAATCATAATCAATGCCTTCCTAGAGAAAAGTCTCAGGCAACACATCTTGCCTTGTACTTTTCAGCACTCCCATCAAATCCATGCTTGATCTTATAGAGCCATATCGAGGTGACAACAACTTTGTCCTCCGGTCTTGGGACCATATCCTAGACATCATCCTTCATAATGGACTCGTACTCTTTGTGTATAGCATCCTTCCAGACTTGATGCTTTACGGCTTCTTCACATTGTACTCATGGCTGCTAGATACCCTTGTTATCTATATGGCTTCTTGCTTTCCCGAAATGTCCCCCTTTGGGGCCATATGACTCTTGGCCTCCTTGAGAGTGTCTCAGAGCCACGAGGGTTTCTTCTTCTTTCTTCCAGCAATGTTATTAGCTCAGGAGCATATATGGTTGTGGTCTCCCTCTTAATGCCAGCTCCTCTGCAAAAGGTGCCATTATCAGTCCTTGGAATCTTGATCTTTTTCTCCAAGAAATATATCCAGAAGGGCAGCATATCAGATAAATCAGAATGTATCAACTGCTAGACATCAGATTGTGATACTAGAGGGAAAAGAAAGTCCCCCTTTTTATGATTTCCTGCGGCACAACTCTGATATATGGCTTCATGATTATTTTGAATTTGGGCATCCCAGACACCAACTTGGAAAGGGCTTTGTAATCATGGGCATGAATCTTATTCACCCACTGTCAAGGCCATTCAGGAATCATAGCCATATACTGCCATATATCTGTCATACATCTTGACAGGTATCATATATGATTATAGTGATGCCATAGTATTATTTATCACAGCCATACAGAACAGAAGATATCAAACTTCATGGTTATATATATATTTCATATGCCTCTGAAGATATCACAGATCAAGATCATGTAGATTCTGCCATATATTTGTTGAAGATGCACTCCACTTACATCCCTTTGGTCTCTTGTCCTTGATGTACCAGACAGATCTCACAGAGAATATTTCTGCTTCAAACTCTGCCTCAGCTGTTCACAAAGTCGTCCGCTACTTCAGATACACTTGCACAACCAGCTCTTCAATCTGCCTTCTATCAATGACAAAGCTCCATATCCTTGAGAAGCTTAAGGCCTGCTTCTGTATTGCCTGTCATACAATATCCATGGATAAGTACAGTATAGGTAACAACATCTGGAAGGATTCCACAATGTTCCATTTCTTGTATATAGTCATTTGCTTTCTGCATTCCACTTTGTTTACAGCAGGCCTTAATTAATATGGTATATGTATATACAGTGGGAGAAACACCCATCCGCCTCATTTCAGTATTAACACTGGACGCCATCTTCATTTCATTATTGTCAATTAAACATTTGAGAAAGAAGTTACAGCACAGAACAGAAGGAACAAGCTTATGTTCCTTCATCATACAAAATATTTGAAGGGCATCTCTCAGCATGCCACACTTTGCATAAGCCTTAAGGAGCACTTCCAACAAATGGGTATTACTCTCTTTGTCCATTAATGCTTCAAAAGCTTCCTTGGGTCTAAAATTCAAAACTTTTTGGGAGCTGACTAGTTCCCTGACCAGATAATAGGCATTCCTGTCCATCCCTGACTGAGCTAAAATGTGAATGAGTGTTACATATGTTTGGAGAGTGTGACAGAATCCTTGGTGTCTTATGTGATTGAAAAAACGAAGAGCTGCTAGTGCGTCTGTGTTTTACTTCTGCAAAAGAGACAATGCATGGTGAGGGGTTAACCTGGAAACTGTTCGAGGACTGAGAACAGGATTTATATGCCAAAATGCCTCCAGAATAATCAAGCCTAGATCCTTCGCTTTGTCGTCGTCGTCATTGTTAGTATTTTCTTCTCCTTGTTGGTAGTGCGGCATCGAATGGGCTTCAACAGCAGAAGAGTCTCGTGCCTTCCTCGCAATTTCTTTCTGTGATATTGAAAGATGGAAAAGCAATTTGAACTTGGACTTCATGCTCATAACCCATAACTTGATAATTGTATAAAGTGCGGAGGCTGGGATTTAAGGTTTATGGGATATGAAACTTAAAGCGCCCATCTTCAAGCTTCTGCTTCTATTGTTGTTTTGTGTCCAAGTCCTTGTCACTGTGGAGGCATCAAAACTTTGATTGCATAGAAACTGTGATTCTGTGATAGCTCTAAAATTGGTGTGACACTGAATCCTTCACTATGATGTATTAATGAAAGTTTGTGGTCAATGTAATGCGAAATCATTTATGAGATAACAAAAAATTGTTCTATGTAACATCTTCGAAGTGAATAACATTGAGATTGTATCACTGAATTCGTCCGAACTTACATCTCTGTAATTATCCCGAAATTTTTCTTTCTGCAATGGCACCGAAACTGTGATATGATCTGAACTTATTTCAGAGAGAGAGATCCAAACTTCTGTGTTTTCATTTGAGTCTAAGACGGCCCTCTGAGTTCTTGAGCTGTTGACTGTTCACAAGTTTTGTATGCAAGTCCGAGATTCTCCAACAGTCCGAAATACAGTGACTGCAGTGTTGAAAGTGTTCCGAAATATTTACACAGTCATCAATACAAGCCTTCTTTGGCTGCAGTCTTCCAAAGTGAAGCACCTCTCTTCCTCGGCCACCTTCCCAGCAAACTCAACACCCTGCACAGATCTTAAAACAGCCGCTGTCTCCTACAGCACTCGGTCTCCGCTACAGAAAATGCCCACGCTGTCCTAAGGCTCCTTCTAGCTGCGGCTAAGCTTCTTCTTCCACGCTGAAGGTTGCTTCTTCTTCCATGCTGAAGGTTAGGGCACCAACCAGCCCAAACAGACCTGAAACAGAAGTCTCCTAACTCGGCCTTCTTTCAGCAGCTCGGTCACCTGAAAACAGTCCTTATCTCACCGCCCTAGATTCTCAACTAGATGGGCTTTGTCTTCTCCTAGCTCTGATACCATGTTAAATTCTGAAGATGTTCTATGCTAGATGCAAATACACTTTCAACTTCTAGAGCAAAATGAAAGTAAAAAGCAGATAGAACATACCAATAGATCGATGGAAGACAAGCCAAAAACAGAGATAAAGAATGGTGGCATTACAGCGGTAAGCAGGATGCTTCAACCAGCAAAGTCTTCATAAGGTCAGCCTCCCACATGTGTCACACAACCCCAAGACGTTTCATCAAGAATAATCCACCAAGACGCTGCACCAAGAAGCCCTACACGTAGAACCAAGAACGCTGCTCCATCACCATCCAAGAAAGAAGAAAATGCCTCCACCAAAATGTGTGTATGAAATGAATTCCAAGTCTCTCCAATATATAGGCATCTGTGGGGGTGTGTGACACATCTCTTATGCATGTGGGATAAATCAGGCCGACCTGACACGTGGAATAAGTTCAAAATACATGTTTTGCTCATCTGATCAAGATGATCTTGAGATCGATCTTGCACCTCTCCAAAAGAGGAATCCAATACAAATATTGGCATCGTCATCTGAGCATGTTCTGCTCATCTGATCAAGATGATCTTGAGATCGATCTTGCACCTCTCCGAAAGAGGAATCCAATAAAAATATTGGCATCGTCATCTGAGCATCACATGGAGTTTGGACCTAGTTGCCCAAAATTAACATTTATGCTTTCTTTCTAATCAGTGAGTCCATAGAGAACTCCATTAGAAAAATGTAAGCACTTGTTTCCATGATGACCCTTGATCTTGATGACTGCCTTCCATCAGTATTGTTATCAGTTGTTTCACCAAGAGCTCCTACCATGCTTTTATCATGATGCTATTAATATACATTGCTTCCTATCATACTATTTTACAACCAACAGAAATCACTTAAAGAGGAAGATGATCTCAATCATAATAGAGATCTCTCGCTTCTTCTTTCTTAGATTTCTTAACATCAGGTTCTTCCCTTTCATCTTTGACATGGGCTTCTTCCTTTTTCCTCTTGTCCTTTCCAGATTTAGGACAATCTCTTTTATAATGCCCAAGTTCATTACATCGTAAGCATCTTACTTTGTCCATATTTCTTCTTTTATTCTGAGGGCCAATATTTCTGAATCTTCCTTTCTTCCTGGATATGGCTGCAAATGCTTGATTCCCTTCACTTGATCCTGTATCAGCTTTGGCTTTTAATCTTGTTTCCTCTATTTTACATAGAGACCATAAATCGTGGAATGGTGTTGCTTCTTTTTTCCCATATAAGCTTGAAGTGAAGTTTCCCCATTCTTCTGGTAGAGCATTCAGCGCCACTGTAGTCATCTCAGTATCAGACATTACTTCTCCCAATTCCTGCAGTTGATCTCTTATTTCAGAAATCCTCATAAAGTATGAAGTGATTCCTTCTTCTCTTGACAATTTTATTTTGTATAGTTCTTGTCTCAGAGAGATTGCTTCTCCTGCAGCACTCACAGAGAATAGCTCTACCAATTTCTCATATATATCTTTTCCAGACTTTACTTTTGATCATAGTTATCAAAACCGGTCGGTTTGACCAGTTACCGGTCAAACCGACCGGTCAGCTCCTCCTCCGGTTAGAACCGGCCATGCAACCGGGTTTAGAGGAGGGCTTCCCCAATTTCGGGCAGTTAACCAGACCTAACCGGACATAAACCGGAACTAACGGGACATAAACCAGCCACCTAACCGACCGAGGCAAAGGTTCCTCTATTTTCTCAAATCTTTAGCCTATGCCATTAAATGATAATATGACTGTATTTTCCAGCATGTTGTTAATGCAATGTATATTCATGGTTTATGCTAATTTTTGAGTAAATTTTGTATAAGAGTTGTTGGATTGAAGTCTGCTTACATATTCCTGTCTCTGTATGTTTATATTTGAAACAAATAGAAGAAAATTACACCTACAGCAGTGTGCTAACAAACTGTATGCCAGAAACTCTCACTGAAGACTTCATTAAAACTCAGTCATTAGTTGGAAAATTTAAGGTATTCCCAAGGGTCATATCTTACCCAAGTTGCATGTGCCTCGATTTGGGTAATTTTTGTTAATGTGGTGTGCTTTTTCCTTTGCAGGGCCTGCATCTCATACCCAAGTGGATCGCTTTCGACTTGTGAAGCTTCCTCCTTACACTGATGTGGCTTTTCTCTCATAACTAGATCCTATTTAATTTAAACACCAAATTGGATTCCGATGCATCTATAATTTCTCTCTTCTTATGCTTGATACTGGGCTGTAATAGCATGACAACTACATTTTGATATATTCACCTTTGCATGGTATATAAATGAGCAAACTTTGCATATTTTGTCTCTATTGGCTTGGAATCATGGTTGCAAATCTTAAAAATAGTTTTTTTTATTAAAAAATAATTATTTAATGTATTTTTTTTAAAACCGGTTCATTGAGATCTGACCGCTACCGGTTAGACCGGTTTCGGTTCGAAACCCGGTTCATTAGGTCCACTGGTCCGGTCACCGGTTCCGGTTTTAATAACTATGGTTTTGATACATAGGGAATGAGTGAGTCATTAATGGATTCTATGAGAATCCTTTGGGCTCTGATTTCTCCTTTCATGTACTTGGCATGAGTTGGAGCATCTTCTTTTGAGGGTTGAATTGTAGATCCTTCAATGTAGTTCATAACTTCGTCTTCAATTAGATTCAAATCTGTCCTCTTCTTCCATGCACTAAAGACTTCACCTTTGGTTTTAAGAAATTAGATCCAAGTTTTCCTGGAATGGTCATCAATAAAGGTAGCAAAATACTTTACACCACTGAGAACAGTTGTGGACATTGGACCGCAGATGTCTGAGTGTATCAACTCCAATACACTCTTGGCCCTATTACTGCTTCTTGGAAATGTTGCCTTGGCATACTTCCCTAGTACGCACCCCCTGCAGACCTCATCTTTCCTTGTGCTAAGTTCTGGAGCTCCCATGACAGTCTTCTTGAGAATCTCCAAGGCTCCATGATGTAAATGCCCCATCCTTCTGTGCCATAATTCATTCAGATCCCTTTTGTCTGTACTGTTGATTAGTGCCATTGGGGACTCAAGCTGGAGCTTATATAATTTATGGCTCCTCACTCCAATTTGTGCCTTCCTTTTCTAGCTAGGGTGTCTAACATAAACTTTATTTCCAAAAAAGTATACGTCATAACCCTTGTTCTGGAGCTGAGACACCGAGAGTAAGTTCATCGCCAAACCTGGTACATGCAGAGCATTTGTGGCCCGAAACTTGTTGCCAGCTTCTGTCTGAAATATTATGGTACCTCTTCCAATGGGGGTACACTTGGCCTTGTTTCCCATTGTGATCTGGAAATTCATCTGCTCTTCTCGATAGCTCGAAAAACATTCTCGAACTCCCGTCATATGAGCAGATGCTCCACTATCAATATACCAAACTCCTGGAGAGGTCATGCTTGACACACAAGCAAAATCCTCCTCTAGTCTAGATGCCAGAACAGATATGTCATGCTCCCTCTGTTTCTCTATGTGCTCTGGAGGACTGTGTGGGCCCTTCCGAACTGTATTAACGTCGGATCTTTGTTCCATTGCAGAACCTCCCTTTCTGTCATTTGCCTTTAGCTCTGATACCACGTGAAATTTTCACTCCGAAAATTGTAACTGCAGTAGTTGGTTTATTTCGCCTACATATTATGATAAGTTATTTACAGATGCTTCAATAGATTTTGAAATAAACACAGCTGCAGTATTCACTCTAATGAAAAGCAGAAGAACAAATTAAAACACATATAGCACAATAGAAACAACCACATGAACACAGTTATTTTTGGACAATTGTCCTCGGAAAAACCCAATGTGGGAAAATCAGTGCAGCAGATGAGGGTTTGTATTAATCTTCAGTAGTGAAAATATCATTTACAGAATTCATGACGAGCAGAATCAAGAGCGTACACCTGATATGAATTTTTTGGACAATCCAGAAGAATTCCCGACACACGGGATGACCTCCTGCACCCTCTGCGTCAATCTGCGTAGCCCCTCTACGCAGTCACTGCCTGGACTGCGTAGCCCCTCTACGCAGTCACTGCCTGGACTGCGTAAGTTTGCGTGGAGGGCTAGTGGTGTTGCTCAGCACTACCTTCCCTTCGTCTTATGTCTTCCTTCTTCTCCGTCTCTGTTGACTTCTCCCTCCTCCTTTTGTCTCTGCAACCCACTCTACAAACTCACCCTCTGAAATCGAATTCTCTTACTTCAGAATCGATTTCCTTCGGGTACTGAGAATGTGCCCAACTTACTTTCCAAATGACCCTCAAGCCTTCTCTTATAGTGTTCCCATTGATGAATCAACGGCCCAAATTATATCCTTAATCAATGGCTCAGATTAAAAGATGACTTGACCTTCGTTTTCTAGAAGATTCACACTCTACTTTATTAATACTCTTTAATTATTTAATTTCCCTAAGTTTAGACTTGGGGATCACATTAAAATAATTAATTATTTTAAATAAAGCAAAATCCGAGTGGAATTTCCAGAAACGATTTCTGGGTTCTCTGGAATACTGTTGTCCAAGCCTCTCCTCAAAATTAGAGACCTGGAACACTTCCCAATGCTATAAAATCAACAATTCTCCTCCTCCTTCACCATCTTCGATCTACTGCTGCTGAGACACCGAGACAACATAGATACGAAACTATACAAAACTATATTATTGCAGAAAACATAGATACGAAACTAGACAAAACAATGACAAAAAAGGCAGAAGCCTCATGGCTTCTTCATGTAATCTCTCTTATTAAAAGAATTTTAATTTACAATTTAAATAGATGAGAGAAGATAGTCTGTGCTATCTTAATCTCTTTTGGTTGAGATAATTTCTCACCAAAAACCCACCAAGATAGGAGTTCCTAAACAAACTCCAACTTTTGAGGAACAACCCAACAACCCAAGAATTAGGCACATATTCCTAACTAGGAATATTTAATTAATTAATTTATTATTTTGGATTTATTATTTCATTTTAGAGAGGCTAACAGTTGCTGCTGCCACTGATGGAGCTCTTTAGTAGAGCTCGTCTCAACTCTTCCGGTTGCAAATCAGCCCACACCTTGTCCCATCCTAGTAGTGTGTCTCTGCCCAATATACTTTGGAGGAAGACCTGCCAATCCTCAGAGACATTGTTAAGAGATAATCGCACTAGCTCTGAACGTTGAGGCGTTGCCCCAACAGCCGACAGTTGGTCCTAGATCTCTTGAATTCTAATAAGGTAGGGGTCTATGCTTTCCCCTTCCTGCATCTTGATCAGTCTCAACTTCTCCTCGAAATACATCTTTCGTTGCTCAGAATTACCCTGATATAATGTGGAAAGAGCATCCCACATCTGCTTGGCAGTATCTTTGCCAACTATAAGCGAGACTACATGATACCTGACTCCATCTAGGATCAACCGCTCTACCCGTGTCATCTCCTTTCTGTACTCTTTCAGCTGATCTGCATCCTGAGGAACCGCCGCTACATTATCAATGTAGGATTTCAGGCGAAATTCATACAAAAGGAAGGACATCCTTTCCTTCCAGATAACATAGTTGCAAGCTCCATCCAACCTGTCCTGATCACGAAGCCCTGCAGTGGCCATCTCAATGAATTGTCAAAATCTTCCTCTTTCCTTATGCTCGGCTATTGCTCTGCTACTCGCACTCCCTTCTGGAATGATAGGATCTGCTCACAACTAATGTCGATCTGCAAGGAAAATCGAACTTCTTGAGACTAGAAGTTCCCTTAGGACAATTTTCCTTCTGTGTGTTCTATTCTTTCTTCCACTCCGACGTTCGTTCTGCACTAGCAATCTTCTGCAAAACCCTTTGCATCCAGCGAGAGATTTGCCCAACCAAAACTCTGAGTTGCTCCGTCTGCCTCTAGAATCACTCGATCTAGAGAGATCGAATTTTTCTGCCCCACTCAAAAAAATCATACCTCCACAAGTAACTCAGCCTCCTAACAGAATGATTGCACTGCCCTTGGGAATTTCGGCCTGCCGACCACATTGTGCAGCGAAATTCCTTCTTTTCGCCTCTGAGCTCTCCAACTGATCAATTGTGCTCTGATACCATGTGAAAATTTCATTACTGAAATCCTATTGCAGCAACTGGTATTATTTCTCCTAACTAATAAATTAATTATTCAGTGTATTGCTTACGACAACATCAAAATATTTAATAAACACATTGCAACCTTCACAAATAAAATTCTGCGGAAAATAAATAGCGTTGGAAACTGAGAAAATACTAGCACACACATTAAATTTGACACCAATATTTTTGGAAAAATGTCCCCAGAAAAACCCAACTTGAGAAAACCGGTGCAGCGGCTGAGGGTTCTATTATTATGTAGCAGTGAGAAATTTTGAGTACAATAATCTGAATGTCGAATCTGGCAATCCTACAGAGAAAAATAATGGCAAAAGTCTAGTCGGGAATCTTCCTCCTCCCACAAGCAAATCCCGCACTGAAGACTAGCCCCTGAAACCCTCTACGAATTGCCATGTCTGGGCTCTGCACAAGCGCTAATCCATACGGCCTAGATCTCAAACTGAGTTGCCTCTTCTGCTTGCCACTAAATTGGAAACGCTTCTCCCGGCCTCTACAAAATTCTTCTGCCACCGGAACACTGAAACAATTTCCTGAATCTGCAAATCGAACCGCCTCTAGAAGCTACTGCGCAGTCCCTGCGTCAGCCTCTCTATGGCTCTTCTACCTCTCTACAAATGCACTCGCTAGATATGGAAAACTTCCTCCAACCTAATTGTCTCTGCCCCTCACTCACTGCTTCGACTTCTAGCTCTTCGGCAGTTGACTGCTGCTACTCTGGAAATCAAACTGCTCAAGTGTATTCTCCATCACCACATCGATCTCCTCTTATAATCCACTGTTGGAGAACCAACAACCAAGATTAAAACTAAATCAATGGCTAGAATCATCTCTGGATCGATCCTTGTTAATTTCTAGACTTTTCTCACCTTATTTCAATTAACACTGATTAATTAGCCATATTCCCTAAGTTTAGACTTAGCAAATATTTAAAAAACAGTTAATAATCTAATTGAGACACTTCTAGGTGGAATTTCCAAAAACGATTTCTGGGTTTTGGAGATCTCATGTATTCTAGCCTCCACCAAATTTCGTGGCTATAACACATCTGATGCTACAAAAACTAACACTCCCTCTTAGCGAGAAATGTGTTCTAATGTTGCACACCTTGTCACAACACCCTGTCTTTGCATCATCTCCTGTCACGCTGCTTATGTTTGGATGTTGTTGCCCACCAACTACTGCGCAATTCTGATATATGCTACATCTATGTTGTTGCTGACCCTGTTGCATTGCTGCCAGCACTGCATTTGCACTGCAACTCTGGTACTGTTGCTACTGCAACATCTGGAACTGAAAAACATCCAAAATACTTAATCATTTGTGATCAGTATGATGCATCTGTCTCTCGAGTCTCTGACTGCTACTAGCATCTACACTATCACTGAAGAATCTGTGTCGTTGTTGACTCTGCACTGCGCTCCCCAGCATCTGACTACTATTAGTCTCTGCAACTATCACTGTGGTATATGACTACATCAATTCTCACTGATCCATCCTGCTACTAAATATTGTGGGCCCCCGTAACAAGGTATTGATCCAAGAGGTGGACTCCTCAAGGATCCTGCCCATCTGTAGCTCTCTGGGGCTACAACACCAAGTCACCCCGCCTCACTCCTGGAGGTATATAGACGAACATAGCGAAGTCTTCCTCCAACCTAGATGAAAGCCTATCGATCTCTGTTGAAGCTGCCTACTTGTTCTTCTCCTTCTTGTCCTTCTTCCTAAGAGGACATTGGATACTGTAGTGGCCAAGCTCACCACATCTAAAGCACTTGACCTTTGACAGGTCCTTATTCTTCTTCTTCCTCTACTCCCCCTACCCCTGACTAGGACCCTTAGATACGAGGGCCACATTCTCCTACTCCTTCACCATCTTCGCTCCATTGTTGTTGTTGTCGTTGATGGAGCTATCTAGCAGAGCTCATATCAACTCCTCCTGTTGCAAATCAGCCCACACCCTGTCCCATCCTCGTAGCGTGTCTCTATCCAATATACTTTGAACGAAGACCTACCAATCCTTAGAGACACTGTTCAGAGATAATCGCACTAGCTCTGAAGGTTGAGGCACTGCCCCAACAGCTAGCAGTTGGTCCCAGATCTCCTAAGTCCTGAATTCTGGTAAGGTAGGGGTCAATGCTTTCCCCTTTCTGCATCTGGATGAGTCTCAGCTTCTCCTCAAGATACATCTTCCACTACTTGGAAGTACCCTGATATAACGTGGAGAGAGCATCCCACATCTTCTTGGCAGTATCTTTTCCATCTATATGCGAGACTACATGATCCCTAACTCCATCTAGGATCAACCGCTTCGCCTGTGTCATCTCCTTTTTGTACTCTTTCAGTTGATCTGCATCATGTGGAACCGCCACTACATTATCAATTTAGGCTTTCAGGCAAAATTCATCCAGAAGGAAGGACATCCTTGCCTTCTAGATAACGTAGTTGGAAGCTCCATCCAACCTGTCGTGATCATGAAGCCCTGCAATGGCCATCTCAATGAACTGTCGAAATCTTCCTCTTTCCTTACGCTCGGTTGTTGCTCTGATATTCGCACTCCCTTCTGGAGTGATAGGATCTGCTCACAACTATTGTTGATCTGCAAGGAAAATCGAACTTCTTGAGACTAGAAGTTCCCTAAGGAAAAATTTCCTTTTGTGTGTGCTCTTCTCTCTTCCACCCCGACGCTAGTTCTGCACTAGCAATCTGCTACAAAACCCTATGTATCCAGCAATAGATCTACCCAACAAAAACTCTGAGTTGCTCTCTTTTCCTCTGGAATCACTCGATCTAGAGATATTGAATTTTTCTTCCCCACTCGGAAATTTCGGCCTGCTGCCCACACTTAGCAGCGAAATTTCTTCTTTTCGCCTCTGAGCTCTCCAGCGGATCAACTATGCTCTGATACCATGTGAAAATTTCACTACTAAAATCCTATTGTAGCAACTGGTATTATTTATCCTAACTAATAAATTAATTGTACAGTTTATTGCTTACGACAACATCAAAATAAACACACTGCAACCTTTAAAGATAAAATTCTATGGAAAATAAATAGTGTTGGAAACTAAGAAAATACTAGCGCACATAAAATTTGACACCATTATTTTTTAGACAGATGTCCCCGGAAAAACCCAACTTGGGTAAACTGTTGCAGCAAGTGAGGGTTTTATTATTATGCCGCAATGAGAAATTCTGAGTACAATAATCTAGATGTCGAATCTGGCAATCTTACAGAGAAAAATACTAGCAAAAGTCTAGTGGGGAATTTTCCTCACCCCACAAGAAAATTCGGCATTGAAGACTGGCCTCTGAAACCCTCTAAGAATTGCCCTACATCACCCTCTGTGTGGGTTCTGCGCAGGTTCTAATCCGTACAGCATGGAGTATGGCCTGAATCTCAAATTAAGTTGCCTCTTCTACTTGCCACCGACACTGGAAACACTTCTCCCAGCCTCTGCAAAATTCTTCTGCCACCAGAACACGAAAACGACTTCTTGAATCTGCAAATTGAACTGCCTCTCGAAGTTATTGCGCAGTCCCTGCGTCAACATCTCTGTGGCTCTTTCGCCTCTTTGCAAATGCACTCGCTGGATCTGGAAAGCTTCCTCCAGCCTCATGATCTATGCCCCTCACTCATTGTTTCGCTCTCCGACAGCTGACTGTTGCTACTCTGGAAATTGAATTGCTCAAGTGTATTCTCCATCACCACATCGATCTCCTCTTATAATCCATTGTTGGAGAACCAACTAAGATTAAAACTTAATCATTGGCTAGGATCATCTCTGGATCGATCCGTGTGAGTTTTTAGACTATTCTCACCTTATCTCAATTAAAACTGATTAATTAAGCATGTTCCCTAAGTTTAGACTTAGGAAATATTTTTAAAAAGGGTTAATAATCTAATTGAGATACTTCTAGGTTGAATTTCCACAAAACGATTTCTGGGTTTTGGAGATCTCGTGTATTCTAGCCTCTCTGCCAAATTTCATGGCTATAACACATTTGATACTACAAAAACTAACACAAATCCCATGGCCTCTTCCTAGACCAAAATGTTGAGACCCTCAACTAGCAAGCACTCACTCACCCTTCCTCGTGAGCACTCTAGGCCAAGACCTCACTCAACCCCTTCTTGGTTGGTGATCGGGTCTAGAAGCTTAAATGACCTCACTCCACCCTATCCAGTGTGTGATCAGGGTCAAGGACCTAACTCTACCCTTCTCGGTGTGTGATCAGGGTCTGGATGCTGAAGGGTCTCACTCCACCATTCCTGGTGTGTGATCAGAGTCCTCCTGTAAGAGACACTCACTCAACCCTACCTGTTGAGCACTCTGGGTCTCTTGGACCCATTCTCCCTTTCGAGAGAATGTCCATCCATGCTATAGACATATCACCACTCCCTCTCGTTGAGAGGGGTAATCTTTGTGAAAATTCTACTGCAGTATCCTGGTTTATTTATCCTACTTGATTTAAATTAAAACAAGTTATTTTCAATAATTAGATTCAGAAAACACTGAAATAAACACGACTACAGCCTACACATGCAGATCATTTACTGAATAATACGCTCATCCAACAAAGAGACACATGGATTTTTGGACATAAGTCTCCGAAAAAACCCAAAGCGAGAAAACCGGTGCAACAGATATGAGGGTTTATTTTATTTAGTAGATTCTGAGTACAGTAAATCTGGGTTCCAGATCTAGAAATTCCAACAGAGAATAGAAGAAATCAAATCTGCAGCTAACTTGTAGATCTAGGACCAAATATCTGACTGATCCACACCCTCAAACAGGATTTACAAGACTCAGCCCGGATCTGGCCCTAGAAACCCCAATGCTGCCCCTGAAGCCCCAGGGTCAGCCCTGCTAGCCTCAGAATGCCATTGCGCTGCCCAAAGAGGGATTGTGTAACCCCTGAGAGGGTGACGCAGGCCTTACACTGGTCCTGGAGACCCTCTGCATAACTTCTGAAGCCCCCTGGAGCCTCTGCACTGTCCTACGTAACGGCTGCACAGCACCTGCGTAGCTGCTTCTCTGCGTTGTCCTTCTTGTTGCTCCTCTCCCTCTTACTGACTCTGGGCTTCGGGATCAAATCATCCCCTTAGCCAATACTACCCCTTGCTGCAGAAAATTCCTTCAAAAATTCTTAGCAAACCCGCCCTAGAATTCCAAATCTATTTCTCAGCTCTGCAACTATGTGTTCCTCCAACTAACCCTCAAGCCTTTCTCTTATATTTTTTCATTCATCTCATCAACGGCCGAGATTAAAACATTCATCAATGGTTGAGATTAAAAGACTGCTTGATCTGTGTCTTTTAGAACATTTCAGCACGTGTTAATTAATTCACTTTTAATTATTTAATTTTCCTAAGTTTAGAGTTAGGAAATCCATTAAAATAATTAATTATTTGAGTAACTTGAACACCAACTGAAATTTCTCAAAACACTTTCTGGGTTTTGGAGATCAAGTGTGTCCTAGCCCCTCCACAAAATTTCAGGGCTAGAGCACCCCCGATGCTACACCAACTATACAAAATCTCAACAATCTCCACAAGTCCCAGCTTGCTCTGAAGCACACGAACTTGTCTCTTGGTAACGGCTTCATTAGAACATCAATTGCCTACTCATCAAGGGATATGTACTTGAGCCTTATTGCTCTCCTTTGCACCATGTCATGGATGTAGTGGTACTTAATCTCAATATGCTTCGACATGTCATGTAACACGAGATTCTCTGAAAGCTTCACACAACTTTGATTATCGCAGTGTATCACCGTCAGTTCCAACTCTTGGCAGAACAATCTTGCAAACAACTTTCGGAGCCATACTGCTTCGGCACAAGCCTCATTAGCTGCAATGTACCCTGTTCAGCAATGTTGAGTGCAATCGACCTCTGCTTCGTGCTCATCCACGATATCATATCATATCCCAAATTGAAGCATACTCCCGAGGTACTCTTCCTATCTTCGACACTTCCGACCCAGTCAACATATGTATATCCCAGAAGTTGTACACCCCTGTTTGCAATATATCTCAAGCCATAATTCACAGTACCATGAAGATATCTTAGAACGTGCTTCACTGCAATCCATGCTCGTGCCTTGGTTCAACCTGGAACCAAATCAACACGTTCACGACAAAGAAATGTCTGGCCTAGTGTTAACCAAATACGTCGATGAACCAATCAACCGCCAGTACATAAATAGATCTACCATTTTGGAGTCGAAGCCTCTTAATTTCTTCAAGTTAGTCACCATGGGTGTCGCCATGGATTTGCAATCCATCATACCAAATCTCTGAGGGATATCTAACACATAGTCTCCTTGACTAAGGAAGACTTCTCCAGGTTTCTACCATACTTCCAGTCCCAAGTAATAATGCATCAACTCAAGATCCTTCATATCGAACTTAGAAGTCAACTACTTCTTGTACTGAATGATAAGAGGCTCAGCACCTGTTAGAAACAATTCATCAACATATAATAACAAGATCACAGATGCATTCTTCACAACCTTAAAGTAAAGGTTTGGATCAGCATCACTCTTGGTAAATCCCTATCTCATCATATAGTTGTCAATACGAGCATACCAAGCTATTGGAGCTTGCTTGACTCCATACAAGGCTTTCTTAAACCTGCAAACATGAGATTCTTTTCCATATACCTCAAAGCCTTGAGATTGCTATATGTACACCTCTTCCTCAATCACACCATTGAGGAAAGCAATCTTCACAGCCATCTGGTGCAATTTCCATCCCAACGATGCAGCAAGAGAAAGGATGGATCTAATAGAGTACATGACAACTGGAGCAAAGGTCTCATCATAGTCTTCTCCTTCTTTCTAGGAGAACCCTCTAGCCATGAACCGCGCCTTGTATTTGTCAATACTACCATCTGCAGCATGCCTGATTTGTATATCCACTTGGAAGTCACCACTGACTTCCCTTCAAGCCTTGGAAAATTCTCCTAGACATCATTCTTCATGATTGATTGCTACTCTTCATTCGTCGCTTCCTTCCACACCTGCTGGCTAGTTGCTTCTTCATATGTGGAAGGATCTGCATCAATAAGTTTTGTCATGAGAGTTGTATAGCTAGAAAACCTCATGGGTTTCTTAACTTCTCCAGATGTGCCATTAGGAGCTGCATGTCCTTCTACCTCTTCTAATGTAGATCTAAGCCATGCTAGTCTCTTCTTGATCTCTGGAACTACAATTGGTTCTATTGAATCTCGAGGCCCTTCTGGCCTGTTGGTACATTTTGTAGAACTCGAATGCACCTCCCTTGAGGCTTCCTGCTTCACTTCATCCAAGGAATCCATGGAGACTTCCTTAGACTTCCAATATGCCACTTTCTCATCGAAGGTGACATCTTGAGTGACCTCAATCTATCGTTGTTCTAGAATATATATTATGTAGGTCTTCGATGATTTGTTGTAACCAACAAATATACATTTCTTTCCTAAAGGCTCAAGCTTGTTCCTCTTATCCTTAGGAACATGAATATATATAGGACAACCAAAGATTATCATGTGTCCAACCACTGGCTTCCTTTTAGAGAATGCTTCTTCACGAGTCATACCTTCCAAAACTTTATGAGGACTTTTAATTTGAATGTACACAGTTTGTTTGTGATGCCTCCCCCCATAAGAACAACGGCAAGTCCAAATCATGCATCATGGCCTTAACAGATTCTTCAATGGACCTATTATTTCGTTCTGCTACACCATTCTTTTGTGGATTATAGCGGACAATTAGCTCCCTCTTAATCCCAACCTGCTTGCAAAAAGCAACAAGCTCTTTCGAGGTGTATTCTCCTCCATTGTCAGATCTCAGTATCTTAATCTTCCTGCCTTTCAAGTTTTCCACTTCAGCTTTGAATTCCTAGAACTTTTCAAATACCTCATCCTTAGTCTCCAAGAAAACCTGTCAAAGCATAATAGTAAAAGAAATCCTTATCACCTTTGGTCTTCTTTGGTTTTTCAACTTCAACATCTACTCCAGAAGCATGTTGTTTCCCTTTTCTCTTCTTGTTATTGGCTATATTAGGACAATCTCTCTTGAAATTTCCATATTCTTAACAAACATAATATTGGATCTTTGATAAGTCTTTCTTCTTCTTAGAGGAAGAAGATCCCTTTCTTGACTTCTTGTGTTGATGTCCAAACTTCTTCTTTCCCTTGTTCTTGAAACGAGTTGCAAGGGCTTGAACTTCCTCATCTTGATGATCTCTAGTCATCAATTTTGCCCCTTCTTGAGCACAAGATATCCATAGTTGTTCAAATGTAGGAGCTTCCTTCCAACTACTTATACCTGCTGCAAAAGCATCCCATGATCTAGGAAGACCATTGAGTGTTGTAATCATTAGTTCTTGATCAGGAATGGATTCACCAATTCCTTGAATTTGATCTCTTATTTGAGAAATCCTTACGAAGTAAGAATCCACAGTGTTGTCATTAGTCATCCTTGTATTTCAAAGTTCATTCTTCAAGCTCATTAATTGACCAACGTTCTTGATAGTGTAGAGATTCATTAGGGCATCGTACATCTTCTTTGAAGTATCAGGTTTTGCAATGTAGGGAACCCAATGATCCCTAATGGAGTCCACGATAAGACTCATAGTAGTGATGTCATCCTCCTTGAACTTTGTTTTTCCTGCTTCATCAACTGGTTCAGTAACCTTCCCTGTTACGATGTCCAAAACTTTGTTCTTGGCAAGAAGAATATCTATTCTAACTTTCCAAGCTCTAAAGTTTGATGCTCCCTCTAGCTTGTTTTCAGATTTCATAGAGGAAGCCATAGAAACCAATCTACAAGGAGGACTTGAATGAAATGCTCTCTAGGGTTTCGTCAAGGTGATCTCAATGATCCTTTTCTTCCTTCACCAAAATCTTTGATACCATGTTGATTTTCTTAGTGAAATTAGGGTTAGCACAATATTTCTGAAATTTCGATAACTACGTTTGATGTAGATCTTCTTTTAACTTATTCCAATATATCATTCAACAATTATACTTCAGAAATTAAACCATAAAGAACAGTAGAACAGTAGAGATCGCAATACATAAAAGAAGACAAGTTTTACCCTGGGAAAACCCACCAAGGGGAAAAACCGAGCAACCTTTTTCAATAGAGAAATTCTCCTTGTTCAATGAGAGACACACCTAGACTTATGGTCAAGCATGGTCTTCTTCTCCAAGTCAAGTCACCCAATCTGATCCTGCAATTCAATCTGCCTATCTGACCCAGAATTTTGGCCCTCCTATAATTACCAGTTGCCCTAGAATTTCGGCCCT
The DNA here is from genome assembly GCA_034641835.2 of Pinus albicaulis. NCBI lineage: Eukaryota > Viridiplantae > Streptophyta > Pinopsida > Pinales > Pinaceae > Pinus > Pinus albicaulis. Next base: position 605,445,325 of record CM076584.1, read on the forward strand.
GCAATAGTTGCCCCAGTTACCCAGAAAATTCTGGCCCCCTGCAACAAAATACCTAGAAAACTACGAATCACAAAGGGAGAGACTAGTCCACACATGCGAGTTGCAAGAGATAGAGAAAAGAGAGATTTTGTCTTCCTTCATCCTACTTCGTTCGTCTTGTCCTTCGCTTGCTTGCCTAGAACTTGTCTTGTGTGAGAGAGATCAAATGCCCAAGCGGCGGAGAAGGTGTTGCCTTTATATAGTGATCTGTCTAGGTCAAATGGGTGTCTTTTGGAGCCAGGGTCGCCTTAACTTGTTGGAGGGAAGTCGACTTGCCACTTGTGTGAGAGAGATCAAATGCCCAAGCGGCGAAGAAGGTGTTGCCTTTATAAAGTGATCTGTCTAGGTCAAATGGGTGTCTTTTGGAGCCAGGGTCGCCTTAACTTGTTGGAGGGAAGTCGACTTGCCACTTTTGGAGTCAAAAATTCAAATTTTCATCTTTAAAAAAGTCTCAATGGGACTTTGACTCAAAATAAATTTTCCTTTGACTCAAGCACTTATAAATATGCTTTACAATGATAAATAAAAGTACATCAAGTGACCAAATATACATTATGAAGACTAACCATAGTTACAAATTCAACATGATGCACCACTATTCAAGTACCAAGCACTCTTGGTGATGGTGTTGGTAAATAAATAGGAGACAAATGAGAAGTCCTAAATTTTGAGGCAAATTCATTAAGTTGAACCTTTGTTGATGTTGTCATCTCCTGCAACTTCCCTTTCCCCTTCTTCTCCAGACACTGTGATGCATAATACCCACTCTTGTGGCAAATGAAGCACTTGAACTTGCTCAAGTCCTTCTTCCTTGGCTAAGGGGTTGCCCCCTCATTGTTACCCTTGGAACGCCTCCCTTTTCCCTTCTTAGCCATATTGACCAAGGCCAAATTCTCTTCTCCATCTCCCTGCTTCCTGGCTTTAGAATCGTCCTAAGTCTTTTCCTGTATACAATCATTCCAAAGCCTTTATAAATTGGAAAGGTGTTCCCAGGAGCAAACCCCTTTAACAAATGGTTCCCATGACTTGGAAAAACCATTCAATGTCACATTTACGAGCTCTACATCCTCTATTTTATCCCCAAAGGCTGCAATCTAATCTTGTGTTTGGCTTATCATCATGAAGTCACTGGTACCATTATCAAATTTTCACATCTGGATGGATCTAAGCTCGCTTCTCAAGATCATCTTCCTGCTCATGTTGTTAGTCTCGAACAAGTCCACTATAGCTTTGAACATCTCCCTGGTTGTCTTCTTTTCTACCAAGTGCAAGATCAAATGATCCTTTACGACATCCATGATAATCCTCTAGGCTTTGATTTCCTCCTTCACATGAGCTGCCTTATCCATTGGATCTATCGATTCAATAGCATCCTTTTCTACAAACTCCCAAAGGTTATGTTCCTTCGATATAAAGTAACCCTTGCCTTATGAGGCAAGAAGTTATATGCTACATCCAACCTATCCTTAAATCTAAAAATGGTTGCTACCATCTCTACATCTAATAATTACGCCTTGTGCTAAGTCCTTTTAGCACCCACAAGAATAAAAAAAATGTTCTTGGTTTATAGATCTGCTAAGATTTCCCCATGGATATGTGTTTCAAACCTTTGAAACACCCACAATTTTTTTTTCTGCCAAGCGTTCGACTGGTATGGTCTCCCTCTCTTCCTCTCAAGGATGACCTCCATCAACCATGTTAGTTGCACTGTTATTATCCTTCATACCTGTTGTCATCACTGCATAAGGTTGTTGTCCATTGCATCCCTATTATGACTCTAGCTGGTGAACTCTTTGGTGGTTGTTGTAACCCTTGTATGGCTTTGTATTGTGTACAGTCACATACAGCCCACTAGACTACAGGATTTTTTCTACACCCCCGCAATTCTCCTAGTGACTGGTTGCTCTATGCAACTTCGACCCTCGTCTACTCCTAGTTATTGGCTACACTACCTGTATGTCGCATGCTAACAACTTTGGTGGTTGTAAACTTTGTTCCTCTCATAGCTTGGCAGTTGGACCTTTATATGTAATTGCTTAAACTTTGTTGATAGCTACCCCTAGTGGCCATGGAAGCTCCTCTCAGCGACCATACGATGGTTGTCAGCTGGCTTGGTAGTTGGCTCTAAAACCCTACCACTTGCTATATTTTTTTGTCCCTCGCAACTTCGACCGTTTGGCAACCACAGTTTTTAATTTCTTTAATTCTTTTAACTCTTTTTTTATTACTTACCTTTCCTCAGTCGACTAACTAAACTACCTTGCATGTGACCTAATTGTAGTACTTTTCATTGTCAACTCTACTCCTTGTCATCTTGCTACAAATTCCCTCCCACCTCGCATGATTTTTTTTTGCCAACCGCTACACTCTTCAACCACTACTACATACGGATCGATCAGTACAGTCGCTTCAACTCTACAACCCTTGCTCTAAACGATCACTAGCCAAACTATATATGGCCACTGCGACTCCTATATGGTGGTTGTCCAATTGTTAGAAACTGGTTTGCAACTCTTATATGGCAGTCGTGCAATTCCTATAGACCAGTTTCTCAAAAGTAGAGCTCTGATACCATGTTGATTCTCCGTAAGCCCAACAACATGACAAATTACTACCTAGCAGATGGAAGTAACATTTAATTATTATGCAAATCTATTGAATAAAAGACACAACTAGGATTTTAAGATAAACATAAACAACTGAAGCAAATTTATCACACCAATCTCAATCTGCCCTTCAAAACAGTTTTTCATTCAAATAACTTCAGAACTTACAAGGGCTCCCTTCCTAGTATAATGGCCCTCTAAGGATAATAGGAATACAACAAGAAACCTAAAGTTATACCAACGAATCAAACCCCTCTAAAGATTTGTCCTTAGATATTTCTAGTTGATCCAGATCTCCCTTGTTTCCCCTTGCACTCTTACTCGAACCCTACAACATTGAATGAAAGTTCTTCTCCACTCCATCATTGAGATATCACTCTTATTGTGTCTAGTGCTCAAGATGTGCCTTCTCCCTTAGCCTAGCCTTCATTTTAGATGTTTGAGTTATTGACCAAATCCACAACCCTAATCTCCAAAGTGATTTTAGAACTCAACATCACTTGAGATCAACGGTTGAGATTCATCTAATTCACTAATGCAAATAACCTCTGCATTTCATTAGAATAGCTCATTTTTTTTTAACAATCAATTACTTTGATAATTAAAGTAATTGCTAAGGTAAGGATCAATTAGGCGACTTCCACATGCCTAGACACTTAAGCCTGTGCAAAAGTAAGTGTCTGAGCTACAAACACCAACATAGGTCAAAGTTCAATTTTGCCTCATGAACTTTTTAGGTTTATCTCCCAGTGTTTACTTTCATGTTTTGTCAAGTTAAGCTCTATGATAGTTTTCAAGTTATTGGGGATTTTATTTCAAATAGTGGTATTTTCAAGTTATCAAGTCATGTCTTTATGTGCAATCAAAAAATAAACCCATTGCAAGACAATCTTCAGTCTTATTCTGGTATATTTTCATTGAATTATTTAACATCGAAGTAGCTAGGTTTGGGATCCAAAAGTTTTATATTTGATGTGTTGAAAAATGTAACTAGTGTTAGTCTCCATAATTGTATTTAAGTCATGATGTAATGTATTTGTCAAAAGAAAGAAAAAAAAATTATTATAAATGAAATTAACTTATTAAAGCATGGGTTTCATGTGAAAAATTCAATTATGAATTTCTACTGCAGTTATAGATTTATTTCTCCTACTTATTTCCACAATAAGTTATTTACGAAAACCCTTACAGTGAATTTCGAAATAACTACTACTGCAGTTATCACTCAAGTACATATAGAGAAAAGAATAGTAAAATGCAAGCACAAGAACTAATCACAATGACACAGTTATTTTTGGACAATTGTCCCCGAAAAAACCCAATGTGGGAAAACCGGTGCAGCAGATGAGGGTTTAAATATTAATCTTCAATAGGAATTCTTTACAAGAAAAGACTAGAAGAAATAACTGAGAAACTTCTTGAGATACACCTCAGATAAATTTTCTCCGAACCTCCGGAGAATTTTCGACACTTGAGGGACTCACTGACCCTCTCTGCATCACTCTACGTCACTCCTATGTATCTCTCTACGCAAAGCCAGCATGACATTGCGTCACTACTGTGTGAGGCCTCTGCGTTGCTCCTAACTGTTGCCTCTCTGCCCTTCTGCATCCTTCTTTCCTTGAGCCCTGACACTGTTGATGCCCTCTGCTTCCTCCGCCCTGCAAATCTCCCTCTGAAATCGAATTCTCTTCCTTCAAAATCGACTTCCCTCAGGTTGTTGAATGTTTGCTCGGTTTGCTTTCCAAATGGCCCTCAACCCTTCTTTTATAATCATCTCATTGATGAATCAACGGCCCAGATTAGAAGTCCTGCAAATCTCCCTCTAAAATCGAATTCTCTTCCTTCAAAATCGACTTCCCTCGGGTTGCTGCATGTTTGCTCGGTTCACTTTCCAAATGGCCCTCAACCCTTCTTTTATAATCATCTCATTGATGAATCAACGGCCCAGATTAGAAGTCTAATCAATGGCTAAGTTTAGAACTTGACTTGATCTTCGTTCTCTAGAAGATTCACACTCTGTTTTATTAATACCCATTAATTAATTAATTTCCCTAAGTTTAGACTTGGGGCCTCCATTAAAATAATTAATTATTTTAATAAAACATGAACCGAGTGAAATTTCCACAAACGGTTTCTGGGTTTTTTGGAATACTGATGTCTAATCCTCCTCACCAAATTTGAGACATAGATCACTTTCTGATGCTATAAAAATCAACATTTCATTCCTGGGACAATGTTTAATAGGTCAAATCCTCCATTGCAAGCTTCTAGGGTTTGTGTCAAGAGTCCTTGTCCTTGTCATAATGTAATAGACCCTTCTTGGGCTTCTCGAGTCAAGAAATAAATTTATTTTACGGTAAATTAGGTCATTTAGGCCTCTTCCACCAAGTCGGCCTCAAAGAAATCAAGTCAGCCTCATCAAGGGAATTCGACCTCATGAAAGCAGTTTAAATAAAGGGAGCTCAATTCATTTGGAGACTCACTCACTCAAGTTCAATCTTCATAGAGATAGAGGATGAAAAGGAGAGTGAAGAGCAAGAGTAGACAACCTAATCAAAAAAAGAAGAAAATCTAAGTTTTTTGGGCATCTCTCTCACACGTGTGAAGTCTTCTAGGGTTTCTGGACTGAAATTGGGGGCCGAAATTTTTGAATTAGTTGCAGGACCAAATTTTTGAAGTTGCAGGAGGATTGAAGTCACAGACTAGAAGCTGGGCAGAAATTCTGAAGTAGTAGGATTGAAATTTTATCTTTGATGCAGTATTGATGCAGTGTTGTTGCAGTTGATCTTTGAAGTTTGGAAGGACAGAATGAAGGTTGACTTGGTGGTGGAGGAAGGCATTTTGGTCTAAGGTTTTGGTCTATCTCAATTTGATTTTTGCTAGTGGAAGAGTTTGACTAGGTTTTCCCCTATAGAGGGGTTTTAGCCCTGGCTGAGTGCCTACATCTAGTGTCATTGATCTTCATGTTTTGATTTGATGGTTGCTTGATGAAAAGAAGATAAAAGAAGAACATAAGAAGATAATAAGAATACCAGAATAACACAAGTAAATATCAACATAAGGAAATCTCTCTACCTTTCTAATTTTCTAAAATGATGCCTATGTTCTATTGGTCAGGTTTGCAAGTATGAGTCAGAAGAGCAGAGTCAAGTCCAAGAATCTATACTTTGGTGGATTCAAGTCTAAGAATTTAGATTTTCCTTGTAATTTTGCAACTACTTGAATGAACAAACTAAAACTAGCTATGATTCACAAAGACACAAAATTTCTCTACTCTAAATAAGAAGTGGAATAGAACAAAAATAAAAGCGCAGTTACACGATAACACAATAATTTTTCTAGGGAACCCAATTGGGAAAACCCTTTGCTTATTGTAGAATTTTATTGATAGAGTTCTATGCAATCATATTTCTTACAAGGCAAATAGTGACCCTGAGAACACACTTATTCTCTGTTATACTAGTTGGACACACCCCGCAACCTATCAGCCTCTACTCCTACTTTCTTGTTGGCTACCTGACCTTATTCCCTTGCGCCTAGGTGTGTATTGTTGGCCCGAATTCACTGCACACAAGCCTCCTTTGGCTGGTCCGAATTCTCTGCGCACATGACGTCTTTGGCTGGCCCGAATTCTCTACGCACAGCCTCCTATTCTCTAGCCCTAAGGACCTCCTATACTTTAGGACGTAGCCCCTAACACCTAGCACAATCTGGCAGGAAAGAATCCTCTCTATGCTCTACGTATTGGCTCCTCCAAAGTACACATCCATAGCAAGAATCTCTCACACACAAGCTAGTGCACCCTCTCACAAACTCATGAGCTATTATCTTGTCTCATAACCTTGAACACAAAACAATTGTTGAATTTTTTGCCTTTGTCCTCCTTTTAACAATTTGATCCATGTTATTATTAGAAAAATATAATTAGAGAATTACATATTTGGAACTGCAATGGTGATTGACTTGGTTAACTGAGTTCGAACTGAACTCTCTCCAATCATAACTTGGAGATTATAACTCATCCTTGCCTCAATCTAAACTGAAGCTCCCAACTCGTCTTATCCCAAATTCTTCGTTGTTGCAGCTGCTCCCTTTGAACTAGAATACTTCCCTGCTTTCTTTTGCGGAATCTGATCTAAAGACTTGTTCTTTCCAACCACACTTTGCAAGTTTATCACTTCATTCATATGTTCCATGTACCCCATGTACCTTTGTGGTTGCTTCCTCTAGCTGAAGGTGATACTGGAAGATTCAACTCTCTCCTGATCTCCCTTAAACAAATATTCTGCCCACTTGGTTCAAACTATCCCTATGTTGGGAGTCACTGACTAAGTGGTTGCCTCCTCTCGCCTTGGGCTATGGTCCTCATCATCCTGTTGATCGGCTCAACTACTTGAGATTCAAACTAAGATATTGGTTGAGGCTCCATCTTGAGAGCTCTGTCCTACTCTCGTTCAACCATCACTTCTTTACTCTAAGAACTTCATGCCTTGTTGCTCAAGATTATGCCTGTCTCTACCTGAAACTTGTAGAGATTCTTCACCCTAACACCTATCTGCTTCTTACATATAGAAGTTAAGTGTTGGAGGTAAGCCTTACCTCTACTAAAGATGACATCATAACCCTTGTCCTCAAGGGTGGCTACTGAAACAAGGTTCTTCTTCAGGCCTGGAACATCGAGGACATCTCTGAGAGGAAAAGGATTACCCGACTCCCTCTGAAAATTGACAATACCAACTCCCTTAGCTGCATACATGACATCATCTCCTAGCTCAATCTGAAACTACATGTCCTTCTCCTTTTGGTGGCTGAAATTCTTCTTGTTCCCAGTCATGTCAAAGGATGCTCCTGAATCAATATACCATACGCTATTATCTACTGAGCTTGCCATGCAAGCTATCAATGTGAAATATTTCTCAAGCTGGGCAAAAAACACATCTACATCCATTGATGCAGCTACATGATCCTTACTGAACTCCTTCTGATTAGGACACTTAGTGGCATAGTGTTAGAACACATGGCAATGGAAGCACTTGATCTTGCTCAGATCCTTCTTCTTGCCCTCCTTACTGGACTCTGCCTCTCCTTGGCCCTTCTTGCCCTTGGCCTTGCTACCTTTTCCTGTCAGGGCAAAGTTCTCCACGTCCTCTATCGGATTTGATCTACCATCTCGAGTCCCTCTCTGAATCTCTTCCTGAATGCAATCAATCCATAACCTTTCCCAACCAAGAAAATTCTCTCCGCCACTGACAGCATTCTAGAAACTATACCAATATTTATGAAGTCCTAGTAGAGCAAAGCTCACAAGGTCACTCTCTAGTACAGTGACACCCACACCACCTATCATCTAGAACCTGAGTGAACTTTGAAACATATGTGACGATGGGCTCATCTTTTCTCATCTAGATACTTCTTAGTTTCTCTTTGAGTGCAAGCTTCCTAGCATCATTGGTACCCTGAAACAGATCCAAGATGGCTTTGAACATATCATATGTTGTCTTCTTCTCATAGAGATGAGGAATAATCATAGTTTTAAAAACCGGAACCAATAGTCGGACCAGTCCACCTAATAAACTAGGTTTCAAATCGGGACTGGTCAGATATCAATGAACCGGTTTTTAAAAAAATACATTAAATAATTAATTTTTAATGAAAAAAACTATTTTTAAGATTTAAAACCATGATTTCAAGCCAATAGAGACAACATATACAAAGTTGGCTCATCTATATACCATGTAAAGGTGAATATATCAAAATGGCACCGAGTACAATACAAATCATCGTCAAAATATATAAGCAATGAGGCTCTAAATGGCCTATAAAGTCCAAAAACAATGCTACAAGCTATGAGGCCATTGGCCTACTACAAGGCTACGTGTCTACACATGATCATTCATCAAATTCATCACTACTACTAGACACAGGATCATCAACAGGAGCTGCATAGACATCATCTGGTTCAAAGTCTGAGGATGCCTAAGCCTCATCTACAACCATAGTAGTAACACTGCCACCAATAAAAATAGAAGTGGACCTAATGGAAGCATTGGTACATCATGATTAGTGCCTTCCATTGGTTGTTTGCCTTTGCTTGATGCGGCTACTAATTCTGGTTCTGATGGCGTTACCAAATCTGCTTCACCCCCCCTAATGCCATGTCATTATCAAAATCAGCATCAAACACGGGATCCTCAGTCTCCTCCACCCATTCTAATGTTGGATCAATATCATCCAACACAATGGGATCTAGATCAGGTATTTTGTTCATCATTTGGTTCCGCCTTAGTCAGTGGTTGCATTGCACGAAAACAAGATCATTTAATTGTTTTTGTTCCAAACGGTTTCTCTTCTTCGTGTGTATGCGCTAAAAAACAGACCAATTGTGCTCACAACTTGAAGCACTGCAAGTTGGGTTGAGGACTCTAATTGCAAACTTTTGCAATTGAGGACATTGGCCACCAAATGACTCCCACCAATGTGCTGTAAAGAAAAAGAAATTACTTAGTTCATTTCATTTCTTATTTACATATTAAAAGTATTTATAGATAATTTGAATTGTAAATTTGTAAACAATTTAACTTGAAAAGAAAAACGAATGTGAATTGCTTACCTGGTTGATCCACATCTCTTGCCATCTTTGCCAAGTTTTTTTCCAAAGGTACCCGCTGCCATGCTGAAAAGAGTAAGTTGTTTATGTATTTCCAACTAATCTGCATGGATAGGGACCATGCGCTCCAAGCAATCAATCAATCTAGCTCTGACCTCCCCATCCTGCAGATCTCCTAGCCGCGCTTTATAATGATACTTTGGGTTCAAAAAATACCCAGCTACATGTATAGGACCCTCTGTTATCAACGATCTCCCATATACGGCCATATTTGGCTAAACTATCCTTGTAAGTTGCTTGTATCTGCTCCTTTGCCTGATCCATAGCCTCATAAATGTAGCCCATGGCCAATTTTTCCCCGTCCACCATCCTTAGCACCTTAACAAGGGGCTCGGTAATTTTCACAAGCTCTGTAGACCTTTTCCAAAAATAATCGTCAAAAAATTTATTTTTGGTGTCTTTGCCATCTTGTCTACGAGCCCACCGAGATTCAGTCCAATCATCAGAAGAAAACATTTTTTGCAGGTTTTTTTGTTGAGAATTGAGACATTGCAACGTGAGGAAGTGAGTTGCAAATCTCGTAATTGCAGGCCTAACAAGCTCTTTGCCCCCAGTGTTTTTCCTCATTAGGCTCAAGAGTCAATACCCATGAGTGGTTGTAGATGTATTTTGTAATGCACTTGGCATGCTCTACAGTGTTTTTTACCCACTCCACTTTGCCTATGTCCTCAAGCATGAGGTCTACGCAATGTGCAGTACATGGAGTCCAAAATATGGTCTTATATTTGGACTCAAGCATCTTTCCAGCAAGAACATAGTTTGAGGCATTATCTGTGACAACCTGCACAACATTCTGCTCCCCCACTTCCTGAATAATCTCATCCAAAAGCTCAAATAGAAGGGTTGCATCCTTCACCTTATTAGATGCATAAACTAATCTAAAAAACATGGTTCCTTGAGGGAAAGAAACAAGGAAATTAATGATAGTGCAGTTCTTTTCATCGGTCCATTCCTCTCACATGATGGAACAACCTGTTTTGAGCCATGACTCTCTATACTCGGCCAAATACTCATCAATGGAAGAAATCTCTTTTTGCAAAAGAGCTCCCCTCAAGTCATGCATAGTGGGCCTTTGAAGCCCTTTCCTACAGCGATAACAGAGTCCCACATAGCTTGGTAATAAGGTGAGCGAGCAGCATTAAATGGGATATTTGCATCATACCACCATCTAGAAATGTATTGATAAGAAGTTTCTTTGCATTGTTTTTTCCAATGTTGATCCAAAGTGGGTTGACGACTTGGCTGGGAGGAAGTGGGATTAGCAGAGGCAGTGGTGGCAAAGGATGAGAAATAACTTTGGATGTTTGTTCTCTTTGTTCCTTTAGATTGTTGGCCAAGAGCAAGAGGAACATAGTGAAAGGGGTCAGTGGTGGAAGGGATAGAAGAGGAGTCTTGAATATTATAATCATCATACCCACTCTCTTTCATGGCTTTTAATTATTCCCTCTTCCTTGAAATTTAATCTTGGATGGCCTTCTCTCTAGCCTTATTCTCCTCAAACTTTTCAAACTTGGAAAGGTATTCTGCCGTAACAGGACCTAACACTTCATTTGGTGCTTTACATGGCTTTACTTGGCCTCTTATCCCAACCAAGTGTTGTTTCAATCTGAGAATACCCCCACCTACAATAGGTTTATTGCAAAATTTACATATCAATTTTTCATCAATCACATCACAATGAGCCCATGCAATGTCCTCAGCTTTTGGAGCCATGTTGTCTTGAAATAATTAAAATTTGCAAAGAAATTTTCCAAAAAAAAAAAAAGAATTGCAGCTAAGAAAAATGGAAAACCTAAGATAAATTTAGGAAAAAAATGCATATGTAGCTTACAATATTTGATGGCATAGAACTAGAGATTTGATAGCATAGAACACCAAAAAAAATTTAAAACATGGACAGCAGTGAAATGAGGAATTTTTCAAGTGAAAATCCTTACCTGGAAATGCAAACTAGTTTCCCTACCCTGCTCTTGAAGATGCCAACTCTACTAACAACTCCAAACTATCTCCAAAATAGCTTCAACTCCAACTCCAAGCCTCCACGATGACTACTCCAGCAAAAACTCAACACTCTCCAAGCTCCCAATCAAACTCACAAAAACTCCAAATGAGATGTGTGAGGAAAATGAGGGGGGTGATCTCCTTGTAAAGGCTTGGAGAGAGTGTTTTTGGAGGGAAACAACCCTTAATTTCCCTCCAAAACACCCAGGAAGATTCCTAAACTACATTGTCTGGGTCCACCGCGTCCCTGGAAATGAATCGGTCGGATTAGGATGGAACCGACCGGTTTGACCATAAACTGGCCAGTTCCGTCCTAAACCGGCCAATTAGGGCTGGTTTTGTGAATTTTGGGAGAAATGGACCCTTCAACCGGGTTTTTTGTCTGGTTTGACCCGGTTGCCCAATGAACCAATCGGTTTGACCAGTTTTCGGTTCAAGCCAATCAATTTTTAAAACTATGGGAATAATATGGTCTCTAACACCCTCTAGAATGATCCTCTTCGCCTTGGTATCATTCTTATTATGGTGGGCAAACTTTGGGGATCTTGTGGTGGAAGTATGGAGTTCATGACACACTCTCCCACCCCATTATCTTCCAACACTATTGTGATTCGCTCCTTACCTGCACAGAAATTCGAGGCTCCCTCTAGACTGTGATTTGACCTCAATCCTAGGAATGCCATACTAGTATCCAAGTAACTGTTGAGAATCAGGTAGGGCAGTGATTAATTCAAATTCTCTTCTTGATAATTAATTGTGAGCTTACTTCTTTTACTTATGTCTTCTCTTCTTAGCCTATTAAGTCTTTCTGCAAGTCAATTATCAAAAACACAAGAGACACAAATTTAGGCTTTTCAAGCCAGGGCCAAAACCTCTCCCTCTTGGAGAGGAAAACCCTCAAGAAATTTTTCTTATTGACTTTCAGTTGACAAGTACCATGACCATGACTCAGACCCTTGACATATGTATGCCTCTAAGACCTTGTCGCTTCTTTCTTCTTTGAATCCTTAAGTTGATCCTTCTTCTCTGCATCGTCCTGCACCATCCTGCACCTTTCTACACCAAAACTAGAGAGCTCGGTCTCTACTTGTATTCTTCTTTCTTCATCTGAATGTGATCCTTACTTGTGATATCAGCACTTTTGTTAGACTTCCTATTATCCACTGTTTAGCACTTTGTTACTTGAGAGATAACTTGTTTCTTTATTCAATTAGTATCTTCGATGCATAATCCTGTATTACTTGATCATAATCCGCATTGTGATATATCAGACTTGTCTTCAACAATAAACATAAACCCTTATTCGCATTTTTGTTTCCCTTTTAACGTAGTCTTATTATTGTTGAAAAGTGTAAATAGGATCGGCCTTCATATTGACTATGTAATTATGTATTTATGTAAAGAAGACAAAGATAATAAAATGTATTTTTGTTATACTTGCTTCATGGGTTTCATGAGCAAGATTTTACTATAGGTCAATAGACTTCTTCTTGATGTCTATTAGGGTTTGTCTTCTATTTATAAGTGTAATTAAGAGTCATGTATATGAAGTGACTAGCATAAAGAATGTACTCCAAGACCTTGTGGAAGAATGGCTCATAACAGCCCTCAAGACCGCCCACATTCAACGCTAAAAGATATGCTTATTAATCAGTGATAAAGTCAACCTATATACAGTGAGAATGTCGGCCTACAAACTTGTTGTAGGGTCGGCATAAAAGCAATTCAAAGCACTATATATATATCCAGGACCTACGGCTCATTTGCCACCAACAAGACTGCGGATTGCTCTGAAGAAGATTACGGATACATCTGTGGTTGATGCGGATTTCAGAGAGGATTAAAGTGCGGGTTAAAAGATAGAATTCAGTGCGGATATATCTGAGATCCTATAGCTCGATAAAGTCTAAATAAAGTGCAAGTTAAAAAGGGCAGTGATCAAGTATAAGGTGCAGATCTGTTTCAAGGATCGTTTTGAGGCAGTGAATGCGGATCTGTGTGAAGAAGTTGCTGACAGTAGTATGGTCAATCTAGTAATGTATACACCTGCTATCTAAGTGAGATAAGAAGTGCGGATGATTCAGTGAGATAGGAAGCATCGAAGTTAAAAGACTGAAGTGTGATTTACCTTCCTATCTTCAGTACACAAAAAGGAAAGCAATATATCTCAAGTGAACATGAAACAAGAAGAAGTATGTCGATAATCGAAGACTAAATCAAGGAAGATATAATTAGAGACCGAGTTCTCTAGTGGTGGTGCGGGTCAGTGCAGGTTGGTGCAGAAGAGAAGGATCAGCGTTGTGAGCATACAAAGAAGCATAGACAAGGTCTTGGAGACATTCCTAAGTCAAGGGTCTGAGTCTTGGTCAAGGTACTTGTCATTTGAAGATCTATAAGAAGAATTCCTTACGGGTTTTCCTCTCCAAGAGGGAGAGGTTTTGCCTTGGCTCTAGGCGCTTAATTTTGTGTCTCGTGTATTTTGATAATTGACTTGATGAAAGACTAAATAAGCTAAAGAAGAGAAGACATAAGTAACTCAAGTAAGCTCACAAGCAATTATCAAGAAGAGAATTTGAATTAATCACCAGCCCTCTAAATTATCAACATGGTATCAGAGCTAAGGTGCTGAACACAAGAGCTACTTGACAAGAAGACACTCCAGGAAGCAAAGATCAAAGTTTGGGTGAAAAGTCAAATCAGTTTGCAAGGAAGACTCTCAAGCTATTTCAAGAAAGATTTTCATCTCATTCAAAGGATCAACTCATCAAGAAAAATAATCTTTGTCATCAAAGATTTATACTCAAAAACATTGTTGGAAGAAACATCATCTTTTGAATATATCCTTTATCATGAAGGATCCAAGAACACCTACATTGGAGATTTCAATATTATAAGAAGCTCCTGACTTCATCTTCATCATCATCAAGGAAGCTGCAACTCAATCTACTCAAGTAAGTATTTATGACCTTACTTAAATCTGTCAAGATGACTTATTGTAAAGAGAGCAACAAATTGGTTGGGTCATCAAACTTTAGTGCATGGAAGAAGAGGACAAAATTGAATTTAATTGAAGACGAAGTTATGGATTACATCAAAGGATCTACAATTCAACCCTCAAAAGAAGATGCTCCAGCTCATGCCAAGTACATGAAAGCATAAATCAAAGCCCGGAGGATTCTCATAGAATCCATTAAGGACTCATTCATTACCTATGTATCAAAACTAAAGTCTGCTAAAGAAATATATGAGAAATTGGTGGAGCTATTTTCTATGAGTACTGTAGGAGAAGCAATCTCTCTGAGACAAGAACTTTACAAAATGAAATTGTCAAGAGAAGAAGGAATCACTTCATACTTTATGAGGATTTCTGAAATAAGAGACCAACTGCAGGAACTGGGAGAAGTAATGCCTGACACTGAGATGACTACAATGGTGTTGAATGCTCTACCAGAAGAATGGGGAAACTTCACTTCAAGTTTATACGAGAAGAAAGAAGCAACACCATTCCATGATTTATGGTCTCTACGCAAATAGAGGAAACAAGATTGAAAGCCAAAGCTAATACAGGATCAAGTGAAGGGAATCAAACCTTTGTAGCCATATCCAGGAAGAAAGGAAGATTCGGAAAATTTGGTCCTTAGAATAAAAGAAGAAATATGGTCAAAGTACGATGCTTTGGATGTAATGAACTTGGGCATTATAAAAGAGATTGTCCTAAATCTGGAAAGGACAAGAGGAAAAAGGAAGAAACCCATGTCACAGATATAAGGGAAGAACCTGATGCAATTAAATCTAAGAAAGAAGAAGCGACGGATCTCTATTATCATTGAGATTGTCTTCTTCTTTAAGTGATCTCTGTTGGTTGTAAAATAGTATGATAGGGAGCAATGTATATCAATAGCATCATGATAAAATCATGATAGGAGCTCTTAGTGAAACAGCTCTTGGAAAACCTCGCTAAAAACAATATTGATGGAAGGCAGTCATCAAAATCAAGGGTCATCATGGAAACTGGTGCTGACATTTTCTAATGGAGTTCTCTATGAATTCACTGATTAGAAAGAAAGCAGAATGGTTTCATCAAGAATTCTATGCTACAGAATTCTGGGATGTGATGACATATTGATGAAGCAAGTAAAGGGAATGAAGCTCTTCTTTCTAGTAAAATTGTTACACGATGACTCAAAGGAAAAAGGTATGAGGTATATATATATTTATACGATGACACTGGATGTTGTGTAGTCATGTCATATTGTTACAGGTAATAAACTTTAGAAGTGTCATCTCTCACGATGCACAAACAGATGAAATCAACATAATCTATCCTCATATGGAATATGAGGTGGTTTTATATGAACAAGGAACTGGAAATTGGAAGTTCCTGGGAATAAAGATGTGCAAAAACGAAGAGATCATGAAGTGCAACCATTTCAAGAGGCAGTTATCATCCGGAAGCCAAGAAGATGTGACTAGAATATCTCCTTGGAAGATACGTAGACTATGATAGAAGTCTGGTAAAGAAGAAGACCCTTGACAAGACATATCATTAGGAGATGTGTCAATCTGAAAAGAGAATGTCGATGCCTACATGAAGATGTCATGGTGAAAGATCATCACTGAGATAACTTTTGATTTAAAAGTTCATATGTATATGTTTATCTGAATGAATTTATGCAGGGCTGCCAATCATGTGAAAGGATGTAAGATCCTTGGAGATGGTTCGAAGTAAAGCAGCATGGCATAAAGGTGGACCAGATGAGAAAGTCCGATGAATCACTTTCTGGTAGATGATATGACTCATGGATGAAAGTGATGGATGCTCTGTGCCCCATGAAGCTAAAGTTGAAGATTCCTCAATATCAAAATCTATGACATCGAGGGTAGGAATTCTTCATGAGCAGCTGGGTGTCTCACCATTGTTGCTGTAGGTCCCTGGTTAAGAGGGAGCCTAGTGATAAGTTTCTTACTTGGAAGAAACTTGGTAATTCCTAAGAATGAGCTTAGGTACATTCCTTGTATAGGAATGAGTACATTCCCTTGTGGAATAGGTCCTCCCTGGCTGAAGAGGGAGAGATAGACACATCATTCTGGTCTTCACTTGGGAAGACAGAATGGAGGATTGGGTAATCACCTGGCATTCGATACTCGTTGGGAATGTCATAGGGCATTCAAGATAAGAGTAGTCATGGACCAATATTCCTTGAGGGCTAGCTACCCAAGAGAAGAATAGTCCAAGAAGGTCATACTTTGTCAAAACCTGGGTGGAGTATGTACCTTGGAGAGACAATGACTATGGTGTTTATAAGTCATGTGTCTTGCCAGCATTGTAGCCCATTGTCTCGTTGAGAGATGGGGTTGTTAGTCAAGGCCTTGCACTAGGACAATGTTGGTTGATATGATGCTATATAGATGCGATTACCAATCCGATTCTTCTTATAAGATTCTTCAGTTTGAAAGTGACCATGTACCTATATGAATACCTCCCTAGTTAAGAGGGAGTGTTGAAAAGTGTAACTAGAATCGGTCTTCATATTGACTATGTAATTATGTATTTATGTAAAGAAGAAGACAAAGATAATAAAATGTATTTTTGTTATACTTGCTTCATGGGTTTGATGAGCAAGATTTTATTATAGGTCAATAGACTTCTTCTTGATGTCTATTAGGGTTTGTCTTTTGTTTATAAGTGTAATTAAGAGTCATGTATATGAAGTGACTAGTCTGAAGAATGTACTCCAAGACCTTGTGGAAGAATGGCCCATAACAGCCCTCAAGACAGCCCACATTCAACGTTGAAAGATAAGCTTATTAATCAGTGATAGAATTGGCCTATACACAGTGAGAATGTCGGCCTACAAACTTGTTGTAGGGTCGGCCTAAAAGCAAGTCAAAGCACTATATATATATCCAGGACCTACAGCTCATTTGTCACCAACAAGACTGCGGATTGCTCTGAAGAAGATTGCGGATACATCTATGGTTGATGCGGATTTTAGAGAGGATTAAAGTGTGGGTTAAAAGATAAAGGTCAGTGCGGATATATATGAGATCCTATAGCTGGATAAAGTCTGAATAAAGTGCAAGTTAAAAATGGCAGTAATCAAGTATAAGGTGCGAATCTGTTTCAAGGATCGTTTTGAGGCAGTGAATGAGGATCTGTGTGAAGAAGTTGCCAACAGTAGTATGGTCAATCTAGTAATGTATACACCTGCTATCTAAGTGAGATAAGAAGTGCGGATGATTCAGTGAGATAAGAAGCATCGAAGTTAAAAGACTGAAGTCTGATTTAATAGTATAAGAACAGAAGGAAGGTAACTTTGTGATTTACCTTCCTATTTTCAGTACACAAAAAGGAAAGCAATATATCTCAAGTGAACATGAAACAAGAAGAAGTATGTCGATAATCGAAGACTAAATCAAGGAAGATATAATTAGAGACCGAGTTCTCTAGTGGTGGTGCGGGTCAGTGCAGGTTGGTGCAGAAGAGAAGGATCAGCGTTGTGAGCATACAAAGAAGCATAGACAAGGTCTTGGAGGCATTCCTAAGTCAAGGGTCTGAGTCTTGGTCAAGGTACTTGTCATTTGAAGATCTATAAGAAGAATTCCTTACGGGTTTTCCTCTCCAAGAGGGAGAGGTTTTGCCTTGGCTCTAGGCGCTTAATTTTGTGTCTCGTGTATTTTGATAATTGACTTGATGAAAGACTAAATAAGCTAAAGAAGAGAAGACATAAGTAACTCAAGTAAGCTCACAAGTAATTATCAAGAAGAGAATTTGAATTAATCACCAGCCCGCTAAATTTTCAACAATTATCATCAATGCTTACTCAGATTTATCCATAATTCTGTCTTCCTTTATGTGCACTTATATCAGATATGTTTCATTGAAGTTTGTACTTCTTTATGTCCTAAAACCCGCACTTGTCTTTGTCCTGAAATCCTCACTGAATTACAGAGCACTTTACGAAAATATTGTTGACAAATGAGTCAGATTCAGGACTTATATATACAAGACAGGTCCCCTTATTGAGCCGTCATGAAAGCCTACTCCTGAGCCAACTTGTGCAGGGGTATGGAGGCCGACTTGATCACTGTTTTCAGCAATGAACTTTAGCCATATTCTGAGCCAAGACTTCAAGCTTGTTTGGCAAGGTCTTGAGGCATACAAATGTGATTTTACTCTTCATAAACATGACTCTTTAATATGTACATTTATGACCAGAAGACAAATCCCTCATAGACATCAAGAAGAAGTCTATTGACCTATAATAAAACCTTGCTCATGAAACCCATGAAGCAAGCATACAAAAAATATATTTTATTATCTTTGTCTTCTTCATTACATAAATACATAATTACATAGTCAATATGAAGACCGATCCTAGTTACACTTTCCAACACTCCCTCTTAACTAGGGAGGTATTCATATCGGTACATGATCACTTTCAATCTAAAGAATCGGATTGGTAATCGCATCTGTATAGCATCATATCAACCAACATTGTCCTAGTGCAAGGCCTTGACTAACAGCCCCATCTCTCAACGAGACAATGGCCTACAATGTTGGCGAGACATGTGACTTATAGACACCATAGTCATTGTCTCTCCAAGGTACATACTCCACCCAGGTGTTCCCAGAGTATGACCTTCTTGGACTATTCTTATCTTGGGTAGCCAGCCCTCAAAGAATATCGATCCCCGACTGCTCTTATCTTGAATGCCCTATCTCATTCTCAAAGAGTATCGGATGTCAGATGATTACCCAATCCTCCATTTTGTCTTCCCAGGGGAAGACCAGAATAATGTGTCTATCCATTCTCTCCTCATGGCCTTCACTAAGACTTACAGATGTTAGTCCTGGTCTAGTGCATGACACATGAATTAGAGAATCATATACGTCACTCCGTCTTAACTCAGGAACGGCATACTTCAAGTTTCTTCCAAGTAAGAAACTTACCACTAGGCTCACTCTCAACCAGGTACCTGCAGCAACAATGGTGAGACACCCAACTGCTCATGAAGAATTCCTCCCCTCGATGTCATGGATATCGATATTGAGTATTGGATGTCAGCTGATATGGATGTCATAGGGCATAGATCATCCATCACTTTCATCCACGAGTCATGTCAACCATCAGAAAGTGATTCATCAGTCTTTCTAGTCCACCTTTATGCCATGCTGCTTTCCTTCGAACCATCTCCCAAGGATCTTACATCCTTCCACATGATTGGCAACCCTACATAAACTCATCCAGCTAAACATATACATATGAACTTTTAAATCAAGAGTTACCTTAGTGATGATCTTTCACCATGACATCTTCCTGTAGGCATTGGCATCCTCTATTCAAATTGACACATCTCCTAAAGATATGTTGTGTCAAGGGTCTTCATGTTTACCACACTTCTATCAGAGTCCATATATCTTCCTAGGAGATCTCCTAGTCACATCTTCTTGGCTTCCAGATGATAACCGCCTCTTGACATGGTTGCACTTCATGATCTCTTCCTTGCTTTCCCCACACAGCTTTATTCCCAGGAACTTTCCAGTATCCAGTTTCTTGTTTGCATACAACCACCTCATATTCCATATGAGGACATATTTGTTTTTATTTGTTAGTGGCAACCTGTGTGCTGGAAGAGATCCTCCTTCCTTTGATCATACTTCTAAAGATAGAAGTTCATTACCTGCAACCATATGGCATGACTTCACAGCGTCCAGTGTGAGCACATAGATATATGTACCTCATCCTTTTCCTTTTGAGTCATTCTACAACACTTTTACTAAAACGAAGGACTTCATTCCCTTGACCTACTTCAGCAATATGTCATCATGTTCTAATCCCTGAATTCTACAAGATAGAATTCCGATGAAACCTTTTGCTTTCCTTCTAGTCAATGAATCCAGAGAGGACTTCATCAGAAAAATGCCAACACCTGTTCCATATTGAATGATGACCCTTGATCCAGATGACTATCTTCCATCAATGTTGTTATCGGTGAGGTTCCCAGGAGCTACTTCTTCAAGTGCTCCTTCCATGCTTCTATTATGATGCTACTAATATACCCTGCTTCCTATCATACTATTTTACAACCAACAGAAATCACTTAAATAGAAAGATGATCTCAATCATAATCAAGAACTTTCGCTTCTCCTGTCTTAGATTGATTTGCATCAGGTTCTTCCCTTTCATCTGTGACATGGGCTTCTTCCTTTTTCCTCTTGTCCTTTCCAGATTTAGGACAATCCCTTTTATAATGCCCAAAATTATTACATCCAAAGCATCGTGCTTTATCCTTATTTCTTCTTTTATTCTGAGGACCAAATTTACTGAATCTTCCTTTCTTCCTGGACATGGATGCAAAGGCTTGATTCCCTTCACTTGATCTTGTATCAGATTTGGCTTTCAATCTTGTTTCTTCTACCTTACATAGATCCTGGAATGGTATTTCTTCTTCTTTTTCATCGATGCTAAGTGAAACTTCCCCATTCTTTAGGTAGAGCATTTTGTACCATAGTGAGAACATCTTCATCAAACATTACTTCTCCCAATTTCTGCAGTTGATCTCGTATTGCAAAAATCTCCATCAAATATGGAATTATTCCTTCCTTTCTTGACATTCTCAATTTGTATAATTTTTGTCTCCGGATATTATTTCCCCTGTAGAACCTTTCGAGAACAACGCCACCAATTTATCATATATTTCTTTTGAGGATGCTAGATTTGATACATAGCGAATGAGAGTCCTTTATGGATTCTATAAGAATCCTTCGGGCTCTTATGTCTCCCCTCATGTATTTGAAGGGATGCTAGAATATCTTCTTTTAAAGGTTGAATTGTAGATCCTTCGATGTAGCCCATAACTTCATTTTCAATTAGATTCAAATTTGTCCTTTCTTCCATGCACTAAAGTTTGATAACCCAACCAATTTGTTTCTCACAATAAGTCAATTTAACAGATTTAGATAAGGTCATAGATACTTACTTGAGTAAGGTGACTTTCTCCTTCTAGTAGCTTCTTAGATGAAGATGAAGTTAGGAACTCCTTCTTAGATTGAATTCTCCAATGTAGATGTCTTTAATGGTGATGATGGCAAATATCTTCAATATAAATCTTTGATGGCAAAGATTTATATTCTTGATGAGTGAATCCTTGAGAATCTTCCTTGCAAACTGAATTGATCTTTCAATGTAGACTATTATTCTTGCTTCTTTGAGTGTCTCTTTGTCAAGTAGCCCTTGTCTTTAGCACCTTACCTCTGATACCATGTTGAGAATTAGGTAGGGCAGTGATTAATTCAAATTCTCTTCTTGATAATTACTTGTGAGCTTACTTCTTTTACTTATGTCTTCTCTTCTTAGCTTATTAAGTCTTTCATCAAGTCAATTACCAAAAACACAAGAGACACAGATTTAGGCTTTTCAAGCCAGGGCCAAAACCTCTCCCTCTTGGAGAGGAAAACCCGCAAGAAATTCTTCTTATTGACTTTCAGTTGACAAGTACCATGACCAGGACTCATACCCTTGACCTATGCATGCCTCTAAGACCTTGTCGCTTCTTTCTTCTTTGATTCCTTAAGCTGATCCTTCTTCTTTGCACCGTCCTGCACCTTTCTGCTCCAAGACTAGAGAGCTCGGTCTCTACTTGTATTCTTCTGTCTTCATCTGAATGTGATCCATACTTGTGATATCAACACTTTTGTTAAACTTCCTATTATCCACTATTTAGCACTTTGTTACTTGAGAGAAACTTGGTTTCTATACAGCAACTCTTCAATAGTCTTCTTATTTGGTTGTCCACAAAATTCCCTTTGATAACTTCTTTATCTATTCAATTAGTATCTTCGCTACATAATATTGTATTACTTGATTGTAGTTCGCATTGTGATATATCAAACTTGTCTTCAACAGTGAACATAAACCCTTCTTCACATTTTTGTTTCCCTTTTAACGCAGTCTTATTATCATCAATGCTTACTCAGATTTATCCCTAATTCTGTCTCCCTTTATTCGCACTTATATCAGATATGTTTCATTGAAGTTTGCACTTTTTTTCTGTCTTGAAACCTGCACTTGTCTCTGTCTTGAAATCCACACTGAATTACACAACACTTCACGAAAATCTTGTTGACAAATGAGCCGCAGTCAAGACTTATATATACAGGACAGGTCCCCTTATTGATGTAAAATTTAAATTCCTACTCTGGTTATCGGTTTTTCCTTATCACTCCATGCATTTAGTTTTAAATCCAAGCATGATAAAAACACTAAAATCTGGAAATGACAATAATTTCTGAAAACACAAATTTGGAGATTTCACCACTGCTGGAAAATGCAAAAATAAAACACAATAAAAATATAACAGCCACACACAGAAAGTGACAGTGATTTTTGGTCAATGTGACCCTGGAAAAACCCCCTACAACTCTTGGGGAAAACCAATTTGAGAGCTCTTCTTTATTTCTGAAAAATCTTTTACAGAGAAATTGAAATACACGGTAAAAATTCCAGCAATCATAAATTACAACTTATCTCGATTTCCGTGCTTGAAATCCACCTCGAAAAACATGCCAACATCAAACAGAAATAATAGCATTAAATGTTGTATGGCCTGCCTCAAAAATCATGCCCAAAACAGCTTGTACGGACTGTATGGAAAAGTACATCTGCCTCGAAAAATGTGCCCAGTTGTGCCTCGAAATTTATGCCTTCAGTTGTTGTCCCTCTTCCTCAATTTATGTGCCTTTCTTCCTTGGAAAACGTGCCTGAACTCTGTTGTACAGATTATGCCTTGGGATGTGTGCCAATAAATGTTGTTGTACAGATTTGTTGAATGCCTCCTTGCTACTCTCTTTCACTTCCTCCCTGCTCAGAAATTTTCTCCTTGCTCTCTCTTCTCTTTTTTCTCAAATGCTCATGAAAGACTGAATTGATATTTTCTTCTTCTTCTCTCCTTTTACCCTAAATGACCTTTTGAGTAACCCTAAGATCTAATGGCTCAAATTCATTTAGATCTAGGGATGAGAATAAATGTGCATTTAATTCTCACTTTCTATTTTTTAACTCGCCCACTTAAATAAAGACCCACTTAATCTTTTATTTCCATAGTCACTTTTCCACTTTCGAATTTTTCATTGACTTTAATAAAGTCACTTTAAAATTAGAATGTAATTTTATCACTTATAAAGTCACTTTTAAATTAGACTGACTTTACCACTTATAAAGTCACTTTAGAAGAAGAAGTACAATAAAGTGGACCCTTTTCCCTAGGCCAAAGATCAAAGCCTTAGGGAACCACTTGTCCTCTGGTACCCAAATTTTAACACTCCCTCTTACCGAGGAAAGTGTTCATCGCCACTCCCATCTTGTCTCTGAAGTAGACATGTTTGCTTCGTGGTAAGGCTTTGGTGAAAATGTCCGCTACCTGCTCATCTGTGGAAACATACTCAAGCTTGACTGCTCCCTTTTGGACATAGTCTCGAATGAAGTGAAACTTGATCCCAATATGCTTTGACCTATCATCAAAAACTAGATTCTCTGCGAGTTTTATGCAACTCTGATTAACGCAGTAAATCACAAAAGGTCTCAATGCCTGACCAAATAGACCAAACAACATCTTGCGAAGCCATATGGCCTCACAACTAGCCAAACTAGCAGCCATATACTCTGCCTCAGTTGAGCTCAATGCAACTGACTGTTTCCGGCTGAACCACGACACAATTGTCGAACCCAACCCAAAACAACACCCGGAAGTACTCTTCCTATCTGAAGCACAACCTACCCAATCTGAATCTGTGTACCCTGCTAGTCTCACTCCACCACCCTGTCTATAATCCAAACCATAATCCACAGTACCCTACAAGTAACGAAGAATGTGTTTTGCAGCCACCCAGTGCACTCTCCTGGGCTCACACATGAACTGACTCATAGTGTTAACTGCAAAACATATATCTGGTCGAGTGTTGACCAAACACATCAATGAACCAATTAGTTGTCTGTATAGAGTAGGATCCACCAACTCGGAATCAGAATCGTGAAGCTTCTTCCAGTTAGTGATCGTAGGTGTAGACATGGGTTTGCAGTCCTCCATGTGAAATCTGCTAAGAATATCCACAATGTACTTCCCCTGTCCTAGGAAGAAATGCCCCTCCTCCTGCCACACCTCCAATCCCAGAAAATAATGCATCAAGCCAATATCCTTCATCTCAAACTCTGAAGCAAGATCTCTCTTGCAGCCCTCAACGACTCTCTCTGCTCCAGTGATGACCAAGTCATCAACATACAACACCAGAATGAGATGCTCCTCACCCACCACAATGAAGTATAGGTTCGGATCAGCCTCACTCTTAGTGAAACCCAACTGCTGAAAGTATGTATCAATCCGAGAGTCCCAAGCTCTAGGAGCTTGCTTCAGGCCATAGATTGCCTTTTTCAATCTACATACATGGGTCTCCTTCCCATGCACCTCAAAGCCCTGCAGCTGCTCAATATAAACTTCCTTCTGAATGAAGCCATTGAGAAAGGTGGTCTTCACATCCATCTAGTGGATCTTCCAACCCATCTCTGTTGCAATTGATCAAATGGAACGAATAGATGTATACTGAGCCACGGGAGCGAAGGTCTCCTCATAGTCAACTCCCTCTACCTGTGAGAACCCTCTCGCCACAAACCAAGCCTTGAACTTCTCTATTCTGCCATCTGCAGCATGCTTTATCTTGTAGAGCCATCTGGAAGTAACAACTGATTTACCTTTAGGCCTAGGCACTACCTCCCAAACATCGTTCTTCATAATATAAGAATACTCCTCCATCATGGCCTCTCTCCAGACCTGCTGGCTGGTTGCCTCCTCATAACTAGAAGGCTCAGAGTCAACAATGCTTGTTACCAATGCCATGTAACTACTGAACCGCTCAAGTGGTCTACTTTCTTTGACCTGTCTCTTTGGCCCATCAACTGATGTGGCCTCGCACAAGGTGTCTTGAAGCCACTTGGGCTTCCTCTTCCCTTAGCCTACTTCTTCCACCAGAGTGAAAGAATCCTCAACATCATCAAAAGCCTGAACTCCTGAAGGCCTGCCAACTAACTTCATACCTGTACCTGTGCCTGTAGATGTTGAAGTACCATGTGAGCTGTCCATCAGTGGACTACCCTATGAATTGCTTTGCAAACTACCCTGCATGTTGCCCGAAGAACCACCCACCTGACTCTAAGAGCCACTGCTCACTGATGTACCTCCTGATCCTTGACCTCCTGCACCTTGTGCATTGGATCCCTGTGACTGACTCAGCTACTCCTGAGGGTCCGGTGACTCTAGATAATGCAACTCTCGTGACCTCCTGGAAGCTCTCTCCTCCTCAAACTTTACATCTCGCCTGACAACCACTTTCCTCTTCGTAGGAATGTAAATCCGGTAAGCTTTCGAGGTCTCGCTATAACCCACGAAAATGCCCTTGTCTACAGTAGGTTCTAGCTTGGTCCTTTTCTCCTTGGGGACATAGGAATATGTAAGGCACCTAAAGATACGAAAGTGCCCAACATCAGGCTTCTTCCCAGAAAAAGCCTCCTCAGGAGTCACATTCCCCAAGGCACGATGTGGACTCCTGTTCTGCAAGTAGACATCAATATTGCAGGCCTCTGCCCACAAAAATAAAGGTAACCCGTGATCGTGAAGCATGGCTTTGGCAGCCCCTACAATGGATCTGTTCTTCCTCTCTGACACCCCATTCTGCTTGGGGTTGCAAGGAACCGTGAACTCCCTCTTAATGCCTGCCTCCGCACAAAAATCCACAAACTCACCAAGAGTATACTCACCTCCATTGTCGGACCTGAGTACCTTGATCTTCCTACCTGTCTGGGTCTCCACAAGAGCTTTGAACTCTTGAAACTGCTTGAAGACCTCACTCTTGGTCTTCAAGAAATAAATCCAGGTCTTCCTGGAGTGGTCATCATTGAATAAAAAATAATACTCATAGCCACTCAAGGATACATGAGACATCCGACTACTCACATCAGAATGAATCAAGTCAAAGGATCCTGTCACTCTGTTGTTACTGCTGGGAAAAGGGGCTTTTGCAAACTTCCCCATAGCACATCCTCTGCATACATCAAGGTGATCAGAACTGAAATCTGGCACACCAATGGTGATCTCCCGCAATGTCCTCAAGGCCATGATACATGTGACCGATCTTGCGATGCCAAATCTCACACAACTCTGAACTGTTAGATCTGCTGTCGGCCCTATCTCTGGTACTGCTACTCAATACCATCAGGGGCTGGAATGACAACTTGTACACCTTAGCATGGCGCACTCCAATCACTCTAACTGAAGCAGTTGGAGTTCCCCTAGGATATATAAGCACCTGCCCTCTCCTGAACAACACCTCATACCCTCTGTCCTCAAGTGCTGAGATGGATAACAGGTTCTTCTTCATTCCAGGCACATATAGAACATCTGACAATTTCAAGGGAGGTTTGGGTTCCCTATCAAATGTCAATGTTCCCACACCAACTGTTGTAACAACATTGTCATCACCAAGTACAACATCCATATTAGTATCACTCTCTGAAAGCTCTGAGAAGTACTCCCTGACTCCTGTCATACGGCATGAAGTGCCACTATCAACATACCAAATACCAGAAGATGCTCTGCTAGTAGAGGAGAGTGCACACTCCCTCTAAACCTGTATGGCAGGTGATACTGCACTGTAGGCCTCACAAGCTATGAACCCAAACTCTAGAGTCTCGACCAAAGCTCCTGAGAAGCCATCTATCTCTGCAGAAGCTGCCATGGTTTTCTCTTTCCCCCTCTTGTTCTTCTTCTCTGGACACACAACAGCATAGTGTCCCAACTTTTGACAATTCCAACATTTGACTTTGGAATAGTCCTTCTCTTTGTTCTGTTGCTTGCCTTTACCTTTACCTTTGCCTCCACTGGTGGAAGCTTGCTTCTTTGCTTTGCCCTTCTTGCCTCTTGCCAACAATGCCACATTGTCATCCTCCTCCCCCTATTTGGCAGCCCCAAGATGGCTCTTCATGATCTCATTCTGAATGCAATCATCCCACAACCTTTCCCATCCGGGAATGTTCTAACGTGCAATAATACCATCTACAAAACTTTCCCAAGTCTTGGAAAGACCATTCAAAGCAATCCTCACCAACTCATTGGGTGCAATGGTCTCACCTATGGCTTCCAACTCATCTCTCACTGAAGTGATCTTCTTGAGGTATGTTGTAGCACTGTCAGTCTTAGCTATTTTTATGGCTTTCAGTTTCTCCTTTAGGACCATCTTTCTGTTTTCATTTGAGCTCTGGTAAAAACCGGTCAAGGTTGTCCACATTTCATGTGGATAGGTCTTTCCTCTCACATGAGGAATGACATGATCTTTGACTCCATCCAAAATCAGTCTTTTGGCCTTAGCATTCTTTTTATTGAACTCTGCTAACAGTATTGGGTCAGCAGGTACTGCTACTGGGTGCTGTGTGGTATGTACCATAATGCCCCAGACCTCTGCTTCCTCAAAGATACTCTGGATTCTCTCCCTCCATGCACTGTAGTTACTCTGCCCATCTAACCTGTCTTCAACCCCCAAACCCAAAGACATGATTCGCTGTCCTATAAACTGAAATTTCAAATCTCGATAAAGGTTTTCTATTTTCTGTGTAAAAATCAGCTTGCTGTAATTTTCACACTACTGTCCCAAAATGCAATTTCCAGCCAACTAAGCTCTGATACCATATAAAATTTCAATCCCTACTCCAGTTATCAGTTTTTCCTTATCACTCCATGCATTTAATTTTAAATCCAAGCCTGATAAAAACACTAAAATCTGGAAATGAGAATAATTTCTAAAAACACAAATTTGGAGATTTCACCACTGCTAGAAAATGCAGAAATAAAACAAGGTAAAAATATAACAGCCATACACAGAAAGTGACAGTGATTTTTGGTCAATGTGACCCTGGAAAAACACCCTACAACTCTTGGGGAAAACCAGTTTGAGAGCTCTTCTTTATTTCTGAAAAATCTTTTACAGAGAAACTGAAATACACAGTAAAAATTCCAGCAATCACAAATTACAACATATCTCGATTTCCGTGCTTGAACTCCGCCTCGGAAAACGTGCCAACAGCAAACAGAAATAACAGCAGAAAATTACAACATTAAATGTTTCAAGGCCTGCCTCGAAAATCGTGCCCAGAACAACCTGTACGAATTGTATGGAAAAGTAAAACAGTCCTCGAAACACGTGCCCAGCTGCCTCAAAAAATGTGTCTAGCTATGCCTCGAAATTCGTGCCTGCAGCTAATGTCCCTCTTCCTCGATTTTTGTGTCTTTCTTCCTTGGAAAACATACCTGAACTTTGTTGTACAGATTCTACCTTGGGATGTGTGCCAATAAATGTTGTTGTACGGATTTGCTGAATGCCTCCTTGCTGCTCTCCTTCACTTCCTCCCTACTCAGAAATTTTCTCCTTGCTCTCTCTTCTCTTTTCTCTCAAATGCTCATGAAAGACTGAATTGATCTTTTCTTCTTCTTCTCTCCTTTTACCCTAAATGACCTTTTGGGTAACCCTGAGATCTAATGGCTTTAATTCATTTAGATCTAGGGATGAGAAAAAATATGCATTTAATTCTCACTTTTTATTTTTTAACTCACCCACTTAAATAAAGACTCACTTAGCCTTTTATTTCCATAGTCACTTTTCCACTTTCTAATTTTTCATTGACTTTAATAAAGTCACTTTAAAATTAGAATGTAACTTTATCACTTATAAAGTCACTTTTAAATTAGACTGATTTACCACTTATAAAATCACTTTAGGAGAAGAAGTACAATAAAGTGGACACTTTTCCCTAGGCCAAAGATCAAAGCCTTAGGGAACCACTTGTCCTCTAGTACCCAAATTTTAACAATTGAGCCGACATGAAAGCCTACTCTTGAGCCGACATGTGCAGGGGTATGGAGGCCGACTTGATCACTGTTTTCAGCGTTGAACTTTCGCCATATTCTGAGCCAAGACTTCAAGCTTGCTTGGCAAGGTCCTAACTCTTGAGGCATACAAATGTGATTTTACTCTTCATAAACATGACTCTTTAATTTGTACATTTATGACCAGAAGACAAATCCCTAATAGACATCAAGAAGTCTATTGACCTATAATAAAACCTTGCTCATGAAACCCATGAAGAAAGCATACAAAAAATATATTTTATTATCTTTGTCTTCTTCATTACATAAATACATAATTACATAGTCAATATGAAGACCAATCCTAGTTACACTTTCCAACATGAACTTTTCTGCTCTGCTCTTCAAAAAATCAAAAATTGATATCTATTCTTTTACAAACTAATCTTTGTTCTTCACAAACAGATCTTCTTGGTGTTGGTCTTTACGTTGTTCTTTGCTCTAATACCATGTAGATTTTCCTTGAAATTTTGCAACTACTTGAATGAACAAACTAAAACTAGTTTCGATTCACCAAGACACAGAATTTCTCTACTCTAAATAAGAAGCGGAATAGAATATAAATAAAAACACAGTCACACGATAACACAATATTTTTCCTATGGAACCCAACTAGGAAAACCCTCTGCTTGTTGTATAATTTTATTGATAGAGTTTTGAGCAATCGGATTTCTTACAAGGCAAATAGTGACCCTAAGAACACACTTGTTCTCTGCTACACTAGATGGACACACCCTGCAACCTATCAGCCCCTACTCCTATTTGCTTGTCGTCTGCCTGGCCCTATTCCATTAGGCCCAGGTCTATACTGCTAGCCGAAATTCACAGCACACAGGCCTCCTTTGGCTAGCCCGAATTCTTTGTGCACAAGCCTTCTTTGGTTGGCCCTAATTATCCGCGCACAACTTCCTATTCTCTAGCACTAAGGGCCTCCTATATTTTGGGATGCAACCCCTAACACCTAGCGCAATCTGAAAGCAAGGAATTTTCTCTATGCTCTGTGTATTGGCTCCTCCAAAGTACGCATCCATAGCAAGAATCTCTCTCACACACAAACTGGTGCACCCTCTCACAAACTCAAGAGCTATTGTCTTGTCTCACAACCTTGAACACAAAACAATTGTTGAATTCAATGCCTTTGTCCTCCTTTTAACAGTTCAATCCACGCAATAAATTAGATAATTACAAATTTGGAACTGTAGTTGTGATTAACTTGGTTAACTGAGTTCGAACTGAACTCTCTCTAATCATAACTTGGAGTTTATAACTCATCCTTGCCTCAACTAAACTAAAGCTCCCAACTTCTCTTATCCCAAATTCGAACTGCCACTTGGAAACCCAATTAACTGACCCTCCAACTCCATGCATGAATCTACTAACTCGTTCATATACACGAACTCGTACTTGACAAAAGGAATACACCTCGTGGTCTTTCTTGACTAATGCACAAGTCAAGAAGACCTTCTTCCTACCATTTTCAACAAAGAATTTATTCTTTATACCATATTTCTTACCATATATTTGTCCTACATGTATTTGTTTCATTGTTTGAGAGGATTTTTTCATCAATTTCCTCCCAACAAATCTTTCCCTGTTGACTATGACACTTCCTGCTCTAAGTGTTGATTTAAACATTGAGTGCCTTGGTGTTTGCAAGCCTTATTGGCCATCTAACTTGCATTTAATAGAGGCTTTTATTATTGAGTTTTGACTAATTGATTCCTTTCATTGTTTGACTTCAAGGCATCTATCACTTTAATAGGATTTTACTCATAACTTGGGGCCATTAGCATTATTGGTGGGTTGCCTCATGTCTAGCAAAGATTGACATTAATGGTTTTCAACTAGATAGTTTATCCTATGGTAGACAGTGATTCATTATCCCATCATGGAAATCAATATATGTTGAGGGTTGCAACTATATTAAGCATGTCTAATTTCCATTAGTGTATCTTTGAAGCTTGAACATGCAAAACCTTGTACCACAAAGATTTCTAATGGTTCCATCTAACAAGTCTTCTTCTTCCAATGTTCCAAGGTTCTACCCCCGAGTGAAGCCAATGTTAGTACCCAAATTGGATTTCTTCAAAATCCAACTTAAGTGTCTATCTTATTTTATTTGTGGGTACATTATGGGATTGGTTGGTTGGTTGATCCATTGATGTAGCACTGACGGTTCCTAAGGGCACTTTTAAACTTGGCACATGGTCGCATGTTTTGTTATTCAAGGGTTATTGGTGGGACAAATTCTTGACTATATCAGACATATATATAGAATCATAGATACATCTAATGGACAAAGTTTTCAATAGAGTAGGTGCCCTACACTTGTAGATTTGATGTGTTAAAAGCAAGTATGGAAGGTCAAGGACCCCCAAAGGGTAAGCTCAACATGTTTTTCACAAAGTTGTATTTTCAAAATCTAATCATCATATTTTGGGATACACTTTAAGGAGATGTGCATGGATTTGAATTTGAGCCAAATATAAAAAGTTTCCATTTTTAGCAATTTCTATTTTTAGTTAGTTATTTTTCGCAATTTAAGTTAGTGAGAAAAGCCCTTAACCCCACAAGGTGTGGTTGATGGAAAAATCAAGAGATGGGGTTGTCACCTATTCCCAACTCTCTCCGTTTAAGCTAAGTTAAAAGGGGGGATGTGAGGTTTCTAGGAGATGTCAAATTTGGATTACTTGAGATTATGAGCAAATATAATGAGCAATATGAAATGAAATATCATATGTGTAACCATCAACACATGAATCAAAGATTAGCATACATAAAACCAGTGCCTTCAATATTGCTTAAAAATAAATAATACTTGCTCAAGAAAAAAGTGTTTCAAATTGAAACGCTAGTAACCCTGTCAATCAAACAAAAGATGCTGGCAAGATATGATATCACATGCAATATATAAAATTTGCTTTCAAGAAATGCTTTAAAAATATGTAATACTCCTAATAGGAAATTCACAGTAATAACAATGCATCAATAGACATTAACAACAGCAAAAACAATTACGCCATTAAAACATAAATTGGTGCCATAAAAAACTCAAATTTGAGCCATTTTATTAATCTGTTGTGAATGTGTACAATATGGGTGTGGAATGATGGCACCTAGGCTTGCTCAAGGCAAGTAGAAGATAGCCTCGGAATCAAGCTAAATCCACCCTCAAGAGTACACTGCATTGTCCTAGCTCTATGCAGTTCTGTCCAGAAACGTTGTTGTTGCTTATCTAGATCTGTTGGTTGGGCCTAGAATAATGCTCAGAAAATTTCGGGCTTGTATCCCTGATCTCTACTCACAAAACCCACAATAACCCGCAAAGGATTTTTGGAATGGCTGACCCCAGAAATTGGCCCTCTTAGGCTTGGCTCTCTGCGTTGTTGGATAAATATGTGTGCTCCTAGAAATTCTATCACAAACTGCTCCCAAAATGTATGCAAGATCCTTGTTAGGAAGCTCTCAGCCTCTCCACCAATTCGCAAATCAAAATTCCCTGCGCTCCTCAGCTCCCGGATGAACTCTCTCTCAGCACTGCGCAATTACTGCACTGTTGGCGCTGCTCTACGATGTCTCTGAAGATAACCACATTGTGGATGAGTCACACAGCTCCCCACTGGATCGAAAGGTGAAATCTCCTTTCTTGGGCAGGCACTCGAAGTCCCTCGAAGCAGAGGTTGAGACTCCCACTCGAGAACACTCGGTTGCTGAATAACAATGGCAGACTTGGCACTTGCTCAAGCGTGCTCTGTCAAAAGACAAATTCAGAAGATGATAGATGAATGAGTTGCCTCTTCTATTTTTTTCCAAGGAAGCCCAACATTCCTCTTGGGTCCCACCAAGAGTTGCGCTACCCCTCCTCGAGCCACTACTGCGTTGCCTTTCCTCGACCGACCCCAACGCTGCCATCAAGGATGACACAGTCCTTTCTCATTGGCTCTTCGAGCCCCCACCAAAGCCGCAATTTTTGCCTCTCGACGATAGGAAAAGTTTATAGTTTACTTTAATCTATTTGTGGGTCCCCGCCCCACAATATTTCTGGCTAAACATTAGGAAACACAAAATTATCAAAAATTAATATTTCTAATTAGCAAAATGGCTAATTAGGAATATTACAATCCTCCCTGCCAAGATGTTTCTTGTCCTCAAGCAACTGCAGTGATGGGTGTTGGAGGATTTGTTCTCCTTCCCAGGTAGCATCCTCATCTTGCAAATTCCTCCATCTGATCAAAAACTTCTTGACCACCTTGCTCCTCAAGTGCCTCTCCCTGCTGTCCAAAATGGCCTCTAGTTGAAGTAGCAAGTGCCCCTCATCATCCATAGGAGGCAACTCAATTATTGCTATCACCTGTTGTCCCAAGGCCTTTTTCACGCATGTTACATGAAAGATGTTATGCACCCAGCTCCCCAGGGGTAGCTCCAACTCGTATGCTACCTCTCTGACTCTCTGAGTGACTTTGTATGGCCCATAGAAGCCAGGCTTAAGCTTCTCGTCCCACTTATGCTTCAGCGTGGACTGCTTGTACGCTGGAGGCAGAGGTATACTAAGCCCCCAACCTCAAATTGTCTCTCCACGCGGCCCTGGTCTGCATAGATCTTTTGTTGATTCTGCATTGTCCTCATATTGTCCTTGAGAGCCCTCAAAATATCTTGGCTCTCTTGGATCCAATCCTTCGCCCGTGGGGCCTTGCTGTCTCCAAACATGACATCAACAAATGTCAAAGCATCATAACCATACAAATCACGAAATGGAGACATACCTATAGACATGTGGAAGGTGGTGTTGTAGCAATACTCCCCCATGTGCAGCCACTGCAACCATGCCCTTCGTTGTCCTGTAACGTAGTTACACAAGTAGCCCTCCAACCACTTGTTAATTATCTATGTCTGGCCATCCGTTTGGGGATGGTAGCTCGTACTACGATTGAGCTCAGTACCCACCAACCAGAATAGCTCCTGCCAAAAACCGCCCATGAAACAGTTGTCCCGGTCGCTGACAATGGTCTTGGGAAGACCATGCAACTAGAATCTCTCTAAAGAACAGCTCAGCCACCTATGAGGCCATGTACTTGGCTGAGATCGCGAAGAAGTAAGCATACTTCATCAAGCGATCAACAACCACATAGATACAGTCCTTGCCCTGTACCATGGGCAACCCAGTGATGAAATCCATCGAGATGCTCTCCCATTTCCCCTCAGGGATGGGAAGAGGTTGCAACAACCCCGCTGGATGTTATAGCTCCCCCTTGTTCCGTTGGCACACCTCACACTCCCGAATGTGTTGCAGAACATCATCCATGAGAACCTCTCTCTGATGACCCTGTAGGTTTTGTTGAACCCCTGATACCCTCCCAATGGTGAGTCATGGGTTGCCTGTAGAATCTTCTTCCGTAACTGGGAGTTGGCCACCAAATATATCTGGTCCCTGTAGTATATCACTCCATCCATCACCCAGTAGTGGTCATCGGTCACCTACCCCTCTAGGACCTCACATGCAAAACGATCATTGGAGTACTCCACCAATAAATGAGCCATCCAATCTGGCTCAATTGCTCATCAGAGAAAGAGAAGTCGGCCTCCTGGACAACGCATCAGCTACTACGTTGTGCTTCCCCTTGACATACTCAATGTCAAAGTCGTAGGCCTGGATCTTACTCACCCACTTTTGCTGCCTCTCCTGCAACAGCTTCTGCTCCAAAAAGAATCTGAGGTTGTTGTGGTATGTCCTCACCTTGAATTTGTTCCCCACTAGGTATTGCCTGAACTTGGCTAGCGCATGCATGATGGCTAGCATCTCCTTGTCATAAATGGGGTACAACCTTCATGAGGCAATAGCTTATGACTCTCAAAAGCTATGGGGTGCCCTCCCTGCATCAAAACTACCCCCACTCCTTCCCCAGATGCATTGCATTCCAAAACAAAGGGTTGCATGAAGTTAGGAAGAGTGAGCACCTGGCAGCTGCTCATCACTTGCTTGAGGCGCTCAAAAGCCTCTTGCGTTGTTGTGGTCTAGAGAAAAGCTCCCTTCTTGGTCAAATACGTGAGGGGCATTGCTAACTATGAAAAGCCCTTCACGAATTTCCAGTAATATGTGCATATGCCCACAAACCCCCGAAGCTCTATAACATTCTTAGGCTCTGGCCAATCCCGGATGGCCCTGATCTTTTCCTCATGCACCCTCACTCCATCAACACCAATGATATGCCCCAAATAGAGCATCTCAGTCAACCCAAACTCGCACTTGGACAACTTAGCGTAAAACTGCTACTCCTCTAGGATACACGATATTGCCTCCGCATGTTGCAAGTGCCCCTCCCAAGTCCGATTGTAGATCAAGATATCGTCAAAAAATACCCGCACAAACTTCCTCGACTGACCACGAAATATGTGGTTCATGCAAGACTGAAATGTGGCCGAAGCATTGGTTAGCCCAAAGGGCATCACCAAAAACTCTAAGTGTCCATAGTGACATTTGAACGCAGTCTTAGGGACATCCTTGCCCCTCACCTGGATCTGATGATACCCAGACCTCAGATCAATCTTGGAGAAGAACAGAGCTCCCGTCAGCTCATCCATCAACTCATCAATCCTGGGAATGGGGTAGCATTTCTTCATGGTCTTTTTGTTCAGGGCCCTGTAATTGATACACATCCTCAGTGTTCCATCTTTCTTCTTCACCGAGACAACTGAAGAAGCAAAAGGACTGGAACTGGGCCTGATGTGCCCCAATGCTAAGAGCTCATGAATGGCTCTCTCAATCTCATCCATGTAGGCCTTAGGATGCCTATAGGGGGTAGTGATCACGGCTTGCACCCTGTGCTCCAGCTCAATAGTGTGCTCAAATCCATCGTCTGGTGGCTGGCCCGGTCCCCAAATACTACTGAGTACCTATCAAGAATAGCCTGAATCTCGGGATGTGGTGGCTTGGTCACACCTCCAGCCTCAGAAATCCGCAACTCAACAGCCCACTCTATATCCCCATGCCTCAAGTCGACCTCCATCCTATGCGCAGAGACTGTCTGTGGTGGGTATGAATGCATGCCTCTCAACATCACGAGTTTTCCCTCCTGATCTAGAAACTCCATCTCCAGTTTCTTCCAGTCAATGGTGACTCTACCAAGTGTGAAGAGCCACTGGACTCCCAACACTATATTGGTGTCCGGAATGTCAACCATGAAGAAGTGGTCGGTCATTGAGTAATTCCCCATGGTCACAGTCAGCGTTGGGACATAACGTGTGCACTGCATGGTCCTGTCTCCCGACACCAGCACTGAAAATCCCTCGAACTCCTTTGTAGCAGTGCCCCTCCTCTGCACCATCTAAGCATCGATGAAGTTGTGCGTGGCTCCACTGTCCACTAACACCGACACATGTTGCCCCTGTACTGTCCCCCGAATCCTCAAGGTCAGATACTTGGGTACCCCACGCAGTGATGCAAGGACCCCTCCTGTAGGTGCAAACGCAGATCCTCCCGCTGTCGGTGAGGGTGGAGGTGGAGGCCCTCCCTCCTAGGGTGTTGCGTTGTCCTCTCCTCCCATATCAAAGAATGTCTCCTCATCCCCGTCACTGTTTCAGAAGACCTCTATATAGTGTGCCTTCACTGTTGCACATCTGTGGCCTGGTGCCAATGGCTCCTGGCAAGTGAAACAAATTTTCTTCCTCCGAAGATCTCTCCTGGTGTCATCATCTAGTTGCCCCCAACCCCGGTTGCCTCTTCGAGGTGGAGATCTCATGTCTCTTCCCTTTTGTTGAAATCCCGGTCTGTTGGGCAGTGGTGCTCTAGCCCTGGGTAGGGCATCCTGCAAATATTTAGCCCTTCCCACCGCATCCTGTAGTGTAGCAGGTCTGTTGGACCTTACTAAGCCCTGTAATGGTTCTACCAGTCCCACAACAAACATGTAGATCCTCCTAGACTCGGACATATTTGGAACCATCACTGATAGCCTTAGAAATGTATAACTCTGCGTTCCCAGTCTACTTGAGTTTGGTCAGCTCCCCAAAGTACTCTTTCGGGTCTTTCCTCTCAATCCTCTTGAGCACTCTCCTAGTGAAATCATCATACGTTGTCACTCTTGTGTGACCTAGCGTAGTCAACCCATAGAACCACCAATCATGGGCTTCTCCCTCCAGATGCAGTGCAGCAACCTTGTAAAATTATGTAGATGTTCTATGCTTGATGCAACTTTACTTTTCACCACAGCAATCACATAAACAATCAAGTAAAATGCTGATAGAACATACCAGTGGATCTATAGAAGACAAACTAGAAACAGAAAAGATGTGGTGGTGCGTTACGGCAGTCAACAGGATGCTTCAACCAGCAAAGTCTCCTTGGTCAGCCAACCCAGCATGTGTCACAACAACCCTCAAAACAGCCACACGGTCAACTCAAAGTCAACCCCAGAAAAGTCAATGTTGCCCCAACGATAGCAATGAGTGGGGTGAACACCTACCGCTATCCAAGAACAACACCGATCACCGCAACAACGGCAACAACACCGGCAACAACGGCAACAACACCCAGAGCAACGGGCAGCAACGGCAACAACACCGGCAACAACGCAACACCGGCAACAACGGCAACAACAAGAAAGAATAACGGCAACAACACCGCAACGACGGCAACAACACCGCAACAACGAAACAACGTAGCACCCGCAACAACCAAGAATGACGCAACAACACCTCTTCTTCCTTCTTTTCCCACGCAGAACCGAAATTGTCCTCCAAGGAGCTCAGGATTAAATCGAAGAGAAGAAGGTGATGAGATGAGATGAGTGAAATGCTCTAACTTGATCAACATTTATATCCATCATTGAGGTGTGTGACACATTTGCCGGGGTCAGAAACCTTAAGTGCCGACTTCCGCACATATAATTTATTATAAATAATAAATTCAAAATACATGTTCTCATTTACTTTACTCTGATTAAGATCAATTTTAGATCGATCTTACACCTTCGAAAGAGGAACCCCATAAAAATATTGTATCTTCATTTGAGCATCACAACATGGAGTTTGGACCTAGTTGTCCATTTTTAACACTCCCTCTCAACTAGGGAGAACTCCATACCACCTGTGCAATCAAACATCGTGCGTCATCCCGCTGTAAATTGATTTGCTGGCCACTTTATTTCATAACAGAAGTGGGTCAGTCACAAAGACATCATTCCCCGGCTGACAGATTCAGCCCAGAGGTCTGAAAACTCTATCAGACTCACAAAGAGTCTCATACCAACCTGAAGTTGGTTCATCCGACCCGAAGTCGTGCGCAGGTCCGAAATCCTCACTATCGTACTCACAAAGAGTCTCCAACCAACCCGAAGTTGGTTCATCTCGACCCGAAGTCAAAGTGAAGTCCAAACCTGCCAAACCTCACTAATGCACTGCGGACAGCCCAACCAACTCCGAAGTTGGTTCATCCGACCCGAAGTCGTTGGAGGTCCGAATTCTCACTAGACTTGATCTCGCATCAAGTGGTTGGACCGTGCCATCCTAGATAGAGAGTACGGCAACTTCGATGCGTCCACGCATTTGCTACTTGGGCCCTAGCTTTTCTCCCACCTCATGGCCAGTCAGGAGAGGTACTTCCCATGAGCCCTGAACTCAATGGGTAGGATGCATACGGGGCATAGATAATGAGAGGTGAACCAACTCAATAATCACAACGATGGGGTCCAAGCACACCAACAAGGTTCGGCAATCCTAGCCTTGTGGTTGCTCATAGCTCTGAAAAGTTGTCCCCAAAGCCCCCCAGAGCTCATTGTCCAATGGGACCCGCATCATAGGTTCGTTCCACGATAACAAGACTCTCACAGAAGGTTAGGAACTTGACCTTCCCCAGGGGCTTAGTGAGAATATTCGCGACCTGCTCAGCAGTTCCTATGATCGAGCCTTACGACGCCTCGCTGTACCATATCCCGGATAAAGTGGTACCAGCCATCAACATGCTTGGATCGATCGTGGAACACGGGATTCTATGACAAACGAATCCCCCTCTAGTTATCACAAAGGATAACTATATATCTAGCATGACAGCCTCGAATACCACCGAAGAGCTTTTCGCAACCAAGTGACTTTCCAACACAATGTGCCATACATGTTACAATGTATTCGGCCTCGCCTGCGGTTTCGTCAAGGCTACCGACTTCGATTTCCTCCTGCTGCATCTAGTGTGAAGTAGCATCCAGATGTGCTCTTGCGATCCACCACACTACCAGCCCAATCGGCATCAATATATCCATGGAGTGTCATACTCCCAACAGTTTATCTCAGCCCATGGTCTATCATGCCTTAGAGATATCTCAAGAGTTTCATGGCACCAACCCAGTGAATGTTATGATCAACCATGTGTTGACTCAAAGTGTCCACTGCACAACATATGTCCGGACGAGTGTTCACTAAGAACATCAGGGCCGCTACGAGTTGACGATACTCAGTAGGATTTGTCAATACGGGCCCAGCAGCGCTGCCAATCAACTTCTTGAAGTTGAGCTCCATTGGTGTCGATACAGACTTGCAGTCCACCATACTAAATCTTTCCAGAAGCTTCACAATGTGTTTTCCTTAAGAAACGAAAATCTCGCCAGGTCTCTGCCAGACCTCCAGGCCTAGGAAGTAGCGCATCAATCCTAGGTCTTTCATCTCAAAGTTAGCAGCGAGCTCCCTCTTGCACTGAATGAATGAGAGGGTCAGCACCTTTCAGGAAGAGGTCATCCACATACAACACCAGAATGAGAGGCTTCTCTCTATGAACCTTGAAGCAGTTGGGCTAAGGAACATTACTAACAGTGTAGGTCGAGCTTCACTGCAGCTATCTATCCCCCTGCACGTTCGGGTGCTTCCTTCAACCCATAGAGGGCTTTCTTCAACCTGCAGACATG
Source organism: Pinus albicaulis (assembly GCA_034641835.2). Classification (NCBI taxonomy): domain Eukaryota; kingdom Viridiplantae; phylum Streptophyta; class Pinopsida; order Pinales; family Pinaceae; genus Pinus; species Pinus albicaulis. The sequence goes on from CM076584.1 coordinate 605,485,494, forward strand.
GGTGTCCTAATCCTGGACTTCGAACCCCAGAGGTTTCTCCACATACACCTCTTCCTTTATTCTCACCATGCAGAAGTGCGGTCTTCACATCCATCTGATGAAGACTCCATCCTTGCGTAGCAGCAAGGGCTATGATAGATCGGATGGTGGTCATAGGTGCAAGTATGTCATCATAGTCTATGCCTTCTTTTTTTTTTAGAGAAGCCACGATCAACGAATCTTGCCTTGAACTTCTTAGCACTTTCATCAGATCCATGCTTGATCTTGTAGAGCCATTTTGAGGTGACAACTACTTTGACCTCCGGTCTAGGAACCACATCCCAAACATCATTCTTCATTATGGACTCATACCCTTCGTGCATAGCATCCTTCCAGACTTGATGCTTTACGGCTTCCTCAAAAAGATCCAAGCTCGGATTGTACAATGGTACTCATGGCTGCTAGATACCCTTGGTATCTACTCGGCTTCTTGCTTTCACGAAATGTCCCCCTTGGGGCCATATGTCCCTCAACAGCCTCGAGAGTGTCCCTGAGCCATGATGGTCTCTTTCCCAGTGAAGGAGGTGGGTCAATCGGGTCCATTGGTCCTTCAACATCAGGGATTGTCTCATCCTTCGGTTCCTCTTGATTTCCAGGCCTTGCTTCATGACCTTCCTCAGATCTCGGAAGATTGACTACTTTCCTCAAGGAAGTATCTTCATCAAAGGTGACATCGTGGCACATCTCCACTTCCCTTTGACCAGGCACATAGAATCTATAGGCCTTCGAAGTTTCGCTATAGCCCACAAACATTGTGGTCCCCCTCTTGATGCTAGCTCCTCTGCAAAAGTTCTTGAACTAGTTCGTCTCATATTCAGTGCCATTATCGGTCTGTCGGATAGCATCTCATGTCATTGCTCCTAGTGGACTTCCTCCAACCTGGTAGAGTGTATCAATTCTAGACCCAAACATGATGGCTTCCTTGAAGCTCTTCTTCCACATACGCACCTTTCCATCAGTGAATGCCACATTGAAACCTTTGTCTTCCATGGCTGATATAGACACGAGGGTCTTCTTAAAATTAGGTACATAGAGTACATCCTGTAAGTGGAGGACTTGACCTTGAGACAAGTGGAGGGTCACAGTCCCTGTCCCTTTCACGGGATATGTGGCATTATCTCCAAGGATAATTTTCAAATTAGTATCCTTCTAACCATATGAAAGAGTGCTTCCTTGAACCTGATGTTCCCGAGGCATCACTATCTATCAACCAGACATCCATAGGCTCTGTCGTGTGGAGATGCAACGGAGAGTGCGTATACAAGAATATATTCATTTCTTTTATCAACAACATTTGACTTTCATACTCGGAATTCTCTTGACCTTTGAAAGTGTTGATCATCTCGCGAGAGGGACATTTTCTTTCCCCGGAACCCGTTGTTCCTTTGATTATCATCCCTCCGCTTGTTGTCATCATCACCGTGAGAATCCCTTCTAGAAAGTGACATCTCTAGCATAGTGACCTGTGCCAATGACAAGTGAAGCACTTGCCCTTCTTTCCTTGGGCCCTTGCTCTTCCTTTGTTCTTACCCCCACCCGCAGTTCTTCTTTTTTAGAATGAGCAAAGATAGGCAAGATTGGCCATTCTTCGTAGTCCTTCATTCTTGTTTCTTCTTGCATGCATCTTGATAGTAGCTCGTCAAAGTTAGGAATTGTACTATTATTAAGAATGGTAGTAGTGAAAACCTGCCATTCATATGGGAGCCCTCCAAGTGCGGTGAGTACCATCTCACGATCAGCTATTGTCTCCCCAATAGCCAGCAGATTGTTCCTGATTTCGTTCAATTTCAGAAAGTATGCTTGGATAGACTCATCCCGGCCTTTCTTCAGATTATTCAATTGATTTTTGAAGAAGTCAGCACTTAGTTTGCATTGTTTACCTGAACATACAGATCAATTTATCATACATCTCTCGATGTACCCAACTCGCAGATGTAGGCCACCAAAGCTTTATGAATGGATTCCCTGATCATCAGCTTTGCTTTGATCTCCCCCTTCTTATACTTGGTTTTAGCAACAGTAGTAGCATTGGATGGAGGTTCTTGTATCTTACCCAGTACATGGTCCATGAGATCATGGTCTTCCAATTTGAGATCTAATATCATCTTCCAGGCATGGAAGTCATCTCTTCCAGTCAGCTTATCATTCTCCTTGAAGCCATAACTTGTGGAACCCATTTTTCTTAGATGGTGATTGCTAGAAGTTAGGGCTTGTCTTCACCTCGCTCTGATACCATGTAAATTTTTGTAGAAGTTCTATGCTTGATGCAACTTTACTTTTATTACAGCAATCACCCAAACAGTTAAGTAAAATGCTGATAGAACATACCAGTGGATCTATAGAAGACAAACCAAACAAAAATGTGGAAAAGCAAGCATTTACCAATGGATGCTTCAACCAGCAAAGTCTCCTTGGTCAGCCAACCCAGCATGTGTCACAACAACCCTCAAAACAGCCACACGGTCAACTCAAAGTCAACCCCAGAAAAGTCAATGTTGCCCCAACGATAGCAATGGCAGCAACACCGGCAGCAACACCGGCAACAACGGCAACAACACCGGCAACAACGGCAACAACACCGGTAGCAACGGCAACAACGACAACAACACCGGCAACAACGGCAGCGACGGCAACAACACCTCTTCGTCCTTCTTTTCCCACGTGTGAACCGAAATTGTCCTCCAAGAAGCTCATACTAGATCAGAAGAGAAGAAGGTGTGATGAGATGAGATGAGTGAAATGCTCTCCAACTTTGACTGTATTTATATCCATCATTGAGGTGTGTGACACATCTGCTGGGACTGTAAAACCTTAAGGCCAACCTGCACATATAATTTATTATAAATAATAAATTCAAAATACATGTTCTGCTCATCGGATTAAGATCAATTTTATATCAATCTTACACCTCTCTGAAAGAGGAGCCCAATAAAAATATCGGTATCTTCATCTGAGCATCACAACATGGAGTTTGGACCTAGTTGTCCAATTTTAACAAACCTTGATTTCCTTTGTCGTAGTCATTTGATTCAGCTGTAAGTATACGTCCATCTTCTCCACCCATGCCTTTGTTGAACCCTTGGAAGAGCCATCAAAAGTTGGGAGGAATAGCCTTCCCACAGTACGCTGCAAGTCACTTCCCTGCATGTAGCCTCCTCTGATATGTCCCTTGGGTTTGTTGTTGCCCTTCAACTGGTAGAAGTCTTTGAAAGTGATGGCCCTCCCAAATTCTAGGCCATAAGCTTGGTACTCAATGAAGTACTCTTTATAGGGGGTCTCCTCCTGCTCCTGAGGTCCTCCTCCTCCTGAGGCTAAGAATGTGGGTATAGTGGATCAAGGAGGTGTATAAGGCACTGTAGGCATAATTGGGTTTTGTGATGCCTGGTATTGTGAGGTGCCAAGCCCTTCTCCCACTTGGAACTTCGCTTGGATTGTCTTCCCCTTGTTCCCATTATTGCCCAGTGTCCCATCTCTTTGATACTCTTGGAGATATATTGCACTGCCTTCAAGAGGAGGTGAGCAAACTCCTCCTTGCTCTACTTCTCTACTGCGTCCTACATGCTTTTCTCTTCAACCTCTGGTTCTTTATCCACATGGTCTGGAGTGATTTCGAGTTCCCTTTCCTTGCTCTTATACCGCTATCTTCTCTAGGTAACGTTCTTCTGCCCTTCTGGTGTTATAAACTATGTTGCTCTCCAAAGGTTGAGCCAAGTCTATGAGCTCTTATACCACTGTAATGTTCCTAATAGGAAATTCACAGTAATAACAATGCATCAATAGACATTAACAACAGCAAAAACAATTACGCCATTAAAACATAAATTGGAGCCATAAAGAAATCAAGTTTGAGCCATTTTATTAATCTATTGTGAATGTGTACAATATGGATGTTGGAATGATGGCACCTGGGCTTGCTCAAGGCAAGTTGAAGATAGCCTTGGAATCAAGCTGAATCCACCCTCAAGAGTACACTGCTTTGTCCTGGCTCTATGCAGTTTTGCCCAAAAATGTTGTTGTTGCTCCTCTAGATCTGTTGGTTAGGCCTGGAATAATGCTCAGAAAATTTTGGGCATTTAACCCCAGTCTCTACTCACAAAACCCACAATAACCCGCGAAGGATTTGTGGAATGGCTGACCCCAGAAATTGGCACTCTTGGGCTTGGCTCTCTGCGCTGCTGGATAAATATGTGCTCCTAGAAATTATGTCGCAGACTGCTCCCAAAATGTATGCAATATCCTTGTTAGGAAGCTCTCAGCCTTCCCACTAATTCCCTAATCAAAATTCCCTACGCTCCTCAACTCCCGGATGAACTCTCTCTCAGCACTGCGCAGTTACTGCGCTATTGGGGCTGCTCTACGATGTCTCTGAAGATAATCACGTTGTGGATGAGTCACACAGCTCCCCACTGGATCGAAAAGGTAAAATCTCCTCCCTTGGGCAGGCACTCGAATTCCCCCGAAGCATAGGTTGAGATTCCCACTCAAGAACGCTCGGTTGTTGAACAACAATGGAAGACTTGGCACTTGCTCAAGCGTGTTATGTCAAAAGACAAATTCAGAAGATGATAGATGAATGAGTTGCCTCTTCTTTTTTTGTCCAAGGAAGCCCAACATTCCTCTTGGGTCCCACCAAGAGTTGTGTTGCCCCTCCTCGAGCCACTACTGCGTTGCCTTTCCTCGACCAATCCCAGTGCTGCCACCAAGGATGACGGAGTCCTTTCCCATTGGCTCTTCGAGCCCCCACCAAAGTCGCAATTTTTTCCTCCCGACTATAAGAAAGTCTATAGTTTGCTTTAATCTAATTTGTGGGTCCCCGGCCCACATTATTTCTGGCTAAACATTAGGAAACACAAAATTATCAAAATTTAATATTTCTAATTAGCAAAATGGCTAATTATGAATAATACAAAATATATAATCATTCCAAATCCAAAGCATGTAAGGAAACAATATAGAATGACTTGCAAAGGAAACAAGTTAATACTCTACTTGCAAAAAATGAACAAGATAATACTTGCGTAAATAAGATAATCAATTCAAAACATTTTCATCAATGACAAGTAACTTGCAAGTAAAATGTGTTAGCATGAAATGCACTTAAACTAAGATTAAACGCAATTAACTTGGTTAATTTTAATCTAAATGCGTAGTCTAGGTGTAACATTTCTTTCGATTGTTTTGAAACAAGTCTCTTATGTAAGTTGTGGAAGGGGTCCAAGGAAAGACAGTGAAGGCTATATTAATGATACCTCCCTTGCAGTACCCAACACACCTGATGCCTCCAGCGCTGCAGAGACTGTGGCTCTTATGACTACAAGGTCACTGTGTTAACCACATAAGAGGGTTTATGTCCCTCAAGTTGATGAAAGAAAGGGGTCCCTAAGTGATGTCTTTCAACCAAGCTTATGCTTGGAGGTAAATTTTTATTAGAGATGCAAGCTATGCTAACATTCCTACATGAAATGCAAGTTTATTAGTGCTTGTGAAATGAAATGAAAATATGCTCAATGAGATAACTTAGATAATTGCTCAAAATTATACAAGATAAAAGAAAATAAGCTTCATAAGCACATAAGATTGTGAGTTGCTCAAAGTAAGTGTTTTAACAAATGATATATCAATGATCAACTAACTAAAGCAATGAAATGAGATGAAGCTTCAAAGTATAATATGCTTGCAAAATGAGCAAATAACTTTAAAATAAATGAGCAAATAACCAATGAGTCTATAGTGAGGCCAACATGAAGCAAATTGTCAACTTAACTAAATCAAAACTTTGTAAAAATGTTGCTCATCTATTATAAAGATTGTTAGGCCTAAAGAGCACACTTAACTTATGCCTAAGCATGGATTTCCTTATGTATTTATCACACTTTGGCCTAGGTGATCATATGCCTAGTGCTTCAGAGACTCCTAACATGTATCTATAACATTTGAGGTCATCCTACATATTTTCATGCGAAGGAATAGCTTTCAAGGCACCTTCACAACTCTTGATGTAGCTCTCAACAATTCACTCGAGGCACTAATCACAATGCCCTAAGAACATTGGGGCTATTCTTCATGCACCTAAATTGTCCATGCCATGCCACATCACAAATCTTGGAGCGCTCAATATTTTCATACATTTGGAGGCATGAATCACATAGTATGATGGGACTTCCACCTTGGAGGATGCATTACCTAGCCATTAGACTTCTATTTGGCACGTGTGGACCTATTTGGGTGTCACTTGACTTGAGGATGTGTTTGACATGATTTGAGGAGGAGGTCATGCATTAGATACCTCCCATATGACCGTTGGAGCTATTTTTTGGTGAGTCACCCCCTCTTTGAGCCTCCCACATGCCACACATGTGGGTCTTCCTCATCTTCAACATAGTCGTTTTCATATTTGATGGATCTATCCTCATTAGAGAGGAATTTTGAGGAGGTTTCCTTGCATTATGAAGGGGCGTTGCGCTCCCTTGACCTCACATAGACCATTTTGGTAGGGTGACTCCCCCCTTTGGAGAATACTATACATGTGGCACATATACCTTTGTATTTTATGTATTACTTGAGTTTGTCTTCATAGTTATTTGAAAGACTAATCTTTTGGGATATCTCCTAGGCTATAGATCTAAAGAGATGAAAATATTATTGTAATAAGAGGGAAGTTGAAACCTCCTCTATAAAAGAGTCTCCCGCTCACACATCTAGTTATTGTTGACTATTGAGAACGCAAATTTGTTGAATATCTACCCACTGAGATGTTTTTGTGTCAATTCTTGAAGCTCTTCTATCTTAGTTTCTATTTGATGCATAAAGATTGATTGTAAGTGCTCAATTCTTCTAGAAGCTAACAAAGTCAAATCATTTAAGGGTAAAATCTATCACTTGGAAGGAAGTTGTCCCAGGGTAATTCCTCTCCTTCTTCCTTTGTTGACTCGATAATTATTTGATTCCTTGCTTTGCTTATCCATTTAGGAACCCTGGTAAGGGTATTAAGTACGTTTATCAAGCTATAGTTATTTTTTTGGTGAAAGTCCTCCCTTAAGGACCCTAACTTGTATAGCCTTGGTCTTCATTGTTTATCTTGATTGGATAGGAGACTATCTTGCCCTTTGGTTCTAGTCTCCTCTTCTTAACCCTTAGATAAAATAGGCCAAATTTGAAGAGGTTTTTTCTTCTTGACCCCATAAGCCCTAGTTGGATAAGGCATTCAACTTCTCCAATCAACCAACAAAAATTACAAAATACCAAAATCTCTTTTCACTTTTTTTTTGCAAAGAACTTTAGGGAAAAAGGCATTGAAAATCTTACGATATAGATTTATTTTTTACTCTAGCATTAAGCTGATTGTTTATTTCGTTTTCTATTAGGGTTTGATCTTTACTTTTCTATCTTAATACTCTAACAAGCAAATTGGCCACTTGGAATTTGTAACTTAAAGTTTGTTTATCATTCCATGGTATGTTATCATTTTTTATGTAAATCTGGAAATTGCATAAAAAGATCAAGATGACAAAATAAATTTACATAAACCCTAAGTCTAAGGATTAATGCATATAAAGAATATCCGGCACTAGACTTGGCATTAATTTCATATACTACAAGGTTTTTTTGAGTCTTATCTTCTTTTCTACTTGTGAAATAAGTTGGCATTACTTGCATAGATCACACTTGGAGATTTTCTCAGTAAATTCTGAGCCAATCTTGATAAGCCCTAAGCTAAATTTACCTTGTAATTCAAGTTCTTGTTATTTAGATTGGTTTACTTACTGTAGACTTGATTGAAAGCAAATTTGGTTGGTATTTTAATGCACATTTTAAAACCCTAAGTCACAATTTAAAATTTCTTGCTTTAAGGTTGATAATCTATCTCTTGGGTTGATATTTATCTAATCTCAAATATGGAATTCTGCAATAAATCACTCATAAAACAAATTTCAAGGTTATGGACAATCCAAATTTCACCTTCAACTTGCCCTCAATCAAGCACGTAATTGATCTGCTCTGCAAAATTGAATCATATTAGATAAATTGGTATTGAACAGTTACATCTATTGTGGTTTCTTTTAGCTTAGAATTGCTTCTTTCCTAGTTACTTCTTCTAAGTAGTTATCATCTTGGGATGTTAATTGAGCTATTGCAAATCTGAATTCTCTTGTATACTTCATAAATCAGATTTGGCACTGATCTACTTGTTTTTAACTCATAATATATGTAAGTGGATAGATGTGCTTTATGTTGAGAAATCTAGGGGGCAACAATTGTAAGTGGTTTCTCTTACTTTGATAACTGCTTGTGATGTATTTTTACTTTACTTGATTAACTTCTTATTTCCTTCATTATTATTAGTGTTCTCTATCATCAAATAGCTATCAAATCATAAATAACAATGAGACAATAGGACACAAGATATAGGTGATCTTCCAGGGCCAAAACCTCTCCAACTGAGAGGAAAACCCACAAGAATTCTTCTCTTCTTATAGAACTTCAATTGACGAATTCCAAGGCCTATGACCCTTGACCAAGACCCTCCAAGACCAAATCATCCTTCCTTCTTGATGAGCTTTCCTTACACAGCTTCCAGCAACAAACTTTGACCTTCCAGCAACTTCGACCCCAACAACAATTTCTACAAATTTGACCTAGCAGCTTCAGCAACTTCGACCTAACAGCTTCACAGCTTCGATCTTGCAGCTTCACAACTTCGAACTTGCACCTTCGATCTTTGCAGCTTCACAGCTTCGATCTTTATAGCTTCACAGCTTCGATCTTGCAGCTTCATAGGTTCGACCTTGCAGCTTCATAATTTCATCCAGCCCAAAACTAGTAGAAACCCTAGAGAGAGAGAGAGAGAGAGAGAGAGAGAGAGGCCTAATAACTTCGATCTTGATCTTCTTCTTCTTTGTTGTCCTTTTCTAGCTTTTATCTTGAGGAGGTAGAACTTGCTTGCGTGAGTGTACAAATTAGGTCAAATTCCTTCTTATTTATAAGCTTGTGAGGGGTACGAATTGTTCTCTTGAGGTCGACTTGTCCCTTTTTGTAGGCCGACTTGATCTTTGTGCCATGATGAGGTCTTGGAGGATATTTTGAATCTATTTTGACTCAATAACTTTTTCTTTACAATATGTAACATGCCCAAATAGGTCTTCAATACATGACAATGACTCAATGGACTTTATGACAAACCTAGAAGCAATCAATGGGTGCTTGACCTAAAAATAAATTTCCCTTGAGCATGAAACCCATGCCTCAAGAATACAAATAATAAATTTATTTTTCTCTTTTCATTAAATACATAAAATCATGATTACATATGCCACTATGAAGACCGAACCTAGTTACATATTTCAACAGTTTATGCTCTTTAAGTATCATTTTAAAGCATTGAATCACTTATTTGTGGAATCCTTAACTTTGCTTTGTTATATCTTTTGTCGCATTCAAATATTGAAGTAGATCTTTGATCTCATTGGTTACATCACTAACTAAGATTTACTTAAGCTTCGTTATTAATAGATTATGGATACCCCACTTGGCCTTGGAGAGTTGGCTAAACGCGAAGGGGAAATTGTGTTGAGGTGACAGTGGCACATTTCCCATTTGTTACCCCGAGGTAGCATCCATGGTTGGGCTTTCCACTCAGATGCCAGTCTAGGCAGTGTTGAGAAACCAATAGGCTAGCAAATTAGGGTTGATTTCTCTTACTTATAATTGCTTGTGAACATATGTTGGCTTCTTATCTCTTTAATTATGTTATCTTTATCAAACAATTACCAAAACATAAAACATGAAGATCACAAAAGACAATGAACACAAAGATGTAGGCTCCAAGCCAGGGCAAAACCCCACAAGAAGGAAAACCCAACCAACTTCTCTTCTTATAGAATTCGATCAAAGTGAGAAATCCAAGACCAAGACCTCCCACAAGACCCAAGCTAGCACTCCTTCAATCCTTCTTCAAGCAAGTCAAATCCAACAAAGTCAAAGTTGGTCAATGCCCTTCAAAAAACTCAATTCTTTTGGCTTCTTATTTCTTTAATTATGGCAGAAAAACTCGATTTCTCTTCCTCCTTGTCCTTCACTCTCTCTCCTCAGACTTTCACTCTTCTTCCTTAGACTTTCACTTACTTTTCTTCTTTTCCTTGCACAAAAATCGAATTGATCAATTGGTGCTCCAAAGAGGTCGAACTACTCTCTATATATACACATCGAGGAAGTCGAATTTGTCCCTTCCAAGGCCGACTTGGTCTTGTGGGTGGCAAAATGACTCTTTTGACTCAAAATAAATTTGATCCCTTTCTTACAAATAGTCCAAATGGGACTTTGACTCATGATAAGTTTTCTTTTGTCTCAATAAACCCTAGAAGCATGAAGAATATGCTTGACTAATGAAATAATAATAATATAAAATTATTTTTCTTCTTTTTGTTTTTACATGAAATATATATTGATACAAGTTCAATGATAATTATGAATACTGAACTTAATTACATTTTTCAACAGGACGTAGCACCTTGAACCTCTGATTTTCAATGCCTTTCAGAGGTGACAAAGTGTATTAGACATTTGTAATTCACGGGAACTCTCAACTACAATCTGACTTGTTTTCTTGTTTATCAATCTATATTATATATCTGTTTCCTTTGTTTTCACTTTAATAACCATAAGCTTTGGGCTATTTATATGGCACTGTCTAAGTGTCACCAAGTGTTAGCCAAAGATATATAAACAAGTCCTTGAAGGAAGATGAGATTCAAGAAAAATGGGTCTTTGGTGCACATTTGAAGAAGATGGATTGAGATCAACGGGAGTTCTTTGTATTCAGTGGTTTTGCAGTGCATTAGTGCACATTGGACGTGATTGAATCCCTCTTCTTGTCTTGAACATAAAACTCGAAACGCAATACTTAAATTAGAGAAATAAAGGCCTGTGTACACAGATTTGTGGGTATCAATCTTATGAATTTGTAATATAAAGCAAGTTGTATTTTGCAACAGAAAGCATATGCTCGTCAACTATCCAGAAACATTGTTCTGTTTCTGATCCATATATCGATTTTTCTTTCCTCACATCCATAAAAGTTTGACTTATTTTCCGTACATCAAGCATTGTAACAATCAGTTACATGGCAGACATGTATGGTTCCGATGTTCATATAATAGGATTTCTTGAAGAAGGTTCCACGTTGGATTGTCCATCCCCCAAAGGTGTACTACAAACTCTTGACTGAGATTTTCAACATAACAAAATCTATCAGCAATAAATTAAGCCCATAAATTACTATGTGATCAAAATGTTCATGCAAGCTATAAATGCTAGCCGTTTTCACCAGGTTAAGCAATATTTCATATGTTTCCAAGGAAAGATGAATCAAAGAATCCTAAGGGCCACTGACATAAGCTGATATCCAGCGAAAATCTTGAGGAAAGCAAAAAGGGTCACTTAAGTAAGGTAGAGCCCATGTCAAGAAGCTGTTGTCCAGGAAAAATCTTTTATGTATAAGCCTTGGGGAATCTTTATATCTCTTAAATATAAAGTTTAAACCATAAATATTTAGCAAGCATTTCGTAAAAAAAAATAAACTGTTAACGATTTTTTATATTTTTATAGCAAAATTCGGCAATTCTTTCAGATGAAACAATTGGATCCTATTGGAATTTGAACTAACATTTATTTTAAATTCAATAATACTCCTGATTTTGGAAAAATTAACCAAATAGCAAATATTAGCCCATCAGATTTTCACTGCTGCTGTCGCATAGTCTTGCAGGGTACACTGAGCCTCCAGATTAGGTCAAGAATGCTAAAGCCTGCCAAATAGAGCTCAAGAGGCCCGGGACTTCAGCGAAGTTTTCATCAAAATAATATATATAGTTCGGCTAATAAGTTGAATTGCCTATATTGCTCTATTTTTCTCAAATTTCCTCAGGTCCTTCAAATAGCAAAATTTCGTATGAACCAGACAAGGTCTTACAAAGCCATTTAATTCGCCTAAGATTGAGGTAAATTTGCCCTAAATTGCTCAATTATCCCAGCAAACTAAGTTTGAAACTCCACTACGGAGAAAGGACTACATTTATCAAATTCACTGTGAATAGCTTAACAGCACCAGAAAAACATCTCCGTTGGCAACAGATCTAATAAGTCGATTAGAAAATTCACGCCATGTATTAAAGGAAACCACAAATTACCCTAATTTTCGACATTTACAAAATCAGAGAACGTAATGCTGAGAATCTTACCAGTATATGGAAGACAAGAATGATAAAGAACGCTACAATCGCGTCAGACCCGCCGCGCGAGAGTTGAGGACCGTAAGTTGTAATAATCACTGCATAGTAGGTGACTCCGATGATAGCCGCCACAAGCAAAATCATAAAAGACCCTAAAATGCGCAGCCTCGAACAATACTGGAAGGCATTCCATGCCATCCGAGACCGCGACCCCTGCTGTAAAATAATATACGAAGTGGAAGCTATATTTCTGCCGCTGGTGCCAAAGAGCCTCCTCCAAATAGGCAAAGCCAGATTGACTGGCTTCAATTTTCCTTTAATTTGACAATGGAATCGAATCCAAGATTCTTGCAAAGCAGCGTCCACTCCAAATAAAAGAACTTTCGTGGAGCTTTAATGGAGATTTTTCTGAAGCAATTTGGAAAATTAGTGTCATGTCGTAGACGGAAGACGGGTGGATATTGAATACGCAGCGGAGGTTCCACCTGGGCGATATTGGAGTCCGTCAAGGACTTAAAGAGCAGGATATCTTGAGCAGTTCTTGAAACTCTGGGCTGGTAAATCACTGTCGAGATTCAATATTTTATTATTTATCGGTCTCTGGGTTTTCTATGTTCGTATGGAACGAGATTTCCGTCATTCTTTCTTTCTTTTGTATTCCGCTTGAACGACTTTTCGTATCGGTCGAACAATTCACACAACCACTTTCCTGGGTGGAGTGGAAGAAAGAAGAATTTTATATTTCAAAATCCCAAGCTATCAGATTTTGCTGATGGAGACCAATTGCGATTATCTCCATCGTTCACAAGCGAGGATTCCAGCAACGTAGTTGAAGAGTATCAGAGTACTCGATTTCCACTCCAGCTTAATGTTGTGTCCCAACCAAGTTGAATTGACTTTGGCTTTGCTGAATGGTTGATAAATGGGGTTCCGATTTTCAAAATAAATTAAAAGTACTTTTATTACATATTTTCAATTGATTTAAAAGAAAAGATCATATAAATTTTATTTCCAATAGCATCTTAAATGTATGTTTTTATGAGTATAATTATTATTTATTTTTTTATTTTTTTGGTTGTATAATCGTTTAGAACCATTAAGTATGGTTAATCATCACGATTGGGATGAAAGTACTCATCCCCATTATATACATGGTAGAGATGCAAAACGAAATCGTGAGAGAAATGAACAATGAAAGAAATAATAAAATAGTCAAAATAGACATTAAGGAATTAATATAAAAAGAAAATATTAACTTTAGTGAAAATATGTTATTTAACATAATTTTAAAATTATTATTTTTATTTGAAATTATTACTTTGACTTAATACTTTGAAATAAAAACAATTGATGCATAGTAACTAGGGCTTGAAACTTAGTTTAAATTTTAATTTATTTTTAATTTTCATAGAATCAATAACATTACATATAAATGCTAATATTTTTTTTTGGTAATAAATAAAAAATTAATCTCCAAAGTTTTACTTCGTAAAATTGGAAACCAATAGCATTATAGATAAATGTTAATATTTTTTTTGGTAGTAAATAAAAAATTAATCTCTAAAGTTTTACTTTATAAAATTGGGAATTATTTATTCTACTTGACCAAACTAATAGTTAATCAGTTTTTTACCAAAAGCATAGCAGGCATAATAATAAGTTATATATCTTTATCCTAAGATACAAGGTTAGTGAAACGTGATACATTGGTATTTCTCATTTACATTTCAATGATGCAAGGCTTTCCACTTATTTTAGTTAAACATGATCTATTAAATTTTAATTTAATAAAATTTCTATTATTCATTATTATAATATTTTCATAATATCAATAAATTAATATGCATTATTCAAAGATCCAAAGTTCATTTCAAAATTCTTCCAATACCATCATAACCCATGCTATGTGTAGCCAGTTATGGATTTTCAAGCAGTAGATAAAAATTGCAAAATAGCTTTATTTCAAAGAGTAAAAAATAAAAAATAAAAAACTGTTTAAATATGCCTCATATTTCGTAAATTATGCTTACGAGTTTATTCTCGTACTCCATAGTAATAAAATCACAAACTTTACTCTGAGGTGAGCCTAAATTAGTAACTAAGTGTTAAGTTGGTATCGTGTTATTACAGAGTGTTAAATGAAAATTAAAATTTTAAAGTTTACGTTTATTTTTTATTTTTGGGAGGTTTTATACGAGAAATAGCAATGGAGATGAGCAACCAAGCTCGGCTAGGCATGTTCACCATTGGGTCATCCAGTGTATCGCCATTGGGACATCCAATATTGTGGGCCATGTGATCGCCATCTGAATCTTCGTTTGCAATTCAATCTCGGATTTCCGCTAAGTGGATTTACGTCGTACCGTTGTTTTTTAATGAAAGAAAGAAGAAGAAAGAAATTATTTTAACGTCCACGAGGCTAAAAATAGCCTATGGGACAGATTGCTTCTCCATCCGGTTCTTGCATTCAGCCCTTTTCCAATGGAGTCTTACAATAAACACTCTCAACTTCTCGACAAACTCTTCGCTGAATAGATTATCCCAAGAGCTAGCTGCCAAAATATCTGCATAATTTTGCCTAATGCCTTTGAAGGCCTCGCATTCTAAAATGAAATGTTTTTATGTTTCCACTTTTCTGGAAGAGCAAAAAATACATACTTTGTCCTCCCACATTTCTTTTAGCCTTTTCCAGCGCCCTGTTTCATAATAGAGTTGATGTGAATTAGTCCTTACTTGAGCAATAAGAATTTTGGATCTCCAAGAAATATTGGCCCTTATGTACACTTTTTGTTGATGATTATGAGTGGGATTATACTCTTCTAAATTTTCTCAATTTGTTTCCACTGCATCTCGGATGAGTTGTTGGCCCACAGTTCACAACCATAGGGAATAACCGGGATCACTAAAATTCCAATAAGAGTTAGAGTGGTTTTCCAGTCCCATAGCTCTGCCTCTCTACAACTGTTTTGAAAAGCATAAAATGGTTTCCAACCCCGCAAAGTTATTTTCTTTCTATAACCATCCCAACTTGAATTTTCGTTGAAGTCAATTCTGAGGTATTTGTAATATGAAACTTGTTCCATAATGTTTCCTTAAAAGTATAACTTATGCTGGTTATGCTTTCTTTTGTTAGAGAAAACCACTACTTTCGTTTTGCTAATATTGACTTGCATCCCCACCCTTCTACAAAAATGCTCAAGGGAAAGTAAGTGCTCTTGCAAACGAAGAGTTGATTTAGCAATTAGTATAAGGTCATTTGTATACAAAAGAAGCCTTATAACAAACTTGTCCAAATTATTACCATCACCCCCTTGCAAATTTAGCCACTCTTCAAGCTTGTCGATATATAAACCAAAAAGGGTAGGAGACAATGGGCAACTTTGCTTGACCCCGATATCGCTTCTAAAACTTTCAGAAATGTCTGTTGAAGTTCTAATTTTGACTTTCACCTCTTCATACAGCCTATGCACAACTGCTCTCAAATGCCTGAGAACCCTGAGTTCCTCCATTTTGCGCCAAAGCTTATCACTAGGAACAGCGTTAAAGGCTTTTCTGAAATCAACAAAGCAACAGAAAATGTCTTCCTTTTTTTCTCAAAATTTTTCAATGATGTGCCTTAAAGTTATACAATGATCCAGGTGGATATTGGTGGTCACCCGCCTATTCCACTTAGGACCCACCATTGTTTCTTTCAGTTTTTCGGTTTCCTTAATAATAGCATAATTTACTATTTTTAGCAGTTTTTCGGGTCCTGAACTTCCAGAGCCGTTTTGAGGCCCTAAACAACGTTTTTTGGGTATCGCTTCTTCGACGAATATATGATTTTGTTCCGAAATTGATATTCGCGATCAATAGTTGTAGTCCTCGGATATATATTTCTAACGATGTATCATGTGCATCAAACGAAGATAGTATGTCAAATTTACGACCCCGGGAAATTGATGTACCAATTTACCCCAACGGGGCTCATATTCTAGTGTTTCATCTCTTAGGGTTAGGTTTTTGGATGTTTAGGGTTTTCCATTATTTCTCAATGATATATAGGCCTTCAAGCCTCATTGTAACACAGAGTTCAAAGGCATGTAGCCACCACATCTCTTCTCATAGATAAGCTACCAGCGCCCTAGCTAGTTTATTTCCATTCTGTCTGTAAACATATTTTAGTTCTTTGATATTAATGAAATGAAGTGTTATTTCCACTTCATTCTTATATTTATATTTATATGTGTATTCTGTTGCATTCCTGCATAAATCCGGACCAGTGGTATCAAAGCGGTCTACTCTTTCTCGATCCTTCTTTGCATCTCCCCAACGAGGTCGGGGTATTAGGAGTTAGGGCTCGATCTGGTTGAACCTTTGCAAGATCAGCCTCGCAAGCCCCGACGGCCACCCATGGGGGACGAAAAGAAAGATGAGGGAGCAGGAGATCCTATCAAAATATTGCTCGAGGAGGCCCTCGAAAAACAAAGGAGCGCGATGATGGATAATTTTTCCCAAATCCTTCAACGACTGCCCACTGGCGGCACATCTGCATCCAGCAGCCACTCTGGAGGCACAACTCCTTTTAAGGTACAAGTAAACTTTGACATTCCCATATTTGAGGGCCAAATAGATGCAAACACTATAGATAAATGGTTGAATCTATTAGAAGGATATTTCTCATTTCATGACTTTTCCGACCAGAGAAGATTATTTTTGCACTCCTCAAAGCTACCCCCCATGTCAAGGACTGGTGGGAAACCTACTATGAGAAAAAGGACGAGGGGGAACCCTCTCTGTTCTCGGTTGTACCCACTTGGAATTATTTCCGAGATTCCATCAAGGAACGATATTATCCCGTGGGAGCTATGAGGACAAGTACATATAATGGACTATATTGCAGCAATAAAGGGATCAAGATGTACATGAGCTGACGAATATGTTCCATACCCTGTGCACAAAGTTGGGTATCAAAGGTTCGGAGAAAAATTTGGTGCTAAAGTATCGTAGTTTTCTGCACAGATACATTCAGGAGGAAATGGAGTTCCTCGGCATCTCCTCACTTGGTACGACATACCGGTATGCTGCCAAGATTGAACATAAATTCAAACAGAAGAAGAGAGACTTTGGATTTGCGGATCAAAAGCAAGGGAAAGGTGCCCCCAAACCGCAGAACAAAGGACAAATCTAAGGCATGGCGGCCCAAGATAACCTACCAAAGCCGCAAGCAAAGAACAACACCACGAAGCCGAAGAAGTACACGGGAAAGTGGTGTGAGTTCCATAAGAGCTCCACTCACAACACAAGTGAGTGTCGGGCAAAGTAGTCACTAGTGGCTGAGATGAGGGCTTCTGAATCAGATGCATGCTCCGACTTTGAATCAAAACCCGACAAGGGGAATGACAAAGGGAAGCAGATTATTGATGCGGAGCCCAATGCCACCATTGCCACTACAAAGATCCAGAAGGAGGAACCGGAAGATCTAGAGGAGGAGGAGCGTCTCTTCCACTCTCAGATGTGGGTAAAGGGTTCCCCACTACAGTTCATTGTCGATAGTGGGAGCCAAAAGAACCTCATTTCAACAGAGGTCATGAAGCGTTTGGGCTTGCCGACCATAGTCAAACACAATTGGGTGGCTTCACCAAGGACGGGATCTTTGTGTTAGTCAGCAGTGTCACCTTCCCTACAACATCAAACCCTTCACAGATGAGGTATTATGTGACATTGTTCCTCTTGATGTTTGTGATGTATTATTAGGCTAACCATACTTGTGCAAGCGACATGTTGTGTATGAGTCCCAGCCTCGCACTATTATTGTTACTTTGGGAAATAAGTTGTACAGGATACCAAAGGTACCACCACCTGCGGCTATCCCTTTGGTTACTGCAAAACAATGTAGTAAGCTCATTTCCAAAACTGTGAAATGTGTTTTTCTAATGATCTGCCCCCAGGGCAAGAAGAAGACTGTGGCCACGACCTCCAAACAGGGATCCTCCGCACGACAAAATAAATGGACAAGGTCATGGAGGAGTACGAGAACATCTTAACCTCACCCACAGGAGTGCCTTTACACTGTCAGGTCAAGCACCCCATCGATCTGATCCCAGGTGCGTCGTTGCACAATGGACCGATCTATCGACGCTCCGTTCTGAAGAACAATGAAATCAAGAGGCAGATTCAGGAGTTGTGAAGAAAGGTCACATCCGGTAGAGTTCATCGCCCTGTGTGAGCCTGATCGTGTTAGTGCAGAAGAAGGATGGGACTTGGATACTCTGTATTGACTATCTGGCATTGAACAAGATCACTATCCGGAATAGGTACCTGATCCCACAGATTGATGACCTTCTGGATCAACTCAAAGGGGCGAAATATTTTAGCAAGGTCGACTTGAAGTTTGGGTATCACCAAGTACCAATCGAACCATCTGATGTTTGGAATACTGCCTTCAAAGCCAAGGAGGGCCTTTTCGAATGGCCAGTCATGCCTTTCAGGTTGACGAATGCTCCCGCAACCTTCATGAGGTTGATGGACGACATCTTGCAGCCATTCACCAACTCATTTGTAGTAGTGTACTTGGATGACATCCTGATCTTCAGCCAGACTTGGGAAGAGCACCTCCACCACTTCCAACAGGTCCTCCAAACACTGCGGCAACACAAATTGTGTGCCAATTTGGAGAAGTGCACTTTTGGCATGACCCAGGTTCAATATCTGGGGTACATTATTGATGAATGGGGGGTGCATGTGGATCCAACCAAGATCCAAGTAATTCAGGATTGGCCGGCCCCAACCACTCTAACAGAGCTTCGCAGCTTTCTAGGTCTTGCTAATTTCTACTGCAGGTTCGTGTAGGGATTCTCTCATATCACTTGGCCTTTGAGTCAAGTCACCAAGGGAAGAGTGAAAGAAAAATTCTTTTGGTTGGAATCTCAACAGAAGGCGTTCGTAGAATTGAAACATCATCTCTACTCTGCCCCAGTGCTCACATTACCAGACTTGCAACAACCATTTGAGATTGAGATAGATGCCTCTGACTATGCTATTGGGGCAGTTCTTACTCAACATGGGCATCCAGTGGCATATCACAGTGAGACACTATCCGACATAGTCTGCAAGTATCCCACTTATGACAAAGAAATGTATTCCATTGTGCAGGTGTGCCGCCAATGGAAGCATTACATTTTGGGGAAGGAAACGGTCATCCACACAGACCACCGACCCTTGCAGTTCATACAGACACAAGGGAAGTTGCAGAACAATTGCCATGAGAAGTGGTCCACCTATCTGTAAAAATTTCATTTGAACATCAAGTATAAGAAGAGCAGCACCAATAATGTTGCAGACTGCCTCAGCCGACCACCGATCGTGGCGCTAACCATCGTTCTCAACTTTTGTGGGCACGAGACTTCTGATTGGCCACTTCTCTACAAGAGCGATCTGAAATTCAGCCACACATACAAGACAATATTGGAGGGTACACAAGTTCCAAATTTTCACCTCCAGGATGCACTACTATGTCACCTGGGACACCTTTGTGTTCCTTCAAGCGAGTATGCCAAGATTATTTGGGAAGCACACTACAGTCGAGTCACTGGGCATTTTGGTGTCGAGAAAACAATGGCAGTACTACAGAATTATTTTTATTGGTCGAACCTTCGACAAGATTTTGGGAAGTACATCAGATCTTGCACTTCTTGCTCCATTGCGAAACCGAGCATCGAGAAGCAAGGCCTCTATACTTCGCTACCTACCCCTAGTCGACCTTGGGAATCCATCTCCATGGATTACATTTCGGGCCTTCCTTCTACTAAGCATGGAAATGACTGTGTTTTCGTGGTCGTCAACAGATTCTCGAAGATGGCCATTATGTCGGCCTGTAAGAATAATATCACAACAGAAGCCACTGATAAACTCTTCTTTGAACGAGTGTGGGTGCACTTTAGGATCCCATAGTCTATCATCTCAGATCGGGACAGCAGGTTCCTCAGCACATTTTTGTCCAGCCTCTGGTCAATGCTGGATACCAAGCTCACCAAGTCCACATCTTTCCATCCCCAAACTGATGGCTAGACAAAGATCCTCAATAGGATGATTGGACACATTCTGCGCATGTATAATTCAAAGCATCCACACACATGGGATGAGAGCCTTCCCTATGTACAACACAGTTATAACTGAGCACTCCATAGCTCAACCGACCACAGTCCCTTTCAGGTGGGCCTGGGGTTCCAGCCACTATATCCCATTGACGTAGCCATGCCATTTGTGGCTACTTAGGCCAATTCAGTTCATGTCCAGTCTGAAGCTGACAAAGCGAACAACTTCAATGAGCACATTCAGCACATCTACCTGCAGGTTCATGACATATTGGAAAGAGCCAATTCTAAGTACAAGCAACGACATGATCAACATCAGGTGCCACACCACTTCCAGGTGGGTGAAAAAGTGTGGCTACATTTGCAGAAGGAGCGCCTCACTGGACCCCACCGCAAGCTTCACCCGCTCTGATATGGTCTATACACCATCATCAATATTGTAGGGAACAATTCCTTTGAGCTTAGTATTCCACCATTCCTTGGTCTGCACCCAGTATTCAATATGGACTGCTTTCGGCCTTATTTCCCACCTCTACTGGACACCTCTGACGTTGTAGAACAACTCACACCAACAGTGTTAAACCCAGACTGCATGGAACATGCCACCACAGATTATATCATGGACATGCAAATCAAGAACACTCGCTAGCAGAATATCCAACTATATCGGGTGGTCAAAGTTGGCCAACTCCTGCACCAAGGCAAGTGGTTCACCAAGGACCAAGTTCAGCAGAAGTTCCCTCATCTCATGGAGGAACTCAACGCAATAGGGATCATTACTTCCTAAGGGGGGAGGAATGATCAAGGTGGATATTGATGGCCACCCGCCTATTCCACTTGGGACCCCACCATTGTTTCTTTCAGTTTTTCAGTTCCTTAATAATAACACAGTTTACTATTTTTAGCAGTTTTTCGGGTCTTGAACTTCCAGAGTCGTTTTGAGGCCCTAAACGACGTTTTTTTGGCATCGCTTCTTCGGAAAATATACGACTCCATACCATAATCAACATTTGTGGTCAATAGTTGTAGTCCTCGGATAGATATTTCTAACAATGTATCATGTGCGTCAAATGGATATAGTATGCCAAAGTTACGACCCCAGGAAATTGATGTACCAATTTACCCCGACGGGGCTCATATTCTGGTGTTTCAATCCTAGGGTTAGGTTTTTGGATGTTCAGGGTTTTCCATTGTTTCTCAATAATATATAGGCCTTCGATCCTCATTGTAACATAGATTTCAAAGGCCTATAGCCACCACATCTCTTCTCAGAGATAAGCTACCAACGCCCTAGCTAGTTTATTTCCATTTTGTCTGTAAACAGATTTTAGTTCTTTGATATTAATGAAATGAAGTGTTATTTCCACTACATTCTTATATTTGTGGTTATATGTATATTTTGTTGCGTTCCCGCATAAATCCGGATCTAACTGTGGAATGTTTAGGTCTAAAACATGCTTTCCCTTTAACGTGTTTATCTCTTTCCTCTGCCCATTTTCTTATTTTATTTTCTAACATGCTTCCAAATAACTTTGCAAACAAAGGGTTTATCATTATGGTCCAATAATTGGAGGGATTATTGACATCACCACTCTTGAAAAGATTTATTGTTGGACTATTAGTCCAATCTGTGGGGACCCCCTGCTGTATGATGTTGTTGAAATTTTTTGTGATGTGAGGTGCAAGAATTTTTAAACCCCGCTTTAGATACTCTACTTGGAGTTAATCTAATTATTTTCCTTTTCCAGCACCCAACTTCTTGATACCCATCTCTACCTCTTGCACTGTGAAGAGTTTTGTGTCTATGTGGACCGAAGGAGGAGGGTCAACCTTGGGATCATGCTCATAAAATTGCGTTGAATAGTCGAACCATTTAGAAGCTGTAATGTTGTTTTCAGTTTGCACCTTTCTCGGGTGGAGCTCCTTCCACAATAATTTGGGGTCATTTTTTCCAAGGAAGATTAGTTCTTTTCTCCTCGAAACCACGAAATCAACCTTTTTCTTTCTTAATATCTGCTTGTAATATTTGAGCTTTATGTTATCCTTGTTTGATTCCTTCCACATTCTCCTTGCCTTTTTACATTCCTTGTCAAATCAATCATTAACCGGAAAGCAATTTGTTTCAGACTTCTTAATTTTTCTCTTTTGCACTGCGAGTGCGCTTTGAATTAAGTGTGTTAATTCATGACTATGAAGGTCATGAAATGAGATTTCCTCCTTCTCGAAGTGCCTCTCTAGCATTATTTTGAAGGTGTTAGTGTCAATATGTTCAGTAATCAAATATGCTCGTTCAGTTTACTTTTTAGTAGTCCTAGGTCAAAATTTTGTCTTTTCAAACAAGTTTTCAAATAAATTTTTGTCACTGCATATCGTTTAGGTATAAACGCTACTCCGCTCATCCCATTCATGCCCATCATCGTCTCAAAATTCATGTCATTAGTTGTCATCTAGGGTCATAGATCAGTCACTCCATCTCCATTTAGGTATATGTCTAAGTGTCCTTGTTTCGCCACTAAAAAGTCCAATTATGTCATCAAACAGGGCAAACAAGACTTCATTTTCGTCATATAAGTCATTTAAAGGGAGTTAGCATAGGTAGGGAAATAAGTAAGACATTTTATCTTATTTTAAAGCTTGTTACATTTTCAAATTGCTTCCAAAAAGCAAAACTTTCCTCAAAGTTTTTGGTTTCACTAAAAGACAAAAAGGGTCATTTCAAGATGTTATAAAGAGAAAAGAAGGCTTATTCAACTCATTTTGTCTTTTCATGTTTGGTCTCCTCTCTTACCTTCATCTTGCTCCATAATTTTCAAGGGTTGGAAGAAAATCAAGAAGATTTCTCTAAAGAGACCTCTGTTGTGCATCTAGAAGTCTCTGCTACGCTTCTGGAATGCTCTGCTACGCATCTGGACACCTGCACTATGCATTTGGGAGTGTGCTACACTTTTGGCATTTGGCTCCTAAATCACTCATCCAAGCTCCAGGATCACTACAATAAATTTCTAAAGCTTCTTCAATAGTAAGTCTACACCTCACATCCTCCTTAAATCAATTTATTAGGCAGGGCATTGATTTTCTTGCTTACCTCCTCTCCCACTACATTTTCACTTTTTCCTATCATTGAGTGATTTCAATGGACTAAACCCTAACTCTATCATCTAATACCCGCATACACCTTCCCCAGACCATACTTTATCATTACCTACCATTCACAACTTTCCTAAACATCGTTCCCATCCAAACCCTAATTTCCTACTATTTTTTCCTAATTTGATAACCTTCCTTACATCCATTTCACCAAATTTCATCTGTACTTTGAAGCCAACATATAACCCTAACTCCTGAAATTTTTTTGGGAATTTTTCTTGGCTTCATTACCCTTTATCTCACCCTCCAAACTTACCTTATCCCTGTCCTCTGTTTTTCCAAATTCACTTCCCATGCCCACTACATCTAAACACCTAGGGTTTCATCCTTTTGATAGAGATTATGGAAAGTGAAAAGAAAATCCACAAAGGAGGCTGCCACTTCATATTTGAGCCATCCACCTTGCAAGAAGTCAATGCCTCACCTCTAAGCCTCTTGCCAAGAGATACTTTGAGAGGAATGTGTAATGTCCCATAATAATTATAAAATAATATATAATATATAAATAATATAATATAATTAATAAATAAGTAAATAAATAAATAGTCAAGAGAATAATAAATAAATAATAAATAAAACGTTAAAAAATAACTGGAGTTTTAAATAAAATGGTAAATAATAAACTGGAGTCCTAAAACAATAAACAATAAGTAAAGTTAAAGAAAGAATTAATTAACAAACTTAAATAAATTAACAAAGAGTTAAACTAAGAAACTAATAAAAATACAGTTAAACTAAGAGAACATTAAATTAAGTAAACCTAACAAAAAGTAAGAGAACACTAAATTAAGTAAAACTTAAGTTGCATGTTGACACAGTGAATGTGTGCATGTGGTTCCCATTCCATGGTTTGGTCTATTTAATAGACATTGAGGAAGGTTCAAGGATTCATTCTTTCATCCATTCTCTGGAGAGAAAGGTATGGTGAGGCAAAGGATACCCTGGCAGTAGTACGTTGATTGAGGGCTCGGGGGTGGCCAGCTGTGGAAAGATTACATACAGTTGAGCCTACGGTTGGGTGGAGAGTTGTCTCCAAAAAATTTGTTGCAGTCAGCAGGATTCAGCTAGCATTCAACCTTGGAGTCTCAAGTAAGGAAAAGCGACATTACAGGTAAGTCGACTTGCTCATGTTTCTGAAAATTCCATGGTGATTAGTTAAACAGTTTTTGGGTTGATTATTCATTGTTTATGTGATATAATTAATTGTATGTTTCAATTGGGGTTGTTACATATACCATATGTAACAACCCCAATTGAAACATACAATTAATTATATCACATAAACAATGAATAATCAACCCAAAAACTGTTTAACTAATCATCATGGAATTTTCAGAAACATGAGCAAGTCGACTTACCTGTAACCCCAATTGAAACATACAATTAATTATATCACATAAACAATGAATAATCAACCCAAAAACTGTTTAAATAATCATCATGGAATTTTCAGAAACATGAGCAAGTCGACTTACCTGTAATGTCGCTTTTCCTTACTTGAGACTCCAAGGTTGAATGCTAGCTGAATCCTGCTGACCGCAAAAAAGTTTTGGGGACAACTCTCCACCCAACCGTAAGCTCAGTTGTATGTAATCTTTCCACAGCTGGCCACCCCCGAGCCCTCAATCAACGTACTACTGCCAAGGTATCCTTTGCCTCACCATACCTTTCTCTCCAGAGAACCAAACCATGGAATGGGAACCACATGCACACATTCACTGTGTCAACATGCAACTTAAGTTTTACTTAATTTAGTGTTCTCTTACTTTTTGTTAGCTTTACTTAATTTAATGTTCTCTTAGTTTAATTGTTTTTTTATTAGTTTCTTAGTTTAACTCTTTGTTAATTTATTTACTTTTGTTAATTAATTCTTTCTTTAAATTTCTTTCTATTAGTTTCTTAGTTTAACTCTTTGTTAATTTATTTACTTTTGTTAATTAATTCTTTCTTTAAATTTCTTTCTATTAGTTTCTTAGTTTAACTCTTTGTTAATTTATTTACTTTTGTTAATTAATTCTTTCTTCAACTTTACTTATTGTTTATTGTTTCAGGACTCCAATTTATTATTTACCATTTTATTTAAAACTCCAGTTATTGTTTAATGTTTTATTTATTATTTTTATTATTCTCTTGACTATTTATTTATTTACTTATTTATTAATTATATTATATTATTTATATATTATATATTATTTTATAATTATTTATTATTTTATAATTATTATGGGACATTACACACTCCCCCTCTTCAAGGAACTTCGTCCCGAAGTTGAGTATTTAATTATATTATATTATTTATTATTTATTACTTCATGTGTGACCAACACCCTCTGCTGAACTAGTATAACTAGCACACATCGAAAGTTCATCACAGCGCCCGGGAATTTCAAGGAATCTATGTCCTTTTTCCCACTTTCGGAACAAGGCATAAGCCTCCCCAGTCTGTCCCTAGCCAAGGCTGGCCCCAAGGCTCGGGCCCAACTCAGACCTCATCTGCCCCAAGGCAGGCATCCAGTCCTAGTACTCAATGACTCCGGGCATCTCACAAGGCTGGCCCACTCCCTCCACAGCTCCTTAAGGTGCGCAGCCCCAGGCATCGAAGTCTTACACCCACTTCTAGACTTCGGTGTTCCCATCCAATACCAGGCACTTGGCCTACAATATCAGGCCCTTGGCCTCCTCAAGATGGTCCCATAGCCCTTCAAGAGCTATCCATCAAGAGATATACAAGACAAAGGAACCACTGGCATATGTAGTGTTGATTGAGTTTGTCCCCAGCCCATATAGTGTTACTTATTCTCCCTCGTAGTTATGGGCTCCCACGAGATCATCAAATAAACCGACCCTCTCGGCCCATCTGTGGATTTTTCTGCCAATCACCACATCTCGACATGCATCCAATGCATTAGTTATAATCATAAAATCATAGAAAATAATCCACATGCCAACTCTTGCATGTCATCATGATAACATAACATCGTTTTTAATATTCATCATGAGCATATATCATCGTTATCATAACAAACAACATGTTCATCATTATCCTCATACCACCATATCATGAAACACCATCAATATCAGAAACATATCAATACTTATCGATATAGAACAATAATACACTATAAGCATTCTTATCACGATTCATCGGAAAATCAATTTCATTTGTTTGTATAAACATTGAATACCTACTATGAACTAAGATTATTCGACATCCATCTAGGATCTATGTTATCTCATCACAACTATTAGTGTCACATTTTCATCAAGATACCAATTACTTTTCAATAATCATTTCTTGTTCTTTATATTGGGAAGTTGACCATTTACACCGTAGGTATACTTATCTAAGGAGATTATTAAATTTTAAATGAGCCTCATCATCTTGGGCCTTAATTTCTCATCATATATCATGTTGGTCCTTAATCTCTCATCATATTCTTCCTTCTCCAAGGAAATTTTAGTGAAATTAATTGTTAAGATATCATCGGTTGTACAATCATTTAAATCATCAATATCAAATTAAGATCCCATGATCACTATAAATATTTTGCTTATCCAATGGCACCCATACATGAGGTCATCCTTATTTAAGTCTAATGTTATGCTCAATTGTCTTATTTTCCTAATATTCCATGTCTACTAGCTTCAAATATGGAAATATTATCATGATTTCTTTTCCTCCTATCTTAAATGCATAAAATTGTTACACTTGGAAATGTTGTTACTACTCTACTCACATAATGTATTGTCCTCCAATTGATAAATTTGATTGTAGATTCACTTCTTTAATCCAATGTTGTCATACATTTCAGGGCTCTTGAAAATGACCACCTTTATCCCCAATGTGTCCATCCTTATATGCGTCATTATTAAATCAAACTTATAGTGACTCTCATCCTGTTCTTATATGGAAATAATTATATGATTCCACAACCATTTTCCACCAACTTGTTCCCTCGAAGAATATCTTTTATGACTTCCAAAATCTTCCATTATGTTCTAAAAATAATTCATCCCTTCTTATTGGTTTCTTTTCCTCGTTGTGACACTTTCACTCAACAAGCTTAAGTATCTATCAATAACTATTTTTATTCACCTCATTAGTCTAAGTTGGTCATTGTTGCGGGGGTTAACATTCATTATTTTTATTATTATTTGCAAATTCCTCATTATTCTTCCCATGAACTTCATAGTGCATTCCCATAACATAAGTCAAGTGTCTTATTTATTTATGGACACCAACATATTATATAAAGTACATCAAATGGTGATATCACTCCCTTTCTAGACAATTTATAAGTTGTCTCTACTTCTTCCCCATCATTATTTTTCAAAATTATATTTGGACTATGAGTTTAATTTATCATCACTAGAAAATTAGGTTTTAACTTTTACCTAGAGGTCACCTAAAGTCGAAACCCGCTCTGATACCATATGTAACAACCCCAATTGAAACATACAAATAATTATATCACATAAACAATGAATAATCAACCCAAAAACTGTTTAACTAATCATCTGGAATTTTCAGAAACATGAGCAAGTCGACTTACCTGTAATGTCGCTTTTCCTTACTTGAGACTCCAAGGTTGAATGCTACCTGAATCCTGCTGACCGCAACAAATTTTTGGGGACAACTCTCCACCCAACCGTAGGCTCAGCTGTATGTAATCTTTCCACAGTTGGCCACCCCGAGCCCTCAATCAACGTACTACTGCCAGGGTATCCTTTGCCTCACCATGCCTTTCTCTCTAGAGAATGGATGAAAGAATGAATCCTTGAAACTTCCTCAATGTCTATTAAATAGACCAAACCATGGAATGGGAACCACATGCACACATTCACTGTGTCAACATGCAACTTACGTTTTACTTAATTTAGTGTTCTCTTACTTTTTGTTAGCTTTACTTAATTTAATGTTCTCTTAGTTTAACTGTCTTTTTATTAGTTTCTTAGTTTAACTCTTTGTTAATTTATTTACTTTTGTTAATTAATTCTTTCTTTAACTTTACTTATTGTTTATTGTTTTAGGACTCCAGTTTATTATTTACCATTTTATTTAAAACTCCAGTTATTGTTTAATGTTTTATTTATTATTTATTTATTATTCTCTTGACTATTTATTTATTTAATTATTTACTAATTATATTATATTATTTATATATTATATATTATTTTATAATTATTATGGGACATTACAGAATGGATGTTTGAGATTCTGTGAAATAATTATGGAAGAAGGTCGTCAATTCTAATTGACAAGCCTATTTGCCACTAGTTTCAACATGGGAAAGGCCACCATTGCAGGTGTAGAGTCAACATATTAGCAGAGGTGATTTCTTCAGCAACAAGTATTCCTAGTCATGGATAAAAGTGGTTCAAGGGCATGGAATTAGACCTTGAATATTACAAATTGTTCCTCAAACCTCATGCCAAAGAAAACTCTGAGTACATTTTCCCTTTCAGGCACCTACTTGAAAAATATGATCCTTTGATGAGGTTAATTATGAGATATTTCACATGTGAAGGGAGATTCTCTAGGTTGTACAGGTACCATGTCAGATTTTTGATGCACTTCACCTCTCCTGAACCACTTGACTACTTTCCAAATTATTTGTACAGAAGTTTGCTTAAAATGACTGAAAAGGTTCAGAGAAAAAAAAAATCATTATCCAAGTCTATTCCACCATGGCTTAGTCAAACTCATTATTTTGCATCATCTATCAGCCATAAACATGACTCAGGAAACCTTCATGGAGAAAGTAGCAGCAATGCCCACTACTAGTTCTCTTGTCCTTCATAGCATACCATCACCACCAGTATCAACACAACGAATGGAGGTTGGCTCTTCCAGCAAGCAAGCTTAGATTTCAAAGGCTCCTAAGTTTTTTGAGGTCACTCACACCTATGAGAAGGGAAAGAGATAGGTTTTTGCTCCCAAATCCATCAAAAGTGTATCTACACTTGATACTGTAGTTGAGCAAAGAAAAATAGAGGAGCATCCACTCATGCATCAGATTGAATCACCACTACAACACCATGATGAAAAAGTGCCCTTAGAAGCTGAAATGGAAGAGTATATGAAGGATAAGTCATTTGAGGAGATCATAAAGGATAAGGATGAGGAAATAGCAGAGTTGAGGGAGATTTTCTCAATTGCAAATTCTCAAATTACATTCCTACAACCAGAAAATATTCAGCTAAAGGTGAAATTACTCCTCCAAGACAAACCTAAAGTACATGTTGATGCAAACAAAGGCAAGGGCAAAGAGATTGCAGATGATGATTAGCTGAAGGATGTAGAGATTGGAACAAAAATAAGAAGACTAAGGACAATGGGCCTCGAGAAGGCGCTTCAGAGAGAAAGAGAATGAGCAGCTCCTAAATCAAATTGGCAGACCTTTGATGAGCTTATTCGTGATGAAATCAATCAAGACAGAGAGTATTGGCTTGAGAGAGTAAATGGGCACCTTGAGAAGCTTCTGAGGAAAGATAAAAAGAACAATAACCTCCAGATACATATGGCCAATCATTATTGCGCCAGGAATAAAATTTCACAAAGCAGGCTCAAACAAGTGAAAAAGAAGCTTAAAGAGGCTCAAATGAAGCTTACGGAGAAAGACAAATTAGACCTCCTTGTTAAGGAATATATGGTTGTTTAGCCCATCCTCCACATGTATTATAGGAAAAAAATTTGGACAATTTTGAGCACTTTTTGTATTTTTGGTGATTTTTGCACTAATCTGGAAATTCTCCCTTCACATAAACGTAGCGCCAAGGCACTACGTTTTTTCTCACGACACTTGAATGAAGATTGGATTATATGGTTGGATGAATTTTGATTAGTAAATTCCATATCTAGAACCTTTTTTTCATTACAAGCTCTAATTTTGAAGAAAAGGCCAAAAACCCACCATTTTTCTATGCTTCTACTAGAGTTTTTGACCAGGCGCTTCGCTTCTGGAGTGAGGTTGGGAGAATCAACTTTTGGAGGCCTTCTTGTTGGTGTTTTATCAAAATTCAAGATGTTCTAGAAATTAAACAGACAGGGCTAGTTGACTTATCTTACAAATTTGGATTTGGAGCCCATAAATTCCCTCAAAATCACCTCCAAAGTGGCGCTACGCTTCTGCAAAATGGCGCTACGTTTCTGTCAATAGGCGCTACGCTTCTGCATTGGATTCCTTCAGGACACTTGTCAAGCTAGAAAAAGTCAGAATTTCAAGGTTTAGATATCCTTTGAGCTATCATTGGAGTGATTGAGTTTCTTTTTGCTTCTTATCATGAAGATACATGTAATTTAATGTGGGAGACACACACTCCTAGTCTTTAGCTGAATTTGAGGGAATGGTTTCTAACTTCCCTAGATTCTAGGAAGTGACTCATATCATGTAATTATGATGCATTTTGGATTGAATTTTGATCCTATGAGGTGTCATTGTTCATATTTTCTATAAGTAGACCCACTTTATTCTTTTTTTGGGTTGGATAGTTGTTTTTTTTGCAGTGGAGCTATTGTAAAGGCTTATGGAATGAAATCAAAGACAATGTTGCAGAATTTGTGTTAAGACTCCTGTGGTATGCCTTGGAGCATTTTTTCTTTATCTGTATGTTTATCTTATCAAGTTGAATGATATAATACCCTCTTTCACATATATGCTTCTATGTGTTTATCTTGTTAGTTTATAAGCAGAAATCGTGCATTTTCATGCTATGTTTTAACAAGGTTTACATTATATGTCTTTGTTCTTCTAAATGAATTAATTCACCTAAATGTTCATTCATATTATCCTTCATTTCATCCTATACAGAATGACAAACTAAGCATGCTTTCAAGCTACCTAACTAGCCTCATCCATGTCTCTTCAACTTGACCTTTAATTTTGACCTAAAACCTAGACCTAGTCTCCTAACTGTCATTTCATATCCAACACAAGAAACATCAAACACAAACCCTATTTACTGAGCTTATATACCTAGCCTAATATCATTAGATATTCAGTCATTTCATTCACTGCAAAGTGACATTAAGAGAGCCCTCTCTGGTTGTTAAGTCCCTATATTAATAGTGTAGTCCCTTATTATGTTAGTGTAGCCCCCCTTATTGTTATTAATGTACCCCTGTAACCCCCATATTGTTATTATTATGCCCTTAAATTATTATTGTTAGGTCGGCTAGGATTACATTGTGGCCCCATGGACTCCTATATATAGAAAGGAGGTTTTTTCATTTGTATAATCCAAGAATTGTTCATTCATGTAATGTATGGGAGGTTGCCCCCTCGAAGTGGCTTATTTCTAAGGCACTGATATCTCTTTTCTTCTGTTTTTGGAGCTGGTTTCACAACATTTGGTATCAGAGCTTTGGATTCTAGGGTTTCGCTGCTCCAAACAGGTCATCGTGGCATTTTCGCTATAAATTTTTTTCTACGAAGTTTCAGAAGCTGAAATTTTTAGGGTGCAAAGCCGAAATCTTGAGGAACATTGTTGCAAAATTTCAGAGCTTGTTTCGCAATATTTTCTGAGATATGATCTGTGGAAGTTAGGTCTTTTTGAAGGCTCCTCAATTTAATCTAAACAGGTCATCGTGGAATTTGCGCTATAACTTTTTTTCTACGAAGGTTCAGAATCTGAAATTTTTAGGGCGCAAAGCTGAAATCCTGAGGAACATTGCCACAAAATTTCAGAGCTTGGTTTCCAATATTTTCGGAGATATGATCTGTGCAAGTTAGGTCATTCTGCAGGTTCCTGAATTTAACCTAAACAAGTCATCGTCGTATTTTCGTAATAAATTTTTTTCTACGAAGGTTAAGAAGCTGAAATTTTTAGAGTACGAAGCCACAATCTTGAGGAACATCATCGCAAAATTTCAGATATTGGTTCGCAATATTTTTAGAGATATGATCTTTGGAAGTTAGGGCTTTTTGAGGCTTCTGAATTTCATCTCAAAGAGGTGATCGTGGGAAAATCTTCATAGGTCTTTCTCTGAGCATCGGATTGGAATGCTGTAAAAAGTGGCCGCAAGTACATGGAATGTAGTTTTTGGTCTATCAATTTCAAAGCCAAAGGATTAAACAATGACACATGGCAAGTCGTACAAGTTTTCTCTACTGAACCAATCCATAATTAGGTCATTGTGAGAGATTGAACATAGCTTTGTCTTGAAGAATGAAAATCAAGTCATACTTGTGGAATTTGAAAGAAGCTTTAGAGAACTACTACAAAGCCGAATTTCATATATTGAAGATTTGCAAGTATATATATAATTCAGTTTCAATATCGAGCTCCTCAAAATCAAGAAAAAGGTGTGTATTTGGTTTTTAAAATTTCATATCGTTTGTTTGAAAAAGCAGTTTGAAGTGATTCCAAGGGCATATTTTATAATTTTTATCATATTGGGTTCTATAATGCCTCCAAAAAATAATTCCATACCCATTAAGCCCTCAAAAATCTATACTATGACGCATGAAGAGGAAGAATTGCAGTATGAGTTATCAAAAATACGGTACCAAGTGCAACAAATTTCGATATTACGAAGGGCAACTGAAGATGACATAGATGGTTTAAAAGCAGAAATGAAGGCTAAGTTGGATGGTTTGAAGGATCAAATAATAGCTAATATGGATGATAAATTAGTGGAATATCACATTGAGCATCAACAACAAGTTCTCCAACTCTCAAAGGATAACCTAACTTTGGTGCAGAATCTAATGAAACAACAGGAAGATCAACATCGCATCGAAAGAAGTTCTGAAGCAGTCACAGAAACAAGAACTCGACAAGTACGATCAATTTCAGAGTATCTCAGCAAGTGGAAGAACTTTGTTGTAGAAGATTCCACATGGGAGGATGAGAATTTTATACAGAAGCATCAAGAAATAATCAAGCATTGAGGACAACACTTGTTTGAAGGAGAGGGGCATGTTAAGTCCCTATATTAATAGTGTAGTCCCTTATTATGCTAGTGTAGCCCCCCTTATTTTTATTGTTGTACCCCTGTAACCCCCATATTGTTATTATTGTGCCCTTAAATTATTATTGTTAGGTCGGCTAGGATTACATTGTGGCCCCATGGACTCCTATATATAGAAAGGAGGTTTTGTCATTTGTATAATCCAAGAATTTTTCATTCATGTAATGTATTGGAGGTTGCCCCCTCGAAGTGGCTTATTTCTAAGGCGTTGATATCTCTTTTCTTCTATTTTTGGAGTTGGTTTCACAACACTGGTCCAGGTAGGGCTAGCTACCTGACCTAAAGCCTAGTCTGTGGTTACATTCCTACAATTCCATTCTCAGCCTTGGAAAGTTGGGGGGAGTGATAACAGAAGGTATTACAATTTTCTGGAGTCAAAAGAATTCTACCCTTTGGGGGATTTTGTTGAACACATTGAGTTTTTGACCCTAATTGCTTCTTTTTGGTCCAAGAGAAACTTAAATAAATTGGCTTGTGATCTGATTTTAAGTCCCAAAATTGATCCCCAATCAACACTTCCTCCATTTTATCACACAAATTATGCGAGCAAATTACATAATCTACTACACTTGCTATTACCAGACTTTTCCCATCTAGTCAAACCATTACAAATGACTAAATCGAAAGCCCCACGTAGCATAAGCAATTTTTCACCAAAGAGATTGTAGCTTTTGTCCTCTGAAATTCTTTCCCACTAATGATTACTCTCTTTTGTAAGTGAGATAGGATCGTAGTCTTCTTTATAACAAATAATGCTAGCTTGCTCACTTGCAGTCCTACCATTGAAATCCCACACTATAAGAACTTCACCTAGCCGAGAATATGTTGCAATATCTGATTTTAGGGTTGAAAAGGGATCTTTGTATATTTTTGAAACTTGCAGCGCAAAATAGCATGCTGCAATTCTAATGTGATTTCCATTTTCTGATATTTTAGGCCAAACAAATTGCTTATTTGAGTCTTATTTTTTCTAGCTCAATGAAACGACCTTCTTTTTCTCTCACTAATACATGATACCCATGTGTCCTTTTCCATTCCATGCTACCTTGTTCCACACTGCTATCTTCCAGTACCCTTCAAGTAAAGGTGTCTTGCACCCTTCATGCTCATGTGTTTCTATGAGGCAAATTATGTCTCTAAATTCCACAATAGGCCCTAACCTAGGTTCTCGTCTCCATGGGTAACCCCTGCAGTTCCAACAAACTAATCTTAAGGAAACCCTGGTAAGACTTGATTGCTATTTGTTTTAGCATGCAATACCCACAGTTGAGTCTTTGTCCTTGCTTGCCCATATTGACCTTGCTTCCTCATTTCTTACTGAATAGTTTGTTGCCTCTTCTTTGTTATCGTTTTTCTGGCTTGTTCTGGAAGGAGGTCCAAATTGCGCTATCACAACTTTAGCATTGTAAATGCATGCTCTCTTTCCCTCATCTCTTGTTGCCCTAACCTTTGACATTTCCTCTTGTTGTCTTACAATTAAATCTTCTTCTAGAAAAAAACAATAAACCCTCAAGACATAATTCTTTCTTAGAATGATATATTTATCACGCAAGTTAGACACGATGAATTTTATGGGCTTGGCCCTCTCATCGTTAAACTTACCTACTCTCCATGCTTGGCATATTTTTCCTTGCCATTGCAGCTTATCTTTCAAGATGTCTCTTGCAAGGTCAAGAGTACATTCATTTTTCCCATAATCTTTCACCCCTTTAATAATTATGTTTGTTGCTCTATCTTGCCTTTCCTTGCTTTCTCTATCTTGCATGTTGTCAACATGAATGTTTGGTTCTCCTCCCCTCTTAGAAGAATTGCTAATAACTTGAGCCCAGGTTTTGGAAACTTTTTCGGAATCTCCTTTCCTTTCTTCTCTTGCTGTCTCTTCATGGTTGTCTATTTGTGCAACTACTTTCCCTTTATCCTAGGATGGTTTCACATTCATCACCTTTGTATTCTCCACTGCAAATTTCTTCATGTTTTGCATATCCACCTTCATGCATTTACATTATGTCTTCCCTATCAGGAGAGCTTCTTGTAGCAATGGCACTTGCTCCTTCAAAACTTTGTTTCTTTCTGCTAAAGTCTGGTTTTCAGATGTTATTATGTGAATTTTACGATTTATTTCCTGCTCTTTATCTTCTACAACCTCCAACATCATTTTTACATTTAACCATTCTTTCACATAAAGATCAAATGACCAAGTGAGAGGTGTGGATGTGGGACTATATAAGAAAGAATCATCAATGAATTTTCCTCTGGACCTGTTGTTGCCACATGTTTTCAAAGAGGACTTGTTTGAACATTGTTTATTGCAAAGGACCTGAGTACTTTCCCTTTGAGACCTTTTTTTCCTTGTCTGCTTCCATTTTAGACGAGTTAGTCTTCATTTTAAAATAATTTGATATTGTTTTGCATTGACCCAAACCCACTTCCTAGCTTTGGCTGACGAGGCAATTTTCACTTACCCTATATCATTTGTTTCCACGGGTTTTGAAGTTTCTTGTCCTATTTTCATGTTTGAATGCATTTCTGATGCAAGCAATTGTATATGTTAGGCTCCAACCTCTTCACTGTTGCAATGTCGAACTCCTAAGTCCTCCACCCAACTTTGAACAATGCCTCCCTTGAACCCAAACCCTCTTCTGGACAAACCCTCATTTTTTCTAAAGCCCAAAAAAAAAAAAAAACTTTCCCCTTCCCATATTTTAGATTCCATTTCTGTATGAGATTGCTCAGAAGGGTTTGAGATGTTAGATTGGGAATCCTAACCTGCCTTGTCTCAACACTTCTATTCCCAGATGAAAGTGATGTAAATATACAATGAGTATACATCTATCATTTGTGTCGTGAGTGTTTGAGGGATCATTGTTGAACTGCAATGTTTTGTGTTGTTACGTCTATCGTTATCCAAACTAAAAAGTAATGGTGTCGTCAGAGACGTCTAAACAACTCACATATGCATAACAGACATGTATGTGCCTGTGGAGGTCAGGCATAATCCCTAGGAGTTTATACAACTATCAAAGATATTATTTGACCAACATTAAATTTCAAGTGTTATTTTCATACACAAATTACAAGGCATGCTCCAATAAGATCTTTAAAATTAGAACCAATAGCATTACACATAAATGCTAATATTTTTTTGCAATAAATAAAAAATTAATCACCAAAGTTTCACTTTGTACAATTGGAAATTATTTACTCTATTTGACCAACTAATAATTAGTCATATTTTTACCAAATTCATAATCCCATTGTGGCAGGCATAATAATAATTCCAAAAAATAAATAAAAATAAGTTCCTAAATCTAATCATTTTTTTTTTTAAATTTTTTTATTATTATTATTTTTAATTTAATTTAATTTAATTTTATTTATTTATTTTTTAAAATATGTTCTTAATATCTTAATATAATATCAAAAATGATTTAATATTATTTCTTTGACTTAATATTAATAATTTGATATAATAGTACTAATTACAAAAAAAAAATGATAATATTATACTTTTGACCTAATCTTATTACTTAGACTTCATCTTCACGTTAATATCATAAATAAATAAATAAAAGATAATATCATTACCTTGACTTAGCCTTATTACTTAAATAATAATAATATAATAAAGGTGGAAAGAAAGATATCAAGGGAATAATGAAAAAAGGAAATAAAGAAAAGAAAACACTAAGGAATCAATCTAAAGGAAGGGAAAACAAAAGAAAGGAGAAGAGGAAGGGCACAAACCAAGGGAAAAAGAGATGGGACCCAACAATTACTAATTTTCCACCCAACATCCTTATTTAGTGTGATAGACCTCTTTTCAATTTCGATAGCTTCCCTAAACTTAAGGTGATGAAAGTGGTCGATCCTGAAATAATGCGAGAATATCCTAGAAAAATGTGGTGTTGAGTTTTGTCAGCATGTTCTGCCAAAGCTAGGAGCGAGCCCTACAATGTCTGATATCAACCGCATGCTCATGAATTCTTTGATTTATAGAGCAGCCAGTTTCTCCAAAGTAGGGGGTCCCACAGGAACATGGGATTAAATAAACACCTTTCATGTCTTTTGGATCCAACGGATCTTTGACAGATTTGAGGGAGCTATGAATAATATTCAGGATCCTTCCTCTTCTCCTTTCTTTCTTAGTGTTGTTTTCCATTCCTTTAGGTTAATTCCGAAATGTTTTCTTCTTTATTTCCTTTTTTCATTGTTCCCTTGATATCTTGTTGTATCCCCTTTTTTCTATTATTATTATTATTTAAGTAATAAGGCTAAGTCAAGGTAATAATATTATCTTTTAATTATTTATTTTTGATATTAACATGAAGATGAAATAAAAAAGTCATTCAATGACTCGGTGGTGTGGAGGGAAACCATGGGGTCCATTAAAGTCATTGAGGAAGGGTTGGTCTGGCAGGTTGGAAATGGACAACAGGTTCAGGTAGGATTGGATCCCTGGGTGGGATGAAATGTGGGGTATTCTGCTCCTGAAGGCTTAAGGGCACACTTAGCTGACAAAGGAATTTTTTTCCTGAATCAAATTGTAAACAAAGGAGCCACCTCCTTATGGCATCAAGGATGGATGACTAGAGAGGAACTTCAGTAGGAACCTTAATGGATGGAGGCTTGGCATCATTATACACGCAAGTTGGCTATAACAAATTTCCAGATTCAATATAGTTCAGATGAAATTTGGTGGGCTCATTCCCCGTTAGCAAAATACTCTCCAAAATTTGGATATGCCCATCTCATGTTTAAGAAGGGGTGGGGAATTTCGGAGTGGTGGGCCAACACCCTCTGAAAACTGAAGTGTCCAACAAAAAGCCTTCTCTTATTCTGGTGCATCCTAAAAAATAAAGTCCCCACCTGGGATAACATCCAAAAAAGGAAGAAGGAGGGTCCTGGTAGATGTCCCCTCTGTAAATCAACGGATGAAACTTTCTCTCACTTGTTCATCCACTGCTCTTTTTTGAAAATCTATTTGGGTAGAATTTAGGAAGTTGATTGGCATATCACAAATTTGGAGGGGGGACTTCATCTCCGAACCTTGGCAGAACTGGTGGAATTGTTGTCAAGATGAGAAAGGCAAATAAATTTCACTTCTTATAGCCTGGGGTCTCTAGTTAGCAAGAAACAAATAAATCTTCAGAGAGCAGGAAATACTGTATCACTTAGTAGCTTCTTAATGTGCATCTATGTATGAGCTATTGTCGGAACAAAGCCTTAAAACATCCCATAGGCAGATCATCCCCGAGTAGATAAGGGGCGACATCCCATGGTCTTACTTTGATGGTGCCTCTAATCCAGATAATATATGTGGGGCAGGATTAGTGATTCACCTTAGCTCTGATAAGAGATTGGAGGCTTCTATAGGGCTTGGATCGGGGACCAACAATTATGCAGAAATAAAAGCTTTCCACACCCTCTTATGCTGGCTCTCACATCTGGGTCTAAATTTAGTTCAGATTTTTGGAGACTCTCTAAACATCATCAAATGGTTCAACAAGGAGTATACCTATCAAAACTATATTTTAGGTCATATTCTTGAGGGGATTTGGTTGTTGAAAGAACGATTTAATTATATATCTGTTTGTCACATTTACAGGGAACGAAACACTGAGGCAAACCGCTTTTCTAAGGAGGGTTTACAGCAGGCTCTGGGTAGGTGGAAGATTCGAGATATAGGGCTGAAAGGTCCTGTGGAGACGGATCGCCCCCCTATTGATCAGAAATATTTACAGTTTTTTCCTCAGTATTTCTGTATGTCGGTTGATTTGTTTTTAATGTTTATTGTATATGTACTATGACTATAAAACTTAACTCTGAACTCTCTTTTATTACTATGTTTCAAATATGACATTTAACTATCTATCTCAGACACTGTTTATGTTTGGGCTGGTTTTTCCTCATAAGAGGAGGCCCGAGAATAGTTGGAGAGGATACAGACCAACATGTTTTGGTGCTTTTTGTTTCGAACTGGAAAACATATTATCTATTTTTTCATGGTTTTGGTAAGGCTACAATTTAGGAGCCGATACTCTAGAGGGCTATGGCCTAGTCTTGGAATGCTTCAATGCATGTGCAATGTAACTTTTTGTATTCAATATAAAAAGTTCGATTTTTTCCCCGGGAAAAAACATGAAGATGAAGTCTAAGTAAAAAGATTAGGTCAAAAGTATAATATTATCATTTAGTTATTTATTGTAATTAGTACTATTATATCAAATTGTTAATATTAAGTCAAAGGAATAATATTAAATCATTTTTGATATTATATTAAAATATTAAGAACATATTATTAGAAATATTTTTTAGGATTAGATTTAGGAACTTTATTTATTTATTTATTTTTTGGAATTATTATTTTTATTTCAAAGTATGAAGTCAAAGTAATAATTTCAAATCAAAATAATGATTTAAAATTATGTCGAAATAAAAATAACATATTTTTAATTTGACTAGATTTAATATTTCCTTTTTATATTAATTCCTTAACGTCTATTTTGACATTTTTATTGTTTCCTTCATTGTTCATTTATCTCTACAGTATATATAATGATTGTGTTGGATCAGTACTTTCATCCAAGTCCTAATAATGAACCATACTTAGTGGTTCGAAATGGGTCGACAACAAAAATTGAGATTTGATTTACTAGAAGTATTGATCCAGGTGGACATTGGTGGCCACCCTCCTATTCCACTTGGGGCCCCACCATTGTCCCTTTCAGTTTTTCAGTTTCGGCATAACTTACTATTTTTAGCATTTTTTG
Source organism: Pinus albicaulis (assembly GCA_034641835.2). NCBI lineage: Eukaryota > Viridiplantae > Streptophyta > Pinopsida > Pinales > Pinaceae > Pinus > Pinus albicaulis. The sequence continues at coordinate 605,525,725 of CM076584.1, forward strand.
GGTCCTGAACTTCCCGAGCCGTTTTGAGGCCCTAAACGACGTTTTTTTGGGAAAACCGGGAGCAACATGGGTCCATGGACCAATTTTTCTCACATAATGAGGTGTAGTCCTCAGATAGATCTTTCTAAAGAGGTGTGGTGCACGTCAAACGAAGATCGTATGCCAAAGTTACGTCCATGGGAAGTTGAAACACCAATTTACCCAAACGGGGCCCATAGTTTTGGTGCTTCATCTCCTAGGGTTAGGTTTTTGGATGTTTAGGGTTTTCCATTCTTTCTCAATGATAAATAGGTCCTCGAGCCTCATCGTAACACAGTTCAGAGGCCTGTAGCCACCACATCTCTTCTCAGAGATAAGCTACCAATGCCCTAGCTAGTTTATTTCCATTCTAACTGTAAGCACATTTTAGTTCTTTGATATTAATTAAATGAAGTGTTATTTCTGCTGCATATTTGTATTTATGGTTATATGTGTATTCTTTTGCGTTTCTACATAAATCTGGATCAGTGGTATCAGAGCGGTCTGCATTTTCTTGATCCTTTTTTTCATGTCCCCAATGAGGTCGGGGTATAAGGAGTTAGGGCTCGATATGGTTGAACCTTTGCAAGATTAGCCTCGCAAACCCCGACAGCTGCCCATGGGGGACGAAAAGAAATATGAGGGAGCAGAAGATCCTATCAAAATATTGCTCGGGGAGGCCCTCAAAAAACAAAGGAACGCGATGATGGATAACTTTGCATAGATCCTTCAACGACTTCCCACCGACGGCACATCTGCATCCAACAACCACTCTAAAGGGGGCGACTCCCTTTAAGGTACAAGTAAACTTTGACGTTCTCATATTTGAGGCCCAAATAGATGCATATGTCGTAGATAGAAGGTTTAATCTATTAGAAGGATATTTCTCAGTTCATGACTTTTCTGACCAGGAGAAGATTATTTTTGCATTCCTCAAAGCTACCCCCCATGTCAAGGACTGGTGGGAAACCTACTATGAGAAAAAGGATGAGACAGAACCCTCTTTGTTCTCAATTGTACCCACTTGGAATTATTTCTAAGATGCCATCAAGGGATAATACTATCACGTGGGGAGTTATGAGGACAAGTACATATAATGGACCACGTTGCGGAAACAAAGGGATCAAGATGTGCATGAGTCGACGAAGCTGTTCTATACCATGCACACAAAGTTGGGTATCAAATATTAAGAGAGACATTTGGTGCTAAAGTATCGTAGTTGTGTGCATAGATACATTCAAAAGGAAATGGAGTTCCTCGACATCTCCTCGCTTGGTATAACATACTGGTATGCTGCAAAGATTGAGTAGAAATTCAAACAGAAGAAGCGAGACTTTTGATCTGCAAATAAAAAGCAAGGGAAAGGTGCCCCCAAACCGTAGAACAAAGGACAAAGCCAAGGCATGGCAGCCCAAGACAACCTGCCAAAACTGCAAGCAAATAACAACACCTCGAAGCGAAAGAAGGACACAGGAAAGTGGTGTGAGTTCCATAAGAGCTCCACTCACAACACAAGTGAGTGTCGGGCCAAGCAGTTGCTGGTGGCTGAGATGAGGGCTTCTGAATCAGATGCATGCTTCGACTCTGAATCAAAAAGCTGACAAGGGGAATGATAAAGGGAAGCAAATTATTGATGCAGAGCCCAACTCCATTGTTTACACTGCGAAGATCTAGAAGGAGGAATCAGAAGATCCAGAGGAGGAGGAGCGTCTCTTCCACTCCCATATGTTGGTAAAGGGTTCCCCGCTACAGTTCATTGTTTACAGTGGGAGCCAAAAGAACCTCATTGCAGTAGACGTCGTGAAGCTGTTAGGCTTTTCGACCACAACACACCCATAACCATACACCATCAGGTGGCTTCACCAAGGATGAGATCTCTGCGTCAGCCAATAGTGCCGCCTTCCCTACAACATCAAGCCCTTCACGGATGAGGTATTATGTGACATTTCTCCTCTTGATGTTTGTGATGTATTATTAGGCCAACCATACTTGTGGAAGCAACATGCTGTGTATGAGTCCTGGCCTCGCGCTATTATTGTTACTTTGGGAAATAAGTTGTACAAGATACCAGAGGTACCATCGCCTGCCACTATCTCTTTGGTTACTATAAAAAAATGTAGTAAGCTCATTTCCAAAACTGGGAAATTTATTTTCCTGATGATCCTCCTCTAGGGAAATAAAAATATTGTGGCCACGATCTCCAGATAGGGCTCCTTCGCCCGAGAACAATAAATGGACAAGGTTGTGGAGGAGTACGGGGACATATTCACCTCACCCACAAGGGTGCCTCTGCACTATCAGGTCAAACACCCCATGGACATAACCCCAAGTGCACCACTACCCAATGGATCGATCTATCGGTGCTCTGTTCTGGAGAACAATGAAATCAAGAGGCAGATTCAAGAACTGCTGTAGAAAGGTCACATCCGGCCGAGATCATCACCCTGTGGGATCCCGATTGTGTTGGTATAGAAGAAGGATGGGACTTGGAGAATCTGTATTGACTATCAGGCGCTGAACAATATCACTGTCCGGAATAGGTACCCGATCCCACAGATTGCTGACCTTCTGGACCAACTCAAAGGGGCGAAATATTTCAGCAAGATCGATTTGAAGTCTGGGTATCACTAGGTACCAATTGAACCCTTCTATGTGTGGAAGACAACCTTCAAAGCCAAGGAGGGCCTTTTCGAATGGCCGTTCATGCCTTTCGGGTTGACAAATTCTCCCGCAATCATCATGAGGTTGATGGACAACATCTTGCAGCCATTCACCAACTCATTTGTAGTGGTGTACTTGGATGACATTTTGATCTTCAGCCAAACTTGGGAAGAGCACCTCCACCACATCTGACAGGTCCTCCAAACATTGCGACAACACCAGTTGTGTGCCAATTTGGAGAATTTCACTTTTGGCATGACCCAAGTTCAATATCTGGGATACATTATTGATGAAAGGGGGGTGCATGTGGATCCAACCAAGATCCAAGTCATTCGGGATTGGCCAGCCCCAACTACTCTAATAGAGCTTCGCAGCTTTCCGGGTCTTGCTAGTTTCTACTGCAGGTTCGTGTTGGGATTCTCTCATATCACTTGGCCCTTGAGTCATGTCACCAAGGGAGGAGCGAAAGCAAAATTATTTTGATTAGAATCTCAACAGAAGGATTTCGTAGAATTCAAACATCGCCTTTGTTCTGCCCCAGTGCTCACATTACCAGACTTGCAACAACCATTTGAGATCGAGACAGATGCCTTTGACTATGCTATTGGGGAAATTCTTACTCAACAGGGGTGTTAGAAAATTAAATATTACAGAGCAATGCAACACATAAAATATGCGGAAAATACAAGCACACAAAACACATAAAACCAGAGAGACACAGATATACGTGGTTCACCCAGTTTGGGCTACGTCCACCCCGAATAGCCAATCCTTCCTTTCTATTATCCAGCAAAAATGAAGAGACAAAACCTACAGCAGATCCGCTGTAATATCCTATGTTCTCTCTCACAGTCTCCCTCTATGTTTCTCGCTCCGAGAATACACATACCTAATGCACAGCCGCAATACAATGCCCTCATAAAAGCGAGGGGTTGCCTTCTAGGGCAAAAAACCCTAATCTAAACATAACTTCTACCGTCAGATCATTTGCCTAATGAACGGCCCAGATTGACTAGAAATTACTATACTTTTACAAGGCAATTTTACATCCGTTTTTAGCTTCGGGCGCCTTGTGAAAATCCCCCGCTACGGGAAGTTCTATGGTTGTAGATTACGGAAGCGTTGCCGCCCCTTTGAAGGTATAGGGGTCCAATGCTGTGATACAAAGTAAACAAGATAATCAAGCTCCACACCCAACAATCTCCCACTTGGAGACTGATTGTAGCAACTCCATCACTGCTTCATTTGCTGGACAATGACTCCTCTTTGGACCTGGCTGTTCCTCATCTTCATCGTCATCCTTGAAGACCAATTGAAACTGAGCATGTTCTCAGTTTCTCCCTGGTTACAACTTTGTTAGCATATCTGCAGGATTCTGGCTAGTGTGTATCTTTTCCAGCTTCAACTCTCCATCTTCCAATACTGACCGTATGAAATGGTACTTGAGATGTATGTGTTTAGTCCTGGAATGAAATGCCGAGTTCTTTGCAAGATGAATAGCACTTTGGCTATCACTGTATAGTGTGCCCATATCATGCTTCTTACCCAATTCATCCATAAACCTTTGTAACCAAATCATTTCTTTACTAGCCTCTGTAGCAGCAACATACTCAACTTCTATTGTTGAAAGTGCAACAACACTTTGGATTTTTGAAACCCAACTGACAGTTGTTCCACCTACAGTAAATACATATCCTATAGTGCTCCTCCTTTTATCTCTGTCACCTGCCATATCTGCATCAACATATCCCTGTAGAGAAATGTTTGAACCACCAAAGCATAATGCTTGATTTGTGGTACCTCTCAAATATCCGAGAATCCATTTTACTACCATCCAATGTTTTTTTCCTGGATTATTCATGTACCTGCTTACAAATCCCACTGCATGTGCAATATCAGGCCTTGTGCAGACCATTGCATACATTAAGCTTCCAACTGCTGATGCATATGGAACTTTAGACATATATTCCATTTCTTCGTGGGTCTTGGGGCACATCTCCTTACTAAGTTTGAAATGGCTAGCAAAAGGTGTACTAACGGGTTTTGCATTCTGCATATTAAATCTTTTCAACACCTTTTCTATGTACTCATTCTGAGACAGTGTTAATTTGCGATTTTTCCTGTCTCTAGTTATCCTCATACCAAGGATTTGTTTTGCAGCTCCCAAATCCTTCATTGCAAAGCAATTTGCCAATTTTATTTTGAGCACATTTATTTCCTGCATGTTAGATCCTGCAACAAGCATGTCATCTACATACAATAACAATATAATATAGCTGCCATCATTTTTCCTTCTTAGATAAACACAATGATCAGAGTGACATCTAGTATAACCTTGTTCAGACATAAACTTGTCAAATTTTAGATACCACTGCCTTGGAGCCTGTTTTAAGCCATACAAGCTCTTCTTTAACCCGCACACCAATTTTTCTTTCCCTTTGACCTCATATCCTTCTGGTTGCTGCATGTATATCTCTTCCTCCAAATCTCCATGGAGAAATGTTGTCTTTACATCTAACTGTTCAAGATGTAAATCTTCCGCTGCTACTAGACTTAAGATAGTTCTGATTGAATTCATCTTAACAATAGGAGAAAATATTTCATCAAAATCAATACCTTTCTTTTGTGCAAACCCCTTCACCACAAGTCTAGCTTTGTACCTCTTTTTTCCTCCATCTTCTTCCTTCAGCCTGTAAACCCATTTATTCTGCAATGTAGTTTTACTTGAAGGCAACTTGACTAAGTCCCAAGTCTGGTTATGCATTAAGGAGTCCATCTCTTCTTCCATGGCTAGCTCCCACTTCTTCCTGCTTTCAACCTGCATTTCTTCTTCATAACATTCAGGTTCACCAGAATCAGTCAGCAATAAATAATATAATGAAGGAGAGTATCGTTCAGGGGGTCTACTTATCCTGGTATATCTTCTAACACCACTTTCAGGTGTTTGAGGTGCCTGTTGCTGTTGTGGTGGTTGCTGCTGCTGTGGTTGTTGATTATTATTATTTTCAGGCACCTTTACTTTTTCAGTTATCTCATCAAGAACCATGTATTCTTTGCTTTCTTTTTCCTGTTTCTTTTCCTGCAGCTGATTCTTATACAAGACCTTTTCATTGAATATTACATCTCTGCTCCTAATGATTTTGTGATTTTCATAATCATATAAGCGATAACCAAAATCATTAGCACCATATCCAATAAAGGTACATTTCTTTGATTTTGCCTCAAGCTTTGCTCTGTTTTCTTTATTAATATGGACAAAGGCCTCACAACCAAAAGGCTTTAAAAAAGAGTAGTTTACCTTTTTACCTGTCCATGCTTCCTTTGGAATACCACCATCCAAGGAACTTGAAGGCCCTCTGTTTATTAGATAAACAGCAGTATCTACAGCATCTGCCCAAAATTGTAAAGGCAATCCCGCATGCAATCTCATGCACCTTGCACGCTCCATGATTGTTTTGTTCATCCTTTCTGACACACCATTTTCTTGTGGTGTTCTTGGAACTGTCTTCTCTCTGCGAATTCCATGCTCTGAACAGTACCTATCAAACTCTTTGCTGCAATATTCACCTCCATTGTTTGATTTGAGACACTTCAACTTCTTTCCTGTCTCAATCTCAACCAAAGCTTTCAATTTCTTGAAAGTATCAAATACATCAGATTTATTCTGAATACAATAAATCCATGTTTTTCTAGTTGCATCATCAATAAAAGTAACATAATAATGAGAGCCACCGAGAGATGATACCTGAGCAGGTCCCCATACATCTGTATGCACAACCTCCAATTTTTCGCTCTTCTTTTCTTTCCCAACTCTGAGAAACCTGACTCTCTTTTGTTTTCCATAAATGCAATTCTCACAAAAATCCAAATCAACATTCTTCAAACCTGGCAACAAATTTCTTGAGTGAAGAATCTTCATTCCCTTCTCACTCATGTGTCCGAGCCTATGATGCCATAATGCTGCATCTGCTCCTTTGGAAGTTAAAGTATTAACAGAGTTAGAAATACCATTGCATAAATACAATGTACCAACCTTTTCGCCTTTTGCTATTACCAGGGCTCCTTTGGTGACCTTCCAATTTTTATCTGTGAAAGTTGTCACACAACCTTCACCGCCTAACTGCCCTGTTGAAATCAGATTTTTCTTCAGATCTGGAACATGCCTTACCTCCTTTAGTAGCCATTGGTTTCCATTCAGTTGTTTTACAAGAAATTTACCCATTCCAATAATTTTACAGGGTTTATCATCACCCAACCGAACTTGTCCAAAATCTCCTTGAACATAGTCATTAAAATATTTCTTATCAGGTGTGGCATGGAATGAAGCCCCTGAATCTACAACCCAAGAATCAGTAACATTTTCGAAAGAAAGAATCAAAGCATCTTGTAACACATCACCTGTCACATTTGCTTCATGATTGTTTTCTTGTTGTGTGTCTCCTTCTTTTCCCTTCTGAGATCTACAATCTTTCTTTAGGTGTCCTTTCTTTCCACAATTCCAGCACACTATCCCCGATCTGGACTTGGATCTGCCTTTCCTTGATTTATTGCGATATCCCGAGCTCTTTCCTCTTTCCATTCTTCTTCCCCTAGACTCTGCACTCAAAGCATTACCTGATGTCTCACCGGAGCTTTCCGTCGCATTTCCTCACTAAGGATAGCACCAACAACATCATCAAACTTTGAAGTACTAGATCCAGAGACAGAGTTACTAATGGCCATTACTAAACCATTCCAACTCTCTGGCAATGAGCACAAGAATAACAGAGCTCTAACTTCATCATCAAAGTTTACCCCTACAGAACTTAACTAATTGGTAACTGTATTAAATTCATTTAAATGGTCTGCAACAGATCCACCTTTCGACATCTTCATATTAAATAGTCGTTTCATAAGAAATACCTTGTTTGAGGTCGAGGGTTTTTCATATAGTTTCGCCAACGTCTGCATCAAACCCTTTGTTGTTGTTTCCTTCGAAATATTGAAGGCGACTGACGCCGCAAGATACAACCGTACTGTTCCGAGTGCCTTTCTATCGAGAATGTTCCATTCCGCGTCTGTCATGGCTGCCGGCTTCTTTGTTTTTCCACTCAATGGTAGGTACAGATCTTTCTGATACAAATAATCTTCCATCTGCATCTTCCACAGCGGAAAGTTTTGGCTGTTAAATTTCTCGACCCTAAACTTACCATCGTCCGCCATTGCTCCCACTCGAACCAGGAACCCTTCTTTCCTGCGAGTTTATCAGCCAAATATACCTTTGGCTCTGATACCAGTTGTTAGAAAATTAAATATTACAGAGCAATGCAACACATAAAATATGCGGAAAATACAAACACACAAAACACATAAAACCAGAGAGACATAGATATACGTGGTTCACCCCGAACAGCCAGTCCTTCCTTTCTATTATCCAGAAAAAATGAAGAGACAAAACCTACAGCAGATCCGCTGTAATATCCTCTGTTCTCTCTCACAGTCTCCCTCTCTGTTTCTCGCTCCGAGAATACACATACTTAATGCACAGCCGCAATACAATGCCCTCATAAAAGAGAGGGGTTGCCTTCTAGGGCAAAAAACCCTAATCTAAACATAACTTCTACTGTCAGATCATTTGCCTAATGAACGGCCCAGATTGACTAGAAATTACTATACTTTTACAAGGCAATTTTAGATCTGTTTTTAGCTTCGGGGGCGCTGCCCCCCAAAGCCCCCGCCAGGGGACCCCCCACGGCAGCGATTAATTACGGGCGGCGTTGCCGCCCCTTTGAAGGTATAGGGGTCCAATGCTGTGATGCAAAGTAAACAAGATAATCAGGCTCCACACCCAACAAGGGGCATCCAGTGGCATATCACAGTGAGACACTATCCAATATAGTCCACAAGTATCCCACTTATGACAAATAAATGTATTCCATTGTGCAGGCGTGCCACCAATGGAAGCATTACATTTTGGGGAAGGAAAAAATCATCCACATAGACCACCGACCCCTGTAGTTCATAAATACACAAGGGAAGTTGCAGAACAATCACCATCAAAAGTGGTCCACCTATCTGCAACAATTTCATTTGAACATCAAGTATAAGAAGGGCAACACCAATAATGTTGCAGACTGCCTCAGTCGACCACCGATCGTGGCACTAACCACCGTTATCAACTCTTGTGGGCAGGATACTTCTGATTGGCTTCTTCTCTACAAGAGTGATCCATAATTCAGACACACATACAAGTCACCCTTGGAGGGTACGCAAGTTCCAAAATTTCACCTCCAAGATGCACTAATATGTCACTTGAGACACCTTTTTATTCCTTCAAGTGAGCGTGCCAAGATGATTTGGGAAGCACACTACAGTCGGGTCGTTGGGCATTTCAAGGTCGAGAAAATAGTGGCAATACTGCAAAATTATTTCTATTGGCTGAACCTTTGATAGGATTTTGTGAAGTACGTCAGATCCTGCACTGCTTGCGCCATTGGCTAACGGACCATCAAGAAGCAAGGCCTCTATACTCCGCTACCTACCCCTAGTCAAACTTGGGAATCCATATCCATTGATTACATGCCGGGCCTTCCTTCTACTAAGCATGGAAACGACTGTATTTTCGTGGTCGTCGACAGATTCTCGAAGATGGCCATTATGGCGGCCTGTAAGAAGAATATCACAGCAGAAGCCACTACTAAACTCTTCTTTGAATGAGTGTGGGTACACTTTTGGATCCCACAGTCTATCATCTCAGATAAGGACAACAAGTTCCTCAGTAAATTTTGGTACAACCTCTAGTCAATGATGGACACCAAGATCACCAAGTCCACAACTTTCCATCCCCAAACTGATGGCTAGATAGAGGTCGTCAACATGATGATTATACACATTATGCGCATGTAAAATTCAAAGCATCCACGCACATGGGATGAGAGCCTCCCATATGTATAACACAGTTATAACCGGGCTCTCCACAACTCAACTGGCCACAACCCCTTTCAAGTGGGCTTGGGATTCCAGCCACTATGTCCCATTGACGTAGCCATGCCATTTGCGGCTACTCAGGCCAATTCAGCCCATGTCCAGTCTAAAGTTGACAAAGCGGACAACTTCATCGAGCACATTCAGAACATCCACCAATAGGTTCATGACATATTGGACATAGCCAATGCTAAGTACAAGCAACGACATGATCAACATCGGGTGCCACACAACTTTGAGGCGGGCGACAAAGTATGGCTACATTTGCAGAAGGAGCACCTCACTGGACCCCCCACCACAAGCTTTGCCTGCTTCGATATGGGCTGTATACCATCACCAAGGCTGTAGGGAATAATTCTTTCGAGCTCAGTATTCCACCATTCCTTGGTCTGCACCCAGTATTCAATGTGGACCGCCTTCGGCCCTACTTCCCACCTCTACTGGACACCTCTGACATTGCAGAACAACTCACACCAACAGAGTTAAACCCAAACTACATGGAATAGGCCACCACAGATTGTATCATGGACATGCAAATCAAGAACACTCGCCAACGGAAGATCCAACTGTATCGGGCTGTCAAATCTGGCCAACTCCTGGACCAAGGCAAATGGTTCACCAGGGAGCAAGTTTAGCGAAAGTTTCTTCATCTCATGGAGGAACTCAACGCAATGGGGACCATTTCTTCCTAAGGGGGGAGGAATGATCCAGGTGGATATTGGTGGTCACTCGCCTATTCCACTTGTGGCACAACTTACTATTTTTAGCAGCTTTTTGGGTCCTGAACTTCTGGATCCGTTTTGAGGCGCTAAACGATGTTTTTGGGAAAAAAGGGAGCAACGTGGATCCATGGACTAATGTTTCTCGCATCAAAAGTTGTAGTCTTTGGATAGATCTTTCTAAAGAGGTATTGTGAGCGTCAAACAAAGATCGTATGCCAAAGTTACATCCCCGGGAAGTTGAAACATCAATTTACCAAACGGGGCCCATAGTTTTGGCACTTCATCTCCTGGGGTTAGGTTTTTGGATGTTTAGGGTTTTCCATTGTTTCTCAATAATAAATAGGCCCTTGAGCCTCATTGTAACACAATTCAGAGGCCTCTAGACACCATATCTCTTCTCAGAGATAAGCTACGAGGGCCCTAACTAGTTTATTTCCATTTTGTTTGTAAGCAAATTTCAGTTCTTTGATATTAATGAAATGAAGTGTTATTTCCGCTGCATCTTTGTATTTATGGTTATATGTGTATTAAGTTGCGTTGCTGCATAAATCCGGATCAAGTACTCTCTCATAGCATTACGAATCACAGAAGTTTGCATTTTGAAATTTATGTTAATTAAAATTTAATCTATGTGATCTAAAGAGAGTATCTTTTTAAACCAATTTAACACAAATTAAATAGCATAGATATTATATTTAATTATTTATTTTTTCGAAATTTTTTAAAATATAGTTTATTTAAAATAAAATAATATATGATGAATTTTAAAATACACTTTATTTAAATATATATAATTTAAAATAATACAAAATGATATGTAAATAAAATAGTATGGAAAGTTGTGGCACAAGAGATCAATATGAGTGATTGAGAGGAGGAACCAAAAGTTGGACATCACAAAGCACATGGATCTCGATGTTCTAGATCTTACAAACATGGATAAGGCATGGGAAAGAAAGGACCCAGTGCAATCCTAGAGCATCAAGTCAAATTTCTAGGCAAAGTGTATCTCAAAGCACAACAGGAAGCCCAAAAAAGGAGCCTCACGTATGTCCCCTTAAAAATATCAATTAGGAGTGCAATCTCAACCTCTTAAAGACTCCTCTAAATAGTGAAAAGATGAAAAAAAGGAAATGAAGGAAAACCAATCAACAAATATTAGAGGAATTAGGAGAAATTTTGGTTAACCTAAGTAGAATCAAGTTGATCTTGGAGGTATACTCCCACAACACCTAGTTCTCATTGGAAGTGATATATTGGAATATTATTACCTGGATTACAAAGGAAAGCATAAGATCCTTAGAAATAAATGGTGGGAGAAGGCCCTTCCTTCATGATGATACAAGAAATGAAATGTTGTGGGGAATATATCGCCAAAACATATTTTAGCAAATGGAGAAACTGCCAACATGTGGAAATTGATGCACAAGGACAAGTTGGATGTTTAGCCACCATCTGGAATCCTCAAGAAGTGATCGTATCAAACATATTTGCAACCTATAAAGCAACACTTTGAAATTCCAAATCACGGGATTATATGAAATATGTTATCTATCAAATGTCTATGGATCAACGCTACAAAAGGATAAGGCTAGTTGTATTGATGCAGGGGCAGTAGACACTAGCCAGCAATGTAGGAGGTTTTGTCCACATGTTGTGGCTAGGAGGGTCCATAATCATTTGAATTTGTAACAGCAAGGTATCAATACCTTAGCTGCCTGTTGCATTTAGATTAGTTAGAGTCAATAGAAGCCGAATACTTTAGTTCATTCCATCTATCATGTTCAGTTATTCGAAGAATGTAATTAAGTTTTGTTAGAAGATAGACGGTCCTCACCGAGGAACCGAAGAGACACATTGTAATGCATATAAATTGTATCCCCCGGATGTATTAAGGGGAGGAGATTTCCGCAGCGAACTTGTGTGTTAAGAAATTGCTTCCGGTCGAATAAATTTCAATTCTCGTTGATTATGAAATTGTCTTGAATTGATATTTGTGAGGAATTTGTTTAATTGTGAGGCGATTGAACACTGGTCTGTGCATAATTATTGAACAGATTTATTGTATAATCTCCGCATCTCTCTGTCCGTTGTTTTCTCTTGAATTGTCTGAACAATTGAAAAATCCCACTCGTAGCAGAGATCTGTGTATAATCATTGTTGTCGAACTCTGTTCTGAGGTAGTGAAGACTCTGCTTATAAGAGAAATAGAATGTTTCGTTGTTAATTGAACTCTTGTCCTCAGATTAGACCTTGAGTTAGTGAATGGGAGAGCATAGAAAGGAATGGCATAACCATGGTTTGGCCTTCGTTAATCACTATTCAAAACCCGGAGTAGTTTGATCGCACCGCCTTTGCAGGACAGGCGGTATTTGAGAATTCAGAGTGATCACATCGGTTGGAGGAAATGTGGCATAAGTCGGGTTTCCAAAACTTCCCTCATCGCGCGTTAACTATCGGCTAGGGAGGCAATGCGATATCCACGTACGCCGTTCGATCTGGAGGCAGGCTATCGAACGGTGATCGCACCGGAACTTGCTCAGAGGTTAATCTAAGGTAAGGCATGCGTATTTAATTGAACCTCCGGTTGTGTATGGTGGGCCCAAGGCCTAAAGTTTGTTTATTTAAAAGCATCAGGTTATTAATATAAGATACTGAAGGGTGACAACCTTAGTATAAGGTTCGACGAAAGAATTAAGGTTCGGAAATTGCAGAATGTATTTATTTTTCAATTTCTTCGAAATTGATAAATAAATTTACAAAAGAGTTGTGGAAGACCACATGGAGGTGAACTGAGTTAATCCAAGAAAAAAATGCTGACAGAGCTATTATAGAGGCCAGCTCTCCTTAGGGGGCCGAATTCAGATTTGGTGCTGTCAATTGTGGTATCAGAGCTATTTTTGAGTGTTTTTGCAGAGAATTAACATGGCAATCCGAGTTGGTAGAGGTGCTGGAAGAAGGAGACGCGAACCCATTGCCAATGCAGAAGTGTTGGGGATATTGTAAAGGTTCAAAGCTAGAATGGATGCCATGGAGCAAAGGCATCTCAGAGATCCTGAAGACATTAGTGAACCTGAAACAGATGAAGCTGGAGAAATTGTTGAGATTCCTCCTCACATGAGGCTCCTGAGAACTGTTCTGGGGTCTGTAGTTAAGCCCAAGATTGAAGTATCAAGTTTTGCAGGAGGACTGAATCCAGAGGAGCTGGTGGACAGGATTAATGAAATGAACAAGTGCTTTGACTATGAAGAAATGAGCGAGGATAAGAAGGTCAAGTTTGCAGTAACGAAGCTGAAGGGACATGCTGCACTCTAGTGGGATGAAGTCCAAGCAGAAAGGAGAGTTGGCAAGTAGCCTATCAAGAGCTAGACCAGAATGATGGCTAAGTTAAAAGGTAAATTCTTGCCTAGTGATTATCAGCCAACATTGTTTAGGAAAATGCAGAACCTGAGACAGAGGTTGTTGACAGTAACAGAATATACAGAAGAATTCTATAGAGTAAGCATAAGAGCTGGGCAATTTCAAGACACACCAGAGAAGACTACTAGATATGTAAATGGTCTCAAGCTGGAGATCCAAGATGAGATTGGTCTTCTATCTCCTAAGACAATTGAAGAGGCCTATCAGATGGCCTTGAAAGCAGAGGAGAAACTCCTGAGGAAGTAGTTTGCCAAAGGGAGAGGTACTTTCCGTGGCAAGGGAAGTCAGGGTGGTAGAGGAAAGCCTACTACACCCATATATGGAGCAAAGAGTAGCTCATATTAGAATGCATCTACAGAGGGTGATGCAAGAGGCAGAAGGGGTTCTTATAGAGGGAGAGGAGCCAGAAGTAGAGATAGAGAATTGAGGTGCTATAGATGTCAGCAAGTGGGACAAAAGCACTATGAGTGCCCAGAGAATGTGGGTGCTGGTCCAAGAAATGCTGTTGTTGCCCAGGTTGGAGAAGAGGCAACAATTGAAGAAGAAATTCTACCAGAGAGGGGAGAGTCCTTCGTGGTTAATAAGGTCCTGTTGAAACAAGCCAAAGAGGTCACTGAGCCTGCACAAAGGAAGACTTTATTTAGGAGCATATACAAAGTCCAGGGGAAATGCTTCCAGCTAGTCATTGATAGTGGCAGCACAGACAATCTGGTTTCCACTGAGGTGATAGAGAAGTTGAAGCTGAAGAAAAGGGAGCATCCAACTCCCTACAGGGTGTCCTGGTTGCATAAAGGCACCAGCTGATTGTAAAATAATAGTGTGAGATAGAGCTGAAAATGGGAAACTACAAAGACAAAGTCCTGTGTGATGTGATGGCCATGGATGTGTGCCACATATTGCTGGGTAGACTTTGGCAGTTTGACAGAGCAAAAGTGCATGATGGCAAGAAGAACACTTACAAGTTCTTCAAGGATGGGGTACATCATACATTGATACCCATGGAAGAAGGAGAGCCATCAAGCAGAGCGGTTGATCCAAAGACCTTGTTGCTAAGTGGTAAGGAATATCTACAACAGATTGAAGAAGAAGAGGTAAGATTTGCTTTAGTTTGCAAACCTAAGTTAGTTCTTACTTCTACAAAGATTTCTGATTTACCAATAGAAATCCAAGAGATGTTAGACAATTATTGTGACATTGTTGTGGATGATTTACCTGATGAGCTGCCACCTGTGAGGAAGATCAGCCATCAGATAGATTTTATCCCCGGTTCAAATCTGCCGAATAAGGTAGCCTATAGAATGACTCCCACATAAAATGAGGAAATCAGGAGACAAGTACAGGAATTGGTGGACAAGGGACTGATCAAAGAAAGTTTGAGTCCATGTGTAGTACCAGCAGTATTGAGCCCAAAGAAAGATGGAGGCTGGAGGATGTGTATTGATTCTAGAGCAATCAATAAGATAACAATCAGGTACAGATTCCCCTTGCCTAGAGTTGAAGATTTAATGGATTATTTGAGTGGTGCTAAATATTTTTCAAAGATAGATTTAAAAAGTGGATATCACCAGATTAGAATAAGAGAGGGTGATGAGTGGAAAACTGCCTTTAAAACGAATGAAGGACTGTATGAATGGATGGTAATGCCTTTTGGGTTGAATGCACCTAGCACTTTCATGAGACTTATGAATGAAGTATTGAAAGAATTCATTGGTAAATTTGTGATAGTGTATCTGGATGATATATTATTTTCAGCAAAACCAAGGAAGAACATTTAAGGCATCTTAATTATGTCTTGAAGAAGCTACACCAAGAGAAACTGCTGATAAATTTAAAGAAATGCTCATTCATGAAGGAAGAGTTGGTGTATTTGGGCTTTGTTGTCTTTGCAGAAGGATTGAAGATGGACCCGGAAAAGGTTAAGGCAATTGTGGAGTGGCCTTGACCCAGAAATGTTTTTGAGGTAAGAAGTTTCCATGGACTTGCCATTTTTTACGGGAAATTTATAAGAAAATTCAGTAAGATTAATGCAACCATCATTGAGACAATAAAAAAGAGAAAACAACCATTTAAATGGACTGCTGAAGCAGAAAGAAACTTGAAACTTTTGAAGAAAAAAATAACCGAAAAGCCTGTTTTGATTCTGCCTGATTTTACTAAACCATTTCAAGTGAAGTGTGATGCCAGTGGGGAAGCCATTGGAGCTGTGCTGAGTTAGGATGATAGGCCTGTAGCCTATTTTAGGAAAAGCTGAATGACACCAGAAGGAAGTATTCCTCTTATGAGAAGGAATTCTATGCAGTTGTTCAGGCATTGAAAAAGTGGAGGCATTATTTGATGTCCAAAGAATTTGTGTTATATTCTGATAATCATGCCTTGCAGTACATTATACAGTAGCCCAAGTTGAATCATAAGCATGCCAAATGGGTTGAATATCTCCAAGGTTTTAACTTTGTTTTGAAACATATAAGTGGCCAAGCAAATAAAGTAGCTGATGCTTTGAGTAGGAGGCACATGCTTGTTCAAGAAACCAATTTTGAAGTTGTAGGATTTGATTTTCTCAAAGAATTGTATAAAACAAATTCAGATTTTAAGGAAGCATTTGAGGCATGTTGTAACCCTGTTCTAACAGATAGAAGCCAGTGGCTAGATTATTTCTTGCAGGAGGACTTACTATTCAGAAGAAACCAACTGTGTGTACCAAAATGTTCCATGAGAGAAAATTTGATCAAGGAGAAGCATAATGGCGGACTTGCTGGACACTTTGGTACTGACAAAACTTATGAGCAGCTGAGTCACTTCTATTATTGGCCCAAGATGAGAGCAGAAGTGGAAAAGTTTGTGAAAGATTGCAAAATCTGTCAATATGCCTAAGGAAGGAGCCAGAATGCAGGATTGTACACTCCCTTTCCTATTCCAGACAGGCCTTGGGACATGGTGAGTATGGATTTTGTTCTAGGATTTCCCAAGACTCAGAGGGGGAAAGATGCAGTCTTTGTTGTGGTGGACAGGTTTTCCAAAATGGCACATTTTATTCCATGTTATAAAACTAGTGATGCCACCCATGTTGCTAACTTGTTTTTCAAAGAAGTTGTTAGGTTGCATGGGTTGCCCAAGAGTATTGTTTCAGACAGAGACACCAGATTTGTGGGCCATTTTTGGAGGAAATTGTGGAAGAAAATTGGTACCAAACTGAGTTTCAGCTCAACTTATCATCCTTAGACTGATGGACAAATTGAGGTAGTGAATAGGAGTCTGGGAAATTTGTTGAGAAGTCTTGCAGGAGAGCATCCCAAGCAGTGGGATCATATTTTTCCTCAGACAGAATATGCATATAATGACTCACCAAACAGAAGCACAGGACAGAGTCCATTCCATATTGTTTATGGAATTCACCCCAAAGTAATATCAGAGTTAAGAAATCTGGGAAAGGCAGAGCTAAGGAGCACTAATGGTGAGGAATTTGATTCAAAGATCCAAGCCATACACAAGCAAGTGAAACAATAGCTACAAGGCAGCAGCATCAAATATAAAGGCAGAGCAGACTAGAGCAGAAATGAAGTCCATTTTGAAGTAGGAGATCTAGTTTTGGCACACTTGAGAAAGGAGAGATTCCCAAAGAAGCAGTATAACAAACTGAAGTTCAAAATGATTGGACCATGCAAGATACTTAGAAAGTTTTCTGCAAATTCTTATGAGATTGGATTGCCTCCTGATGTTGGTATATCTCCCATTTTTAATGTTGCAGATTTGTACAAGTATGAAGATGATGGTGCAGAAGAGGGACCAACAGACAAGGAACATATTGAGTGGGAAAGGCAGCTACCCCCAGCACAACCACTGCAGCCAGAGAAGATATTGGACAAAAGAGTGTTCAGGAAGACCAGAGGACAAGAGTACTTTCAGTACTTAATCAAATGGAAGGAAAAGGCAGAAGAAGATGCCACTTGGATGATTGAGGGAGTGTTGCAGAAGATAGGCAGATCAGTGGAAGAGCTCATGGACAGGAGTCCACGAAGAAAATTGCCCTCAGGAGTATGATGCAGGGGCAGTAGACACTAGCCAGCAATGTAGGAGGTTTTGTCCACATGTTGTGGCTAGGAGGGTCCATAATCATTTAAATTTGTAACAACAAGGTGTCAATACCTTAGCTGCCTGTTGCATTTAGATTAGTTAGAGTCAATAGAAGCCGAATAGTTTAGTTCAGTCCATCTGTCATGTTCATTTATTCAAATAATGTAATTAAGTTTTGTTAGAAGATAGACGGTCCTCACTGAGGAACCAAAGGGACACATTGTAATGCATATAAATTGTATCCCCCGGATGTATTGGGGGGAAGAGATTTCCGCAGCGAACTTGTGTGTTAAGAAATTGCTTCCGGTCGAATAAATTTCAGTTTTCGTTGATTATCAAATTGTCTTGAATTGATATTTGTGAGGAATTTGTTTAATTGTGAGGCGATTGAACACTGGTCTGTGCATAATTGTTGAACAGATTTGTTGCATAATCTCCGCATCTCTCTGTCCGTTGTTTTCTCTTGAATTGTCTGAACAATTGAAAATTCCCACTCGTAGCAGAGGTCTGTGTATAATCTTGGTTGTCGAACTCTGTTCCGAGGTAGTGAAGACTCCACTTATAAGAGAAATAGACTGTTTCGTTGTTAATTGAACTCTTTTCCTGAGGTTAGACCCTGAGTCAGTGAACGAGAGAGCATAGAAGGAATGTCATAACCCTGGTTTGGCCTTGGTCAATCACTGTTCAAAACCCGGAGTAGTTTGATCGCACCGCCTTTGCGGGACAGGCGATATTTGAGAATTCGGAGCGATCACATCGATTGGAGGACACGTGGCATAAGGCGGGTTTCCAAAACCGCCCTCATCGTGCGTTAACTATCGGCTGGGGAGGCAACGCGATATCCGTATACGCCGTCTGATCTGGAGGCGGGCTATCGAACGGTGATCGCACCCGGACTTGCTCGGAGGTTAATCTAACGTAAGGCGTGCGTATTTAATTGAACCTCCGGTTGTGTATGGTGGGATCGAGGCCTAAAGTTTATTTATTTAAAAGCGTCGGGTTATTAATATAAGATACTGAAGGGTGACAACCTTAGTATAAGGTTTGACGAGAGAATTAAGGTTCGGAAATTGCTGAATGTATATATTTGTCAATTTCTTCGAAATTGATAAATAAATTTACAAAAGAGTTGTGGAAGACCACGTGGAGATGAACTGATTTAATCCAAGAAAAAATGCTGACAAAGCTACTATAGAGGCCAACTCTCCTTAGGGGGCCGAATTCAGTTTTGTTGCTGTCATGTATACATTCGACAAATGACCTTGGCCCAATCTTAGAGAATCAACCTTTGATCATTGGAGGAGATTTCAACTTAATCAAGTCACTGACTTGAAAGAGGGGAGGAATTTAGAAACTAGATAAGGGAACCTACTTATTTGGAGAAATTACAGCAAATTCCAAGCTCCTAGATCTCGATACCCTAAATGGCATCCACACTTCTGATAAGAGAAGAGAGGGAACCCAAAAATTTCTTCAAGCCTTGATCGATTCCTAATCACAAAGTCCTTAATAACAAAGGATATTTTAATGGAAGCAACAATCCTCCCCTACATAAGTTTGAACCATTGGCCAATTATAAACTTGGAAATACCAGCAAGTCTAAAAAACAAGCCCTTTTGGTTTGAGAAATTATAGATCCCACATCCAACTTTCACAGAAAAAATTAAAGAATGGTAGAACAAATTAGACCATATAAGGATTTTTCATGTATCAATTCCAACAAAATATACATCATGTCAAAACCAGCTAAGGAAATGGAAGCATGAGGATTTTAGAAACATCTTTCAACCCAAGAAAGACCTATAGGAGAAAATGGTTAATATTAAGAAATAAAAAATCCTACATGGTAAATCAAAAGAGGTCGTCCACAAAGAAGCTAACATCCTCCCATAGTTGGAAGACAAATGCAAACAGGAAGAGATTTTATGGAAACAAAAATTCCGAGTGCGTTGGCTAAGGGAGGGAGAGAAAAACATGTCCTTCTTTCACAAATCCATCATCCAAAGATGTCATGTCAACACGATATCCTCACTAAAAATATTATCAAGGCTCAATATCCATGCCCATAAGGACATGGAGGAGGAACTCATGCATTATATAACAACCTTTTATCAAATTTGTAACTTCTCGGAGAAGGAAAAAATAGCAAAAATCACACAAAATATTTCAAAGTTGGTAACCCAAGAACAAAATGAGGCCCTCCTTAAGGAAATATCCTATGAAGAAATTAGAGAAACAATAAAGGTAATGCCAAAAAATAAGGTGCCAGTCCCACATGGGTTCACATTAGACTTTTTCCAAGCACGTTGATCACTAATAGGAAAAGAGCTTTGGAAAACTGTGGAGGAATCTCAGACATCACTATTTGTACTCTCTGCCTTAATTCCTACATTCCTCACATTGATCCTTGGGAAGGAAAAGGTTGATGAGCCCAACAGATTTAGACCCATCTCCCTCTTACAGTGTGGTTTACAAGGTTATTTCTAAAATAATTGACACTGGATTGAAATTGATTTTACCTTGACTCATCTCACTAGAACAATTTGGCCATGTGGAAAGAAGAAAAAATTTAGATGGAATATTGGTGGCCCATGAATTGGTTCACTCCTTAAAAAAATCTAAGAAACTTGGCATGCAAATCAACCTTAATATATCTAAAGTCTTTGACAACCTCAATTGGTTATTCCGTTTCCATATTATATCATCCTTTGGATTCGCAAGTGAGTGGATCCACTGGATCAAAAATATTCTATTATTGGTCTTCTTATCAATTATAATCAATGGCTCTCCCTCCAAAACTTTCTCCCCCTCCAAAGACATATGTCAGGGTGATCCCCTTTCTCATTTTTTGTTCATTCTTACAATAGAAGGACTTGGCAAGGTCATCAAAGCAATAGTCTCTAGCAACAAAATAAAAGGACTTTGATTGTTTGGAGAGGATCTACTTATATTTCACCAACAATTTGTGGATGACATCATGAAGATGGGAACTCCAACTATACAGGAAACAAAATCAATCCACAAAGTATTGGAAGTCTTCTTTGTAGCCTTGGGTATGGAAATAAATCAAGACAAATCTCAAATATTTTTCTTCAACACTTAGGTTCTTGTGCAAATTCATATTGGTTGAATTATAGGATACCAACAATGTAAACTACCTATTATCACTGGAAAATTGGACAAGCAAATATGACATTATTAAATGCCAGGCAGAATCTGAAATATTTAAAAATCTCTAAGGTCTAGAAGGAAAATCAAATTACGCACTGAAGGAACCAGAAAAATGTGCCTTTGTGCGCACTTTTCTTCAATAAGTGCGCCTTTGGTGGAAGTCATTTCCAGGACCACAAGGCACACTCCAGGACATTGATCCCACAATTGAGGTCGCCTAAGGACAACCACCCAAGCCTCCTTAGGACCTCAAGGGAGCACACAATGGAATAATGTGGCACACAATGGAATCACCCTCCTCTCTTGGGTCACCATCCTTCAATGTAGCAAAAGAGGGAAGGAGAGTTTGATTTCTCCTATAAAATGCCACCAAGAGATGAACAATATGAGAACACATTGTTATGATGGCCATAATTTCTCGAAGAAATCCAGTAGTGTGTGATCCGGAGCAGAGATAGAGGGGACTCAGTTGTTGGCCATCCAACAACTCTAGTCCTTCAGAGTAGAGAGAGGGACTTTGCACCAAGGTAGCTCGAAAGTAAAGGCATCCTTTCATTGAGTCTTAGAACTCCCTAGTTCTAAGGGCCCCTTGGCAAGTGGGTAAACGTTTCATCCTTTATTCCTACCCGAACTCATTAAGAGGGGACGTAAGCGCCACCGTTTGGATTATTGAATTTGTTTGACTCTATTTAGAGCTTTTGTATTATGTGTTTTAGTTTAGTTTTTCTTTTTGAATATGCATGCTATTTCACTATTTAGTATGTTTATTTCTTATCATGTTCACTAACTTGCTTGAATCCCTTGATTTTCTGCCTATGACCAAGAACTTAAGAGGAAAAAACCACTCCTCTTAAGCAGGTGTGATTTGGTACATTCGTGCGCCAAACACACATACACAGTATTGGCGAATCCACTACTTTTATTTCCAAGTTTATGTGGTTGTGCATTTTTGCATAGACCTTTTTCTTTTCTTTGGAGTTGGGTTGGAATTGCCCCCTTTCTCTCCTTCACTTCCTGATTCACCCTCAGTGAGAGGTTGAAGCTGAAGAGCCCCCAAAATTTCTTTGCAGGAAAATCACGCAGCTTTTTCACAGACAGAGGCACCCGAAAACGCGCTCAGCAGTGACCTGCGCGCAGCCTTCGCGCCTGCCTTAGCCTTTTGCGCATGGAAACCAGAAGTAGTAATTTGCTGCTATTTCCATTTATTTCTTGCTTCTAAAGTGATTGGCATCCCATAAGAAATCTACCAGCACTAGTTGAGGTGTCCCATGACTTGTTAAAGCTCACTCTTAGTTGTGTTTTAGTAATTTAGACATTAGTTTTAAATCTCAAGTTTATTTTCGCAATGTTAACACATAGTTGAAGTAGGGGGAAAATTAATTTGCATTCTGAAATAATTTATGTTTTGCGAATTCAGGCACCAAAAAACACTTAGATAATTAGAAAAAGTAAGTGGCCCGAGTCCACGCATGCTTAGCTAATTTTTTTTCATTTTCCTAGTTTAAAATTCATTAGTTGTAGTTCAATTTTTGACACTAGGATTCGAGACCAGGACCGAATTATCCTTAGAGACAAAGTAATATTTGCTGCCTTTGCACCCTTGGATGATCCTAGGCAAGAATATGAACACTCTCTTATGATAATTCACCATCTCCATATAGTTGATCATTTATATTAACTAAGAAGCGTCGTAAGCGGCCCACATCCGCACATGTTTTTCTTTTGAGCAAGGAACAACCAAACCTAGTTTAAATAGGGTATTTTGAAAAGGATCACTACATATCCGCATGTTCAAACTATGTGATTTTTCACCACTTGCTCACACACATTCACACCCTAAGTAAATTAAATCCACATAAAACTAACTTAACTAAACTCACTAAAATCTCCCCACAGGGGCCACAAGAGAATTTATAGTTTAAGTTAGGACCAAGGGGGTAGGCATCCAATAAGCTGCCTTGGTCAGTCTACATATTAAAACATAGAAGTTGACTACCTAGGGAAATTTCAAATCCTTCTATCCACCCACGGTAAAGAAAACCCGAGCGCAACAGAGACCCGATTCAGAGGGGGTTAAGCTTAGGCCCAGTGCATGCGGTATTATTCAGGGCTACCTGACCTGTCTAATACTCAGTACTGGTAGCTGAATTACCAAGAAGTTCAAGACTTGAATTCTCATGTGGGACGACGGTCCTTATTGGAAAAAACTAGGCCATCCTTCCCTATAGGTGACGGTGCATGCAGCATTAGATCCTCTACCCTTACCTTGGTTGATTTTCTTCAATTGACTGGGGGCGTCGCAAGTTCTTTCAAGACATTGTGCCAGCATTCGCAAGATATATTCTCAAGTCCCATTTACATTTGAGCGTGTGAGGATGATTAGGTCTTCAAGGATTTGAGTATCGTACAAAAATAAGAAGAAGCGATTAATCTAAAAGGAAAATTTATCTTTTATTTTCTCTTTGTTTTATGTATGTGATCGGATTTTTTCTTTGATTGTAATCTCTATCCTCTCAAATGTTTCCAAAACCATACCTAGTTGAAGCCAGAACGAAGCCAACAGGGGGCCTCGTCGATCTAGACGTCTTTTTTACCTCCCCCCATTACTGGGAGGGGTTCTAGTTCTTTCGCCATTTAGGCGTCAAAGACAAAACACTGCAACCCTTATCATGTTCATCCTTTATTGGGGCATCATTAGTTGGGAACCATAGTCGGTCACCTAATGCCACACCGGTGAACACCACCATAGGGTCACCACATACCACTCCTCCCACAACCCCGAGGGGACAGAGGAGTGCTACCCATTCGGGAAGCCAACTGAACACACAATAGGGTGCATCACAAACAAACCCTATTCCTAACCAGAACATTATGTTTTCACAAGTTGTAATGTCTAAAAACTCGCAATCACCTTTCCTAGCTTCGTTAAATCTACCAGATTTAACCAAGTTGACAAACGACCCCATTGCATACAACCCTACATGGCATCCCATGCCCATGAAGCTCCCTTCGGATATTCCAAAGTTTGAAGGGAAGCAAGTGGAAGACCCCGTAAATCATGTGATGACTTTCCACCTATGGTGTTCATCGAACAATATCGTTGATGATACTATTCGACTAAGACTATTTCAACGCACCCTAACCGCGATAGCCACGAAATGGTATCTGAAGCAGCCCTCTGGTACACATGGAACCTTTAGCGCCCTCGCTAGTGCTTTCCTAACCTATTTTTAGTTACCCATCCACCATGATTCTAGAATGGAATTACTGACCCACTTTAGGCAAACACCTGACGTCCATATCTCGGACCATCTCCACGAATGGTGGTGACGTCGTATTTTGTGCAAAGCCAAACTTGACGATCAAGTTATGTTAGACCTATTCCTGAAAACTCTCACCGTGGAGATTTCAAAGGATGTGGCGCAAGAAGAGGATGTCATCAGTAAGGCCCAACATCTCGAGCCGATCTATACGCTGTCAGGGTATATTTACAATATCCTACCTAATGCCCCGCGCCTGCAAACTTACAAAGAATTTCCAGGTGCGTCGAACTCCACAAACGGTTTGATTGGGTCATTGACCCAAAACCACCTAAGCAGCAATGTTCAATACCCCGATTATGCATATGATTCTATCTAGAACATATCGCAACCCGGCTACCAGAGTCATCATGCTCCTCCAGAAAATTTGACTAATAGGGCATCATCGTACCACCGTCAACAAGGAGGACCATACCCTCTGGCTCAGGGGACCCAGTACACAGCTAGACATGTTGACGGAAGAGCTCCCCCCCAACAGCCTTTCATAAACCAGGAACCAAACAACCCACAAAGGCAGAACAAGAGTGAAAATCTTTGGACAAACCACTCTTGTTTGATTTGTGGTGAGTACGGCCATTACACTCACCACTGTCCCGACCTCCCTGAGTTGAAGAAGCTGCAGGGTAACCATGGGCAAGGGGGATCCTCACAGTAGATAATAGTCATGCAGGAGCCTTTCCCCTTTCAAGGGACAATTAGCACTCAGCAACATCAAAAAATTCATGACGATTCCGGAAAGAACAACCATGAAATCTACACAACTGACGAAGAAATGTTTTTTCAGACACAGAACCGAAATTACGATACCCCCCTAGACACCAATTCGTCCAGGGCTAGTACAAGTGCACCAACTGCACCTTTGACCATATCAAATATGCCTATTGAACCTTTGCCAAAAATGGGTAAGGGACCAACTAGGCGGGTAGGAAACCATTCCAAAGAGACCCATAACTACAACAGTGTGGATGATCTAGCTCAATATCACGCTATTATGTCAGCTTTGGAGGTATTACAATCATTCCCCAAGCAAAGGAAAGCCTTACTTTCTACATTAGGCACCATCGACTCTGCCGATTCACGCCAGATGGCTTTTGATTTAGATAAATCCACCCATAGTCTTCCCTCGATGATCGCCTTTCAAATACTGGTGTAAGTTAAAAACATCACCATTCACCAATGTATCATTGACGAGGGTGCATCCACTTGCATCATGTCAAATAACGTCTGATAGAAGTTAGGGTCTCTCGAACTAAAGACATCAGACATCATGCTTAGAGCATACGATGAACACCCTTCAGCTCCCGTCGGCCTCTACCAAAATGTTCCGGTATGCTTAGCCAACAAGACGGTCCTTATAGAACTTGAAGTCTTGGATGCTCAATTGGATTAAAATATACTCCTTGGCCAAAGTTATATGTATGCCATGTCCACAGTAGCCTCCTCCATCTTCCAAACGATGATGTTCCCCCATGAGGACCACATCATTACTGTCGACCAATTGACCCACAGCGAAAAGCGGCCCCTGACAAATACCGGTGTCCTTTTACCCTATGTAGACACATCTGTCGAGACGCTTACACAGTACCAAGAATATGGCCTCGGCCAGTTCGAACCATCGTCCATCCTAGGGCCATTCCTAGGAGATCCCCATGTTATACCTGAGTCATCACCTGATGTCACAGAGGCTTCGGTGTGCATGATGTCCTCATCAAGCGTTGAAGCCAGTCAAGACATGGAGACGAGCAGTAATGACACCGAGTCCTTGCCCATGATAGCCTTTCTAGCCTACACCGAATCCCAAACTCCTTTCCTCTTCCTCCCAACTGGTTTTGTGTCGCAACAGGTCATGGACATGGTGGTCCTACCAAACTTATCATTTGAAATCCCAGTTTAGTACTTATTCTCGCCTACCACAATGGGAGTCACGCACATCACCTCTACAGGGTTAATCCCCCTCAATCCTCAGTAGGCCCCAACTATTCAGGATACTGTCAAAAACATCCCCTCGAAGGAAATTCCCATTGCAAAGCCAATGGTTACAACTAAGAAAAATAGAAGAGGAAAGAAGGTGGAGAATCCCACCACGCCACGGGAATCACCACACTGCGCCATATGTGACGAAGTATGCCACCCTACCCACATAATCCCATAGATGGACGAATTAAAACTGCTCCTTAGCTCTGCGGTAGACATCGTGGCACCAAGTTCTCGTAAAAAAAAACCTGCCATAAAAAGTCAAGGCAAAGAATTGCATACAAATCACGCATGCGCTATTTGCAACAATTATGGACACTATACCCATCATTTCCCAGAGGTCCCACGATATAGGGACGCCTTACACGCCATTGAGAAATCCTATCAAGAGGATCCCTCTACTCAGTCAGCTGGAGATGAACCTCACGTTATTCTATACCTCCAAAAGGAACGACAATCGTCTGAGAGACTCGTAGCCATTCCCCCTCCCCCTATCGAATGTTGTGTATTTTGTGATGAACGTGATAATTTCATCGCTGATTGCCCAGATCTAGAAATGTTTCAGCGATGGTATCCAGTCCATGTAGTATATCGCACCGACCCAGATACCTAGTATTCATGTCAAATATGCGGTGGAAATCATCCTTTACGCCATTGTCACTATATCCCTAGATTCCGTGCTGAACTAGCTTGAATGCGATCGACTATAGTTTGCCTCTCCTGAGAAGATGGCTCTGACTCTAAATCTATGAATAGCTCGACAACTCAAGAATATGTGATGAGTAGATCCATCCTCTTTCTATTAGCTGAAAAGAAACCAATCGGGGAACCCTTAGTTACCCCCAACCGCCCTCTGCAGAGAAGACTAACATGTACGTTGTGAAAAATGCCCAATCATGTGGTTGCCACTTGCCTTGACTTAGAAGCGCTAAGCCGCTGGTACCCAGTCACACCACCAAGTGAGCAGGACGGAAACCCCATATCTAGGATGTTTTTCCTAGTAGGTTGGGGCAATCACCATGAATAACGCTATACCTATATCCTGCGAGTACATCCTCTAATTGACATGATACATACATTACAAAAGAAACGCGAGGATCTTCTCAACCAATATGGAAGGCAGAATGCCCCCAGGCAATCTACCCCATACCCAGGTCACCATGAGAGGAAAATCAGGAAGGCGCGCCAACCAAGCATGACCCAGGTTCAACCTAGGATAACATGTGGACTATGCGACCTGATTGGCCACAAGGTCAATTTGGGTAAAGAACTGAAACACCTCGCAAACAATTTTCATACAGTCTCTTCTCTCCCGCAAAGACATCTCTCTAACCAAGAGAAAATCACGCATAATTATTGCCGAATTTTTTCACACTTTCATCATACAATAAAATGTGAGCATCTCTCGAAGATTAGAGTGGAAAGAGCGGCGTTAAGTCTACACTCCCCAAAAGAGTTAGACATACCCAAGCCAAAAACTCAGAAATGGAAGCAGAAGACCTCCTCCTCTATGTCTGATCCCTTCCGAGCATCCACTTCGAGGATGAAGAGTAGTGTTGATTCCCACACAATCTACTTAGTTGGCACAATGGTACCATGCACCATTTGCACTGGCCATATCCACGAACCAAAGGCATGCCCACTAATGGAAACATTCAGGAACCTCTGCACCAGACACAATTTCCACCCACAGGAAATTGACCATCCCAATGAGGGACCTAGCCTTTCTCCCATCACGGAGATTATCCCCCCACCAAACGTCGAGGACACGATACACCATATACAATTCATATCATCATGTATCAGAACTATGACTCGAGCTGTCTGCTCATCTAACATAGATGTCAACTAAGCTCCAACTACGAGAGCAGCTGTACCTACGACAGTGCAAACCCAATCTGTCTGCACTCTATCGACCGCATTTGGTTCCACCACGTTGACGTTGGAATCCTTTTCATGTCTATCAACCAGCTCCGTGCAGATTGAACCTCTTATACACAGCCTTGTGCAAAATCAATCCCCTTCAAGATCCCTATTCCATTCAGATGAGGACATCCTAGAGGCCATGACGAAACCAGATTATCCATGGAATGCAATGCATCACCAATCTCTTTTTCTCCCCAAAAAAATGTTCAATCCTGATAAGACAAAAGAACAAGATATTTATGCGATCGAATCAAAATATTTCCTCCCATCAAGGAAATTCGACTGGTTCAAGAACCCTATCCCAGCGCCTGATGCGTTTGAGGAAGGAAACATGTCAAACATCTCACCTACCGTTAAGGTGAATATATCCCAAAATCCATGAAAGGTAGAAGAAATCTCACTAGGGGCAGCATGTTCTCCAGAATAAATAAACTCTTATACCCAATTGCTATAAGAGTATAGAGATATCTTTGCATGGGACTACTCAGAAATGCGTGGGCTTAGTCCCACTATCATAGAGCACCATATTGACACCTGGCCTGACGTAACTCCAATACGCCAGAAACAACGCCAACTGCACCCATCAAAGGCAGAAGCAATAAAACAAGAAATTAATAAGCTTGAGAAAGTCGGGTTTATCTACCCCATTTCTTACACATCTTGGGTTTCCAACCCTGTTCTCGTCATGAAAAAACAAGGTACCATATGTGTTTGCATCGATTTTCGTGATTTGAACAAAAGATGTCCCAAGGAAAATTACCCTACCCCATTCATATACCAATTCATCGATGCTTGTGTAGGTCATGAGGCCCTCTCCTTCATGGATGGATTCTCTGGGTGCAATAAAATTGAAATCCGTCACACCGCCTGGTACAAAACCACGTTCACTACCCCTTGGGGCACAGTCGCATATAAGGTAATTCCATTTGGCCTGAAAAACACAGGAGCCACCTGCAAAAGAGCCATGAATTACATATTTCATGACTTGGCACACCTTATCCTCGCCTACTTGGACGACATAACTGTCCGATCCAAGAAGTGCTCAGACCATCTCGAGGATCTACGACTAGTATTCCAGCGATGTCGAAAATAAAACCTACTCTTGAAACCCTTAAAGTGCGTATTTTGCATCATAGCTGGAAGAATTTTAGGTTTTATCATGTCCCAATAAGGAATTCGAGTGGACCCCCTCAAGCTTCAAGCCATCAAAGAGGTACCCCCACCTCGAACCCTCAGGCAACTACAAAGCCTACAGGGGAAGGCCAATTTTCTGAGACATTTCGTCCCAGATTACGCCACTTACGCTCAAGGGTCCCTACGCCTCCTTCACCAGGACATACCGTTCAAATGGGATGAACATGCTCAACAAGTGTTTGACGCACTGAGAGACACATTATCATCAGCACTGCTCATCAGTCCCCCAGACTATGACAAAGATTACATCCTGTACCTATTAGCATCCGAGACTGCTTTGGTCGGAGTGCTGATCCAGGAAGGCCCAGATGGGAAGGAACATGTAATCTACTACGTCAGAAAAACCTTATCAGGCCCAACATTAAGATATGAACCCAAAGAAAATACTGCCTTAGCGTTGATTCACGCAGTCCAAAAGCTTTTCCACTACATCATCTTGAAGACCACTGCGGTCATCGCAGATATTAACCCCATTAAGCATATGTTCACCCGGCTCCTATTGAACAAGTAACAAGGTGGATCCAACTCCGTTCTACACGCATGTCTGTCTCTCTCTCTCTGCACAGTACACAAAAAAGAAACTATAATGTATTTCAGCTATACATTTCTTCCTAGACCTCACACATTAGGGGGAAACTGTTATCACTGGAAAATTGGACAAGCAAAGATGACATTATTAAATGTCAAGAAGAAGGATTTGCAGGGCTAAGGCACATTAGAGAATCTGAAATATTTAAAAATCTCTAAGGTCTAGAAGAAAAATCAAATTTCCCACTAAAGGAACCAACAAAATGCGCCTTTGCGCACACTTTTCTTCGATACGCGCGCCTTTGCGCGACTTTTCCTCAAAAAGCCGTGCGGACCTGAGAGTGGAAGAAGTCACTTTTAGGGACCACAAGGCACACTCCAGGACATTTATCTCACACTTGAGGACACCTAAGGACATCCGCCCAAGCCTCATTAGGACCTCAAGGGAGCACACAATGGAATAATGTGGCACACAATGGAATCACCCTCATCTCTTAGGTCACCATCCATCAATGTAGCAAGAGAGGGAAGGAGAGTTTGAATTCTCCTATAAAAGGCCACCAAGAGATGAAAAAAATGAGAACACATTGTTCTGCTGGCCATAATTTCCCCAAGAAATCCAGCAGTGTGTGATCCGGAGTAGAGATAGAGGGGACTCAGTTGTTGGCCATCCAACAACTCTAGTCCTTCGGAGTAGAGAGAGGGACTTTGCGCCAAGGTAGCTCGGAAGTAAATAAATCCTTTCATCGAGTCTTAGAACTCCTTATTTCTAAGGGCCCCTTGGCAAGTGGGTAAACGTTTCATCCTTTATTCCTACCAGCACTCAATAAGAGGGGACGTAAACGCCACCGTTTGGATTATTGAAGTTGTTTGACTCTATTTAGAGCTTTGTATTATGTGTTTTACTTTATTTTTTCTTTTTGAATATGCGTGCTATTTCACTATTTAGTATGTTTATTTCTTAGCATGTTCACTAACTTGCTTGAATCGCTTGATTTTTTTCCTGTGACCAAGAACTTAAGAGGAAAAAACCACTCCTCTTAAGAAGGTGTGATTTGGTACATTCGTGCGCCAACACACATACACACTACCCTTGAAATATTTGGGGGCCACCTTATGGAAAGCTCCCTAAAATTGAAAGCCTCAGAGGAACTAATAAGAAAAATGGAATGCAAATTAGCCAATTGGACTTTTTGTTCTCCAAATTATCCACTGGTTCCACCCCCTTCCACTTGGTATACAGAGTCGAAGCCGTGATTCCCATAGAATGCAATATCCCTAATTTACATGCTGCCATCGAACTCCTCGATGATACCCAACCTCTAGAACAACATTTAGTACAACTAGAGTTCATCGACGAAAGCCGACAACAATCGCTGCAGCACAACGAGGCCCACAAGAAACGAGTAAAAGTATCGTTCGACTGCCACATCAGCCCTCGCTCATTCACTAAGGGAGAGCTAGTCCTCTGCTACGATGTCGCAAAAGAAGCCCTAGGGCCAGGAAAGTTCAAAACTTTGTGGAAAGGACCCTACATCATAAAGCACTGCCTCCTCAAGGGGGCATACATCTTGACTGATCCGGATGGAACATGCCTCAGCAACCCCATCAACGGCCTTTACCTCAAGAAATTTTACCCATAAGGGCCGAGAAGGCGCACCCCTAGAGTCAACATACACAGACCCAAAAAACTTTAATTTTTTTTTGACTAAAAGACTTGTCACAAAATACACTCTAGTGTCACAATGGATTGTCAACTTGACCATTACTTTGGATTTGCCAATGGAGCATCACGATGGTCTCAAAGTTTAGTAGCAGCCGCCTCGGTCATCTACCACCCTGACCGATCGCTAGTCTGCACCGATGGTGTATGCATCGGTTCAGCGACAAACAATCAGACAAAATATGATGTTGTGATCAGGCTTATGTGCAACGCCCTCAATCAGGGCATACACCATATGCATATCTACCTCGATTCCCAGTTAGTAGTCTCGCAGTTAAACCAAGCATTTGAGATACGATATTCACATCTGTTTAGAAAATACTTGCGTGCAAAATTATTAAGCCAACAATTTGACAACGTTAAATTCACACATGTACCAAGAAATCAAAACCAAACGGCTGATCGCATAGCTAACAATATTCTAAACTAGAATGCATCTCAAATAAACCATCATACATAAAAAACAAAAAAACATATATTTCCATCAACATAGCATAATACATAAACAAAATAGGGGGCACACCATGTAGAGTTCCAAAAAACACCTCTCTCATATATACCAAAAAATATATATGTTTGTGTACAAAAAATAGTGTCTCTGACCCGTAAGTCAGCCCAAAAGATACAAGCATACAAGTCGAAAAAAATAGGGGATGCATCCTCATAATGGTTGCTTTCCCCATGTACAATAAAACTCTAGGGCAGTGCTCCCTCAGGTGGGGCACCTGGATCCACAGCCACTTCCACCACCAACATTGGAGCCACCGTCAAAACGTAGATCAGCACCTGATGTAAAACCAGCCGATAGCCCCTCTGTTGGGCCATCAATGTCTCCATCCATGCATCATCGAGGTCATTCACGAAGCCTCGAGTAGGTATCCCCTGGGTTAAGTGATCCACTTGACCACATGCATCCTCCACCACACTAGCTCTGACCTCTATAGTAGCCACCTGCTCTGTCAACTCAGCAACGCAAGCCTATGTCACCTCGACACGAGCCCACTCAGCAGCATTTGAGCTGCTACTCTCCCCCGAGGGACCAGCCCCTCCGCCCAGTGCCCCACCCAGAGGCTGCACTGGAGCTCCTCCCTGTCCCCCACGAGGAGCATCTCGAGGTCACCGAATCGGATGGTGTCCCACCAACCGAGCCACGGGACGTCCGACCTCGCCAATGTATGCAAGAGTAACCAAACTATGTGAGTGTCATCATAATACACATACAAAACATATATACTCAAGTAAACACAAAATAAAAAACAAAAACATACCTGTTGGCCCCCAAGCATATCAAGTAGGAAGACCCATGTCTGGATCTCCCCGGAAGGCCATCCCTGCATAAGGGAATGGCAGGAACATCTGAGGATTGGCCTCAAACCAAGCCTCAGTGGTGGCATTCCAATAACACCCCACCCTACCTCCCCCTCCATGAGGCATCACAGGGGCCCACCTCCTTATGTGAGGTTCCTGTGGCCGCCAACAAGCGCAACCACCGTAGGTCTCAGCAGCACCACCTGCTCATACATAATGCTACAAAGAATGCTAGCATATGTGAACAAATTTGATCCATCTCAAACCTTGGAAAGCTGAGCCAACATCCCGTCATAACAGAAACGAGAAAAATAGAAGAAGTGTCCGGCCCTCAGCTGGCGCAAAACACCAATTTTTGGCCCCGATGCCCGATGTGGCGCCGACGACCCCGCCAGTCGTACAATAGACGCCAGAGCACACCGCTCGGCCAAGTTAGTCATATTAGCAATCTCTATGCACTCCTCCATAAGGGGCGCCCCGCCACAATAGCTTACTGAAAATCGCTCAAGATCCACTCTCCTAGGGGGAAGTGGATAAGGAAGAGCCTCACCCTAAGGCTTCAACCTGGTCATAAAATAGATATTCATCTCGGGACAGATAATAGGGTCGCACCCTCGCAACACCATCACCTTGCGCCACCTGTTCCAACATCGGATCAGGTAGCGTAGAAGATGATCTTGTGATCGTAGCAGGTCATTCTCCATGAATTTGAGAAGACCCCAACGCATCAAATGTTGGCGTGCGTGACCATGAAAAACCAAACCAGCCTGAAGATCAGGCCAATCCCTCTCCCTCCACAACATCTTGTCACCAAATAGGCACACATCAGTGACACTAAAAGCACCAAAAACTGACAAATTTCCATAGATTTTTTAAAAAATTGTGCTTCATCTCTCAGCGCACTTGTTCCTCAGACAGGCGCGAAGAAAGCGCATCTGGTTTTCACACAGTCACAAGGGAGGCATGCTTAGAGCCAATACAGGCGTGATAATTTCACGTGAAACCCTTGGTTTTGCGCGAAAAAGGCACACCTATGCTCTGATCGCCCATGCGGTCAAGGAAAAAGCTGGCCTAGGATCCATACAAACCCATCCTGTAAGGACCCTGGCACTGACACACTGAAAAAATTAAAATGCAGGACATCATAGGGCCTACCTGGCTAAAAATTCACTAGTCCCGGGTACTCAGGTTGACCGCAATGACAAGAACAGCTCCGTAGAAGCCTCTGACCTCTCAAAATCTCAAATGCTCAATTGACACAAATGAATTTAATTGAGCCATATTCGCCTATATGTTGCCCTTTTCAAAAACTTTGAAGGACCATAACGAGAGCTCAGAAGGCCCAATTGTGGGATCGAAAGCAAGACTGTGATCGACACTCCATAACGCCCAAGGGCGGTGCCACACATTTGCACCCTCACAAAAATAAATTTTCAGTACCGACGGGTATGCCCTCTCTCATATTCTTTTTTAGCACATGTCTTTCAATAATATTTGAATAAGGAATATTCTTTCACTTGGGGTTTTGGTTTTTCAAGTAGTGTGCAAACCATCCATTGGTCCATCCACTGAAAGTTCTAGAGCAAGTATCAGCATGATAAAGTCCCAGAAAAACTTTGCATATCCTGACATCATTTCTCCATAAGAAATTAACCATAGGTTCCAAACACCTGACCATGTTTATCATCACCCCACCTTGTACATGATAAACATCCTCGTTGGTCGGTAGAGCCTCCCCTCCATGGTGTACGTCACCCAAAGTAGACCACATATCCAAAAAATAATGACGCTATGGCCATACCACTTTAGTCCGGAAAGCACCTCATGTCCATTCACCCGCCTTGCATGAGGTCAAGTTTTACCATATTGAGAATAAAATCCCTCTCCCAAACTACCAAGTTTTGAAGAAGATCGAAAGCGCACTACCGCACCTCGCATTTGGACTACCATACCTCCATCGGCATAGCCCATCTGCGAAATTTTCCATCCGCTTCATCAATCCCACACATGAGACCAACCAATGGGGCCCCCACCCTCAACAAAAAACCTTCCTCACATCATCATTGAGCGAACACTTTCATGTTTTGGGGCACTCATTTCTGTGTTTTGTACAAACCAAACCCCATTATTTCATTATTATGGTAAGTGTACAAAGACCGCAAATGGTGCATTATGTCCCCCATTCACCCATCCATTTTTTCTCCCATGGCAGCAGTCCTTGGTCACCCTTGGTCGGAGTACCACACCCTTCACATATAAGCCACCATGACATTCATAACCAATATATACCCACCCTGGACGCCCTACCGACTCCAGGGATTTCCCATCAGAAACAATTATGGCTGCCACCAAGATGCTTTTTATATTGTGACTTTGGACCATTGAACCTCCATCATCAGTTCTCAGTCACCCCTCGCCATCATGCCTATGTTAAACCTATCACATCTAGGATCCTGATCCCTTGTATCAGTGACTCTCTCGTTCGGTTGAGGCTTCATTTTTGTCGACATCAACACCTATTTTCCAAAAAGGAAGCAATACCTTGGATCACCCCTCTCCACAAAAGGGACAACCTCGGGTGGCACTATGGGAGGCATCATTTCCCACAGATGTCATCGATCCTCCTGACATTCGACTACAACACAAGCTTTCATGTCAAGATGGTATCGTACCTTAGAACCATTTCACTTTGATAAAATTCGTCGAAGACCCGTGCCTTTATAAGCATCTCTTTCAACAATGCTTACACGGGAAGGTCCCAGTCAGACACCCATGCGTACAATGTGCATTTATATGTCATGCCAATATTACGCAGGTGGGTACCACATTCCACCTATTGTCAAAGAAAAAATGCCCCTAAGGGCATCAACAATCGTCATCATCAACTAGCATATCACTACCATACTAGTGACACTGACATAATCTGTATCTATCAAAAAGATTTGTTTAGCTAGCCAAAGCATCACGAGCATGGGACATGCTTGCCTTGTAAAAAATTGTATTTATTGTATTATACCATTGCTTGTAGGGTTCCCACAGGACACGGTCACTCTTCAACTCGGTACAAGGTGTCTCCAACTCCATGCTACACCCATGTCTCTCTCTCTCTCTCTCTCTCTCCACAGTACACAGAAAATAAACTATAATGTATTTCGACCATACAGTTCTTCCTAGACCTCACACATTAGGCGGAAACTATTATCACTGGAAAATCGGACAAGCAAATATGACATTATTAAATGTCAGGCAGAAGGATTTATAGGGTTGAGGCACATTAGAGAATCTGAAATATTTAACAACTTCTAAGGTCTAGAACGAAAATCAAATTGCACACTGAAGGAACCAACAAAATGCGCCTTTGCATACACTTTTCTTTGATAAGCGCGCATTTGCGCGAATTTTCCTCAAAAATCCGTGTGGATCTGAGAGTGGCAGAAGTCAATTTCCAGGACCACAAGGCACACTCCAGGACATTTATCCCACACTTGAGGCCATCTAAGGACATCCGCCCAAGCCTCATTAGGACCTCAAGGGAACACACAATGGAATCACCCTCCTCTCTTGGGTCACCATCCATAAATGTAGCAAGAGAGGGAAGAAGAGTTTGCATTATCATATAAAAGGCCACCAAGAGATGAACAATATGAGAACACATTGTTATGTTGGCTATGATTTCCCCAATAAATCCAGCAGTGTGTGATCTGGAGCAGAGACAGAGGGGACTCAGTTGTTGGCCATGCAACAACTCTAGTCCTTTGGAGTAGAGAGAGGGACTTTGCGCGAAGGTAGCTCAGAAATAAAGAAATCCTTGCATCGGGTCTTAGAACTCCCTATTTCTAAGGGCCCCTTAGCAAGTGGGTAAATGTTTCATCCTTTATTCCTGCCAGCACTCAATAAGAGGGGAAGTAAGCGCCACCGTTTGGATTATTGAAGTTGTTTGATTCTATTTAGAGCTTTTTTATTATGAGTTTTAGTTTAGTTTTTATTTTTAAATATGCATGTTATTTCACTATTTAGTATGTTTATTTCTTAGCATGTTCACTAACTTGCTTGAATCCCTTGATTTTCTGCCTGTGACCAAGAACTTAAGAGGAAAAAACCACTCCTCTTAAGAAGGTGTGATTTGGTACATTCATGCGCCAACACACATACACACTACCCTTGAAATATTTGGGAGCCTCCTTATGGAAAGCTCCCTAAAATCGAAAGCCTCAGAGGAAATAATAAGAAAAATGGAATGCAAATTAGCCAATTGGACTTTTTGTTCTCTCAACATTGCAAGGTGGCTAGTTTTGCTAAAATCAATCATTCAAGCTCTTCCCTTCCAAAGGCTCTCAGTTCTCATGGCTCCTATATCCATCTTGAACAAAATTAAAAGTATCCAGTGATCCTTCCTTTGGGAGGGAGCAAAGAAAAAATGCAAGTGAGACCTAGTTGCATGCGACAAACTTTGTTTTCTCAAGCTTTGCAAAGGACTAGGACTGAAAGATCCCAACATTCTAAATACAGTCCTAAGAGTTAAGTTATGATGGAGATGAGAGCAAGGTGACTCAACACTACTGAATCAAATATGGAAAAGTAAATATGGGAATAATGAGCCCTCCCATCTTATGTTTAAAGCCAAATTTTCTCAACCTGGATATTAAATTTGGAACCTAGAAAACAAAGGAACACATCTGGTTCAAAAACACTCTTTTTGGGAAATTTGAAATGGCATTATTGCTAATTTCTAGGAAGGTTCATGGTAATAATTGCCAAATATTTCCTATTATAATGAGCTTCACAGTTTACAACTTAATATGAGGGCCCATAATAGGATCAAAGTCACCAACTATTGGATAGTAAAACAACCCAACTCTAATCAAAATTCTTAGCTAAGTCAAGCACGTTGTCATCCACAAATAGAGGGAGGCGAATGGAATTAATTTTGGAAATATATCCAACATCAATTCATCCTAATATCCGATGAGCAAGATTAGCTTAGATGGGGACAAAATCCAAGCGACCTCTTCTCCATCAAGGAAGCATATCATATTGCAAAAAACACACAAGAATGCCCAAAGCTGCAACTTGGAAGAAAAATATATGGCCCAAAATATCCATCTTTTTATAGCTCTTAATTCAAGAAAAGAATTTAATTTGGGACAAATTTCTCAAAAGAGGATTTATGAGTCCCTTAATATGCTACCTATGAAAGACAATTAAGGAAAACATGGAGCATTTGTTTAACACATGTCCCTTTGTTGAAAACTTATGGTCAACTATATAAGGCACGATGCATATATCGAACCATATCCATCTCAGCATCTCAAATACCATTGAAAATTGGGGACCATGAGTTTTTGCAAATCTCATTTTCAATAGAATATGGACCCTCTTACTAGGATTCTTATTATGGGTAATATGGAAAGAACAAAATCGAATAATTTTATAGAAAAACTCTCTAGAATAAAATGATATCTAGACAATTTCAAAGGTAATATCAAAGAATTAATCCTTTCTCAACATTGGAAGGCGCAAGATTGGCAAGCCCATGGCACAAAGATTGTATTGCTTAAGATGTGGAGATACCAACTCAAATTCTTCGTATCTCATCCCCTACATCCAGACGATCATATCCATCCCTTCTCTTTGGTCTCCTCGCTATAATGCCGTCCTCCCACATTTACCCAAGTTATCAGCGTGTTAAGGTAAACATGTGATGAAGAGTTACTATAATATTGATCCAAGAGGATCTCAGAGGACAAGTGGCTTAGAATTTCTCAAAAACCAAAGTCTCCAGATGACAAAAGGACGAGAACCATGTCGAAGTTTTCTTCGTTCTGAATCAATGGTGCAAACCACATCTCAATCCGAGGTTGTATGAAGAAGTTAGAGCAATTCAAAGTTTTGGTCAAAGTTGGGCAGTGGGCCAAGTATAAGTGTTCCATGAATTCACCGTCAACCGATAGGGAACTTAGCTCCCGAAAATAGGTGAATTTGTGTTCTCTTTAAAAATCCCAATAACCTGTATTTTCGTTAAATTAAAAAATGAATAGTATTGTTTTAAAAAACCCAAAAAACTATTAAAATAAGGGTGGCAGGCCATGACCCCTGCCACCCTTGTCAGATCCATATTGCAATAACATATTTTGGGTCGACGGGCCATGAACCCCGCCGAACCCCATGGAAGAACCACCAACTTGGCGGTGGACATGCCACCTCTGGTGGACCTAGCCCACACCCCACCGTATATGGCACACACACATATATATATATATATATATATATATATATATATATATATATATATATATATATATATATATATATATATATATATATATATATGTATACATGAATTGACCTCACCCGACCATGTAGGCTGGCCCGCTCCATGGGCGCTCCAACCAAACGAACCAAAATTAATGCCACCAACCAACGATAATGAAATCTTAAAAAAACACGCGCAAAAAAAATTCAAATGGTGACCTAACACATATATGTATGCACAAAATACCAGGGGAGGCATGAGTTGATCCCCCGACCTCCCCTCAAAAACTTACCTAAATTACCACTAAGCCAAACCACCTCATGTGGTAAACTCTGCCCCAAATTTACATAGAACCCTTCATTTTGAAAGTGTGCCCAGGAAGAGCAGGAGGATCAGGAGCGGAACTAGGAGCGGGCCAGAGGGGCGGAACCATGCCCAGGGAATATTGAGGGCACAAAAAAGATTCCCTAGGGTGAAAAACTTGTCAATGTCCATTTGCGACAAAATTTATGTTGATTTTACACCTCTCGGTGACAAGATCTCAACGGTGATGTTCGTTTCTGCATTATAAATCTCCATTTTTCGACCATTTTCCAAATTGGAAGTATAAGGGTGCTTTATGTGATTTCGCTTGTACTTCTTCTTCTTCTTTCCACTTAATGAATGAAGGCCTCACCACCGTTGAGCACGGCCCGAAGACATAGTCCAAATTGCACAAACTCCGTAATCAAATTTTTTGTGTCTTGATCTCATGCATTCTATGTTATCTTTTCTCTTCACCTTATTTGCTTATGTTCTCGTAATTTTAAGTGCCCTGTTATATGTAATTATTTAATGCATCTACAAGAAAAATATCTTGGATCAAGTGGTATTAGAGCAAGTCTTTTTCGATGAAAATTTCATGAGTACATGCTAACCAGAAACAAGATTCAAAGAGGAAAACGAAAGCTTAAGTCCTTTGATTCCGAAGCAGGACATGCACCACAAAGAAGAAACATGGCAGATGAGGAAGCTCGTTGGGAAGAAGAGTGGAATTACTGCAAGGAATTCTACAACATGGCAGAGAAAGTAGACAAACTATTTGCAGAGTATGAGAAGACCGTCAAGCCCGAAAAGAAAGATGCATAAATGATCATGGATCAATAAATCATGTAGATGGTGGTGAAGAGCCCCCTCCCTCTCCATCTTCTAGTGATATGTCCTCTTCTTCTTCTCATCATTCTCGCAGACGTCATAGGCATACATATAAGGAACCTTTCCTTAAACTAGATGTAAAGTTTGACTTGCTTATGTATATAAGAGAGTGTAATGTGGAAAATATCAACAATTGGATTATATAGATTGAGGTCTACTGCTGGATTCAATAGATTAAGAGAGATGAGGCAAGGATCTAGTTGGCATCCATTCGACTGGGTGGCACCGCTCTCGTTTGGTGCGAAAGCAAATTGGAAGGAAACAACAATCTGGGTAACCTTCTCTCCTCATGGTCAAATTTTATTTCTGCATTGAAAAATCAATTTTACCCTTTGGGATATAAGCGAAAAGCATTAATGGAATGGCAACACCTAAGCAAGGCAAAGGTCAAAATGTTAAAAAATTCACTGAAGAATTTAGAAAACAAGCATTGAACTTGGGAATTCCATTAGATTCACTAGAGATTGTAACTAAGCATATCAATTATTTACATAGTTACATAAGACATTCATTATTATTGTTTGAGCCTACCACCATTGATGAGGTTAGTGTGAAGACCATGCATATTGAAAGCAGGGTGGCCCATGAACAAAATGACCACCCAAATAGAGCCGCAACAACAAAGAGAAGAGGAGAAAAGAACTCTTGTACCCATTGTGAGAAAGAAGGACACGCCGAAGACAATTTCTAGAAACTGCACCCTGAGTTGAGACCTAATAGGGATGACAGGAAGGAGAGGCAGATGAGAGCTGACACCATGCAACAAGATCAAAAGTCTGAATCAAAGGAAGATGAGAAGGTCATGGCTGTGGAAATTGCACAAGGTAGACCAATTGACTTGGGATAAAATTTCAGTGATGAAAGGAGGATTGCATCCCTTGGAATTGCAGCAGATGGACCCATTGATTTGGGTTCAGGTTCGGGCGATGAAACAAAAAATTCAATACATGGTGTACTAAATATGAAAAGGTTGCCTAATGTAGCATGGCTCTAGGAACTTGAGGAGATCAATCAAAGCATTCAAGTAGAGAATACTGAACTAAGGAGACTCCTACAAGAAGCAGAAAAGGAGAAACAAAGGTTGCTATGCCAATTGCAAGCTAAGGAAGAGGCCTTGGAGAAGCTGCATTATAACCCCCTTGAGGTAAAAAGTGATTCTTCGATTTCATATACTTTTCATCATGACAATTTCGCTGCTTTTGAAAAACATGCTACATGTATCAAATCCAAAATGTTGAAGAAAATGGGGTATTAGGGAAAGGTATGTTAGGACTAGAAGAATCATAAACCCTATTAGAGTAGAAGAATCACCCCGTCATGCGGGACTTGGGTATGTCAGGAAGGAAGTTGGGGAATGCTCCAAGACAACCAGCAACCCACCAATGGCAAATGATGAGATCACCTCATCACAATCAAACGACAGTGAGGGATCCATGAACACTTATAAGAGGCACATCAGGAGGAAGCATTCCAAGATGATCCGAAAAGTCTGGAAGAGGAAGAATCATTTCCACAAGGATGAACACTAGAAATAAACATGTCAAACACTTCAGGCCCAAAAATTACCCACAAAGAATCCAGTCATTGAAAAAATTCTTCAAGCAAATCCACCACAGGGAGATGACCGATTTACTTTATTATGTAAAAGATGGTTTTTTTAGAAGTAGTAGCTTGTTATGGCCACCGTTTGTAAATCATGCATTGCAAGTAAATGTAAAGGTGATGATGTGTTTCCCATCGCTTGGAAAACGTAACGATGATATTTTGGCCTTTTCGTAGGAGTAGTTGGGGTATTTGTTTTTATTATGTAATCCTTGACCAATGAGAGTGTGCTATAAACTCTTGGAAAGTGAAGGGTTGTTTGAGTCATGTGTGGTTCATATATAATAGAAAAATATGTACTTTATTTGTGCACAGGTGATTAAAGTATGGTTTGGCGAAGACAGGAGCAACGTGATGGATGTGTTAATACTTTTGGTGGTCCAAAATCTCCTCAGTGGGGAGGATTGATCTAGGAGGATCTCAGAGGACAAGTGGCTTACAATTTCTCAAAAATAAAAGTGTCTAGATGACAACAAGACCAGGACCATGTCGAAGTGTTCTCTATTCTGAATCCAACGGTGCAAACGACGCCTCAATCCGAGGTCATATGAAGAAGTTAGAGCAAGTCAAAGTTGCGGTCAAAGTTGGGCAGTGGGCCTGGTTTGAGTGTCCCACAAATTCACCATCAATCGGCAAAGAACTTAGCTCCCGAAAATAGGTGAAATTGTTGCCTATT
This sequence comes from Pinus albicaulis, assembly GCA_034641835.2. NCBI lineage: Eukaryota > Viridiplantae > Streptophyta > Pinopsida > Pinales > Pinaceae > Pinus > Pinus albicaulis. Next base: position 605,568,449 of record CM076584.1, read on the forward strand.
TAAAAAGCCCAATAACCCTTATTTTCATTAAATTAAAAAATGAAAAATATCAAATTTAAAAAAAAATCAAAATTTTAAAATAAGGGTGGCAGGCCATGACCCCCGCCACCCTTGTCGGATCCATATTGCAATAACATATTTTGGGTTGGTGGGCCATGACCCTTGTCGAACCCCATGAAAGAACCACCAACTGGGTGGTGGGCGGGCCACCTCCGGTGGACCCAACCCATGCCACACCATATATGGTACACACATATATGGGCTTGCAGGAATTGAACCCGCTCGGCCATGTAGGCTGGCCCGCTCCACGGGCGGCCCAACCAAACAAACCAAAATTAGGCAGCCTAAAACATATGTATGCGCGGAATTTCGGGGGAGGCGAGATTTGATCTCCTGACCTCCCCTCAAAAACTTACCTAAATTACCACTAAGCCAAACCACCTCATGTGGTAAACTCCGCCCCAAATTTACATAAAACCCTTCATTTTGAAAGTGCGCCCAGGCAGAGCAGGAGGAGTAGGAGCGGAACCAGGAGCGGGCCAGAGGGGCGAAACCACGCCCAGGGAATATTGAGCGCATGAAAAAGATTCCCTAGGGTGCAGAACTTGCCAGTGTCCATTTGCAACAAAATTTATGTCAATTTTACACCTCTCGACGACAGGATCTCAACGGTGATGTCCGTTTCTGCATCAGAGCTGTCCATTTTTTGACCATTTTCTAGATTGGAGGTATAAGGGTGCTTTATGTAATTTTTCTTGTACTTATTATTCTTCTTGCCACTTAATGAATGAAGGCCTCCCCATTGTTGAGTAGGGCCCGAAGACATAGTCCAAATTGGACGAACTCCATAATCAAATTTTTGTTGTCTTGATTTCATGCATGCTATGTTCTCTTTTCTCTTCGCCTTATGTGCTTATGTTCTTGTAATTTTAAGTGCTCTGTTATATGCAATTATTTAATGCAAATATAAGAAAAATATCTTGGATTAGATATGATGGAACCTCCTATATCACATTGAGGAAGTGGAATCGACAAGACATGACCCTTAATGAATTCCCTCAAGTGCTAGATGACCCCCAAGGGCTAATCCAACCTTCCGGGTGCCCAAGCCCTGAGATAAAACTTTTTTTAGTGCCCTGATCTCCCATACGCTGGCACAAAACTGCTAGAATTCAACTGAAACCCTCCAGTCGCATGCATGATTCCTACAAGGGAGTGACTGGAATATTTTTCACCCAGTTTTGTGCCTGCGACTGTGAGATTCAAGCCACTTTTTTCGGCTAGGATCCAAGCCTCTACCCATAACTTATTAAAACTTTCTAGAACCATGAATGACACAAGGACAATTCCTTTCATACAAATTCTAGACAAAAAATTAACCTGACGAGTCCTAGCCATGACAGTAATTTCGTCAAACACATCATGAACATGTAATCTACATGTCATAATTATACATCTGTACAAAGGGATCTCATATTTATTTGAGAAATTTCAAAAAGGTCTGATGCCCTCTCATTATTGTTGCAATATGATCTATTAGGTCATGCATTCATTAACATTTCATTTACTAACCAAAACATGACGAGAGCCATAACTCAAATTTTCCATAACCATGCATATAACCAACATATAACCAAAGACATATCAATAATAGAACAACCATTAAAGCCACATAATAACAAGTAAATTTAATCAAAAAATACAAGAGGAAAATAATCTTATTATAATACACAAAACCAACCAAGTCTGGGACTTCCATGTACCACCCAACCATAGATTGGGATGAACCAAATCTCTCTTTCATTCAATCACCCTCGTGTCATACTCTAAGCATGAATGTGGGATCTAATGGAATAAATAAAGAAAAACCAAACCAGGGATTCCAGAGGCCAAACAACCTCAACCCTTAAACAGTGATTCCACCTCACGGTCGGACATCACTAACCATCACCAGATCAGTCTCTACCAAATTTTTCTAGGGCTTTAGAGCATTTGTTCCAACTCTACTACCAATACTAGTAACTCAACCCACAACTGTCATCGGGCTCCAGAGAATTTGTCCAACCAAGGCTTCCAGGACTAGTAACTCAACCCACCAAGGGCTCCAAAAAGTTTTTCTAACCAAGGATTCCAGGACTAGTAACTCAACCCAAGTTTTTATAGGGCTTCTAGAGCGTTTGTCCAACAAAGGCTCCATGAACTAGTAACTCAACCCATAGACATATGGAACATGAGCACCAATCAGAAAACAAAAGGGAAAACCCACAACACCATGGCTATACAGGGAATGGCAAGGCTAGGCAAAACCATTGTCAATCCAAACAATCCTCCATGCCAATGACAAATCATAAGCAAACAACCAAATGCAAATACCATGCATGCCACAACTAGCAAGGTAATCATTAATGCAACTCAGTAGCTACATAGTAAACATGTTGTAGTTGCTGATCACGTTGTTCCCTTCCGCTTTTCGGATTTTCCTTTGCCTTCTTGCTCCAAATCCAAAGTATGCCCAAAATCCTCCAAGAGTGCTCCAAGAAAGTATAAGTGTGCAAGAGTATGAGAGAGAGAGTAGAGAGAGAGATCCAAGCTAAAACAAAAAAACGCCATGAAATAATTCTTAGAAGCCTTTTTATCATTGAGGCCTCTATTTTCTTCATTTTCCATTATTTTTCCTTCAATTGTCCTCACATGCAATTATGTGACCTTTCACTTTCCTTTTTTCCTATTTTCCATTATTTTCATAAATAAATGCCACTTTGCCTTTCCAAAGTCTTTTCCATTTCCTTTTCTAATTTCCCAAAGCCATAAAGTAATCACAAGTGATCCCCATCACTATTTTTTTGCCCAACATTCTGCTTGGAATATGTGTCCCATGACCTTGGTCTTATTTTCCTTTATTAACTTTATTACATGGATTTTAAACCAGGGTTGTTACACTCCCCCGCAATATTGTATAAAATTTAATTTCGATGGAGCCTCCAAAGGGAACGTAGGCATTGTAGGATATGACGATGTGTTTCTAAAACACTCTCATACAATTTTCTTTCTTTATTATGGATTATCAAGCTTCACAAGCAATAATGTAATTGAATTTAAATCTCTTGAGTTCGAATTGGATCTAGCTCACTCTCAAAAAGTTTCAAAGCTCGTAATAGAAGGGGACTCTTAACTCATCATTAATACGACAACCAAAATCCTCATGGATCCTTAATTAATAAAGTCTCTAAAAGCCGAAAATTGGAAAAAAATAAGGAAAAAGTAACTAAACTATAGTTCATGTTTCTTATAACTCTCATCTCACATGACAGGAGACCATGCAATAAAATTACAATTTTTTTAGCCAATAAAGGATGTGCAAGAAAAAATGTCCAACGAAGCACCTCGTGAGAAGATCTACCCCCATCTAACATAAAACAACAATGCTTGGAACTTGCCCAAAATTATTCTTCTCCTCCGAATGGGGTAATAGGGAGGGGATGGTTGGGGGGTGCATGGTCATCGCTCAACCAAGGATTAAAGTTGGTAGGTGTGGGACAATGCCCCCTATCTTCATTTAATAACACTTACCTTGATCATTAGTATGGCACAGATATCTACTCTCAAGGATTTTTATGAATCGGTTTGGTGTTTATTGTGTAGTCGGTTGGCCATCACCTCAAAGCCATATGAAGAAGGGGAGAGTTGGGAGGTGTCGTGCTTTAGGACTATTTGGGTTTATTTCACAATGAGGAAAATGCACTACTTATGCAGAGACATAAAGAGCCTATTCACAATCAAGTCATTCCTTGAGCTGGGAGACAATTGTGAGCGTAAACCTCGCATAAAATGACATAAACGGACACTCAAAACCTTTAGATTCCACTTACAATTTTCATAGTGAGAAGGGGTATTTTCCTATTAAAGCTCAAACCATGTCATAGGTGCATGATAGGTGATCTGAAAATGACTGTTATTTTTGTTGTGCTAATATCAATTTTAGATTTAAATAAACTTTGCTTTGGTTTGCTTATCCATTGAGAGTTTATCCATGAGAATGTGATGTTTAATCATTAAACTTGCTGAAATTTAGTGTTTTTCATGAAGGCAAAAGCATAGAAACTAATAGCTGAACAACAAAAAATAAGTACACAACAAGCACAAATAACATAGCTCAATACACAAGTTTTTGATGAAGGAGTTCACCCCTCTTGGGCTACATCTCCTTGGTCCAGCTTCATGGTGTGGGCCTTTGTATTAGCTTCAAATGTGAAAAATGTTTGTTTATAATCTCCTGTTTCCTGTGCAGCCTACTACAATGGCTCCAAAACATCAAAATCTACCAGAAATGACTCTTCCTGTGCTCATTTTGGTCGAAAATTGCATGAGTTTTGACAGAAACAAGTTTTCCTAGCTTTTCTCCTCCAAAAATGGAGTTTCGCCAGCTAAAATTCTATTTTTCACAATTCCACCTAATTTGGTGCCTCTGCTATCAGTCATTAAATTATGGATAAGCGCACTTAATGACATAAGTGCATTTTAGCGTTGATTACATATTAATGTGGCTTAACCACGATAATCTGCGAATTAACGTAATAAATCAAGGCTTAACGCTAATTAAATTTGCGTCGGATTGTATGTATAGCATTTGGTTTTCACGCTTGAGCACATTGGAGGGGGTTGGCTCGCAGGGCTAGCCCCCTCCAGACCCTCGACCGTCAGTGTTACAAACTTTAAGATGAAGCGAAGAGCCATAAGGGTTAAGAGCAATGGCATAGGCAGAGTGGTAAGGCACGAGGATGGTGGGCAGTAGGTCTGGGGTTCGACCGCTACCCTCGCCATAAATTTTGCATAACATATTTGTCGACCCGCCGATATAGTTGGAGTAACTCCGCCATAATAGTCTGTTCGCTAACCTATTGTAGAGCCTCTCCACATGTAGTGGAATTTCGTCAGTGCATAAGGTTTGAACTTGGTTAATTAATATACATATATATCATATGACATTCATATATGTGAAATTTCCATAATTTCCAACCTTGAAATATGGCCTGCCATGCCAACCTTACAATTCTACCTGCCATGCCATGGGGAGGGGGGGGGGGGGTTACGTGGCATGCCACATGGCCCTTCCCCATTGGCTCATAAAAATCCTCCACATAATAAAATAATGTGCCATTAAAAAAAAAATTTACAACTTAAGAAATGGAGGACAAATTCAACTTCCCATGGAAACCTTGGAAAATATGAAGATGACACTTGTCATAGTTTCACTGGCTGAAACTAGAGAAAACCTTGTGAGGTTGACTAGACTCGCCACATCATCCCTATACCTGTTATGCTCATTTTTTTGCTTGTTTGGGAAAATGAACAACAGGCCATAATTCCCTCATATGAACTCGAAATTTATTGAAACGAGTTGCGTTGGAATCCTAGAGATGAGCTCTATCCAAGCGTTCAGGTTTGAAGCATTTCTAATCACTTTCAATTTTGAGCTAAAAACTGAGCCTTAGATCATTCCTCCCCACTAGAAGCCTTTTGGACCCCAAAAGCTACTATCAATTATTCATCAAGTTAGGGTACAACTCCCTCACTTTTCCAATCTCCAACCATTTGGCCTTTGAAGGATTTTGACCCTTGAGTCCCACTCTAAGGTATTCAACATTCCCTCTTCTTGAAGTTATGATTCTTCTGTCAAGTATGAGATATTGCTGAAGTTCATCAAGATATTCTGGCGAGAAATCATCTATTGATGGCAACTGAACATGGTCTCCTTGATCATTAATCATAGAAGGCTCAAATAATCTCAAATTATCAACGTTAACGACAAAATAAATTTGGATATAAGGAGGCAAATCTAGCTTGAATTCATTTGCACCAATCTTTTCCAGAATTTTAAATGGACCATAACGAATTGCTTTGAGATTTTTACCTTCCCCTTGCAATCTTTCTTTGCTTATGTACAACCAAACTTCATCACCAACTTGGAATTTGTGATCAACCCTGTGTTTTTCATGGCCTTCCTTGTAGTTGCTTTGACTCTTTTCAAGTTGCTCTTGCACGGTGTGATGTATCATCTGAATTTTCTCAATGAACTTCCTTGCCTTATCTATGTCACTATGTCCATCTATAGTGACATATTTATCAAATATGAAGTCCAATGGCGATCTTGGAAAATAACCATAACATGCCTCAAATGGCGATGTGTTTGTGGAAGAATGTTTTGCCCTGTTGTATGCATGTTGTATGTAGTGTAACTGCTCATCCTACAACTTGGGATGCTTGCTGCAATAACCTCTAAGAAGATAAATAATGGTCTTATTCACCACCTCTGTTTGACCATATGTTTGCGGATGAAATTTTGTACTCTTCTTCAACTTTGTGTCCATCATGTCCCATAATTTTGACCCAAAATTCCCAACAAATTGAGAATCTCGATCACTTACAATAGAAGTAGGAAGACCAAAATGGACCCAAAAATTTTGAAAGAAAAGATTAGCAGTTTGTTCAGCTGTAATGGTTTTCTTACATGACATCAAAATGCAAATTTTTCTGAACCTATCTACCACAACATACAAATAATCATTACCTTTCCTTGACATAGGAAAGCCACCTACAAAATCCATTGAGATGCTCTCCCAAGGATGTGAAGGAGCCATAAGTGGAGTGTACAACCCAAGCTTCCTATTTCTAGGCTTAATTGTTGCACATAAAGAACATCCTCTAATAAAAAGAGATAAACTATCAATCATGCGTGGCCAATAACAATACCTTTGGAGATTCGCTATTGTCTTGCCTACACCAAAATGTCCTGCAATCAATGATGTGTGTGCATCCCTTATGACACTGTTTCTTTATCCCTGTGGAATACATAAATTTCCCAAGTGATACAACAAACTCTTATGCACATGATAATCTAACTCTTCATTTTGGTTCCATTGACTCAAACTCTCATACACATCTTGAAATTCACTATCATTTTCATATTGTTCAATTTAACTTTCATGCATAATGGAATTGTGTTTGAGTATAATAGCTGAATTTACAATGGGAATAGAGAGAATATCAAATACATTATTATAGATTCCCTTTTTTTACCTGATAACCAAATCAAATTTTTGTAGAAAACCCATCCATCTGAAATGTCTTGATTGCTGCAACTTTGACTGTGATTGTAAGTGCTGTAATGGCTGATGGTCAGTATGGATAATGGTCTCTTTCCCCATCAAATAATTCTTCCATTTATTTACACTTTATACCAATGCATATAACTCTGTATCATAGGTGGGATATTTAGTCACATCTCCATTAAAAATTCCAGAATGAAACAAGACAGGCTTACCATGCTGCATGAGCACTGCTCCCGTAGCATAATCACTTGCATCTATTTGGATCTCAGATAGCTGTATAAGATCCGGAAGTGATAAAATCGGTGTTGAACTTATATTTTTCTTTAAATCATCAATTGATTTCTGCTGTACATCTCCCTAATGGAAGACTTTCTTCGCACTTGTCAATGCATGTAACAGAGCTGCAATGGAAGAAAAATTAGCAATAAATTTCCTCCAATATTGTGCTACCCCTAAGAAGCTTCTTACCTCTGTAACTGTATTGGGCTTGGGCCAATTTATAATGACCTCTACTTGATTGATCTTCAACTCACCTCCTCCAACAATGTATCCCAAATACACTAATTAAGTCTTACCAAACTCGCACTTTGACATCTTTAAAAATAATTGCTCTTTTTTCAAGACATCAAGTACCTTGTTCACATGAATGACATGTTCTTCTCTTGACTTGCTAAATATGAGTATGTCATCTAAGTAGACAATGAAAAAGTCATCTAGAAATGGTATAAGTACATCATTCATGACTCTCATGAAAGTAGTTGGTGCATTTTTTAAGCCAAATGGCATAACTAACCACTCATAAAATCCTTGTCTAGTTTTGAAAGAAGTTTTCCAAATGTCTTCTTCAACTATTCTAACTTGATGATAACCACTTCGTAAGTTTAACTTAGTGAAATAATTTTCATGCTTTAACTGATCAAGAAAATCATCAATGCGTAGGAGTGGGTAGCGATTCTTTACCACGATTTTATTCAGTGCATGAAAATCGATACACATTGTGCCAAGTCTCGTCCTTCTTTGGAACCAAAACTATTGGTGAACCACATGGCGAAGTAGATGGGCATATGATACCTTTATTCAACAATTATTGGATTTTATTCTTGATTTCCAAACTCTCCATAATTGACATGTGATACATACCAATGTTTGGAAGTGGAAAATCCTGCTGCAGCTAAATCTCATGCTGAATTCCCCTCTTGGGTGGTAACCCCTTTGGTTCTTGAAAAATGATTACTTACCACATCAAACAAATAAGATTTAAATTTTTCATCACATCCATCAAAATATTCATAGTCAACATCATCCTTTTTCTTTATCATGAGAAGCACAATTTTTTTACTTGCATTTACTAGTCTCTTCATTTGCCCTGCATTAAATAAAGAAATGTTCAGTTTCTTGCGATGAGCTCTCACAATATACTCCACCCCATCCTTGATCAAATGATATTTGTTCTCATGGAGATAAAACACCGCTTTCCTATCATTCAAATATGGACTTCCCAATATAATTCTGGAAATGTCAAGTGGAACCACATCTAACTTGACTTCATCAACAAAGTTTGCAGTAATAGAAAATCTAAATATGCATTTCCTTGTAACTTGTAAATTGGCATTCTTAACTATCCAACCCAAAGGGTATGGTTTATGATGTGGTACAATTTAAAGGTTAATATTTTTGACTAAGTCTTCTGAAATCAAGTTTGCTTGTGACCCTGTGTCAAATAATGCATCAATCTTTGTATGATTAGAAATCACTCTAACATGGAGAAATTCTATCCTTGTGTCTTGATTTGGAGTGTTGTTGTGACTGTTTGAGGAACTAGAACTTGCTATGGCTTCCTTTCCTTTGTTAAGCATGGCAACTATCTTGGTTTCATCTCCTAAATTGGATCCAAGATCTTGTTGTGTAGTGGTAGCCGTCTTTTGTTTCCCTTTGTTATTTGGTTTCTTTGGCCTGAATTTGGGATGTAGTTTCCAACAATGGGCTTCATCATGACCCTCTTTGGAACAAAGTTTGCATGTAGTTTTCTCCCCTTCTTTTTGATACTTGCATTCTTATTTCCCTTCCATTTTCCTCCCTTCTCTTTTCCCTTACCCTTGAATAGCTTCTTCTTACCCTCTTCAGAAATGTTTTTTCCCCTTTCTTCAAGATTCGTGGCTTGCACACATACTTCATATAAGATGTTTGGGTTAAACATAAGGATAGTATGCTTCAAGTAGGAATGTAAACATCCTATATATTTCAGGAGTGTATCTTGTGAATTCAAGTTTACTCCTAGCAATAAAGCCTTCTTTCTAAACTCTTGAACAATTTGGCCTTTGAGCTGCCTAAAGTTTTTCCAACTCATAATTGATTTTTTCATATAGGCTAATGGATAAAACTGTCTTTTAATGGAAGAAAGGAATTCAACCCAAGAAATGGAAATCTTACCATGGATTCACATTTCCTCTTGTGTCTTTTCCTCCCACCAAACTAGTGTTGCTCCTTCTAGCCTTAATGAAGCCAACTAGATCTTGATATCATCCTCTTGTAGATTTTGAATTCTGTAGTATACTTCCAATTGAAGAATCCAATTGTCTAGCTTCTCAGCATTAACTTCTCCATTGTATGTGGGAAGTTCAAACTTGATGTCCAACTTGAGTAAAGGAATCTTTCCTTTTGGGATCTTGGAGTGAGTGTGGGTATGAGTTTTTGTGGTGGATGTGGAAGATGAAGATGTTGATGAGGATGAGGAAGATGAGGATGGTGGAGATGGAGGTGGATTTCCTCCACTACCTTTTGAGCTCTTCTCTTCATCCTTCTTACTATTTGAATATCCTTCTCCATGTGGAGGCTTTGAACCTTCTCCAGCTTTTTCTGCAATGAATACTTCATACATGACGTTAACCATTCTTTACATCTCTTTGAAGTCTCTCTTAACATCCTCTTCTTCAGAATGTTCACGAGTCTCTTCATAGCTTGAAATTTTGGCTTTGGATTCAAGCTCAATCTCTGAAGCTTGTACCTCTTCGATCACTTCAAACTCTTGTGCAATTTGTACCTCTTCTATCTCAACTGATGGAGATGGAATTTGAGGTGCTTCAGGTGTTGCTTTGAGTGGTCCTTTGGGTGAGGATGATTCCTTCTCAGCCTTCTTCCTTCTTTTCCTAATCTCAGGACTAGCTACCAGTAGCTTCCCTTGTCCTCTCTACAATCTCAACCTTGTAAGAATCACAAAAATTGCAACTATTAAAACCCTTAAAGAAAAACAAGCAAGCAACCTTGTGCTCTGATACCAACTTGATTTGAAAATGATTGTTATTTTTTCTGTGCTAATATCAGTTTCAGATTTAAATAAACTTTGCTTTGGTTTTCTTATTGTTACACTGAAAATTGTCACTTTGACATTCTGCTAACTGTATGAGCTCATTATTACTCATACTTCTCCCTTTTGCAAGTCTAACATATCAGTTCCTCATGTCAAGCCTTGAAAATCAGAAAAAATTCCTAAAAGTCTCCTAAACTTTGGTGTCACACTTTCTGGCTATCTTGCCTGCGGTCCCGCACCTAATGTTCAGCTTTCCTGCGTTCCTGAACGCACTTTATTTTTGTTATAGGTGCGGACCCCTGTAAGATTAAAAAGGCGCAAGTAAATCCTAAAAATCTCAATAAAAGTAAATTCTGGAAGCTTCTAGAATGGATTTTGCGGTGGCAGAACCGCTCTTGTGAGGTGCATGAATCCCTTACCTTATGGAGCTAACCCCTTGATGTGAGGAGCTTATCCCTTTGAAGGAGGATTCTATCCCTTCATACTTGGAACAAAAAACCTCCTCTTTTCCACTATAAAAAGAGGCATTGGGTAGCCTCAAAGGGAGTTCAAGCTTAAGAATATTTTGAGGTTAAGTGCTGTTGAGATTTAGACTCAGTTAACTAAGACTTTTTGAGGAGAGATTACATACCTCTACTTGTCTTGGTTGGAGGAGTGCAGAACTTGTCAAAGTAAAGGAGACTCCTGCTTCGGACCCCGGAAAGTCCTGTGCAACATCAAGGCTCAGGTTGTAAGGATTTTCTACTTTTGAAATTAATACAAATATACTCATTTTTCTCAATAAGCTTTCAATAAATGGTTTATTTCATAGATTCCTTGATCACTATGATAAGCATGGTTTATGATGATTTCTATACAGGTGCTATGTAATACTTTTCTTGTTTGTGACTGCAGGTTTACGAGGAAAACTCCTTCAAGCGCGCGAGGGACAACGACGACTTCAAACAAGCACTGGACAAACGGTGAGTCTTTTACACCTCTATAGAGCTTTTTGTAAACCTTACATGCTTAGAGAAAGATTAGTATGTTTGGCTATTTTTTGCTAGATACTTTTAGTACTAGGGAGATCGGTCTTGTCCGCAAGACGGATTAATCCACACAACAAATTGGCGACTCCACTGGGGAAAGAACTTGTTGTTTTTGGTTCTCTTTTATTTTGATTTGAGGAAACGTTTTCTTGGTTTTTGATTGATTGACATCTGCCTGGGTAGCTTAGGTTTTCTCTGTTTTTGAAAAATTTGAAATCCTTTAATTTTTGCTCTAGTTTTCCTGGGACCGCACTTTGCCTTGTTTTCATAGTGCGGGCAGTTTCGCACTTTTCCTGTGTAAACAGTACGGGACCGCACCTGTGATATCTTGGAGCCTGCGGACCCTGTTAAAGTTTTGAAAAACTTTAGATTTCTTTCTTTAGTTTATCTTGATTTTGATTTTTAGTTTTTGTTTTCTGCCCAGATTGATGATTGTTTCTGTCAAAGGCTTTCTATTAATAAGTCTCAGCAGTATTGGTGTTTTTATGATTTTCTAGAAGTTTTGCGTTTTGGATTGCATTTCACTTGGTCTTTGTAGCGATTTGAAGCATTTGACATTTTGAAGTACCTCAAATTACCTTGGTCTTTTTTGTATTTTTGCTGGATCTGACCTGATTGTGAAATCATTCTTTATTGAGAAATAGAGTTACCTGTTTCTTTGCAAATCTTCGAAAAAAAACTTTGTTATTGGTTTTTGAATTTCATTTTTTTATAAGAACATAATTGAGTGTTTTCGATCTGTTTGTTATTCTGGACGAATAGATCCTTAGTTTGCTGAACAACTAAGTAAAAACATTCTTCAAAAAAAAAAATCTTAAAGCTTTTATTCATTTAGATTGTTAAAGTTTGTAGTTTTGAGTACTATTAAACTTTGTAGATCTCGAAATTAGTTTTTAGTTTTGAGTGCTTTTAAAATTTCTAGATTTCTTTTGAAGGAAAATTGTTTTGTAGCTTCGAGTTTTTGGAAAGTGAAAGGATTTTTATTGTGAGTTTTGATAATTTATTGGAAAAGACAAATATTTTCTTTCAAGTATTCTTTATGTTTGAAAAAGGAATTGTTTATTAAAAAGAGTTGCATTCTCTAACTTTTCCTTAATTAGAATTTCATTGAAAGAAAACAATCTGATTATCATTTTTAGGTGCATTTTTAGTGTCTTTTGGAAATCGAGTCTTCACACCATCAGAGTTTCATTTCCGCACCCATTGACTTAAGAAACAGCTCTTAAAAGTAACGCTTAATTAAAATTCATCTAGCAATCTTTTATTTTCTAGGGCTCTTATCACCAACATAGCTTAGGCTAGTATCTTGGAGTAGGGAGTAGTTAACTCTCCAAGGTAGTAAAAACAAACAAGTAGACAAATCTTGCGGTAGGAGATAAATCCAATTGTAATTTGTATAATCTGGGAAGCTTCTCTTAAAGAAGTCAATCACGAGATCATGTTCGAACCTTTGAGACAATCAATTATGTTTCATTGGGGAAGATAGAAGATTTTGCGCGTATTACAAACGGTAAACCTCGGATTAACCATTGTCGAGGAGCCTGGGGTCACTTGTCGGTAAACCTCGGATTAACCATGTCGAGGAGCCTTCAAGGGGATTGAGCTTGCTACTCTGCCCTTGCACGTGAAATCGGATCGTAGACTGTTCCCCCAGTTATATTTGTTACTGTTGGTAACCTTAGTGTCCATTATCTTAAGATTATTTCCTACGGTGACGGTGAAGGAAAGATCTCACTATACCTGGAGCAGACATCGACTAGACTCACTTGGACTCTCTGGGGGGTTCTCTTCACATGAGATGGTTTTGTGAGGAAACTTGTGCCAGTCTGTTTCATTAAGCAGGTTGTCGGGGTAACTGTTCCAACCGCCCTTTTTGTGTTAAATTTCTACTAAGTTGGATTTCATCACCAACTAGTGTTTTTAGTACGGAAAGTTACTGTTTGTGTGTGGTTTGAACTCTTAGATTTTTAAGCGCGTGATTCAGCTGTTTGTTTTTTAGAGACTTTAGGTGCTTTCATTGAAATTTTCTTTGTTTGCGTGTGATTAGTTAATATTTAATCGTGGCGGAATTGCCGAGACAATCCCGGAGACTACAAGGGAAACCCCCTGAATATTCACCAAGTCAGCTTGAAGGGCTTCGTGCTCTGGTATCATCCAGTAGTGGTAGGATTAGATCAACAGATTTGGAAGTTCCTCTATAGTTGTTCATCCTGATCATCAAATACCTACAACAGAATACATTCAAGAACTGATTTTAGTATCTGAAGTTACTGGTAGTATTCCTTCTTCCAGTGAACTGGCTGATGAACTTGAAATATCTGAACCTGAAACTGAACCTTCTGTTTTAGAAACATCCTCAGGATTTATTTCACCAACTTCTAGTGACCTTGGTTCACCTAGGGTAAGAAATATTATCACTGATGATCTTCCAGCTGGTCTTATTTCCATTGAAGAACTTACTAATCTAGATGAAGATTTATCTCTTCTCGACTCCCCTCAATCCTTAAATCTTAGGGAGCGTGAATCTATTTTCTACATCCCTATTCGAACTAGTGCTTGGTATCTATCTTTAACAAAATTTTTAGAGAATCTGGGTCTTGCTTTTCCTCCACCTCGAGTTCCATTTCATCCTACACCCAGAGGTTACTATCCTCCATCCATTATGGCCGGAGAGTCATCCATGTTTTCCCAGACACAGGAATCATTTTTACACGGTGGTCCTTCTGTTCCTTCGGGATATCAGGCTCTATCTGGTACTTTCTCGGGAGCAGCTCCTCAACCAATCGAACAAGTGTTGCCATCTGGTAATAGTGGTGTTAAAACTGAAACTTTGAATGCAACGCAAATCTATATGATGTCTGGTAATATTCTGAATCCTCAACCTCAAGGCAGTCAGTTACTTCTTGGGGGGCTAACACAGGGAAATCCGTTACTTCCTGGGGGGCAACCTTCAGGTAGTCAATTGCTGCCTGGGGGGCAACCTTCAGGTATTCAGTTACCGCCTGGGGGGCAACCTTCAGGAAGTCAGTTACCGCCTGGAGGGCAACCTCAAGGTAAATTTTTCCCAGGACAAACAGTGGAATCATATTATTTTTGGGGACAAACCCAAGGACAGTACACACCTCAAGGGTATCAACCTTCAGGAAAGTATATGCCCCAAGGTCAACCCCAAACTCAATATGCTCCTTAGGGTCCTTATCAACCCCAGCTTCAGTATGCGCCTCAGGGTTATCAACCTCAAGGTCAGTACCCAATTCAAGGTTTCCAATAGCCTTCTGGTCAGCCATCTATTCAAGGAGCCGGAAATGTACCACTTACTTATCAACCCTACGTTCAACCAGGTTATGGTCCTTACGTTCAACCTTCTACGGGGCAATATCCTGGAATGAATATGGTGTGGGATCTGTCCCAATATCAACAGCCTATGCAGCCTAATGTGTAGTTGCCTTATCAGCTTGGACAACCTTTAATTTCTGGTCCAATTTAGCAACCTATCCAGCCTACTATTCAAACTCCTGCACCTGGTCCTATTCAGTAGGCTAGTCCTAATTCACCTAAGATGCCGCCTCAAACTGCTGCAACAGCTGCTACGTCTGTTCAACCTATAACACCTGCTTCTGGAGTATCCGTAACCCCGAGTTCGTCTATCCCAGCATTCGTGCAAATCGCCCAAGTCTTTGTACCCCAGCCAGGATCTTCGGTTCAGACTTTAGTTCAGATGCCTATGGGACAAGGCGGTACAAGTACAGTTGTCACAAGTCAACCATAATTCACGTATCAACCGTACCAGGGATAGCCGCAATTCGGTCCCTATACACAAAATCCAAACTATCAGTATCAACCATACCCTGGTTATACTTATCAACAGCCTCACCAACCCCAGTTCGGTACGATTAATCCTGGTTTTCCAGGAGGTTATACAATTCCTAATGCTAATCCGATTCCCAGTTATCCTGGGTATCCACCTCCTAGAACTGCTTTGGCTACTCAAGGTTTTCGTGACCCTAACCGTCATTTACCATTTATCGCAACTTTGGATTTACCTGATTTGACGCGCCTTACGAATGATCCAATTTTCTATTATCAGTACTGGCCGCCAATGCCGCATAAGTTTCCCAGTCATATACCAAAATTCGAAGGTAAGTCAGGAGAGGATCCATCAAATCACGTCATGACTTATCACCTTTGGTGTGCGTCTAATTCAATCATTGATGATTCGATTCGCTTACGTCTTTTCCAAAGAACTCTTATTGGTCTTGCAGCCAAATGGTACATTGAGTTACCACGAGGCTCATTTCATAACTTCAGTCAGTTAGCAACTGCCTTCTTGACTCATTTTCAGTTGCCGGTCAGATACGACAATGGCACAGAATTATTAACTTCGCTGAAACAATCCACGTCTACGTATATTTCTGATCATATTCATGAATGGCGACGTAGGAGACGTTTGGTGAAAGTTTATATTCCGGATCAAATTTTGGCGGAATGGTTTGATAAATCATTGTTGCCCAAGATTACTGAAGATGTAGCTAAGGCTGGTGTTGTTACTGAAGAGCAATTAATTTCTCAAGCTCAGTACCTTGACCTCGTTTATACGCAGTCGGGTACTTTACATGAAAAAATCCTAGACCTTCCAAAACAAGGTCAGATAGCTGCTGCTCCTTCAGGGTCTCATGCCGCCGACGGTATGATTGGTACGGTCAATACTAAAAGTAAGAAGAAATCTTCAAAGAAATCTTCTCCAATTATAACTTTACCTGATTCCCCGAAAGGAGAATCTTCCCCCAAAGTTTCTGCTGATATTCATGTTGTGGAGACATCTACAGCTAAATCTAAATCCGGTAGTAAAAAGAAAGGGAAGAATAAAAACAAAAAGAATTCGAAAGAAAAAACTGATAAAAATGAATCCAATGACGAAAAACGTAAACCACGTTATCCTTGTTACATTTGTGACGAAGATCATTTTACTAAGGAATGCCCACATCGGGCCGAGGTTGCGAAATTCGTCAAAGGTTCACAACCTGCTGTCTTGAAGGATCCCTTTCTGACTCAAGATAGTAAGATGGTTGGTTCTACTTCGACTGCTTCAGAAGAGCCCATTTTGATGATGTCTCATGTACGGATTGCGACGTGATCGCAAGATTATGGTACTAAGAATCCTGTTGATGGTAAAGAAGCAGAATCTTCTAATGCAAATACGTCAACTACACCTCCTCCTGTTTCTGGTCCGCTACAGATTGAGAAACCGAACCCAGACTTAATAATCAAACCGCCTACTAAAGGTGTTCTTCGTAAATCAGCTTTCAATCCACATGCGAGAGCTGCTTAGAACTACAACATTGTTGAAAACTTAGCTATTTCTCCTTCAGCAATGTCGGCTTTGGAAGTGCTGCAATCATGCCCAGCACAGCGTAAATTTCTTTTGTCTGCCATAGGAGCTGTTGATATTCAGGATTCTAATCTTATAATCTTCGATCTAGAAAATAGTACACCTCGTCTACCTCATCAGATGGCTTTCCAGATACCAGTGTTAGTAAAAAATAGACCGATCTATCGGACTGTGATTGATGAGGGAGCTTCAACGTGTATTATGTCGATTCAGTGTTGGAAATCGCTCGGTTCTCCTACACTGAACCAATCTCCGACGATTCTTAAGGCTTTTGATGGTCGAGGTTTCCACCCTTTTGGTATTTTGCAGGATTTACCCATAGGGGTTGAAGGTAAATTTGTAAATCTAGATGTGGAAGTGGTTGATGCCCCTCTTGATTACAGCCTTCTTCTGGGTCGTAGTTGGTCTTACGCTATGACTGTTGTTGTCTCTTCAGTCTTCCGACTCATAAAATTTCCATATCAAGGAAGGATCGTTACAATAGATCAGTTAACTTATTTTTCTTCCGACCCAACCTCTACAGAAACAATCCAGCATGTTGGTAAAGCGACTATCCCGTACAAGGATGTTGGAGTAGGTTTGATTAAAGATTCTGGTTTGCTAGGAACCTTTTCCATTCCTCCTCCTAACGTATCGCCTTCTGTTGCAACTATTCATATGATTTCGTCAGACTCTATTATGTTTGATGATCCTTGGATCGTACCTTCCGAATCCGAGTTAGATTCAATTGATGGCATGATGCCTTTGAGTCCATTTGAACTTGCATATCAGGCTGTACAGTCATTTTCCGACCCCTCTTCAACCGAAATTGATCCAGTGAATGGGATCCATGAGGAATCACTTTCTATATCTAGTTCAGCCACAACGGCATTTCCTGAACTTGTTCATGCTGATGAGCAGATTCGTGAGTTCTTGTCTGTTGACGATTTACCGTGGGAAGATCTGCATCACCGATCTTCGTTTTTACCTGAACTAGATCATTTTGAAGCTGATTTCGCTTCAATTTTCACTGCTGAATATGTCAAGGAACCGCAGAATCCATTAAAAAATCCTGATTCTGAGTTAAATTTAGAAAATATTTCTCGAACGATTCCAATTGAAATTTCAGTAAAACCTGGAGTAATTGAAAACATTCATATAGGTGCTTCCTGTACTGAAGAAGAAATTCAAACTTATAAAGCCCTATTTCAAGAATTCCGTGATGTGTTTGCTTGGTCCTACGAAGAAATGCCAGGAATTGATCTGTCAATTTTCGTACATGAAATCAAGACTTACCTGGATGCCAAGCCTGTCCGTCAACGTCTACGTCAAATGCATCCTAGGAAAGCTGCTGCTATCAAAGCAGAGGTTGAAAAATTACTTCGTGCAGGTTTTATTTATCTGATTCCCTTAATGGATTGGGTATCTAATATTGTTCCTGTGACTAAAAAAAAAGGAACGATACGAGTATGTATCGATTATAGGGATATTAATCGAGCTTGTCCTAAAGAAAATTATCCAACTCCCTATATCGATCAAATAATCGATGATTGTGCCAGCAGTGAAATGTTTTTCTTTATGGACGACTTTTCAGGGTATAATCAAATAAACATACTCCGTGCTGATCAACCAAAAACAACTTTTATTTGTCCGTGGGGGACATTTTCTTACTGCAAACTACCCTTTGGATCGAAAAACGCTGGAGCAACTTTTCAAAGGGCAATGTCTTACGCGTTTCATGACATTAAGCACATTGTGCAACCATATCTCGATGATTTACCTGCTCATTCATCATGCAGGGCTGACCATCTTACATTTACGTGCTATCTTTATGAGATGTCGGCATTATCGAATTCGGCTCAATCCACACAAATGTGTTTTTTGTGTAGAGTCGGGTCGTTTACTGGGATTTGTTGTCTCGAAAGCAGGTATTCGCGTCGATCCGTCGAAGGTTGAAGCTATTGTCAAATTACCTCCTCCTTCGAATTTACGCCAACTCCAAAGTTTGCAGGGGAAAGCAAACTTTTTACGTCGATTTATTCCTAACTATGCCGAGCTTACAAAAGGTTTTACCCGGTTGTTAAAACAGAACATTCCATTCTTTTGGGATGATATCGCTGATCGGTCTTTTGATGCACTTAAACACACGTTAACCCATGCACCGTTATTGCATCCTCCCAACTACAACCAGGATTACATTTTATATCTCACCGCTTCTCATTTCACTATTGGGATGGTTTTAGTTCAGGGAGACAAATCTAACGCCGAACATGTGATTTACTATCTTAGTCGAAATCTGCATCCGACTGAGAAATTGGCTTTGGCAGCTGTTCAAGCTGTCCAACGATTTAGACATTACATATTTTTACGCAAAACTATGGTAATTTCTGATTGCAACCCTATGATGTACATTTTGACCAAACAGTTGCTAGGGGGCAAGTATTCCAAATGGATAGTCATCCTGCAGGAATTTGACTTGGAGTTTGAGAAATCCAGGGCAAAGAAATCTTTGGTGTTTGCGGAACTAATGTGTGATTTCCCCTCTACTGATACTGAAACTGTGGCAGAACAACCCATTGCGGACGAATCTCTGTTTCTTATCAGTACTCTTGGTCCATGGTATGGAGATATTATTGTTTATCTCCAAACCCAATCTTTTGGGCCTGAAATCTCGCGATCTCAGCGACGGAAAATACGTTTCCAATCCCAACAGTATAATATCATTGGTGATACACTTTATCGTCATGGAGCGGATTCTATTTTCCGACACTGTCTTATTCATGAAGAAGTTGAAAAGGTTTTAAATGACTGCCATTTTGGAGCATGTGGCGGTCATATGTCTAGGTATGCCACGACCCAAAAGATATTGCGCGCTGGTTATTTCTGGCCGTTGTTATTTAAAGATTGTATTTATGCAGTCCGGAAATGCCACAATTGTCAACTTTTTGATCATAAGATGCGCGCCACCCGCTCCTCTTCATCCCATAATTTCTGTTGGTCCTTTCGCAAAATGGGGTATCAATTTTATTACATGTAACCCTCACTCGGCCCGGGGGCATGCATATATTATCTTAGCAGTAGATTATTTTACTAAGTGGGCCGAGGCGATGCCTACATTTTTGGCTGACGATTTTCGGCTGACGGCAAGACTGCTGCAACTTTCGTATTTAATCACATAATTGCTAGGTTCGGTGTTCCTCAAGCCATTATTACTGATCATGGAAGCCATTTTCGGAACGTCATGATGAGTGAACTGACAGAACAGCTTGGCCTACGCCACGATAGTTCCACTCCATATTATCTGCAAGCCAATGGTCTGGTCAAAGCCATAAATAAATTTTTAGTCACCATGATTAGACGAATTATTGGTATTCACAAGACGAATTGGCATTCCATGTTATTTTCGGCACTTTGGGCATATCGAACCTCAGTCAAAACATCAACTGGTTTCACTCCCTTTCAACTCGTTTACGGTTTGGAAGCTGTGTTGCCGATTGAATGCGAAATTCCATCTTTGAAATTAGCCATAGAGTTACTCCCAGCTACGTCTGAAGAGGAGAAACGTTTTTTGTACTTGGCTCAATTGGATGAAAATCGGAGAAATGCTGCAATAGCAAACAAGGCTCATGTCAAAAGAGTAAAAGCTCAGTATGATAGAAGTGTTACCCCTCGGAATTTTTCAGAAGGAGACCTAGTCTTAGTTTATGATCAAGCCAATGATAAGCTAGGAGCTGGGAAATTCGTGCCCATGTGGCATGGTCCTTTCATTGTTAAGCGAAAGCTGGCAAAAGGGGCCTATGAGCTGATAGATTTTGATGGTATCCCTTTAGATAAGCCCAGGAATGGGTTATATCTGAAGCGATATTATGCTTAAACCTGGTGTGGAGATATTTTATTTTTTAGGTTATATTTCTTTACTGCTGGTGTGTCTTAGATTAGAAAGGTGTGTCTAGTTTAGAAGTGTGTTTTATCACTATTCCTGCTTGTCTGAGTTTTACTCTCGATATTGCAGATGTCGACGTCTCTTCAAACCTACATCGGTTTTGCTGATGGTGCTTGTCGTAGTACACGGAAAATTTCTTCCGCAGCTTGGGTTATCTATTCACCCTCTGACGAGTTAGTTTCCATGCATGGGGTAAGCCTTGGTCAAAAAACGAATAACATTGTCGAATATAGTGCAGTGATTGAGTTATTATCTGAGTCCATATCATTTGGGATTCAGAGTTTGATTGTGAGGTTGGATTCTGAACTTGTTGTATTACAGCTTAACAGGGTTTATGCCATTAGAAATCCAGTGTTGTTACGGTTATTTTTAAGAGTTCGTCTCTTGGAACGTGAATTTGACTACATTGAATATCAACATATTCCAAGACATTTAAATACATTAGCAGACACAGTTTCTTCTAGTATGATAAATCGACATTTGCAGTGATCAAAACAGTAAAACAAATAACATCCATAACATGTATACAGATAGTCGATAAATAGTGATATATCATAGGATAGAAGTGTTTTCAAAAATATACATCGTCTTCTATCATAGGTTGGAAACACCTTGTGATCGGAAAATGATAACACAAAAAAGTCAAAAATATGAGTCTACAACACGATCATCCCATCACTGATGGTGATCACGATAAGAAACCACTGCTCGAGCCACCCTGCACAGGAACCTCCTAAAAGGTCTTGGAACACCAATCACGTATCTCTGCAATCTGAGTGGAATGTCATCTATGTCTGTCTCCGGAATATCTAGAGTCAAACGCTCTAGATGATGCTCTAAATCAGTCAAGATTTCTGCTGATTGGCCTGCTGGAGCTGGTGCAGCTGCAACTGGTTGTCTTCTTTCATAAGGTTGGAGATGGACTGGTCATCGTGGGCCCACATCTGTATTCAAAAACTTTTAGTTATTATTTGACAAGACAATCAAAAATAAAAAAAAATTAACTTAGAAACTGTTGAAGAAATATTTTTTTACCTGAGTCATCCCACTGTTCCCTTGCTGGGAGAGTCATCTCTCGGTCGTCGTGGAAATCTATCCCGGTTTATGGAAAGTCCTCTATGACAAAAATTTGGCGATCCAACCAACGAAAATATGAAGAAGGAAATTGAACAATCTCAGCGCCCTCAATACCATGACGAGCCATCAGTGCAGACCAACGAACCATCCTTGGTTCTCTAAGTCGACCAACATCAACAGGGATACTCTGTGGAGCTAGCATCAGAATCCTCTCTAGAGCAAAGTAGACAACAATGGATCCATATCCAAAGTTATTTAGTTTCCCGTTTTTTGCTCTAGTTAGTTGGCCTTTTATATTAGCCAACACAATGTCACACCAGATAAAAATAGTGTCGTGAAAACAGTCCACAGCAATGCGCATCTGAGAACCGGTAGGTACATGCAATGTTTCACTACCACACAGCCTGGTAACAGTAAATGCAATAACTTTCAGCTCGAGACGGATGATAGTTTTTATATCAATCCGTTTGTCCCTGGGGTCTGCTTCATCATTACAGAATTCTTGCCGAAGACTAGCAACAGTCTGGCCACCTGGCCTAGTCCCAAACAAGGAAAGTTGTTCACCCCTCTTGGACAAACCAGTCAAAAAATAAATGTCCTCTAGCTCAATTTCGAGCCGGTGGCCGCCAATAATGAAACACTGGTCCTGCACGTTCCACCTGTTTACCAGCCATGTCAGGAGCTCTACCTGTGCTCTCATGCCTTGGATGGCCCAGAATTTATATATATCGCACACTCTTAATGCTTTCATTGTGGGAAAATGGAGCATTGCAGCGTCATCCACGTCCTCGTGTTCACGTTCTCTCCAAATCAACATCTTGTTAATCCTACAATGCGTAAAAAGATAGATTAGACTAATCTAATTTGAAAAATTTTGGGTGGAAAAAGAGAAATTTGAGTTTTAAATTTAAACGCAATTTGACTAACTTTGTAAATGAAGGTGTAGGAACGATGCTCTATGGAAAGTAATCTTTGTTCTAATCTTCTCAGAGAAAAGTTCGGTTCTCAGAAAATTATAATACCAAGCACTTCTCTATGCATTTTCGAACCATATTTTTCCCTTAAAAATAAAATTTAAAGCCTAAAAATGAATTGTAAACGAATGAAATGCAAGATTAAGAGGTCGTGGATTACCTGGGACTGACGGTTCTCAATTTTGACGGACAGATTTTCTAGAATCTTCACAGGAAATTTTTTACCCAAAAGCTTCTACTTTTCACTCTGAACTTGAACAGTAAAAATGAAGTTGAAAAAGTCCTTTTTATAAGTTTTTTCAAGATGAATTTTAATTATTGTATTTTTTCACTTCTAAAAAGGAGGCAGAAGATGCAATTTGCCATCTACAATTGTGTAATGTCGTTTTAAAAGTAAATTGATTTTCAGATAAGTGATCATTTTAACAAAGAATACTTTTATCACTTTTCGGACTCTTCTTAAAAATTCACAAAAGCTAAACATTGAGTCTCTTAAGCCCTTTCGTAATTTCCTAAACATAAAAAGATTTCCAGTACTTGATTGTTCAAACTCGTTAAAGTAAATGAATAATTGTCCCTTCAGTATAAGTTTACCCCTTTTACGGACTGAAATGGACTATTTACGAAAAAGGTATACGTTGACTAATTACGGTCAATAGAGTTCTCTCCCGCATTATTTTATCCTTTTTCGGGCCCGAGAGACTAAAATTACGAAAAAGTACACCCATGGAGTTTTCTTAAGTTTTTTCTTCTGACTCCCTAAAATTGAAAAACACCGAGTTTCTCCTATACTGGACTCGTTAAAATTTAACAGTAAAGGACCTGTTCAATTTCAAACAGGAATGAACCACTCCTTCTCAGGGTTCGAATCTAAAACTAAGTTGGACTCATCCGAAGGATGAGCTTATAAACAAGAAAATGTTATCCTCCTCAAGCTTGTCAAAAATAAAGAGGTACTTGCCAGAAATGGTGGGGGAAAAGAGAGGAAAATGGGCGTGTTTGTTGTATTTTGATTCTTCAAAAATTCAGTCGACCACTCTTGAACACGACACTTTCATTCACCTGGGTTGGGAAATCCTTTGCCTAATAGTTAATCGAACCTCATTTGAAAGTCTTCATCCGGTTTCTGGGTATTAGCTTTGGGTCAATTGTTACCAAGCCATCTGCAGTGTCGTTATGTGTTCAAGAGGACAGTTTAAATAAACCATTCATCTGCAAAATATCTGTCATCCATTTTGACCATCCCTGAGTCAATCCTTGCTAATATATTTTCAAAACTTGATCTATGATTTCGTGTTGTGGGCTTGCCTACGACGGATCGCTTTCTATCGACGACAACTCATTATCTGGGAAGTTGATCTAGAAATTGTCAGTACCTTGAAATCTGCATGCCTTAATGGCAGGTTTCTCGCTTTCAACGACGGGTTACATCATCGAACTTTGATCGAATGATTCCGTGAGATATTCGACTTCAGCTCATTCATTCACATTTCATGGATTGTACTGGGTACTTTGAGAGCCATTGACATTATTGGTGGTTACTCTCACACTTGTTAACAGTTTACATCATTGACTGGTAATCAAGTGGTTTCTACCATGTTCGACTTCGACACATTCATTCACATGGATAAAATCGTACTAGTTCGAGATGCGGAAATCAAGACCCTGGATCTAGTTTCTACCATCCAGGCTGTGAGGAATTTTGTTATCATTTATACAGTAGACTATTTATAAACAGATGGTTGCGTCCATACTGTGTTCACACATGTCTATACTGTGATGTACTCAAAATCATTCCTGTATCAGAACAGTTGAATCAATTTTTTATTTTAATCTGAGTATGGGAATGCCTACCTCAGCGATGATATGTATATATATATATATTTTGCATTGAATGTTTTTACAGGTTCAGACTGGGGTGTCCACAGGATGATCCTTGAAATGATAAAGTACTGCACTCTTCATATATGACAGACTTCAGCATCATCTATTCCAGACTTTGCACTTTAGGAGGCAATCTGTTACGCTGAAAATTGTCACTTTGACATTCTGCCAACTGTATGAGCTCATTATTACTCATACTTCTCCCTTTTGCAAGTCTAACATATCAGTTCCTCATGTCAAGCCTTGAAAATCAGAAAAAATTCCTAAAAGTCTCCTAAACTTTGGTGTCGCACTTTCTGGCTATCTTGCATGCGGTCCCGCACCCAATGTTCAAATTTCCTGCGTTCCTGAATGCACTTTATCTTTGTTATGGGTGCAGACCCCTGTAAGATTAAAAAGGCGCAAGTAAATCCTAAAAAGCTCAATAAAAGTGAATTCTGGAAGCTTCTAGAATGGATTTTGCGGTGGCAGAACCGCTCTTGTGAGGTGCATGAATCCCTTACCTTATGGAGCTAACCCCTTGATGTGAGGAGCTTATCCCTTTGAAGGAGGATTCTATCCCTTCATACTTGGAACAAAAAACCTCCTCTTTTCCACTATAAAAAGAGGCATTGGGTAGCCTCAAAGGGAGTTCAAGCTTAAGAATATTTTGAGGTTAAGTGCTGTTGAGATTTAGACTCAGTTAACTAAGACTTTTTGAGGAGAGATTACATACCTCTACTTGTCTTGGTTGGAGGAGTGCAAAACTTGTCAAAGTAAAGGAGACTCCTGCTTCGGACCTCGAAAAGTCCTGTGCAACATCAAGGCTCAGGTTGTAAGGATTTTCTACTTTTGAAATTAATACAAATATACTCATTTTTCTCAATAAGCTTTCAATCAATGGTTTATTTCATAGATTCCTTGATCACTATGATAAGCATGGTTTATGATTATTTCTATACAGGTGCTATGTAATACTTTGCTTGTTTGTGACTGCAGGTTTACGAGGAAAACTCCTTCAAGCGTGCGAGGGACAACGACGACTTCAAACAAGCACTAGACAAACGGTGAGTCTTTTACACCTCTATAGAGCTTTTTGTAAACCTTACATGCTTAGAGAAAGATTAATATGTTTGGTTGTTTGTTGCTAGATACTTTTAGTACTAGGGAGATCGGTCTCGTCCGCAAGACGGATTAATCCACACAACACTTATCCATTGAGAGTTTATCCATGAGCACGTGATTGTTTAATCATTAAAATTGATGAAATTTAGTGTTTTTAATGAAGACAAGAGCATAGAAACTAATAGTTGAACAACATATAATAAGTACACAGCAAGCACAAATAACATAGCTCAATACACAAGTTTTTGATGAAGGAGTTCACCCCTCCTGGGCTACATCTCCTTGGTCTAGCTTCATAGTGTGGGCCTTTGTATTAGCTTCAAATGTTCAAAATACTTGTTTACAGTCTACTATTTCCTCTGCAGCCTACTCCAATGCCTTCAAAACATCAAAATATACCAGAAATGACTCTTCCTGAGCTCATTTTGGTCGAAAATTGCATGAGTTATGACAGAAACAAGTTTTCCTAGCTTTTCTCCTCCAAAACTAGAGTTTCACTAGTTAAAATTCTATTTTTGGAAATCCTGCCTAATTCGGCATCTTCGCTATCTCCGCCGCCGAATTAATCGGTCATTAAATTATGGATAAGTGCAACTTAAACATAAGATAAATGCACTTAATGACATAAGTGTGTTTTAGCACTAATTACATATTAATGTGGCTTAACCACAATAATACGTGGATTAACGTAATAAATCAAGGCTTAACGCTAATTAAATTTCTGCCGGATTGTATGTATAACATTTGGTTTTCACGCTTGAGCACATGGGAGGGGGCTGACCCCCTTCGGACCCCCAATCATCGGCGTTACAAACTTTAACATGAAGCGGAGAGCCATAAGGGTTAAGACCCATGGCATAGGCAGAGTGGTAAGGCACGAGGATGGTGGGCGATAGGTTTGGGGTTTGACCTCGACCCCCGCCATAAGATTTTTCATAACGTATTTTTCGACCTGTCGATATAGTTGGAGTAACTCCACCAGAATAGTATGTCTGCTAACTTGTTGTAGAGCCTCTCCACATGTAGTGGAATTTCTCCGGTGCATAAGGTTTGAACTTAGGTTAAGTAATATATATATATATATATATATATATATATATATATATGACATTCACATATGCGAAATTTCCATAATGTCCAACCTTGAAATATGAACTACCATGCCAACCTTAGAATTTGAATTGCCATGCCATTGGGGGGGGGGGGGGGTACGTGGCATGCCACGTGGCCCTTCCCCATTGGCTCATAAAAATCCTCCACATAATAAAATAATGAGCCATTAAAAAAAAGTTTCCAACTGAAGAAATGGAGGACAAATTCAACTTCCCATGGAAACCTTGGCAAATCTGAAGATGACACTTGTCACAGTGTCACTGGCTGAAACCGGAGAAAACCTTGTGAAGCTGTCTGGACTTGCCACATCATCCCTGTACCTGTTCTGCTAATATTTTTGCATGTTTGGGAAAACGAAAAACAAGCCATAATTCCCTCATACGTACTCAGAATTTGATGAAACGAGTTGCGTTGGAATCGTGGAGACGATCTCTATCCATGCATTGAGGTTCAAAGCATTTCTAAGCACTTTCCATTTTGAGCTAAAAACTGAGCCTTAGATCAATAGGTCTAGTTGTTTCCATATGGAAATTTAAAGTTCTTAGTTCCCTGGTTATTTCTCTTGCATTCAACTTCTATCCCTCCCTCACTCGATTTCCTGATGTTTTCCTCTTGTTATCTCTCTTCTTCTTCAACATATCAATTATGAAATCCTTCTGGTGTTCCGTCACGCTCACAAGGTGCCCCTTCCTTTCATGGTTTCTAAAGTTGTTTGGTCTCCAAATTGTCTCCCGAGCTCAACCCAATTACCTCACCTCCTCTCTTCCAACTCCACTATCCTCACTTCACAGGTTCCCTCTGTCACAAATTTTAACTTTAATATCACAATTCGTAAACAACGTGACAAGGTCAGATGCAAAGTAGCATACTATATAGAAATTGGGCACACTCATGGTCAATAATAAGCTAAAAATTCGACGAGTGAGTACAAGGACAATGCACTAATGTTGATTCAAGAGGAAATTGCATAGGTTGAGAGAGAAATTTCTAGTGAGAGATGTAGTCCATTGAACATGGAGGTTACTATAGGGAGGTTCAACCACTACATGCATGCCATTGAAATATATTGACATCTTAAGATGCTCGTGGAATGAATTTTGGTGGAAAATAATGCAACAAGGGAGGAGATGCTACTCATTCTGGACGAGATTCAACTCAGTACTCAAGGGTTGGACTGGAAAATGAAATGGGGCACTCCCCTAGATCTAGGATGCTCACTAGGGAGAACCAGAGAATCGGTAGTGGTTAAAGAGTCAGAATCTTCTAAGACTAGATGATGCACTCTATACTTTCAAATTTACTACTATGTTTATATGGTTTATAAGTTTCAAGTCTATAGTTGTTTTGGTTGCCTTAAGGCCATATGATAGTATTTTTTTGCTTTCAACATTTTATGGCATTAGAGTTTTTTGGGTCATGAAGAAACTTTGACACTGCTATTGGTCTAATTTCCCTAGTGACAGATTAAGCTAGGCTACAATGTATATTTTTGTCTTGTTATAATGAAATGAAACACCTTTACTTAAATTTTATTTATGTAAATTAGTTAATAATTTTTATGTACTATCTTAAATTATGATTATATATATATAGATATATATATATATAGTGTGTGTGTGTGTGTGTGTGTGTTTAAATTGGTAACTTTAATATTAAAAGGTAACTAAATAATATACTAAACAATATATATTCAAAATTTCGCAAATAAAATTATAAAATATTATCTATAAAGTGACTATAAATTTTGTTTTTCCTAAATTTTCCCAAAATTGTAATATTTGTTCGAGAGAATATTGAAATTGAAAAAAGTGTGATATTTGATCCACAAAATATCAAAAATTGTTGTTTTGTTTTTAAAGTTAAAAGAGTTATTGGAGTTTATTTGGGTTTTTATTAGAATGGTTGGTTCGTTAGCATTATTATTATGTTTTTAATTATATGAAAAGTTGTTTAGTCATTAATATATTATTCATATTTATTTTAATAATTAAAGTTGTTTTCTTTAAAAGTTTAAATAAATTATTATTAAATTATTAACAATTATATTCTCTTTTAGATTACGATTATGGGAGAAGTTATTAGCTTTGTATATACATAGCCTTTTATATTTATTCATATTTCAATTATGCAATGCTTGCGGTTAAAGATATATTTTTAGTTTATATATATATATATATTTAAAATACAAATAATTATTATTAAATATAAAATTTTAATTAATAAAAATAAATCAATGATATTAATTAATTTTAGTTTGAGCGGTAAAGGAGGAGAAATGTTATCCTTCTCACTTAGTTTTAAATCTCAAGTGTTGTGACATGTTTTACCTTTTATGAGTTTGGTGATTTGAACCCTAAAATTTTGATAAAAAATTAGATTTCTCATAATAGTGTGAAACATAACACAAATACTAAATGTAATATAAGCTCTAAATAATCTCTAAACCTATGTATTGAAACTATGAAGCAAGGTTGAGGTGGAATAAAGCTCTACAACAAGGTACCCCTATGGCAAAGGTACTCATAAACCATTGATGATGAATGGTGAACTTTGTAATGTTGAGTTCACCCCATATAATGTTCAAAAACCATTGATGTCGAATGGTGAAGTCTATATTGTTGAGCTCACTCTATATAATATCCACAAACATATGTTAGAACTTAACAACCAAATTTGTGTATAGAAATCTAGTGTTGATATGGCCCACTTAAAAGTTTGATTTCCTAGTAATAGATTCTTGGGCACCGACACTTAACCAAATTTTGTTGTTTTGAACCTTCTTTCCTAGAACTTCTACTCATCTCTTAGAAGTATACTTTTTGAATGTTGAATTCCCTATAATTGGCATTTAGTTATATCCTAACGTGCAAAAGCCTTAGGTCCATTTTGGGAGTAAAATTTTCAAACATTGGATTCCAAAGCTTCAATGGTCCAAGTGGGAGTGGATATCGATGGTCGTCCACCTCTTCCACTAAATTAACATAGTTATACATAGATATTAAGGCCTAAAAGATAAACAAAACAAAACAAAACAAAATAATGATACAATAAAACAATATTAAAAAAGAAAAATAATGAAATAATGAAAAGAAAAGTTAGAGAAAAGACGTAACTTTTAAGTGAAAGGCACAAATACTAATATTTATACACCGTGTGTCATTTGTAAATGATAATATCCCATATATTCATGATTTAGACATCAATATTTGTCTCAAAACATCAAGAAAGTAATTACTAAGAGTGTCTACTTCAAACCCACAATCTTTTGGTGCTTCACCTCTTAAGGTTAGGATTTTGGACCTTAAGGGTTCTTTCTTTACATTAAAAGGCCACTCTTTTTTTCCTCCTATACTAACTTTTGGTGAATGAGAAAATTCAACCCCTCTCGTTTTTAGAGATAAAATAAAACCATTATAAGCTAGTGTTTGTTCGAAAATATTTTACTATTTTATAAAAAGTTGGGTTTCTACTATATTATTATGCTCTCTACTATATTTTTGTGTATGCTTGTCGCATTTTCTTACCTTCCTTTCATTTCAATCCCTACACAATCCAAATCATTGGTATTAGAGCAATCCATTATGTTCCTTGTTATTTCTTGGTGCACATCCCTCACAAGTTTAGAGTATGGAGAGTTGAGTCTCAAGCTAGTTTCACTTTAGAATGATTATTCTTACCATCCCAAGCAGCATCCCATGGTGGAAGAAAAAAGAGATGATGGAGCTGGAGATCCTATTGAATTATTTCTTGAGGAAGCCTAACATGACAGAGGAACAAGATGATGGAAAAATTCGCCCAAATTCTTTGATGACTACCAACAAAAGTTAAGGAACCTTCATCAAACTGTCCTTTTGGAGGTGCAGTACAATTCAAGGTAGGCATAGTTTGACCAAAACTTTGACTGACCATAACTTTCGCATATAATGTCAGATTGAAGTGTCGTTTGTGCCATTATAAATATTGCGATGAGATATTTGATATCACACTAGTTTCATGACAATCCAAGAAATTTGTTTTTTTGAGCCTTTCCTTAGCCCTCTTTGATCATTGAGTGTTTCTGGATCCACCTGGATCATTACTCACCATTGAGGAGCTTTTAGTCCTTCAAAATTATGAACATGATATGAAATTTGTTTTACTCCCTTGTCTGCACAACAAGTTCCCTAACATGTCACATGTTATCACACATAAAATTTCAATTTTTGGTTGATAGGGTCATTAGCCTAGGTCTCATTTTGTCTCATAAAAATTGGTCTATGAAATTGATGAAAACTCATGAAATAATCAGTATCCTAAGTCTAAAATAGTCCACGTGTCATGTCATTAGAGTCAAATCCATAAAAATATCCCAAAGGTTCACATGCATTGGTTTAAAGTTTGATAGTGGCCACCTGTCTGATTTTTCTCAATTCTGCAGCGAATATAACTGTAGACGGGTTGTTTTTGCTACAAACTTACCTGACCATTTCGTAATGAATCTGCCAAGTTTGTAACTGAAAACGCAGCGAAATCATGTTTTTCTTCACCGATAAAAGGATGATGAGCTGTAATGTTTTTAGAGTTCTAGGGTGAATGTGAAGTCATGTGATCAGTTATTAAAATCATCCAAAGCATGCATAATCATAACTGTCATTCATCATTACCTTTCACGCCTCCCATTTGTCATTATTTCTCATATATTCGAATTTCACTTTTTAAACTCACCTCCAAATCTCATCTCTGTCATCCTCCTTTCGATCTTGCATGCAATAGTTGATTATTATCATTGAAGAGTCTAGCTCCATCGCAAGCAACTTGCTATTCAAATTGGTTTCTTTGTAGGTGTTACTTTTTCAAGAAAGGCAACGTAGTATAAAGGAAGATGGCCATGAAAAAGAAAACAAATAAAGGAGGCTCCTGTGTAAGATATGAACCTATGGACCTAAAATTGGTCATGGAAGACCCTAGTGTTGCAAAAGACTTCATCAAAGCTGGTTGCATGAAATTTTACCAGAAGATACAAAGGAATTTCTGTGTTTTTTCACTGTTTGAGCAATCAAATTCAAGGGCGGTTTCTGGGAAAACAGAGGAGAATTATAAAAAACTGAGAGGTTATTTTCAAGCATAGATCAAAGAACATTAACCTCTTTCACATTTCTCACAGGTACTACAAATTTGGAGATTCGAAGATGTCTTTGGTCTCTATTTTTAGAATGTGTTTTTCTTGTTTTAGACATGTTTTTCAAATACAGATTCTAGATACCTAGAGATTTTTTTCAAAAAAACAAGAGAGTATTTTCTTCATCAGGAACTGATTTACAAAAACCTCCTCCCATTTTGCAACAACTAGCAAGGATTTGGAGATAGGAGCTCATTTATGATCCCTATTTTTTTCAGAAAAAACAACTCCATTTTTATAAATAGATGAACTTGTTGAGGTGAAAATGCTGCTTCTTAAGGAGGGTAAGAGGTATTTTGAACCAATTTTTCCTTATCATGCTTTATCATATCATCTTGCAGAGCCATAGGAAATTTTTTGAATAAAGAAGCATGATTTTTGAGTTTTATGCCAATTAGGAAATTTCATAGCGAATCCCAGACTTGAAGCCAAGATTTCGCTACGAAATCACTGTAGGTGTGTTTCTGCTTAAAATCACAGCTATGGTCAAAATCAAGGTGAGAAAAAATTTGTATTTAGCTCATTTGAATCAACAAACATTTCAAAATCAGTAAATAGGGCTAACAAGTGGCATAGATTGGTGAAATCAATTTGTTACAAAATTTCGCTGCAAACTTGCCTAGAATCCTATGTTGTTGTAGTGAAAAGGAATTTCAAAGTTTTTCAAGAATTTAATGCAGGTTTGAAGCAAAAAAATCATATGGATTAGTCAAAGAGTATCAGTGAATATTTTTTTGGTTATAACACTCAACAAAGAGGGTGATTAGGCTACTCATCAATTCTGGACACATCATCAACTATGACGACACATCCCCAAAATCCGAGGAGCAGACCCTTAATGTCAGTTTGGTTGTTTTATTGTTTTCCATCTCACTCAAAGTGGTTATGTTCGATAAGTTTCATCATGAATAGATTATGTAAAAGCTGTTAGTGAAATAAATAGAGTTACAGTCCTAATAGGTTTTAAACTCCTAGAAACAAAAATATCACTGGATTCCCTCCTTGTAATAGGTTTCCTATTTAGAAAAGGTGTCTTTGAGAGTATTTGAAGGTCTAGCTAGCTGGCAGACTACATGTAAAGGTGCCCAAGCCTATTAATAGAAAAATGATGGAAGGAGAGGGAGGTTGAAACAATGTTATTTTACACTACTACTATTGTAAAAATTTTCTGAGCAGTAATATACAGTGGATGTTGGATTTTTCTACACCTTAGATTCATCTGATGTTTTCATGACTACTTGTCCTATGTATCTTGCTATTTTGCTTTCAGTATTTTAATGTTTGATTACTCAGAATTCATGTACATCATTCTCTGACTTCCTTCAAACATTATACTATTGTATATCTGTGTGTGTTGTTATTTCATTAAGACATCTATATGCCTCAGCTTCCACAAGAAGAACCACTTTCATTGATTTTATTGACACTGACTCCATAAATCCAATGGTAGTAAATCCTATACATTTTTCACCTGCATACAAATACACTCGAAACACTATTACAAAGCTAGCCATTTGATTGAATTATATTTGAACAAATCATATTTACCTTTGAAAGAGGCCTCTCAGGCTGAAAAGGCTAATTTTCAGCCAGAAGTTGGTTTGAAAGAGTTACTCTAGGTTGTCTGGTGGAGCAACCCATCTCTACCAACATAGTGATAACACCACACTTCCTTCTCCTTCACCTTTTTTATTCGGAGCCATAAGAGATGAACCGAAACATGCATTCTATGCAAACTTGTGGTACAATCTTTGTAAAATACATGTTCTACTACAAGACAAAATATGACCTAAGAAAATTTCTTACTTGCCAAGATTTTATAACAAAATGTTTGGTCAAGTTTACATTAGAATAATAATAGAAACCAATACACCAATTATTAACAAAAAGAGGCTAAAAAATCATAATGTTGCTTACTTAAATGATGGAAAACACATCGTCACTTTTACAATAATTTCACAACATATGATTTACAAAATGCGGCCATGACAAGCTACTATATCTAATAAAACCATCTATCACTCAAAAAAGTGAATATGTGATCTTCCCGTAGCTTCTTCTCTTGTTGATTTGCTTCACTGACAAGTTCCTTTTCAGGTTCTTTCTGATCCTCCTTCGGTCGTTGCTCTGGATGGAGCTCCCAACATGTGGCTCTCTGATGCGCATGCTTATTACAATGGCTGAAAAAATTCTTCTTCCTCCAGAATTTCTTAACCTTATTGCTCCCATGATGTGGAGAATGCCTTACATGTCTTGTATTTTTCCTTGCTGCCATTATTTTCCGACACTTGACAAACACATGGTTATATAAGCCACAAAAATTACATGGTTTTCTATGCCATGATTTTTGCTCATCATTAACAATATGCTTGTAATCAAAATGAAATTTAGAATACTGAGAATTTTTACACCTTACTTTGGCTCTCTCTTTGTAATTCTCACTCCCATTTGGAAATGACTTGCAATTATAATCATTGGAGGCTTGTGAGGTACTCTCAAAGTCCTTCATTGTCTCAGACTTGTCGCATGAATTTTCTCTTGTCTCTCCCTTTCTGACATAGCCCAATCCTGCATGTCGTGGTAATTCCACCACTTGGATGGGATTCACAATGCATTACCCATTATCTCCTAGGCCCTTACCTTAATATCCCATATTTTTCAATAATCGTGAACTAATCCCTATAGTGTGCTTTTCAAAAGCACCCAAATCATCATCATCATGTGAAACTAAAATTGAAGAACTACCAACACTATTTACCTCATGATCTATAATTATACAAGAATGCAACATAATACATATATAAACATAAAAAAATATGCAACGTAAATAAAACTTCATTTCATTAATATGAAAGTACTGAAATATGCTTGCATATAGAATGGAAATAAACTAGCTAAGGCGATGGTAGCTTATATTTGAGAAGAGATGTGGTGGCTACATGCCTATGAACTATGTTACAATGAGGCTTGAAGGCATATTTATTATTGAGAAATAATGGAAAACCCTAAACATCTAAAAACCTAACCCTAGGAGATGAAGCGTCTAAACTATGGACCCCATTGGGGTAAATTGGTAAATCAATTTCTCGGGGTCGTAACTTTGGCATACGATCTCTGTTTGATGCGTATAATACCTCGTTAAAACGATCTATCTTATGAATAAAACTTTCAATTGGAGACATTGGTCAAAGACTCATGTTTTCTCATTTTCCAAAAAAACATTGTTTTGGGGCCTAAAAATTACTACGAAAGTTCAGGACCCGAAATACTGCCAAAGATTGTAAATGTGCTACAATTAAGAAAACTGAAAGAGACAATGGTGGGGGTCCAAGTGGAATAGGCAGGTGGCCACCAATATCCACCTACATTAGTCCTCCGCCCTTAGGAAGCAATGGTCCCCATTGCGTTGAGTGCCTCCATGAGATGGGGAAACTTCTGCTAAACTTGGTGCCTAGTGAGCCACTTGCCTTGGTGCAAGAGTTGTCTAGCTTTAATAACCCGATACAGTTGGATCTTATGCTGGAGAGTTTCTTGATCTGCGTATCCATGATATTATCAGTTGTAGCCTATTCCATGCAATCTGGGTTTATATCTATTGGTGTGAGTTGTTTTGCAATGTCTGATGTGTCCAGTAATGGTGGGAAGTATGGTCAAAGGTGGTCCACATCGAACACTGGGTGCAGGCCAAGGAATGGTGGAATGTCGAGCTCGAAATAATTTTCCCCTACAACCTTAGTGACGGTGTAAGGCCCATATCGAAGTGGGTGAAGATTGCGGTAGGCCCCAGTGAGGCACTCCTTCTGCAAATGTAACCAAACTTTGTCGCCCACCTAGAACTTGTGTGGCACCCGATGCTGATCATGTCACTGCTTATACTTAGCATTGACTCTGTCTAATATGTCATGGACCTACTAGAGGATGTGGTGAATGTGCTCAAGGAATATGTTAGCCCCGTTAGCTTCAGAATGGACATGAGTTGAATCTTCTTGAGTAACTGCAAATGGTATGGCCACATCAATGAGACATATTAGATGGAATCCCAACCCCACCTGGAAGGGGATGTGGCTAGTTGAGCTATGGAGAGCTTTTTTGTAGTTGTGCTGAGCATAGGGGAGGTTTCTATCCCATGTGAGTTGATGCTTCAAGTTTTACATGCGTAAAATGTGAACGATCATCCTGTTGACGACCTCTATTTGGCCATCAGTTTGAGGGTCGAAATTTGTGCACTTAGTGAGCTTGATATCTAGCATCGACCAAAGGATTGACAAAAACGTACTCAGGAACATGCTATCCTAATTTGAGATAATGGACTGTGGGATCCCAAAGTGTACCCACACTTGTTCAAAGAAGAGCTTAGTAGTGGCTTCTGCTATGATACTCTTCTTGTAGGCCGCCAAAATGGCCATCTTAGAGAATCTGTCGACGACCAAAAAAATGCAATCATTTCCATGCTTAGTATAAGGAAGTCCCAACATGCATTCCATCGAGATGGATTCCCAAGGTCTACTAGGAGTAGGTGGAGGAGTATATAGGCCTTTCTTCTTGATGGTCTATTTTGCAATGGGACAGGAAGTGCAGGATCTATGTACTTCCCAACATCTTGTCGAAGGTTCGACCAATAAAAATACTTTTACAACACTGCCATTGTTTTATCTACTCCAAAATTTCTAAATAACCTACTGTGGTGTGCCTCCCAAATCATCTTGGCATTCTCGCTTGAAGGAACACAGTGGTGTCCCAGGTGGCATAAAAATGCACCCTGGAGGTAAAAATTTGGAACTTTCTTGCCTTCCAAGAGCGTCTGGTATGTGTTTCCTAATTATGGATTTCTATTCTAAAGATGCAGCCACCCCGAAGTCTTGTGTCCACAAGAGTCGAGAATAGTGGTCAGCGCTATGAACAGTGGTTGGTTGAGGCAGTTTGCAACATTATTGGTGTTGGCCTTCTTGTAATTAATTTTAAAATGGAACTATTCTAGGTATGTGGACCATTTATGATGGCGATTATTCTGCAACTTTACTTGTGTTTGTATGAACTGTAAGGGTTCATAGTCTGTGTGGATGACCGTTTCCTTCCCCATAATGTAATGCTTTCATTTTTGGCAACCTTACATAATGGAATACATATCCTTGTAATAGGTGGGATACTTTCAGACACTTTCTGAAAGAGTCTCACTCTGATATTCGACTTGAATCCCCTGCCGAGTAAGAAATACACCAATAGCATAGTTGGAAGCATCTGTCTCAATCTCAAATGGTTGCTGCAAGCCTGGTAAAGTGAGAATTGGTGCAGAGCATAGGTGATGCTTCAACTCAGAAAACACCTTTTGTTGGTATTTTGACCAAAATAATTTTTCTTTCGCTTTATCCTTGGTGACTTGACTCAAAGGCCAAGTGATATGAGAGAACCCCAACACGAACTTGTGGTAGAAATTGGCAAGACCCAAAAAGTTGCAGAGCTATGTCGGAGTGGTTCAGGCTAGCCAATCCTAAATAACTTGTATCTTGGCTGGGTCCATATGCACACCCTGCTCATCAATTATGTACCTAAGGTATTGAACCTGGGTCATATTAAAGGTGAATTTCTCCATATTGGCACACAATTTGTGTTGTCACAGGGTTTGGAGGACCTGTCGAATATGCTGGAGGTGCTCTTCCAAACTATGGATGAAGATCAGGATTTTATTCAGATACACCACAAATGATGTAACAACCCTGTCAAAAATTCATGTAAAAATATATATAATACCACAGTTGATGAGACACATATTCCAAGCTGAATGGTTGGAAAACATCCTAGTGGGTGTTCATTTCGGTTATTATGGCTAAAGGAAATTGGAAAAGGCAAGGGAAAAGGATTTAGAAAGGTAAAGTGGAATTTATTAGAATTTATTTATGAAAATAATGGAAAATAGGAGAAAAGGAAGGTGAAAGGTCATAGGTTTCATGTGAGGAGGAAAATTAAGGAAAATAATGGAAAATGAAGAAAATAGAGGCCTCATTAATAAAAAGGCTTATGAGGATCAATTGGTAAGATTTTGGTTAGTTCAATTTTGGAGCTCTCATTTTTTTTCTTTTCTCTCTCTCTCTCATACTCTTGAGCACTTAAAGTATTCTTGGAGCACTCTTAGAGAGTGTGTCAAACTTGGATATTTGGAGCAATAAGGAAAAGGAAGGGCAGACAAGTGTAAGAGGACATCAGGATCAAAAACTACAACGGGTTTTGATTGTAGGTACCGAGTTGCATGTATGTTTTCCTCACTAGTTATGGCATGCGTGGTGTATGCATGTGGTTTCTTGGTCATGATCTATCATTGAAATAGAAGATTTCCTGGATTGAAAATGTATTTTTCTAGCCTTACCATTTCCTAGATAACCATGGTGTTGTGGGTTCAGTTTCATTGCTTGTTTTTTGGTTGGTTCTCATGTTCCTTTAGTTGTGGTTTAAGTTATAGTTCCTGGAAGCCTTGGTTGGACAAATGCTCTGGAAGACCAACGAACAATTGTGGGTTTAGTTACTAGTCCTGGAAGCCTTGGTTGGACAAACACTCTGGAATCCCTAGGTGAAGGGATCCAACCTGATAATTGAAGGGTACTTCGACTCGAAGGGCTCTTCAAAACTTCAGGGTAAGTGCCTTGCTTACCTTATGGAAACGACAAATACAGGGTGAACAACACATCCTGGGTGCGATTTGATGGGAGTTCGTTGATATGGGAAGGAAAGAAAGACCCTATTATTGCGGGCAAGAAAGGTAGCTTGCGAGAATAGCTATTGGATGGTTGTTTCATATTATCTAGGTGCATGAAAAGATAAGTAGCATAAGTGAAAAAGCACCATGATATCCACTATTATATGCTCCACCATTACAAGAATCCACATTATTGCGATACCTTCTTATCTATATAACTCCCTTTAAACCCTCAGAACAAGACTAGACGCTGTAGAACCCTAGAAACAACTTAGCCACCTTAAGACAGTCTGAATTGGTCCACCCTTGCTCCTGTCTCTGTTGGTATCTCTACCTATGCTGCTAGCATCTTTAGCTTGCTGCCTAGAGATAGGTCTGTGTGGGTGGGGGCGAACGGTTGAGTTACTAGTCCTGGAAGCCCTGGTTGGAGAAATGCTCTAGAAGCCTTGTAATAGTTGGGTTTAAGTTACTAGTCCTAGAAGCCCTTGTTGGAACAAACACTTTGGAGTCCTGGAACAACTTCAGTAGAGACCAATCCGTGATGGTTGTGATGTCTAACCGTGAGGTGGAATCATTGGTTGATGGTTGAGTTAGTTTGGCCTATGGAAGCCCTGAATTGGTTTTGATTGATGAGATCCCACATTCATGCTTGGAATATGGCACGAGGGTGATTGGGTGAAGAGAGAATTGGATCAAAAAATCTATAGTCTAGTGGAATGTGGAAGTCCCATCTCCGGTTGGTTTCTACATTCATCAATGAAGAGATCATTCTTTTGGTATTTTATGCATAAATGTATTGGTTATAATGTGGATTCTATTGTTGTTGTATCCATGGTATTTTTGTTGTTATTATGCTGGTTATAAGCATGTATTTTATTAGTGATGATGTATGGACATATCTATGTTTTTACTTGTAAATGAATGCACAATGTATCTATGGTCAAATAGATTGTATTGTAGTTAATTATTTAGGGGAGTAATGCTTCTGAGCGATTCTTAGATAAGTATGGGACCCCTATTCTCTTTTCTATTGTTTATACATGTAGCTTTCATGTTTGTGACTTGTTTGAAAAAAATCATTTCATGGAAAGGAGGGGTGCGTATGAGTTCTTATTGATGTGATTACTTTCATATCATTTTCCTGTTGTTATTTATCATCTTTGAACTTTTCATGAAGTTTTAGACAAAACATTGGGTTATGGGCCTAAAAATGTGGCTCAAATATCAGGGCCACTGGCACAAAACTGAGTATTTGGGGCCTTGGCCGCTGGCATGTAGGGTTATGCCTGTGTCTATAGACTCTTGGACGCAGGAATGTAAGCCCATGCCTGCGGGTATGGCTCAAAGAGGTAAAAATGTCAGTGTCACCGAGGCGTAAGAGGCCTGAATGGTTGGGTTACCTCGTGGGGGTGTTGTTGTTGTTTTACAAGGTCTGTATGTTGTGTTTCCATCGGTTCCACTTCATTAAGGTCACGTAGGAGGTTGAATCTCATTATAGTAGTCTCTTGTCGCATGTTTACCCCGGTTGGTCGATTACTTGGGTAGATGTGGGAGGAGGGTGTTACAAAGTGGTATCAAAGCATGGTTCAACCCTTGGACTGGATGGACGGTGTGTTATTCATTTTTTTTTTGTTGGTTGCATATGTGTTTCTCATACTTATGGTGTATGTTCTTGTTGCATCCGTTTTGTGTTGGCCATGGTGGTAGTGTTGCCACCGTGGAAGTGATGATGGTGTTATTGTCAACATGTTTTCATGAGTGTATGACTGGTTATGTGTTGCTCATGCTTGTGTATTGTTTGTTCATGCTTGCTTACATATTGTTACATATTGTATATGCATTTTTTGTCTATGCTAGGTCACATATTGGTCATGCTTGTGTGTTTTCCGTGTATGCTTGCTTATGCAATGCTATATGTGGGACATGCAATGGTCGTTCATGATCAACTATACATGTCAAGTGAGTGCATATGGTCAATTTTGCATTGGTTTGGTGAAGGTTGTTGTGCATAAGGTCATTGCATGAAATTAGGTCATCATGGTGATATTGGTATGTTATGAGGATGATGTGTTGGCTAAGATAGAGCAGGAGATGAAGACCATCAAAGTGAAGTTGCAACTTTGGGCCTCGAGGCAATAGAATGTCGTCATATAGGTTTGGATGTTGGGCATGTAGGTATGTAGGTTAGGGATTGTTATATGCATTATGGTTATGAGTATTCCTTTCATTATATTAATGTTATGGTTACATACATTATAAATGTCAATTGATTATTGTGGTTATATGTAAATGTGTTGGATATTCATGAATGATAACAACCTTTGGTGTTATTCATTGTTATTGATGTTTTATGTTAGCTAACTTATGCATTTTTGATGAGCATGTTATGGGTTAACTTGTTGTTGTTGTATGATAGTTAGCTTGATGATTAGGTTACATGTTGTTGATGAGCATGATATATAACTTGTTGTTGTTACATGGTAGTGACTTAGTGGTTAGGGTTATGAAATTCAGGCACGAGTCGACCTAATTATGATAGTGTGTTATATTATGTCAAGACTGACTGTGCATATGCAATTATATGCATGAATGACAATTGTTTATGAGTTTAGGGTGTGAACATGATAGCTAGATATTTTTATGGATATCATGATCTTATTTATGATTGGGTTGATATGTTGTGAAGTTATATCGTGCTAATTTATATTGATTTTGAAAACAAGATAGCCTCCCCTGAGATACATTAAGGTATGAGTTTGTGTATGTTGTCTACTTGGTGCTTGATTGCTTGATTATGTCGTCTAATTGGTCTTTGAGCATTTGGTGTCTATTATGTCATCTATGTGTTGTTTGAATGTTTTATTAGTTGCATGATATGAGTATGTATCTATAATATCATATGAAGAAATGATTTGGTTTTAGGATGGTTGTACTAACGCAATATGTGTTGAGATAGCTAATATGTACTTGAGTGTAAGTAGGTGATATTTGTATTATTATGTATTATGACTTGTGACTGTGGGTTGATTGTTGATTATGACATGGTTTTTATATTTGGTAAAGGTTGACTTTAAATTGATATATATGTTGTCTTGATATTTGGAACATGTGGTCTGCATGTGTGAGCATTTGCAGGGAAACATGCTTGTATTGACATGACAAGGTAATAGTTGATTTGTTTATATAACTAACAAGGGGTGATGTGACATCATATAGTAAGACTCAATTGTAGCAAGGTAAATGGTAAAAGAAAGGAATTGAGTGAGAATTCATCGGGCTATGTTTAGAAACCCTAATTCCAAACAAATGAGTGATTTGCATGGAAATAGTAAGTCTTCTTAACCTTGAATTTGTCTGAAATTATGTGGATATATGATATATCCATGAACATGTATTTGATAGGTATAAAAATTTATTTCCATCTATGAATGAATTCATCAAGGAATTGGAGTTCCTTGAGAGGTGTACATGTTCAATTACAAGGCAATGTGTTGGCACAATAAGGTAAGATAACTGGCATATTTTTATACTTATTTATGCTCTAACAGTTATGTGGTTATGGTAGTATGTTGTAGGGGATTGCATGGTGTAAAGAACAATCTAGGATTCTAGATTAGACTCAATTTAATGTCGACCAAGGTAGGTAATCTTAGAGGCACATCTAATATTTATAGACCTAAAAGGATCTGTTCTATTTGTCTAGATAAATGCTTAATGTGACAGGCTCTAACACTCTCTTACAAGAGCTTGAAATGTAGTTCCTTTCACACTTTAAATGCTTATGTTATCTAATTTAATCTACTGATCTAAAAATAGAGTGTTATTAGTCTGAGTTTTCAATCCTCTTACAAAGATATAATTCACAAAAACTCTTTCAAAATAACACACTAAGCATACTAAAAATCAAATTTATGAAAACAGAGTTCATAGAAATGTTTTGAAATTCAATGCTCAGTTAAACCTTTTACAAGGACTTATTCAATAATTTTGCAATTGAATTTTCAAGCTACTACTATGAATCATAAAATAACAATCACAAGGACTTCTAATTAAATTGATAAACTCACAAGCAATGAAATGAAATAAAATGCTATTAAGATCTGAATACTAAATTTTATGAAACAGAAAAGAAAGTGTACCAATCCTCACGTAGGGGCCCTTCCACGTTTTGAAGGCACACTTTAAAAAAAACTTCAAGTGATAAGAACGTTAACTCATAAACACCATGATTGATGAAAGTCTGTCTTTGATTAAGTACTGAAAATGGATTACATTAAAAACAGAGTTCTGAAACACGCTTACAGTCTTAAGTCTGTTCCTTTCAATGTCTTCACTAGCATTCCTTTTCTTCAATAATAATCAATCTCCCATTACATGCTTTCATCCTCCTATTTATTAAAATTTACAACCAAAAAGGCTATTTTCGTTCCTCCCTAATCCTAACTAATCCTAAAACAGTTCGAATAAGTTTAGAGTTCCTAATCTTAAGCAAAATATTAAGTACATTCATTATGACTTCTGATTTTTCTGCTGGATAGGCTGGATTTGACCAGCGTTGACCAAATACTCAAGAGCTCCAAATTCGATGCCAGATAGATTTTCCACCATGTATGTACATCCTAGATCATGTCCTTGTCTTC
Source organism: Pinus albicaulis (assembly GCA_034641835.2). NCBI lineage: Eukaryota > Viridiplantae > Streptophyta > Pinopsida > Pinales > Pinaceae > Pinus > Pinus albicaulis. The sequence continues at coordinate 605,611,842 of CM076584.1, forward strand.
TGTTTCGATTTTCCTTCTATGCCACATGCCACAACATAAACCGATTACAGGAAGTTATTACATCCCGTAATTTTGTTGAAAATTTTCAATTTTTAACATAAAAATCCATAAATTAAATTTAATGTAAAACAAAAATTATAATGCTACATTAATCAATTTCAATGGACTATGAGGAGTTTATGGAAGAAAATGGTAGATAAATGATGGATTTTTAGAAGAAAAGAATAGCAATATAATAGTACCAACATCTCCCCCAAACTCAATGATTTAGCATGTCCTCATGCTAATCCTGATGTGCTCCCTTTATATTCTGTTTCTGCTTGTGCCTCTGCTGCTTGTAGCAATACATCTACATTCTTCTGAACTTGGGACTCATGTTTCATATTCTTATATTTTTCTTTGAGAACCTTTTTCTGAGTGTACCATTTTGTTGCCCATTTGCATATTTCAATTTGATCAGTTTTAAGTTCTTTGACTTTCTTCTTCAGTTTCTCATTTTTCTGCTGAATCTTCTTGCTCTGAGCTCTCAACATTTCATTTTCTTTCTTTATGACCTTCTCTAACATATTTTCTTCCATCAATTCCTCTTTTAGCTCTTCAATCTGTTTCTCTAACTTTCTCTGTTTCTTATTTGTAGGTACTGGCTCTTTCCTTTCTCCTTTGTTACTTTCAGTTTCCATCTCTGCTTCTTGTTCTGGCTGTGAATTAGCACTGCTTTCAATTTCCATTGGTGTATTTGCATTCTGTTCTGGTTGATCATCCTGTGTTTGATTCCTTTTTATTCTCCTTGATCTTCTTCTATAAGTAGTGAAGATTTTCTCTTTTGCAATTTTCTTGGCATCTTCTTGCCTCATTCTTCTTGTCCTCACACTACTTCTGGGTTGAGGAACATTGCTTGACTTAAGCTCAGGGGTTTCCTCATCAATATCAATCATAAACTCTGTGCTTCCCTACTTCTCATGTTCATCCTCTCTAATTTCGATTTGATTGTAAATTAAAAATTCTTTCCATGTTTTTCCTCTCTTCTGCAACTCAAATTCAATTCGAATTTTGATCAAACCAAAATGATACAAGTTCCTATCTTCATTACCTTTTTGTTTCTGAATGGTCTTCGACATTTTAGTCAAACTTTGTAAGAGAAAATAGGGCAGACTGATAGTGCATTGACCTTTTAAGTGCAACAAATTTTTTATGTGATATAGGTATACTATGCTGTAACGTCCTTCACATGTAATTTTTTTTTGAAGAATGTATACCATCTCATCCCATGGGTGAATTAACCAACTTCTAGGAACACCCTTTTTCCAATTGACAGAAGAAACCCTTGACCTAGACATAGACTGAGTCCATGATTTTTCTCTAAATTGCTTGGTTTTGAAATACTTTTCCCCTTCTGGACTGATTTCTAATGTCTGTGCTATTGTATCCTCTGAAATTCTAAAGGAGAAATTTCCTATCAAAGCTTTCTCTCCATTAAATGTAAATGCAAATTGTTTCGTAACTTCCTCATTTTTTCCATCAAATTTTTCTAGAAAAGACACCCAGTGTTTCTCCCTCAAAATCTTAACACAGTCTTCATGATATTTTGAACTATCAAAATTTTCAGGCTCTGCTCTATTTTTCATTTTAAAAATCTCTGTTCTAACCCCTTTTTATGCTCAAAAATTCAATCAGGGTTTTCAACTTGTTACCTCTTTTCCTGCGTTCCACTGAGCTGACCTGGATAACGTCCTCAATTCTCTGAGTTTACTTCTTCAATTGCCTGAGCTGTTTCCTCAAATTCTGGGCGGAAGTAAAAAAAAAATCTGGATAAGCCTGTCTGCTATATTTTCTCCCTTTTTAGCACCTACTATCTCGACCCTCTTTAAGAAACTCAGAGTCTGAACATTAACTCCTTAACTAACTTTATGAACTCAGAGTTTTATAAAATAAAAACTTCAACAACCGACCTTCATTTTGCTTGATGTCATAAAATCCAACTGCTATGATGATAACGCAGAGAACAGAGTCTTACTATCAGAGGCCATGAGCTTGTTTGCAGAGTCGGAAGGTGCGTTCAAATCATGAATACAGAGGAGCAGTACTGATTTGCAGAAGCATAATCATGATAACACAATATGCAAATCGTGTTGATGATGAAATCATAACGGATACATTTCATAAGCAGATTTGGGTCAGAAGATTGTTTTTGTAACTCCAGCAGTCGAAATGAATGAAATCATTTGAGGACAGGCGTTTTAACAAATGTCTTTCTATTGAGAGGACTTTTACATTGAGTGTCTATTAAGGCCACTACTTGTTGGTACTTTATTGGAAGAGGTCAGATTCAAAAATGATGAAAGGTTTATGAAAAGGTTTGAAGAGCGTAATAGGAATAGAAAATAAAAATAGGCTAAGGTTTATAATGATATTATGTGTGATAGGGAAATGTAAATGATCATATAGAAATAGGCAGAGTGATAATGAGGTGGGTATATAGGGAATATTACAAAGGTTATGGGTATAGGAACTATAAGAATGGCTTTTTGAAATTGATTACAAGCAATAATAATTATCATTTTTAACACTAAAGTAATTTAAGAATTTTAAATGTTAAAAATAAAAATTTCAATACATTACACTTATTGGCTGATCAAATTCTGCTTATACAGGTGTGGCTGATCTGCTTGTACAGGTCCCTTAAAATCTGAAGAACAACTTATTTTATCTTTGATGTAGCCTTGATGATGTAGTCTTGATGATACAACCTTGATGATGTAGCTTTGATTAGAATTTTGATAAGCAACCTTTGAAAACTTGTTGAAGTAGCCTTATCTATCTTTGATGCAGTCTTCGAACAGGTCCCTCTGATATTGGTAATATTGACATAGCCTTTTTAAACAGGTCCCTCTGTATAATTCTGTTAAAACAGGTCCCACTGGCTATTTTATTGCTCAAACAGGTCCCTTCACTGATTAGAACAAAACAACTTTTTGATTGAATGAATGAAACAAAAATTTCTTGAAAAATTGAAATTGAGGAGATGAGATAGGGAAAAATCACTGATTCTTCTCCCCCACTAAGTCTTTGACTTGTCCTCAAGTCATTATTGAATTGATGAAAAACAGTAAACAAGTAGAACAAGGAATTCTTACTAGCCAAATGATTGGTTTTCCCAGTAAGAATTCGGGTTTAGAGTGTGCCAGAGTCTGGTTTTCACATCTAAACCATTATTATTATTATTATTTTTTTTATTATGTGTTATTTATTTATTTATTTATTTTTGAAAGAAATTGAAATGACTAAGATAGAGATATCACAGCTGAAGGCTGTGATATCTCAACTTCATTTTGCTGAGATACAGTTTGAATAAAATCTTCCTTGCTGATGGGCTTATGATAGAGTTTCAACCTGTGTCCATTGACAATAAAGCTGTTGCCTTCTCCATCAATTGTAGTAAGTTTGACTGATCCATTTTCATATACTTGAACTATTTCATATGGGCCCATCCAATGTGTTGTAAATTTGGCTTTATGATCTCTGAATTTAGAGTCAAAGAGTAAAGCCCAGTCTCCTTCTTTAAACTGTTTCTTTTTAATGTGTGCATCATGCCACTGCTTCCTTTGTTTCTGCATTAGGATTGTTCTCTCCTCTGCTTGTTGCCTCATCTCATCCAACTGGTTCAATTGCATAATTCTCTCCTTTTGTGCTTCATTGAGATCAATTCCTAAATCTGCAGCCATTTTATAAGTATGTATCTGAAATTCAATAGGAAGCATTACCTCTTTTCCATACACCAGCTGATATGGTGTAAATCCTGTAGTGTCTTTCCACGTTATTCTGTAAGCCCAGAGTGCATCTTTGAGCTTTTCCTCCCAATTCTTTCTGTTCATTGCTACTGTTTTAGTGATAATTCCTTCCAAAGTTTTATTTGTTGATTCCACTTGGCCATTGGCCTGTGGATGGTAAGGTGTACTTTTTCTGTGCTTGATTTTATATTTTTCTGTGATATCTTGAACCAACCTTGAAGTGAACTGAGTACCTTGATCTGTCACTATCTCCCTAGGTACTCCATACCTTACAAAAATTTCTTCAAAGAGGAAGTTTACCACTGTTTGCTCTGTTGCCCGTGCAAGTGATTTTGATTCAGCCCATTTTGTCACGTAGTCAGTACATACTAGGATGTAATTTTTGCCCTTTAAAGGTGGATTGATGGGTCCTACAAAATCTAGAGCCCATTTTTCAAATGGCTCTAAATGTACTTGGGGCTGAAGTGGCATTTCATCTGAAGCTGTGGGTCTACCCATTCTTTGACAACTGTCACAACTTTTCACGTACTTCTTTGAATCCTTAAAAATAGATGGCCAATAGTAGCCAAGGCCGAGGATCTTGAATGCTGTCCTTTTTGCTGCAAAATTCCCACCACACGGTTCGTCATGACAAGATTTTAAAATATCATTATTTCATCATTTCTTACACATCTTCTAATGATCATATCATAACCGGTGTAAAATAAATCTCGATTGATCCATGAATATCTAGAACTTTGTTTGATGAGCCTCTTCTTCTCCTTTGTAGTAAAATATGAAGGTGTCTTTCCTGTGGACAAATAATTAGCTATGTTAGCATACCATGGATCTACTACTGAAATTGTAAATAAATTTTCATCTGGAAAAGAATCTTCAACCGGAACAACCTCACCTGAATTCTGGATTCTAGAAAGAAAATCTGTCACCTGATTCTCCTTACCTGGTCTATCCAACACTGTAATATTAAATTCCTGTAGTAATAACAGCCATCTGGTAACTCTGCCATTAGTGATTGGTTTGTTCATTAGATATTTAATGGCATAGTGGTCAGTATGTACAAAAACCTCATAATCAGTTATATAATGTCAGAATTTATTCACATCATGTATGATTGCAAGCATTTCTTTTTCATTGACTGTGTAGTTTAATTTTGCAGGTGTTAGATTTTTACTGATAAAATAGATAGCATAATTGAAAGACTCTTCTTTTTGGCCTAATGAAGCACCTACTGCAGTATCAGATGCATCTGTAAAGATGTGAAAAGGTAGGGTCCAGTTAGGTCCTTTTAAGACTGGTGTGGTTGATAATTTTTCTTTGAGTGTTTCAAAAGCTTTCTGACAATCTTCATTCCAGTTGAAAGGTGTATCTTTTGCTAGAAGCTTAAACAGAGGTAGAGCTATTTTACTAAAATGTTCAATAAACCTTCTATAATAGCTTGCATACCCAAGAAAACTTCTTACCTCTTTTTGAGTCTTCGGAATTGGCAAATTGACAATGATTTGGATTTTTGATGGATCAACTTTAATGCCTTGAGAAGAAATATAGTGACCCAATACTACCCCTTCATTTAGCATCATAAAACACTTTTCATTGCTCAGGGACAGATTAGCTTCAACACATCTCTTCAAAACTTTCTCAAGATTTTCTAATGAATGCTCAAATGAATTACCATACACTGAAAAATCATCCATATAAACTTCAACACACTCATGAACTAAATCAACAAAAATAGCTAATACAGCTCTCTGAAATGTAGCTGGAGCATTACAAAGTCCAAATGGTAAAACATTATAGGCATAAGTGCCCCAGGGACAAGTAAAAGTGGTTTTGTCCTGGTCCTCTAAGGCTATCCTGATCTGGTTATAGCCACTAAAACCATCAAGAAAAGAGAATGATGATTTCCCAGCTAATGTGTCTAGCACTTGGTCAATAAATGGTAGTGGGAAATAATCTTTGAGGGTTGCTTTGTTCAATTGCCTGTAATCAACACAAATCCTCCACTTGCCATTTTTCTTGGGCACTACTACCAATGGGGATACCCACTGACTGTCAGAGATAGGATAAATAAAATTGACTTTCAATAGTTTTTGTAATTCATCTCTAACAATATCCTGAAGAATGGGATTCATTCTTCTCTGTGGTTGCCTCACTGGTTTTATATTATTATCTGTGTAAATATGGTGAGTGCATGTTTCAGGGTGGATTCCGTGCATATCGGTGTAGTCCCAAGCAAATGCTTTCTGATACTTCCTTAATAATTGAATCAATTTTTCTTCCTGAGATAAGTCTAGGTGAGTGCTAATATTCAATGTTTTTCCTGGACTAATCTCTATAGTCTTGCTCTGAGTGTTTGTGATAGATTGTATGGGAAAAATGTTTTCAAATGATGTTTGCAAAGAATGGATGGTACATATTTCTTGAAAAATCTGTGCTAAAATTTCATCTGCAGCATGATATTGTTCATTTCTTAATTCTTCAGACATATCAGGTTGAGAAAGAAACAATTCCATCAAATCATCATTATTATGTTCATGAAAATCATAGATTTGATTGATGCTGAAAATAGATTGAACTTCTTCCTTATCATTGTATTTATCATCAAGCCATAAGTTGTTTGCTACTACTGGTGATTGTGCTGAGGGGTACAGAGTGAGTTGTTTCCTTTCAGTTCCTCGTGAAATGATCATATTACCTGATCTACATCCTATGAATGCATCAGCAGTTGCTAACCATGGTCTACCAAGGATGATAGGGTGTCCTCCTAAATTAGATTTTCGCTGAAGAACTAAAAAGTCCACTGGATACTCCCAAGAGTCCAGTGAAACAATTATGTCCTCCAAAATTCCTTCAGGAATCACTTTAGACCTATCAGCTAGTTCTAGAACAATTGGTGTGTATTGCAAGTTTGTCAGCTGGAGTGTTTTCATTGTTTCAAGAGTCATCACATTTATTGCTGCACCAAGGTCAATTAAAGTATTTGGAATAGGTATGTTGTTAATGATTGTAATGACTCTGGGAATACCAGGATCAACATACTTTTCCATTGAAATGGTGTTTGTCATAAGGCCAGCTAGATGTCCAATAACATGAATGGTTTGTGGATCAAGTCTTTTTCTTGTAGGCTTCTTGAGGCATAGTTCTTTGATTGCTTTAGTATATATCGGAATGTCTTTTATGGCTTGAAGTAGTGGAATTTTTATATAGACATTCTTCAGCTCATCTAAAACATCAAATTGTGGTAAAGATATGGGAAGTTTCGCTTGGATCAATCTTTCTGGAAAAGGTGGTGGATACAATGGTTGCATTTGTTTATTTTTGATGTCATCATTTTGTTTCTTTTGAGTTGGAGTTTCATTTTCATTGTCTTTGTTTTCTTCTTGTTTTTCAGCTATTGGAAGTTCTTTTTGAAGTATCTTACCAGACCTCAACTCAATATTTTGTAAAGGTAATGTGGGATATGATGGTCCCTCATCTACACTGTAAGCTGGTCTATCTGCTCTATTATTTGGATTTGGTACAGGTTGAGCATGAATTTGAGTGGGTCTAGGAGGTTGGTTAGATGGAAGTTGTAATTGGGGTGAATTTATTGGTGGAGGAGTAGGAAATGTTTGTTGAATGTTTTGGGGTTGATGGACAACTTGCTGCTGAGGATATTGTTGATATGTTTGAGGATACTACTGATATGGCTGATGATACTGTTGATATGGCTGAGAATATTGTTGGTATGATTGAGGATATGGTTGGTATTGTTGAGAGTATTGCTGAAATGGTTTCCATTGTTGTTGTGGGTAATTTTGGTGTTGCCATGGCATGGGTACATTCCAAGAATTCTGAACATACATCTGATCTTGTGCAGGAAATTGCAAATTTTGGTTTGGAAACATACCTGGAGATGGAGGTCTCGGTTGCCATGGTCTCTTGGCGCCCATGAAAAACACATTCTCCATATCTACATTGGCTTCCAAGTTACAATTCTGCAAAATATTGATTTTAGAGCAATGAGATATATCATGATTTTCAGTACAAAAGGCACACACTTGAATGTTTTCTAAAGGGCAGTCTTTCAAAGCAAGTTTCTTCCGGCATTTTGGACAAAAGACATCGATTAATTGATCTTCTTCTTCTTGTCTTTTCTTTGCTTTCAGAGTTTCAATTTGATTTCCTAAGGTGCTTAATAGGTCTGTTTTGAATTCTTCTAATAAGTTTCCTATTTCAGCCCTTGTGACACTAGCTGAAGCAGATTTTGTGGCTTTGGATGTTATAGTTCTTTTTCCATTTCTAGCTTTGCTCCTGGAATACTTTTCACATAAGTCAGCAATTTCATCGAAAGGTAAGGTGGAAATATCACCTTTGCCCATAAAATTAAGATCATCTAAGTATTCCTCTCGAATTCCCTTCAAAAATATTGTTCGGATCAGATCAAGAGACATGGTTCTATGTTTTGATTTTTGTAAATTGTAAACAAATCGTTCCAAATACTCTTCTAAGCTTTCATCCTCTTGTTGATTCATTCTAAAAATATCATCTTTAGAATCTTTTGATCTACAATAAGGTTGATATTTCTTTAAGAATATTTTTCTCATGCCATCCCAATCAGTTATTGCATGTTCACCAAGTCCCATGAACCATCTTAATGCTGATGCCTTTAATGTTGCTGGGAAGAGTCTAAGCCTATGGGCATCATCTGTGTAACCATATGTTTGGCATACTATGTCAAATTCAAACAAGAATGAATCTGGATCTTCTGAAGCCATGCCATAAAAGTTTGGTAGCACAGATGGAGGTATGTTTTTCATTTTTATTTCCTCATCATTATTTTCTCCTGGTTCTTGAATGGGAAATTTAAAGGTTGACTCTTCCTCTTCTCTTTGATCTTGATCTTGCTTTTGTTTCAGTTCAGCCTCTCTCTGTCTTCTTCTTTCCTCCTGCTGTCTCTCATATTCTCTAAGTTGTTCATGAGTAGGACCTCTTGCTGATCCTCCTCCTTCCTCAGCCATTTTGATAGGTTCCTCTGTTGATTTACGTTCTTGTTCAGTGTCACTTGTTTCAAAGAAAGTTGTTCTGTTAGTTTTTCTCCTTCTTGAAATTTTTCAAATTGAGTAGGTTCAAGGAGAGATTGTTGAGTTGTTCTGCTACTTTCTCTTGTTATAGAGGATTCAGGGAGATGTTTCTTCTTTGCTTCGTATGCCAATAAAATTTGTCTCTCTATAAGTGTAAGTCTTTGGCCTGATTTTTGTTTATCCTCTAATTCTTGTACAGTGACTTTCCCAGCTGGAGTTGTGTGTTCAATTCTTTCTAAAGGGTCTGCTCCTAGTGGTGGGTTAGTTCTTGGATGGGGGGTTTTTATGAATCTACCTTTATCATCTCTAGGTCTAGACATATGTAAGCATGACTTCCAAAATTAAAATTAAATCTATGTTTTTGTTTGTTTTTGGTTTTTTTTTTTTTTTTTTTTAAGAAATCCTCTAGTTGCGCCTCCCCGGCAACGACGCCAAAATGTAAAGACCAATCTAGGATTCTAGATTAGACTCAATTTAATGTCGACCAAGGTAGGTAATCTTAGAGGCACATCTAATATTTATAGACCTAAAAGGATCTGTTCTATTTGTCTAGATAAATGCTTAATGTGACATGCTCTAACACTCTCTTACAAGAGCTTGAAATGTAGTTCCTTTCACACTTTAAATGCTTATGTTATCTAATTTAATCTACTGATCTAAAAATAGAGTGTTATTAGTCTGAGTTTTCAGTCCTCTTACAAAGATATAATTCACAAAAACTCTTTCAAAATAACACACTAAGCATACTAAAAATCAAATTCATGAAAACAGAGTTCATAGAAATGTTTTGAAATTGAATGCTCAATTAAACCTTTTACAAGGACTTATTCAATAATTTTGCAATTGAATTTTCAAGCTACTACTATGCATCATAAAATAACAATCACAAGAACTTCTAATTAAATTGATAAACTCACAAGAAATGAAATGAAATAAAATGCTATTCAGATCTGAATACTAAATTTTATGAAACAAAAAAGAAAGTGTACCAATCCTCCAATCCTCACGTAAGGGCCCTTCCACGTTTTGAAGGCACACTTTAAAAAAAACTTCAAGTGATAAGAACGTTAACTCATAAACACCATGATTGATGAAAGTCTGTCTTTGATTAAGTACTGAAAATGGATTACATTAAAAACAGAGTTCTGAAACACGCTTACAGTCTTAAGTCTGTTCCTTTCAATGTCTGCACTAGCATTCCTTTTCTTCAATAATAATCAATCTCCCATTACATGCTTTCATCGTCCTATTTATTAAAATTTACAACCAAAAAGGCTATTTTCGTTCCTCCCTAATCCTAACTGATCCTAAAACAGTTCAAATCAATTTAGAGTTCCTAATCTTAAGCAAAATATTAAGTACATTCATTATGACTTCTGATTTTTCTGCTGGATAGGCTGGATTTGACCAGCGTTGACCAAATACTCAGGAGCTCCAAATTCGATGCCAGATAGATTTTCCACCATGTATGTACATCCTAGATCACGTCCTTGTCTTCTGTTTCGATTTTCCTGCTATGCCACATGTCACAACATAAACCGATTACAGAAAGTTATTACATCCCGTAATTTTGTTGAAAATTTTCAATTTTTAACATAAAAATCCATAAATTAAATTTAATGTAAAACAACAATTATAATGATACATTAATCAATTTCAATGGACTATGAGGAGTTTATGGAAGAAAATGGTAGATAAATGATGGATTTTTAGAAGAAAAGAATAGCAATAAAATAGTACCAACACATGGCAAGAGACTTCCATGAAATATTGAAGAAGGCTCAGGTTGAGCTTTCCCTTGGAAGCGTTGGGAACCCATGGGTGTTGAGTCATGGTGTTTATTGCTAGTCTTGTGCTTTTGGTCTCTTGTGGTTTTTTGCACTTGATTGCGGTTTTGTTTATGCCTAGTGCATGATCATGAAACTTTTTTGTGGTGTCATATTGCCTTGGTTTTCATGGTTTTATTCTTGTTTTAATTTTTTCTTTCCTTTTATGTTAGATATTCCTGGGATTTTTTTTGGGAAAGAGGAAAGTTGATGGAGCTATGGGAGAGTTGTATGGAACCCAACAGGTGATGCAAGACTTAGACGAAGCTTGGTGCATGAGTAAGCACAATGGAAGGTAAGAATATGAGAGTTGATCGGATTGGTTGGGTCCATTGTGCTAAATGGATGGTGGAAATACATAAAGGAAACATAAAAGGTAAGGAAAATGGATTTGAGGCATTAGATGCCTTGGCTATGTTGGGAACTGTTGTTCTCAATGTTGTGCATGAATTAAGGAAGTTCTCTTAACCTAGACCTTATGGTATCTAGAAATTGTGTTGTGATCATGATTATGCTAATGTTTATATATGAATACATGTATGTATGTAGGTATGTCGTGTTTGACAGGTTCATCATGGATCATGGTTGTTTAAATGATAATGTTTATATGTATATATGTGTGTATGTATGTCATTTTCTGACAGGATAATGATTGTTTTATGCTAAGGATTATATGTATGTATGTATGTTTATATGTCACTGTATGATAGGGTTTTCAAGGATCATTCTTGTGGAAAAATGATTTCTTATGCAGGTGAATGGAATGAAGAGGTTCTTGGTCTTATGAGGAATCAAGTGGGAAGAGTAAATCTAACAGATCTACAAGGCCAGTATCATGTGGACATGAATTGATATTATATGATTGTACTATGACTATGTTTATGTTGTGGACAGGTAATGCTGAGGGGTACATCAGCGAAGTGAAATTAGTGTGATCTACGACATGCTAGGATAAGCATGGATAGTGGAAAGACACTAGAAGCAAGGTTTATTTATGGAGTTAGTGTGTGGTCTATGACCGTGTAGTACTATTGTTGTGTATATGTTGTGCATGTTGTATATTTAGTGATTGTACTTATGGTGATGCGTACATGTAACATATGTATTATTGTGTACATATGATGTTATATGTCTATTGTATATATGGTTTTGTGTGTATATTGCATATGCGGTGCTAGGTATATATGGTGCTATGTACATGTTGAATATGCAGCGCCGTGTACATATCATGTTGTGTGCATGTTGGATATGCGGTGTTGTGTGCATATGGTGTTGTGCCCATGTTGGATATGTGGTGTTGTGTACGTATGGTTCTATGTACATGTTTTATATGCAGTGCTATGTACATATGGTGTTGTGTGCATGATTGTTATGTGGTGTTGTGTGCATATGGTGTTGTGTACATGTTGTACATGTGGTGTTGTGTGCAGGTGGTTCCATGTACATTTCGTATATGTGGCACTGTGTACATGTGGTGTCGTGTACATGTCGTGCATGTGGTGATGTGTACATGTGGTATTGTGTACACATTGTACAAGTGGTGTGGTGTACATTTGGCATTATGTACACATTGTGCAGATGGTGCCATGCACATGTGATGTTGTGCACACGTTGTGCAGGTAGTGTTGTGTACATGTAGTATTATGTACATGTTGTGCATATGGTACTGGTATACATGTGGTATTGTGTGCATGTCGTACATGTTGTGTTGTGGATGGGCGGTACTATGTATGTGCATGACGTAGTCATGGCATCGTGACATGTGTATTTGTTGTGTTTTAATTTGTGTATGCATATGCATTGTGTTGTAATGTACACCAGGTGTAGGTTTATGAGTTGTATGCAGGTGTGGGCGGATGTATTGTACACTAGATGTAGGTGTATGTATTATTTTGTGTTGTACACCAGATGTAGGTGTATGTATTTTGTTGTGTTGTACATTGGATGTAGGTGTATGTATTGTGTTGTACACTGGGTGTGGGTTTATGTATTGTGTGGTGTTGTATGCCTTGTGTGGATGTATGTGTTGTGATGTACACTATGTGTATGTGTATGTGATTGAAGAGAAGAAAAGACATTGAGTGCTTGCCGGGTGTGGAAACTGATCCGGTGTGTATACAGAAACAAAGGCAGAAGTAAGGACCAATGAAGGATAAATATCAATATTTTATTTCAGTTCTATTATGCATGTGATTTACGATTTTGAATTACGATGGTTAATGTGATTTATGATGATTGCATGCGATTAATGATTTTGACCTATGATGGCTGTGTTTTGAGCTAACCAGACGTGATATGTTTATACATGATGATTTGATCAAACAACTAGTTTGACTTGTGTGACAAGAAGTGAACAAGATTGCAAGTGTACCTTATTGATGAGCCACCAATGAGGTATGATGCAAAGTTATTTCAATTTATTTTGAATCTAATGGGAATTACATGCTTGGTACAAGAAAACATGAAATTCCTGGTTGGATGGTTGAAACCAACTGCAAGAAATAACAATGTCAACAAAATGAATTGGAATGTCATGCGGCAGTATGTTGGTAAAGCACTTCAAGATCAGGGCCATTGTGGGACATTAGTACCCATGAGCATGCTATGACTGGTATGATGGTTTTTAGTTAGGGATATGCCTTGGATTTTGTATCTTTCGGTGCGAGGAAACCTTTCTAAGGGATGGACTTCCTGGGATGGGGGTGTTAGCAGAACTTGGAAGGTGTGTGACTCCTCAGAAGGGGGTGACCAGATTTCCCAAGGGAATATATAACAGAGAAGGGAAGGTCGGGTATGGATTTGTTTTTGTCATTAGATTTTCTAGATGGAATCATATGCACATTAAGAGTGTGCCCTGGAAAAATGAGTCTGTAATTGTTCACTAAGGGGACAAGTGGCGTAGGATTGTAGAGTTGGAAATTGGATGCAGACTTTGACTATGATAGTAGATTCTGGACTTCCTCGGAAGGAAGTGAATCATGATACTACTTTGACGATGGAGGTGTGAGCCTCTGAATTCCCTTGTTGTTGATACGAGCATTGTATCGTTTTATTTGTTGGTTGAGAAAATGTGCATATGTTTATACTATTGTAAATACCATAATGAGGTGTGTTTTAAGTTGTAGTACATAGTATGATTGTCATGATGGTTTTTTCTTTTGAGAAGGTTATTCATTGGAAATACTACAATGAGATGTGTTATAAAGCTCCATGGGAAGTATGTTTCATTTTCTGCGGTTTGTTTGTTTTTATGTGTCATTGAACACCTAGGACGGTGTTTCCCTAAGGGGGATGGTTCTGTATGTAACAACCATGGTAAAAATTTATGTAAATAATATATAAGACCATGGTTGATGGGACATGTATTCCAAGCTGAATGGTGGGAAAAATATCCTTGTGAGTGTTCATTTCGGTTATTATGGCTAAAGGAAATTGGAAAAGGCAAGGGCAAAGGCTTTAGAAAGGCAAAGTGGCATTTATAGGCATTTATTTATGAAAATAATGGAAAATAGGAGAAAAGGAAGGTGAAAGGTCATAGGTTGCATGTGAGGAGGAAAATGAAGGAAAGCAATGGAAAATGAAAAAAATAAAGGCCTCATTAATAAAAAGGCTTATGAGGATCAGTGGGTAAGCTTTTGGTTAGTTCAGTTTTGGAGTTCTCATTTTATCTCTCTCATACTCTTGAGCACTTAGAGTATTATTGGAGCACTCTTGGAGAGTGTGGCATACTTGGAGATTTGGAGCAAGAAGGAAAAGGAAGACTCTAGAAAGCACAAGAGGACATCGATATCAACAACTACAACTGGTTTTGATTGCAGGTACCTAGTTGCATTTATGTTTTCCTCACTAGTTATGGCATGCATGGTGTATGCATGTGGTTTCTTGGTCATGATCTGTCATTGGCATGGAGGATTGACTGGATTGATAGTGGATTTTCCTAGCCTTTCCATTTCCTGGATAGCCATGGTGTTGTGGGTTCGGTTTCAATGCTTATTTTCTGGTTGGTTCTCATGTTCCTTTAGATGCAGGTTGAGTTATTATTTCCTGGAAGCCTTGGTCGGAAAAATACCTTGGAAGCCCGAAGGAAAAATATGGGTTGAGTTACTATTCTTGGAAGCCTTGGTTGGAAAAACGCTCTGGAAGCCCTAGGTGGGTTGAGTTACTAGTCCTGGAAGCCCTGGTTGGACAAACTCTCTAGAAGCCCTGTAACAGTTGGGGTTGAGTTACTAGTCTTGGAAGCCCTGGTTGGAACAAACACTCTGGAGCCCTAGAACATCTTGGGTAGGGAACAATCTATGATGGTTGTGATGTCTAACCATGAGGTGGAATCACTGGTTGAGGGTTGAGGCGGTTTGGCCTCTGGAAGCCCTGTATTGGTTTTGATTGATGTGTTTTACGAGATCCCACATTCATGCTTGGAATATGGCACGAGGGTGATTTTCTATGGAGAGAATTGGCTCAACCAATCTATGGTTGAGTGGAATGTGGAAGTCCCATCTTCGGTTGGTTTCTGCATTCATTAATGAAGATCTCATTCCTTTGGTATTTGATTCATTAATGTACTTGTTATTATGTTGATTATATTGTTGTTATATACATGGTTTTTTTGTTGTTATTATGATGGTTATAAGCTTCTGTTTTATGAGTGATGATGTATGGCTCTATACATGTTTTTGCTTGTAAATGAATGCACAATGTATATATGGTAAAATAGTTTGTATTGAAGTTAATGATGTAGGGGATCAATGCTTCTTATAGATTCTCAGATAAGTATGGGACCCCTATTCTCTGTTATTTTGTTTATACCTATAGCTTTCATGTTTGTGACATGTTTGAAAAAATTCTTGTCATGGATAGGAGGGGTCCAGATGAGTTATTTTTGATGTGATTTCTTCCGTGTAATTTTCCTATTGTTATTTATCATCTTTGAAATTTTCATGAAGTTCTGGGCAGAACACTGGGTTATGGGCCTAAAAAGGTGGCTCAAATCTTGGGGCCACTGGCACATAATTGAGTATTTGGGGCCTTGGCTGCTGGTATGCAGTGTTATGCCTGTAGTTATAGCCTCTTGGACGCAGGCATGCAAGCATGTGCCTGTAGCTATGACTTAAAGAGGTCAAAATGTCAGTGTGACCCAGGGGTAAGAGCAATGAATGATTGGGTTATCTCCTAGGGGTGTTGTTGTTGTTATACAAGGTCTATATGTTGTGTTTCCATCGGTTCCATTTCCTTAAGGTCACCTAGGAGGTTGAATCTCATTATAGTAGCCTCTTGTCACATGTTTAACCTGGTTGGCTGGTTACTTGGGTAGATGTGGGAGGAGGGTGTTACAAATGAGTTGGTTAAGGGTCGTAAGATGTCATCCATCAACTTGATGAAGGTTGCAGGGGAATTCATAAACTTGAAAGGCATGACCAACCATTCGAAAAGGCCCTCCTTGGATTTGAAGGCAGTCTTCCACACATCAAAGGGCTCGATTGGTACCTGGTGATAACTAGACTAGAAGTCAATATTTCTGAAATATTTGGCCCCCTTGATCTAGTCCATAAGGTCATCAATCTATGGTATTGTATACCTATTTTAGATAGTTATCTTATTCAGCGCCCGATAGTCAATACAGAGACTCTAGGTCCCACCTTTGCTCTCATGGGGTGATGAAATTGGCTTGATGTGCCATTTCTACAATAGTTCCTTAATTTTCCTCTTGACTCTCATCGTTCTCCAGAACAAAGCATCAATATATCAGTATGTTGGGTAGCTCTGCTCTCGAGGTCAGATCGATGGATTTCTTGACCTGACAGTGTAGGGGTACCCATGTGGGCGAGGCAAATATGTCCCTGCACTTTTCCATGACCTTGTCCATATGTTGTTGTGGTGAATAGGAGCTATGTATGGAGGTCTTGGATGTGGCCAAAACCTTCTTCTTTTCCTGTGGACGAATCATAAGGAAGAAAAATTTACTAGTCTAGGAACTGACCTTACTGCATTTCTTCGCAGAGATCAAAGAGATGGTGGTAAGCAGTGCTACCTCCAGTATCCTGTATAACTTATTTACCCAAATAATAATAATAGTGCGAGGCCTAGACTCATACAAAGCATGAGACTTCCACAAGTACGGTTGACCTAATAATACATCACAAAATTCAAGAGGAACAACATCACACAAAACTCATTTGTGAATGGCTTGATGGCGTAGGGAAGGTGACATTGCTGGCTCACGTGAAGATCTTGTCCTTGGTGAAGCCACCTGATGGCGTATGCCTATGGGTGTTCTATGATTGGTAGGCCCAGCCACTTCAAGACCTCTACTGTAATGAGGTTCTTTTTGCTCCCACTGTCGAATATGAACTACAACGGAGAACCCTTCACCCACATATGTGAGTGGAAGAGGCACCCTCCCTCCTATGGATCTTCGGGCTCAATCTTATGAATATTGGTGGTGGAAATGTTGGCACTAAGCTCCATATCAATAATCTTCTTCCCTTTTTCATTCCTCTAGTCAAGTTCTGACTCATAGTCAGAACATGCATCTGATTCGGAAGCCTTCAACTCGACAATCAATGATTACTTGGGCTGAAACTCACTTGTGTTATGAGTGGAGCTCTTATGAAACCCACACCATTTTCCCATTTACTTCTTTGTCTTCATAGTGTTTTACTTTGCTTGCAGCTTTGGCGGGTTTTCCTGTGTCACCTTGCCTTGGATTTTTCCTTTGTTTTATAGTTTGGGGGCGCTTTTCCCTTGCTTCAGATTCACAGATCCAAAGTCTTACTTCTTCTGTTTAAATTTATGCTCGATATTGACAACGTATCGATAGGATACATCGAGTGAGGAGATGTCTAGGAACTCCATCTCACCCTGGATGTACCTGTGTAGAAAAATGTGGTACTTGAGTACCAAATTATGCTTAGAATCCTTAATACCAAACTTCATATGAAGGGTATGAAATTTTTTTGTGAACTCTGGCATGTCTTTTTCCCTTCACTATCGCAGTGTGATCCACTTTATGTATTTATCTTCATAGCTCCCGACAAGGTAATAATGTTCTTTGATGGCTTCTTGGAAATAATTCCAAGTGGGTGCAGTTGAAATTAGTGAGGGTTCCCTATAATCCTTCTTCTCATAGTAGGTTTCCCACCAGTCCTTGACATGGGGAGCAGATTTGAGGAGTGAAAAAGTAATATTTTCTCGATTGGAAAAATCATGAACCGAAACATATCCTTCTAACATATTTATCTATTTATCTTCAAATATGGGGATGTAAAATTTCACTTGTAACTTAAAGGATGTGGTGCCTCTAGAGTGGCTGTTGGATGAATATGCATCACATGTGGGTAGCTGTCGAAATATCTAGAAAAAGTTTTCCATCATCACATTTCTCTATTGCTCGAGGGCTTATTCAATAAATATTTTGAAAGGATCTCCTACCCCCTCGTATTTATTTTCTTCCGCCATGGGAGGCCGCCAGGGTTTGAGAGGTTGGTATTGCAAAGGTTCAACTAGTTTGATCCCTAACTCCTTATACCTTGATCTCATTGGGGACATGCAAAGAAAAAAAGAGAAAGATAAGACCTCTCTGATAGCATTATTCAGACTTATACAGGAACACAACATAATACATATATAAACATAAACACAAAGATGCAACGTAAATACAACTTTAATTAATTAATATCAAAGAACTGAAATATGCTTACATACAAAATGGAAATAAACTCGCTTGGGCAATGGTAGCTTAACTTTGAGAAGAGCTGTGGTGCCTACATGCATATTAACCATGTTAAAATGAGGCTAGAAGGCATATTTATTATTGGGAAACAATGGAGAACCCTACACATCCAAAAACCTAACCCTAAGAGATGAAGCGCCAAAACTATGGGCCCCATTGGGGTAAATTGGTACATCAATTTCCCAGGGTCATAACTTTGGCATACGGTATTTGTTTGACGTGTACGATACCTTGTTAGAAATATCTTTCCAAGGACTACAACTTTCGACTAGAAACATAAAGTAACAACTATAGTTTCCCATTTTCCAGAAAAACGTCGTTTAGGGCCTCAAAACGGCTTCGGAAGTTCATGACCTAAAATACTGCCAAAAATAGTAAATTCTGCTACAATTAAGGAAGGTGGGTGTCCAAATGGAATAGGTATGTGGCCACCAATATCCACCTAGATCACCTTAGCTGTTGATTCTAAAGTAGGTGATGATGGCTTCGCTAAGACTTCATTGCGCTTCAAATTTTCCAAGACCTCTTCCATGGGTTGTAACTGAAGGCTGCAATCTTTGCTTCTCCTCTTATGCTTCTTGTAGAAGTCTCCGTAATTCAAAATTCTTTGCTTTAAGGATTTCATTGATCTCTTCATTTGAATAATGAGAAGAATATGAAGAATAAGTATATTCACTTGAATATGGAGATGGAGCATTGCCCTATGCTCTCTCTTTCTCCTATCCATGTTTTTCCATTTTCTCCTCATAATATGAACACATTATATCTACCATGCATGCCATTTTGAGGAGGTCCTTGTCGAGATATTTTTTCTTATTCATTTTACTTCTTATTGCAGATTCAATCTTTGGTTATCATTCACACTCACAATTCACATCAGCAAGAATACTGCTTTAATTCCAAAATTGATCCAGGTATCTTAGCTACCAGAATTAGCCAAGATATTTTACTTGTGTGATGTTAGCAATATTTCATGTGAAAGTGTTGAAAAAACACATGTGCATACTTTAAATAAAATGAAACATAAAGACAACCAGAAAATAAAATAACAAATACAAGTTGATAACGAAGTTCACCTAGTGTGGGTTACGTCTCTAGGTTCGGTGTCAAGAGTGGGGAGGTAGCTTCATTAGTTGTTGCAAGATGATGATGAGTACATGATGTATTCTCTATCACTACAAGTTAAAACTCTCTTAACTAGCGAGATGCTCTTCTATAAGAACTCTCACTCATAAAAGCTCTCATTTAGCATGACAAGATATCAATCTCTCACATAAAGTGCCATACAAGGATCCTCTCACAAAGTGGCATAAATGGATCTCAAAAATCAGATCATCATCTCAACAAAAATCAAAGAAGACATGGAAACAATGCATCTTATACCTCCACTTTCGGGGATGGCCTGAACATGCACACCTCTGATGAAGAAAAAAATTGCACGGTTAAATTCTTGGTGAAAATTTGGTTCAAATGAGTATAAGCTCAACCCCCTTCTGGCTCTGTCAAATCTAGACCCTCAGAAATCTCAAAGATTCCCCCAAATATTCCTTCCAAGTATTTTACTAGAACTCGAAAACCCATATGACAGAAATAATCACACCATCGTGTTCCTTGCGTAAAACTAAGAAAAATGAGTATAAAGTTGACCTAGTTTTGAAACTAACAGTTTCGGGTCTCTAGGGAACCTCAAATATTCCTCAAGATTCCATAAATATTCCTTGCTATATGTTGATTAAAATTTTGCTACTCTTATGAGGAATCGGATGACGCCATCACTTTCCCTGCGAACAACTGACAAGAATGAGTATAGACTATGCATAATTTTGTCACTATGAAAATTTGGTCCCGAGGGAATCTTTTAGATTCCTCATTATTCCAAAAATATTCCTCTTTGCAAGTTGACTAAAGATCTACTACTCAGATGAGAAAAAAAATCTCTCCATCACACTCCTTGCGATATTTTGAGAAAAATGAGTATAAACTGGATATACTTCTGCCTCTGTAAAAAATCAGCCTCAAAGGGAATCTCAAGGTTCCTCCACAACATCAAAAAGATTCTTTAAGAATATTCTCATCTCACGATTCGTGCCATGTGGTTCCATTTCTCCGCTCCTCCGTCTGATTGATTGAAATGAATTTGGTTTTCTTATAAAAAAAATTGGTGGACAAACCAAAGTCATGCTTGTTGGGCACTTGGTTGGCGGAGTTAAAATAAGTAATTGGTTGGGGGCAGGTTGGGTTCAAAACTTGCTGCCCCCATTTTGGTAGAGGTTTGTTTTATAACCGTTGGAGGTGGCATATATTTTGGAGTGTGTTGGATTGGGGCCACCCGTCACGGCGTGGCGGGTTCAATCCTCGTTTACCCCTCAATATGATATGGACATATGGTCATTGGTTGGGCGGGGTCCAGGTCATCCACGACCTTGAAGGATTTTTTTATATTTTATTTTATATATAATAACCTTTGGGGGAGGGGGGGTGGCATGGGTGGCATCCCGTCAACCCATTTTAATATATTTTTTTGTTTGTTTTTTTTTAAATTTGAACAATTTTTTTGCCATTGATATTTGGGGTCACCGGTCATTTTAAGTAGGCAACAATTTCGCCTATTTCAGACACCAAAATCCGTCGCTACAAAGTGCCAAATTATTGCCTCTTTAATTTCTGCTAAATTTAGGGGCTCCTCCAGATTTAGCCGGGCTCCAAATTTAGCTGGCACTCTGCTAACTTTAGCGAGGAGGCCTAGTTTGAGCAAAAATTTGACTGGCCATAACTTTCACACACGATGTCAGATTGAGGTGATATTTGCACCATTGGAAATATTGCGACGAGCTATTAAATATGACCCTAGTTTTGTGAAAATCCAAGAAATTTGTTTTTTGAGCCTTTCCTGACCCCAGTTTGATCACTAAATGTTTCTGGAGCCCTCTGGATCACTATTCTGGTTATATGTTTGTTATATGCATGGTTTTATGATGTGCTATAGCTATGGATGTTGTTCATGATTTAATGAGTTATTGGATGGTTGATGAATGTATGGGATAAAAAGTTTTGTTGAAACTAACTTGAAAGGGCATTGGGCCTTCTTGGTGATTTTTAGATGAAGTTCAGAATTTTATGATCATATATGTATTCATGACCTGTAGCTTCTATGTTTACCATGTGTTTGATGAAATGTCTATCTTGCATTAGGCATGTCTAGGTCAAGATCTTGCTCAAGTTTTGATTTTTTGGTATTGTTATCATCATTGTTATAATTTTGGAAAGTTACATGCAGTTATGGGCAGTGTTCTGGAGGTTATCTTGAAAAAGTGGCATAGATCTCGCAACCGCATGCAAAACATAGAGGAAATTGGTTCATAACCGCATGAAGATAGGCCGATGGGTGCAGTTATAGCCTCCCAACCGCATGATGAAGTGTTACGGGTGCAGTCGGGGAGTAAATCTAGTGAAAAAGAGTTCCAACTCAGGGATTGATCACCTAGGGTGGTTGGTAGGCCCCTGAGTGATATGTAGTCTCTGAGGGATGCCAGTTTACATTTTGGTTTGTAGGCCCCACTTCCATAATTGAAACTTGAAGGTCTAGTCATATCGTAGTGACACTTAGCCCATGTTTACCCTGGAGAGCTTGTCAAAATGGGTGAATGTGGGAGGGGTAGTTACACTCTGGTTCAAGGAAGCTAGGACCACAATGCACATAAGTAAATTAATGGAGCCTATCTCAACCATAAAACAATCCACCTCTGATCTTCCTTGCATGTTATGAAGGGTTAAATGAAAATATGATTGGGTACAAAATATATGATCATGGACCAAGAGAGCCATGCATGAAGTACATTATGAGCTCTGTTAGCAATTTATAAGTATGGAGTGCCTTGCTAAAGCACACAGTTTGACAGCGAATTAATTCTTCTTCTGGAAAAACACTCAGGGCCCATTCTTTGATTTAATGTTCCCGTAGTGGCTAAGTAACCATATGCAACAACAGGATGGAGATCCACGCTGAGAATACACTCTCAAGTAGAATGATAGGCTGATAGGGACTACATTATTATCTGTGTAGCAGACGAAAAAAACTCAGGAACACTGATTTTGACAGTGAAAAGGAAACATTATTTAGTGTGCTTTGTGGAGAGCTCCATGAGCATGTGCTGTTGAGAGAGGTCGAGTGTGTCTGTGTAGAAGAGAAGGCCAAGAGAAAAATGTGATAAATGTATCATGGTCGAGAACAATGAGGAGTTTTATATGCTACAAATAAGAGGAGAACAATGAGTTGCTACAGAGTGGAAAAAGAGTGCAAAGAAGGCTGAGTGAATGTTTTTTAGAACAAAGCGTCAAGAGTTGATGAACACAAAGCTGAAAAAAGGCAGAGTCGTTACCGATTATAGAGAGAAATAGTGACTTATTGAGTGTGGGTTGGAGCCTAAAAAGCAGAAAGTTGGAGCTTCCATCTATAACAACCTCAGGCTAAAAGTTAATGTAATAAAGGTTAATAAAGGAAAAATAAAACGACGGTCGTGGGACATGTATTCCAAGATGAATTTTAGGAAAAACACTATAGTGGCAATCACTTTCGATTTATTAATGGCTATGGAAATTGGAAAATACATTAATAAAGGAAAATGTGCATTAATTGACATTTATTTATGAGAAATAAGGGAATATAGGAGAAAAGGAAGGTGAAGGGACACCGATTTGCATGAGAGGGAAATTAGAAGGAAAATTAAGGAAAATGAAGAAAATAGACACATCAATAATAAAAAGGCTTCAGAGAACCAGTTCAAAGCTTTTGATCAGTTTATCTTGGGTATAAAAAGAAAAGAGAGATGTAACACCAAGAGGAGGAAGCAAGAAAGTAAAGGAAGGAAAATGACAAGCAAGGAAAAGCAAGGAAAGCAAAGGAAAGGAAGAAGAAAGTTGGATCATAAGCTTCGACAGGAAGATTTTGTAGGTAATAGGTTGCATGTGTGATTTCCTAGCTGAGGTGTGAATGCATGGTACATGCATTTGTTTATTTGGTTCATTTTTTGTTATTGGCATGGGTTTTTCCTGGTTTGATAGTGGTTTCATACTTACCTTGCCATTTCCTGGATAACCATTGTGTGATGGGATTTAATTCTTGGTTGAGCTTTAGCTTGTCGAAAGGTTCTAGAACTGGGTGAGGTGGTATTAGGAAAATTTCCAAGGTTAGGGGTGGAGATGGTTTTCTCTGAGAATTCCTCAATAGGTGGGTGGAGACAAGAAAATTCCTCAAGGTATGGTGAAGGAATTTTGAGGCATCCAAGCTTGTTTCAGTTTTGGTGATCTCTTGACTGGTTTTGGCGAGATCACGAAAGGTTGAGGGTGGAGGTGGTTTAACATGTGGATTCCCTTGGTTGTTTATGTCTTGGTTTATCCCATGAGATCCCGCACTCATGCTTGGAATATGGCATGGGGGTGATTGAATCAAAGAAATATTTGGTTCATCTTAATCTATGGTTGGGTGGTACGTTGAAGTCCTTGACTTGGTTGAATTTTGCATACGTTAATAAGAGCTATTTTCATATTGTGATTCATGAGTACTTGTAATTTTTATTATGTTGCTTTGATGGTTGTTCTATCATGATTAATATTTTGGTTATATGTTTCTTATAAGCATGGTTCTGTGATATGTTGTAGCTATGGTTCTTGTTCATGATGTGATAAGTATTTGAATGGTTGATGAATTCACGGGATAACAAGTGTTGTTGCAGCTACTTGAAAGGGAAGTATAAATTCTTGGTGATTTTTAGCTAAAGTACAAATATTTACACTCAGATATGCATTCATGACCTGTATATTACATGATTATCATGTGTTTGACGAAATATCTATTGTGTTCTAGTCAGTCTAGTTCAAGTTTCTGCTTCAATTTTGAATGATTAGCATTATCATCATGTTTAATGTGATTTTGGAGAGTTAGAAGAAGCCTTGGGTAGTGGTATGGAGGTTAGCCTAGAAAAGTGGCTCAAATATGAGGACCATAGGAACTGAACTGAAGAGTTTATGTGGCATGCCATAACCGCATGGAAGCAAGATAGTGAGTGCATTATAGCCTCATAACCACATGGAAACAATTTCAAGGGTGAGGCCGTGGGTCTAGGTTAGTGAAACAATGCTCCAACTCATGGATTGACCTCCTGAGGTGTTACTTAATCTCTTGGGTGATCTGTAGTCCCTGTAGGATGTCATTTTGTAGGCCCCACTTCCTTAACTGGAATTGGGAGGTGAGGTCATGTAATAATGTCAGTCCGCTTAACATTTAACCAGAGGGCTTGTAAAAGTGGGTAAATGTGTGGGGTGGTGTGTTACATATTGGTACCAGAGATTCCAGGTTCAAAAACCTGGACTAGATGGGCGGGATGTGATTTTTATGGAGGCATGTCAATAACATGCATATTTTGCAATGACTATAATTGTCATGTATGTAGTCGGTGTTACAGTTTGTGGCATCATGCATTATGATTGAGATGACATCGATAGGTTGATATTTTGGTGTCATTATATATATACATGTATATCATGCTAATCTGGACCGATTTGTGCAGATGAGATAACCTCCCCTGAATTTCACTAAGGTATGTTTGATTATGTTTATATTTGGTTATCAGACATGGTATGTTTGCAGGAACAAGAATATCAGAGATGCTAAGCAAAATTGTGTATTATAGTTCACGAGACTCTCCTTATAGATCATATGAGTAGAACATATATGAGTACTCTCCTAAAATAGCAGACACCTTGATAAGTGTAAAGGAAAATATCAAAAGTTGTAATGCACAGGATAATTCATTCATAGGAAAGATTTGAAATAGCACAGGAAAATCAAGTAGAGGTAAATGTAGTGATCCTTTAGAGCTTATAATATTTTCAAAGACAAGGAAAACCACATATTAGTTATGGATATGAGGTGAGGACTAATGGGGGGGCATATGGTAGAAGGTATCATGTAGGGCACAAGTCAGATAGTGATGACACAGTCAGAGGTGGCAGATGGATGGATACACTTGACATGAGAGGTAATGGTTATGGGTTATATTCTAGTTCTTGTTCTGATAGACATCATGGTCATGATCACTATCATCCTTATAAGAGGAGTGATCTGAAAACACACAAGATTGACTATTTGAGCAAGTTCGAATGAGAGAAATTGAATTATTAAAGTTCCTTAAACATAAAATTGAGAACTAAAACATAAGCATGAACAACAACAATAAAATAAGCAAACACAACAAACATTGATGACGGAGTTCGTCCCTCCTGGGTTACGTCTCTGGGTTCGCTTCCAATGAGCGTCTGTTATATTAGGAATGCTCAAAAAGGCTCTTTACATAAATTTTCTCCATTATGACTGTGCACACAGGCACCCATGGATACTTTCAACATGTAGGCCTTGGCCTCTGCTCTCCAACACAACTCTCTGTTCTAAAAAAGGCCCAAGGATGGCCAAGTTATGCCCAAAAAGGCATTTTTCAAGCATAAATAATACACACTATGTAGAATCACTATACAACTCCCTTCTTGATGGTGCAATGGTAAAGCATTATATAGGGCCATGGGCAGGTCCTGGTGTTAAACCCACAGACCTCCCGGGATTTGAATGGCGAATATAGTAATAATTTTTAAAACATGGCGCATTATGGTTGAAAAACATATGTTATAATTGAATTTCCTTGCAACATAGTTTATATATGGCACATTTCATTTAATGTACAAAGCATACAATATTAATGCGATGGGTTGGCATATATATATATATATATGGCATATATCTTAATTGTACTCTGGTGGTGGTATTACGTTGAAGCTCGTGGCATATGAAATGCCACAACCATTACGCTTCACACCATATATCAATATTCGTTGCGACATAGTACTCCGTGCCACATAACTGTTACCACCTTTGTGCCACATAACAACACTCCGCGCCATTCGTGGCATTGTTTAAAACTGTCTCATGTTGTGCCATGTATAATATTTACGTTTCCATATCATAACTCTACCGATTGACTATTTTTTTAGCGCCTACGATTGTTTGTTAACATTGACATAGCCTTTGGGTTGGTGGGGCCACCAAATGTTGCGGGCTCTACCAAACTTATCCCCACTTACCATATGTCAAAACTTTAAATAAAATATTGCGCCCATAATTTAATAAATCAAATGCATAGCATATTGGTAAGGTTTTGGAATATGTTGGCAGAGGTCGCGGGTTCGACCCTGTCCTTTCTCATATAACCTTTGCATTGAATTGACTGCCCTGCGTTGAATTTGACCATCTATGTTGACTTTGACCTGCCACTTGGCCTGCAAGGCCAACATTTTTTTACCTTTTTTACTTAAACTTCAGCAGGAATTTTTTTTCTTCATACGGAGCATATTTTTCGAACCGTATATATCGTCGAAATCATCGCGATGAGCTCTTCAAGTTGGTGCTAGTTTCGGGAGTATCCAAGACTATAAAAGTCTAAGAATTTTGAGGATCCTATTGGATCAAGGAGTGAGAGAGGATACTTTATCGATGAGTTCAAGAAATCCAAGCCTCCTATATTTGATTGAGAGCTAAATAAACCAGAATATATAGAAGCATGGTTGTTCGTATAAAAAATTTATTCAAGATGCATGATTATATAGAGAACATGAAAGTTAGGATAACTATTTTCAGTCTCAAGGGAAAGGCAGACATTTGGTGGGAAGATGTAAAGCATGTCAAAGGCATAAAGTCAAAGGATTTGAGTTGGCATGAGTTTAAGAGACTCTTTAGGAAGAAGTACTTTTCAGAGAGATATTACGATGGAGAGGCTAAGGATTTCTATGAGCTGAAGGTGGGGTCTATGATAGATGAAGAGTAAATGACTAAGTTTCTAGTGTGGTTGAGGCATGTGCCTTATATTAAGTGTTAGTATGATTCTTTCGTCGTAAAAGATCACTTTAGCTATGCATATCAAGTAGCCCTAACATCAAGTATGGCTGCAAAATATCTTTAGATTTGCTGCATAATATTAGATCTAAGCATAAAATACATTAAGCAGATGAAATGTGAAATGGCTCCATGCATCCAATGGACAAGACAAGAACAATGTATAAAAAGAATCTTATATTATATTAAAGAATGGGGCACCTGAGAGGAAAACAAGAAAGGTGTTTTCCAGTTCTCCTCAGTGGGATGGGTTCTTGGAATTCCTCAGTGTTTCATATCTAAAATTCCTCTCTTTGGTTAATGTGGAAAACCCTAACAAACATGGAACTCAATGGGAGTTCAAAATGCAAACAAATGGAAATGGTGACCAAGAGTAGATCTAGTGTAATCTAATGCAATGGAGGTGACTAATGAATGGGGAAACCCCTTCTATTTATAACAAAATATTGGGGTGTTCTAGAACTCGGTGCATGAATAAAATATTATTAATCACATTCTAGAATCACCCTTTAGGAATATTTTATTATATTTGTGGGAGGGAAAAGGGTTTTTGACTTGGGTCAATTCCTTTATTTATAAATAATAAATAAATAAATGATTTATTTATTATTTAAGGGGAATGAGGGGAATATAATTAAATAAATAATGTTTTATTTAATTATTTAAAAATGATTTAGTCAAATTTAACTAGGAATAGTATTTAAATAGTGATTTAAATAACTTATTCTTTGGAAATAATTAAATAAATAATGATTTATTTAATTGATTACCTTGTTTTGGGTTAAATATGACCAAGAAATGTAAACAAATGTGGTGAAAGCGATTTTACTTGGGGTAAAATTAGTCTTACATGGTGTACTTGGGTTCATCTAATGATAATGGGTTAGATGACCAAAAAATGGTGTAACAGATTGCCCCCCAACGTACGAGTGTTAGGAGAAAATCGTATGACCGAAGTACGTTGTAAGAACTGAATCAATAAACAGCAAGATAGAAATGAAAGAGAGGAATGTAAGGTAATCTAAAGTGGTGGAGGACTAGACCCTGAGGAGATGAGACTTACAGGTGCAACAAGTCTCAAGTGTATGATGTGGTACCAATGTGAAAGGTGGCGGGGGAGGCATACCTATGCCCGCGGAGACAATAGTACAAAGAATAAGGCGCCCGGAAAACCACGGAGCGCAATAGTAAAAACAGTGCTGGCCTAAGCATGAGCCAGAAATCAAGAATGATGAAGCCCACATACATGCGATGCCTGGAATAATCGTCAGGACTTATACAATAAGATGGTAGTACATGAGATATTAATACACCCAAATGCCCCCTACACACGGGGAAGGGCTCGCGAAATCGGACCGACACGTGCAAATCGAAGAGGTGCTGCAAGCGACTGAGGCCGATATCATCAAATGAGAGGAGCTGCATGAAGTGTTGGAATTAAGAAGTCATCCGGGTATGTGGGGGGCTACCTGCAGGGCCACCCCCTCCTGAGGGTTGAAACATCTCACACACACCCGGGTATCACCAATAGCTGCTGCTGCATCACTGAACCATCAAGTGTATAGAGCACGATCAAGCTGAAAAGAGCTCGAACCAAGGTAGACTGCCCCCTAGACCTGACTTCTGGATTAAATGAGTTGATTTCGACAGAAGTAGGTCCACTATAGGTGAGGCAATAAGGGAACCCCAACTAAAGCACGAGGGAAAATAGTAGAGCGATGAACAGATAGACACTAATGATGATGATGGAATGAGGGATACTGCGTAGCGGATGGACGACTTCCCTTGTTAGAGCACCAAGGGCATGAATGGCTTGGCAGCGACTGACACAATATCATGAGGGATAGGGGACAGTGGGACTGAAGGCCATAATGTGCGACACGAGAGAGGGACTAAGCAATGAAGGATGGAGGGCTATAGTGGGATACAAAGGGACTCAGGATAGATTCCATGAATGTGATGATGACTCAACTCGGATGCTCTAAACAAGGGCGACTCGATGGTGCTGCCACACAGTAAAGGTCCAATTGGGGACCATAATAACATGAGTACAATAGGGTATCTCATGATGAAAATCAACACAAACAAGGACAAGTAAGGAGGCAAAGTGGTGCCCCCAGTACAAGTGTTGTAAGTGAGGAAATTCGATTTGGAGGAGAGGTGAATAGACACTTCGTGGACGCAATGGGTCCTGGTGAAGTATCAAGGGACTAAAAATTAACAGGTACCTAGAGCTCATCAACAGGCCAGGGCGCATTTTTTGGGGTTTGTGCTGTGGCCTGGGTAGCAGGTACAGGGCAGAAAACTACGACCTATCCCAGGAAATGACCTGAAAAGTGCGACCTGTCAGAGAAAGGGGGTTTCAGTGCTGTTTTTGGCTGAGATCTGGGATTTGTATGGTTGAGGGGCCTAGGTGTCCCCAAGCATGTTGTGTTCATGCCAAAATGTATTAAGGGGGATCTAAACACATTTTAATGATGTGATGCACCATTTGTTTGTGTTATGGTTATGCAGTATGAGAAAGGAAATGGAGGATTACCAATCTCTTTTAGTACTGCATATATGAATCAAATGGACTTTAATTTTTTGGGTTGGCATACCTGGTGTCACTATCCCAAAGAGAGAATTTGGAGATAATGAATTGATTCTCTTCTGAAAAACCTATAGGTTGGTCAACAACAATGTCTAAGAGACTGGGTTGCGAATGGAAAATGAAGGAACGATAAGGGGTATCATCCCGAGAGTGATCTGAAGTGATATGGGACTCTAGAGGTTCTTCTAAATGTGGAAGAATAATGGTACTAGAGTCGACACGACCAGATATATTAGGAGAGTTGTAGAGAATTGCTTCTCTTGGTCTCTCAAATATGGGTGCCCCCTTACTTAAACATTGGGTTTCAATGTAATGGCCACAAGGTGTATGTGGTGTGAATGCATGGGTTCGATGTAAGGTGGAATAGATAAAGTAAGGGGTGGGGATTTTTTCCATAATGTCATCATCGTGATAGAGGATGGGGTGACTGGTGGAAGAAAGACCACCTGACGCGGCGAAGCTACCTGACTCATGATTATGAGAAGAGAGGTTCACATGCGCATCGTCACAAGGGGTGATAGAAGAGTAAGTAGATAAGGGATCTGCCGATGTGGAGCCCAGGGTGATCGCTGAAGGAAGGTCAAGCGAAACAATAGGGGAGGATTCAGAGGGAATGTTCCCCGAGGGTCGCATGGATGATGATAGGTAGAATATGGTGGACGAAGGCTCCGTCATCTTGTCATCAGGAGGGGGAATGTCAATAGGAGCCGTCATGTCTAGTGATTTTGTTGAAGCAAAACGCGCAAATAGGGGAGAGGTGGACTCATGACGCTTGGCCTCGAACTGGCGGACCGCGGCTAGAGAGGTGCGGAAGTCCTTGAGGCGGGGACAAATGTGGGTGTAATGGCCATGGAGATCACAAAAAACACAGGGGTGGTTGGTGTGAATAGTCTGGGGGTTCTTGGCCGCGGCCACGGAAGGACAAAAGTCTTCCGGGACCGTGGACTCAGGGAACGCGACATTAACCATGGGCTTGAGATGAGGCAATTCAGGACAGGTATGGGTGGCGTGACCAAAAACATCACACAAAGCACACAGGATGGTATGCTTTGGAGGCCGAGGAGAGGCAGGGTTTGTTGGGGCGGCCTTGTCCTTTGATGCCCCCCTGTGAGCTTTGCTAGTCTTACTCGAAGCGGTCGCAACAGGAGGTGGGTCCTGTTGAGGTGACTGAGGCACTATTGCAGTGGGAGAAGTTATGGGGACCGGTTGGACCGGGGTCAAAGCAAGATAAGGTTTGGGTTGACCGGGTGGGGTAGCGGCTGGAGGAGCAAGTTACCAGACGGGAATCCCAAGGGTCAGGTTAGGAAGAGAGAGGGTGGCCATGACAGGTATCGTGTACACACCTGGTGGGGGAGCTAGGAACGGTAGCTGACCAGTGGGGTAATGGCTAGGAGGGATGGCTCCAAGATGGTTGAGACCTGGTGGAACCAACCCAGGAGGGTAGAGAGGCGCATGGATATTAGCAGTAGGAGAAGGGTCAGAGGGGAGAGGTCCGGCTGGCTGAGGCGAAGGGCTAGGAGCGGGTTGCTGCAGGCGAGGTTGGGGTTAGTGACTAGCCGAAGCGGGCTGTTTAAGGTCAGCCCAAGACGATTGCATCATGCAAACATTCGCTAAGATGGGATCAGAGACAGGAGGAGGAGAAAGACCAAGGAAGGTTCCAAGCAAGGAGGAGTCTTTGTAAATGCCGGGGGAAACATTGGTCAAAGAATCAATAGTTTTTTGATTGGGGACAACAGAGATGGTGGACTCAGGGGAAGTCTGAGATGTCGGTTCATGATATGTTAACTGGTCAATGGTGACAATCTTTCCATTATGTGGGAAAAACAGCTTGCGGTGGACTGCGGATGGGACGACAGACATGGCATAGGTGTAACTACACCCTAAAAGAATGTTATAGTCAAGAAGGGCGTTGATAACTTCAACGTCGACACAAACAGTCTTGCCCGCAAGGGTGATAGGACAGTTATAGAAAAGGCCAATGGGCTGGGAGGCATGGCCATCCCATGCACGAAGGGTGATTGTGGAAGGGACCAGCTCAGGAGATCCGAGTTGTTTCCAAACCGAAGCGGACATTACACAGGTGGATGCCCCCTCGTCAATGATGCAGCGGGAAATATTAGCGTTCCGGATTTTGACTGAGATTTGGAACGCTATGGAAGCAGAAAGAGGAGGAGACTTTGAATGATGGGCATCGAAAACAATCAATTGGTCATCTGTTGGATCTACAGCGCCCAGGGCAGAGAGGAGAGATTTTATTTGGGAGGGGCATGACTGGAGGAGTTCCAGCGTGGAAATGGCAACATGAGATTGGGCCAGCTCATCGACTATGCTAAACGAATGGGCAGCTCAGTCAGAAGAAGCATTTTGGCGTAATGGTCCCTTAGGAATCTTGGTATGAACCTCGGCTTTGGGCAGAGGGATATGCAAGGGACCATTAGTTGTCGAAAGAGGCTCGGTAGAACCTAGAGAAGGTGACTCGGGGGCAGATGGAGCAAGAGGCGGGGGGTACGGACGGGACTGAGTTTGAAGGTTAAGGTCGACGGGTACAGGTTGGTCAGAGTTCATCATGAGGATCTGGTAATCAGAGGTACCAGATGGAGGAGGTTGAGCGGTTATTGGTCCGTGAGGTGGTTGGGTAGCCACAAAGCCATGCTGTGCATCCACCTGCTCTTGAGGGGGAGGTGAATGTTGTTGCGGGGCTTGAAAAGACAAGGGAGGAGGAGGTGTGAATGCTGGAGGAGCTGGAGCACTAGGCTGTGGATATGGGTGATAATGAGGTTGGGGAACATTGTGGTAAGCCGAAGGTTGGGCAGAAACACGAGGCGTCCCGGATCCTGGATGCATGCTACCGGGAGGGGGAGAAGTGCAAGAGGTGGTGCCCCCTCCCCCAGGAAAACCATAGCTCATGGGAGGTTTGGCGGATGGATGAGAGAGAGCTCCAACGAAACTATCGGCGGCATGAGGTGCCCCTGGTGTGTTAGTGCCACTGGGTCTGGGGAGGTCAGGAAGGACGGTATAAACATAACCTGATTGAGCATAGATCAGGTCATATTTCAAGGCTATTTGGAGGGCGGCTTCTTCGGTTTGAAAGAAGTGGGATGCAACATCTTTGCCAATGGGAGGTAAGAGAGAGTGAAGGAACCAGTCCATATAGACACGGTCTTCGAAGGTAGGGGCTTGACATAGGCTCTTTCGTCTCTGCCATTCTTTAACATGATCGAATAGGCTGGTCGCAGACGATTGACGGAAAGAAGTCAAAATTTCAATACCGGTGTCATAACGAGGGGGAAGCTGGAAATAAGATAAGAAGGTGCCGGCAAGGGTCGCAAAGGTGGTATGGGAAGAGGTGGGCTGGTCAACATACCATTTATAAGCTTCGCCTGTAAGCGTGCATTGGAACAACCGAAGATGAATGGAATCATCGGTGATGGAATTGGAGGAACACCACATGTGGAAAGATCGGATATGGTTAGAGGGATCTTCACTAGCACGGCCTTCGAACTTGGGAATGTCGGAGGGGAGCTTGGTTGGCATAGCAGGCCAACTGACATCGTGGCGGATAGGATCGTTAATAAGCTGATTGAAGTCGGGGAGACTGAGGCCGGCCATATACGGAAGTAATGGGGCAGTTGAGGTAGGTCCCGTAGTGGTTCCACTGGAAGTGGACCCGACAATAGAACCGGGGTTAGGGCTAGGTCCAGAACTAGACATGGTTGAGGTAAAGGGGGGAGAACCAGAAGGACGGGGAGAACCCAAACAATCAGAGGAAGAGTCAGAGGGAAAACTCGGGGGAGGACTTGCTCGATGACGACGGGAAGGAGGAAGTAAATTAACCAGAAACTGAGGGTGGAGGCCAAGAAGTCGCCGGGAGAAACGCCTTGGAGGCGCAATGATGACGGGAAGAAGAAAGACCGACAAGGGCAGCAAGGTGCAGAAGCAAGACACGAAAAGGGCAAGGAGGTGTAGTGTCGATTAATTTTAGAGTCTTTGCCAGGCGGTGTTAACCAGGCTCTTCTTCACTTAGGGTCAGTGTGTGGCGTGCGTTAATTTTAATTGATTAAACCCTGACGTTTTGAGAGAAGAAGAAAAAGTTTGTTGCATAACGGAAAAGAAATGTGTAGTAAATAAGACTAAAAGAACAGAAAATTAACAACGAAAAATGCAGCAATCTAACCCAAGAAGGCAGGTCTCACAAAAATAGTCTATAAGAGGGAAAAAACTAGGCAAAGCATGCTAAAAAGAGGCCAATAGATCGAAGGTCCGGAGGGACTGGGATCTAAAGGGTAAATCTGCTGAAAAGTGGTGCAGAGGGCAGCAAATAAGCAGAGGCAAGGTTGCTGCTAAAAAGGAGGAGATCAGCTAAAAATAGAAGAGACAAGGCAGTGGCCTTAGAAATGAACCCAAAAAAAACGATATGAGGTGGTTTTGAGAGGGAGAAGAGCCGATCTAAAGGGATCTGAAAAGGAGGTATCAGATCAGAGAAAAAAAAGGGCTGAAACTCTGGAAATTCAGACTTCTGAAACAGAGAAAACTCTCCCACAAAAAGTGGAGGGTACTTAAGCCCTAAGGGGCTAGATTCCCACTTAGTTGAGTAAAATGGAGCAAGAATAGGTCTAAACGGGCGAAGATGGAGGTCAGACAACCCTGACAGAGGTTCAGACAAAACCCAGAAAAATTTCAGAAAAATTCCAGAAAAAAGTCCAGGTCGCAGTTTTTGACCTGTTTTTCGCTTAGGTCGCACTTTTTGGGCTGTTTTCCGCGACCTGGGACGCACTTTTTGGGCCAAAAAGTGCGACCTGCACTTTCGGTACTCGCGGGGGCAGATTTCAGAAAAAAGTGTCGTCTCAGCTGCGGTTGATGTCGGTCACTTGCGCAAAAAGGCCAAAAACACACGGAAGTTAGAAATTTGAATGTTTGAGGGTTTTAGAGGGGAAAAATAGCATAAAAATGGAAAAAATAGGAAAAATAAAAAATGGAAGAGAAACCCTAGGGTCTGAAACTGCTGGATATGCAGGAAAATAGACAACGACAGTGGTCGCAAAAGAAAACCCGTGTGGAGTCGCCAATTGTTAGTATGATTCTTTCATCGTAAAAGATCACTTTAGCTATGCATATCAAGTAGCCCTAACATCAAGTATGGTTGCAAAATATCTTTAGATTTGCTGCATAATATTAGATCTAAGCATAAAAGACATTAAGCAGATGAAATGTGAAATGGCTCCATGCATCCAATGGACAAGACAAGAACAATGTATAAAAAGAATCTTATATTATATTAAAGAATGGGGCACCTGAGAGGAAAACAAGAAAGGTGTTTTCCAGTTCTCCTCAGTGGGATGGGTTCTTGGAAGTCCTCAGTGTTTCAGATCTAAAATTCCTCTCTTTGGTTGCTATGAAAAACCCTAACAAACATGGAACTCAATGGGAGTTCAAAATGCAAACAAAATGAAATTGGTGACCAAGAGTAGATCTAGTGTGATCTAATGCAATGGAGGTGACTAATGAATGTGGAAAACCCTTCTATTTATAACAAAATATTGGGGTGTTCTAGAACTCGGTGCATGAATAAAATATTATTAATCACATTCTAGAATCACCCTTTAGGAATATTTTATTATATTTGTTGGAGGGAAAAGGGCTTTTGACTTGGGTCAATTCCTTTATTTATAAATAACAAATAAATAAATGATTTAATTATTATTTAAGGGAGATGAGGGGAATATAATTAAATAAATAATGGTTTATTTAATTATTTAAAAATGATTTAGTCAAATTTAACTAGGAATAATATTTAAATAGTGATTTAAATAACTTATTCTTAGGAAATAATTAAATAAATAATGATTTATTTAATTGATTACCTTGTTTTGGGTTAAATATGACCAAGAAATGTAAACAAAGGTGGTGAAAGCGATTTTACTTGGGGTAAAATTAGTCTTACATGGTGTACTTGGGTTCATCTAACGATAATGGGTTAGATGACCAAAAAATGGTGTAACATTAAGGAAGAGAAGATGAAGGTCCAATGTTTCATCAATGGACTTCCATTAACATTCAAGGATCAGATTGAGTATGATGAGCCTCGCTCATTGGAGGAAGTCACCTATAAATTGAAGCACTGTTATGAGGAGTCGAAGTGTAAGACTGAGCCTAAGCATGATTGGAAAGGTAATGACAAGAGTAAATAAAAATGGCCTCTGAATTGGGAAAGACCTTAGGATGTAGGTGATAAATAAAATGTGGTCCCTTACAATAATTTCAATACAACAGAAAAGGGACATGGATCTCAACCTAGAGAGCAACAAAATAAAGGTAGTGGAAGAGAATAGTTGCAGTGTTGGATTTGTGGAAAAGATCATCGTAAGAAGTATTATCTGTTGTAACAGGGTGGAAAACCTCATATCTACATTTTTCATGAGGTGTAGACAATTGGGGATGTTGGGTAGTGCATTCCTCAGATTTATGCATCATTTTATAATAAGCAGGTGGATCACCAGTCATCCTTTAATGAGATGGAAGGTAAGCTCTATGATCAAGTTGTTTCCATTTTGATTTATCCTAGATCTAATTATAGTTATGTTAATCCTGACTCGGTGGATACGTGTGCCTTGAATAAAGAAGTGCATGCAAAGTCTTGGTTGGTGCAGTTGGCTACAGGGACCAAGAAAATAGTTCATCATTGGCGGATAGCTTATGCATTTGAGTTGAATGGTATGTATACATCAAAACATCTAAATGTGCTTATGTTGGGATCATACAATATTATTTTGGGTATGGATAGGTTTTACCTTCACAGGACTATGGTAGATTGCTACGAGAAGGTTATTGAGTGCTTGGATAATGATGGAGAGAAGAGAGTATTTCAGGGTAAGAAGAAGCCTACATAGGTAAGAAAGGTTACAACTATGCAAGAAAAGCACAGTAGCGGGAAAGGATGTGTATTATTTGCAATGAATGTTTCCAGTAAAAAAGGGAATCATGTTGAGGATTTTGAAGTCTTGAAGAGATATTCAATCTTGCAACAATTTTAGGATGTATTTCCAACATAGATTTCAAAGTTACCGCCTCATAGGGAAGTGGAGTTGTGTATTGAGTTAGTACTAGGAGAAACACCAACATCAAAGGCACCTTACAGGATGAGCACTCTGAAATTAGTGGAATTTAAGTTGCAGCTTAAGAAAATTATTGATAAGGGATACATTAGGCCAAGCATGTCACCATGGGGTGCACCAGTATTGTTTGTGAAGAAAAAATATGGTACTCTCAAGTTGTGTATTGATTACAAGTAGTTGAACAAAGTGACTATCAAGAACAAGTACCCTTTGCCGCAGATTGATGACTTGTTTTATCAGTTGAAGGGAGCAACAATGTTCTCAAATATTGACTTGAGATAATGATATCATCAGGTACACATCAAAGAAGAGGAAATCTACAAGTCAACATTCTATACCGGATATGGGCATTATGATTTTGTAGTGGTTGCGTTTGGTCTTACTAATTATCTAACTACTTTCATGTGTTTGATGAATAGTGTGTTGCATCCTTATCTGGACAAGTTTGTGGTAGTATTCATTGATGATATTGATATATTCTATGTAGAAATTATACAAACATATGTATATCAATGGATTCAATCCGATCAAGCAATGTAGTAAAGCTAGATACTGAATCCTTCTACAAAT
The DNA here is from genome assembly GCA_034641835.2 of Pinus albicaulis. Classification (NCBI taxonomy): domain Eukaryota; kingdom Viridiplantae; phylum Streptophyta; class Pinopsida; order Pinales; family Pinaceae; genus Pinus; species Pinus albicaulis. The sequence continues at coordinate 605,649,458 of CM076584.1, forward strand.
AAATTTCGGAAAATAAACACGATCTCCAATCACAACAATTAAAGAAAGAATCAAATCAAACCACAACATAGATAATTTCTCGGGGAAATATTGCTGCTCAAAACCTCTCTATCTTCTATTGTATATTCCACAAGGAATCATGAAACAATTACAATGCACTCTTCTCACAAGAGTCTCCTGCAATCTGCCTATTGTCTCACACTGATCCAGACAAAATCGGGCCAATACTTAGCCAATTCTCAGTCTGTCTTCAGCCCACCTTGCTCACGCAATTCATGAGGAATGCAATCCATATTCCTTAGGAATTTCAACCTTTCTCAACTGAACAGAGTATCATGGGCATCCTGTGGTGTTTTAACTACATTTTGGTAGTATGCTAATAATACAACTGATAGTCAACTTCCCTTTAACCTTTGTCTCAACTGGGTCTCCACTGGAATTGTCATGCATGCAACTATTAATAGTAAATCATCAGTTTCATGATAGATCACTACACGTGAATTAAATCTGATTTAATTCACTTGATCTCTCACTAGTGCAACAAACAGTTACAACTAGTTCAACTGACTTTAACTCACCTAACTGAGTTAACTGATTATTCTTGCACTTAACTGCGACTTGAACTATAAAACACATAGAATTCCTCTGCATGCCTCACCAACTACCCTCAACTTGAAATACGTGAGCTAACTGAGTTTATCAGACTCTATTAACTATTACAAGTGATTATGAGATAATATTACATTTTATTATCCAATTTAATTAAGGGAAAATTAAATTACACACATTTCCAATTTATTAAATAAATTTAATTTCACATTAATGTATTGCTAGGACCCATCACTACACGACCTGTGGTCCCACACTAGTGTAGGTGCTGTCATGTTATTTCTGGATGCCAATTTCACTGTTTCTTGTTGCAAACTTCAACACTCCCTCTCAATAAGAAAGGAATGTCCTTGGATGCGCACATGCACCTCTTGCATGAGACATGCAACTCTTGCATGCGACATGCAACTCTTGCATTCAACACTTCTCTAGTGTTTCTCGCACATGCAACTCTTGCATGCAACACTTATGAAACTGAATAGCCTCTAAACAACCGAATCAATATAATGCATCTATCATCAGAGTCTTCTGACTGCTGCTAGCTACTGCACATGTCTACTGGACTCTTTGCGCTGTTGAAATCTACATCCATGCACTCTGCATTGCTACCAACTCTGATCTGCACTCCAGTATCTGACACTTGTCAGTTTGATTTCTGTCCTCCTGAAATCTGACTATATCAATCTAACTGATCCTGCTACTGATGTACTGTGGGCTCCTCGTAGCCAGGTTCGATCCATGAGACGCACAATCTCTAAGACCCTGCCCAAATTTCTTCTTGGGATTAATTTTTCACATTGCCCCACCTCACACCTAGAGGTACATCTGCATGTACTCCATCTGCCCATCTGGCTCGAAATTTCTCTGCTTGAGTGGTTTATTCCACTCCATGATCCTCCGCATGTGGCTGCTCCACATCTTGAGGTTCATTCTTTGGAACCAAAATTTCCTCATTTGCATGCAAATCAAGCTCCCTCTCAAGGGACAATTTCATGGATTTCTCACACTTCCCCATGGTACATCCCTTTCGTGTGTCTATCTACGCAAGAGTACCCTTTGGAATCCTTGTAGAAATATGTTGCATGACATTCAAAGCTCTGTGGTGTAGATGGCCCAATCTCCTGTGCCATAACTCACCCTCATCCTGGCTCACCACTTTTTCTGCTTACCCACCAATGTTGCGAAATGCTCTACATCAAGTTTATAGAGATTCTTCACATGAATCCCAATCTTCTTGGCTTGTCTTGTTGCTTTGTGTCAAAGGAAATATTTTCCTTCACTGAAAACAACATCATAGCCTCTATCCTCCAACATTGCGACTGAAACTAAAATTTTCTTCAAGCCTGGTACATGCATTACATATTTTAATAAAAATGGTTTACCTAACTGTCTCTAGAAATTAACTGTACCAATCTCGGTAGCGCTATACCTTCCATCATTGCCCATTTTGATATGCATCTGGAGGTCCTTCTCCTCCAAGCTACTGAAAATTTCTTTGTCTCTCGTCATGTGGAAAGATGCACCACTATCCAAGTACCACCCTGATCCCATCGCACTTGACAGCATGCATGCAATCAACGAGAATTACAACTCAATTTGTGAGGTCAAAGCCTCACCAGCTGCAGATCCTGAAGCCTTCTTGTTCTTCTTCTTTTGTGGACAATTAGTGGCATAATGTCCATGCTCGTGACGGTGAACACTTCACTCTGGACATGTCGCGCTCCTTGCCTTCTTCCCCGGTCTTAGATTTGGAATAGGATTTCCTTCCCTTCCCCTTATTCGCCTTACCAGCAAGGCAAAATTTTCTTCATCATCTTCCTTAGATGAAGATCCATCCATGGTATTCTGCCTGAATACTTCTTGTACCAAATCTGACCAAAGTTGTTCCCAATCTGGTAGCTTCTCCCTCCCATTGACAGAGTCCTGATAACTATGCCAACTCTTGGGAAGGCCTAGAAGAGCTAGGCTCACTAAGTCATCATCATCGACAAAAATTCCTACACTCCCAAGCTCATCTCGACATTGGACAAACTTGGTTAAATATATCGAAATAGTGTCGCCTTTCTCCATTTTGATTTTCCTAAGCTTTTCCTTCAGTGCCAATTTTCTATGATCACTGCTGCTCTGAAACAAATCTGCCAAAGCCTCCACATTGCATATGGAGTCACTTTTCCATGGATACTTGAGACAATGTGGTCTCATACTCCCTCCAGTAATATCCTCCTCGCCCTTGCAACCTTCTTTTGCCAAACATCAATATTTTTCAGCATCTGCTGCAACGGGTTTGGGAATGTCATTATCAATGAATTATTCCAACCCATTTTCCTCCATTAATGCCTCCATCCTGTATTTCCACGCAATATAATTGGAACTTCCCTCGAGTGCATACTCCAATATCAAGCCATTGAAAGCCATTTTGATCCTGATTCACCTGTCGCACCAAGAATACTTTTGCAAATTCGAATTCTATTCAGTCACAAACTCAACTTCTCCTCCATTATAGTGATTTCCTATGCTCTGAGACGATGTAGACATTATGAAAACATATGTATATCAATGGATTCAATTCGATCAAGCAATGTACTAAAGGTAGATACTGAATCCTTCTACAAATTAATTGCGGAAAATAAACAAGATCGCCAATCACAACAAGTAAATAAAAATCAAATCAAACCACAACACAAATAATTTCCTAGGGAAAGCTTCCTGCTCAAAACCCCTCTAGATTCTATTGTATATTCCATGTGGAATCATGAAACAATTACAATGCACTCTTATCACAATAGTCTCCTGCAATCTGCCTATCGTCTCACACTAATCCAGAAAAAATCGGGCCAAAACTTAGCCAATTCTCAGTCTGTCTTTAGCCTACCTTGCTCACACAATTCATGAGGAATGCAATCCCTATTCCTTAGGAATTTCAACCTTTCTCAACTGCACAGAGTATCATGGGCATCCTATGGTGTTTTAACTGCATCTGGGCTGTCTGCTAATAATACAATTGGTAGTCAACTTCTCTTTAACCTTTGTCTCAACTGGGTCTCCATTGGAACTAACATGCATGTAGCTATTAATAGTAAATCATCGGTTGCATGGCATATCACTACATGTGAATTAAATATTTTTTAATTCACTTGATCTCTCACTAGTGAAACAAATAGTTACAACTAGTTCAACTGACTTTAACTCACCTATCTGAGTTAACTGATTACTCATGGATTAAACTCATGCACTTAACTGCAACTTGAACTCTAAAACAAATATAATCACTCTACATGCCTCACCAACTACCCTCAACTCGAAATACATGAGCTAAATAAGTTTATCACACTCAGTTAACTATTACAAGTGATTATGAGATAAAATTACATTTTATTGTCCAATTTAATTAAGGGAAAATTAAATTAGACACATTTCCAATTTATTAAATAAATTGAATTTAACACTAATGTATCGCTAGGACCCATCACTACACGACCTTTAGTCCCAAACTAGTGTAGATGCTGTCATGTTGTTTCTGGATGCCAATTTCACTATTTCTTGTTGCAAACTTCAACATTCTAAGAATGTGGAAGAGCATGTAGAACAACTAGTAGTAGTATTAAGATTACTGAGAGAGCATTAGTTGTATGCCAAGCTTAGTAAGTGAAATTTCTTTCAGACAAAATTACATCACTTGGGACATGTTGTTTCCAAGGAAAGTATAGCAGTGGACCTGGAAAAATATCAGAGCTATCATGGAGTGGGCATATCCTAGGAATGTGGATGAGGTCATATCATTCATGGGACTAGAAGGCTATTACCGGTAGTTAGTTAGGAACTTCTCATAGATTTACTATCCTATTAGATCTTTGCATAGAAAAGGAAATAAGTTTGAATGGACCGAGGAGTGTGCAAATCGTTTTTAGCAGTTGAAGCATTTTCTTACAAATTCTCTAGTATTGATTATTGAATATCCCGAAAAAGAGTTCTTGGTATGTAAAGATGCTTGCAAGAGAGGACTTGGTGGAGTCTTGATGCAGGGAGGACAAGTGGTATGCTATGAGTCAAGGAAGTTGATTGAGCACGAGTAGAACTATGTGACTCATGATATTGAGTTGGAATATATCCTTCATGCATTGAAGATGTGGAGACATTATATTCTTGGAAAGAGGTTTGTATTGATGAGTGATCATAGTGGGTTGAGGTAGTTATTTTACAAACCTAATACGAATTTGAGGAAATATATATTATTGAATACCCTCAGTGAGTTTGACTTCGAGATAATGTACATTAAGGGAAAGGAGAATAGGGTTTCAGATGCTCTTAGCAAGAGAGTGAAGGTGAATCACATTGCAAGAGTGAGTTCCAATGGGATAAAATTGCATGAGTGGATCTTGCAGGCAGGACAACATGATAACATGTATTAGTAGTTGAGGCATAGGTTATAGCAAGAGGGTGGCGGTAATAGGGATGAGGAGTATCACCTCGCAATAGATGGATTGGTCAGATTTAGGAACACGATTTATGTACTAAATGACAGTGAATCAAGAAGCTTGTCTTGAGGGAGTTTCATATTAAGTAATATTCAGGTAGCCAGGGATATCATAAAACATAGACAACAGTTAAGAAATTCTATAATTGGTTAAATTTGAAATAAGAGGTGGCTCAGTTTGTTGCGATATTTTTGGATTTTTAGCAAGTAAAAGTAGAGTGTAAGCATCCAAATGGTTTATTGCAACCGATTTCGATTCCAGTGTGGAAATGGGAGGTCATTTACATGGACTTCATTAAAGGTTTACTGAGGACATCAAACAACATTATTCCATCATGGTTGTGGTTGACATGTTATGTAAGGTGGTTCACTTCATTACAATTAAGTCTACGAATTCAACTATTAAGGTAGCTCAGATCTTCATTAGGGAGATAGTGAGGTTGCATGGTGTTCCCAAGAAGATCATATCAGACAAAGATTTCAAGTTTACTTCCATGTTTTGGAAGGATTTGTTTACGGGTTTGGGGATAGAGTTATATTTCATTACAACTTATCATCTGTAGGTAGATGGACAAACAAACAGGGTTAATAGGATTCTTGGGGACATTTTGAGGATGTATGTCATGCATCAACAGTGGAGTGGGAGGATTATCTTCCACTGGTAGAGCTTGAATATAACAACAGGTGTAAGGAGTTATTGAGGACGAATCTATTTGAGGTTCTTTATGGGTGGATTTGTAATACTCCTATCAGCTAGAGTGATCCAGGGAACAAGGTGTTGATTGGACCGGACATGTTGATAGAGATAGAATAGGAAGTGCAGGTTATAAAGAGGAATTTGAAGCTAGCACATGACAGGTAGAAGAGTTATGCATATCATCACAGGGTATTTAAGGAGTTTCAGGTTGGGGAAAATGTGTACTTGTGCATTAAGCCCAAGAGGATCCCCTTGAGGATTTGGTCATGTGCCATGATGGCACCTTGATATTGCAAGCCTTTAGAGATCCTTGAGTGGATTGGACTAGGGGCCTATTAACTTGGATCACCTCCGATAGTGAAAATACATGAGGATTTCCATGTTTCATTACTTAAGAGAAATGTACAAGATGTTGACCATATGATTGAATGGTCTGTATTGCAAGTGGAACCAAAATGCACATAGCAGTGGAAATAGCTCCTACTTTAGAACCGAGAAATAGAGCGAGTTAAAGTGCGCTGGAAACACTTTGGTCCCGATGAAGCTACATGGGAGATGGAAGATCAGATGCACGCCTTGTATCATTCATTATTTGCTGGGATAGGAAAATGAGTTTTGGTATATGTATGTCTATATGTGAATGGCTGTAGATACCACAATGATTTGTGTTATAAACCTCCAATAAGTAGTGTGATTTTCATGTTTGTCATGTTGGTCATGGTTTGTAGTATTTGTTCATTGTAAATACTCCATCGAGATATGTTATAAAGCTCCATATGTAGTACACTTTGTTTTCAATATTTTGCTGGTCATAGGTGTCATAGAACACTGAGGATGGTGTTCCCTTAAGGGGGAGGGGTTTGTAACAACCCTGGGTTAAAATTCCATGTAATAAAGGTTAATAAGGGAAAAATGAGACCAAGGTCATGGGATACCTATTCCAAGTTGAATGATGGGAAAAGCACTATAGTGTGCATCACTTTCGGTTTATTAATAGCTATGGAAATTAGCAAAGGCATTGAAAAAGGAAAAGAGGAATTAATTGGAATTTATTTATGAGAAATAAAGGAAAATAGGAGAAAAGGAAGGTGAAGATACACAAATTTTCATGAGAGGGAAATTAGAAGGAAGATTAAGCAAAATGAAGAAAATAAAGACATTAATAATACAAAGGATTTAGATAACTAGTTCACAGATTTTGATAAGTTTAGCTTAGGTCTAGCAAGAAAAGAGAGAGAGACAACCAAGAGGGGGAAGGAAGAAAGCAAGACAAGAAAGGAAAAGGACAAGCAAGAAAAACAAAGGAATGCAAGGAGAAGGTTGGATCAACAACTTCAATAGGAAGACTTTGTAGGTAACATGCTTCATGTGTGATTTCCTAACTGAGGTGTGAATGCATGGCACATGAATTTATTTATTTGGCTCATTTGCTGTCATTGGAATGGGTTTTTCCTGGTTTGACAATAGTATCAACCTTCCCTTTCCATTTCCTGGATAGCCATGGTGTGATGAGATTTAATTATTGCTTGAGCTTTGGATACACAAAAGGTTTTGGAACCGGGTGAGGTCATTTCAGGAAAATTCCCAAAGGTTTGGGGTGGAGATGGTTTTCTCTGGGAAGCCCTCGACAGGTGGGTGGAGACAGGAAAATTCCTCAAGGTATGGTGAAGGAATTATGAGGCACTCAAGATTGTTTTGGTTTTGGTGATCTATTGACCAGTTTTGGCGAGATCACGAAAGGTTGAGGGTGGAGGTGGTTTAACCTTCGTGTTCCATTAGTTGTTTATATATTTATTTATCCCATGATATCCCATATTCATGCATGGAATATGACACAAGGGTGATTGGATGAAAATAATATTTGGTTCAGATCACTCTATGGTTGGGTGGTACGTGGAAGTCCCTGACTTGGTTGAATTTTGCATATGTTAATAAGATATATTTTACTATTGTGATTCATGAGTACCTGTACTTGTTATTATGTTTCTTTGATGGTTGTCCTATCATGGTTAATATTCTGGTTATATGCTGGTTATAAGCGTGGTTCTATGATGTTCTCTAGCTATGGATCCTATTCATGATTTGATAATTATTTGAATGGTTAATGAATGCATGGGATAACAAGTGTTGTTGCAACTACTTGAGAGGGAATTAGACCTTCTTGGATGTTTTTAGCTAAAGTACAAATATTTACACTCATATATGCATTCATTACCTGTAGCTTACATGTTTACCATGTGTTTGATGAAATGTCTATTATGTTCCAGTTAGTCTAGGGTAATTTTCTGATTCAAGTTTGAATTATTTGAATTTTCATCATGTTAAATATGATTATGGAGATTTATAGGAAGTTATGGGTAGTGGTATGGAGGCTAGCCTAGAAAAGTGGCTCAGATCTCAGTACCGCAGACATAAAACTGAAGAGTTTAGGCCATAACCGCATGGAGGCGATCATGTGAGTGCAGTTATAGCCTCATAACCGCATGGAGGAAAGCCTGTGAGTGTGGTTATAGCCACATAATTGCATGGAATTAGTGTCAAGGGTGCGGTTGTGGGTCTAGGTTAGTGAAATATGGTTCTTGCTCAGGGATTGAACTCCTGGGTTGTTACTTCAGCTCTTAGGTGATTTGTAGTCCCTGTAGGATGTCAATTTGTGGTCAGTTTGTAAGCCCCACTTCCTTAACTAGAACTAGGAAGTCAGGTCATGTCATAGTGACACTTCACTTCACATTTACCCAGAGGGCTTATAAAAGTGGGTAAATTTGTGGGGTGGCGTGTTACACCATCTTAGTATATATCCTAGGGGAGCTTTGGGGTTGGTTCCTCCTATAATTTGGTGCTTGCATAAATACAAGAAGATCCAAGTTGGTTCTTGCAACAAATCCAAGAAGTCAGTGCTTCAGTTGGTGCTTATTTCTAATGGTTGTTAGCAAAAAATATAAGGGATTTTGTGCTTCCTGTGAGTGGTGACTCATAAAGAATGATGTAAATAGAGTAAGTGATAAAATTTTACATCATAATACAAACAAGATTTGATGGTTTTTCTCCTGGAAGGGTTTCCACGTTAAACCTCTGTGTCAGATGTGTTGCTGATCTTGGCCTTGTTGTGTATGTTTATGTGTTGAGTTTACTTGTTGTTGTTATTATCTGTTGGTTCTGATCACATGATGGTTTCCAAGTTTGAATGTTGAATATAAATTGGCACAAAAGTTTAGAATATACTTAATTTCTATTCACTCCCCCTCTTAGTATTAACATTGTTTACAACACCAATTAAGAGTTTCTGTCTCCACATACTAATTCGAGATAAAATTTTAATTGCAACACACTTCACCCTCCGACTTTGAAATAATACAGTGAATTTCCACCATGGTGGTTTTATTAAATCTTGCCATGGATAATTGATCCTCCACTAGAGATCAATGCTACGAGGTGGGTCAACCTCTCCTTGTCCCCTTGCATACAATGTAAGCTGTTGGATAGTTGACACTATTGGGGGGGAGGGTGAGTCAGTAGTGTAGGAATGAACCACTTTTTGACCTTTTTTCTTTTCTTTTCTTTCAGATTAGATGGATCATCAATGTTTAGCAACACATCACAATATATAAGCAACAGATAACATAACCAAGATCATATAAGCAACATATCTAAGCACATAACCATGAGAACATCAAAGCAGATGAACATGGGAGCGACCATAAATAAAATCACACATAGAGACATAAGATATAAGGTGGAAACCCAAATGATAAAAACCATTGTTGGTTAATAGTATTTGTCTCAGTCTTTCTATGAATATTTAAATATTTTTTTACATATGATCATGGTCCACCACCTGCTAGAAGCCACCACTCCCATGACTTTGCATGACATCATGTGCTAGATGCCCCACCACCCAATAGTTTATCCATCCACCACTAGATGGTATTGATTTTTGGGTAGCATCGGATGTGCTCTAGCTCCAAAATTTTGTGGAGAGGCTAGAACACACAAGATCTCTAAGACCTAGAAATCATTTGGATAAATTCCACCCGGAATGCAAGTTATTCAAATAATTAATTATTTTTAATGAAGCCTAACTTAAAACTTAGGAAATTAAAATAATTAAAGTGAATTAACTTAAATGTGGGTGAGAAGCTTCTAAGTGGCGAGGATCAAGTCTGTTTTAATCTTAGCTATTGATTAAATATTAGATCACAAACGTTGATTTATCAATAGGAAAAGTATAAATGAAGACTTGAGGGTCAGTTGAAGATAAGCTGGACAAATGCATAGTAACCCGAGGGAAGTCGATTCTTCCAAATTTAGAATTCGATTTAAGGGGGAGAATTGCAGGACAGAGGAAGAGGAGGGTTTCAAAAATATTCAGAGCTCGAGGAAGAAGGACGCATAACATCGTAGAGGGTCAGCGTAGAGGGGACGCAGAGAGACATCGTTGAGGGAAAACACAGTGGTGATGCAGTCCTCACACAGTCTCTGCACAAAGGATCATGCAGAGGTGACACAGTGAAGGCCAACGAGCCTCTTAGGTGTAAGAAATTCTCCGAAGATCAAGGGAAAAATACCTTAGGTGTTTTCTTGGATATTTCTTAGTTATTCTGCCAGTCATTCCTTCTAAAGAAATTGCTACTGAACATTAATATATAAACCCTCATCTGTTGCACATGTTTTCTCGCATTGGGTTTTTTCTGGGAGAAGGACGCAGATCAACACAAAGGTTCAGCGCAGAGGTGACGCAGATAGATAGTGCAGAAGGATAGCGCAGTGGTGACACAATCCTCATGCAATCTCTCCATAGAGGATCATGCAAAGGTGACATAGTGAACGCTAGAGGGCATCTCAGGTGTCAGAAGTTCTCTAGAGGTAAAGGGAAAAATACCTCAGGTGTTTTCTTGGATATTTCTCAGCTATTCCGTCAGTCATTCATTGAAAAGGAATTACTACTGAATATTAATATATAAACTCTTTTATGTTGCACTGGTTTCCCACATTGGGTTTTTTCCAGGGACAATTGTCCAAAAATAATTGTGTCGATGTGATTGATTATTTTGCTTATATTTCACTATTATTTTCACTATGTAATTGTGTGATAAATGCTGTATAATTTATTTTGATATTTACTGAAATTATTTGTAAATAACTTATTGTGGAAAATAATTAATAGAAATAAATCATTAATTGCTGTAGAATTTCAGATTTGAAATTTTCACATGGTATTGGAGCTGAGATCGGGTAACAGGGTTGGAGATTCTGCAATGGAACGAAGTCTTGATGCTGTTGGAGCAAAAAATGGAAATGGTTCACGCATTTCTCTTGAGAAATAAGAAATCATGAGAGAAAGGATGGATCACGACATATTTTTATTGGCTTCCAGATTGGAAGAAGAATTCGATTGCATGTCAAGCTCTACTTCATCAGAGGTTTGGTATATTGGTAGCAAATATTCTGCACATTTGACGAGAATATGAGAATGTTTTTCGAGCTATCAAGAAGAATAGATGAACTTCAATATCACCGTGGGAAATAAGGTGAAATGTACCCCTGTTGGAAGAGGCAACATAGTTTTTCAAACTGAGGTAGGAGACTGAATTTGGGCTACCAATGTGATGCATGTGCCTGGTTTGGGGATGAAATTTATTTTTGTATCTAAGCTACAAAACAAGGGCTATGATGTATACTTCATTGGAAAAAGAGTATATTTCAAACACCCGATTTGGAAGAAGAAAGCAAAAATTGGAGTCAGGAGCAACAAATTGTATAATATCCAGCTTGAATCTCAAATGGCACTGATAGGCAGCAGTGGTGATAAATATTTGAATGAGCTATGGCACAGAAGGATGTGGCACTTACACCATGGGGCTCTGAGAATTCTCAGAAATACCGTCATAGGAGTTCCAGATTTGAGCACCAAACGAGATGATGTGTGTAGAGGATGCACACTAGGCAAGTATGCCAAAGAAACTTACGCGAGGAGCAACAATAGGGTTAAGAGTGTGTTGGGATTAATACACTCAGACATCTATGGAAAAATTTTCACTAGAGCTCTTAGTGGTGCCGAATATTTCATCACCTTCATTGATCACCATTCCATGAAAACATGGATCTACTTTCTAAAGACCAAGGATGAGGTATTTGATCAATTCAAAGAGTTTAAGGCTCTAGTTGAGAATATGACAGGAAAGAGGATAAAGATATTACAGTAAGATAATGGTGGAGAATATATTGATAAATACTTCACCGAGTTTTGTGCAAGGTAAGGCATCAAAAGAGAGTGGACCAATCCATATAATCATGAGCATAATGGAATTGCAGAGATAAAGAATAGAAATATTGTTGAAGTAGCGAGGGAAATGTTGTATGATCAAGATATGCCCAAATTTCTATGAACGGAAGCATGCAATACAACTGTGTATGTTCAGAACAGGGTTCCTCACCAAGCACTAGGTAAGGTTACACTAGAGAGTTTCTTCACTAGCATGAAGCCATAGGTGAATCATTTCAGGATCTTTGGTAATTTGACATACTGCCATATACCCGAAGAAAAGAGGAAGAAATTGGATCAGACTGCAGAAAATGGATATCTGGTGGGATATAGAAAGAATTCTAAGGCACATATAATCTACATTATTGGCAGTAGGAAGGTATAAGTTCAGCGAGATGTAAAGTTCATGGAGGACAGAGCTTTTAGGAAATCCCGGGAGATGCCTTCCGAGATGGAGTCAGAGGATGATCCATTGGTTTAGCCTATTCGACCAACCGAAACTAGCATTAGTACTTCTCCAAGACATAAGAATCCAGAAGTATTACTTCAGGAAGATTCATAGGAGGAGGAGCAGGTAGATCCACCCACTACCAGCGGAAGAACGAGTTGAGAATTACGACAGATTCTGAGAGATGTAGAGGATTTCGTCGAAGCTCCCAAAAATGAGAACACACAGCATAGAAAACCTGACAGATACCAAGCTTTGGTGGCTCAGGTTGGAGAACCCTCTATTTTCTAGGAGGCAGATCAGCATCAGGTATGGGTAGATGCAATGGTGGAAGAATATAATTCCATTATGACCAATGATGTATAGGAAGTGGTACCTAGGCCTCTAGATAGATCAGTTGTAGGTTCGAGATGGATCTATAAGATCAAATATGTTGCAGATGGCAGCATAGAAAAAGATAAAGCCACGTTTGTGGCTAAGGGGTATGCTCAAAAGGAAGGTATAGACTACGAAGAGACCTTTGCCCCAGTAACTAGGTATAATTCTATCAGATCTGTGATATCCCTTGTAGCACAAATGGGTTGGGAGATTCACCACATGGATGTCAAGACTGCCTTCTTGAATAGGGTGATAGAGGAAGAAGTATACATTGAACAACCAAAGAGCTTTGAGACATATGAGCATAAGAATCATGTTAGCAGGCTTAAGAAATCCTTGTATGGACTTAAAAAAGCACCTAGAGCTTGGTATAATCAGATTGATGGTTACTTGTTGAAGATGGGATTCTTCAAGAGTGACGCAGATCCTAATCTCTACTATTTGAAAGTAGGGAATGAGCCTCTAATTCTAGTATTATATGTAGATTATCTATTCCTGACAAGTTCATCTAGGCTCATCAAGGATTGCAAGGAGAACCTAGCTACAAAATTCGACATGAAGGATTTGGGATTGATGCATTATTTTCTGGGGTTGGAAGTTTGGCAGTAGAAGGGTGAGATCTTCCTTAGACAAGGGAGATATGCTAAATTTTTTTTGAAGAGGTTTAGGATGTAGGACTGTAGACCCATGGCTACTCCAATGATCACTAACTAGAAGAAGATTGATGCATCTAAGGATAAATAATTTTATCCCACCGTGTACAAACAACTCATAGGATCCTTGATGTATCTGGTTAACACAAGACCATATATTTGTTATGCAGTCAACACCCTTATTCAGTTCATGATGGAACCAAAGAGGGTGCAGTGGGCAGTAGCCAAGCATGTTCTCAGATACATACGAGGAACAATCGAGCATGGATTAAAGTACACCCAAGGAAATGACATCAGACTGAGTGGGTTCACTGACGCAGATTGGGCTGGAAGTTCAATAGATCAAAAAAGTACCACTGGGTATTGTTTCAACATTGGATCAGGAATGACTTCTTGATGATGTAGGAAACAAAAGTCCGTAGCTCTGAGCTCAACTGAGGTGGAATATATGGTAGCCAACACAACTTCATGTGAATCCATATGGATTTGGAAGCAGCTTGTGAATATATTTAGGAGAAGGATGGAAGCGACCAACATATTATGTGATAATCAGAGTTGCATCAAGCTCTTTGAGAATACGATGTTTCATGATCAGTCGAAGCATCATGTGTCACTTTATCAGAGACTGCGTCCAGTTGGGAGCAGTACAATTACAATACACTCTGATAGGAAAAAAAGTGGCATACATCCTCACTAAGGCTCTGGGAAGAACAAAGTTTTTTTTATTTCAGAGAGAGGTTGGGGATGATTAAGAATTTGTTTCAGTAGTAGAGACAGATAGTTGCAGTACTTAAGAGGGAGCTGCAGTACATATGAGGCAGTGATAGTGACATTAACATGGGAAGTAGTACAGATAGCAGCAACACAATAGATGATGGGCAATAGAACAAACATCAGCGGCGCAGAGGACTGATGCCATGGATCAGGTTGATATTTCTTGTGGGAAGTATTGCTAGAGCACTTTCCTCGCTAAGAGGGAGTGTTGATTTTTGGGCAACATTGGATGTGCTCTAGTTCCAAAATTTTGTGCAGAGGTTAGAACACACAAGATATCCAAGACCCAGAAATTGTTTGGAGAAATTCCACCCAGAACGTAAGTTATTTAAATAATTAATTATTTTTAATGAAGCCTAAGTTAAAAGTTAGGAAATTAAAATAATTAAAGTGAATTAACTTAAATGTGGGTGAGAAACTTCTAAGTGACAAGGATCAAGTCTGTCTTAATATTAGCTGTTGATTAAAGATTAGATCAAATTTGTTGATTTATCAATAGGAAAATTATAAATGAAGACTTGTGGGTCAGTTGGATATAAGCCAGGAAAATACTCAGTAACCCGAGGGAAGTCAATTCTTCAGAATTTAGAATTCTATTTCAGAGGGAGAATTGCAAGGCGGAGTAAGAGGAGGGTTTCAGTAGTAGTTAGATCTCAAGGAAGAAGGACGTAGAACAATGAGAGGTTCAACGCAGAGGTGACACAGATAGACAACGCAGAGGGACAACGCAGTGGTGACAGATTCCTCGCGCAGTCTCTGTTAGAGGATCACACATAGGTGATGTAGTGAAGATGAGGTGTTAGAATTTCTACGGAGGTCAAGGGAAAAATACGTTAGGTGTTTTCTTAGATATTTCTCGGTTATTCTTCTAGTCATTCCTTGTAAAGAAATTGGTACTGAAGATTAATATATAAACCCTCATCTGCTGCACCGGTTTTCCCGCATTGGGTTTTTCCAGGGAAAATTGTCCAAAAATAACAGTGTCGATGTGATTGATTCTTGTGCTTATATTTCACTATTCTTTTCTCTATGTAATTGTGTGATAACTGCATTAAATTCATTTCGATATTTGCTGTAAGTATTTGTAAATAAATATTGTGGAAAATAAGTAGGAGAAATAAATCAGTATCTGTAGTAGAATTTCAGATTTGAAATTTTCACAGATGGAAGCGACCACTCCCAAGTTCTTAAGCCTCTACACTACAAGGAAAATACCTTTTAGCAGAGGTTATAACAAATTTTTTTAGTGTTATAAAATTGGTAAAATTTTTCAAAAAACCATCCACTAAAACATCTATTTGTGGGGACAGATGTTTTAGCGAAGCTGATAATGGAACTTTATCACAACTGAGAAAATTGGGTGGTCGGAGGTTTTAATAGATGATTTATTTCGGTGTGCTTTATGGAACAAGCAACCCAAGTGCACTAATTATAGAAACACACCAAGCTTCATACATTATTAAAAGCACCGAGGCATTTAATTTAAAGGGCACCAAAACCTAAAATGTATACCAACCCGATGCGTACAACAAAAAAATCCCCGATGCATTCAACTCAAAGAGCATCGGACCTTGAAACGTATACCACACCAGTGCTTGTAGAAAAAAAAATCCTCGGTCATTCTTTGATGAACGAATGACTTTGGGGCATGCAAAAAATAATTTCAGTTTCGGTGCTTTCTCTTAAACACACAACATCGATGTGTTTTGTTTACATAAACACACTAGTGCATTTGTTATACAGAGGGTTCAGTGCTGTTAATTTTAATAGTGGACTAGGAATGGAAATAATATTTTGTAAAACTGGGGGGTGTTAGTTCTATGAAAGCACTGTTGTGTTAAGAGTTACAATGCAATAGGGCATTAATTAAAAACAATATTGGTGCTTGAAGACCTAAAAGCCCCAGTGATGGAATTTTATGAAAAGGTACCGCTTATGCTAAAATATGATGTCATGATGCTTTTATTTAAAGCAAAACACTAGTGATTTTTTATGTTATGGACACACCGATGTTTTTGTGTGATATTTTCTCTTTTTTGGAGACATCAACCTATGACAGTGCAATTATTTTAATTTTTCAAATCTTTTATTCATTGAGAAATCAACATATATCTTATAAACATATTTATATAAATTAATATTTTATTAGTGAATTTGTATATGATGTTTGGATTACTTTGTTATATTATCAAATTTCTCATCTTTTCATTATAATATTTAATCATCCATATATTTAATCAGTGGTGTAAAATTTCACAACGACATTGGATAACACAATAGAATACATTAATATGTGTTTTCTTATATATCAATAAGAGACTCTTTATCATACAAAATGAGATTGTTATTGATAACCCCTTGTCTTTAAATTGGGACACTATGTCCATGATTACATTAAAAAAAATGTATGGTTTTCACATACAATTATTTCAAAAAATAAAACATATTTCATTGATATTGAAATAGATCATCATTCTTCGTTGGAATTGTTGTCAGTGCTCGAGCTACTTCCATGACTTGGGTTATTTGGAGGAATGTTTTGTTTATTGCATGAATTCTTTCGATCTTCTCAGTCTTTTTCCATCTGCAAACATAACAATAAAGTGTAATGAGTGTATCTACATTGGTGAGAATAATGAAATATGAAATAGATAATATACATAAATGTAAATTGAAAAGCAATGTACCATAGCAATAAGTGACTCGTGAATTATACACATTCTTTCAAAACCAAATCTCAAGCCTTTTTTCAACAACTTTTTTGTTGGCGTAGTTTCATACTTTGTTTCCTGCAAGTTTTATACCCCATAATTAATCATATATTTAATATAAAGGATTTTTTTGTTCTATTAGTTATAAACTTAGAGAAGTAAAACAACATCGATACTTACAAATTCCACAATTAATTTTTGATATGGCAACATATTCTCACAACCGTTATTTAACCCAATGTCAATCAATTTTTCTCAGTGACTCTTCTTTGTATGTTAGCACCTATTTTAAGACATCCAAGGTTGTTGTAAAATAACTTAAAATATACAAAAATGAAACCTTGAATTGTTATAAGGAAATATTAATAATTACTCACAAAATTTGAAATCAACCCTTTTCTTCCTTGTTGTCATGTTTTATTTGCTGAATGAGTTCCACCTTGTTTTCTTTTCTGCAAGAAAATACTTGAAAATTAATATTTAATGCTAATTTTTTTAATGTACAAATTCACTCATGATTACATACATTTGAAACATGTTGTTGTTGAGATGGCTACTCCTATGATGAAATTATGTCCATTTCTTTGACCATCCACTTATACATTTTTTTGGACATTCCTACTGGCATGTTTCGTATATCAAAGCATTGATCATTTGTGATTTTCACAATCTTCCTGAAAAAGGTAATAAATGATTTTTATAATGATATATGAAAACTAAATATAACAAAATTGATATTAATAAATTAATGGTTTGTAGTAATATATACGTATAACTCTAGAAAATTATTTTATACAATTAGGAATATTACCTTTTGAATGATTCTTTTTTGTTTTTGTATATTTTTTCTATTGCAATTCTGACATGTCTCATTGACCATTGCTCTGGAAATGTTTCTTGTAGTTTATTTCATTCTTAGAATCATTGCATTGATTTTTGTATTGTAAGTGGAAAGTGCGTTTATACGTTCATTCGACTAGATCCCTCATAGTTCTGTAAAAATATTTACCCCTTTCATTAACCTCCAACACCACTCCAGATGAGCTAAGGACCAATTCATCGTCATTTACAAGTTCCATAATATTTCTTTTTTTACAATGACAATGATCTTTTCATTTTTTGTTTATCCATGTATAAAATTAAACATATATGAATTAATATATTGTTTGAAACATGTTATCTAAAAAAAAAAAAAAAAACTCGTTGAATGCTATTTTTTCATTCACCCGATTCATCATTTTGCAATTTTTCTATCTGACTTTTACACTCTTCTGCACTTAGATTATAAATAATCTTATTGACTTTTGTTCATTTTGTGGCTCTGCATGACACACACAAACTAATACATATTAGTTAAACTTACATATAGTTCAAACATATTAATTTTGTAAATAATTTACAAAGAACTTGTATTCTTTGAATTTTTTTTTATATGTTGTCATTTTGTCGATCAATATTTTTGTTACTTAAGTCCTTATGATAAATTTTTTACTAATATACAACCTGTACTAATCAATACAAAAGCCATTATATATATACAAATAAATCAAATAATTTTCAGCCGAAACAAAACTCTAGTAACCGGTGCATTTATTTGAATAAACACACCGATGTGTTTATAGGATTAAATGCACCAGACTTTTAATTGTTCAACACTTTCATGGAAAATTATTTTTTAAAAATAATTTTAAATTAAGATGGTGCAATTTGTAAGGCTAAGCACACCACACTGATTTAATGGTACTATTAGGAATAGACGCATCGGTGCATTATATTACACCAGAAGCAATGATGAACAAACTAGAAATAATCGAAAGTGTTATAATCTATAGGTGCATGGAAGTACTCAGGTAGCCCCGGTGCGTTACATTATAGAGGGTGCATTGCGCAACATATAGTTGTTTAAAAAAAAAAGGAGAGGCGTGACGATGCAGATTTTAAGGCTAAATGTAGTGGAATGATTTAACATTGCTATTAGGAAGAGGCACACCGATGCTTTATATTACACCGGGAGAAACGATGAAAATACTGGGAAAAATACAAACTGTTATAATATACCGGTGCATTGTGTTGCTTAGGTATCCCCAATGTGTTATGTTACATCGAAACATATAACTGTTTCTTAAAAATCAGAGAGGGTTGATGATGCGATTTGTAAGGCTCAACACACTGCAATGATTTAACAATTCTATTAGGAACAGGCACGTTAGTGTGTTATATTACATCGGGAGCAACGATGAACAAACTAGATAAAGTTGAAAGTGTTATAATTTATTGGTGCGAGGTAGCACTGGGGTATTATGTTACAGATGGCACATTGCGCAACATATAGTCATTTAAAAAAAAACAGAGAGGGCCGACAAGGTTTGGATCTAATTCAATAAGTGATTCCCCTACTTTATATGTCAAACACCCTATATATAGTAAGTGCAGAAACTCATTAAATCTAAAATTCCTAAATTTAAAAACCTTAATTGTGAAGTGGTAGAGAAAGTTAAACACTAATGTGAAAATTTGTAGGAAGAAGCAAGGGTTTAAGGTAAGTATTGAGTCTTTTTGTTTTTTTTTTTTGATTTTTAATTAAATTTAAATAGGAATAGACATTGTAAAAAATTCACTAGTAAAATCTATAGTATTTTTTTTATTATACAGAGTTTTTAACTTTTTTTTTTTGGAATTGTGAATAAATCGAACTTAAATTGTAAAATGTTTTAACGGTAAAATTTAAGATACTTGCTATTCGAGGTTTGAGTGAATCACCATACCTTTCAAATTTTGATCTTTCAGTGGATCCAAAATATTTTGCAGCTATTATACGATTTTATCTTAAAAATTATCTCTCTTTTAATTAAAACCCTAACAAAAATTGTAAATTCTTTTATTAGTAAAATAAACAATAAAATTTAAAACTTACTATGCAGGTTTTTGAGTGAATCACCATACCTTTTAGCTTCTGGTCTTCTGAATAGTTTTGCTACTCCATAATATTATGTTGCTGCTGAAAAGTGCTCCTAGTATATCTCTCTTACAAATCGCTCCCTTGAAATTTTGGGTAAAATAATGAAATGGTGAATAAATTTTTAATATTTAAAATACTTTATGAAATTATATTTCGAAAAATCAATTGCCACTTGTTTTTGAATTAAAAAAGAAGAAGAAAAAAACCGCGGTTTTTTTTGTTTTGTTTTTGTTTTTTAATTCAATTTCTCTGCACATCGGTGTGTTCGATAGTCAAACGCACCAATGCGTTTATATAAAAAGCACACCGAAATTTCTGAGGAGCCATATTTTTTCAATGCATCGACGGGATTCAATTTTTTTTCATTTTTGAAAACCCGAAATGGTACGATTATTTTTTTTAACACAACGATGTTGTCTATATTTAAAAGAGCACCGAGACAGTTGAATTCGTTTTTATTTTCTAAATTCGAGAAATATTTGCGTACCAATGTTGTTTTTTATTTAAACGTACAAATGTGTTTTTATGTGAAAGAGCAGTGATATGATAACTTATTTTTTATTTTTTCAAAATGTCAGAAACCAGTGCGGGTATTATTTAAATGCCCCAGTGCTCTTATAATTTAAACGGACCGATGCAGTTCATTTTGATTAGCGCACCAGTGGGGTTTAAAAGCTATCTGAAATTTTATTTTCACCTAACATTGAATATTATCTCAAATTATCCTTTTGGACACATCCACATGAATTACATTAGTTCATAATATACATTTTCTACTTAAAGTCACCCTGTTCTCGAGACTAATTTTAGATATTCACATAAAATTTTGTTTTTGATTTCTCTCAAATAAAAGGACAAAATCCCAATAATATCAAATGGCTAATTCTTAAAATTCTAGTTCATTCCATATTGATGATCAAAGTCCTTCACAAAGTTCTCCCTTTCCATCTCAAGTAAGTTTAGATTTTATTTATATTTCAATTATCTAAATGTTTTTTTTAATACATGTCAATTTAAATAAGAAGGTATGCAAATTATTTGCAGGATATAGATTCAGAATCGAGTTCATATGCAAAAAATATTACTTTATATTATTTTAAAAAACGTCAGAAGCTCTTATCAGGAGCAACATATCACAAGAAGTTGGTAGATGAAAATGGAAAACCTCTTCACCTTGCCAATTGGAACATGAAATATTGTAGCTACAATCTTGGAACAACGATGATGATAACTGTTTTTTTATACTGAAATTTCAACAAACCAATTGCATTATCATGCTTACTAATATCATTGATATTGTACTAATGATGTTCAATAATTTTTGAAATTAGAATTCTAGTGATGATGAGCGACCCACCTACCATATTCAGATGCAATCAACTACAATGTCAAATCAATAGAAGGTTGCATGAAGAGAAAGAATCAGAGAGGAAGCATGCAAAGAACGGTTGTATCAACCACATATCCAATTCCCACTAGGTCTAGATTCACCAATTAGGAATGACTACAACAATAGTATTTCTTCATCACAAGTTGGAAATGGAGGCAATCAAATGGAGGTTCATATGGATGATTACTTATGGGATACAAATGTCATGGAGGCAATGTTGTTAGATGTATTCCAGAATGATGAACTAGGGAATGACGCTCATATCACTGATACCTTATTCGAAATCCTGAAATATGCTTCCACCACCCCTCTCTTTTGACCTGTTGGAAACTAAAAGTGTTAGCCTCTCTAAAATAACAATAATAAATCCAAAATAATAAATAAATTAATTAAATATTCCTAGTTAGGAATATGTGCCTAATTCTTGGGTTGTTGGGTTGTTCCTCAAATGTTGGAGTTTGATTAAGAACTCCTATCTTGGTGGGTTTTTGGTGAGAAATTATCTCAACCAAAAGAGTCTAAGATAGCACGGACTATATTCTCTCATCTATTTAAATTGTAAATTAAATTTTTTTAATAAGAGAGATTACATGAGGAAGCCATGAGGCTTCTGCCTTTTCCTTCAATGTTTTGCCTAAGTTTTGTATCTATGTTTTCTGCAATATGTTTCTGAGTTAATTTAATTTGTATCATGTGGTATCGGAGCAATATTATGATTGTTGGGCCTGTGGAGAACTTGTGAAGGTCTGAGCATGGTAGACATGGTTATGCAGTAGCAGATGTGGCATTGAGTGGAGCTGAAGCAGTGATTAATAAAGTCGAAGTCTGCGTCCGTTGCAAGGTGTATAATGTTTAGCAAGTACAGATCTGCGTTGAAGAAGTGGAGAAAATTGCCGGAAGCTGCGATTGAAGAATGTATGACAGTCTTCGATTCCTGAGTTGCGTGGATCTGGAATGTACGCAGGAGCAAAAATGCCATGTCACATTGATTTTTTTCGTTATATAAAAGTTGAATTACAAATGGCGTGTTTCATATGAAATCCTGTAAGTGTAAACCTTGATTTACAGTTAGTATTTATCGCTGAATGGTGTGAGCATGTCCAGTAAATTGTATATTCGAAATTTGGCAGCGTACCTGAAAGCAACACTTTGTTCAAAATCTGTGACTCACTGTTGTTTGATTGTAAGCTGAGTGGAATAGTTGTTGCAAAGAGAAATCGATATGAATGTTATAGCCATCGATTCTTTGCTGTGATGGAGAAATCAATATGAATGTTATAACCATCGATTTTACATTCAAAAAACGTTTAAAATATTAGAACCAGTGTTTTCTGAAGTGGATTCTGCATTCTGGCATCGATTCTACATTTTGGCATCGATTCTGGCATCGATTGTGGTATGCAAGTGGACCTGAACTAGCGTTTTGAAGCTGCCTTTGAACCATCAATTTCTGACATCGTTTTCTGCTCTTTCATGTGTAAAAGCATTTTCATATCAATCGATTCTGTAAATCATTGAAAACAGCCTTTTTAAAAATAGTTTGCCAGCTTTTTCTGAATAGTTTGCACACGCTGTAAAATGATGGTCCTTCCTTGCCATAACGCTGGGTCAGCATGTTTGATAGCGTTCACAAGAATTTAAGTTGCCATTTCTGCCCATAAAAACGTGTTATGATGCATGCAGCATTAAGAAACAACGTCTGCAGCTGTCTACTCTGCCAGGGCAGATGAGACAGTGGTCTCTTTGCCGACTATTTAGATAAGAGCAGATCAGCTGCATTAATTTTGCATACATTTAGGCCTTGATGGAGACGATTTTCCCTTCGCCTCATCCAAACTCTATCGAGAGGAAAAGTAAAGAGTTTTCTTTGTGCGCTAGGGTAGTAGTAGTGGAGCTTCCCCTGAAGGACTAATGCGAATGCACATGTGAAACAAGGGACATTCAACACTGTAGGTCAATGAATTATGCTGGCTACATCAAAGCATTTTCAATTTGCACTCCCTACTTTAATTATGTGAAGATATCATAAAGCTGGAGTAATTTTCAATCACCGTGGATGACCAAAATCATAGATGCAGGCTTTCAGGTGAGCATAAACGTTGGCTTGGTTGGTGATAGTCTAATTGCTTTCAGTAAAATTGGAGTAGAAAAGGTTGACTATTGCAGAGCGTTGGAAGACTTGCGTGCTGTTAAGTAGCAAAAATTGTATTGGACAAGGTGCCATTGTCAAAGTTCAGAAGTGATGAGTTCTTTTTGAGGTAAGAGGGAATGACGAGATCAGAGATGGGTAGGTAAGTTGTGGACCTGAATTATTGACTTCTGAATGGAACATATATTCTTATATGGGTTGGATATATGGTGAATGGAAGCCATGATGCATTTAAATGAAGTTTTGTAAACTTTGAATGTCGGTTTAAGCTATTTTGAAGTTTATATGCATGGAAGATAGTGTGTTTGTGGGTAAGCGGGGTTTACCTGCTATCAAGTAACACATGCGTTGCTAAAGTGTGCTTGCAGCAAATTGTAGCAAGAAGATTGTCATTGATTTTGTAATAAGAGTGATGCTTTTGTAATTTTTTGAGTAATAAGGGTAATGTTTTAAAATCCTTAGAGTGATAAGTTGTATCTTGTAATTTGGAGAGCTAAGGAGTGTTTCCATTTTCATTTGGAGTGATAAGGGAAAGTCTTTATTGTAATTCAAAGTATTGTTTTACTTTGAGAGAGCTCGTGTCACTATCCATTCAGACTTTGAAGGCGCGTTGTTTCAAAGGGTTGTCAACTTGGCATTATCATTGCTTCAGATGATGTACTCAGTGATTAATAAAGATATCATTTTTTTTTGTGTTGATGTGTCCTAGATCCGCCCGAAATTGAATAAGGGGATCTTAGGTACACCATGTGTGTTTGATGGCGCATGTTTTTTTGGCTTTATGTTGTTGTTTTTGATCTGTGTCTAGTTGTGACACATCAATAATTTCATCACATACATGAAATCCAATATCAGCAAGCACAACACATAACGAAATAGCTGCAAGATCAACACATGCATCTGCACAAATTGAAGATTGTCTACATCAGCATATTACATCAACAAGCCAATTCACTTCATCAAGTTCATGTACCTGCACACTCAAAAGGCTACATCAACGTTGTTATACATTCTTTTAAGAACTTGTAATCAAATTCATTATGTTATGTTAATCATTAAAAATTCATTGTTAATGAATTTTAAGACGACAAGTGAATTCATTATTTTAAAGTGAATCATTGTAAGCTTTCTTGGGTGCATTGTCGACAGTGTTCGACACCCTTCCTTTGCACAAAATCAATTGAGTGCATGAGTTTTTCCAAACAAGCAACAAGTTTACATCTCCAAGCGAGCGTGATTTCAAGAAATTTGCTTCAATTCAGTACAATGATCAAACCTTCAAGCAAGCCGGAGTGAATTTTATTGCAGCAACCATCAAAGAAATCAAACGAGTTAAAACAATCAAGCAAGTTGAGATCGACATCAAGCGAGCGTCGCTTTTCATTCCAGTGAGCGTGAAGTCATCAAGTAAGTCAAGTGAGTGCTTAAACAAACGCGATCGTCATCAAGAGAGCATGACTTCCAGAGTTTAAGCAAGTAAATTCTACAATTGTAGCAAGTGTTCCAAGCAAGCGCAGTAAGCAACAATTAAGCGAGCGTGCCATTCAAGTCACATTCAAGCGAGCCTGTCATTCAAGTGAAACAGTTCAAAGTACGACATCTACAACAAGAGAGCCTGATTTCAAGTGCGCAAGTTCAGATGGCGCAACATATTCAGTTGTTAAACATTCTTCATAGTTTGATCATCTCCAGTGATGAAGACATGGTGCACGTCAGCAAAGGCACTCTTGCTGATCTTTCACGGCATCTACAACAAACACATGACACCATTGAGTTTCTTCAACTCGAGTCACAACTTCAAAGGATTGAATTGCAAGAAAAGAGTGATACTTTCAAGTCTTTGAACCATCCAAATGATAAGTCATTCATTCAGACAACTTCAAGTGTCGAAGTTGTTCCAGTTTCAATTTCTTTCAAGCCCATCATCAAGCCCTGGGAAGAAATTCAGAATAACAAGAATCGACGAGGCTTAGGATATGTCCAAGATGATGCCAAATTACATATTCTGGATTATTCCAAGCCCATTCAGTTCATCAGTGCGGGATTTCTTGAACAGATCCCCTCAGCACATTCAGAGACAGTTGCAGACAACCAGCAGTGCATGCAACCCAAAGTTGCCGAAAAAGATAATTCCACACAACCTGAAGTTGAAGACAAACTAAAATGTTCTCATTGTCAGAGAACCGTTCATATGGAAGATCAGTGTTTTGATCTCCATCCCTGTCGCCATTGTGGCAAGTCCACTCATTCCTCAGAAAAATGTCGCAATCAACACAAATCAGCAAGATTGAAGATACATTATGAATGGATCGACCCTTGGGAATGGTCATCCATAGTTAAAATATTGCTTCAGTTCTACAATCGAATCCAATCACACATAGTGCAGCCAACACTGAAAAGATGATGGTACTCTCATGCAGTTGAATGGGGGAGTACAACAGTGTAAAACTCCTACACCTGAAGGGGGGGAGTTCAACAATATTTTCCAGAGAAGTTTCTCTCCTTTTAGCCGACAAAGGGGGGAAAATGTCAATGAGATTGACAGTGGTTGTCAGACTGAAAGTCTCGACAAAACCAACAAAAGTAGCGAGTGGGCATCATCAACAAATTTTTTAGTGGGAATCAACCAATTTTCCAGTGGGCATCAACAAATTTTCCAGTGGGCAGTTGACAGCACAGAAGCAGTGAACAATTTTTCAGCATAGCAAAAGCAACAATGAGTTGTTTTTGACATCATCAGCCAGTGGGCTTTGAAAATTTTTTGTCAGTGGACAAAGGATGATGCTTTCATGCAAAGGACAGATAGATCCTTTTGCAACTTGGCACTTGATGGAGTTGTCAAGCGAAATTCAGACATGAATCAGACATACAGTTGACTCACGGTCTCTTTAGATTGCAATTTTTTAGCATCCAACTTTGGCGGTTTTTCAGGCAATGTTTTTTGAGGATCAACATGAGAACTTGGAAGATGGTTCCTCGTTATTATTTTGGATTTTTCATTGAAGGGGGGAATGTTAGCCTATCTAAAATAACAATAATAAATCCAAAATAATAAATAAATTAATTAAATATTCCTAGTTAGGAATATGTGCCTAATTCTTGGGTTGTTGGGTTGTTCCTCAATTGTTGGAGTTTGTTTAGGAACTCCTATATTGGTGGGTTTTTGGTGAGAAATTATCTCAACCAAAAGAGTCTAAGATAGCATGGAATATCTTCTCTCATCTATTTAAATTGTAAATTAAATTTTTTTAATAAGAGAGATTACATGAGGAAGCCACGAGGCTTCTGCCTTTTCCGCCAATGTTTTGCCTAAGTTTTGTATCTATGTTTTCTGCAATATGTTTCTGAGTTAATTTAATTTGTATCAAAAAGTATACTTATTTGGGTACAACTATGTTTCTGTACAATGTTAAAGAAAGTTTTGGCATGTCGAGTGCATGTTTATCATAAATATTGAGGTAATTGACTTGCATGATTGATCAAGTTCCTTATATTGTCACACAATAAAATTTAAAAATGGTTGATTTTATGAATGTTAAATATTAACACTGTACAATTATATTCCCCACCAACTATAGGGTATTCAAATATAAGGTTCGTTCGAGTGATAATGTCTTTCCGGGTAGCTATGAAGAGGCAAAGCGGTTGTTGAAAATGTTGGGTGTTTAGTACATATCATAGCATGCATGTTTGAATGATTGTATTCTATGTAGAGGAGAATATTCCAATAAAGATATATGTCCGAAATATGGGCATGAAAGGTACTATAATAAAAAAAAAGGGTAAATCACATGGTACTCCTCATAACATATTGAGGCACATGCATATAATCCCAAGGATTCAAAGTCTCTTTCATTGCAAAGAATTAGCTATTTTGGAGGGATGAAATGCCTCATAGAGAAGTGATTCAAGAGTTATGTGAATCACAACAGATTCAATAGACATGAAGCATATAAAGGATACATGGTCTGAAAAATTAAATGATGAAGTACAATGTCTATGACTCAACATAGCCATGGATGGTGTCAACCCATATTCCCTCCAAAACACCAACTATTTTTTTGCCTGTAGTAGTGAACAATACTAATACCCCCTAATGGTTGTCCATGAAGAATGAACATCTTATGTTGGCTCTCATAGTCCCTGGTAGAAGGCAAGTGAAGAATATGGATGCCTACTTACAACCATCGGTAGATGAATTTAAATAATTATGGGAAGGGATGCATGTGTACGTTGTATCGAGGCCCATCACATTATATGCTTACACCATACATGATTATCCAGGCTTAGGAGTTTGCTCTGGTAAATTACATTATTATTGATTTTTTTAGTAACAATATTGTTTCGCATATTAATTTAATTTGTTGTAATTGTTCAGATCTTCATGGTCACCAACGTGCCGACCTATATACTATAATTTCACAGGTCTTGTAACAAAAGCGTATCATGGATGTAAATGTTTTGGAACTTCTTTGAATGCGAGGTTGTCTGAACACCTATGAAATGCATTGTATGAATACTCCATGGTATTCCTCCCAGAAGAACACCCTTACAGATGAGAAACACTTGCTTTCAATGGTAAACCATAGAGAACCCAAAGGCTTGCAATAATGACACCAATGGGATGACTTAGAGCATATGAGATAGAGAAGGAGAAGGAGTTTGCAGAAATTTTCGATTTAAATGGGGAGCTTATGTTTGATGGTCTAGATTTCTTCGGTACCTATGTTGAGAAATTTCCCATTGGGATGAAAAGGAAACCTATCTTTTATGAGCTCCCATATTGGGTGCATCTTAATATTTCCCACTTACTATATCCCATGCATATATTTAAAAATGTTTTGTCTTATTTATGGAGGAAAATATCATCAAAATAAAGTGACACATTGGGTGTTAGGAGAGATCTTATTTCTTCAATAACTAAAAATAAGCATTGACCAAGATAATAAAATAGAGGAAATGTTGGCCCCTCTTGGTCTTTCAAAGAAGGCGATGTCCCATGGATTTAAAGAAATACAATCTTTATTTGGAAAAGGAAGCTATAATTAATGTGAGGGTGCCTTATATATATGGGTCTTCAGTATGGCGCTGCTTCACTATGGATGACCTTTTATTGGGGTTGAAATTGCATGACTATTTGAACCTTCTAAGAGTACATATGTCAAAAACATGATTTTTTATATTTATTTTTATTTTATGTAATGGGATATTTTATAATTAATTTTTGTATAATGTACTATTTACTATGCAATGTCATTATCCTATGCTCATGCGTGGGTGTGTGAACCATGACTTCCCCCAAGGCCTACGACGTGCCATATCTAAATTATCTGCATTTTTATATTGGATCACAGAAAAGGATATTCATATGGCTAACATTCCACGGTGGCATCAAGAGATACCTGAGATTGTTTGTATGTTTGAGTAGGAGCCGCCGACAAGTTTCATGAACTGGCATATTCATCTTCTAATTCACTTAATAGATGAGGTTGAATTAGTTGGGGTAGTTTCTTGTTGTTGGATGTTCTTCTTAGAGAGGTACATGAATAAATTGAGAGATTTTCTTTGACAAAAGGAAAAACCCGAGGGGTCTATGGCAAAGGGGTATATATCGTATGACTGTTTCTATTATGCCAATGAGTACATTGAGCAGATTGACAAAACACCAGGGGTGGCGATTTGGGATGATGAAAGGGATGAAGACAAAAGATAGGGGAGCTTCTAGAAATGAATAGAAAGAGGTGCATGATAAAAAGTAAGTGCATGCTTATCATTTTTCAAATTACTACAAAATAACTATTCACACTGATATTCATATTAATGAATATTTTGATCTCATACGTACTATATATATATGTTGGTTTTATTTCATCAACGAATTTAAAAATTGAAGCCATTAACAAATTCATTCTTTACAATATGGAAGCGACACAAGTGTGGGTCACATTGTACGAAGAGAAGAGAAGGAAATGGGATAGTGACAAGAAATAATTTAAATACTTGAATGGTAGAATCATTCCTTATCCTAATCATTTAAAATAAAATACACCAATGACATGCCCTAACAGTTTGGTTGTTGATCAAGTTAGAGAGAAATACAGTGCATCTGGTCGTTACCTATGTGATGAAGAGGATGTGCTAAACATAGGGATTGGGTGCAACAACTCGATAATTATAATCTCTTTGAGTACAATTTTAACTTCATATTTCACCTTTGAATTGTAACATATATATGTATTTTATATTTTTAATCATGTTCGGGTTATTAGACACATGACATTGTGATTTTTTCACTTTTTTATAGGTGAATTTGTTCCCATCTATGTGGGAATATGGACATCATTTCCGCATAGAGGATGTCGATGATGGTTGCATGACACAAGATCGTGGAGTGGAAGTCGAGTTTGACCAATCTAGTCATGCTAACCACCACAATCAAATGCTAGAAAGATACAAGAGACCATTCAAGTGGACTTCGCTTCATTCCAATGTGTTATTTTTAGGTGCAAGTGGTGGGACACCTTTGATCAAAATAATGTAAAGGAATATCGTTATAGTGGGATGATATCTATAAACTCTAGGAAGATGTGGCATTAAGCTTGGGAGCTTTATGTTTTCCCAAAACACTACAACCAGGTGTTTTTTTACCCAGATGTGTTAGATAGGGATTGATGGTTCGTATTATGACATGAACCTAGATCAAAACATGTTTTTGAGAACAACAATGTTATCATGCCAAGCATTAAGGAAGATAGTCAAGGTGATGACAATGGAGAGTGATATGTACTTGTGTTATTTCATCATTTATACCATTTTTGGATGCTTTTTTCTTTTTTTTCATTATTTCACTAAGTATTTCCAATCGTTAATTCTCCCTCTGCTGACGCCTCTACTACATGATTCACATATAAAATACATCACCCTCATACATAAAAAACATTTTTTTTATTAAATGAAAAATGTATGTATTAATATGGAAACATAACTTTGAATTATTATCATTATTATTATTATTTTTAATCGGTGTGCCAAAAACACAATCATGCATCTGTTTCGATGCTCTGTAAAACACAACTGCACCATAGATGGTGTGCGCATACCAATGATGCACTGCTTTTGGTTAAAAAAAATATTTTTTCACAGCAGTGCATCACACGTATGCACCGATGCGCACGTATAATATTTTCGCACTAGGACACAACATTCATGTTATTGAATGGATCGATACATAGCTGTATTTTTAAATATTATTTAGGTGGCATGTTGGTTAAATATGATAGCACCGGTGCGATAAGAACATACCAAACGCACTGCATTTGTGATGGTGATTAAGAGGAATTTGTTTGAGTTTCATATAGACTTGGTGATGCAATTTTGTTTCTTGTTTATATTATGTAAAATATATATCTATTTTTTTATGTCTTTGTAACTAAATTATTTAAAGTAGACATTTCTTTATCATTGCGAACATGATGTAATGTTAGCTAGGAGAAATGTGAAAAACATGACTTTTAGTGAGTATCTCATGATAATTTAATTTGTATTATTTAAATCATATTTATTATTAAAAAGAGTTATATTTAAACTAGTAAAATAAAAAATAAAAAACCAAAATAGCACCAGAATGTTATATCTTTATTACTAGAAAAAATTTTAGTTGCCTCTTTAAGGCAAAACTTCCAATAGAGCAAATACCCAACTACAAGTAACTTATCCACAAGCCTTATTTTACATTTATTTATCCTCGTCTTTAGAGAGAAAATTTTATAATTTAAATTGGTAAGAGTTGCTATAAATATTAAATTTAAATTGCTTGAAAATCTCATAACTTTAGTAATAAAATAAATTTTATAAAAACATAAAATTTTAAGTTGTATTAAATCTAAATTAATTGCGAAACATTATTCATATAATGCTTGCTTCAGCAAGATCACAGGGTTTCGCCAGAGCAACAATCGCCTTTTGTGTCAATAGTCCACTTCTCTGAACCCTTCATGCGCTGCTCCTATAGGGTTCTGATCCTCTCTAGGCCCGGGTGGACGAGCCAATGTTAGGCCCCCCGCTGCGGCGGGAGGGGCCACAATCCTACTGTGACACATCGATTTGGACCCCTTTCATGCAGGGTCATCCTGCCAATGGTACAAATGGCTCTACCTCAACCGTATAAACCCCAGTAATGGGGGCATAGTGGCAAGCAAAGGAAGGGTGAAGCCAATGCCTCCCTAAGGCAGCAATCAACCCCAAATTTTTCATCTCGAACAATTGCCTTGAAAAATATCGACAGTATATGAAAGATCATGCAATGATCTACAAATTTTTGGGGATCTGGCCCAAAGAACAAGATATTTTGGCATGGATCCAGAATAAGTGGTCTCTAAGGGGAAATTTTTAGCTTTGAATCAGGGCTAAAGGCTTCTTCACTGTGATCTTTGAAGATCTAGAAGACCGTAAGCGAATCTTCGAAAACAGACCATATTTTATGGGAAGTGCAGGCCTCTTCATCCGATATTGGGAGGAATGATACAACCCAGACAAAGAAGAATTGACTAAGACTCCTATCTGGGTTCACCTCTATTCCCTTATTGATGATTTTTGGGAACCAAATATCCTTGAAGGAATCATGAACTCAATAGGAACTTTTGTTAAAACCTCTGAGATCACCAAACATTGACGACATGCGACTTATGCCCAGATCTGTGTCCATACAAACATATCACAACCACTGACCGAATCCATCGATATGATCTAACACGACTCTACCTGGACCCAAATGCTATATTATGAGCACGTCCCTTTTAAATGCCATCGTTTTCATGAGTATGGCCATCTCTTCAAAGATTTCCCATTAACAATAGCAAAAGAAGCTGGAGCAGCTGTGTTGGATAGAGATGGAGAAGGATTTCAACCCATCCAAGGGCATCGATCTAGGGCCTCTTGACCCCCGTATTCCAATCCCTTGGATCGCTCGGGACCCCACCGGCATGCCCGTCCCCAGCCTCCATAAGCCCCATCCTCCTCCTCTTAGAAGGAGGCCTTTGAGTCCAAGAACCCTTTCACGGCCCTGGCCAAAGAATCCTTGGCCCTCGTACTATCCCAACCCTTCCCCTACCAACCCCTTCTCTTATCATCCAAAGAAGTTCCCTAATCCATGAACATCGATAACCTACTATCCACCCTAGGAGATAAGCTAACTTCCAAGAGAAAGATCCCTGAGCACATTGAATCAGATTGATGAATCTAGGAGATACTAAAGCAAACGAGAAAGATCTTGAAAAGAAAGGAGCGACACAACCGGATAGGTGCGGAGGAGAAAAATATGCTAGAAATATTCAAGATCTCGAGCAATTAGGCATCAAAGATATCCCAAGTAATCAACTGAACCATTTTGGCACACTTTTCAACCAATAGTCGACTCGTTCTGGATGAGCGGACATAGATCTCCAAAGCACAAGAACCAAGGGAAGCTCTCTTAGCATAACAATCTTGGACCCCGGGGGATATGAGAAGAGTAAGAAGGGATGCAAATCTACCAAATAAATTATTTGAATAGCCGGTGAACTTTTGTTAAACTCAGGGTAGATGGGACAATTGACGCATTTCTTTCCTAGATCTGTCACCCCCTCCTCATGAAGATCATGTCATGGAATATCAGGGGCTTCAACAGCCCAGGGAAGATCTGCTCCCTTAAAGATAAAATAGGAAAATACAGACCTGAGATTGTTATTCTTCAAGAGACCAAGGTGCCCAAGGACAAAGTTAAGGAAAATATCCAATGATGTTGGAGGAACAACCAAGATTTGACGATCGAAGCCACCAAATCTACAAGGGGCATAGCAATTCATTGAAAACCACGATGATTTATCCTGGAAGACTGGATCGACACCAAATTCATGATGTCGGCCTTGATCCGTTTGATAGGAGAAAAACCGTGGAGGAGCTTAACTATGGTATGTGGGTTGGCTATGCCTCGCGGTAAACCCTTGTTCCTCGTGCATGTTTAAAGTCTCTGCTAATTATGGGCAAAGGAAGATTGGATAATGGGCAGGGATTTTAACATGATCTTCAACCTGGAGGAAAAGCGTGGGGGAGTCCGTCACTTAGACCCATCTTCGCATGCCTTCAAAAAAATTATTGAGGATCTTCGCCTAGTTGATTTCATCCCCCAACAAGGTCTCCATACCCGGAACAATCGCAGAGGGGGAGAGAACCAAATCCCATGCAGACTAGAAAGGTTCCTATTCTCTGAGCATATTATCACGAAGGACCCCCGACTCTCCTTCGATATCCTCCCATCCACCGACTCAGATCATTGGCCCATCAATGTGGATCTAACCTCATCTACCCCCCCTCCGGGACACTGGTTCTGGTTTGAGAGTTTTTGGCTGCGACACCCAAGATTCTTGGACCAATTAGCTTCATGGTGGACAACCTTGGGTTCACCACATGGTAACAAAATGAAATCGTTTCAAAAGAAGCTGCAAGGCCTCAAAGGACATATCAAAGCCTGGAACCAAGAAAATTTTGGGAATATACTTGAGGAAAAGAGGAAGTTGGAAGCCAACCTGGAGGAATTTGAGCAACGAATCATCTAGGATGGCCGCACTGAAGAGCTGGTTAAAAAAGAAGATCTCTTGACCAAGGACCTAGAGGTACAAAAGCAGTAGGAGGAAATATTATGGTGACAGAAATCCAGGATTCAGTGGTTGATAGAGGAGGAAGGGAACACAAAAATTTTCCACCAATCCATGATCCAACACTGGCAAAGTAGCATAATCCCTCACTTGCAGGAAGCTGATGGCTCTCGGCTTGACCTCCAAGAAGATATAGTGGCAGAGTTGCAATCATTTTTCTCCTCCCTTTTGCAGGATTAAGGCTATGACCGATCGGAGGCTCTACACAAAGTTTCTCAACATATTCCTTAATTGACCTCGCAAGACCAAAATGAAGCCCTCTTGAGTCCCATCTCCTTGTGGAAGAAGTAGCGAAGACCCTGCCTCCAAGTAAGGCACCAGGCCCTGACGAATTTACTGCTAAATTTTTCAAGGCTGGATGGTCCTTCCTCAGCCAAGATATCTGTGAGTTGGTAGAGGAATCAATGCAGCTCAGACAGGTATGGTCAGGCCTTAATGCCACTTTCATCACCCTCATCCCCAAATCAAAGGAGGCATCAAGACCGGGGTATTTCAAGCCTATATCCCTATGCAATGTGATCTATAAGATTCTCTCCACTATCATGGTCCACAGGCTCAAACCACTGCTTCACCGTATCATCAGTCATGAGCAAACAAAGTTTGTTGATGGATGCCAAGTCCTAGATGGAATTGTCTCCGTGCATGAAACCATCCACTCCATTAAAACACATAAGCTCCGTGGAATGATCCTGAAACTAGACCTATCGAAAGCATACGATCTCCTCAGCTGTGATTACCTATTGGAAATCCTGCAGGCTTTTGGTTTTGTGGCTGATTGGATTCAATGGATTAAATCAATGATCTCCACCCCGTTCTTCTCCATCCTCATCAACGACACACCATCTGAAACCTTTCGGTCCTCGAGGGATATTCGTCAAGGAGACCCACTATCCCCTTTTCTATTTATTATTGCAACGGAAGGGTTGGGATGTTTACTCAAGGCTGCCAAATAGTCCAATCATATTGTAGGGCTCCATCTGCTAGGCTTCACTGTTGAAATGAATCACCAACAGTTCATGGATGATAATCTACTACTCAGAGCCACTACTCTGAAAGAATCCACCCAGATTAAATTCATTCTGGAGGACTTCCAAGAAGCCTCAGGTATGCTCCTAAATAAGCTCAAGTTTGATATCTATTTTTTCAATACTCTTCGTGTTGGGTCTTGAAATTTTCATTCACTTCCATTACATTTTCATTTACATTTCCATATTATCACCTTCAGTCCACCTCCATTTCATTACATTTATCTTATCATTACCACTATTGGGTTACATTTATGTTTTTACAAAATTTATTAATTCAAAGTATTTTTAAGTGAATTTGTGGTTAAAAATTAGAAAATAATATGCATATACTTATACCTAACAAGTGTAATGAGTTTGTTGCCATGTGTAGGTCAAAATGAAGCTTCCAAAAGACCCTAATGTGGCCTCCTAAGGCCAAATTCGAATTTGGATGGAGAAGATCATGGGATCATAAGAATATGTGTCTCATTTCCTATTTCTATTGTAACTCTAAGAAGACATGTGCCTTATCACTTCATATTTGGATTACAACTCTAGAGATATAGGGAGAGATTCATGGACTCTCATTAATAAGATAACTTCTCATTTTTTGTATAAATAGAGGAATATTTCTTCTATCAAATCATGTGTAAAATTGGAGTTATGCCCAATATTTGAATACAAAATTAGATTGTGGCACCTTACTCATGAATGTTCCTTCATTTCGAGTTGGTTTTACTTACATATGGAGCATCTCGATTTACCATGTCTCATACTTTTAGATCAATTGCCTAAAATGTGTGAGATTTACTTGCTTTTATAGATTAAAGTTTATTTGCTTTCTTAGTATTAGTTTTAGAATAACTGTGTAATCATTGTTCTTCTGAAACATTTCGTGAGGATAGATCTTTCTATTTTCAAATTGAACTAAGTTTGAAGCAATTAGAATTCACAATTATATAGTTTCTTTTATTGTTTTGTCATTTGCTTTCCTAGATTAGAAATATCAATTAATTGTATCAATTGATGTTCTTAAAGGTCATTTCAAGATGATGATTCTAAATTAAATGACTGAATGTCTAATTCATACAGTTATTGAGTCTTTCATCTACACATTTTACTTGCTTTCTAGGAACTTAGAAACTAAGGTATAATTGATTTCTTACACAACATCTCAAGAGGTTAATACTTCATATTGAATGTTGGAGTAAATCAAAACATACATTAATCAACTTTACATGCTTTTTACATTTGCTTTAGATCCTCATTTAATTGCATCATTAATGTTCATAAAGGTCATTCCAAGAAGTTGATTTTATCATATTTCTAGACTGAATGATTGAATATTTAATTCATGCAATTATTGAGTTTTTCCTTTTGCATACTTTACTTGCTTTTCTAGATCATTAGGTATAGTTGGTTACTTAACATCATCTCAAGAAGGTGACACTTCATATTGAATGTTGGAGTAACTAAATATACATTAGTTGTTTTCCTTTACATGTTTTGAAATGCTTTCTTAGATTTAAATTTCAATTCATGCAAGTGTGATTGCGCACTATATTTTCTTTTGAATTTGTTTTCTTTCTTTTTCGTTACTTGATTTCATAGGTTAGTTGAATTTCATTTTCATTATTTGATTTCATAGATTAGATGAATTGGTTTTCGTTATTCTGTAGTTAGATTGATCTAAATTGAAACATAATTTCTAGCACATACAATGCACACATGCTTCAAAAGCTTACGAAACCCCCGGGTTGATAAATTAAATGACAGGTAATCACTTTGCCCCAACATTTTGGTGCCGTTGCCTGGGAAGTGTGCATAAGAACTAGCTTTCAGTCTAGAGTGTATTTTATTTGTTTTTGTTTTACTAACCATGTATGGACAGATGATCTAGAATGCATCCCAAAGACTACATCAGGAATGGTATCAAAAAGCAATTGTGCCACAACATTCATCAATTCTTCAAGAGATCCTTGCGGCAAATCAAAATATCAAAACGATTTTTCATATCCTTACAAAAAATCAGGTACAATTTTCAAGTTTGGATATGAATATTTCAAAGATTATAATCCGTAAATGGCTTCATTGGAAGCATGAATATACTTAAAAATAAAATAAAAATATAGTTTTTTTAGATAGATAGGAAAAATAAAAATAAAATGAAACTTAGCTAGAATTTTAGAATTTTTTTTAATTTTGTTGATTAATTCATTTTGAATAAATTTCAGTGACGCAGTAAGAATCACTTCATTTTTTATCACCATCAGAAATAAAATTTGTGTGTGAAAATATGAATTTATTTGACGAAGCTGACTAGTATACTCTCTTCCCGTGACTCGTTGCGACCTAGAAGATCAGAAAATCAGATCAATCAATTTAAAAAAAAAAAAATTCGTTAAAAGTTTTTGCTGAAAATTGATCTATAATTCTATTGAAAATCGTCGTTTAAGTCATTATCCTTTTATCGGTTCTGCAAATTTTAATGTTTTTCATCCTCTCAATATTTTTCTGATTTATTGAATTGCATGTGCACAATTTTTCTTAAAAAAAAAAAACATAATAATTTTTTTTTTTTTTTTGGCCCATGGAAAGGAGGCCCATGTATATGCATGAGGCCAGCCTTTGGCTTGGCCTTACGCATATGTGTAGACCTTCAATCCACACAAAGACCCATGCACTGCAATAAAAAAAAAAGAACCTTCTCTTTTCCATATTCGGTCTTCCGCAAGCAGTAGTTATTAGAAATCGAATTTAAAAGTTGCAGAGACAGAAAATGAAGGTGTATCGGATGACGAAACCGCTGATGAAGAGAAGATTGCAGATTCAATTGCAGAGATAGACAATGAAAGTGTATCAGATGAAGAAACTGCTAATGAAGAGAAGATTGCAGATTCCATTGCAGGTAATTGGAATGAGGGTGATTAATCTGAACTTCTTTGTGAGAGACAAGCCATTACACATCAAAACTTGCAAATAAAAAAAATCAAACTACAACCATTTAATTTTTCTGCAGAAGCAATTGCCAGAAATGCGTAATTGTTAAAAACACCCGATTTTAAAACGTATTTTCTGAGAAAACCAAGGCGAATTAGGACAAACTAAAACATGGGTTTTTTTGGGAACAGGGTGAATTAGGTAAAAATAGGTAATTTGCTGAAATTCACAGCCATTTGGGAGAAATTCAGGGTTCTTTGGAGCTCCGTTTTGCAGATTACGTGAGGAAAAAATGATTTGTTTTGAAATGTTTAAACATGGCAAGTTGAAAGAAGAAGAATCCAAGTTAATAACAAACTTTGCTCCACATGGCAAGTGGTCTAAAAGTCCAATTTGATTTAATAAATTTGATTTTAGACACATGTGTTTCATTCCATATGTGTCTCATGATTAAAAAATAAATAATAAAAAAATCAGTTGAGAGAGTTGTGGCAAATTTCACATGCTCAATTCCACTTAGCATTTTTCCAACATAATAGATCATCCATCAATTGCATCATTATATTTATATTTTTTTTTAGATTTAAATGGATTATGAAATCTCCAAAAACATTATCCTATTAAAAAAAAAATTTAAAAATTATTATTATTATTATTTTTTTGCAACACAGATGACGATTCAATTTGACAGATTTAATAATGACTTGCGGAACAATTGGAAGCTTATTTAGATGATTTATCAATATTTAGCATTAAAAATATTATTGTTGTGTATTTTTCTATGAAGCTTTAACTTGCAGGACACAACGAATCTTTGTGATACTAATCATATTACTGAACACATTGCATGAAGTCATCCAACAACAGGGAGTTGATTTATTTTTCATGGTTATTTCTTAAAAATGGATTGTTATCGATATCATGAATTGGACTGAATATAACACTTTTGATTTGCCTTAAAAATCTGTTTCATTTGACATTAACTATTTTACGTATGTATCGGAAAGGAATTGATCACTTCTTTTTGAACACACTCATGTTTTATGTTTTAGTGCCATGTTTTTTTGCAGGTTTTGGATTATCGAATGATCATTGAAGAAAACTAATTGAGTGCACAATTAGTCTTCAAATGACCAATTTCATGAGAAACATAATAACAAGTCCATGTCCATATCCATCAAGACCATTACTTTTTCTCCCTTTTGAATTATAAATCCAACCAAGCAATTCAAAGAAAACGACATTTATTTTCCCAGCAAGAGTCAGTTGTTCATTTTCCTTTATTCACATATAATTTTCATTGTTCTTTGTCCACTCCTAACCCACAAATAAAAGCAAGAAGCTCACTTACATGCTTATTTTTTTTTTCCACAGAAAAATCGAACCTTCTATTTATATAAGAGGGTTACATAGCATATGCAGTGCATTGTCATTTCCCTTCTTTCAGAGAAAACCATAAGCGGCTGTTTGTAGGAAATTTCAGAAATTCCACCCTACAGCCCTGTCAAAACCGTTCTTTAGGATAACAAAATAACTGTGGTTTCCCCTACCCCCGGCTTCCTTATAGGAAAACAACCGAAATAGAGTAGTCGGATACCCACAACAGTAAAAAAACCAGCGAGTAGACACTATGCTGGCAGTATGAGGTTTTAATATCAAGTACGGACAGGTGCTCAGGCCTCCATTATGAGGAAAACAACGCTGAGTCCCATTGCATTTTAAACATGTGCATAAACAGTTTTTACAGCAATATATACAGGGAAAAAAAATAAAACTAAGGACTAGAAAGTAGAGGAGAGCTGTTGGCAGCTCAAGAGTTATGCAAAAATAGGAGGAGCAAGTTCCCTTGCTACCCCATCAACCACTTCTTCTACTGACCATGCGCCCAAAACCTGCTCAGTGCCTTTTTTAGAAAGGCTGTCTGCTTCTGTGTTTCTTTCCCTGTAAATGTGACAAATATTAAGCTCAGAAAAACAACTTTTAAGACGAATAATTTCAGTAAGCAAAGGAGTTAAAAGAAAATTCCTGCAATGATGCATTCCATTGGCCCATTTGATTGAATTCAAGGAGTCCCCAAATATCTGAGCCTCCCGCTCATTGCGCAAAGAGAGCCAACAAAGAAGCAAATGTAAAGCTTTGAGCTCAGCAAAATTATTTGTTCCGGTACCAAGTCCAATGGAAGCTTTGAGGATGTTCCCCAAGGGAAAGTGTATGACCAGACCAGCGCCGCAATTTTTGTTTATATCTGAGGCTCCATCGAAATAAGCCCACGGGATGGAGCCCTTTATTTCTTCTTCCTGAACAGGCCTGATGCTCTAAGAGGTGGATGGGAGTGGTATGCTTTCATATATGGCCACTCCTTCAGCTGCTAATCTGGCAATGGGGAAGAAGGTGTCTTTGAAGATCAGGCGATTTTTGGCTAGCCAAATTCCCCAAACAACCAACAGGGGCAGTGATCTGACTTTATCATTGGGAGCCTGCTGCCACCAAATATTCCAAGCCTCAGGTATCTCCTCCCCCTCCCAAAAAAAGGGGACCTTGGTCAGTCTTAACATTTCATTCCAGAGGATTTTAGAGAAAGGACAGGCAAGGAAGATATGCTGGAGAGTTTCCTCGCTCTCCTTACATAAGGAACACCACCCAGGACCCATTTTCCCCCTTTTTTGGAGAAAATCCCAAGTAGGTACTTTCTTTTGAAGAACACACCAGAAAAACAGCCGAGTCTTTGCTGGCCCTTTCAATTTCCACAATGGCTTGGCCCACCAGTTGGGCTCCTCCCACCCCTTTTGAGACATAAGCCAATCATATCCCTTCTTTGGAGAGTAGAAGCCTGTTTGAGAGTGCACCCATCTCAGCTCGTCCGGCTCATTTGAAATACGTATATGAGAGTTCAACAAGCCTGCGCGAAAGGCCCCCCATTCATCATGCCATCTTTCTTCTAGAGCAAGAGCATCCTCTGAAAACCACTCCTGTCGCCAGATAGATGAGTTTAGCGTATCAGTAATTTGACTGAGAGAGAAGAGGCCTCTGTTGTTTAGGTGTTCGAGCAGATCTCTTGAGAGGGCAAAAGTGTCCCGGCAGCCCACCCACGGGTCCCTGCCTAGCCTTACTGATCTACCGTCACCCACTTTCCAAGCCAAACCTTTTTCAATAATCTATACAGCTGCCACCAAAGCTTTCCATACCACAAAGGAGTTTTTTGATGATTTTAAAGGCTGTCTAATCCAATCCAGAGGCGAGACTGGGTCAATATACTTTCTTCTGGTAACAGCAGTCCAAAGATTGTCTGAAACAATCAACCTCCACGCTAGTTTAGCAGCTAGTGACTGAGAGAAAGGAAACAAATCCTTAATCCCCCATCCACCCCATCTTTTTGGTCTGACAATTTTATCCCATGCAACCCAGGGAGAGACATGATCCTTCTTCTGGCCAGCCCATAAGAATCTGCTACAAATTTTATTTATTTTCATTAGAATGCATTTTGGCACCCAAATGAGACTAGCCCAGTAGACTGGAATAGCCAACACCACAGATTTAATCAAAACTAGCCGGCCTGCCCTTGACAGCCATTTAAAACTCCAATGTTTCATTCTGTCCTTAATTTTCGCCAAGAGCCCAAACCAGTCTTGAGCCCTGTAGGAGTCAGGCTTAAGCAAAAAACCGAGATATTTGAACAGGTCCTGAAGGGACTTTGCTTCAAACGAGAGTAACTCTTTTACTCTGTTTACTTCAAGGGTTGAGAGCCCTGCTGTAGTGATGGATGATTTCTGTTCATTTATGACCAGACCCGTGGCTTTTAAAAAGAGGTCTAAAAGCCTTTTAAGGTAGCAGTAGTCCTCCCGACTCCCATCACTAAAAATTAGAATATCATCAACAAAAAGAAGGTGGGTCACCCAGAGATTAAGCCCAACTTCGATCCCTTTCAGATCACCCTATCTCTTCGCCGCTTTGATCATTAAACTTAAACCTTCTGCTGCTAGCAGGAACAGCAGGGGGGAGAGAGGGCATCCCTGGCGCAGGCCCCTTTGCGGGTTGAAGAAGTCCGAAGCAACACCATTAATCAGAACTGCAATCGAAGTCGAGGTAACACACGCCATGATCCATCTTACAAAGTCATGCCTGAACCCAAGATGAGTTAGGAGAAGCCTTAGATACATCCAACTGATTCTGTCATAGGCCTTAGAGAGATCAATTTTGATGATGACCCCTTTTTTCCGGCTTCTTTTGAGGCTGTGGAGAGTTTCCTGGGCAACACCAACAGCCTCGTGAATTTGTCTCCCATCCAGAAAACCAAACTGTTCCACAGAAATGTTTTTGGAGAGGAACGGTTTCAGCCTGGAGGCAACAATCTTAGCAATGACCTTGTATAAGCAAGTGCACAGTGAGATGGGACGGAAATCATTAAAAGAGGAGGGGTGGTCAGACTTGGGGATGAGGGTCAGGAAGGTGGCATTGAGAGGCTGGTAGACCAAACCTGAGACCCTAGATTCTTCCACCACCGCAGTCAGGTCTTCGCCCAAAGAATCAAAGAAGTGGAGGAAAAATTCCACAGTCCAACCGTCCGGTCCCGGGCTTTTCTCTTTTTGCATCGATTTTAGGGTAGCTTCCACTTCATCCTTAGAGACCGGAGCCATCAAGAGATCATTGCCTTCTTCTTCAATGAAGCTTGGGAAAAATTGAGCTACTCTTATAACTTCAGCAATAGATGCTTCTGCTGGGGCTCTAAAAAGGTCTTTAAAAAAAGCAACCCCAAGAGAGGCAAGCTCTTCAAAAGACTGAGCCTTTTCCCCATTTGCTTTTGGCATTTCCCAAATGGTATTTAAATTCTTCCTTCCTTTAGCATATTGCTGGAAGAATTTTGTGTTTTCATCCCCCGCTTGGAGCCAGATAGCCCTGCTCTTTAAACGCCAACTTTCCTCCTTTACTTGAAGAATTTTCCTTCTAGCTGCTTCAAGCTCCCGGATTCTGTCACGAGAGTCCACGGTGGCATAGCCTCCCCCTTCCGGATCTTCCAAGAGCTCAAGTTCGGCGTTTATAACCCTTAACTCCTCATCTTCCTTCAAAGCCTTTTGGGAAGCCCAGCTTTTGGTTGCAGCTTTCAAACGTTTCAGGTTATTCATGAACGCCTTACTTTGACTCAACCCCTCCTCATCAACTATCCCATCCTTCCTCCAAGTGGTATGGAAAAGAGATACAAAAGAGTCATAAGCCAGCCAAGAGGCATTGAATTTGAAAGGGGACCCAGGTTTTTTGAGAGTTCCTTTTGCCTCCATCAGTATCGGAAAATGATCGGACAGGCCCCCTTCACCCACCCAATGCCGGAAAATGGACAATTTCTCAGATAAAACTTCACCCAGGAGAAAGCGATCCAGTTTCTTTCCCACCCAATCATTACCAACTCTTTTATTTCGCCAAGTGGGTTTGGATTTGAGAAGCGAGAGGTCGATCAGATGGGAAGAAGCAATCTTGGAAAGAAAAAAATTAGTTAGGGGATCCGCTCTGGCATTTGCTCCCCACGATTCCGATACCCCTAGAGAGAAGTTGAGGTTTCCTCCGATGATCAAATTAGGATGGGCAAGAAAAGACTTTTGGAAAAAGGAGGACTAGAACAGCTCCCTTTCTTGACAGGGCCCATAAACATTGAGAAGAAGAAGGGGTAAGCAGAGCTCCTTAGAGTAAAGCTCCAGCGCCAGAGTGTGTTCATGCCCCCAAGCAGAAATTTCTCTAAGATTTCCTGCTTTATAACCTGTGACCAAACCACCAGAGCGGCCATTTGCA
This sequence comes from Pinus albicaulis, assembly GCA_034641835.2. Taxonomy (NCBI): domain Eukaryota; kingdom Viridiplantae; phylum Streptophyta; class Pinopsida; order Pinales; family Pinaceae; genus Pinus; species Pinus albicaulis. The sequence continues at coordinate 605,693,378 of CM076584.1, forward strand.
TCAAGGGCCTGAAAGAGCCAGCCTGGCAGTAGTTTAGATAAGAGTACAATGATTTCCTCCCCTTTACCAAGGGTTTCTTGAAGCATAAGAATATCTGGGTTATAATGTCTGATCAAATCCCTTAAAGCTAGTTTTTTAGGTTGACTAGCTAACCCCCTATAGTTGTAGGAGAGAAGGATCATTTCGAAATATCAGGGGGTGGTTTTGCTGCTCTAAGCACCCCAGTCAAGGATTTTTGTTTTCCGTCAACAATATCAATTATTGCCTTCTGTTTGGCCTTTGAAATATGGGATTTCCTACCTCTTACTTTCCTGGGCCCGATAGGCACCAAATCCTGCTCTAGACCACCAGGAGCTGTCTCTTTCCCTGGACGAAAAGCCAGCGATCTCAGGTTATAGGGGGGAACAGCCGAGGAGGGAACAGATCCCATAGATTGACAAGGGACCAGGGGTTCAACCATAGAGGAAGGAGGAGCTCCAGAGGGCGAAGGTACCGAAACAACTAGACTATCAACCGGTGAGGAATTTAGGTTTAAAAAGGAGAGCTCCATCTGAAGCTGCCTGGAGGGACCAGGCTCCGAAACAACAGAGACAGGATCTAAATCAGATAAACAAAAGGAAAGGGGGAGAGATAGAGGCATACCCGCCTGTGAAGCCCCCACTGTCCCAGCTGTTGTAGTAGCTTGAGAGGCAGTCAACACAGGTGCTTGCTCAGGAAACCGGTCGGAAGCAAGCTGCTGCACAGGGGCACTAGAAATCACGACCTCCAAACCATCCTCTAAATCCTCCTCCATTGGTTCCTTTGGGAGATCCATGCCTGGGTTAGGAACAGGAAAAACCGCCGGCTTTTTGGGCACTTTGAAAGGGTTCCTTCTACGGCGATGACCCAAAGGGCACTCTTTGGCCAAGTGCCCATATTTATGACATCTGTGACATCGGAATGGCAGATTCTCATAATCCAGCTTTTGCAGAAACTCCATCTCTCTATATTTTAAAGTCATGGCATCTGCAAGCCCTTCTCGAGGGTTAAGGCTTACTAAAATCCGTGCCACACTAAGATCATCAGATTGTTCAAAATACCTATCAACCTCCAGGAACTTCTCCAGTGTGTTTCCAATGGAGGTGAATACCGAATCAAACCAGAACTGAAGAGGTAGCCCTGGCAATTTGACCCAAACTGGAGATTCGTTTAGTTTTTCGGTCTGGGCATCAAACATAGGAGTCCATCTGCGAAGGAGAACTTGACGTTTGCCAAAACACCAATTCCTGTCAAGAACCTAATTTACATGATCTTTGTGGGCAAAACGCAAAGTAAACCATCCTCTTTCAAGGGCTTTAATCTCCACTGGCTTACCTGGTGCATTTACCCACTCCGATTGAACCCAGTGTCGGATATAATCAGCCGTGAATTTCCTCCCTCGCACTCTGCCTACAAGCCTTGTCTCAGTGGCTGCCATTGCCTCTTCTACTCGGATATCCACTCCTAGAGTGCAGCAAGGCCGTAGCTCCTTCTTTCTAATAGGACCCTGCTTTTTGCACTTCCCTCCCACCTCAGTTGCCTGCACCTCACCCTCCCCTGGTTCCTTGGAAGGCCGGACATCGGAAACCTCTACCCAAGGCAAACCCTGGCTCCTTTCCTCCGAGTCTCTGTTTACACTGAAGTCACGGTTTGCCGGTCCCTCAACCAGAGGTTCCTTTACTAGTTGAGACTTCTCTGCGACAGTGGCGACCCCAGGTTCAACCTCCCCCTGAGTGCTCGCCTCTAATCCGACTCCCAACAACTCCTGAAGGTTTGCGGATCCAGATCCGTAACCTGTTGCTCTGACCAGGATGTCACTCTGATGTAAACACCGACTCACCTGAACAGAGAGATCATTTACACCTCTAGAGCTTGATTCCGGATTTTTTCTTTGTGCTGGGGCCCTACTTTCACTTCCAGACGCCCATGGAAGGCCTGCTCCTGTTACAGGCCTTTTTCCTGCCTTATCTTTAGCAGCTAAGGGCCCTTTCAAGACATGCAGACCACAACTAGCCACCACATCCTCTAGCCCTCCAGAAAGAGGAGGAAACCTTGTTTGATCAGAGAGGTCTAACCCCGAAGAGAAGGGAAGAGACCCGAGAACAGCAAGGTGGTTCCTATCAAAGCTTTCACCCTTTGAGGTACCACCCTTTGAGGGTAAAACGACGCGATTTGCCTTCTGAAAGAGTGCCGGATCAAGGAGTACAGAACTGAGAGGGAGAGAAGCCGCACCTTCCTCTTTGGATGAAACCCCGTGTTTCGCATTCGTCTTAGGGAAAAATCGCTCAAGGTTCTGGACAGAACTTCGTGCCCCCATACAGTGAGTAAATCCTTCGGCGCTGGTTCTAAATCCACAAGTTCATGGTCGAGCCCCATCCCTGCTGTTTAAACCAAACCCTAGCCCGACACCGTAGGAACTGGAAATCCGTGGAAGGATAAAAGTAAAACCCCATCGATCGGTGAAAAAAACTAAGAAAAACGTTAACAGCATACTGGCTAGGGGTAAAACCACGCATTTTTCCAATCTCGGTAAACGCTAATCATGACTGGCACGGGATAGTCCAAGAGGGAAGGCGGGGCCCTGACAGGTGAGGTACTCCTGTCACATCTCACCTCCCGCGTGGCCTGAGACAGGCCTAGCCTGCAGAGAATTACAGGTCCGCCATTTGCAGAAAAACCCTAGCGCTCCTCCGATACCCCAAAAACAAGATGATGATCAAGAAAAGTCCACTTACATGCTTATTGCCCATTGTCATTTTCCATTTTCCTTCTCCTATCATTTTGATTTTGCAAATAAACCTTGCTTCAATGAAAATTATTGAGTCCATAGCCCTCTGAGTCTAAAATCCTTACAAAAACACCTTGAGGCTTGCATGCCTTAATGGTAAGTCTTCTTGCTGACGAACAAATGGGAATACATTAATGTCCCTTGTTCATAAGATCTTCTAGGTACTCGACAATAAAAGAATTATTCGTACCTAGCAAGATGTGTTTGGCATCTTGACTCTCATTGTCATCAATGGTGAGAGTTCTCGTGTTGACTAGTGGCATCCATTAATGGCCACTAAGTCAACAATTTCCTGCTATGTTCGACATTAGAACATCTATTCACATAGAAGGAATTATGCCAACACGTTTTGAAGAAATGAAGACTATCATTTTCAACATTTTGAAGCAAATGAAGAATATATGTAACCACAACAGATCAACACCATTCTGCAGCTGCAGAATCAACACCATTTTGCAGCAATTTCAACAGTTTTAGTAGAAGCAATAAAAAATCATCTTGACTCTTTTATACATAACTTGTACAACCACATAAAGAAGATTATGATCAGAATTTTGCAGCCACCACACATACAAATCATCCATTTCGAAAGGGTCAGTTAAGGTATGTCATTTTCTTTACCATAGAATTCCTTGAAAAGCTAGAATGATAATTTTTGGAAAAAAAATTTCTTTTCCTCATTTCACAAAATTGCCAATACCATCAGTTGGGGGGAGGGGGAGGGACGGGAGGTACATTCATATTCACATTTTTCCACATTCATACCACATTCAAAAGTCCACATACTTTCAAAATATATTAACTATTACGTTATTATTATGAGCATACAATGGCTTTTCAAAATTGCTCAAAAAATAATTGGATACATACACAATCATGGTTGTCACACAAGAACCGACCATGATGCAATCCAATAGAAATATACTTTGCAACAATAATCAAATTATCATTATGCACAGTTCAAAAATCAAAATTGAATGTAACAACAAAATTTGGTTGAAACACAAGAACCAACCATGTTGCAATTCAACTAAAAGACTTTGCAGAAGTATGAAGTTATCAAATGATATCATGCAAAGTTAAGCTAAAGCTCAAAGGATAAAACAAATTAATGTAATAGATTGCATGAGGACATGCAATAGCTTCAGTTTGGAGGTATGTTGGGCCTTGAAATTTTCATTCACTTGCATTACATTTTCACTTACATTTCCATATTCACCTTCAATCCACCTCCATTTCATTACATTTACCTTACCATTGCCACTATTGAGTTACATTTATGTTTTTCCAAACTTTATTAATTCCTAGTATTTTTAAGTGAATTTGTGGTTAAAAATTAGAAAATAATATGCACATACTTATACCTAACAAGTGGAATGAGTTTGTTGCCATGTGTAGGTCAAAATGAAGCTTCCAAAAAACCTTTGTGTGGCCTCCTAAGGCCAAATTAGAATTTGGATGGAGAAGATCATGGGATCATAAGGATATGTGTCTCATTTCTTATTTTTATTGTAACTCTAAGAAGACATGTGCCTTATCACTTCATATTTGGATTATAACTCTAGAGATATAGGGAGAGATTCATGGAGTCTCATTAATGATATAGCTTCTCATTTTTTGTATAGATAGGGGAAGCTTTCTCCTATAAAATCATGTGTAAAATTGGAGTTATTCTCAAGCTTTGAATACAGAATTAGATTGTGGCACCTTAATCATGAATGTTTCTTCATTTTGACTTGGTTTTTCTTACATATGGAGCATCTCGATTTACCATCTTTCATATTTTTAGATCAACTGCCTAAAATGTGTGAAATTTACTTGCTTTTATAGATTAAAGTTTATTTGCTTTCTTAGTATTAGTTTTAGAATAACTTTGTAATCATTGTTCTTCTGAAACATTTCGTGATGATAGATCTTTCTATTTTCAAATTGAACTAAGTTTGAAGCAATAAGAATTAACAGTTATATAGTTTCTTTTATTGTTTTGTCATTTGCTTTCTTAGATTAGAAATATCAATTAATTGTATCAATGGATGTTATTAAAGGTCATTTCAAGATGATGATTCTAAACTAGATGATTGAATGTCTAATTCATACAGTTATTGAGTCTTTCATCTGCACATTTTACTTGCTTTCTAGGAACTTAGAAACAAAGGTATAATTGATTTCTTACACAACATCTCAAGAGGTTAATACTTCATATTGAATGTTGGAGTAAATCAAAACATACATTAGTTAACTTTACATGTTTTTTACATTTTCTTTAGATCCTCATTTAAGTGCATCACTAATGTTCCTAAAGGTCATTCCAGGAAGTTTATTTTATCATATTTCTAGACCGAATGATTGAATATTTAATTCATGCAATTATTGAGTTTTTCCCTTTGCATACTTTACTTTCTTTTCTAGATCATTAGGTATAGTTGGTTACTTAACATCATCTTAAGAATATGACACTTCATATTGAATATTGGAGTAACTAAATATACATTAGTTGTTTTCCTTTACATGTTTTGAAATGCTTTCTTAAATTTAAATTTCAATTCCTGCAAGTGTGATTGTGCGCTATATTTTCTTTTGAATTTGTTTTCTTTCTTTTTCATTACTAGATTTCATAGGTTAGTTGAATCTCATTTTCATTATTTGATTTCATAGATTAGATGAATTGGTTTTCATTATTCTGTAGTTAGATTGATCTAAACTGAAAGATAATTTCTAGCACATATAGTGCACGCATGCTTCACAAGCTTACGAAATCCTTGGGTTGACAAATTAAATGGCAGGCAATCACTTTTCCCCAACATTTTGGCGCCGTTGCCGGGGAAGTGTGCTTAGGAACTAGCTTTCAGTCTAGAGTGTATTTTATTTGTTTTTGTTTTACTAACCATTTATGGATAGAGGATTTAGAATGCAGCCCAAATACTACATTAAGGAATGGCATCAAAAAACGATTGCGCCACAACATTAATCAATTCTTTAAGAGATCTTTGCAACAAATCAAAATATTAAAACGATTTTCATATCCTTACAAACAATCAAGTACATTTTTCAAGTTTGGATATGAATATTTCAAAGATTCTAATCCGTAAATGGCTTCATTGGAAGCATGAATATACTTAAAAATAAAATAAAAATACAATTTTTTTAGATATATAGGAAAATTAAAAATAAAACCAAACTTAGCTAGAATTTTATAATTTTTTATTTATTTTGTTGATTAATTCATTTTGAATAAATTTTAGTGATGCAGTAAGAATCACTTCGTTTTTTATCACCATCAGAAATAAAATTTGTGTGTGAAAATATGAGTTTATTTGACGAAGATGACTAGCATGCTCTCTTCTCACGGCTCATTGCGACCTGGAAGATCAAAAAATTAGATCAGTCAATTTAAAAATTAAAAATTCAAAAAAAATAAAAATAAAAAATAATTCGTTAAAAGTTTTTGCTGAAAATTGATCTACAATTCTATTGAAAATCGTTGTTTGAGTCATTATCCTTTTATCGGTTCTGTAAATTTTAATGTTTTGCATCCTTTCAATCTTTTTCTGATTTATTGAATTGCATGTGCACAATTTTTCTTTAAAAAAAAAAAAAAAAACATAATAAATTTATTTTAATTTTTTTTGGCCCACGGAAAGGAGCCCCATGTATATGCATGAGGGCAGCCTTTGGCTTGGCCTTACGCATATGTGCAAACCTTCAATCCACACAAAGTCCCATGCACTTCAATAGAAAAAAAGAACCTTCTCTTTTTCATATTCGGTCTTCCTCAAGCAACAATTATTAGAAATCGATTTTAAAAGTTGCAGAGACAGAAAATGAAGGTGTATCAGATGAAGAAACTGCTGATGAAGAGAAGATTGCAAATTGTTGATGAAGAGAAGATTGCAGATTCAATTTCAGAGATAGACAATGAAAGTGTATCATATGAAGAAACTGCTGATGAAGAGAAGATTGCAGACTGTTGATGAAGAGAAGATTGCAGATTCCATTGCAGGTAATTGGAATGAGGGTGATCAATTTGAACTTCTTTGTGAGAGACAAGCCATTACACATCAAAATCTGCAAATAAAAAAATCAAACCACAACAATTTTATTTTGTTTCAGAAGCAGTTGCCAGAAAATTTGCGTAATTGTTAAAAACAACGGATTTTAAAACGAATTTCAGAGCAAACCAAGGCGAATTAGGAAAAACTAAAACATGGGTTTTTTTGGGAACGGTGTGAATTAGGTAACCTCACAAGAATTTTCTGAAATTCATAGCCATTTGGGAGAAAATCAGGGTTCTTCGGAACTCCATTTTGTAGATTACGTGAAGAAAAAACTATTTGTTTTGAACTGTTTAAACATGGCAAGTTGAAAGCAGAAGAATCCAAGTTAATAAAAAAATCTGATCCACATGGCAAGTGGTCTAAGAGTCCAATTTCATTTAATAAATTTGATTTTAGACACATGTGTTTCATTCCATATGTGTCTCATGATTAAAAAATAAATAATAAAAAAAATCAGTTGAGAGAGTTGTGGCAAATTTCACATGCTCAATTCCACTTGGAATTTTTCCAACATAATAGATCATCCATCAATTGCATCATTATATTTCATTTTTTTTAGATTTAAATGGATCATGAAATCTCCAAAAATATTATCCTATTAAAAAAATTAAAATTTAAAATTAAAAAAAAAAAAGTATATTTTTGCAACACAGATGACGATTCAATTTGACAGATTTAATAATGACTTGCGGAACAATTGGAAGATTATTTAGATGATTTCTCAATATTTAGCATTAAAAATATTATTGCTGTGTATTTTTCTATGAAGCTTTAACTTGCAGGACACAATGAATTTTTGTGATGCTAATCATATTACTGAACACATTGCATGAAGTCATCCGACAACAAGGAGTTGATTTATTTTTCATGGTTATTTATTGAAAATGGATTGTTATCGATATCATAAATTGGACTGAATATAACACTTTTGATTTTCCTTAAAAACCTGTTTCATATGGCATTAACTCTTTTACCTATGTATCGGAAAGGAATTGATCACTTCTTTTTTAACACACTCACGTTTTGTGTTTTAGTGCCAAATTTTTTTGCAGGTTTTGGATTATCGAATGATCATTGAAGAAAACTAATTGAGCGTACAATTAATCTTCAAAGGACCAATTTCATGAGAAACATAAGAACAATTCCATGTCTATATCCATCAAGACCATTACTTTTCCTCCCTTTTGAATTATAAATCCAACCAAGCAATTCAAAGCAAGCCACATTTATTTTCCTAGCAAGAGTCAGCAGTTCATTTTCATTTATTTACATACAATTTCCATTGCTCTTTGTCCACTCCTAAACCACAAATAAAAGCAAGAAGCTCACTTACATGCTTATTGCCCATTGTCATTTTCCATTTTCCTTCTTCTATCATTTTCATTTCGCAAATAAACCTTGCTTCAATGAAAATTATTGAGTCCATAGTCCTTTGAGTCTAAAATCCTTACAAAAACACCTTGAGGCTTGCATGCATTAATGAAAAGTCTTTTTGTTGACGAACAAATGGGAATACATTAATGTCCCTTGTTCATAAGATCTTCTAGGTACTTGACAACAACAAAATTATTCGTACCTAACAAGATGTGTTTGGGCATGTTGACTCTCATTGTCATTAATGGTGAGAGTTCTCGTGTTGACTAGTAGTGGCCACTAAGTCAACAATTTCCTGCTATGTTCGACATCAGAACATTTATTCACATAGCAGGAATTATGCCAACGAGTTTTGAAGACATGAAGACATGAAGACCCTCGAAGCTCTGAGAGTCTGTGCCGTCTTTTGAGGCACTCTCACGACCACTTTTGAGCTCTAGAGGCCCAAGTGGACCATATCAGCTACCATATGCACAATTAGAGTCGTCTCTTCGCGGCTCCTCCAGTAGGTCTCCTGCACCCTCCCCCACGATGACAATTTTGTTATGTTTGTTTTGTAATTTTGTGCGGCTAATAATCAAGAGCTCTGAATGCCTTGGCAAGCACCAAATTCCTTCTAGGCACTGGACACCTTCTGGGTTGCCTGAATGTAATACAGCCATGCTGGCTCCTACTATAAATTTTGTTTATGATATGATAATATAATCTAGACTTTGACCGACAAAAAAAATAAAATATAAATTAATTGCACCGAGATGCGATTTACAAGTCAATATGGGAGAGATGTTGTCACATAATGTTACACTTAAAAATAGTAAAGTAATAATTTAACATATTAAAAATAGTAATAAGAGAAGAGATTAATGTTGACCATAATTACAATACTTCAATTTACACCTTGATCTTATTTAATTTTATATATAGAGATATAATGTAAGCAAAAGTAAAATACAAATATTTTAGCTTTTATTATGAGGAAGAATAATGAGCAAAAAAATATAATTACTTTTTACTACAAGGAAAAAATGTAAAATTTTCACATGACAAGAAATAGTATTATTGATATTACATTATGTGTAATTCATTCTATGTTCCATTCACATGTGATATTTAAAAAATATATATATTTAGAACAAAAAATATTTTAGTGACAACCATAAGTAAAATATTTCAATGTCCATATTAAATAACATAATTTTATAGATACTTTATATAGAAAAAATAAAATAATTGAAATTGAATTTTTTTTTATATTTTCACTTTAGTGAGAAAGATTGAAAGAATTCTTACTCCATTAATAGTTGCTTTCTAATTCAATGTATGAGGGATATTTGTAAAATTTCCAATGTTTAATATGGATTTGATATGTAATATTTTAGAAAATATCAATAATAAAAACAATTAAATGTATACAAACATGAAAAAATGACAAGGCATATTTTAACATTTTAATATGGATAACATGAATTATAAATAAAATATTTCATTGTCAACTACATATATATTATACCAGCTTCCTAGATCCACCAAGTGCCTAGAGGGATCAAATCTATTTTCACTCAAAAAGATGTTTTAATCTCAAGAAATTTGATCTCTCTCAGCGCTTGGTAGATCCAAAGTAAAGATGGATCTAGGCTGTAGATTGTAAAAAAATATGACTTAAATGTTTTAAATTTAACAATAGATTTAATTTTATAAACCAATATTGAATTAGTTAAATTGTATTTTTGAATAATTTATTATTAATAATATTTTATATTAAAAATTAAATGAGTTACACATTTTCTTCTTTTTAAGAACTAACTAAATTATTTTACTTTTAATTATTTTATCATTGTGAGTATTGAAGTATTTTACTAATTAAGTTAGATTAAATATCAATGAAATATCAAGCAATATAAAAATAGTTATCGTAATTTTACAATCATAGTTTCAACCATACTAAACTTTGTAATTTATAAAAAATATCCTTGCATTTTTTTTAAAGTAAGTCATTTTACATGCAATTTCATATATAAAAGTTTGATATAAATTCACCAATACATAATATATAATAAACATTATTTCATAAAAATAAACATCATTACGATAATCATCTAACAAACATAAATATCATCTAAGATACACATTCAAATTTACTACCATTATCTAATTGTATACACTTTTAGTAGCACATATAAACGTCATTAGCTAGCACACAAATCTAATAATATAATAGTGCATCATCATCGTGATCACATCTAAAAAAACACAAATATTGTAATCTAACATCATCACCACATACATCCTCAGATTAATATAAATCTCATGTCAAATAACTGCTATCACATGCACATCTATCTACAAGCACATTAAATGAACATATCTAAAATGACCCGAAAGTATACACGTCAACACCAACATATAAATTAAGTACTGATCAGGAGCTCAAGACTGAGCTTGGGAAAAAGCTCAAAATTGGTTGGAACCTGAGCGACCAGAAAAGCCTCGGTGATACGATCCTGGCGCCGCGAACGACATTCAAATCCGTTACCGTAATGAGAAGTTATTGCATTTGGAAATCGCCCAATGTTCTTCAATATTGAATATGGGTTCATAATTTTAATGTGAAAAAATATTTTATTTTAATAAAAATTTAATTAATAAATTAAATTATATATATTAATGTTTTGTATGGTTTTATAAATCATATATTATATTATTATATATATTTATTTATTAATATTTAAAACCTTATTAAAATAAAATCTTTTAATTCCCCACATTAAAATAAATACAAATTATTTAAACCCAAATCCAAAAATTAAAGTTTAAATTCAAATGTTACGTTCAAAGGTAAAATCATATGGTTTTAAATGACAAAGGTTAAAGAACATGTGATAAATGTTGGAGGCAACGTAATGTTTAAAGGTTTACGTGGAGTATTGGAGTAGGAGTTTTAAAGGGCTTTGGGCTAGCCCGACCCCATTTTATGTGACCTTCTGCGTGACCCAAGGCCCTACCAAACCGGCGGGGAGCCAACGGTTGTTATAACCGTTCAACCACACAATGTGACCAAGTTTTAATGCCACGTTTCTTAAATAGTTAATTCAACGGCTTTCACGCGATTTCGGAGGCGGGTTCTCCGCATGTGACCAGCGCTCTTAATATTAAATGCCAAGATAACCGCCCACCAAATTTGGAGCGCGTCCACTAGTTTAGGCGGATTTTCCAATTTTAATTGCAGTTAACTAAAGTTGGCCCACTTTTTGTGGGATTTTTGCCTAACATTGGGCAAAAGACTGTTTGGGCCATATCTTTTACAAGGGAGATCCTTTCTGAGCGATTTTTTTTTGATTTCGTATCGTCTCAGCATTCTGAAGCCAATGGTACAGGTTTCAGAGCCATTGGAGCTGATATTCAGCCTGTTTAGCTTCGGAGAAGCTTTTTTAGCCACTAGGGCCATTTTGGGGTTGATGTTATGCTGAGCTATGGTTAACCATTTGAGGTGAACAAAGAGTCTACTTTGGGTAATTTGAGCATTTCAGAGCCAATGGAGCAGGTCTGAAATCTAACAGAGGTCATCTTCAGAGGTTTAAGCGTCAAAGAAGTTGATGTGAAGTCGTGGGCAACCCTGGCAAACTATGGAGGAGAGCCATTTTTGGGGATGCTGTGCTTAATGTAAGCAATTTATCAGTTGGTATTAGATGTTTGATTATTATTGGATGCAATAGTAGTGGTTTTAGGAGCAAAAATAGAAAACTGACGGAGTTTGTGCCATTTAGAAGCTCAGAGAAGCCTAGTGCACCAACAAAAGGATGTGTGTCCATGGAAGCCTAACGCTATCTGTAGGAATTGGACAGCCATTAAAGGGATTTAAAATGGTATTCTCAGCCCTTTGAATCATTTTGTATTCATTGTGGTTAAGTGTGGAGCTTGTAAAAGAATTTAATTATCTTAATCCCAAAGAGTCTAGTCATGTTGACGAAGCTCAAAGGAGATGTAGCCCAAGAGTTGGGGTGAACTCCTATATTATATTGCTGTTGTGTTTTGTTATTCTATGGCTGAATTATGTTGCTGATATACATGTTAAGTTTCAGCAAAAACAAATAAACTTAAAACACATAAACAAAAGAAAAGACATACACCTCTTTCAAGCAAAAATTCCGCATAATGTCAAGTTTGAGTAAGGTCATTTTAATTAAGTCTGAGTGTTTACTTCTATGATTTCTTTAGGCAAAGTCTGCAAGAGGGCCATGTAACTTCTGGATTCATCCTTTCTTTGAAAGGTGACATATCCGGTAAATGCCCCTACAGTCTATCTCTGTATTAGAAATAAGAAGTTCTCACATTTTTAGATTTAAAATTTGGAGTATTTGCACTCATTTACATAAATGAAAATGGATACCTTGCACCCTTTTCAAGTACATTCCATTTTCAGATCAAGTACATAAAGATGAACAAAAAAAATGCAATTTATATATATACAAAATGAAGTCAAATAACTACATCAAGAAGTCAAATAAATGCAATCAAATATCTGATACAACAAACGTAGTAGTGCTTGTAGCTTGGTCTGCAGTAGAAGACGATGGATGGTAAAATACTGCCTGATCAAGTATGTCTATTGAACTCAACTGAGGTGGAGGACTAAGAGGTGGCTAGTCTGTAGTAGAAGGTGCTTGGTTTGCAGGAGAAGGTGGTTAGTCTACTTTGCAGGAGAAACATACGACACATCCTCTAGCTTTGGCATCTTATCATCATCAGGTGACTGAAGATCATGTGTACTACCAGAAGGATCCCCAACACTCTGATGGCCATGATCTGATGGGGTGACACAAACAGAAGCATCATCATGCTGATCATCATCACCCTCATAATAATGATCATCATAATCAACCTCATCATGATCATGACCACCCTCATATGATGTATGTGATGCTGCATGATTCCCGACAACCCTCATCACTGCCAGTAAAGTAATAGCTCCGATGACATGCCACATAAGAGATATAAAATCCCTCAGAAAGTCCCTGTAGAGATCCACGAATATCGGATCCACGCTGATATCTCGAGGCTTCGCAGGGTGGACTCCCTGCCAAAGCAAAACTTTGGCTAATCTATCACAATAGTCCATCCGAAATCACATAGCAGTGCTCTACCCCTAGACGCCCATGCCCCCCTGAGGTTGTGCCTCACCCTCTTGGGCCTCGCCCATCTCATCATGTACTCCATCCGGTGGTGGGGGAGGATGCATGTCCCCATCATATGAGCCGATGTCTACAAAATTTATAGTAAAAAAAAATAATTAGACAATTTCATTAAACAATCTAATAAAACAAGTTAAAGAATGTGCTATAATAAATTTTATTCTAATTCATTAGAACAAGAAAATGAAACTAGATTAATTTAAATAAAACTCTAATATTATCTCTATCATATGGAGGCTCAAACTTTGTGAATAAGATGTTGGGACACCCTCTCCAATCAATCCCCACATATAGATAACCCAACACGACAAACACTTGGTCATACACACTAGCTAAAAATGATAGTGCCTTGTCCAAAATCCTGGCCGTAAACTCCGATATGACCCTCTTGGGAATCATTTTCCCTCACATCCAAATCTTGGCCTCAGTGATCATCCTAGGAGGGAAACGATCAAATGTAGGGCTTGTCTCCAGAATTCTCTCAAAAATTAAACAAAAAGTCTTGGAAGTAAAAGGGGAGGTCTCCCTTCCATGTCTTGACAAATGCACGACATTTATTTAAAGTCGTGCAAAACTACCTCAAAAAAATGGAATACCATCTAATGCAATGTGGCACCTGAATCCAAGAATCAACATAATACAAAAGAGGGAAAATAATGCGCTACCCATCACCACAAGAATGTTCAATGTTGCTGACTAATAATGAGAGGCACCTAGCCTCCTCTATAGTAAAAGAACAAATTCATAATCATCCACCATGAACCTGAAAATCTGATGGATGGACCACATGAGGACTCACATATCTTTGAGTGAATTTAAGTTGACTCTCAGCTACAACACCAAAGGGGGACATCAAGGAACTGGGGAAAATGCTGCCATCTCATTGATAAGCCAGTGATAAACTATATTTCCTCCTTAGTGGGCCTATACCACAACTCAAGACTGACACAGAAAGCCTGCTATTGGACATTCCATTGGCAGATCAGATAATCCAATAAGATAGAGTGCATCTTCAGGGATCTACCATCCTCGTAGTACTTGAGGAGGTCTACATTCCTTAAGAGTGCTTGGGTCGCTGGAGTAATAGGGCGAGGGTATAAATCCCTCTCCCTCTCTCTTGCATGTCATGGTCGGACCATATTGTATGGGTTTGCCTGCTACTCCTAATCCCTCCACTAACATCTCTGCTACATGATTGGAATATAAAATACATTAGCCTCATACATAAAATACAATTTTTTTTTTTTTTTATTGAATGAAACATGTATTTATAACTATGGAAACATAAATTTCAATTTAAAATAAAAAAAATTACCGGTGCGCTCAAAACACAGCCATGCACCAGCGCCAGGGTACTTTCAACTATAACTGCACTGGTAACGATGCAAACATAAGTATGCCGCACCTTGGGTGTTTCATAAATTTAAATTTTCATAGTGGTGTGACATATTTGTGCACCAATGTGCATTTATAACTTGTTGGCACTGGTACGATATGTTCAAGTTTTCGAACACACTGAGCTATATGAATATTTTTAAATATTTATTTGTGGTGTGTTTGGTAAATATAAATGCACTGGGAGTGATGCACCAACACACAATCTGTCACATCTTTCCCGATGTGTTTATATTTAAAAAGAGCACTACCACAATGATAATGTGTTATGTTCATGCACCGAAACGCGGTGCACCCTGTAAATTTACAGGGAGCATCGCTTCTGATGCAAGCCAAACATATCGAACGCATCACACGCCGATTAATTGTTTTTTGGAAAAAAAGGTGAGAAATTCAACCTAATTTTCAATTCTAATCTGCTAAAAAGTTTAATTAGAAATAAACATAGAAATTACCTAGACATTTGGTCGTCGGGGAGGCATTATGGACATGTAATGGAGAAAAAAATAAATTTCACATCGTTTGAAAGAATTGGAAACGAAAACAATGAGGACATTACTGAAAGGTGGTGAGAAAGAGAATAATTGATGCCAGGGGGCTTACATGTGGCAAGAGTGGCATTGGTGCTTTAGAGCTCTCCCGCACTATAGATGGTAAAAACGAAAATTATGGCTGAGAGAGTTTTTTTTATTTAACCCTCCTCTGGTGCATTTTGCGAAGCGCACTAGGGCGAGATATATCCAAAAGCACCGTGTATTTTTTTTCAATTTAAAATTATCACAATGCTTTATCAAGATGCCCAAAATCTTTATGTTACTGGTAATGCATCTGTGTTGTGGTTTTACAATATCACCGGTCTTTTTCTAGAAATTATAAACCAACTATCGGTACAATTTATAAGATGCCTTGGGGCGATGTTATACGTTTACCGAATTGGGACATCATTGTCGAATAAAACCAGTACATTTTATTATATGAAGGAGTTTGGTGCTAACGAATATTGAAGCACCGGTGCGTTTGGGTATTTAGTGCATTGTGGTTTTTTATTTTTCAAAAGAAAAATTCTACGGTGCACCATGTTATATGCAACTCTGGTGTGTGTATGGATAATAAAGCACTAGTGCGCTTGAATAATTTAGATGCATCGTCAAAGAAAAATCCGCTAAAACATCTTCCCGCCCACCTTCGCTAGCGACCTTCGATACAAATGGATTTTTGGGTTATTTTTATATGGGCCTCCACAAAAACCTCTGCTAGAATTTATTTTCCTTGTAGTGCTACTTGAATGATGTCATCACACCATGAATCTAATAGCCACCACTTGCTATCACCAAAGATCCTAACCTTTAATCTCCTTTATGGACCTAATTTCATAATGTTTCATACTATATCCACGATCTCCGCATACAAATATTTGTGAGCCACATTTCACCAATTTTCAAATTGGACTCGCAACATCTCTATGATAAAACTGAATACAATCTCTCTCTGTAGTACAATCAACTACTCAACATTCTCAGTCACAATCAAATATGTTGTACATAAGCAGAAAATATGATGCAATACATCAAACACAACAAACCCCAAACATACACAATCACAACTCCATCACCCACATAACAAATCTAATGACAAAAACTCAGCCATGTCTCAACAATAGTAGCCATACAAGACATAAACATAAAGTTACAACCATATAAAATTTTAGCAATAGTAAAACATGATCTTATCAACCATGATCCCCTGCATACATAATGTTAGCAATACAAATGTGCCATAGGAAACATGCTAACATCCAATCTCTAATGTGGCAGCAATCTTCTCAATAAAATGCTTTCATAAAATTGCATAAAACTCTACAATAAAACTG
This sequence comes from Pinus albicaulis, assembly GCA_034641835.2. Classification (NCBI taxonomy): domain Eukaryota; kingdom Viridiplantae; phylum Streptophyta; class Pinopsida; order Pinales; family Pinaceae; genus Pinus; species Pinus albicaulis. The sequence continues at coordinate 605,710,067 of CM076584.1, forward strand.
ATCTCCTTCAACAATCTGCTACAACTATGTCTCTCTTTCACCATTGGTTCTCAATTATCTACAATGACTTACTATCACAAAGAAACTAACCAAATTTCACAAATATTTCTTCTATAAATAAATGATTTCAAGTGATTAAACAATAATAGTTCAAAGATATGGAGAGACAAACACTTTTGTTCATACTCTAGTATTTTTCTCCTTGACTTGATCCACTATAATCTTCACCAATGAAAGACTTATATTTGACTCAATCACCTTCTAGAATGTATACCAACTCAAATTGACTCTAAACCATCAAAAACATTGGGAAATTCTTATGATATTTGATATGCGTGAAAAATTACAAAATTACTCATTATAGTTATTTTTTCTAGGAAAATATAAGCATCCAAAAGAATATTATCTCGAAGATAGTGTGGGTATCCCAATGGATATGTTTCTATATTTAATTTGTGCACAACTTACTCCCATAGAAGATGCTTTAACACATGGAAAATCACCTCCTCTCTGCCCAAAAATTTTCATTTGTCTTCAATTCTTCTCCAACACCTGTAGAGCCTTTGAAATCAACATACACACCTTAATAATACATAATCAAGCCTATAATCACCATGAAAAATCCTCTAAACTTGTTGACATCAATTCCAACACAATTGAATTCACGGTTGACTCCTTAGGTAGGCATCCTAGGTTGACATCAATGCCAACACCATGATGGAAACATGTTCCCCCTTCGGGGTTGATGTTAACCTACATCCACAACACCAAGATAACATACATAAAATTTTCAAACTAGTTGGTCTCATTCTCTTCTTGTGGATTTCACTCTCCTCATTTAACATCAATGGTAAAGGGTGGAAAAGTATGGTTGAAATACATGCTGAACACTACTGATATAAAATGATATGTGGATGAAAATTCATCATCTCCTCATGGCAACAAGCCAACACCATGCAAACAAACCAACTAATCAACACCATTCCTCTATGCCAACACCATGTGATTCCTTCTGCTGCTAGGTTGAACATGCTCCCCTTGAACATCTAATGGGGCTGCGAAAAATATCATTATTATATTGTACATCAAGTTTTGTTGTTTCCATATTTAATTTTTCCACATGCAAGAGATGCTCCTCATAAAACAAGACTCAAATCTACATGACCAAAATATATGCAATGATTACAGGGATTCATAGGCCTATTACATGGCAACTAGAATGATATATCATGGTTGTAAAATGCCTCCAAAAAACTGATATATGGCTGAAACATGACTCCTCTCTCATGCTTGAACATCACTCATATGAATCAACCAATGACCCATAAGAAAAACCTGACAGTACATGGCTAAAATAATGACTCCAATAATTACTTCATGGTTGAAACACATGAAATGTAGCAGCCCAAACATTGATGTAACAACTCTCATCACTCAACATGACTCACTTCAACACACAGATGACATGACCCAATACTTTCCCTCTTTACTGTAAGGTCAATCCACCTATAAACAAATGATGAAAACAACACATTAGAAAGTTTCATATTGAGATACATGGCTAAATGTGATGATGTATAATGTAAAATATATGGTTGTTATATCATGCTCATGAAAATGATTTCATGGCCAAAATAATGTCTCCTTCCAATGCATGTCAACATCAAATGTTCTTGCCCACGAGGCGTAGAGCAGTCGGTGATGGGGTGCACTGTTAAGGCACTCCGTTCTGCAAGGTCACCGGTTCGAAACCCGTGGGTGTAGGATTAGTCTAAACTAGCAAAAAAAAAAAAAAAAACATCAAATGTTCTTGAACCAATGGAACAAATAAAATTCATGTACATGGGCCATTTTGGCCATAATATCAATCAAAACATGTAGAAACATATGGATGAAAGTATCACCTTCCTTTACACATAGATGAATCAATTTTATTCTTTTATGCATGAATGGTACACACACTTTTCGACCAAATTTTCAGAGTGAACAAATACATATGTATGGCTAAAAATTTACCCTTTCACTTGTGAAAACATATTTATAGCTACTACAAATAAATGAGTGAAATCAATAGGATAAATTATAGACAATCCTTGAAACCATCATACCATGCATAACTCCCCTGAGTTCATTATACCTCCAATAGGCAGGTTGGTCTTATGGGCATGAATATGAAATGAGGCTCATGATCACATCATGCTACTAGTGTTGCTAGAACTTGTACAAGTGTCTTCATCAGTCTACCATACTACTACCATACACACCCCGTGAGGCTATGCACATCTCATGTACTTCTGCAACCTCTCAAGAATATGCATTAGATAAATAGTGGACTACATCAGGGGATGATATTCTCTACTTCATGGGATACTTCTCCCTCTTCTTCCACAGTTCTAGGATGCTTCTTTGTTTGGACACTCTCCTTAGTATTCCTTTTAGGTCTACTTCGAATCATCTAATCATTCTATTGGATCTTCCTTGAGGAGATAAATATCATACAATCTCTAGCCATGTGACCATAGTTTTCACAAGAATAACACCTCATATGACTGAGATATGATGCAAGGGGATCAAATCATATGCTAACCATGCTAGATCTTTTCCTTGCATAAGACATGCCTCTCCTCCATGGGATAAATCTGCAATCAACTACCTTGTGGTCAAACATGTTATAAGAAAAACAATAACCATTAAAGAAACTAGTATACCTACTAGATGATATCCTTAGCTTCCCATAGTGCCAATTAGATATAAAATTTGTGCCTTTGTATTTGGATTCAATATCTCTAAACTTGTGGAAAATTAGTCCATCAAATGAACAAAGGGGCTTTGGTTCCTTTTAAATTTGAAAGATTTGCCACAATCCTCTCTTGGAGCGAATGGTATTCTAGATGTAGGTGCTCCTTGAGGTCTTCTTCTGAGCTATTGTTGGATCTAGTACTTGATTCCTTATTTTCAACTCTTGTTGCTACTATTTTTTTCTACAAGCCCTTTTGGTTTTTTTATTGGTGTTCCTTCCTGCATGCGAGCTGGAATCTTCCTTGTGAAAAACAAGATTGGATCTATTCAATGGAGATATTTGAACTTTTAGCATGTTGTCCAAGGCTACGATGTTATTCTCTAAATTCAGTTGCTTTTCTTTTTATTCTAGTTGCTTCCTTAAAGCGATAAATTCAACTTCAATATTTTCAACTCGAACCTCCTTTTATTTCAACTAACTGACCATAACATCCTCAATCCTTTTGGATTTTTGAAGCTATATATTTAGGCTAAGAACCTCTTCTCTCATATCATTTTATTTTTCATAAAAAATATTCATCAACTTATGATGTTACCTACATGCAGTTGCCAATAATTTCTCTATTACATCCAAACAGAGTCATATTCATCTTGAAGAAGTGTCAATTTATCACATTAATCAACATGGGTTTCCAAATCAACAGGACTAACATCAAATATGTCTAAAACAATTCATTTGAATTCATAACTTCATATATGTTGCATTGGAGTATACTTGGCTCTTCCTTTTTTGATTTCTCACTAGGGGGATGAGACTCTTCTGGATGAGATTCTTGCTTCTGAGGGCTTTTCTTATTTTTCTTCTTCTTACTCTTCTTCATGACATCTCCATTTTTGTTGCTATCACCTCCAAACAACACTTGCAGTATCTCCCAAATATCCTTGGTAGATTTCAAATCTTCTATTTTATCCAAATTTTCATTATGGAGATTGTCATAAATAATGCATCTCGTTTGAGCATTCTGCTGCATCAATTTAGGTGAAATTGGATCCTCACCACATCCTTCACATACCGAATTCCAAATGTTACATCCACGAGACAATAATTGACATTTAACATTTTCATTCTATACCTTGAAATTTTTAGCAGTGAGGACATATACTCATGGAGGATTCATTCCTAAAAAAAAATTGCAAAATTTTCACCAACACTCATTGGATCTACTCTCCAAGGATTGGGATGAAACCAAGAGCCCCGCTATGATAACACTTGTTGGAAAATTGACACCAATGAAAAGTTGGGGGGGGGGGGGGGGTTGGTGTGGTGATGGTGAATCAGTAGTATAGGAATGAACCACTTTTTTACCTCTTTAGTTTTATTTCACATCAAATGGATCATCAATGTTTAGCAACACATAATATGACCACGATCATATAAAAAAATTATCTAATAACATAACCATGAGAATATGAAAGAAGATAAACATAGGATCAAACAATAATAAGATCACACATAGAGACACAAGATATAAGGTGGAAACTCAAAGGGTAAAAACCATTGTTGCCTGATATTATTCATCTTCGTATTTCTGTTAATATTAAAATGTTCTTTTACATATGATCACTGATCACCACTAGTGTGCAAGCCATAAATTTCAAATCACGCAAGTCGATATTTGCTCCAAGCTACTACCTATATGAGATTTTTAGGCCACCACTCCCACGAATTTGTAGACCAACATCTACTGGATTCCCCAACACCCAATAGTATATCCATCCATCACTGGATGGAAGCCACTACTCCCAAGTTCTGAAGCCTCTACCTGAAGAATGTCACTACACCTTGAATCTTCCATCCACCACTTGTTCTGCTTTTGCTCAGGCAACAGGAGAATACCTTGGTTTGGTTTACTGAAGCTAAGAAGGCAGGGTGCATGAATCAGTGATTGGACGGATTGAAGGCGAGGCAATAGACCCAACCTTCAAGATCCTTTATGTACCTCGTTTCATAATGATTCATACTAGATCCATTATATCTGCATACAAACACTTGTGAGCCACATTTCATCCATTTTCAAACTAGACTCACAACATCTATATGCTCAAAATGAATACAATATCCTCCAACACAATCTCTCTATGCAATACAATCAACTACTCAACAATCTCAATGACAATCAAACATGAAATATAAATATGTTGTATATAATAAAAAAAATTAATGTAATACATCAAACACAACAAACCCCTAGCATACAAAGTCACAACTTCATCAACAACATAACAAATTTGATAACAAAAACTTATCCATGTCTCAACAATACTAGCCATACAAGACATAAACACAATTCTACAACCATGTAAAATTTATGCAATAATAAAACATGATATGGTCATTCATGATCCCCTAAATACATGATGTTAAAAATACAAATGTGTCATAGAAAACATGCTAACATCCAATATCCAAGGTAGCACCAATCTCCTCAATAAAATCCCTTCATAAACCTGCATAAAACATTTGTTGAAACATGCACACAAAACTCTACAATAAAACTGATCTCCTTCAACAATCTTCTACAGCTATGTCTCTCTTATCACCATTGGTTCTCAATGCTCTACAATGACTAACTCTCACAAAGGAACCAACCATCTTTCAAAAATATTTCTCTTATAATAGATGATCTGAAGAGATTAAACAATAACAACTTAGAGATATTGAGAGAAAACAACTTATGTTAATACTTTGGTATTTTTCTCCTTGACTTGATCACCATAATATTCATCAATGAGAGACTTATCTTTGACTTAATCACCTTCTAGAATGTATACCAAATGAAATCAACTCTAAACCATGAAAAACCTTAGTAAAATACCTTGGGAAATACTTATGTTATTTTATGTGTGCACACAATTCAAAAATTATGTAACGAACCACTCCCCTCACATTTACCCACTTTCACCAGCTTACCCGGGGTAAACATGAGATGAGGGGTTGTTATGAAAGACTCAACCTCCTAGGTGACCTTAAGGAAATGGAGTAAAAAAAAAGAGAGCCTTACTTACTTCTCTCGAGTGCCTTAGGACCTTCCAGGAACAACCCAAGCCCTCCACGTGTCCATCCCCTGATCCAACTTAACTTCTCCCTAATCGAGAGCCCCGGTCGCTCCCTTGATAAACCCTCCATGCGAGTGGAAAATCCCAGTCACTCCCATAAGACTGCATCAATATGACTATGGCCTAAAAAGCCCAATGTTGTGCCAATGACTGTAAAAATTTAAGGTTAATTTTCAGGGTTGGGGCTAAGCCTATGCCCGAGAATCCATATAACTTTTAGAACTCATAAAATACATGAATACCATGCTTGTAAACCAAAAAATGGAACCATGACTTAACCTGACCATCCCCAACCGAGATTGAAATTCTGTCAAACACTTGGTAGATATGAAACCTACAAGTCATGAATGCAGGTCTGAGCATACGAGATAGAAAACTCATGTGAGACTTAACAAGAAGGATCACCACCATCTCCCATTAGTTGTCTTAACATCAATTAAGTCTTGCATCCATTATTCTTTTAGTTACAAGTAAAAACATGAAAAGATCCATGAATAAAACTAATCATATATCCATGCTTATAAACAACATATAAACATATAAATAAGCATAGGATAACATGAATTAAAGTCACATAATAAAAATCACATTTACCAATCAAAAGCAAGAGAACTTAGCTTTCATTAAACATAGGAAAAATCCAACGAGGTTCGAGAATTCCACATACCACTCGACCATAGACATGGCTGAACCAAATATTTCTTTCAGCCAATCACCCAAGTGCCATATTCCAAGTAGGAATGAGGCATCTCATGGGATATACCAATCCAACAAAACCAAGGGAATCTAGAGGTTAAACCACCTCCACCCTCACCATACCATGATGTCACCAAAACTAGTCCGAGATCACAAAACCAAACCGAGCTTGGAACGATTTCAGATTCCTTCACCATCCTTGATGAATTTTATGTCTCCAAGTCTTTGGGCTTTATCGCAATCCACACCAGATCACCAGGCCCTAACCAAGACTCCACCCTCAGGATTTACCGTGTATCCTGCCATTACTGATCAAGTGATTCCTAGGCCTTTGGGAATTCTCCTGAGAACACCTCCGCCTCGAATTCCGAGACCTTACGGAAATTACAAAGCTCAAAACTGAGAACAATCCCATCACACCATGGCTATATGGAAATGGAAAGGCAAGGCTAAAAACCACTGTCAAAACCCGACAAAACCATGCCATCGACAACAAGAGAACCAAATACCACATGCACATACCATGCATGTAAAAACCAGTTAGGAAATAATCCATGCAATCTATTACCTGCAAGTATTCATGTAGAAGTTGCTTGATCTTGCTCTTCCTTTCTTGATACTTGCTTCCTCTTTGTGTTCTTTTCCTTTCTTTATTCAATGATGAAGTGATCCAAGAAAACTCTATGTGTCCAAGAGTGATAGAGAGATAGATAATATAGAGAGAGCTCCAAAACTGAACTAGAAAAAATATTTCCAACTGATCCTCGATAGCCTTTTTATCAATGAGGCCTCTAATTTCTTCATTTTCCATTATTTTCCTCCTCACATGCAACCTGTGATCTTCCACCTACCTTTTCTCCTAATTTCCTTTATTTTCATAAATAAATGTGTCAAAAATACTTTTTTCCTTTTCAAATCCTTAGCCATTGCATTTGCCAATTTCCTTAGCCATAAAACACAAGTGATGCCCACTAGAATATCTTTCCCAACATTCAACTTGGAATAAGTGTCCCTTAACCATGGTCTTATTTTTGCCTTTATTCAATTTTATTACATGAAATTTTATCCCAGGTCTGTTAAAGAACCCTCCCCCTTGGGGAACACCGTTCTTGGTGTTAAAAGACACCTATATCTTAGCAAAACCATTGAAGAGCAAACATACTTCCCATGGAGCTTTATAACTTAGCTCGATGAAATTATTTACAATTAATAACATGCTCAAAATAAAAAACCATCATGACAACATGAAAATATAATAACCACATATACTTATGCACATTTTATTCAACCAACAAATACCCATATTGTTAATGGAGCTTTATAAATCCAACTCGATATAGTATTTACATTGAAACACACATATACACATATGCACATTTTCTTTAACCAACAAATAAAAGGATACGATGCCTGCATCCGCAATAAGGGTGTACAAAGGCTTACTCCTCCATCCTCAAAGTAATACTAGGATTCACCTCCTTCCTAGGAATTTCATAATCCACTGTCAAAGTCAAACTTGCATCCAATTTCCAACATTATAATCTTGCGCCACTTGTCCTCTCAATGAACAATTACCGACTCATTGTTCCAGGGAACACTCCCAATGTGCATATGATTCCATCTAGCAATTCTAATGATCAGAAAAATCCATCCCTAGCCTTCCATTCTCTACTACAGAGTCCCCTGGGAAATTCGGTCACCCCCTTTCATTCAGTCACTCACCTTCCAATTTCCCCGACATCCTCTATACCGGGTGATCCATCCATTGGTAAGGCTTCCTTGCATTGGAAGGTCAAACAACTAAGGTATATACCTACCTTAAAACCATCATATTGGTCACGTCATGCTCATGGAAATCAATGGAAAATATTTGGTACAAGTGTCCCACAATGGCCTTACTCCTAAAATTATTTACCAACATACTGCTGCCTGTTTCAATTCCTTTTGTCAATGTTGCTAATCCTTACATTCAGTTTTAACCACCGCAACCGGGAATTTCTGTGCTTTCGTGTACAAAGAACATAACTTCCATTAGATTCAAAATAAATTGAAATAAATTCACACCATACCTCATAGGTGGCTCGTCAATAAGGTACACTTGCAATTTTATTTACATCCTGCCACAACAAGTCAAACTAGCTCTTTGACCAAATCATCATGTATAAAAATATCTCATCTGGTTAGTGTTGTAGCTCCTACAACACCCTCCAAAAAATACATAAAATCATAACACACACGGTCTCCTCGCTTGAATGGGCCTTAAGGGAAAGAAGGGATTCTTTACAGCACAAAGGCACTTGGGAATATGGAGATGCAAAGCTTCAGCACTTCAAGACTAGCTTGCCATGGATCTGAGCAAGCTTTTATAGATGGGGAAGGAGGGAGTTGGGATCCCTATTATTATGGGATTGGCCCTATCAACAAGGAAGGTTCCATAGAAGGTGGAAAAACTACTTCCTTTCCATAGAACTCCCGTAGCCAAACCTCCCAACTCAAGATAGGCAGTGGTTGTGAGTTTGTTTGAACTCAACTTCCGCCATCCATATATAAAAAACAGTCCCTAAAATGGGTGGCGCGATTGCTGCTCTATGACAGAGCGCTAAGTGGCGCGACCTCTCTACAGGATTTCCCTGAGTGGCGCGAGTACTGAACTGTCTACCCGCGCCAATGCAAAAAGAGCTGTTTTTCATGGATTTTGCAAGGAGATGTCTCAAGGGGAAATGAAGCTCATACTCAGAGGGATGCAATGATGATGTTTTCAGTGCATGACAGTGTTCACAGGTCACATTATGGGTCCTCCATTGTGCGGGACGGGGAATGGTAGGGACGGTGACAAATTACTGTGTAACAGATGCCCCCTAAAGCATGAGGCCCGAGAGAGAGAGGGGTGAAATGCTTTACGAGAACATGTCCAACCGAAGGCCCGCCGTCGGAAAACCTGCACAGAAAGATACAACTGATATCTCAAGTACATGATGTATATATATGGTATGGACGCAGCCATCCGAACAGAGTATGCTATAATCCGGATCTAGGGTATGGGCGCAGCCATCCAACTAAGATCAAGCAAATAGACTCAGGTATGGTCGCAGCCATCCAATCAGTGAGTCATGTACATAATGATAATAATCCACAATCGCAGCCTGGATTACAACAGACATAATCCAGGGTCTTGCGCTCCATCTCGACCCAAACAAGTACAAGTTCGAGCATGTGAATATGTGAGCTGATGTCGAACATGCAAGAACATCGTCTGATTACCAGCCAATGATGAAAGCTGTTAACAGACGCGAGAGAAACCACCAATAATGACGATGGTCCTCAAGGTACTACAGGTACAATCTACGGCGTGTGAATAAATGAGCTGACGTCGCACACCCGCAGAATCATCCGATCGGAGGCCAATAATGAAAACCTCTCGTCGAATGCGACGAACCTGCCATTAAGGCATGCAGGCTCCAAGGTACCATCAGGAGTCTCTAGACCAACTTCCTGGATAATGAGTTGAAGTCGGCAGGAAGTGACCTTGATCGAAGGTGGGCCATAATGATTCCCACATCATCGACACGAGACAGAGGAACATAATGTTTTGTTGTGAATCAGGACCATATGAGAAATAGAGGAAGGTTGATATTCGCAGAGGCCAACTTCTCTTGAACATATAAACGGCACGACAATGGACTTGGCAGTATTTGACGTCAACAGATCAAAGGTCATGGCGACGAGGCAGTGAACAGATGAGAGGTCAAAAGAGATTACCCAAACCCATGGAAACAAAGTGAAGCAACGAGATGAGATGTCCCCAACCCGACACGAATGCAGACAAGTGCCATGTTCAAGAGCGACATACTGCCGACGACAACGACGATGGTTCCATTTTTCCCCCACCATTTATGGCGAGTACCCCAATTATTTTTGATAACAAGCTTGAAGGGGATAGCATATGCTTGTGATATAAGTCCGCCCTTCGGGCGAATCCATCCTAGTGCATTTAACGAGTCCTAGGAAGGAGAAACTCGGAGAACGTCATTGCGACGGAATCCAATGTCATCGGGGTTTAACGAGTCTGACAAAGGAAGAACTCGGCGTCTTTTCATGTTTAGAGAGTTTGAAAAGACAGCGGAAAAGAAAACTCCACATGTCCCTTTTCGTAAATAGTTCCCCAGATCCGAAAAGGTAGAAAACAATATCCGGGAAAACCTCCTAGTCGCGATAGGCTAGGGTATTCCTTTTTCGTAATCAATCCATCCCGGCCCGAAAAAGGGTTAAACTTATACTGGGTGGATGTCGATTCGTGTCCATTTTAACGAGATCGAAACGACAAGGGCCTCGGCGATCTTTTCATATTTAGAGAGTCAGAAAAGAGCTGAAAGATGACTCCACCTGGAGGAACGAGTGGTATAAAGGGTAGCAACTGGTTCCGGTAATGGTGGAACTGCTCAGGACAAATAAAGGTCAAGAGGCTGGCTAACAAGACCACTCATCGCAGCGGTTCCTCGGGAACGGGTAAAACAACCAAGTGAAGGCATATGATCGGCCAAGCAGATAGTGACGATGGAATGAGAAAACCAAGGCTCATCTGGAAAAAAAATAGGCTGATAAAATGGCAATCACAAGAGGTAAAATGGGGAAGGTTTCATTTTTACACAAGCTTGAAATCAGGAAACTCTGCTTGAAGTTGGTTTCATTTTTACACAAGCTTGAAACAAAGATAAACTATGCTTGACACCGGTTTCATTTTTACACAAGCTTGAAACGGAAACAAACTATGCTTGAAACCGGTTTCATTTTTACACAAGCTTGAAACGGAAACAAACTATGCTTGAAAAAGTTAAGCATGCCCCCAGCATGGTGACTCAATTCGAGGTACATGCCCCCCAAGCTTCAGTTCATATGAAAGGAAGATGGAGTGAAGGTTCAAATTACGAGATCAAGAGAAAGACTCGACTGGGATTTTACGAGATCTAAACAAAGACTCGAATTGAACGAGAACATGTTTCATTATTTTAACGAGGTTGACACATTAAAAGAACTATCCTCAAACACCTTGTTTCATGGTTTAGGGAGCTTGACACAAGACCAGGAACTGTGCTCCGGCAAACCTTGTTTCATTTTTTAAGGAGCTTGACACAAGACAAGGAACTCTGCTCCGACAACCTTGTTTCATTTTTTAAGGAGCTTGACACAAGACAAGGAACTGTGCTCCGAGATCCTAGTTTCATTTTTTAAAGAGCTTGACCCAGGGAGGAAACCATGCTCTAACCGACTTACATCAAAATGAACAAGAAGGCGGCGCTTCCAAGAGTTCCACTCCTGATGGAAGGGAAAGATCCTGGAAGTCAGGACCCAATGCCCCCAGCACATTATGCACTACGGCATCATCACTGAGCACAGGCACGGGGTAAGTAGCCACATAGTTGACCTGCGGTGGAGCAGATACAACGGGTGGATAGAAACCAGGAGGGGGTGATGGCGGACCAGATGCCATATTAGGACCAAAGAATGACAGCTGATCAATGGTCACGATCCTTCCTTCATGCGGAAAACAGGCCACACGAACGAGGGAGGAGACGAGCGCTCCCATGGCATAGGTGTAATCACGCCCCAAAAGCAGATTGAAATCCAAGGGGCCTGGAACGACCATCACGTCCATATGGACGGTTTTGCCTCCCAAAGTAACCGGTAACCTTGGAAGGATCCCCAACGGTTGACTCGTCCTTCTGTTAAAAGTGAGCAGATTCTGCGTAACAGGCGCAAGCGGCGGCGAACCGAAAGCTTGCCAGGTAGTTGAAGACAGAATACTAACAGAGGCACCTTCGTCTATAATGGTGCTGGGTACAACCAGACCAAGAGCCTGTACTATGATCTCGAAAGGCACATAAGACGGAAGGCGAAATCCTGCAAATCGGTTCCAATCAAAGGAAGCGACCAAACTACTCGGAGGGGCTACCATCGAAATGTGAAGGTCTTCCCCTGATGTTACGGAAGCAGAAGCCTCCTCCATGACCTCCATCTCGAAGGCGGGAGGAATATCCTCTGGAGCCTCCATCATGGGAGGCGGAGGAGCGGCTTCTTGAAGCACAGGGACAGGAGAATATTTCTCCAAGTCTGACGAATCTGAAGAAACCAGAAGGACATGAGGAGTGTGAGATCCACTCTCGACAGAAAAGACCTGGTGCACCGCGGACGAGGCCAGTTCAACCGATCCTACGACCAATGGTTGGTTAGGGCCGGATTCGTGAATTTGAATTTCTGGGGGAGTGGGATCGACCAAGGATGACTCTTGACCAATCATAGGTTCAGCTGGCAGAGGACTCAAAGAAAGCCGATTATAACCAGGTGGAAGGCGTGGTATAGAACCGGCTGGGTTGTCCAAGACTTGCTTGGCTTCGTCCATATAAGGACAAAGGTGAATGGCATGGTGCCCTTCACACAACTTACAGGGATTGGTGATCTTACCCTGCTTCTTAGAGTTCTTATCAACAGCAGCTGAAGACGTGCCCCCAACTTGACTCCCGGAAGCCAAAGGCAACGGTGGGTGGCCGTTGGACCATACTTCGAGCACCTTGGGAATGCCAGGGCAGTCTCGAAGAAGATGGTCTCCCGTGCACAACATGCACGGGAACTTGACTTTCCGAGGAGGGTTGGGAGGACTATCGAGAGGAGATTCCTTAGGGACAGTAGCTGTACATTTAGCCTCTCGCTTATCGGACTTCTTCTTCTTAGTCTTCTTCTTCTTCTTCTTAGCCACCTGGTTACTCGAATCCAGACTTTCACCAGGCGAAGTAGAAGAGGAGGACGCAGAAACAGGCGAAGAAGGGGAGAGGTCCACCTTGGAATCAACATGAGGTTGTTCAGGTGGAGGAACTGATTGAACAGTAGTGGAGACATTCGGGACAACAGAGGTTGAGAACAACCAAACGGGCAACCCAACAGTTAACCCAGGAAGGGACAACGTCGCCATGTAAGGAGCACCAACATTTCCAAAAGGAGGAAAATGACCGGGATTCCCTTCTGAGGGGATTCCTTGGTTGGTGAACTCTGAAAAAGTTGCCATCAAACTCAAAACCACACACGGGCTGAAAAAGAGTTAAGGGCACACGATCAAACGGTCAACAAGCAATATCTAAGCAGGCGTGTAATCGTGGGTGATTAATTTTACCACATTGGAAAATAAGAAATTCTACCGTTTCATGTTTTAAGAGTCGAGAAACGATAAAAGATGACTCTATCTCTTTCAGAGTTGATACAAGCGTGAAAGGACAAGCGCTTGATGGTCTTTTCAAGTTTAGGGAGTCAGAAAAGACCAAATGACTGCTCAAGAAAAACTAGGCACAAAGGGTGTACCAAATATCCGTGAACTGCAATATACACCTTGGTTTCAAAAAATGAAACAGAAATCGACCAAGGACTTTCCGTACGTGCAGGTAGTCTCCCCGAATGCTGTGTTCGGTGTATCACGGGTATAGGGCGGCAGACTCGGCTTCCTATGGATAAAGGATTGAAAACCTATCGGGGTCTCCCTTTATATACGCGACGGTACGGGGAGCGCAAGTCCGTACTAGCGCTGTCTAAAGCCAACAGGCGAACGACAGCTGCTAGGTTTAACGACGCCGGAACACGTCTCTAGCCTAGACCTTCTAAATATGTTACGTTAAGTTCCAATGTTGCCTTAGGTTAATTGAATGAATTTTACAGTTGATCTTCAATTAAGTTTCAATTTCCAGGCCTTATCGTATGTAGTGTCTCCTAAATGCAAGCTATATGCCACGATGCAACATTTCGTTCGATGAAAACTAGTTAAATGAGAGTTGAGAGCTTTTATACAAGCGAAATGAACGGAATACAAACAAGAATGTCTCTAATGCAACTAATGCAATTGCACACTTTTCATTCAAACACTAATCACTAGTAATACGGAAAAGATGACAATTTGCACTAATTAAAAAAAAACAAAAGAGACTATATATTTTTTTTTTTTGATTTTCAATGTTTAATGGCTAATGTGCACTGAAAACAAAAGGAACAATTTGAGAAATGATAACTAAGAGAGCGAAGCAAACAATATTCACTCAACAAAACAAGCAACCAAATCTCTAAATCGACCCAAAGTCTCTCAAATCGAAGAAAGACTCGAAAACACCCAATGGACCGTGTGATCTGGGTCCAAAGCAAGTGCAAACGAATTCTGAATGAAAGAATGAACAATCACTCAAAAGACGCAACAAAACAATCAAAGACTGCTAAGAGGGCGTGGAGAATCAATCAACAAGTTGACGGGACAATCAAGACACCAAAACTCCCAAGGAGGGCTCGATTCACTATGCCACTAGATGCCCTAGGGCTCAAATCGTGAAACCGATAGACAGAGGCAAACAACCAAAGGATAGCGGTGAATTCCAGTCAAACAAGACTCCAATACACTCAAACAATCAGGAAATCAAGAAGAAAAGTACTGGTCAAGCTCAGAAAGCCAAAAAATTGAAGAAACTCAAAAAAGTCACAGGGGTGGCGCGACTGTGGCCTTGAAACTAGCGCCAGAGGCCGAGTGGCGCGAGACAGACAAATGCAACACGCGCCAAGTGGCGCGACTGTCAGGTAAAAACCCGCGCCAGTCGAGTTCTTCAATGAAAATTAAAAAACAAGCTAATCCGAAAAGAGACCAACACAAGCTAAGCAAACCAAGAGGCTAAAATAATGAAAGAATCCAACCCAGAAGGTTCATCAAGCAAGGAGAAACAATCAAAGCGAACCAATCATAAACGAGACAAGGAAAACCGGACGTTCCCCAGCGGAGTCGCCAATTTGTTGAGAAGGTAAATCCCCTCTGCGGACAGAGGCGATCCCTACTAGCCCAGCAGGGGTCTAGCAACAAACAAACAATGCTATGACGCAGGCTCCTAGTTACGAAATGAAAGACTTGGGATAAGAGCCTACCTGGATTCCAACGCTAGATCTGAAGAAGAAGATGCCCCCGTCCTTCAGCCCTGGCAGATCACAATCCTTCCACGATCTCCGTGGACGAACACCTGCACACAGAAGAGACGAGCAGATACATGCATAGGAACCAGCATACGTAACTAAATATCGGTCAGAAAAGATATTACTCGCATTAACATGATTGCAAAAGGAGTGGAACCATAATCATAGTCATCTATTAAAGTAATAAACGAATAGAAGTTACAACCGAGTTCTGACGTCCCAGCCTCCTTCGTACGGGTCCCCGGTTGTCCACGTCTCGTAAAGCTCGCCAAGGAAAGGGAAACCTCTCCAGAGTCTCGTAACAATGGTCTCCTTGCTTAATGGGCCTTAAGGGAAAGAAGGGATTCTTTACAGCACAAAGGCACTTGGGAATAGGGAGATGCAAAGCTTCAGCACTTCAAGACTAGCTTGCCATGGATTTGAGCAGGCTTTTATAGATGGGGAAGGAGGGAGTTGGGATCCCTATTATTATGGGATTGGCCCTATCAACAAGGAAGGTTCCATGGAACGTGGCAAAACCACTTCCCTTCCATAGAACTCCCGCAGCCAAACCTCCCAACTCAAGATAGGCAATGGTTGTGAGTTTGTTTTGAACTCAACTTCCGCCATCCATATTTAAAAAACAGTCCCTAAAATGGGTGGCGCGATTGCTGCTCTATGACAGAGCGCCAAGTGGCGCGACCTCTTTACAGGATTTCCCTGATTGGCGCGAGCACTGAACTGTCTACCCGCGCCAATGCAAAAAGAGCTATTTTTCATGGATTTTGCAAGGAGATGTCTCAAGGGGAGGGGAAATGAAGCTCATACTCAGAGGGATGCAATGATGATGTTTTCAGTGCATGACAGTGTTCACAGGTCACATTATGGGTCCTCCATTGTGCGGGACGGGAAATGGTAGGGACGGTGACAAGTACGTAACGGTATCAAAGCAGCCTGCTCTTTCTTGATCCTTCTTTGCATGTCCCCAATGAGATCAGGGTATAGGGAGTTAAGGCTCGATCTGTTTGAACCTTTGCAAGATCAACTTCGCAAACCCCGACGATCACCCATGGGGGAAGAAAAGTAAGACGAGGGAGCAGGAGATCCTATCAAAATATTGCTCAAGGCGGCCCCCGAGAAACAAAGGAACGCGACGATAGATAATTTTTCCCATATCCTTCAATAGCGGCCCACTGGCGACTCATCTGCATCCAATAGCCACTCTAGAGGTGCCACTCCTTTTAAGGTGCAAGTAAACTTTGACATTCCCATATTTGAGGGCCAAATAGATGCAAATTTCATAGATATATGGTTGAATCTATTAGAAGGATATTTCTTGGTTCATGAATTTTCCAACTGGGAAAAGATTACTTTTTCACTCCTCAAAGTCGCCCCCCGTGTCAAGGACTGGTTCGAAACCTACTGTGAGAAAAAGGACGAGAGGGAACCCTCTCTATTCTTGGGCACACCCACTTGGGATTCTTTCCGAGACGCCATCAAGGAACAATACTATCTCCTAGGGAGGTATGAGGACAAGTACATACAATGGACTACGTTGCAGCATCAAAGGGGTCAAGATGTGCTTGAGTTGACGAATCTATTCCATACCCTGCGCACAAAGTTGGGTATAAAAGATTCAGAGAAACATTTGGTGTTGAAGTACCGTAATTTTCAACACATATACATTCAGGAGGAAATGGATTTCCTCAGCATCTCCTCGCTTGGTGCAACATACCGATATGCTACCAAGATTGAGTAAAAATACAAGCAAAAGAAGCAATACTTTAGATCCGTGAATCAGAAGTAAGGGAAAGGTGCCCCAAAAACACTGAAAAAAGGCCAGAACCAGGGTGGGGTGGCCTAGGACAACCCGCCAAAGCCGCAATCAAAGAACAACATCGTGAATCCAAAGAAGAACATGAGAAAGTGGTGTGAGTTCCATAAGAGCTCCACTCACAACACAAGTGAGTGTCGAGCCAAACAGTCACTGGTGGCCGAGCTAAAGGCTTCTGAATCGGATGGATGATCCAACTCTAAATCAAAACTTGACTAGGGGAATGACAAAGGGAAGTATATTATCGATGCAGAGCCCAACGCCACCGTTTCCACCACGAATATCCAGAAGGAGAAACCGAAAGATCCAGAGGAGGGGGAGCGCCTCTTCCATTCCCATATGTGGGTAAAGGGTTTCCCACTGCAATTCATTGTCGACAGCATGAGCCAAAAGAACCTCATTTTAATAGAGGTCGTGAAGCGGTTGGGCCTACCGACCACAACACACCCACAACCGTACACCATCGGGTGGCTTCACCAAGGACGAGATCTCCACGTTAGCCAGTAGTGTCACCTTCCCTACATCATCAAGCCCTTCACAGATGAGGTATTATGTGACATTTATCCTCTTGATGTTTGTGATGTATTATTAGGCCAACCATACTTGTGGAAGCGACATGTTGTGTATGAATCCATGCCTCGCACTGTTATTGTTACTTTGGGCAATAAGTTGTACAGTATACCAGAAGTAGCACCGCCTACCTCCATCTCTTTGGTTACTACAAAACAATGCAGTGAGCTCATTGCCAAAACCAATAATTTTTTTTCTTGATGATCTGCCCTCAAGACAAGAAGAATATTGTGGCCATGACCTCCAGAGAGGGATCCTCTGCATGATGACAACAAATGGACAAGGTCGTGGAGTATGGGGACATCTTCACCTCACCCACAAGGGTGACTCTGCATTGTCAGGTCAAGCACTCCATCGATCTGACCCCAGTTGTGTCGCTTACCAATGGATCAATCTATCAACGCTATGTTCTAGAGAACAACGAAATAAAGAGGAAGATGCAGGAGTTGCTGCAAAAAGGTCACATTCGTCAATTTCATCGCCTTGTGGGAGCCTCATCATGTTGTTGTAGAATAAGGATGGGGATTGGAGACTTTGTATTGAATATCGGGCACTGAACAAGATCAATGTCATGAATAGGTACCCGATCCCACAGATTGATGAACTTCTAGACCAACTGAAGGGGGAGAAATATTTTAGTAAGATAAATTTGAAGTCTGGGTATCACTAGTTACGAATAGAACCCTTCGATGTGTGGAAGACTGCCTTCAAATCCAAGGAGGGCCCTTTCGAATGGTTGGTCATGTCTATCGGATTGAAGAATGCTCCTGCAACCTTCATGAGGTTGATGAATGACATCTTGCGACCATTCACCAACTCATTTGTATTGGTGTACTTGGATGACATCCTAATCTTCATCAAGACTTGGGAAGAGCACCTCTACCACATCCTACAGGTCCTCCAAACATTGCAGCAACATAATTTGTGTGCCAATTTGGAGGAGTGCACTTTGGACATAACCCAGGTTCAGTATCTGGGATACATTATTGATGAGCAGGGGGTGCATGTGGATCCAGCCAAGATCCAAGTCATTTGGGATTGCCCAGCTCCAACCACTCTAACAGAGCTCTGCAACTTTCTAGGTCTTTCCAATCTCTACCGCAGGTTTGTGTTGGGATTCTCTCATATCACTTGCCCCTTGAGTCAAGTCACCAAGGGAGGAGCAAAAGAAAATTTCATTTGGTCGGAATCTCAAAAAAAGGCATTCATAGATTTGAAACACTGCCTCTGCTCTGCACCAATGCTCACATTACCAGCCTTGCAACAACCATTTGAGATCGAAACAGATGCCTCTGACTATGCTATTGGCGCAGTTCTTACTCAACAGGGGCATCCTGTGGCATATCACAGTGAGACACTTTCTGACACAATCCAGAAGTATCCCACTTATGACAAAGAGATCTATTCCATTGTGCAGGCTTGCCGATAATGGAAGCATTACATTTTGAGGAAGGAAATGATCATACACACACACGGGAAGTTTTAGAATGATCGCCATCTAAAGTGGTCCACATACCAGCAACAGTTTCACTTGAACATCGAGTACAGGAAGGGAAACACCAATAATGTTGTATACTGCCTCGGTTGACCACTGATCGTGGCATTAACCACTGTGCTCAACTCTTGTGGGCACGAGACTTCCAATTGGCCGCTTCTCTACAAAAGCAATCCAAAATTCGACCACACATACAAGACGCTCTTGGAGGGTAATCAAGTTCCATATTTTCACCTCCAAGATGGATGTTATGTCACCTGGGACACCTTTGTGTTCCTTCAAGTAAGCGTGCCAAGATGATTTAGTAAGCACACTACAGTCGGGTTGTTGGGCATTTTGGGGTTGAGAAAATAGTGGCAGTACTACAAAAGTATTTCTATTGGTTGAACCTTCGATAAGATGTCAGGAGTACATCAGATCCTGCACTACATGCGTCATTGCCAAACCGACCATCAAGAATAAAGGACTCTATACTCCGTTGCCTACCCCTAGTCGACCTTTGGAATCCATATCCATCGATTACATGTCGATCCTTCCTTCTACTAAGCATGACTACGACTGTGTTTTTGTGGTCTTCAACAGATTCTCGAAGATGGCCATTATGGCGGCCTTCAAGAAGAATATCACAGCATAAGCCACTACTAAACTCTTCTTTGTATGAGCATGGGTACACTTTGGGATCCTGCAATCTATCATCTTATATCAGGACAACAAGTTCCTCAGTACATTTTGGTCTGACCTCTAGTCAATTCTTGACACCAAGCTCACCAAGTCAACAACTTTCCATCTCCAAACTAATGGCCAGATAGAGGTCGTCAACAATATGATCGTACACATTATATGCATGTAAAACTCAAAGCATCCATGCACACAGGATGAGAGCCTCCCCTATGTACAACACAACTATAATCGATCTCTCCACAACTCAACCGACCACAACCCCTATCAGGTGGGCTTGGAATTCCAACCACTTTGTCCCATTGATGTAGCCATCCTATTTGCGGCTAGTCAAGCAGATTCGGATCATGTCCAGTCTAAAGCTAACAAGGTGAATAAATTCATCGAGTGCATTCATCACATCCGCCAACAGGTTCATGCCATGTTAGACATAGCCAATGCTAAGTACAATTAGCGACATGATCAACATCAGGTGCCACACAACTTCCAAGTGGGTGACAAAGTGTGGCTACATTTGCAGAAGGAGCGCTTCGCTGGACCCCACCGCAAGCTTTGCCTGCTTCGACATGGGCCATACACCATCACCAAGGCTATAGGGTACAATGCCTTCGAGCTCAATATTCCACCATTCCTTGGTTTGCACCGAGTGTTCAATGTGGATCACCTTCGACCCTACTTTCCAACTCTACTAGACACATCCGACATGGAAAAACAACTCTCACCAACAAAGTTAAACCTAGACTGCATGGAATAAGCCACAACTGATCGAATGGTGGACACACAACTAAATAACACCTGCCAATAGAGGATCCAGCTATATCGAGTTGTCAAAGTAGGCCAACTCATTTACCAGGGAAAGTGGTTCACCAGGGACCAAGTTCAACATAAATTTCCTCACCTCATGGAGGCTCTGCATGCAATGGGGACCATTTCTTCCTAAGGATGGAGGAATGATCCAAGTGGATATTGGTGGTCACCAATCTATTACACCTAGACCTCCAATCATTTTCATCAATTTCCTTTTTTATAGCAACATTTACTATTTTTAGCAGTTTTTCGGGTCCTAAACTTTCGGAGCAGTTTTGACCCCCTAAACAATGCTTTTTTGAGGTCTGCAGTAGGCCTATAGCCATAGGCACAAGCCTAAAACAAAACCCGTAGTACTAAGATATATCGTACGCACCAAATGGAGATAATATGACCAAGTTACGACTACGGGAAGTTGGTTACCCAAATAACCCCAACGGGGCCCACAAACTCTTGTCATTTCATCTCGTGATGTTGGGTTTTTGGTTGTTTAAGGTATTCCTATGTTGTTAAATAATAAAAAGGCCCTTGAGCATCATTATAACATAGTTCAGAGCTTGTAGCTGCCACATATATTCTCAGAGATAAGCTACCAACACCTTAGCTAGTTTATTTCCATTATGTCTGTAATCTTATTTAAGTTATTTGATATTGTAGAAATTTGAATAACTGATATGTTATAGACCGAGATTCTCCTGATCACACACTATTTTAACTTCATGCACAATACAGAATATCCTCTACCATTGATCATTAATTGCGGAAATAAAAACAATCGCATGCGCACATTAAAACCATAAACAATCACACATATGAACACAGTATTTCATGGGAAAGCTTAAAGCTAAAAACCCCAACTATCTGTATATTATATGTCATAGAGATCATGTAACAATCATTGTACAAAGCTCCTCACAAGCTCTCATCACAACCTCCAATTGCTACACAATAATCAAGCTAGATCTAGGAAAACACATGCTCCAATCTCTGCCACCTGATAGCCAGCCTCTACTTCGTAGTCAATGTTGTAGGAATAGCTTTCATAAATAACCCCGAACCACGGCTTGTCTTTGCGCAATCCTCATTGGCTTCTCCGGAAATCCTTTGGTTGTTGCAAACATGCAGACGTATGATCTGGCTTGATAGTCACCTTTTTGCTCTTTCACCTGTCTCTTCAGTCCTCCCTTTGGCTTGTCCATGCACTGAAGTTAACTGATGTATTCTTTAGTTGATTAATGAGTTATAATTAGTGAATTAATTAATAATTAATTCACACCACTCTCACTAATTGTATCAATCAGTTAAACTAGATACAAATAGCTCAACTATGTTTAGATTAGTTAAACTGAACACAACTCCATTAACTTCCTCAATCAACTCCACCAAACTCTGTCACATGAGTTCTAACTGAAATATCCATGCAATAGCTCCACTTAACCCTCAGGAATAGCGTAATTCCTTCTGTCAGCTCCTGTGCCACATCTGTGCACTTAACTGAAGTGCTTCAAGAGAATAAGATAATGTTTATAGTCAAAATATTATTAAGAGCTAATAATATTCGACATATCTATTTTTAGACTGGCAATCTAAAAATAGATTCTACATCTATTTTTCTAAATTGACCAACCATCCACAAATAGCATCCTGCAAATCATAGAATATAATCGACATGTATAAAAATAGATTTGCGCCAAAATAGCTTGCGGACCCATTTAGTGAAGGAAACTCTTTTCACTAAGCTCATCATCTTGTTGCAATCTCAACACTCCCTCTCGACAAGATAAGGATTATCTTCCACCCCTATCCTGCCTCTGTGGTATTCGAATTTTCTCCTGGTGAGCGCCTTCGTCAAGATATCAGCATCCTGATCCTCCGTAGGAATGTATGAAAGTAACATGATATTCCGCTGCACACAATCTCTGATATGATGATATCGGATATCAATGTGTTTAGATCTATCATGAAATACCAGATTAACCGAGAGTTTAATGCAACTCTGATTATCACAATAAATCACAGTAGGATCTAAGTGTGAACCAAACAACCTGACCCGGATCTTCCTCATCCATATAGCCTACTTTGTCTTTTGACGAACTCGCTGACATATACTACTTCTTATTTGAACTAGTGCACGGATCTGCGCTACTTTCTTGTACAAGCTGATATGCCGACCGTGCGAAAATCCCTCTAGATGTGCTCTTTCTATCCGTTGGGCTCCCTGCTCAATCTGCATCCGTGAAGCCACATAGCTTCACCTCATCCGATTGTCTGTACCATAATCCATATCCCGATGTGCCTCTGAGATATCTCAATACATACTTTTTGCCTTTGATGAGAGCTTGGTAGGTTTAACCATAGCTTGTGAAAATTTGGTTAACGGCCTGTATATGTCAGTGCGTGTATTGACCAAATACATAAGCGACCCCACCAACTGTCAATAAACAGTGGCATCCACTACCTCCGCCGAAGTAGCATCCTCCTTCCTCCATCCACCAGGAAGAGGAGTATCAATAGGCTTGTAGCCATGCATGTTGAACTTCTCCAATATCTCCCGGGCATACTTGCCTTGAGAAACAAACAGTCCATCACTGCACTGCCAAATTTCCAATCCCCAGAAATAATGAAGGAGGCCCAAGTCCTTCATCTCAAACTCTTTTGCAAGATCGTCCTTGCATGAGAGTATCAACAACTCATCACCTGTCAAAATCAAATCATCTACATAAAGTACAATGATAAGCAACTTACCCTCCACCACAATCTGGTATAGGTTCGGATCCACCTCACTCTTGCAGAATCCAAGTCGAGTGAAATAGCTGTCTATCCGTGTGTACCAAGCACGAGGTGCTTGTTTCAACCCATACATCGCTCTCTTGAGCCTGCACACATGTGACTCGCTGCTGAAGATCTCGAAACCTTCGGGCTTCTCTATGTACACCTCCTCCTCAATCACCCCATTTAGGAACACAGTCTTCACATCCACCTGATAAATGTGCCACCCCATCTGCGGCGAGAGATCCAAGAATCGTACGTATGGAAAGAATACCTTACGGCTTGGTCTGAAAGGTTTCCTCACTGTCCCGATCCCCTCAATGCGAAAAGCCTCGGGCAACAAATCTTGCCTTGTACTTCTCCACACTCTCGTTATTTAACACTTCCTTTGTAGGTCCATCTCTTGAACCCACCACTTGATTTCCCTTCGGGCTTAGGAAAATATCCCATGCCTTGTTTCTGACAATCGAATCATACTCTTCCACCATGGCATCTACCCATGCGGGATCCTCCACAGCTTCCTCAAAAGAGGATGGCTCAGTCACGATACACTTTCTCATAAGAGCCATGTATCCAGTATACCGGTCAGGTGACTGTCTCTGTCTGCGCTGTGATGTAGGTGCTCCTACAACCTTCTCTGCATCTTGAGCCAGTCGCTCAGCTTCTGCAGTGCGCTTACGCCCTCTGATGGTTCACATTGCTGGAGTGGTCTCTTCCACTCCATGAACCTCCTCGTGTGGTTTATCCACATCTAGAGACTCATCCTTAGGAACTAATAGCTCCTCATCAGCATGAAAGTGTGGCTCCCTCTCAAGCGAACACTTCATGGATTTCTCCTCATGAAATTTGATATCCTGTCGCACAACAGTCTTGCGACTGTCTGACAAATACACATGATAGTTGTGGGGCGTATCAGTGTACCCCACAAATATCCCAACCTCTACAGTCGGCTCCAGCTTCTTCCTGGCATCCTTCATCACATGAATGTAAACAGGTGAACCAAAAATCCTCAAATGGGAAATATCGAGCCTCTTACCGAACGCCTCCTCGGGTGTACTCATGCCAAGTATCTGTGAGAAGCGGTTACGCACATATACTACGGTATTTCATGCCTTAGCCCACAAGTGTATGGGAAGGCACGATCATGCAACATCGCCGTGCGGCACCCACGATCGTTACATTTCTTGCTCGCTTAACCCCATTCTGCTTTGTGGGTTATGAGGGTGTTATGTAGAAATTTGAATAATTTGCTCGGTTATTCAGAGATTATCACGATTTACACACACTATTTCGCTTCATGCACAATACATAACCTCTTCTACAATTGATCATCAATATCACTGCGGAAATAAAAGCGATCGCATGCGCACATTAAAACATAATCAAGCACACATATAACACAGTATGTAATGGGGAAAGCATACAGCTGAAAACCCCCAAATATCTATATATTATAATGATAGAGAACATGTAAAAATACATAGCACAAAGCTCCTCACAGCTTTCAGCACTATCTCACATGCTACACACAAACTAGCACGGAAGATGAACAAGTCATGAGTTCAAATCTCATCCACCAGTCTGCCTGCCTTTACTGCGCAATCCAAGATGAATAATGATGAGATCCAAGTTCGAATCCCACAGGCTTGATCTGCGCAATCCTCATTGGAAATTTCCATCAATTTGTGTGCAAATCTCATGCACAACCATAGTCACAACTGATAGTAGACTCACCCTTTCACCCAACTCTAACCTTTGGTCTCGTAACTTTAATCCATGCATTGCGATGCTTCATTATTTCTTTAGTTGATTTATGAGTTAATAATTAGTGAATTAATTAATAATTAATTCACACCACTCATCACTAGTGTATTTTCGATTGAACTAAGTACAACTAGTTCAGCTAGGATTAAACGGAGACACAACTCCACCAAGCTGTCTCATCAACTCCACCAAACTACGCACATGAGTTCTAGCGGAAGTCCAACCATGCAATAGCTCAACTAACCCTTAGGAATAGCGTAATTCCTTCTGTCAGCTCCTGTGCCACATTTGTGCACTTAACTGAAGTGCTCCAAGAGAATAAGATAATGTTTATAGTACAAATATTATTAAGAGCTAATAATATTTAATTTCTTCTTAAAATGATCTACAAATGAAAGCATTATTAAAAATATAGAGGTCCATCTATTTTACCAACTTGACCAATCATCCATAAATAGCATCCTGCAACTCATAGACCATGATCCATATGTCTAAAAATAGACTTTGCGCCAAAAGTAACTGTGGGCCCACTTAGTGAGCGACTTCATTTCATGAAAACTCCATCATCTTGTTGCATTTTCAACACTCCCTCTCAACGAAGATATGGATTATACTGCCTTTTTATCCTACCTCGTGGTATTCGACTTTTACTCCTGGTGGCGCGCCTTCGTCAAGATATCGTATTCACGATCCTCGTGGGAGCCGTAACAAGTAACATGATTCTCCACTGCACACAATCTATGATATGATGGTACCTGATGTCGATGTGTTTGGATATATCATGAAATACTGGATTAGCCGAGAGTTTAATTCAACTCTGGTTATCACAATAAATCACAGTAGGCTCCAAGTGTGACCCGAACAACCCGACCAGAATCTTCCTCATCCATATGGCCTCGCATGCAGCCAAGCTTGCTGCCATATACTCAGCCAGCTCGCCGGGCGGCGCCACGGATCTACCCTTTCTTTCTTTGTACCAAGAAGCTGCCGATCGACCGTGCGAAGATCCTCCAAATGTACTCTTTACGTCGGTGACATTACCTACCCAATCTGCATCGCGATGAAACACCTTCACCTCATCCTCACAACTCTGTCACCACGATCCATACCGATGTGCCACTAAGATAATGCAATACATGCTTTCCTACCTTCCAGAAGACCTTGGTAGGCTTAACCATAGCTTGCGAAAGCTGGTTAACAGCATAGCATATAATGGGTCGTGTATTGACCAGATACATAAGCGACCCCACCAACTGTCGATAGACAGTGGCATCCACTACCTCTGCTGAAGTAGCATCCTCCTTCCTCCAACCACCAGGAAGAGGAGTGTCAACAGGCTTGCAGCCATGCATGTTGAACCTCTCCAGAATCTCCCGGGCATACTTACCACGAGAAACAAACAGTCGAGCCTGCTATGGCTTGCCCGATGCGGAATCCCGAGGAAATAATGAAGGATGCCCAGGTCCTTCATCTCAAACTCTCGTGCAAGATCCTCCTTGCATGAAAGTATCAACTGCTCGTCGCCAGTCAAAATCGGATCATCTACATACAGTACGATGATCAACAGCTTCCCCTCCACCACAATCTGGTACAGGTTTGGATCCGCCTCACTCTTGGAGAATCCAAGCCCGGTGAAGTAGCTGTCTATCCGAGTGTACCAAGCACGAGGTGCTTGCTTCAGCCCGTACAATGCTCTCTTGAGTCAGCACACATGCGACTCACTGCTGAAGATCTCGAAACCTTCAGGCTGCTCTATGTGAACCTCCTCCTCAATAACTCCATTGAGGAACGCAGTCTTCACATCCATCTGATGAAGGTGCCACCCCATCTGCGCTGAGAGAGCAAGGATCGTCCGTATGGAAGAGTACCTTGCGACAGGTGCAAAGGTCTCCTCATAGTCAATCCCCTCGATCGACGAAGCCTTGGGCAACAAATCTTGCCTTGTACTTCTCCACACTCCAGAATACGTAGCACCTTCACTTTGTAGATCCATCGCGAACCCACAGATTTGCTCAGGTCTTGGGACAATCTCCCATGCCTTGTTTCTGACAATAGAATCATACTCTTCCACCATGGCATCTACCCATGCGGGGTCCTCCATAGCTTCCTCGAAAGAGGATGGCTCTGTCACAACACATTTTCTCACAAGAGCCATGTATCCAGTGTACCGGTCCGGTGACTGTCTCTGTCTGCGCTGTGCTGTAGGTGGTCCTACAACCTTCTCTGCATCTCGAGCCAGTCGCTCAGCTTCTGTAGTGCGCTTGCGCCCTCTGATGGTTGGCGCTGCATGAGTGGTCTCTTCCACCTCATGAACTTCCTCTTGTGGTTGATCCACATCCGGAAGCTCCTCCTTAGGAACTAATAGCTCCTCATCTACATGCAAGTGTGGCTCCCTCTCAAGCGAACACTGCATGGCTTTCTCCTCCTGAAATTTGATATCCCGTCGCACAATAGTCTTGCGACTGTCTGGCAAATACACACGATAGTTGTGGGGCATATCAGTGTACCCCACAAATATTCCAACCTCTGCGATCGGATCCAGCTTCTTTTTGGCATCCTTTGTCACATGCAAGTAGACAGGTGAACCAAAAATCCTCAAATGGGAAATATCAGGTCTCTCACCAGAAAACGCCTCCTCTGGTGTACTCATGCCAAGTATCTTGTGAGGACAACGGTTATGCACATATACTGCAGTATTGCATGCCTCAGCCCACAAGTGAAGGGGTAGGCCCTGATCATGCAACATCGCCTGTGCAGCACCCACGATCGTTCTGTTCTTCCGCTCAGCCACCCCGTTCTGCTGTGGGTTATGGGGTGCGATGAGCTCTCTTCGAATCCCTTCTGCGCTGCAGAACTCCTTGAATTCAGCCGAGATGAATTCACCACCGTTATCACTCCTTAGAGAAATCACCTTCTTCCCCGACTCCTTCTCGACCAGTGCTTTAAACTCACAGAACTTCGCGAATGTATTGCTCTTCTTCTACATGAAGAAGATCCAGCACTTTCGAGAGAAATCATCAACAAAGATCACATAATACTTGTGCTTTGCTGTCGAAGCAACTGAGAAAGGACCACACACGTCTGTGTGAACTCTCTCAAGGATCGTCGTAGCGCGACTATCCTTCTCGTGAAAGGTGGCTTTCACATACTTCCCCAAGGTACACCCCTTGCACTGATCTGACTGCGCAAGAGTGCCCTTAGGAAGCCCAGTAGAAATCTGCTGCAGGATCTTCAAAGCTCCATGGTGAAGGTGGCCCAATCTCCTGTGCCACAGTTCGCCCTCATCATCCCGGCTCACCACTTCTCCCGCCTTGCATGCCATTGTTGCGCAACCATCTACTTGCAACTGATAAAGGTTCTTGACTCGAACCCCTATCTTCCGGGTCTCTCCAGTTGTCTTACTGCGCAGGAAAGCTTTTCCTTCGCTGAAGACCACATCATACCCCTTGTCTTCTAACATCGCCACAGAGATCAGATTCTTCTTCAATCCTGGAACATGCATCACTTCCTTCAACACGAAGGGTTTACCAGACTCCCTCTCAAAGGAAATGGTACCGATACCGGTCGCACTGTATCTACCATCATCGCCCATCTCGATGTGCACTCCAAGATCTTTCTCATCCAGATCTGAAAACGGATCTCGATCTCCAGTCATGTGAAAAGACGCACCACTGTCCAAGAACCATACTGATCCCATCACACTTGAGACCAAGCATGCGATCAGCGAAAAATCCAGCTCAAACTGCGAGGCTAAGGCCTCTCCCGCTACAGATCCAGCAGCTTGCTTATTTTTCTTCTTTTGCGAACAATTTGTGGCATAATGTCTATGTTGGTGACAGTGAAAACACTTCACCTTAGACATGTCCTGCTTCTTGCCTTTCGCACCGGAATGAGAAGCTTTCTTGCTCTTCCCCTTCTTTGCTTTGGCAGCCAAAGCGCAATTTTCTTCATCGGATGCCTTTGATGAAGATCCGTCTCTGGTATTCCGCCTTATCTCCTCTTGCACAAGATCCGACCAAAGTCGCTCCCATCCTGGCAATTTCTCCCGACCATTGACAGAATCCTGATAGGCATGCCAACTCTTTGGAAGACCAAGGAGAGCCAAGCTCACCAATTCCTCATCATCTACAGTCACCCCCACACTTCCCAACTCATCCTTGCATTGGATGAACTTCGTGAGGTACTTGGGCATACTGTCGCCTTTCTCCATCTTTATGTGTCTGAGTTTATCCTTGAGCGCCAACTTCCTCTGGTCACTCTTGCTTTGGAATAAATCTGTCAATGCTTTCCACATCAAGTATGGAGAAGCTTTTCCATGCAGGCTGGATACAATGTGATCCTTCATGCCCTCCAACAGAATCCTTCGACATTTCACCATCTTCTTTTGCCAAGCCTCAACTTGAGCAGCATCAGTAGGCTTTGGGATCTCAGCATCTATGAACTCCTTCAGCCCGTTATCATCTAATACCGCCTCCATCCAGTCCTTCCATGCAACATAATTCGAACTGCCTTCAAGGGAATATTCCTGTCGCAATCCGTTGAAAGACATTTCAACTTTGGCACCAAGAAAACTATTGCAAATTCAAATTCCAAATTCTGCTGCAAATTCAAATTCCAAGCTCAAAACGCAGCTGCTTCTGGATCTGTGAGAAAAAATTATTTCTAGCACAGAGATCGACTGTAAGGGAATTTACTGGATATATCACCTTTCAGAGAAAGGATGGATCCAGAGGCTACCTGGCCCATTCCAGACTCTGTCTACCGAAATAATTGTAATCACTGTAATAGATCCGATGATCAATTCTGCTCCGATACCATGTAGAAATTTGAATAATTTGTTGAATTATTCTCCAAGATTATCCTGATTACACACTATTTAAGCTTCATGCATAATACATAACCTCTTCTACAATTGATCATCAATATGCGGAAATAGAAAGCAGTCGCATGCGCTCATTAAAACATAATCAAGCACACATATCAACACGGGATGTAATGGGGAAAGAAATAGCTGAAAACCCCCAACTATCTGTATATTATAATGATAGAGAACATGTAACAATACATAGCACAAAGCTCTCACAACTCTCAGCACTATCTCAATGCTACACACAAAACTAGTTATGAAGATGAACAAGTCACAGGTTCAAATATCCTCCACAAGTCTGCCTGCCTCTACTGCGCAATCCAAGTTGATTAATGATGAGATCCAAGTTCAAATCCCACTAGCTCAAACTGCGCAATCCTCATTGGCAATCTCCATCAATGTGTGTGTGCAAATCTCATGCACAGCCAATAGTCACAACTGATAGTAGACTCACCCTTTCACCCACCTCTAACACTGGTCTCCACTGAACTGTCCATGCATTGCAGTTAACTGATGTGTTCTTTAGTTGATTTGAGTTAATAATTAGTGAATTAATTAATAATTAATTCACACCACTCATCACTAGTGTATTTATCAGTTAGACTAAATACAACTAGTTCAACTAAGTTAAACCGAACACAACTCCACCAACTGTCTCATCAACTCCACCAAACTCTACCACATGAGTTCTAACTGAAGTCAACCATGCAATAGCTCAACTAACCCTTAGGAAAAGCGTATTTCCTTCTGTCAGCTGCATGTGCCACATCCAAGCATCAAAATGAAGTGCTCCAAGAGGATAAGATAATGTTTATAGTCTAAATATTATTAAGGGTTAATAATATTTGACTGTTCTATTTTTAGCCCGGCAGTCTAAAAATAGAAACCGCCCGATGTCTAAAAATAGAGGTCCATCTATTTTTACCAACTCGACCAATCATCCATAAATAGCATCCTGCAACTCATAGACCATGATCCATATGTCTAAAAATAGACATGGTAAAAATAGACTTTGCGAAAATAGCTATCGGGCCCACTTAGTGAAGGCGACTTCATTTCACTAAGCTCCATCATCTTGTTGCATTTTTAAGCATGTAATTATGAGCTCTCCTCGAATTCCTTCTGCGCTGCAAAAGTCCTTGAATTCGCTAGAGATGAATTCACCACCATTGTCGCTCCTAAGAGCCTTCACCTACTTCCCCGATTCTTTCTCAACCAGTGCCTTGAACTCACGGAACTTTGAGTATGTCTCGCTCTTCTTCTGCATGAAGAAGATCCAGCACTTACGAGAAAAATCATCAACAAATATCACATAATACCTGTGCTTTGCTGTCGAAGCTACTGAGAAAGGTCCACACACGTCTGTGTGAATTCTCTCAAGGATCGTCGTGGCGCAACTATCCTTCTCGTGAAAAGTGGCTTTCACAAATTTTCCCAAGGTACACCCCTTGCACTGATCTGACTGCGCAAGAGTACCCTTAGGAAGCCCAGTAGAAATCTGCTGCAGTATCTTCAAAGCTCCATGGTGAAGGTGGCCCAATCTCCGGTGCCACAACTCGCCATCATCACGGCTCACCACTCCTTCTGCCTTGCACCGCATTTCGCGGCCATCTACACGATTGATAAAGGTTCTTAACTTGAACCCCTATCCTCGGGTCTCACTAGTGCCTTACTATGCGAAGAAGCCTTTCCCTACGCTAAAGACATCATATCACCCATCTTCTAACGCCAGCCAAGATGAAAAGTTTACCGGACTCCCTCTCAAAGGAAGTAGTCTCGTCACAGGATGCCTTGTATCTACCATCATCGCCCATCTCGATGTGCACTCCAAGATCTTTCTCATCCCGGATCGGTAAACAAATCCGATCTCTTGTCATGTGAAAAGATGCACCTTTGTCGAAAACCACAGATTTTGAACCCATCCTTTGAGACCAAGCATGCGATCGAGCGAAAAATCCCGACTCAAGCTGAGGCTAAGGCCTCTCCGGTGGCAGATCCAGCAGCATTTTCTTCTTCTGTGGACAATTAGTGGCGTAATGTCCGTGTTGGTGACAGTGAAAGCACTTCGCCTTGGACATGTCCTGCTTCTTGCCTTTCACACCGGATTGAGAAGCATGCTTCTTGCTCTTCCCCTTCTTTGCTTTGGCAGCCAAAGCGCAATTTTCTTCATCATATTTCTTTGATGAAGATCCATCCCTGGTACTTCGCCTTATCTCCTCTTGCACAAGATCTGACCAAAGTCGCTCCCATCCTGGCAATTTCTCCCGACCATTGACAGAGTCCTGATAGGAATGCCAACTCTTCGGAAGCCCAAGGAGAGCCAAGCTCACCAAGTCCTCATCATCAAAAATAACCCCCACACTTCCCAGCTCATCCCTACATTGGATGAACTTCGTGAGGTACTTGGGCATACTGTCGCCTTTCTCCATTTTTATGTTCTTGAGTTTATCCTTGAGCGCCAACTTCCTCTGGTCGCTCTTGCTTTGAAATAAATCTGTCAAAGCTTTCCACATCAAGAATGGAGAAGCCTTACCATGAAGGCTGGACACTATGTGATCCTTCACACCTTCCAACAGAATCCTTCGACACTTTGCTGTCTTCTTTTTCCATGCGTCAAGTACGGCAACATCACTAGAAGTAGGTTTTGGAATTTCTGCATCTATGAACTCCTTCAACCCATTGTCATCCAGCACCGCCTCCATCCCGTCCTTCCATGCAATATAATTCGAGCTGCCCTCAAGGGCATACTCCAATCGCAATCCGTTGAAAGACATCTCAACTTCGACACCAAGAAAACACTACTGCAAATTCGAATTCCACCAGCACAAAACTCAACCGCTTCAATGTTTTGCAATTTCTCCAATGATCAATATCGCTCTGATACCATGTAGAAAATTTGAATAACTGATATGTTATCCACCAAGATTCTCCTGATCACACACTATTTTAGCTTCATGCACAATACAAAATCTCTTCTACCATTGATCATTACATGCGGAAATAAAATCAATTGCATGTGCACATTAAAACCATAAAAATTCACACATATGAACACAGTATTTCATGGGAAAGCTTAAAGATGAAAACCCCCAAATATATGTATATTATATGTCATAGAGATCATGTAACAATCATTTTACAAAGCTCCTCACAACCTCTCAGCACAACCTCCAATTGCTACACACTAATCAAGCTAGATCTAGCAAAATACATGCTCCAATCTCTGCCACATGATAGCCAGCCTCTATTGCGTAATAAATGTTGTAGAATGGCTCATAAATAACTTCAAACCACCTGGCTTGTACTGCGTAATCCTCATTGGCTTCTCCAATCACTGGTTGTTGCAAATATGCAACAGTATAGTCACAACTGATAGTTAACCTGCTCTTTCACCTATCTCTGCACTAGTCTCCACTGAAACTGTCCATGCACTGAAGTTAACTGATGTATTCTTTAGTTGATTAATGAGTTCATAATTAGTGAATTAATTAATAATTAATTCACACCACTCTTCACTAGTGTATTAATCAGTTAGACTAAATACAACTAGTTCAACTATGTTTAGATTAGTTAAATTGAACACAACTCCATTAACTCCTCAATCAACTCCACCAAAATCTGTCACATGAGTTCTAACTGAAGTATCCATGCAATAGCTCCACTTAACCCTCAGGAATAGCGTAATTCCTTCTGTCAGCTCCTGTGCCACATCTGTGCACTTAACCGAAGTGCTCCAAGAGAATAAGATAATGTTTATAGTCCAAATATTATTAAGAGCTAATAATATTCGACATATCTATTTTTAGACTGGCAATCTAAAAATAGATTCCACCCAATATGTCTAAAAATAGAAGTCCATCTATTTTCCCAACTTGACCAACCATCCACAAATAGCATCCTGCAACTCATAGAATATGATCGACATGTCTAAAAATAGACATAGTCTAAAAATAGACTTTGCGCCAAAAATAGCTTGCGGGCCCACTTAGAGAAGGCGACTCTTTTCACTAAGCTCATCATCTTGTTGCAATCTCAATAGATATTAATCAAATGAAGTTTTATTTATGCTGCATCTCTACATTTATGTGTATTTGTGTATTTTATTGCATTCCTGCATAAGTCCGGATCCAAATTTTAGTGCTTTTTGTCTTAGTGTCACCTTCATACCTTTGAACAAGCTTATCCCATATAGCCTTTGCAGTGTTCAACTACGTGAATTCAACAAACTCATACTCAGCTAGACTTCCCAAGCTAACATTTACAGCCTTTGCATTGGTCTCTAACTATTTCTTCCCTGCATTATCTATGGGAATGGAGCTTGGATATTGATATCGACCTTCAACAATTTCCCCTACAACATATGTACGCGACTTCAATGTAAGCAAACAATGTATATCTAGTTAACTAATTCTTCATAAATTCAATTAGATCTTTATCTTTAACCAATGCATTATTAATTTCACCCGACGTATAGTATGCAATAAAGAGAAGAATAAACCATAACACATAAGCAACACAACAACGCATGAGAACACTAGGATTTTTAGATGGAAACCCAATGTGGGAGAAAACCACCCCTGTCGTCGTGTTTGTCTTCTTTCTTATTATATAAAGAAAATATTCTTACAATATTGTACTAGCACAAACTCTTACCAACACACATGCACCCATCTGCAAGAGGCTACAACCTCCACTCGTTCTCTAGCACCCACTGGAAGGGAGCTCCAACCCCCTGATCTCATTTATTGACTCCTACCGAAAGGGAGCACCTACCCCTCCAAAAATTTACCAGCTACCACTAGAAGGAAGCTTTGACTCCCTTACTGAAGGATCCAATCCTCAACACCTATTGTGGGCCATGTTTCATAATATTTCAGACTGGATCCACCTGACTCAAAACATGAAAACACATAGGCCACCTTTCATCATATTTTCATATTGGATCAACTTCCAACATTAAGCACAATTCCAAGTAAAACCAAATACTGAATCAAATCATCTAATCACTCATAAATAAGCCATACATTGTTTAACCATAACAGAAACAAAGTGTTATTACTATAAACCATGTTCAAATATACTTCAAGATGTATACACTATTGTTTTGAAGCAGACCCACATATGTACGTGCTTCCTACGTATAACACCTGTGTACAGATCTCAAATCAATGACTACTACATCATGAATCACTGTAACACTGAACTTACCACTGAATCAAGTACTAAACTATTCAAATATCATTGAACCTAACACAAATCACCAAATTGTAACATCATCACTAACCAATATTCCAATCATGAACAACCAACCCAATCAACATTGTCAAACAAAGATCAGCATGATCGAGACCTCATCGACAAACAATGACAAACATAACAGAACTCATCAAATGTCATCATTTATCAGCACTACAAATCCTAGAACATATACATGACATTCATGAAACATATCAACGTATGTACGTGACTACCATGCATAACACTTGTGTACAAATCTCAAGATAAAAAATAAATTCACAAAATTTATATGCGACTATACGGAACCAGATTCTCATATGTATTTTCCTTATATAATATTTTCCTTAGCCAATACCTAAGGTAAATACCTTGGTAATGTCATAAGTATTCTTTAATGGGATCAAATAAACGTCGCCACAACCATTACAATGGGCCAATCGTCAAATGCTCAACCATCTTTCCACTGCATTTTAATTACGTTGTCCATTCTCGCTGTCCGGGTGGAGGCTTCCTCTTTCACCCCACTTTCTTTTTGGTTCTAGCTCGAGTTGGATGATAGACAGCTTCAACGCCATCGTTATTTTGCATTTCTTCAAGAGACGATGGATCTCTTTCACGCAGCTGATATGCCATATCGACATCAAAACCGTCCGGAAACTTTAGCATAGCTGAATCCACGGGTGGTTTGAGGTTGGCCGGAATAGCATTGTATGCAGCATTGAATCTTAAACAATAGTCTTGCACAGTTTCACCCACATTTCTTTTCATATTCTCATATTCAGACAAAATTTGGTGTGGGTTCCTTTTCACCTCCCACCGGTCTAGGAACTGTGTGTGTAACTCTTGCAAAGTGTGAATAGAGCCTGCTGGTAAAGCTCTGAACCACTTTCTCACTTCACCTCCAAAGCTTTGAACAAACAACCTGGTTGCTACATTCTCTTCTTCCACTTCATGCAAGTCAAAAAAGTCATTCATCTTGTCAACATGCTGCTGGGCTGTAATGCCCTGAGTGGCATCAAAGATAGCAATTTTACTCTGATAATCAACAGGCATATCATTGAGAACCTGAGGTAAAACCAAGGGTGCATACCGGGCAGCCATATTTCTGGGAGGATTTACCACAGCGTTTGTAATGCTGGAATTTGAGGTCGGTGTTGATGGAGGAGATGAAAACTGGGAATTGATTGATGGGAATGCTGATGAATCAGGAGGATGGAATGCTGCGCCTGATGATTTTGAAGGCTCATGAATATAAATTGCAGTGATGGACTGAGGCGAATTCAAAATGTAGTCATCAATGGAAGAATTTGCTCTCTGAACTTCAATATCTACAAGAAACTCCGGATCTAAAACCGTGTCTTCAAGTGCAGTTTCAGACTTACTTCTAAACAAAGAAAGCTCAAAATTCTCATCAAAAGAAATCTCCTCTACAAGAAAACATTCATTGGGCCAAGTATGGGACCTGAAAATAGGTGTAGGACTTGGCGATCCCTCTTGTCTTCTGACTATTCTTGGGATAAGATTCAGATTTTCGAACACAGGGGGAGGATTTGGATCAGGATTAGCCCTTGTATATCTTCTTGAAGCCAGTGTGGTCAACTTACTACTATACAATATTTATATCAGCCTAGAAAATTCTGAAATATCATCATCGAGACTTTGCATGAAAAATATTACCGGGGTGATAAATCTTCTACGCAAAAGTTTGTAATTGCTTCCCCAGTATGGTCGCCAGAGATGTTAGCACCCAATCTGAACCTCAGGCTGAAAAAGGCAAATCAGGGTAACAACTAAACCACGCTCAGCCTTGTAGCTAGCCCTACAAGGACAGGAGAGGGCTCTCTCCGTAGAATAGATATTCAATAAAATGGTAATGAACTAATTTTAGGCTAGGTATATAAATGGGAAAAAGAGTTTTGATGAATTACTGAAATTTCAGGGATGTATGGGACAAGAAGACAGTATGAACTGAGGAATTAAATCGGGATACAAAATATTTCATAGGGCAAGATAGGCAGGAGGTTTAGCAATCAAGTCTAAATAAGATGAAATGGAAAGACTGTTGAGAAGCTGAAAAGGGCATAATAAATGAATCCTTTTCAAACAGAAGAAAATACACAGAGTATGAATGATTTCCCAAGGCAGAGCATATAAAATGGATTCTACCTTTCTAACTTGAAAACATTCAACTGGAGATGTTAATGAATGAATGGTGTAACATAAAAATGTACATATGAAACATAAAGGAGAAATATATGCTAAAACTCATACCACATGAATCCCATAAATAAGAGCTGCATCACTTTATTTAATTCCCTGCCAAACTGTACAACGGAGCGCAGAGCTCACTGCCACACTATTCCCCTACTTCTGAGTTTTCAGACCTCGGATTTTTTTGTCAAATAATTAGAATTTACAATAAATAGACGAATTTTGCCGGAATACAAATCGATGGAAGGGGAGAAATCACAACTGAAGATAGAAGGCCAAAAGCCAACAGTCTCTTCATAAAGGAAGAGCTGCATTACATCTGGCCAGTGAGAAGGCAAAAAATTGTAACGTAGATTTCTCTACAACGTAACTGAAGATGTGACTGTTACAATTTGGGTCTCGGCCTCTGGCTCTCGCTTTGCTTTCCATTATTCCTTTTGAATAACTGGCTTTTAATAAGATGTCGTTGCAGTAAACTGGAATAAACTGAAATAATGCCTTACGTGAAGGGAAATAGTGAATAAGAAGGAAGGGAGAGGAGGTGGGACCAGCATCTTAATCGCAATCGGGATCGGGGAGCGGGAAAATATATACAAAATAAGACTTTCGATGCGGTTGGATTAAACCATGGGAAGTCCTTTAATAAATGTAATAAAATGCGATTTTGGGACTTACAAAGGGGAAAGGGCTTTTATATTATAATGGGGAGTAAGTGCTGTATGGTGGGCCCGGGGATAAAATCGCAATCGCAATATTGGAATTTGCGATGGGAATTTTGCGACGGGGATTTTGCGATGGGAATTTTGCGATGGGAATTTGCGATGAGAATTTTGCGACGAGGATTTTGCAATGGGAATTTTGCGATGGGGATTTTGCGACGGGAATTTTGTGATGGGAATTTGCGATGGGAATTTTGCGACGGGAATTTTGTGATGGGAATTTTGCGACGGGGATTTTGCGATGGGAATTTTGCGACGGGAATTTTGCGACGGGAATTTGCGATGATCGCACATCGCACATCGCAAATTCCACATCAACAAGACACTTGAATCTCTAAACTTGCGATCTTGCGATTTTGCGCTAAAGTGGTGGGGTTTATATATATGATATAACTTTGTTATAAAGTTTGTGGGGTATTGGTCGGAGAAGTGTTTAAGGGGAGGGACTTTGTAATATGAAGCTTTTTATTATAAAGTCCAAAGGCATGGAGGGGAAGTGGTTGGGTAATAAAATCGCATATTTTATTAAATGATTTACAATGCGATATTATAATCGGAAGGGGGAAGGAAGGGTTTTTTAAAGGGATTTGAACATAAAGTTAAAGGGGAAACATGGGAAATAGGTGGGGCTTAGGGAATAGAGGGCTTTTACTTCACTTAAGCACAAAATTCAATCCAGAAGCCAGTTTTGAGAGTGTAGTATACCGTTGGAAAGCTCTTTCCAGGCTCTTTCTGATGGATCTACTTTGAAGATGATTTGGTGCTGAACATACTATGGAAAACTTCTCTGAAGGCAGAGACATCAATTTGTGGAGATAACAGCTTCTGAATTGTGGCTGAAAGGCAAAGTATCATGTCTTCACCTCAAAACATGGTTTTGAGGTGAAGCTTACATCAAACCAAACAAATGATATCTTTGATCTTCCTGGTTCTATGACTTTGTATTTATTGACTTCCTCGTGACTTCGCTGATCTTTATTTGCCACTTGACTCATTAATTTGACCATGGCGAGACCTTAGAGACTAATGAGACCCATCCTATGACCTACTAATATGATTTTGAGAATGAAAGTGACAAATGACTGAAGATCATAGGAAGGAAAATCAGCAAGTACCTCATGAGGGAAAATTGGTAACAAATTACTACCATCAATGAATCCATGACCTAACGGAATGGAAAAATTGATTATTATGGACTCCTAATATGCAAATGCAAAAGAGAAATTTTGATCACTGATGGCAGTATGACTAGAGTGACACTAACACTACCAATCGGGCCGAAAGAATTAAACGATCGCGAAATCATGAGGCATACAAGAGAAATAATTCAATCAACACATTACACAATGATTTCCTATGGAAATCCACATCTAAAACCCTACTATATGTATATTTCATTAGTTATAAAATATGGGAAGATTACAATGCTTTTCTCAAGCCTGAGCAACCTCTACATTATCTCTATCTATCTCATTGCTTTTTATACTAACTTTGGCCAACACCTAGCCAATTTCTTAGCCTTCCAAGCTCATACTTCCTTGTGTTGTTCAATAAGGAATTAGGCCCCTATTTAATAGGATTTTTCCTCCATTGGATTGCGTAGTTCCTTTAGGCTCTTCTCTTCCTCTAACTGCATGCACCACCTGTACAATTTGGATGATTATACAATTGATACTACACTGCCCTTGAACTCCAATATCAAATGGGTAACTCGTAGATCACACATGCATGAGTTATTTATAAGTGATTTATGAGTTAACTGGTTGATCATAGAGTACACACCCCACTACTTGACCTCCCACTAGTTCCTCCAACAGTTGGAACTAGTTTAACTAACTTTAACTTAGATTTACTGAATTAATTAATTACAAATCAGAATAAACTCCACCTCGGCCCCTATAAAGTTGGAGATGCTGTACATGACTCAAGTTAGGGCTTCAACTCTAATTAACTGAGCCAACTAAGTCTTTTTAACTTAGTTAACACATTCTTGTTGTCTTGTGATGTGGAATTACAATTTTCTCCTAATTTAATTAAAGGGAAATTAAATTAAGAATTTCTTGTTGCATTTTCAACACTCCCTCTCAAAAAGAAAGAGATTCACATCTACCCCGATCCAACACCTTTGGAATGTATTCCATGCAACACCTTTCACTATTGTTGTTTCTACTACAACATCTGGAATTGAGAATAATCACCGAATCAATCTGCAACTGTCTATTGGGAAAATTGTGTTGTTGCTGACTCTGCTACTATGCCACCTGCTCTGTTATCAACACTGCTCTACACTCCTCAGTATATGAGTAACATTGATTGTCCTGCTATTGAATATTGCGGGCCCTCGTAGAAAGGTAATGATCCATGAGACAAAAACACCTCAATGGACCCTGCCCAAATTTTTGCACCCTTGGACTAAGGATCTACATCGCCCAATCTCACACCTGGAGGTATGGCTGCATGTGCTCCCTCTACCCACTTGGCTCGAAGTCTCCTCATACTGGAGGTCTTTGACTGGTCCTCTTTATCATCATCCTCCTAGTCAGCCCAACTGCCAACTAGCTGAGGCTTCCTCTTGAGATCTAAATCATGTTCCCTCTCAACCACAACATCTCTAATCCATGCCTTTCTCCTCAAGCATGTGTATGCATCTTCCTCTATTGTGTAAAGGCTCTTGATCCTGACATCAAATTTATTGAGTTGACATGAAGCAATATGCTTGAGGTAGGCCTTCCCATCTTTGAAGACTACCTCATACCCTTTGTCTTCAATCCTCAATTTCTTCATCAGTTCAAATTTCTTGGATTCATTGTTATTTACGAATAGCTCCTTGAGAGTCTTCCACATATCAAAGGGAGTCTCTTTGACATGTATTTTCAAGGCTATGTGGTCTCTCACACCCTCCAGGATGATCTCCTGGCTATTGCTACACACCTCTTCTACTATGCTAGATCTTTAACATCAGATGTTGGAGGCTTTGAGATATAATGATCTATGAATTCCTTCAGCTGATTATCTTCCAACACAACCTCCATCTTGTCCTTCCAAGAAATGTAATTTGAGTTACCCTCAAGGGAATACTTGAGTCTCGGGCCATGGAATGACATCCTGCTAGCTTTGAAGAATGATACTGCAAATTCAATTCACTTACAAGGACAACTTCAAATTCTTCTCTTCTATTGTGATTTATGCTCTGATACAATGTAGAAATTCCTTGTAGATTCAAACTACTAATTGTAATATACTAAAATAATAGACTTGAATCTACTCTACCAACTACGGAAACAATTAAACAATCATGAAATCTTGAAGCATACAATAAAAATAATTCAATCAACATGTTACACAATGATTTCGTGTGGAAAGCCACAATTAAAAACCCCACTATTTGTATATTGCATTAGTCATAAAATATGAGAGAATTACAATGCTTTGCTCAATCCCAAGCAACCTATGCACTCTCTATCTATCTCACTAGTTCCTAAGCTGACTTTGGTCAACACTTGGCCAATTTCCTAGCCTTCCAAGATCCTACTTCCTTGTGTCGTTCAATGAGGAGTTATGTCCCTATTTAATAGGAATTTTCCTCCATTGGATTGTGCAGTTCCTTTAGGCTCTTCCTCTGACTGCATGCACCACCTGTAAAATTTGGATGATTATATAATTGATAGTACACTGCCCTTGAATCTCAATATTAATTGGATAACTCATAGATCACACATGCATGAGTTATTTATGGCTGATTTATAAATTAAT
This sequence comes from Pinus albicaulis, assembly GCA_034641835.2. Lineage (NCBI taxonomy): Eukaryota > Viridiplantae > Streptophyta > Pinopsida > Pinales > Pinaceae > Pinus > Pinus albicaulis. The sequence continues at coordinate 605,752,285 of CM076584.1, forward strand.
TGGTTGATCACAGGGTACACAACCCACTACTTGACGTTCCACTAGTTCTCCGATAGTTGGAACTAGTTTAACTGACTTTAACTCAGATTTGCTGAATTAATTAATTACAACTCAAAATAAACTCAACGTGGGCTCCTATAAAGTAGGAGACACTCTACATGACTTAGGTTAGGCCCTCAACTCGAATTAACTGAGCCAACTAAGTATTTTTAACTTAGTTAACACATCCTTGTTGTCTTGTGATGTGGAATTACAATTTTCTCCTAATTTAATTTAAGGGAAAATTAAATCAAGAATTTCTTTTTGCATTTCAACAAAGGTGCTATGGTTGTTGGATAACTTCGAAGGTTCTTCTTAGGAGATTTTAAATGGAGCATGGTGGAAAATCACCAGGGTGTTATCCCTGGAATGATGTGGTAGTGGGGCCTGTTGCCAGCGCATAAAGCACGAAACCTTCCAAATCACACACAAAGGGGAAGCCATGAATGGTTGGGCTTTGAAGGTTACGTGGGACCTCGTTGATCCGGATTTATGCAAGAACGCAAAAAAATACACATATAATCATAAATACAAAGATGTAGCAGAAATAACACTTCATTTCATTAATATCAAAGAACTGAAATTTGCTTATAGACATAATGGAAATAAACTAGCTAGGGCGCAGATAGCTTATCTTTGAGAAGAGATGTGGCGGCTACAGGCCTCTAAATTGTGTTACAATGAGGCTCGAGGGCCTATTTATTATTTAGAAACAATGGGAAACCCTAAACATTCAAAACCCTAACCCTAGGAGATGAAGCACCAAAACTATGGGCCCCGTTTGGTTAAATTGGTGTTTCAACTTCCCAGGGATGTAACTTTGGCATACGATCTTCGTTTGACTCGCACCATACCTCGTTAGAAAGATATATCTAAGGACTACAACTTTTGATGTGAGCAACATCAATCCATGCACCATGTTGCTCCCAGTTTTCCCAAAAAAACGTCGTTTAGGGCCTCAAAACGGCTCCGGAAGTTTAGGACCCGAAAAACTGCTAAAAATAGTAAGTTGTGCAAAAACTAAAAGACTGAAAGAGACAATGGTGGGGCCCCAAGTGGAATAGACGGGTGGCCACCAATATCCACCTAGATCATTTCTCCCCCCTTAGGAAGCAATGGTCCCCATTGCGTTGAGTTCCTCCATGAGATGAGGAAACTTCTACTGAACTTGGTCCCTAGTGAACCACTTTCCTTGGTCCGGGAGTTGGCCAACTTTGACAACCCGATACAGTTGGATCTTCTATTGGCGAGTGTTCTTGATTTGCATGTCCATGATACAATCTGTGGTGGCATGTACCATGCAGTCTAGGTTTAACTCTGTTGGTGTGAGTTGTTCTGCAATGTCAGAGGTGTCAAGTAGAGGTGGGAAGTATGGACAAAGGCGGTCCACATTGAATACTGGGTGCAGACCAATGAATGGTGGAATACTGAGCTCGAAGGCATTGGTCCCTACAGCCCTGCTGATGGTGTATAGCCCATATTGGAGCGGCCGAAGCTTACGGTGGGGTCTAGTGAGGCGCTCCTTCTGCAAATGTAGCCACACTTTGTCGCCCACCTGGAAGTTGTGTGGCACACGATGTTGATCATGTCGTTGCTTGTACTTAGCATTGGCTCTGTCCAATATGTCATGAACTTGTTGGAGGATGTACCGAATGTGCTCGATGAAGTTGTTCGCTTTGTCAGCTTCAGACTGGACAAGAGCCGAATCAACCTGAGTAGCCGCAAATGGCATGGCTACATCAATGGGACATAGTGGCTGGAATCCCAAGCCCACCTGAAGGGGGTTGTGGCTGGTTGAGCTATGGAGAGCCTGGTTATAATTGTGTTGTATGCTGTATCTTAAGAAACAATCCCTTGGTTGTGGTAAGGAATCAGTGCTCAAGACATTTATATATGTATGTCACAGAAATATTATGTCAAATGGTCTTTGCTTAATCACCTTCAGATATTTTTTATTAAACCCTCAAGAATCAAATGCAATGAATGCCTCACAATGCCATTATCTATTGATATAAAATGGAATCAAAGAAGAACATGGAGGAAGGAAGCCCAAATTGATATGCTGATAAACAGAATCTATCACTTCAAACTTCAAAAGAATTTTAAGACGAGGAAAAGTTAAAATGAAGGAGTGCCCATTAAGGATTTTTAACTCTTATTCACATATGTAAAAAGAGACATGCAGCTTCATTACTTCATTTTATTCATAGAAAGAAAGTAGAGAATGGAAAATGGAAAACATATCAATACCAACCAATGCAAGAATCTTGATATTCATTCATTAATCATTTGAAAATTAAGTACAAAATTTGCAGTAGTCTGAAGGTCCAAAACTCGGAACGTTTTTCTCTCAAGTCTTTTTCTTTAAATACAATGTAAAGAAGTTTGTAACTGCTGAAACTATTCCTAACTGCTCAAACCACTTGAAACTTCTTAAACTACCTATTACACCTCATCAAAATGTCTTATTATAATTACATTCTCTTAAAAAAAAAAAAAAAACCTTAAATCCTAATCTATTTGCTAAATATGGACTGGTCCCGCTGCTGCTGTATTATCTTGATTAGTTGATTTATCTTTCTTTGAAGTTGAAAGATCCTTTGGTAGATCTGTCATCCAAGCTCTGCATTTCTTCCACACTTCAACGTTTTTCTTAGGAGAATTAATCATCCTGTCGTACTCTAGCCTAAAGGCAACGATCCTGTTGAATGTCAGCGGCTCTGTAAATAAGGTCTTCACCAACCATAATAGCTAAAAATGTCTCTGAAGAAAGTTAACAACTGTTGCTCCTTTCAAAATATGAGTCTTCTCATGAGTGCTATCCACCTTGCTCTTTGCTAATACCAGTAGAGGTTCATAGGAATCCCATGATAAAAGACTGCCTCCAAGGCCCCAGCATGATGGAAATCCTTCCCTGGATATTTTGTGATATAGATTGTTAAACTTGTTAACTGCCTCTTTAATCTCTGTTAATTTCTTCTAAGTGGACTTCCTGCAAGTATTTTTAACAATCAATTTGTTAATCTCCACAGCATATAGAATTCTATCTTTAATCTCATTTTCTTCTAGCTCTTGATCAGTCTTAGAATCGATGAAATCAATAAATTTATTTGCCCATATGGCTCTGTTAATAGTCTTCTGTCTATCTGCCATAACCTGCTCCTCATAATCTCTGATAATGCCTTTTTCTTCTGATATAATAATCAGAGATCCCCAAGCTGCTCTCTTCTCTTCAATTATTTAATTCCAAATGATATCTTTGGCCTAGATCAAAGTTATGTTTCCTTTCAATTTATCCTTCAGGCTCTTAACCTCAGCATCAGTTGTTTGGAAATATATCTTGTATTTATTGAGTTCCCCATCCTTAGCTTGCATTATTTTTGTTATTGTCTCCAAATCAGTTTGTGCCCTTTTGAGATCTCTCTGTGCCATCTTCAGTTCGGTATTGAATTGAGATAATTGTGTTGCTGGATCTTCATTGCCAGATGGTAAAATGAAAGTACAGGAATGAGAATCAATGTGATTCTGTAATGACAACGCATTTTGTTGCAACTTAGTAATTTCTTCTTCTTTCTGCAAGAGCTACTGAAGAAGGTTCTCTTTCTCGTTTTCCACTTCTACCACCTCTGCTACCATAGAATGCTCTCCTATAGGTAACTTCAACTTTTTATCCAACACATAAATCTATGATTCTACACTTTGTAGCAACTTCTGCACAATATACTTGTCATTTGGATCTACTCCAATCTTCACAATAATCTTCTTAAGTTCTTCATTTTGTGTTGTTAAAGCCTTGGAATTGGCTTTCTCTAACTTCAGTTGCTTGATGACCTTCCCTAGCATGTTCTCAGCTTTAAGAGACATTGCATTAGTTTTGGTCAAATCATTCACTATCAGTTGACTAGTTTGCATATGTAAATTTACTTTATCAAGCAGGGGAATCTTTCTTGCATCAACAATCAGATTTACAGTATTGAAATTATTGGATGACCCTATAGTCATATCAGAGGGATGAGAAAGAGCAATCTTAAATTGATATTTTTCAAGATCCATGGAAGTCAAAAATATTGTTTGATCTGGAGTTATTTGATACTCAGCCTGTGCCTCCATGTTAGCCTTCATATTTTGATTTCTTTAGCAATCTGAGCAAATAATTGTTTAATCAAGGGTACTTTCTCCTGAGCATCTTCTTGTCTTCTTAGTGAGGCTGGGACATTTTGCTCATCTCCCAATTGTAGTGAGAAACTAGGTTGAGCACCTGCTAAGTCTTCATTTAGCTTTACTCTCTTTTCAACTCTCTACTCTTCATCTTCTAAATCAATCACTGCTTCTTTACTCCTCTTGTTAGATTTCTCAGATATGACAAGAGTTTATATATTTGAGCCAATAGAACCTGCAAAACCCTTATTTGCTAGCTTCTCTATGTCAGGTCTGCTTTCATGAATAACTGTTGAATAGCCATTTTCAATTCTCCTATTTGAAATCACTTTATGGGGGTCATAAGCATACTTATCTCCTAACAGCAAGTACATTCCATCTAACATCATTGTGAATTCATCAGTTGCTTGTCTCATATTGACTATAAATAGACCCACAGACATAGGTAGCTTAAACATATGACCCTTTTTCATAAGCGCAAAATGTATTTGGTCCACATTTAAACTCTGCCTAATGAATTCCAAAGCAAACAATCTCATAGGCACAAATACAGGAAGTCTATATGGTTTTACCCCAGCCCCATAAAGTCTAATTTCTGAATAGTCTTAAAAAACATACCAATCACCAAACTTACAATTTGTTCCCAGCTGTAAGAACTCTTAAGCCTTTGGCAAGAAGCATGGGGGAGAAACCCCATTCAGAATTTTATATGTAGTAGACATAAAATGATTTGCAAAATAAAAAAGACCCTCTTCATTCTATTCTTTTCTTACTATGTCAGTTCAAAACACTAATGACTGCCTCTTTTTATTTACATCCATGATATTTAACCCTAGATGCAAGAATTCTTCTACATTTTGATATAAAAAGAGATAAATAATAAGAGAGGGGAACCTGAATGACCCAGTTAGTGATAAGCTCATGAGCTGAGTATTGACAACTTCTTGCCAATATGAAGGAATATCTGCACTACCCCTAGCTTCATCATCAAAGCAAACATTCCCAGAACTGATTTGTCAATTGAGTTGTCGTCTTCTTTTCCCAATATCTTTGAAATGCATTTCAGCACCAGTTGGACTTCTGCGTCGAAAACTTCCATGGAGAATTCTTTGCTGTCAGGTACAAACTGCTTCGTATCTGGCTTTAAAAAAAAAGACAAATTGATTGAATTCTTGACCTACAAGACTATCATAATGTGCTATCAATGAATCATCAGTGAATTGAACATAGGATTCTGACTCAGGGTAACACAGAGCTTGACGAATTAATAGGGTTGAGACTTGCAAGACATTTTCTCCTTGATAATTCATTACAACACACTTGCCCGAGTACATGACAGACACTAGCCAATACACAAATTGAAGAAAAAGGTGCGTTCTTGGAATGCATGCAGACAGTACACCTGTTTTGACCATGGCGGTGAAAATTGGAGGGGCTTTGTCATTCAGACAGACCTGTTGATACAACTGGAGATGATCTAAAGAACATATAGTATCTTGAATATCTCTCTCAGCGTCCATGAGAGGAATATGACTAGATGAACCTGAAAGAGATGAACGCTTGGCCATAATTCTTCTTGGGGTGGCAAAAAATGAAAAGGTGGCGAACAACAAAGGAAGACACAGGCACAGACAAATTGAAAAATACAGAGAAGCAACAATAACCTTGTGAGGATAGGGACAAATTTTAAATAGGTGGCGCAGGGCTTGTGAATTAAATGTTGAGTTGATGCGCCAAAATACCGTTAAACGGTACCATGACGTGGCTACTAGCTGTCGCCAACCAGTTGCTTATGTCATTGCAGGAGCCTCGAAGTACAAAGAACTTATCGGGGTCATGCCTCTGCACTTAATCTTGGTCGTAGATCTTGATCAGCCCCACAGTCAACTGGGTCAACTGCAGAGGCACCCTCCTTGTTAACCGACGTGTTGAATGTGCCCACGGGTTGCCACTTTTATTTCCTACCAGACGAACCATCGGATCCCGCTCATAAACTTGCCTGTTTATTAACTAAGCGCTGGGACCTGTTTTCATGAAAATTTTAAAGTATTAAACTTTAAACTTATACAAAAAATATTACATGTTTTATGCTAAAGTATGAGAAACTTTGTACTTTAACATACATTTTCATAGTTTTCTATTTTTTTTTTTGTATTTTTTAAATTATTTTAATAAAGGATATTGCAAATGAGCCACAACATCTGGCTCCACTTGGGGATAATGTTTTTTGCCACGAAACACTAAGAATTGCAGATTAGTGCCTTCACTTTGGGCATGGAGTCAAATGTTGTTTAATTAAATATGAACAATGAGCAAACCGAATATGTACAATGGTGAACCATAAAATCTTAATGCTGGAAATAATATTTCAAATACTACCCATTCACAGGCAGCTCCACTATTTCTCCATCAATATTCTCCAGCGTGAATGTGTTATTTGATCTAGCCTCAACAATATTGTATGGTCCATACCAAAGTGGATCAAACTTACCATGCTTTCCCCTCTCTTCTCTTCTGGTATCCCATCTTAACACCAAATCTCCAGTTTGAAAAAGAATCTCTTTTGCTTTTATATGAAAAATGGACTTCATCTTTTCTTGGCAGGTGATCAAATTTCTCTAACTTTGTTCCTGCTCTCACTTGATTCTATAACCTTGTTCAGACTTCTCACCAATGCATTAGGTTCTTCTTGTGCTTCTTGAAGAAAAGAAATCACTGGACTAGCCAATTGAGTAGGAAATAAAGCTTGAGTACCATAATCCAGTTCATAAGGAGACTTACCTGTAGATCTTCTAGTAGTCACTTTTACTGTCCAAAGAGCAAATGTCAATTTTGAATCCCATTTTTTTCTGATTTTCATTAATTGTCTTCTTCAAGATCTTAACCAATGTCTCGTTGGAAGATTCAGCTAGCCTATTCCCTTGAGGATGATATGTTGTAGAATGAGACAAAATGACATTATATGTTTGACAAAAATTAATGAATCTAACTGAATTGAATACTTGGGCATTGTCAGTTATAACCTTGATTGGACACCCAAACTTGCTGAAGATGTTTTCCTCCAGAAACTTCATTACTACCTGATCATTTGCCTTTCTGGTAGGTATTGCCTCCACCCACTTTGTGAAATAATCAGTGGCAGTTAGGATCCATTTGAATTGCCCACTTGATGGTGGATTGATTTCTCCAATAAAATATAATCGCCATTGTCTAAAGGGTTCTTCAAAAAACACAGGGAGAAGAGGTAAAGGAGCTAACTTTTTCTTTTCTGCAAACAATTGACATTTCTGGCAACTTCTTTAGCAAACAAGGAGGGCTAGTAAAAACCTGATTTTAGGATTTTATGAGCAGTAAATTTCCAACTATAACGACCTCCATATAGATTTTCATGATATTCTTTTATAACTTCCATTTATTCTCCTTATGTCAAACACAACAACAAAATGCTAGCAAGATCCTTCCAATACAACTTTGCATCAATTATAATATAAGCCTGAGATTTGAGCTTAAGAGCTCTGTATTTTGTTCTGTTTAGTGTAGTTGGGCAAGATAAAAAACATAAGTAATGAACACTATCCTTATACCAATCAGAACACAAGAATTTGTATTTATTTTTTGTCTTTGTACTACTCTGACTGCTTTCATCAATAGCTTCATCTAAAGGTGCCAACAAATTAATTCCCAAGGCTTGAAAATTAGACTCTGTCAATAAATTTTCCAATACTTGTCCTTTGATCAATTTAGTAGGTTTGATATCTAAGTCATATTCTTGAATCTTAGCTATCCATTTTCCTCTTTTACCTTCCACATCACTTTGAATCAATTCATCCTTCACAACAGAGTTAGGCACATAAGCAACTATCTGAGACTGTAACACATAAGTTCTGAATGCTTTTAATTCTTTAACTAAAGCATACACATGTTTTTCCAAAATGT